>CM077816.1:45984696-48384696 GCA_039764185.1 Tamarix austromongolica | reverse complement strand
AAAAGAAGTAGACCATGATTTATACAAATTCAATTTAAAATAGAGTAGCGCACTAAAATCGTTACAAAAGATATAAGTCCACAGTTAGTGGTTATGAGAGTAAAATCATTTACCAAAGAATTAAAAAGAGTAGGAGGAGTACCCTAAGTACTTCCAAATAATCCTTACTCTCGTACCCAAGCCCTCTTGAATAGCGCATGCAATGGACCTGTAAGGGGCTCTGCCTATTGAATAGGCAGGGGCCCATGAGGGGAACCCTTTAGTACTATGATACTAAGTAATCCTTTAAATCACACTGAAAGGCATACTAGCATGCAACACATCATGCATAAACAGTATGCACATATAATAAGAAATGCATAACACAACACTCACATACTTAACAAGTCCATCACATACCCAAGCAGGGATAAGCACTAAAGCCAACTTATGTCATGTCAATAGCTCATAATGTGAAATCAATGCTTTTGGGCCTTAAGCCATTAATCAATTATTATTTAATCATCATCTCTCGAATTATATCCATGTGAGTATGAGAACCCCACTATTATAGCCGGTGGACCGAAAACATACAGGGCAGATGACTCCTAACCACTATTATTTACCGGTGGATCGGTCTCCAAGGCAGAAGGCTCTTAGTCACTATTATCACCGATTGATTGGTCTGACCCTGACTCACATGGTGTTCCACTATAAATGATTAATATTTTCCATTAATTTATTCACATGCAAGATTTGGTTTATTGAACTCGGGACCTCCACTATTATAGTCGGTGGACTGGAATACATACATACATCTTCTAGGGCAAAGCACTCCTAGGCCACTATTATGACAGGTGGACCGGGACACATATGCATCTTCCAAGGAAAAACGGTCCTGGGCCACTATTATAATCGGTGGACCGGTACACATATATATCTTCTACGACAAAATGCTTCGAGGCCACTATTATAATTGGTGGACCGATACGCATAATATAATCCATCTGGACCTGGCTCAATCGTCTTTCACTTTCATAATTAGTGTTTTCTCTCTTATTTAGCACAACAATTCCATTTATTTGCCTCAAAGGGGAGATCAAGAACTTAGAGACGCAAAGGTACATAAGTCATACTGTCGCATAGGAGCAACTCAGTACTCTTCAACCATCAACCCAGGGACGCAAAGGTACCCTAGTTGTACTAGTGCATACAAGCTACATAGTATCCTACCGACAATGATACCTAATCCATAAGTATGCATACCTCATAAATAGGTCCGTAGAGCTATATCAAGTAAGATGTAGGGTCTGGCTGGGGCACTAAGGCACACCAACAAATATAAGAATAATCGTGGGTTAAACTATGTCCTTAGGATAGCGACCCCTAAAGAGCCACAATTGCCAATCTCGAGGCCTTCCACTTTAATTATTAGTGTCTTAATTAAGGTGATCACGAAAAGCACACAAACCACATACTTATTCACTTTCAATTATTTCTGATATCATTGGGTAATCTTTATTCATAAAATTATCCAAGATAACCTAGAGGAATCACTAAGGCCATCATTATCTCATCTAATCACATTATGGTCTTAGAGTCTAGTCAGTTCACATCGAAGGATCATGGCACACATAGCCGTAATATGCCCTTAATTCACACCAAACATACAACACCATTCGTGATTAATGGTTAAGACACTTCCTTCATGAATATAAGAATAATACCATACCACAACCCTAATTATCCATCTAATCCCAGGTCAGCCATGTTCTTGTGATACTTATTGATTGTCAAATGCCATTATCTTGCTATTCACTGTTACTTGAGTCTTATTATGAAACTCTGTTAACCCATTGATATGCTGGATATGAGCTACTGATTTATCCCTATCATCTCTACAAAATTACCGAAATACCCATTGCTTGTATAATTATTAAGGTATCCCTCTTTACTTATCAAATTACCATACTACCCTCCATGTTGCATAATTACCAAATTATCCCTTACTCGTTTTAGGTTACCAAATTATCCTCTATACTTATTAAATCACCAACTTTACCCTTTATACTTGTTAAGTTACCAATTCACCTTTTAGTGGGATAAATTACCGTATTACCCTTTATACTTATCTAAATTACCAAATTTCCCTTAGGCCCATTAAGTCACCAATCACCCTTCATATTTGTTATACTTGTCAAGTTTCCCGTTTGGTTGGCTAGATTACCAAATTTCCCTTCTTCATTAATATCATTGCCAATTTGCCATTTTAGTTGGTTAAATTACCAAATCACTCTTCTCCATTATTATAATTACCATTTTTCCCTTTTAATTGGTTAAATTACCAAATTACCCTTCTCCATTATCATAATTACCATTTTACCCTTTTAATTGGTTAGATTATCAAATTACCCTTCTCAATTATTATAATTACGATTTTGCCCTTCTTTCTACAAATTACAAAAATGCCCTTCCTTTACACCAATTTACCATTTTACCCTTCTACTTTATTGAATTACCATTCCACCCTTCCTTTAATCAATTTACCAATTTACCCTTCTACTTCATTAAATTACCATTTTACCCTTCCTTTGTACCAAATTACCATTTTACCCTTCTACTCCATTAAATTAACCATTTCACCCCTTTACTTTACAAAATTACCATATTACTCTTTCCTTAGACCAAATTACTAAAATACCCTTCTCCTTTATTAAATTACCAATTTATCCCTTTACTTCACCAAATACCTAACATGCCCTTTCTTTTATGTTAATTTACCAAAAATTCCCTTCTCCTTTATTAAATCACCACCTTACCTCCTTACTCTACAAAGTTCACCAAAATACCCCTTTCTATGTAAAATTACTAAAATACCCTTCTTACTTATCCATTTACTATTTTACCCCCTTTACTCTTTTAATTTACCAATTGTCCTTATTATACCACTTTTACTAAAATATCCTAACTATATAAAATATTAATATTAATGCTCCATACTCATCATCAAACCCCACCAATTCTTATTAATTAACATTAACACATATCAGCACCTACCACAGACATATTTAGGCCATACCTTTTGTATATGCAAAAATTACTAAAACGCCCCTAGGGTGCATATTAACATTACTTATGCACCAAATGGTCATATTAACATATTATATCATACATATACTCTTAACATCATTATTCACAACAAACTCCTTCCTTAAGCATTATTTCTATACATGGCACATAAATTAGCATGTTTTCCTTTTTATCAATCATTCACATACAACTAAAAACATTATTCTTAGCAACATATATTATACATATAAACATATTAAAAACTCTAATGTGATAGCATACGTATATCCATACGTTTCAATAAGGTTTAATGATTACCTTATTTTCTACAAAAATTGAACCTTACCAGTACCCCAGTTAAAGAGTCTAGCTTTAATTAGTAAAAATCAATCCCTAAAAATAATAGAAGTAGGAAAAATAAAAGGAATAATTTTTTTATCAAAAGCTTAAACAAAATATATAATAACACCAACTATTTTTATACCTTAAAATTAATTAAGTTTGAACTAAAAAATAAGGGTAAGACTCACGATGCTCATGCAACGTGAGCTGAATGAAAAATGAAGGAGAAAGGGGTTGAAGGAGGCAAAAGGAGAAGGGATGGGGCTAGGAGGAGGGTAGTGGAGGAGAGTTAGGAAAGATGCTGGTTGTAGGGGTGGAGTGGGGGTGTAGGTGGTGGTCAGGGATGGGTTATCGATGACCAAAGGCTGCAGAGGTGACAGTTGTAGGGTTGCAAAGTGGGCTATAGGAGTGGCAGAAGAGAATAAGGAAGGGAAATGGAGGAGGAAAAGGAGAAGTTGTAGGGCTGGGTTTTGGCGAAAGGAGGTAAGGGGCAGTAGTGGAGGTTGTAGGGAGTGGGTTGGTGGCTTGGGAGGCAGCGAAAGCAGCAGGACAGTGGCGAACAATGGAGGTGCAGGGTGGAGGTTGAAAAGGGTGAAAAAGAAGAGAAGAGGAAGAAGGGGGATGTAGGGGCTCGAGGGGGTATCTTGATGGTGCGGGGTATCTTGATGGTGCAGGGTGGTACTAGAGGGTGGAAGGAGGTGGTGCAAGTGGTTGGTAGGGCGGTGGAAGCGGTGATCGAGGGTGGCGGAGCAAAAATAGGGTAAGGGAAGGAGAGGAGAAGAAAGGGAGAAGAAGGAATCGGGAGATGGAGAAAAAGGGCTCGAATTGGGCATAAATAAAGTAGGAGAGGAGAAGAAAAAGAAGAGGGAGAAGAGGGGAGGAAGGTGTGGTCGGTCGGGGGTAGGTTGTAGGTGGCAGGGGGTATCGAGGTGTAGGGAGAGGGAAGGGAAATAAGAGAAAAGAAGACATGCGGGGCTGGGGGTGCAGGGAGTGTTTGGTCTAAAAATGGGAAGAAAAGGATGAGGGAGAGAGAGCAGGCTGTAGGGGGAGGTAGGTGGTGGCAGGCGGCCGTGTAGGAGGCTACTATAGCACAAGTCGATGGTCGAGGAAGGAAAAGAGAAAGAAGAAGAAGAAAAGGAAAGGAAGGGCATGCCTACTGGGCGAGGGAGAAAAAAGAGGAGTGGGCCAGTCCGCACATGAGGGAGAAAGAAGAGAAAAAAAGGAGTGGGGTGGCCTACTCGGGGGAGAAGGAAAGAAAGAAAAGAAAGGAGGGAGGTGGGTCAGGCGACGTCGTGTGGGAGAAGGAGGAGAAGGGAAGAGAAGGAGTGGGCTGGCAACCCAAAGCGCGGGGGGGGGGGGGGGGGGGGAGGCCACCATCCTAGCGGCCGGAAGGAGAAAGAAAAAGAAAAAGGGAAAAATAAAAATGGAAAATTGGGAGGAATAAAATAAAATAATTTTTGAGATAATAAAATTTAATATTTTTGATAGAGAAATTAATTTAATAATTTAATTTATTATAATTTAATATATTGGTTAAAAAAGTTAATTTTAGTAAAATATTAGTTTGAAAAATTATTTAAATAAAATGAGTATGATAAAATAACAAAATATTTATTTTAATTTATTAAATATTCATATCCAATTTTATATACTCAAAAATATACAAACAAAATAACTAAATTAAATAAATTTAAAAGTTAATTTATTTCAAATAAAGGCTATTTATTAAATTATCGGTTTTTAAAATTTTGGGTATTACATTAATGGATAATGATTGAGTATTAATGAAAGGTTAGTTTTGAATCAATTAGGGTTATTAATGGTGTCAAATCGTTGGCAAAGAAGAGGCTTAAGGTTAGGGTTTTAGTTAAGGGTTTAAATTTAGGTTTGAATGTATGGATGTTGATAGAAAATTATGGTAGGGGGTTTATAGGATTCTTTATAGCAATTTATGAGGTTGATTATAAAAGGAATATATTAGGTTAATGACAAAAATTAGGGTGACAAGAATCGTGGTTATGGAGTAGGGTTAGGGTTTTAAGAGGTTGAAGATGAAGATTATTGATGATGAGTATATGTATGTGTATGGCAATTGTGTAACAATCTTGGGAATATATTTGTGTTCAATTAAAAAAAAAAATCTCTCTCAAATCACACAATTTTTTAGTAGAGAAATTAATTATGAATCACATATAAATCATAATCAAAGAAGAACTCACAAAGAAACTTGATTCAAAGATTCAAACTTAACTTGATTGTATTGCATGAATATATGATTAGCATTTTTACATCAATGTTTTAATAATTGAATCAGGACCTCCTCAAGATTGAATATTCCACACAATATAAGCTAGAAATATATCAAATAAACACACCAAAAATCTAGACTAAAATCAGCACACACAAAATGAAATAAAGATAGAACTAAATCTAATATGATTAATGCTCTATTTGGTTTATGGAAAGTTTTAAAAGACAAGAAAGAAAAATAAAGAGGAATTTTTTTTTGTGTTTGGTTTACATAACATAATGAAATTGAAAAATAATAAGAAATATAATTATTAAAGATTAACTATTTAATTTTTTTAGAACGATTTGGAAGAAAATATTTTAATATTTTATTTCCCTTAATTTTTCTTAGAACCAAATATAGCCTAAATTTCTAACATTATCTAACTAGCTAATATCATTTCTTAATTATTTAAATAGTTGGTCCTATTAAGAAATGAACTCCCTCCTGATGTTCTTAGTATGTGAGATCATTAAAAAATAGCTTAATGACCATTAACTTTTTCCTCAGTCCATAATCAAATAAGTAAGCTCCTTATTAGGCTCAATTGTACTAGTTTATGGGATCCAACACCATAGAAGACAATCCATCATTTGTAAGACATGATTTTGCATCATCAAGTGTGAGGGGCTTGGGTGCAAGATGGTAGAATATAGAGGTAGGGGATAGGGTGAGAGGAGGTGACATGAAATTGGAAAAAGTAGGGTCTACATGGGTTGGGGTAATGTGCGTTGCTATGATTAGTTGCAATATAGTTTGATTTATCCAAAATAACAAAACCAAAATAAGTTGGCAAAGGATGGGTATCATGTGAGAGAGGGTGGGGTTAAAGAAAAAGAAAATGGTTAAGGATAAGAGCCTAATTATCTAAAAATTAGGGTTAGAAAAAATTGGGATATTACAAGTCTTTTTTGGTAAAAGTGGTAAAGCATTGAAACACATTATTTTTTTTTATCATAATTACTTGTTTCTTAATAAATGTGATACGAAGCAAATTTTATAGATGATATTTACACATGTTGTATGATACAAATACACATTACATCTCAATAAATAGGTTTATGACTTTCATAATATTATAATGTTGAAGATGTATTTTAAAGATTCACAATATTTTATTTTAATTTTTAAACATGATAAGTTTTTTTAACCAAAAGTACTTTATTGTGTGTAAATATAATATCAGAGACATCTTACAACCTATGTTTACACATATTATGCTCTATAACTATGCATTCCCTTTTATTTGAACAAGCATTAGTTATCTTTGGCTAATATTATCAAATATTATAAGATATCTGAAGAATTTTAAAGAATAAAGGTTTATCTTTTGGTGGATAAAGGATTAATAACATCATCACAACGTTTTGGAGCCATTAAGTTGTGCAAGTTGTATAGTTTAAATCAGATGATTTTTGTAAAGATATAATTACGAGTAAATAGAGAGAACTTAGGAAGAGAATGTAAGAGAACAAAGAATGAAAATGAAGAATGAGAGCCAAAAATTTTATGAGGAAAAAAGAAGAAGAATTTAGAAGTGAAGTGATTATTGTTTTGAAGCGCAAGCACTTAAATCAATAGTTTTTACATTTTTTTATAAATAAATAAATAACTGATGGTGTGTTTACTATATATAACATTTTTACCGTTGTATGTTATACAAATTGATCCATCACACAAGCAATAATCTATTGAAGATAAAACCAAACAAAGTCTAATTTTCTTTCATGCAGCCGGTGCTTATTGAAACCCATGATTATAATATTTGACAATTGCATGTTTTTCTCATTTTTATTTTGTTGATATAATTTGATATGGATTGATATTATTTGAATTTTTTTTTGATAAATTAATTTTTTAAATTTATGGTTATTAATTTTATAATTAATATTTTATCTCTTATTATTATTATAAATATTTTTAAATTATTTTCAAAATTTTAGTGATATACAAATATAATCTGATCTGATAACTCTAAAAATAAGCAATGACGACGTAACACTAACGTTATATCCTGAGTTGTCACCGCACGCCGACGCTGCCGACCGTCCCTCAGCGCCTGCCGTGTTTTCCGCCAGTCTGCTAGTATCTCCGTTGTGAGTTCTGTTGAGCTCACAAATCTAAAATTCTCCTCGGTTAGTCTTCCCTATCATTTTCCTCAGGTTTTTCCTTCTTGATCTTCCCCCTCCGTCTCCCTTCCTTTTTTTTTTATTTGTGGGAAAATATGGTTATTTACAAATTACACATGTTTGCCGGTTCATGCGGCCTTCTTTATTGATACTTCTATTCAGTGATGAATAATCATGGGTTAACACAGCTAGCTCTGGTCTACATGTAATCTTAGTTTTCGACATCAATAACTGTTTGATCTCATTCTTTACGTGGCCAATAAATTTTCTGATCTTGAATCGTTGCAGAATCAGATTGTGTAGTATACCGAATTTTGCTCTAGTCCTCCGTCATGTCATCGCTCATGAGGAAGTGTTCGCTCTTCACAAACTCACGTCTGCTTTTATACTCATGGCGATATTGCTCCTATGCGTCCACGTCCATTGACAGGAATGCCGAAACAACTGAACCCGATATTTGTGGTGCTGACAGGAGTATGGGCTCAATAAATCAGTCAGGGAAAATGAGTTTACCGTCCTTACTTTGGAGTGGGAAACCCGAGTTGAGAAGCGCTGACATAAAAGTTGTTGATTTAGATACATGGCGGGTTTCAGCTGGGTTGACCCTTGTAAATAAGGGTGTTGGCCAAGGGTCAGACATGATATTAGATTTTGTGGATGTAGGCACTGATGAGGTCGTTAAGAACCCTGTTCAATGTGAAGAAGCCTTAGATTTAGATGACATTGAGGATATGAGAATTCGGCGGAACTTGTTTTATAAAATTGATCGTGGATCAAGAGAGTTTGAGGAGTATAAGTTTGAATTCCATAGAAGGAAATCTTCTACAAACAAGGACGACAGAAGAAAAAGCAAGAATAAGGAAATAAGGACTTCTGAGTTACCTTTGGGCAAGGGAAATTCTTCTAGGACTAATAACTATGGATTAATAGACAGGGGTGGTCCCTCTTCAATGGAGAAAGTGAGTTCCAGCTTTGTCTTTAATGCAGAACAAACCCCTCGGAGCCTCAAGGAAAAATATTTTGTATGTGCTAATGCTAATAGTTCTTTTGAAAAGAAGCAGAGGAAACCAACATTCAACCAACTTACAGGACCTTACCATGAGCCTTTCTGTCTGGATATTTATGTATCAAAAGGATCTGTTCGTGCCTCTATTATTCATCGAGCAACAAGCAAAGTTGTTGCTGTTGCACATTCCATTTCCAAGGATATGAAATTTGATATGGTCTCTTGTAAGAATGCCTCTACTTGCGTTGCTGTTGGGAAAATTCTAGCTCGGAGAGCTTTGGAAGATGATATCCACAATGTGATTTTCACACCAAGGAAAGGTGATAAGCTAGAAGGAAAACTTCAAATAGTGCTCCAGTCTATCTTGGACAATGGCGTAATTGTCAGAATCAAGCTACAGCAGATAAATCAGAAGAAATCTGGAGGCCGAACTACAACTTAATAGTGCCTAGTTGTGTTGTACACACAAACTACAGCTGAAGTGGGTGTAGTTATATAGTACAATGAGTACTTGGTCATGTCTGAGTAGTTCCAAGTGCTTGTGATAACTTGGTTCCGACTTTAGAGATTTAGTCATTACATATTAGTTTCAGAATATGGCTCCTATTTTGTGATTTAACTGATTAGCATGTGCATATGAAGCATGTTTTGTTTGCGTTTGTAGCTGAAAAAAGAGAGGAATCCCATGGGAATCTTGGCTCCTTCTGTGCTCAGAGTTTCAAAATAGAGTTAGCCCTTGATTTAGAAGATAGATGATGCAAAGTCCCGATCTTTATCATATATCTCTCTAGAGGAATATTTTACCAGCTTATCATATATCTCACTGGAAAAATTAGCTAGCAAAATGACTTGATCGGGGCTTTTGCTGGTGCGAGTTGCATATTTCTGGTTTTTGCTTGTAATTTCTGTACATGTTTACTTTTATTCTCTTATTTTCCCCTTAAAAGTATCTTTTCATTTGTCTCAATTCTTATCTTCTTATCAGTGGCTTGGCCTTCATTTTGAATCACATACATGTATGATCAATCACTTTGTGGGCACTAGAGAGACCTGAACTTAGTGAAGTGAATTCTTTTCATATAGTCTATTGTTAGGATTTCACTAGTGTGGATACACAGAATCAATGTTGTAGATTATTAGATTCAAGTAAGAAAAGTGCAGGAATTCAATGGGAAATATGACCAATTCACTATTGAAAGAATCAAGAATGATACAAGGATGAACGATTCTTAACAAACCTTTCTTGATTTAAATCTCTCTTAGAGTTTCAAAAATACAGGAGCAAATATGAGGGAAAAAAAGGATCTAAAATGGGTAGTTATATATACCCAACATGACATGAAATAAATGAGAAAGATATGGCAAAAAAACCTTATTCCGCACAGCTGTAACTATCAACTTGGGTTGCCTATATTTGTGAACACATCTATGTTCATAACCACAGGTCCCCGTGTTTTCCTCTGTTTGCTTCTTGTTCATATTTTGCTGCAGAATCAACACTGCCTGCACTCATGTGCACCTTTGGACACCTCCAATCAACACCATATTTATGCACATATAACTCCATTTTAAGTACATCAAATGTATATCACAAGTGAACATGAATTTATATAGGGGAAGATAAAAAGTGGCATCGCTGGTATTGATGCAGATCCCTTGGAAAAGCCCTTGCTTGGTTAACAAGTAGAGTCACTCTACTATCCATTTAAGAGTGCTAGAACCAAACAGGGTCTGAAGACGATGAAGAGGGAGATATCTACCTGTTTGCAATTGTTTATGTGAGTCCTCGATCTAGTGCTACCTTGTTGCAATTGTGTATGTTGGCACTTGTTTCTTTGGGCCAGGGAGTGCTCTGTAGATCTCCCACTCCAAGGGTAAAAAATGATCGCTTAACTTGTTTCAAGAAGTTTGATGAAATGCAGTCAGTGTTAATCATTGTCATGGTTGGTGCAGGTTGCATTTTAGGAATTTATTGGGTAACTAATGTCCAGTGCTGATATTTCAGTCTAATTGTCAATGGTAAGCTTAAATTTTGAATATGGTCCTTTATCCCTGAGGTTCTGAATCTTCAGTGCTGTCTATTTCGCTGAGTTGGCTTGGTGGCACATCTTCTTTAGCTCAAATGAACTTAATCATGCTATGCTTTTACTGAAGTTTAACATTCAACATGGTTTGAAAAATTAGTTTGACAAAAAATACATACTTCCATGTCTTGTTCTTTCCTCTTTCTTAGCATCGCTATCCTTCCTCATTATAGAAAACTGAACCGAGCTGATTTGATGTCTAGACTTGTGTTTGTGACAAGTACAATGCTTTGCTTGCTAATAATGATCCTCTCCGTGGATAACAGAAGTAATAAAACAGAAAGCACCTTTAATTTTACAGCCTTCTCACATTCATTGAACATCACGGTCAATTCTCTTGGTAACATTCATTATTGAAGCTGAGAGAAAATTAGGAGGAGGTTCTCTAGTTAATTATTATTAATTCAAAATCAATAATACTACCAGAGATTACATGAATATATATAATCGTACTACCAGTCATCAACTCCTTAACTTTCTCCAACAAAATAGGAGCTTCTCATAACAGAAAAATAAAGAGATGTTTTCAAGATAATAATTGTCTGACTAGCTCTTATATATCGGCATAGTTATGGGTGATTAACACCCAACTAATTTGTTTTCCTACAATTTTCTTTGGTGATATTCTATTATCTTCTGTAGAGACGCATCTTTATTGAAAAATTTTGTTGCAAGGTGCCATTCTGATGCACCCGTGGTAAAATATACATACGTAAGGAGAAACAAGACATGAAGGTGGCTAGAAAGGATGGGAGGAAGAGTTGGGCAAGGATCGTAGTCTCGTTATCTAGTGAGGATGATTTGTTAAAGTCTATTTTTTTTTTCAATTTTCGTTGATTAATAGTCTGTTAGGAGATTTTGTATATTTCTTGCTGAGCCATCTTATTTCTGTTAGGATCAGGGGGTATTTAAGGGGGAAATTGGGTGCAGAGTAGGGGGAGAGGAGGAACCTTGTTGGACAATTGACCTGTATATCACTTCCTTGAATATCAATACAAGGCACTATTTCTATCGAATTTCACTGTAATTCCTTCTCGGTTGGTGGGATTAATTCACAATGGTATCAGAGCCGTTCCATCCTAAGGAGTGATGACTAATAAAGGAGGAGCATAGGAAGAGAGATTAGGACTCATCCAAGAGGAGTTGTAGAGAGGAAAGAGTGACTGCTAGAGGCTACCGGTATTAGAGGACCGGCTGGGCTTGATGGAGAAGCTGATGATGGAGATGGTCAGAGAGATGGCCAAATTGAATCAATGAAATGATGCCAGTTCTTCTAGTCGTGATCCTATAAAACTAAAGGTTGGGCAAGTGTTAAACGCTGAACCACCACCTCCAAGCAAAGCCATTCGGGAGATCGAACGTAGAATGGAAGGTCGACCATTCTGGCAATAGGAACTTTCGACATTTGACGGCAATGATCCAAATGGGTGGATCTTTCGAGCAAAAAGGTATTTTGGGATTAATCAAATGTCTGAGAGAGAGAAGCTAGAGGCGGTGGCTGTTACTATGGAGGGGAGAGCTCATGCTTGGTTCTAATATGCGGAGGACTGCAAGAGATTTGGGAACTGGAAGGAGTTCAAGGAGGCTTGCCTGACTCAATTTTGCTCGTGACAGGAGGGGACTATTTACGAAAAATTCCTAGGGTGAGATAAGCATCAACGGTGGAAGAATTTCTGGAGCGCTTTGAGGTGCTGGCTTCGTCATTATAGGGGAGGTTGTTGAAGGAAGTGTTGGAAAGCACCTTCCTAAATGGGTTGTAGGCTCATATCTAGGCTGAAGTTAGAATTATGAGACCCAATGGGTTGATAGAAATAATGGAAACTGCCCGAATGATTGAGGACAAGAATAAAGTAATCTAGGCGGGTTGGCTTGGTCCAATGGGCACTTGGCAAAACCCGGGGGTCCCAGTCATTTACCCAAAGCTGAACCACAACCCGCCTTCGAGCACTTCAATCAGCTCACCCAGAAACTAGAGTTCGGCGAATGGTGAACCCTAATCGTTTGATCACCGAAAATATGCCAGCGAAGAGGGACGAATCTGTTGGTGGTCGATCTGCCTCCTCATATCGACTGTCTAACGCAAAAATTCTAAGGTGGAGAGAGAAGGGTCTATTTGAAGTCTTTTGATCTGCCTTCTCGGTTTGTCTTTTCTAAGTTGGATTTGAAGTCTGGCTATCACCAAATCCGAGTACGGCTTGAGGACATCCCAAAGACCACATGCAGAACACATGAAGGACATTATGAGTTCTTGGTCATGCCATTTGGGTTGACCAATGCCCCTGCAACATTTCAGGCTTTGATGAATAAAGTCTTTCAGCCATACCTTCATAAGTTTGTACTTGTGTTTTTCGATGAGATACTAGTCTACAGCCTGTTTATGGAGGATCATTTGCAAAAATTACAGCTAGTCGTTGTGTGTTGAGGGTGCATTCTTTATACTTAAATCAAAAGAAGTGTGTGTTTGGTCAAAAGGAGATTGAATATTTGGGACTCATCATTTCGGCAGAGGAGGTGGCTGCAGAGCCCTTAAAGTTGCATGATGTGTGTGGGAGGGTGTAATTCTTAACTATGTGGGATTAATGCTTGAATTGGGTTTCGATATTAGGCTAAAGGCTCGTTGATGATGAATTAGGAGATTAAAGATTCAAATGTGATGGAATAAGGATTAGAGTGGTTCGAATATGGTAGAAGAGTGATGATGATGATTCGGTGATGATGGTTTAACAATGATGATGGTTCGAATGGTGCAAACTAATGAGCATATGAGTTTGATGATGGTATGATGATGATGCTTGGTTTCAAAAGTTAGGGTTTGGATGATGGTTAGAGTCGTTGTTTAGGGTGAGGGTTAGGGTTTGGTTCAAAAAAAAGAGAATAAAGTCGCGTTTGGTTGGTATGGGAAATTAGGGTTTCAAATGGAAGGGTTAGGGCTTTAGTTGTGTATACCAAATTAGGGATTGGATTAACCACGAATTAGAGGAGGATTTTGATGGTAATTATGGTAGGAAAATATGGATTAAGAATAGTAGAAGATATATGGATTAATTTCTAATTTACACAGACGAAGAGATTAAAACTTTCAAGCTAAACCGTTCACACAGATTCGATTTGCTTGAGATTGAACCCACACAGAATTCACTTGTTTTCAACTTCAATGTTGATCTTCAACTTCAATTCAATTCAATTCAATCTATCCAATATGCTCGACATTCATGCATATTATAATCTTTCTACTACTAGCTAAAGCATAATTCAAAAGATTTCAAGCTAAAAGATATTATGCTACCTTTATGCTAACTTTATTCTCCAACTTTACTACTTAATTAATAAATTAGCTAAGTTACTTAATAATGCCCGAAAAGCCTGCTAATAAACTCCCCATGCACATGGTCATTCCCTCCTTGCATGCCATGCGCATGCATGTAGATACTTAGTTGCTTGTTTGTTACGTTTCGAGTAACATAACCATCCGTTGGTCTTCAAATTTGCGGGAGACACTTTCCAAATAAAGAAAAATTGTTCCATAATTATGAAAGCCAATTCTTGAGTGTTTGCTCCTGCATCATTGCAGGCCATGAAGGATTGGTCAGTTCCCAAGAACCTACATGGGCTAAGGGCATTCTTGGGGCTTAAGGGTTATTACTGAAAGTTCATGTGAAATTATGGACAGATTGCAGCCCCATTAACCAACCAGTTAAGGAAGGACAGTTTCGGATGGACACCGGAGGCACAACAAGCCTTTAAAGCCTTGAATCTTGCAATGGTGACTATGCCTGTCTTAGCACTGCTGGATTTAGTAAGCCCTTTGTGGTGGAAACTGCTGCGTCAGGAGAGGGTGTAGGTGCGGTCCTGATGCAGGAAAATAGACCTGTAGCATTTTATAGTCAGAGATTAGGACAGCGGGCGAGATTGAAATCAGTATATGAAAGGGAGTTGATGGCTATGGTATCAGTAGTCTAGGGATGGCGCCATTACTTACTGGGGCAACATTTTGTCATAAGAATGGATCAGAAAAGTTTAAAATCCCTCCTCCAGCAGCAGGTTGCTCCAAAAGAGCAGCAGAAGTGGGTTACAAAGTTAACAGGGCAGCAGATGCGCTTTTAAGGCTAGATTAGGAGACTTCCTTATTGGTGCTCTCGGCCACTTGGATATGGGATTGGAAGACTTTACAACAGGAAGTGGATAAGGACCCAGTGTTAGGCCCTCCCAAACAAGAGCTGCTACTATCACCACGGGGCAAAGAAGGGTATCAACTGTCCCACGGTAATCTGTTTTACAAGGGGCATCTAATGATTCCATCAGGATCAGCCTTCATTCCGCAATTGTTGGCAGAATTTCAAGGTGGCAGTATAGGAGGGCATGCTGTAATGCTGAAGACTTATCAGCGTTTAGCCAAGGCGGTGTCTTGGTTGAACATGAAGCAGCAGGTGCAGATTCGTAGCCAAGTGTGCAATCTGTCAGCGGAACAAATCAGTGAATTTGTCCCTGCCTTCTTCATCCACTGCCCATTCCATCCAGGGTCTGGGAAGAAATTTCGATGGATTTTATCGAAGGATTGCCACATTCTAATGGGTATGACTGAATCCTCGTGGTGGTTGACAGACTTACCAAATACAACCATTTCATTCCACCCGAACACCCATACACGACCCAGGGAGTAGCAGCTATATTTGTGAAAGAGGTGGTTTGCTTACATGGAATTCCTCGCACGATTGTCTCTGATAGGGACAAGGTGTTTCTCAGTAACTTTTAGAGTGAGTTGTTCAAACTCCAAGGTACCACACTGAGTTAAAGTTTGGCTTATCACCCTCAAACTGATGGTCAGACAGAGATGGTTAATAGAAGTCTGGAGACTTCTTTGTGCTGCTTTATTGGGGACAAGCCAAAGATCTGGACGGATTGGATAGCTTGGGGAAAATACTGGTTTTATACTTCCTATCACTCATCCATACATACAACTCCTTTCAAGTCGTTATACGGGACAGATCCACCTCCGCTAGTTACGTATGAATGGGGAATGACCTCTAAGGCAGTGGTGGATGAAGAACTGTCCACAAGGGATAACATACTAGAGGAGCTCAGGCAGCACTTGCTGAGAGCACAGCAGCGCATGAAGGATGCTGCAGATAAGAAACGTCGAGAAGTGAACTTTTAGGTGTGAGATTGGGTTCATGTGAAGCTAAAGCCGTACAAACACAAGTCTTTAGCTCGACGTGCCAATGAGAAGCTGTCACCTCGGTATTTTGGGCCATACCAAGTGGTTTCTAAGATCGGGCTAGTTGCTTATCGCTTGCAGTTGCTAGCAACAACACCAATCCACCCTGTGTTTCATGTTTCAATGCTGAAGCCTGCTTTGGGGCAAGGCCAACAGACTCAACCCCTGCCAGCCGCTCTTACAGAGGAAATGGAATGGCAAGTTGCACCAGAATCTGTGCGGGATTTGAGGTATAATGCTAAGGGGCTGTTGGAAGTCCTTGTGGGGTGGCAAGGCTTGCCTGACTTTGAAGGTTCCTGGGAGGGGTTTGATAATATCAACACTTAGTTTCCGGACTTTCACCTTGAGGACAAGGTGAAACTTTTAGAGGGTGGTAATGATGCACCTGTAGTAAAATATACATACGTAAGGAGAAACAAGACATGAAGGTGGCCAGAGAGGATGGGAGGAAGAGTTGGGCAAGGATCGTAGTCTAGTGGGGATAATATGTTAAAAGTCTATTTTTTTCTGGTTTTTTCAATTTATGCTGAGTCATAGTCTGTTTAGGAGATTTTGTTTATTTCTTGCTGAGTCAGCTTATTTCTGTTAGGATCAGGGGGTATTTAAGGGGAAATCGGGCGCAGAGTAGGGGGGAGAGGAGGAGTTAGAAGGAGGTGCAAGGTCCTCAAAAACTTGCTGGAAAATTTACCTCTGTACCACCTCCCTGAATATCAATACAAGGCACTGTTTCTATCAAATTTCACTGTAATCCCTTCCTGGTTGGTGGGATTGCATCACATTTATGCTTCCGATTTGCATATAGAGTTAATTTTAGAATTTTGGCCTATTGCATACCTTTTGTATACTTATCAATGGAGTTATTTACTATTGCCTCAGTTTCAGGATTCAAGAGTGCACCTTATCAAATGTTTGCCATGTTGATGTGAGTCACATTAGGCAAAGGAGACCTGACGAAATGGTATATGCTCGAGAAGAACTTACTGTCTTGATTTTATCCATGTTGCATTTTTTTTTTGTGTTGCTGGGATAAAGGCTAAAATGTGTATTTTGGCTTGGCTTTGCAAAAGACTTTCAACCTTTGCAGTGGTCAGGCCTGCAAACTATTAACCAGGCCTTTGATTTTTTATTTTCCATCTGAAATCTAGAAGAAAGGGTGAAAGGAGAAGGATAAGGTCACTTATGGAAGGTTCATATAAATTGTGATTTGGTATATGAAGGTTGCTGCAACCTCTACTGTCATAGTCTAGCCATAAATTATGGAAGGTTATTTTAGTTGGACCTTGACTATTAATATGGGTGGTGTTGGAACTTTTGATTTTGGTGGTCTAAAGGCTAGTATGATTTATGACATGGGTTGTACCTAGATTATATCATATAGGAAAGGATGGTTTATCTGTGGAATCAAATTATAAATAAGTACTGAATTTTAAAATTGCATAATGTTGCAAAAATGAAAGAACTAGATGGTTTCAATGTGCGACTGTCCTTCCAAATAGTTTAAATCATTTATAGTGGGATTTGGTGAAAATTATTAAGGTGGTTTTCTGATATAAAGTGATGGAAACCTGTTAGGGTTTCACGAAAGGATCGAAGAAAATAATCGAGCGCGGGGTTCGATTCGCCGGATTCAGCCTAAGGAAAACTCCCAAAGGAAGATCATGTCTCCAGATTCTCTAATTAAAATGTTTCTCTTGTTTAGACACTCAGAAGCTATATGTCCCAATCCTCCACATCTAAAACATTTAATATCCCTAGTTCTGTTTGATCCATTCATAGGGTTTGTTATCACATTCTTACCCTTTTCAAACTTATTTCCTATCTTAACTTCATTATTCCTACCTCTAGATTCAACTTTACTAGTATTCTTCCAGTTTCCAGAAGTAGTTCCCCCAAAATTTCTCCTTACTGTACTCTTAAACCCAATCCCAGGGGGTTTATATTGTCTAGACTTCCTTAATTGAATCTCTATCTTAGTAGCTATGTTTACCATTTCACCTAAAGTTCCACAAGGATATAATTCTACTTTATCAGCTATCTCAGAGTTTAGTCCACTCAGAAACCTAGCCATGGTAGCATCATCATCCTCAATAATTCCTGTCTTAATAATCAAGACCTCTAATTCCTTATAGTAATCATCCACTGTCCTCATTCCTTGACTAATTGTTTGTAATCTCTTATGTAATTCCCTATAATAGTAACTTGGCACAAACCTTTTCCTCATTAAAATTTTAAATTCTTCCCAAGTCTGTATAGGTGGCTCCCCACACCTACGTCTAGTTAACACCAAATTATGATACCAAGAGGAAGCATACTCAGTAAATTCTACTACAGCTACCTTAATTTTCTTCTCTTCTGAATAATTATGACACTCAAACACTAGCTCTATTTTCCTTTCCCACTCAAAATAATAATCAGGGTCATTTCTGCCATTGAACCCAGATATACTAAGCTTAAGATTATTTAGATTCCTATCAATGAACTCTAACTCCCTATCTTGTCTATTGTTCTGCCTAGGTATCCTATCACTATTGTTAGATACTTGATCTTCCAACTCTTCTAGGTTAGCTATGGGTGGACTTCTGATCCCAGGGTCCACAGGAGCCCTTCCTAATACCCCTGCTTGGTTAGTTTCAACTCTATTATGTTGTAGCTCATTAATTATTATTTCCTGTTCTCCTATTCTTTGTTCTAAATTAGCAGATAATACAGCAAATTGAGCAGTCATTTGTTCTTGAAAAGTCCTAAGAGTTTCTAATAGGTCATTACTGGAAACAGATTGATTAACAGACTGTCCATTGTTAGACATTATGAAATTCTTTTAATCTAATCAATTAACACAGTCACAGCTAATTAAACAGGATCAATTTATTTAATAAATTCAGACAGACAGAAACACACAGACTAATTATAAGAAAATATCACAGTATCAATGACTAACAGATATATCAATAATACAGCTTACTCAGAATTTTCCAGGCAAATATCAATTCAACAATGATAGATAAATGAGAAAGAACGATATTACCGCGAATGCTTAAACAAATAATCCACTTAATTAGGGACCCCTCTTCTTGGAGGTCTTACTTCTTTCCCGAAACCAAAAGGGTTCGCCGGTTATTTCACCTGTATACTTATCAAACGAACAAAATAATATTTCGAAAGAAATTGGAAATTAATTATAGTAGACAGTAGTATATAACAAGAAAATTACGATTCGAGGTTACCAACAAAAAAATACGTCTCGAAATTAGTCAAGATTCAAATTCTTGACCAAACCCTAGGTCGATTAGGGTTTCTTTCAGGAACTTCCAAACAGCAGACAAAAATACTTAAATCGCCGGTTTAAGAACGACGAAAATCGTCAAAGCCTTCATCGTTTGCAAACCCTAAAATTTCACACTTCAAAAGTAGGGTTAGCGAAAACAACAGATATCGAACCAGAAGTGAAAAAGAACTTAGCAGTAACAATTAAACTACGAGCACTCGAATAATCGAGGCTTTGATACCAAATGATGGAAACCTGTTAGGGTTTCATGAAAGGATCGAAGAAAATAATCGAGCGCGGGGTTCGATTCGCTGGATTCAGCCTAAGGAAAACTCCCAAAGGAAGATCCAAAGATTCAGAGGCACAGTTTCACAACGGCAACTGAATTTGAGAGAAAGAACGATCAAGAGTTGATCAGACAGAGAACAGACGCAGCAGAGAAGAAGCGAGTGAGAGGTTCGCCGAGAGAGAGAGAGAGATCGCGAGAGAAGAATCGAGAGAAATCAAGAGAGTGTGTCGTATATCAGCCAAAAACTACGTATTACAACGTATATGCCCCTATTTATATAAGTGTACAGACCGTATAAAATACACCATACATCCAGCCCAATCTCACGTTACAGCCCAACACACATAATCAGGGAAATGGGTCGAGATAGGTGGTCGATACTGGACACTCGACCAACCCAAGAATACATCAAAAATCTCCCCCAAATTACAAGATAATATTTAGACATTAATTCCCATCAGCTAATTTAATTCTAGCTAATCATGGCTATTAAGGATTGATTAATCCACAATCCAACTAATCCATTATTATGGACCCGGTGGCGGATTATACAACCGACCTAATTTCCATTAGCTAATTTCGACCGGCGAATGCATCACATGGGATTACATAAAAATAACAAAAAAATACATATTCTGCAACACTCCAACAGCTGCATCCAGAATCCATGTGTCAATTTCCTATTTATTCACACAAATAAGACAAACAATTATAAGTAATAAATGATTCACATCAATTATCAAAATTAATTAAGTATAAATTTTTAAGATTCATATCATAAAGAGTATGATAATCTGCATGAAATGGAAATAAAAAATTATGACTTCTATCCATTACAGGATGGAGCATTGATAACATCGTAGCTCAAATGGTAGAAGATAGGATGATAGGAGGCACATATCATGCGTTGTTATGTAGATGGTAGGGAGTTGTGCCTGTACCTATCCTCCATCCCTCTTGAGAGTGGATTGTTAGAAACACTTAGCCACTTTTTATCTTTTGTTTGCCATCATGGTTCCAGAATCAATTGTTGAAGCTGTAATTTGTTATGTGCCCTTTCATGGGGTGACCTTATTGGCATGAACTGACTAAAATCGATAACTCTTGCAATAATACGTTTTTCAACAACTTGTTTTGTCATCATCAATATCAGCACTATTAGCTATAGAAGCTTCACTTCGGATGAAGACTGTAGGCTCACGAAGAGGTTTTGATTCTGAAAAAGAAGAAAATACTTCAACTATGTAGGTGAACATTTTGATAGAAATGGTTGATGTTAACTGCTAGCTTTTTCTGGCTTTTCCTTTATTGCTTTGGACATACTGATATTATTTTTTGTATTTCATTTCTTAATAACACACTTCATTCTTCTACATTGGCTTATAAACAGGCAAATTGGCTGAGGAGAGTCTTTTGACGAGTTATTTGATAGCTTATATATATGGGACATATGTGGAAGAAGAGCATATGTGACATGCTTCTTATCACAATGTTGTTGCATCAGAAGTATAAGCAGTAATCTGATACCCTACCTCATAGTTACATGAGGAGCCTTGCCCTATTCTCTTCGGGGCCGTAAGCATTTGGCAATTATGCCTTGTGCAATTTTACTGTTGCATTAGTCACCATTGAAGTTTGGTGCTTCTTGAACATACTAGATAGCCCAAATACCTGTCTTCGCCTAGTTATAACCAAGCAATAAAATTGCAGTTGCGATTGCAGTTGCGGTTGCAGTGTTGCAGTATCGGGATGCTACGAACGGTATTTTATATGTCGCTGTTGTCGCAGTGTGATTTATTTAATTTTTTTCCATAACAAATATTAACAAATATCAGTAAATATTGGTAAAATATTGGAAAATATCAGTCAATAACCAATATATCGCCGATAAATACGTGATATTCTAAAACCATCGCGAATCACCAATTTCGCGTATTAGTTGACCCAAAATTCAATAAATATTAGCCAATATAGCATATCGGGACTGATATTTAATTGCATAGATATACCATTGATGAGGGTTACTTTGAAAACATTGGTTTGCTCTCGGAGGAATGCCTACTTTGTTTTGTCTCACTGAGTTGGATTGTCAGATTATAGGTCAACAACACCTTAAAATCGATTGGCAATTTGGATTCTCAGTCTGTTTTGTTGATGATGTGATTTGGGTGCCTGAGAATTTACTTGTGGGGTTTAATTTGAGATTGTGGGTTTAAATGAAGGGAAAGTGCTGAAATAGACAAAAGGATAGATTTGGACATTGGTGAGGATTTGGAGTAGAGAAAAAATGAGGATGGATAAATGATTACATGATGAATTTTTATTTTGTGTTTCAGGATTTTAATGTATGTAGGTCAAAATTCCTCATGGCCATATTCAGAACAGCATACTATGTACATGTAATGGCACGTTGATGGTGTATACATTGTGTTGGAAGCTGGAATTGCTTTTAGGGGCAGTGATGGCAACATGCGCCAATGCTTAGCTCAAAGGAACTGGGCTGGCAGTAGCGAAATTTGGAGAAGTGGTGAAAATGTATCAAGTGAAACTGATGATTAATAGCGTTCTAGTTGGAACAGCTTGGTGCTCTGAAATAACATATATCTGACTGTTGTTGCGTTTCTGCTGATTTTGGTCAAGCTTGACATGACTTATTTGCAGCATCTTTTGCCGCTGTATTTTCTTCAGTTGGCTGCACGGCTCTTATTGGCAACTCTACCTCTAGGAGCTAATTTAGTTTGGTTTGCGGGCCCAGGGAATGGGGTGTGGATGAACTCTCGATTCCTTTGCACATATGGTGTTGATTTTCTTTTGGATTACTTATTAGTTTGAAAATTTAGAGAATTAATGTTCGGTCAGGGGTCAGGGCAGTTACGATTGGGCTCATCAGTGGGTTTATGCTTCATGCTGAATATATCTGTCTGTCCAAATTGTCTTTAAAAATTGAAAATGTGTTGTGTTTTGCCACGTGTACAATAGGCTTTCTATCATTGACTGGCAAGATGCTTTTCTTGATGTGGTTTTTTCTATCATTGACTGCCAGCCGTTTTGGTGCCACAATTGCTGGGATCACAATCCTGAGATGCATGTTACTTCCCTGAATTGAATGAGAAGATGCGTCAACCATTTTCAGGTAAAGATCAAGTTGGAATATTTGCGTGTTACATTTGTTTTTCTGGTTTGGAATTTTTTTTTTTTTTGTGTTTTCTCATGTCTCCTAAATGGAGCAGATGTGAAATATCTAGCAAAACCATACCACGATCATTTGTGCAACAGATGAACATTGATGCCCGATAAAAGTAACTCTTTTCATTTATGTGAAATAACTAAGATCTTGAATGTGACTGTTGAAATATAATAGAGTTAATTATGCTTTTCTTGAGGGTTCCTTGAAAGACTTGGGCCAATTATATATTGGGTTAGTTGCAAGTTTTGGCCTAAGTTATATCACTCCAAATCAGGTCACTCAGATGAAACTATCAAACGGTCCAAATATGCCCGCGGTATACTATTGAATGACCTGATTTGTAGAAAAAAAGAATATAACAGCTGATTTTATTGGGAAGTTATTAGTCTCAAGTTACCTAACATGTTTGTGAGGATTTTGCCATAATGCGACTTGTATGTGCTGCCTGCTTGGGACCTAATTTCAGCTTAATGCTTGACCATATATGACCTTTTGGTGAGTAGTTAATTTGTAGGCTGTACGATCATAATATAATGTTTTAATCCAACTCCACCTGTGTTGGAGTTGGTTTATAGGCAACAAATAGCTTTTCTCTTTGTTTGTGGCGATTGCTGACCGTGCTTTTATCTTTGAGGTTGCCAATATCTCTTAATATCGCAGACTCATTTATAGGGAACTATGAGATGGGGTATTGCTAAAAACCATGCATGAAAGAATTTATAGGTTTTTTTTCTGGAGAGGATGGATTTATCCACGATCCAGACAAACACCAACAAAAAGGAAAAAGGATGAAATATAGTTCGAAGCTGGTATTGTACATTGTACAAGTCACAATATGCTAAGCATATATAGTTGGTGGACATCGGTTATGTACCTTTACACGAATCTGATATTGTAGTGAAGGTGTCAGCTATTCTTTCTTTTCGGTGTGTGACTTAATTCTTCTCTCTTATTTTTTGTTATTTTACAGTTATTTTTGATTTGCTGTAATAGATTTCTCACCATTTTTTATTGGACAACATATTGATAATATTATTAATAATAAAAGGAAACTGTTGGCAATAGCCCTAAGGGTTAGGATTAAGAAACTAAAAATAGAAATATTTATTATTTGATGACATTTGCCAACTTATGTATTTAATAAATCATGCTACTATTGTATGAACAAATTAAAAAGCCTATGAGTAGAGTTATTGCAAATTTGAGAAGGGGGGGGAGTGTACTTCATCTCATCTTACCATTACACTACACGAATATGGTATTCTAGTGAAGGGGTCACCATCTTCTTTCTTTTTCTGTGTTTGACTTGATTTTTCTCCCTTCTATTTTGCTTTTGTTATGATAAATTTGTTACCATTTTTTACACTCAAAACTCTATTTATAATAATAAAAAAGTGCATCTTCAATTATATGAATAAGTCACATGTCCTTTCACAAAAGACATGGAATAATTTGGAAGGTTATTGTTTATTTAATAAGGCAAGTCCCTACTACACTAGTCACAAGGGTATGCTCATTTCTCTTACTCAACAATTATTGGAGCTTCCATTACCTTTTAAGATCAGACATGTGTCTTTTTGTTTTTTTTTTTTTCAGAAAACATCTTGCCATACTTAGACCACTTGATATATATGTTCATTTACATACTTACTCCTGTGCTCTTTCAATGTACTAAAATATATAGTATGCCTTTCCTATTTCTCTTTTCCCTTCATCATCATTTATCTTTGAAGGGTTTCTCCTTGCTTCATGTTAATTTTCTATTATTTTTTTAGCTTCTTCAATTCATGTTATTATTATTTTCTAAAAATATGTAAAAGAGGGGTCAAATTATTAGAAGCTCCATGCAGCTGATATTAATTGAAAACGTAAAAGCTTTATTTTGAATAACAACCTCTACAGTAAAGCAAGTGAGATTTCTTGAATTTGGTGACAATTGAATCGAGAGCAGTTTGATTAATTGTGTTTTTGATTTAGTTCTAGATGAACATTAATAAGGTTTTACATGCTATTTATTTTCTTTTATTTTAGAAAAGTTGAAGCAAGTGGTTAGATTAATTGTGTTTCTAGCTAACTTAATTTTGCAATACCCTAATTTTTTCTAACCTTAATTACTATGTAATTAGACTTATATTCCACTTCAAAATTTTATATCATGGTTTTCTAAGCTATTTATTTTACATTTGAGATTTTCGACACTTATTTCATTCATTTATAGAAAATCATACTTATGCAAATTCTCCGATTGTGTTGTTTCACTTATTTTGATTCATTATCAACCTGTAACTCATCCCTAAAAATATGTTTAAGCATATTCTTTCTTTTTAATGCCTTTTTGTATCATTTTTAAGCCTTCCACTAATTATTTATTCACTTGCAGAAAGGTTTTAGTCGTTTGCGAAAAATTACAATTGATATGATTCTCTATTCTAAGTTATTTCTCGATAGTTATGGCTCATTGAAAAATTCTTCTTACTTCTAAAAATATTCAAAAGACATGAGTCTTAGACATTTTTTGTAAGTTTGTCTGAGCTTTTGATTTGCAAAGTCACAAAAATTTTTGTTTTTCACTATGGACTTCATTAATTTCTCTATTTTAATTTATTTGAACTTAAAAAAAATTACAAATTCAATTTTTTTTTCATATTTTACTTTCTAAAAATTATTCTTCATCCATCCCTACTATTTTGGATCCTTCATCTATTATTTCATCTAATTGTTAAAAAATGCATTTCGATTGATTATTTGATTTTGTCAATTTCACTTGTTTTTCATTCATTAAGTTTCAAACCAATGCTAATACTTAATATTTTTATATTTTTGGGTTCCTAAAGTTATGTCGCACGTGGCCACATATTTTCTTAATTTTCAAAGACTATTTGCTATTTATTTCTGTGAACACCTATTTTGGGGCATTCTTCACATTTTAAATCCTTAATCTAATCTAGCCAACTTCTTATTCATGTAGTTGGATCATAACTGAAATATAACTAGCTTAACAATTTGATTCACCATAGCCAACATTGGTTAACCAAAAACCTAGCCATAAGTACATCATTATCATTGTCTTTGTACTTAAAGTTAAACCTACTCTTAAACTTTCTTTGAAGTGTAAACCAAGCAATGTTTTGGCTAGAATTTCTATTCTAATCCTAGACCTATTCTATCCCCAATAATCATACCCAAATCATGCCCTCGACCCCCACCCAATTTCACATTCCTCCTTCCACCACACGAAGCTAGACTGCCCTTATGCAACCTTTTTTTCTTTCATTTTTATCGTTATTGTCCACCGGATTGGACACCTTTTTTTGTTCACATTTTCCTTAGAAAACAAAATCTCTTACTTCCTCTCCTTCCTGGTGCTATCGGGTTTTGTTTTGTGGCTTTTGGCTACTATTTTCCCCTCCCATTTTCAACCAGCAACAATAGTATTATGATTGATCTTTTGTCAACTTCCACCACTTATAACTCCATTTTTCCTCTATTTTTTTCTTCTTCTTTTTTTGCGTTGGATTCCTTACAATGTATAGTCCTTGAAACTACTCATTTTAATTGGAAATCACTAGCTTTCTCCCTCTCTTAGCCCCCAACTTTCCTTCATATTATTTTATGTTATAACTATTGGATAGGCTAATTGAGTTGCCTACATCTAATGCT
Source organism: Tamarix austromongolica (assembly GCA_039764185.1). Taxonomy (NCBI): domain Eukaryota; kingdom Viridiplantae; phylum Streptophyta; class Magnoliopsida; order Caryophyllales; family Tamaricaceae; genus Tamarix; species Tamarix austromongolica. The sequence goes on along the minus strand of CM077816.1, from coordinate 48,358,181 downwards.
TCCAACCACTTTATTTCTCAAAATTTTCTCTTACCTTTTGTTTGCATTGTAATCCTTGCATTGAATACTCCAAGAACCACCCAACTCTGCTCTATAAACTGTGTCTTTGATCCCCACCTTTTAGCCTTGACTTCTCTCTCCCTACCATAATTTGTGATGTTGCTATAATGTTGGACTATTGTGGTAAAATCTTGTGTGTTTTATTACTTCTCTTAGGTTCTCTTTTGTGCCACCTCCCTCTACTCTTCCCTTGGGTTTTCTTAGATTCCAACCTTCCAACAACAACCCCCTTCATTCCTTCTATTTTCCCTTGGTTTTAGGATGCTTTAGGTGGTGGTAGTGGTGATTGGTGGTGGTGTTTTTTTGCATGTTCTTCCACCTCCCCTTCCTTTTCCTTTTTAAACCTTCCTCTTTTCCTTTATCTCCCCTTTCTAAATTCTAATTATTCCTAACTCTTGTTATTATGTGTTTGAAGTTGCTCAAGTGTGTAAGGAGGAAGTGGTTCAAAATTTTTACTTGCTTAAAGATTAGCTTAGATGTAAGCTTTGCCTACTCTCTTGATATATAATTTATGTGGTAATATTTATCTTAATTTTATGGTGTAAATGACCATGTTATATTATGTGATGTATACGTTGTTATTGTTATTATTATTATTTTATGTTGAGCATGGTATTTTATATTTTAGCATGATTCTATGGTTTAAGCTTATATTTGTGGTATGTCCTTTCTATCATTTTGTATTAATTTTTTTAAGTACAAAGCATGTTAGAAAATTATGTATGGTGTTATGTTGCTAAAATTTTATATGATATGCTTAGAATATGTGTTGCCATATAACTTTGTGATAATATGGAAATAAGCATGTTGGTTAAGTTTTTAGCATGCTAAACTTCTGGTGAGCCTCAACCATAAGTATTTTGGTTGAGATTATGTTGATATAATTTGTGTTATTAATGTCTTAATATGTGTATTAGTATTTAGTAGTGTTGGTATGATTTTGGGTTAAAAAGGAGTAAATGGCATATTTGGTAATTGTAAATTTATGAATCATTGGGGGTTAAATGGTCAAAAAATGGATTTTTGTATACTTATAGATCACCATTGTGTTCATTAGGCCCTTTAAATATAATTTCATAAATTATACGCCTTAATTTGGAGTTGTATAACTTCAGTTTTGATTAAATTAAGTTTTGAGGTGATTTAAGTAAATTGGAGAATATTTGGGTCTTTTACTTTTTGTTATCCTTTGGGTAATTTTAGAACTGTCTTAGGATAGTAGGGGTATGATTATATCAAGTGGTTAAACTTGGTTAGTGTTAGTTAGCCTAAAATAATTAATTAAGTCAAACATGTCTTAAAATTAGCATAAAAGACCTTAAGGGTAAAGTTGTTATTTTATAAACTTAATTTTGAGCTTAACTTCCATTTTTAGCTTTATAATATTTAATATGAGGTGTTTAGGTATTGTCTTGAATTTGGTAAATTAATGAGTTTAATTTGTGGTTAATTGGCTTGAGTAAGTATTTAGAATTGATAAGGACAAATTGGTTTTATCATCCTTAATATAATCTTCTTAGGCCATGTTTGGATTTAATATAACTTTAAGGATTTTTTAGGCTTATCCCTTGAATCAATTAGCTTGTTTTATTTATTTATGTCATCCTTAAGTATCAGTTTTGTGTTTATATAAATTCCTCACTTGTTATTTTTATGTGGAGCTTTCATTAAATGACCTTAGTGTAACCCTAATTTCGTGTTCAAAATATAATTGTTGGAATAAATTCACATAATTGATAAATGGATAATAATGATATACATGCTATGAATTATGTGAATCCTCGGTAGTTCATATAAAAAAACAACAAGATGGTAGCCCATGTAATAAGAATTGTAATATAAGGGGGAAGTCCTATGATGACAAGTAAGACAAGTGATGTAGTGTTATATGCTACGTGATGGTTAATAAATGAATAAGACATTAATAATTAAAATAGAAGGTACATGATTCAAGATTAAACTTAATCTCCATTCCATTAGATATAATAGTGTTAGGAGCTATATGCCTTGAAAGGTGCACGGTGATACCATTATTTCTGTCCTAGTTTTGCGAAACTATGGTAATCTTAATCTACTATATACTTATTCTTTCTATTAGTTTATAAGAGGTGTGCATGCTTAAGGATTAGAAGCTAGTTAGTGGCTCAAGTATATTTTATCCCTGAAGACATAACTTTTCATGCTTTCAAACTTATTCCAAACATATCAATAATGCGCGATACTTTCCCAAAAAACACACACACACACAACACTTATATCTCATAAATCAACACTTAAACTACCAAATTGCGCATTAATCATAACGCATTTAGTTCCATAATTCTTCATTCAAAACAACTAAATCTATCATTCTCTTAAGGCCAAATTCATGCTTCCAACCACTTAAAGCATACTTTTAATAGAATTTAATCATGGAATCATGCTGGAAAATAATAAACACCTAGAACATAACACATCATTCTACATCTACAAGGCCTACCTAATTTTACCTAATGCTAGGTTTTCAAGCAAAAGATCACTCCTTTAAGTTACTCCAACCTATAGGATTCTTACTCATCTAAATAAGAATAAGAGAAAACATTTAACAAAATACCTTAAAGCTTAAAAATAGAAAAAGAAGAAGAAGAAGAAGTTAAGGAAAAGAGAATAAAGGAGCACTTGGGGCTTTTCTTGCGAAAGGAGAAGGAGAGATTTAGAGTGTTGCTAGGGATTAGCTACATAAGAAAAATGAGGAAGAAGGAGGTTTGGGTCGAGGTCAAAAGGATGGTCACAAGTAAGGGCCTAACACTTGAGTGTGGAAGAGAAAAGTTCAAAAAAGTGTGCTTTAAGACAATACCAAAGGGGTTAAGGATATCTTTAGGCCAACTAACAAGGGGAGCCAAAAGTGGGATTTGGGCTACATGAAGATGATATGCAATGCAACCATGAGGAGGGAAGATAGGTAAGATAAAATTAAGTGGAAAAGTGGAAAAAAGGTGTAAGAATCATTTCAAGCAAGGATAAATCCAAAAGATGTTTGTAATGAGAGTTTAAAACTCCCTAAAAATAATTTATAATCAAAGTATAATAGATTCCTACAAATAAGTGAAGGATTGGAACATATTTGAGTTAAAACTTGAACATATATCAATATTTCTAATAGAAACAATTAGCTGGTTTTGGTACACCAAATCGATTGGATTAGAAATAACAAAAACAAAGCCATGGTTTACCAATCAATTGGTTTTTCCACTATAGTTGATGCATTCCCCGATTTGAACAACATTTTAATAACTCATTTTCCTTTGAAAATTATATAAAAATATTGTTCATATATGGGGCATTACACTATGCTCAAGAATTCTTATTAAGTTCCTTGTTAGTATGATCAATCAAATCAATTTCTTTATCAATCTAAGTGAGAGGTACATCTTAGTCCTTGGCACATAAGCAACAAAAATAATAAAATCTAAATCAAATGAAGGCATATAATGCTAACTATCACCACATCAATTATCCAATCCTTAAGTTCATGGATCCTCTGTAAGGTTCTTATAATCCTAATAGAGTAGATGCAAGGCTTTACCTAAGAATTGAGTGCGCATCCAACCAGCACAAAATACAAGGAAAGCATGCATCGCATAATCCAACCTCATAAGCCATTCTGAGATCCCAATATCTTAATCCTAAACTTATTATCTTTCATTTTACATTATTAATATTGTGTGACAATGTAATCATGATCAACTTATGATACACATTAACACTTAGCCATTTCAAAAGCCTAATAATCAATGTTAAAATCAAGATGGTATGCAACGATCACATCGCAACCATATCACCAAAGTACTCTCAAAACCACTTCATCAGTTCACAAGACACTTTCTTATTTTGTTATCCTTTTATTAAAAAGTTAACTTGATAGCCACAATTAACACCAATGGCTAAGTTTAATGGTCAAAGTTAATGTAATAATTCAATTTTAATCCACTAAGCCTAACTAGGATCAATATTATCCATTTGTACACACACTATTAAAAAAATGATCCTTTTACCCTCATTATCAAGATGAATTTGGATTAATGCATAAAATCACAAACTCTTAAACTTATCAACCAAATTTGATGAAAACACTTTATACATAAATATATGTATATATAATTTCCAATAAAGGTGAAAATACCAAAGTACCCCTCAATAAGCATATATGCCATTTTTCTAATAAAACCCTAATACATAATTTCTAGCACGCCACATTTAACATTATTATCATACTTAGGATTCTAAAACATAATTTTCATATAAAATTTGAAACACTTCTAGAACTCAAGTAAATGACTTAAATTCCCTAAGCATGGTTAAAATTTATCTTCATCACAACTTTCATTTTACACATGCAAACCTAGGATTATTCATATAGAAAACTTTAAGTAAAACATTCAACTAACACAATGGACTATATCAAAAATACATTAAAAAACCCTTTGTCCAACCAAATAGTCTATTGACTAAGAACTTTACCAAGCACAAATTATGTGTTTACGTGCTCTTTTACAATATACCAACATAGATTCATCGATTCACTTAAATACATAGAGATGTATGTTTTCTTCCAATTAAAAAAAAAAGCCATCAAAGACATAATTTTCTCACTTGATATTGCATGATATATATGATAAGATGTATATATTTCCTAGAAAGCATGCTTACATACATTTTGTAAGTTTAACATGTATTCTAGATGTAGCATTTTTAAACATTGAAAAGAATAAGGCATGCTCACACATAGATGTCATCTAAAATGTTCTAATTGAATTTACATAGAGTATAAGATCAAAGAAAAAATGAGAATGAAACTCTAGCTAGATAGATCTACCCTTCCATAGATTCTTGATTATTTAAGTAACAAACTTTTGAACATAATAAAACATCAAAAAGAAGAATTAAATGTAGAAAAGAAATTATTTCAACCCATTTTCTTGGAATGGATGAATTTTAAAGAAAAGGAAATACCAAGATCCTTCACCTTTCATAAAATCCTATTCCCTCTTTACTTAGAAACTAGTAAAGAATAGTTTGAAAAATATAATAACAAGTTAGCATGAAAAAAAAATGATGGAAAGAGATGAGGAAGTCTCAAAGTCTAGGAGAAAGGGAATAAAATAAGAGTTTTAAGTCTCTTGAAATTGTACATAGACAAAAAAATTATAATAAAATCAAATAAGAAAATGTATATAAGATCTATTCGACTTTTGAAAGGTAAAGTAAATAATATAATGAAGAAGGGTGGTGTTCACAAAAAGGGGAAGGAGGAAGGTTTACAAAACCAAATTTATGAAGGATAAAAAGACTTATAGCAAAAAGGGAGATCGAGGTACAAATATAGATCAATAGATCTAGATTTGCTTTTAAAATTGAAAAATAAAAAGAAATAGACATATGACATGTTGGAGGATATATAGCACCCCCAAATTTTAAACTAGAAAATTTTCTTATGGAGATAATGTGGAAGCATATTAAAAAGAAAACTAAGGGATAATACCACCACATCAACAATATGAAAGGTGTAATCATCACTAACATATTGTAATACTCTTATTTTTCACTACCAAAAAATTTTGTTAAAACAAGTTGTGAAAGTAGAAAACACCTAGGAAAAACAAAATGTTACTGTTGTACCTAACATACCATAGACGTCCGCCCCTATCCCATATTAGATAAAAGGCTAAACCAACCAAACATTTAAAACAACAAAATGACCAATTAATAATTTAATTAAACAACACCAAAAGTGTTTACACCAGAAGACCCTAATAGGTTCCAATCAAATCATCACAAAATACATGCGAATAAGTACGAGATTACAAAACATAAGTTAAGATAGGATACCTAAGTCAAAATCATCGTCTGCTACAGATCCCACCAAAATCTTATAGATGTCCTTGCTCATAAGCCCTGACCTAACTGAGGTAGGCCCTTTACTAGTTATCCCCAAAGACCTACACATGGTCCTCTACTCATGAGAATAAGTAGGTGACCAAGCAAACTGCATCAGCACGCTACATACTAAGTAAGCCAAGTTACTCCCTCAATGTATACAATTATGCCAACTTATCATATATAAGTATAAATTATAGCATGCATCATAATAAGACTATATATAAAGGTAGCAGTGCAATAACATACTATCATATGCAATTTCAGCATAGTAGAATACATCATGCTTAAGAATCATAACACCTTCACATAAACATTTACATAAGCAATAATAGAGAGTATCCAACCAACCCTAGGGTTATTTCCATTTATTCAATTCCTTTACGATATGTCATTCATTTATCCATATAAGAGATAAGCCAATAACTCAATTAATATTCCGTTCCTTAATCAATTAGTCAAGTGCATAAACCAACTTTATTCATTTTGGTTACTCATACAGCTACCTCTATTTATTAATCAATCATTAACCATTCATTTGATTTCCATTCATAATTATCCATCAATTTTTACCAACCATATTTTATTATCATCTAGCGATGGACTGTATACTACCCTATGGTCTCACATACCATGGAAGCCTATCCAAAAAGAGACATAAAGTCCAGGCTAAAGACAATCACCAAGTGGACATAAGTCTAAGACGAAGCTAATCACCAAAATGGACATAAGTCCAGGCTAAAGCCAACCTTGGATATAAGTCTAGGCCAAAGCCAACCAATTAGGTAATCAAACCATTTAGTATTGATACCCCCTAGTACATCATCAGTGTCAGAGTACAAGATCTCGTCTGAAGGGTCCAAAATGTCAAAAGGCAAACTAACCCCTGGTAGCTAATATAGGATCGGGTAACTCAAACCCATACTCAACTCAACTTTCTTTCACTTTACATGATTAGTGTTCTACTCATAAAGATGGGTGATCATACAAGCCCCATACAAAGTAAGCAAGTTAACTTTCATGTTAATCCATATTAATTCTTTCTGTTCCATTTTTTCTAACCATGTGGATTTACCATTTATCCTTGAACAATGTTATTCATATCCACCATTATATTTAATTTCAGTCCCAAATTGAGTTTCATTACTCTTTTCTCAATTAGCCTTAATTATCATAAGTGAAATTCCCATTTAGTCCTTTCTTTGCTAATAAGGTATACCGTAACTCATGATCCATTTTGATCTTTTATTTAGGCCAATAGTCCATGATAAAATCTGTATTTTATCCCATTAATAACCATGGTATAGTACCAATCAAAATCTCAAAGCATAACTAAACCAAAAAGAAGCAAATTAAGAAAATCAGCCGAACCAGTGGATCGATCTAGCCCAACCAGTTGATCGGTTACACCAACTAATCAATCAGTTTAGGTCAACCAGTCAATCGATTTAGGTCGATCAGTCAATTGGTTTGACTCGACCAAACCATGATTTCCTCAAACTGATTGATATTAGACAACCCAGTCAATTGCTCATAAACCAGTCGGTCAGTTTTGCCAAACAAGTTGATGGGTTTAAGTGGAGAGCAAGACCAACGTCTCTACAGGCATGCCAATCGATGGGTTGGGTCAACTACAACATTATATTATAAATTCATGTGGATTCTCTTATATAAATCATTTTTAGTTATGTTAAAACATGTATAAACATCAAATAACATATTTTCATCCAAATTGACATGTATTTCTCATCATAATACCAACATTGCCTACTTTTACCCATTTTCATGCTTTTTACTCAAATCATGTCATTTAAGCATGTATCATATATACAACTACATGTCTTCATGTTAACATGAATGAATAAACTAAAGATAATACCTATTATGCAAGATCACATACTAATCATTTAAAAAACAAGAATCACTTACTTTAGGCGGGCAAAATCCTCTTCAAAACAAAAATTTCAACTATGGAAATTCTTAGCCTTGAAAACCTTAAAATCAAAGTCTTAAACTCATAAATTATAACAAAATTTATCAAGTTTTGAATCTTAAAATAGAAAAGAATAAGAACACACCCACTTGAGGTTAAAATAGAGAAAAAGGCTAACTAAACTACACAACTTTTTCCCATAATCTAATTCTTCCTTTCTTAAGAATCGAAAAAAATAAAAAAGTTAGAGACAGGATCAAAAGAGTGTGCAAAATTATATTAACAAGGCTTGAAATGTGGGTGGAAAAGAGGAAATGCAAAACTTAAGAAAATTCAGTGCTTAAAAGAAAGGTGAAATGTGGGAATGATCGGGGTTATTTATAGCCAACCAATCAAAGGGAATTACTAAGGGTTCAAAGACTGAATCAAAACCCTACCATTAACGGTTTGAATTAGATCAGAACAAATAGATTTATCCAAGATTTGCTAACCTCTTCTCCAGAGTTCAAATGGTGTCTCTAGAGAATTTAAGTCAATTAGGCCAAAATTCACATTCATGAATGGAGAAATAGGAAGTCAGTATGGAAGGAATCTTCCACCTACTTAAAGGCATGCATAAGATTGAAGTATTCGATCTAAAAATCAAGCAGAGGAGAGAGAAAGAAGAAAACCATTGCAGAAGTCATCTCTCCCGCTCATTTAACCCAATCAACCTCCAGATCAAATCGAGGTAATATTTTGGGTTAAATGTATCATAAGAATGGTTAAGAATCTCTTAGGGGCAATCTCACATGGGTTAGTAAGGTTTCAATTTGGTGTAAGGGATTTTTTTAAAAAAATCAAGCTCAAAAATATGACCATCTCGATAAACTAGACGATAGGTTTAGGTCCACCAGTTGACTATTCATCCATCAATCAATCAGTTTCCCACAACCAGTCAATTAGTTTAGTCGAGGAACCCAATTTAGCTAGAACGACAAACCAGTTGATGGGTTTGTCTTCAAAACTCAATAAAAATTTTTTTAACATGATTTCAAATCAAATTTGATCCTAAAACAAATCATAACATTAAATCAACATAAATGGCCCAAAATTTGGTAAAAACTCTCACATATATTTGATGTAAGGAAAATGATGAATGCATATTTTTTTACATATTTTTTACCCTCATATTCTTAACTTTTGGTCTTTTATTTTAACAATATAGGAGGATAATTATAAGTTTATACTTAAGTAATAATAATATCATATATTTAATAATTGGAGCTAAAATGATAGAAAATTGATATGCTTAAGTTATGAGATTATTTATTAATTGTTTTAATTTATTATATAGGTAAAATAAATAAAAAAGAATTTAGGTAAGCCAAAAAGGGAGACTAGGCGCAAAGAGATGGCCTAACGCAAAAGAAAGCAAAAAAAGGGCACAAAATGTTAAAAAGAAAAGGAAATAGAGGGATGATGCACAAGGGGACAACAGGAGAAAGGGAAGAAGAGAAAAATGGTGGCAAAGGAGAGAGGGCACAAATAGAATAAAAAGAAAAGAGAAGGGGTAGTAAGAGATGTGCACAAAGAGCATGAAAAGAGAAAGAAAAAAAGAAAACAACATATGAGGTGAGGAGAGAAAAAAGGGCACGATTAACAATAAAAAGAGAGAGAGAGAGGAGACAAAAAGAGAAGATATAGGCGATAGAGAATAGGAGAAGATAGAGGTAGAGAAATGATGTGCGATGTAGGAGAGAGAGAGAGAGAGACATTGGTGGCAAAGAAGAGAGAGGGCGGTGAGGAGATAGAAAAAGAGATCAAAGCAGAAATAATCTATGCCTATTGAAAATAAGCAATTTTTTATCTAATTAAATTGCTAAAATTTTCATCCATATTTATTTTCTATTATTTCTTTTTCTATTTCTAATATATAAATGATAGACATTTTGCGTAATTAATTAATTTATTAGGACTAGCTAAATAATTGTTTATAGGGAATAAATTGAAGCCCTAAACAATGGTTTGAGATAAAATAATAATTTTCTTTGTTTTATGATGTTACCCTTTGACTCTAATTTTATTACTATAATTTATATGTGTAATTCTATTGAATATGATTTATATAGTGCATGCATCATTATTGCTTCCTCATAGTAATAATATATAAGATTATATTCTTGCTAGGGGGCTATATGAACATGCTAGAATTTATATGTATAAATTGTAGCTAGGTTAGATTAAAATTCACCTAATAGTTTTTGTAATTATAATTAAATTAGTAAAAGGTTTAGATACATATGGGTCAAAGGAAATGAATGCAACTAGACACACTTGAGATACTGGTTTGGTACTTAGACTAACATCTTTCCAATTGTGTCTAATGCTTTAAATATAGTTAAATATAAGAGTCACTTTGCTGTAACTATACTGCTAGAATTTAATATTAGCGCTTTGTCATATTAATTATTTCAGGGAATGAATATAAGATATATAGACATGCTTTTGGCATGCAACTTAGTCAGTCTCTTTCTTGTAATTAAAAGCTGACTTAGAAATTATTGTTATATTTCGATCGAGTCTAGTGGTGGATTTTGACTTCTCTGGCACATTCGTTATAGTGGTATTTACCCATATTTGTTTTCTTACTCTATTTATTTTATTTATTATTTTATATTTTAAAACCCCATAATTATGTTTTCCTTATTATTTATTTTTATGTGATTTAGAGTCTTTTATTTCATTATTTGTGTGCCAACTAAATTTAGGTTAGCTCTCTCAATCCTTAACCTAGAACAATAATCTTATTTATCAATACTACAATTAATAGCAAGAGAGTTTAAATTGTGTACCGGCAATGGCTACACCTATAAAGTAGAACAAACAAAGGAAGGCATGCTCTACTCTTACTATATTATTGATAACAATGATGAGAATAATATAAATGCGAACTAAGGTTACAAAATCTCAATACAATAACCAAATCTAATAGCTCAAATAATCAAAAAGAACCAAAAATATCACAACACTGGGCAAAATATATTTAAGTCGGTTAGTCTAACTCCTAACTAAACGAAAATGTAATCCTCAATACCCAAGCAATGGTTAGCTATTGGCTCATGATACCATCCTCAACATACTTATGCAAATAGTCGTAAAGCTACAAATTGTCCTTGGCTTACCAAAACAGAAGTCGGATCATTACAATGACCACATAAATGTAGTATAAGTACGATGAAGTATTGGTAGAACAAGCTACCTAAAGCATGGTAAAGGCTCATGCTGAGGACCAAAGTATCATGGTAATAAACATACTTAAATAGTATAGCACTCAAACATATTATTGTAATATAATAAGGCATGTTTACATAAGAATCAGGGAAGAATAATAAAATAGATCACATTAGATTCACATAACATAAGCGATATTATAAATCTTCATTTAGTGACCACATACTTTCTAGTTATTAAGATATTCAATTTGACTACACCTAGTCTTCCACCATAAACAAAAGTCATGGTAGCATACACACAAAAATGGGATACTACACCCACAACATGGGATCAAGATACATAGAATAAGCTTTTCTTCAGGGATACCACATCCACCACACATCAAGTGTGTTTGCCGCGAGGGCTAACACAGTTGAGATACCACACCCACAATATGGGGTTATAATACGTCGAGGCAGCTTGTACTAGGATATCCCACCCACCACACCTTGAGTGTATTTGCTGCAAGGACTACATAAGTTGGGATACCACACCCGCCTAAGCGATGGATATACAAAATGCCAGGAGGCTTATACTAGGATACCTCACCCACCTTACCTAGACACCATATTATACTACCGTACCACAGTATTATCCTATCCTCAAAGATATGTGAATAGCCCCTACCAACCACAACCTAATAAAGAAGGAAAAAGTATCGAGTGAAAAGATAAAAGTATAGGGTGATTCATCCACTAAATCTCTATTAGCTACCCCAAGAGTTGAAGAAAAAAGGATAGAATAAAATCTTAATTCTATCATTAAGTGATACCACCATTCACAATTTAATTTCAATAATACCTAATTAGGTACTTCCAAGTGATAACACAAAACACAATACAAGGCATATAATCCACTAATTTGGTATTGAAGATGACACCAAACTTAACTACATGAGGCACCCAAGCCACATCACATTATTTATCATTTATATTTTCTTTATTTTTGATTAATCTTGGTCAAAATCATGATTAACATGTTGTAGTTACATGAAAAGGTTAATATATAATCCTTAAAGAAAGAGTGTCAAATAACAAGTAAACATGGCAAACTTAGGCAAACGAGTTAATCAATTGCTATGACCAGTCGATTAGTTTGGTTGCGTGAGACCAAAGGAAAAATAATATACAACAGAACCAGTCGATGTTTCTAAGTAGAGACCAAACCACCCTAGTCATAAAACAACTAGTCAATGAGTTAGGAAATCCAATCGAATGCTCATGGAGACCAATTAACATGTTTATTAAACCAATCAATTGTTTAAGAAACTAGTCGATCATGGCTACCAACCTGTGCGATTGTCACACAACCAATTAATTAATTATAGCAAACCAATTGATTGGTATAGACAAAACAATAGCAGACATTCACCAACCCTTCCTAATTCAATTCTAGCATGCTTCTATGTCATAAAATACATAAATAGACATACTCCACATATGAACTCACATAAACATAGTAGAAATCAATACTCAACAAGATCTTGTTTAAATTTCACCAGACTCATACATGATATCAAAATACTCAAAACATGCTTAAAACTTCATAGGTGAAAAATTACCACATGTTTGAATCCAATAACTCAATTGAACACATACATATCTCAGAAATATACCAAGAAAAAAAACACACAATACCTTAATCATATTAGAGATAAGGATGCCTTAAATAAAAATTAAAAAAAAAACTTCTAGTATACATATACTCTGAACTTTATGGTTTCTACAAAGATCTTGATTTCTTAATAGAATAAAGAATAAAAAAAATTAAAATTCCTTTTCAAAACTTATTAAAGTGAAATCAAAAGAAGAAAGGAAATAACATAACTCAACATTTCCCAAGAACAAATTTCAAGAAAGGAAAAGTCAAGATCTTCAACCTTTCTCTACACCTTAATCCATCCATGTTTAAAAAGGGAAAACAAGAGTGTGTTAAGGCTAAGATTAGGAGAAGAGGGGATTAATTCAACAAAAGAAGGGGAAATAAGAGGCAAGCCTCTTTTTTCCAATAGAAGAGAAAAGGGAGAAAAAGTGAGGAAATTCCAACACTTAGAAATTTTGATCCAATGGAAAGAGAAATAGGGAAAGTGTTGATAACCAAGGTGCAAATGAATTCGGATGGAAGTTCCTCATCCTTCCTTATGCTCAAAAATCAAAAGAAGGAAAGAGAAGAGAGTTAACTTACGTTAATAGTGGGGGACCAAGTTATAAGAGGGCAAATGATGATAGTGAGGAAAATAAAGTGAAATTAGATGGATGGTAGGGAGTAGATAAGTTAGAGGGAAGGTTGCGGCTCAACTTGGATGCAACCATGGTTTCTATAGAAGAGAGGAAAGTGAAGGAGAGTGAGAGAATGTGAGAAATACCTTAAAAGTGCCTTTGAAATAATATTGAGCTAAATAAAATCATAGAACGATCTAAATAGTGTAGAAATAATTCCAAAACAACTAAATATACTTATTAGAACAAATACACTCTAACTAGAATTTTTCATAATTATTGGAGAGTAATTCAAACCATAATAAAAAAAAGGACATCAAATTGCTAAATAACTAGTTGGCTGGTTTATCCGAGAATAAAAGTGTCAGTCTTTGAGCATCTAAATTGAGTGGGTTTAGTTAACCAATCAACTAGTAAGTTTAAAATTTACATTTTATTAGAATTTTAAGCCCTTTTCAAAACTAACATAATTTTGTTTATATTAACATAATTTTAAATAAATTTTGAAGAATTTTAAGATGTATTATTATAGATTTACTCAACCCTGAAATCAAATATGAACGATATCTTCGAGGTTTCAAGGAGATTTTTGGTCGAATACACAAAAATCAAGTAATATACAGTGTTACTTATAAAAATGATGGTACTTTAAGGAAAATACACCGAAAGGCCGAGAAACAAAGTGTAACACCTCCTAAATTTTGAACCAGAAAATTTTGTTTTAAAGACAATGCTGAAGCATTTATAAAAGAAAAAAATCAAGGAATGTCACTACTACATCAACAATGAGAGAGGTGTGATCATCACTTGGCCCATGTCTAATGCTAGGCAAAACGGAACAACCACAAAAGAATACATGCTCAACTAACAATAAAACAATTATATGATCATAATGGCGAGAATAATAATATATGTACAAGAGAGAGTTTACAAAATTGAAATATAGGGACCAAAGCCAAGAGTTTAAATAATTTAAAAAATAAAAAAATATCCCAACTTAGTGGGTAAAAGTATATCTAACCAGTTAGCCTAACTATTAATGAGATGGGAAAGTAACTCTTAAATCCCCAAGCAATGGTTAATTAATGGTCCATGGTATTATCCTCAACATATTCTAGCTGAGAATCATATCTCTAAAAATCATCCTCTACTTACTAGATTAGAAGTTGGATCATCACAGTGATCACACAAATATAGTATAAGTACAATAAAATACTGGTAAAAAAAAGCTACCTAAAGTATGATAAGAGCTCATGGTGTACATTAAAATCACATAGTAGCATGATGATAAGCATAATAACATAAAACAACACTCAGGCTCATGGTAATAATATAATAAGACATACTTACATGGAGATCATGGAAGGATAATAATACAATTAATGCATTAAAATCGCACAATGTAAACCATATTATAAATCTTCCTTTAGTGACCACATAATTTCTAGTTATTAAGATAATATGTTTGATCATACCCAATTCTCCACCATGAACGAAATTTATAGCAACATACACACATAATGGGATACTACGCCCATAACATGAGGTTAAGATACATCAAAGGGGTTTTTCTTTGGAGATACCACACCCATCACACATCGATTGCACCTATGGTGAGGGCTAACAGACCATGGTTGATGTGGTTTTATCAAAGTAGTCGAAAGGTTGGATCGAAGATTGTAGTAGAAACTATCACCCACGAATTAATGCAAAAGAAACGAGGTAATTAGCAGGAGTATAGGTGAAGAAATTGACTAATAAAGGAGGATGTCTCGATAAGTTGAATCAGGTTTCAATGTGTCGAGTAACTTGAGTGAAATGGAGGAAGGTAATGCCCAAAATTTCCTTGCTCAATTTCGACCAAAAAAGAGAGGATAGACTTCAGCTAATGTAGCTCAAAGTTTGATAATAAAAAAAATCATATGCTTTATTCATTCAAATTCTGTCTTACAATGATGCGCACAAGGTATATATATAGGAGAGGAGTTCCAGCTTGAAGTGCCGAGCTTCTATCCGGTCCTTTCCTTAATTCAGCCCATTAATCATGGTTTAATTAAGTCCATATTAACCTTAATCCAAAGCATAATATCATTGGTTAAATAATACTAAGGATTAATATTACAAAGCTATACAATTGACTAAGACACATACATAAAATTATATCAATACTCTAACTTACATAAAATACACTTAGGGTTAGGGTTTACAACAAGTTAATACAAATAATGAATATCATCACCATATCTTCTTGTTGTAAAGTACCATCCCATATATGTCATAGTCTTGCATGCTTTGAATACTTGTACACATCAAAGTGTATGAACATCTTCTTCTTGCAAATATGTGACATACCTAGAAGAACAACTTGAATTTTTTTCAATATCAAAAATATTTAATATGATAGGCTCCAATATTAAGAAAGTTAAATCTTCCTTACCTCGAGGATTAATATGAACATGACAAATCATTAGGTTCATTAGATGCTCTTGCATCAATGGTATACCTCACTAACCATAGCTTAAATGACTCCACCATGAGGGTCAAAAGTTGGGATACCACATCTACCTAAGCAATAGATAATACGAAGTACCAGGGGGCTTGTATTGGAATACCTCACCCACCTGTACTTAGACATTGATGCCATGCCAACATACCATAGTATAATCCTATATCTCAAATATATGTAAATAACCCTTACCAACTACAAGTTGGTAGAGAAGGAAATAGGTATTGAGTGAAAATATAAAATACAAGGTGACTGGCCCACTAACTTCCTAGTAGATACCCCAAAATTTAGAGAAAAAAGCTCAAATGAAATCTTAATCCATTAGTTATTAATTACCAAATGATATCACAAATCATAAATTAATTCTATCAATGTCCAAATTAGGTGTTTCTCAGTAATAACACCAAATATATCACAAGGCATATATGCCACCAATCTGGTGTTTAGAGATGACACCAAACTTAACCAAATCAAGGCCTAAATATCATCGATTTCATCCACACTAAATTCAAGTTAAACATGGTTGGAATCATGCATAAAATGTTGTAATTTCATGGAAACATTAATATACAAAACCATGAGAAGAATAATAACTAACAAAAAAAATTAGGAAATATAGTCAGACCAATCAATCAATCCTTGGTACCAGTTGACTAGTGTGGTCATACCAAACTCGAACAAAAATTAAAACTAGTACGATAGTCCACTGGTTGATCCCACTAATCAACTATTCATGGAAAACTAGTAGATGGGTTTGACCAAATCTATAATACCCTGTATTTATATGAGATTTATAAAATGGAAAATTATAGTGTTTAATGAAATTTGGATTATCCCTATCTTGATTTGGAATAATAGTTAGGTTTGATGTAATAAGGAATTTGAAAAAGTTTAGGAAAAATAAAATAAAGTGAGTTTTTTTTTTTTGTAAATTGATTGATTTGGTTCATTGTTTCAGTTTAGAAAAATTATAGTGTTTTTTTGGCTTGATTTTGATAAATGAAAGGAGGAAAAACTCATTCTTGTCTTCTTCTACTTCTATTCTCTACACACCTCTAGATGTATGCTTTGATTTTCATATTATCACTACACTACTGGGAGATTTGCTTTCTACACTGATATTCCATTTCCCTTCTTGTGTTTGATATTTTCAGGATGAGCTTACCCTGCACTCTCCAAAAAATCATCATTTGAGTTCTGAAATAGAAATTGACTTATTCTTCATAAATTTTCTCATTTAGCTTCGATTAAAATGGTAAATTTAGGGTTGTTAATCTATTACATAACCTCACTCATTCATTAACCGATTTGTTGGCTATAAATAACCCTAATCACCCTTTTTCTCAACTTTTAGACCCTAAAATACTTGAGTTCTCAAGTATTTATGTTAATTCCTCTCAACTTCAAGCTCTCACTCAAATTCAATTCACTCTTACAATCCTTTCTTTAGCTCCATCTTGTTTTATCTTTAAGCAATAAAGAGTTAAATTTAGGACGAAGTTGAGTTGCTTTCAACTAACTCTTTCTTTATTTTCTCTTTGAAGTGGTAAGTTTGTTTTCTCCCCTAATTCACGTTTCTTAATTTGTAAAGTTTATTTTATGAATTATGAGTTTTTAAACTTTTGTTTTTAAGGTTTGTAATTTTAAATCTTTCAACTTATAGTTTTCCCCTGTGGTGAAAATTTGTGCTAAGCTTCAAGGAAGTCATTCTTACCTTGAAATGTGACATGAATAGGCATATAAGTTATGTACTCCATCAAATGTTAATTTTTAGGTGCATGCATGAGAATTTGGCATTTTAGTGATTCATGTTGAAGTAATTAGGATTTTTGACAAAAAGGGCTTAAATTGTAAAGAATAGGGTCGATTGCTTAAAAATGAGGCATGATTCAGCTTATGAGTATGTTAAATGTTGGTTTATACTATGAAGTGTTATGGTTTATATGTGATAAAAAATCAGAGTGTGAATCACAAGTAAAATGCATGTTATATGTTGTCTAGGAGCAAAGCAATTAACTAGTTAAGCTAAACCAATCAATTGATCTATAGAACAATCGATTGGTGGGCTTGAACCGATCTACAGAATTATCTTTGGTGATTGTGATTTCTCTCTTCTTGAACCCTTTGATTGGTTTGTCAGAGCCAATCAACTGATCATAGAATACTCGACTAGCCTAATTATACCAATTAACTGGTTTAACAAAACTCTAGGGTTTGGCTAAGCCAAACTTATCAATTGATTTGACTAAAGCATGTTATTTTTCATATTTTGAACTTGATATGTTTTAAGACCATGACCAATGTTACTATATGATTCTGTAATGATGATAACACACATCTTGGCATAAATTAACTAACTTATTGGTTGATTAAATAGTTCATAATTCATGGTATTCTCAATAAGTGCTTAGAAGGCTTCAATGGAAATTTTGGAATGAGCATATTGTGACTTCAAAAGGATAATGCAATTTAGATTCCTGGCCTAAATGGATTATCATGATGGGTTGATTTAACATTAGTTAAACACTAATAGAAATCCTACGATATAGTTGGAGGGTAATAATGGTTAATATGGAATAAATATGTAGAGTTATTACTTGGGTTTTACATGGGCCTTGTGTGATAATATAACCTTAGAAAATAACACATTAATCACTTAAAGTGGAAGATTATCGAATTGTGCATGGTTATGGGTTACTCGATCCGTGATTAGCTACCAAGAATTAGTCTACCTTTGGGTGTTTATTAGTTTCTTTGGATGGGATCCTCGTAGATCCCCGTGTCTTACCTACTCTAGCACTGATAATGTACTAGGGGCATCGATACTAAAAGGTCTGATTACCTGAGTGGTTTTTTTCTTCAGTTGAATTGGTTTAGATAAGCTTCCATGTTATATAAGACCATGGAGTGGTAAACATTCCATTTCTCAATAAGAATAAGAATGAGGATGCAGATAAAGAAAAAGGAAAAGAAAGGGAAAAAGAAATAATGGCTTGTAAATAGTTAATCTAATGGATCATGTAAACTTAGAAATGGACCTAAGGGAATAAATTGTTATTAAGTCATAATTTCCTATCCATGTACTTTATGTTGTATTACTACGCATAATGAGCTATGATTGTCTCATTCCTTGCATGGCATGAAATCTTGATGCATTATATTATTATGGTGATATAGGTACACTTAAGTGCAATGCAGATGCATGTTATTATATTCATTATGACTTTTTATTATTGCATGCGGCATTGTATGCTTATGAATCCAATTGAAGAGATAACTTGTGATACAGACCCAAAGGGGGTACTCCCCTAGAGGGGCCCCAGGGGTACTCCCCCGGGAAGAGTCCTAACTCCACCCAAAAGCTATCTCAAGAGGTGAGGACTGACTCCCCCATATAAACTGCCCAAAGATCCCCTCAGTAACCAATGTGGGAATCCCACATCACCCACCCCCTTTAGACTACACGTCCTCGTGCTGCCTCTATCGGCGATCGGCACGCAAGACTGCAGGGATGTTTGACTGAGGATAGCTCTGATACCAGATGATACGGACCCAAAGGGGGTACTCCCCCAGAGGGGGCCCAGGGGTACTCCCCCGGGAAGAGCCCTAACTCCACCTAAAAGCTAGCTCAAGAGGTGAGGATTGACTCCCCATATAAACTGCCCAAAGATCCCCTCAGTAACCGATGTGGGAATCCCACAACTTGGCTTACTTAGTACAAAGCATAATGATGTGCCCGTTTGTGCGGTCACCTACTTAATCCCACGAGCAAAAAAACCATGTGTAGGTTTTTAAGGATGGCCAGTAGCAAGCCTACCTCATTTTGGACTTGAGCACTTGAATGCATATATATTTGGAGACTATTGTTTGGTTCTTAATGGAGTAGGGTTTGGGGTTATGCCCTACCTTTTTTTTTCTACCCATTATAGTTCTATACCTTAGTTTAATCTTTTTCTCATGTACTTGAATATTTTGGGGACCATCGATGTCTTATTTTGTAAAAGTTTTTTTTAGTATCTATATATCATGTTTCTTGCACACTCTACTCTTATTTTTTTATTGGTTTGGTTTCTTACATGGAACGAGTGGTTGATGCCTATCCTATGTCAGATGTGGTAGTAACACCCCATTTTTCCTAGATATATTTGGTATTTTTCGGCTTTCATAATATTTTAAAACATAATTTTTTAATAGTAAAAAATGGGCACGTTACAAAATCAGTCAATAGGTCTAAGTAGAGACCAGACCACTCTAATCACCAAGCAACCAATTGATGTGTTTGGAAAACCGATCAACTAGTTTATTAAGTCAATCGATTGAGCTTGCAACCAACCGATCAAAACCCCAAATTGTGCAACTATTCACACAACCAATCGATTGGTCCAATAAACAAATCAACTTATCTGGGTAAAATAGAACCTAGACCTACGATCCACATACCCAAAATTTCACCTTACCACATTAATGCTAGCAGGCGTCTACGAAATCATGCTCAAAATTGCCAAAATCATGCATAATAGTAGGGAATGCAAAACATGCTTAAAATCTTAACGAAGAAAATTTTACCATGTGCTTGAATCCAATAATATAATTAACCCATGCTCAAAATAGAGAAACACCATGAATATGGAACCACAAAAAAAAAGGCCTTATTCATATTAAGGATAAGAATGCCCTACCTTGAAGCAATTCTTCTAGCACTAAATGATTCTTACTTGATGGTTGTCTACCAAAACCTCTTGTTAGAACTGAAATCCAAAACCAAATCCAAGGTCTTCAACTTTTCTCAAAACGTTAACCCTTCTTGGATTAAGATAAACAAGTCAAAGCTAAAGCTAATATTAGAAAAAGAAAGAAGAGACAATAATTTTGACCAAATGATAGGGAATAAGAGGCAAGCCTCTGCTTTCCCAACAGAGAAGAAAAGAGAGTAAAAGTGAAGAATGCCCAATACTTGGGAAATTTTCACGAAGGAAAAAGGATAGAATTAGCAAATGCAAATGATATAAAGATAATTGAATCATGAATAAGGTATATAGGAGAAAAGTGATGGTCAACATTCACAAGTGGGAGAGAGGAAAGTCTAACTTAGGTTGAGTGTGGGTAACCCAAAGTGTAAGAAGTTCACAAGTTGAGGTAAAGGGAGGTAAGGTGTGGCTAGGAAAAGGCATAATAGAGGTTTAATAGGTCAAGGGAGTGGTATAGAAAGTAAAACACACATCCATGGCTACTAGAAGAGAGAGAAAAGTAAGGGAGAAGAGAGGAGAAGATGAGATATGCCTCAAAAAGTATTTTTGAAAAAATTGTAGCTAAATAAAATCATGCAGTGATCTAAATAATATAAAATAATATTAAAGCATCAAAATATGATTATTGGTACAAATATATTATAATTAGAAGTTTTCATGAACATTACAAAAAAAAAAAGATTTAAATCAAAATCAGAAAAGGATTTCAAATTGTAGGACAACCAACTGATCAGTTTTAGCAAACCAATCAACTGTTTTATCAAGAAATAAAATTGCCAATTTATTATCATACAAATCGATTGGTTAGGTAAATGAATCGATTGACTAGGCAAACTAGTCAATCGATGCACCTAAAATTCACAACTTTACTGAAATTTCAAGCCCTTATGAAAACCAAAACTCATTTATTTTATACCAACATAATTTTAAGTACAATTTGAAGGATTTTAGGATAGGGTATTATATAAAGGGATAATATAGGAATACGTATGGTCAAATGAGGGTGGTTGAAAATCTAGCCAAAGATGGGCTTAAATGTCCTAAATTAACTTTTATAAATTTTATTGGAGGAAAATTTCAATTTATTAGATATCCATTAAACTAAATATCAAATATATTATCAAAATTATGAAATTTAGTAGAACCCTTAATATAGTATTCTTAACTCAAAATTATATAAATATCAAAGTTTCATAAATACTTAAGCATATCAAATAAAATATGTATAGAAAAATGTTGATAAACTAACTTATTATGATGCTTAGAACCAAAACTTCCCTCTCTATTTGTTAGTAAGTTGACTGCTAGTCTAATTCTATTATTATTATTATTATTATTATTAGTATTAGTATTATTATTATTATTATTATTATTATTATTATTATTATTATTATTATTATTATTTCTATTATTATTTTTATAAAATAATTTAAGGCATAAATTAAAGGGAAAAAAAACCTATGGTCCACCCAACTGAAAGTAATTATTTTCAGTCCACCAGGTATAGTATTGAGTCCATTTATTATTTGTTCGGAAGCATCATTTTATACGTAAAATACCATAGGTTAGTATTTTCCAAGCCACGCTAAGGTTTTTGGTTCGTAATATGGCGTGGAAGATATTTTGAAGCTTCTCGTCTCTGGTCTGACTGATTGGAAAGTAGACGTAGAAGAAGTTCTGCAACTCATTTGCGTCTGTGGCTCTAGCTCCTCCATTGGGCATGTTTTTGCTACCATTTGACAACGTTTGACCTCATTTGTGTTTCTATTCTTAGCATCAAAGTTGTCCATGCTTGCGTTGTGAACTGAAGCTCGCTGACGGCTGTCTTTGTAGGCTTGTTCCTGCCCGTCGTTTTTTGTTGCTCAACCTTTCCTGTTGTAAAAATGGTACTCTACTTCGCTTCTCTTGTCTGCTCTAAGTTTTGAGTTGTTATTGAAATTAATCTTACCTCTTAATCTAATTCAGACATTTCATTGCAGTTTGGGGGTTATACGGTAGAGTATCCAGGTGCTAAACTTTTTACGTATTTTCTAATTTTCATTCTGGTTGAAACTAGAATCAAGTTAGGAAGCTGAGTTTATGTGTGCTTCTGTAATGTAGTTTGAGGAAGAATTATCAAGTCCATTTTCGTGGAAAAAGAATACGTAACTGTAAGTTATGCGGCTGATTGCTTTCGCACATGTTATCATTAATTGGTAAGGTTGCGAAATATCATGTGTATCTGTAACCGTAAGTTTTGGTTTATGACGACGTACTTGATTTGCGACTGTAGTAACTCGCTTTGAGCAGGTGCGGTTAAATGTCTATTGATCTGAAGTAAGCAACAAATGTAATTTTGAAGGCCAAAATTTATAATAAAGTTTGGAGTTTATTTGGTTCAGTATAAACCAAAAAAAATTGGAGAAGGACCATACGTTTTTTTCATCCCATTCAGCAGCCTTGTATGTCCTGCTATGCAACAATAGTTGGAATGAATACAAAATACCTATCTTTAAGATCCAACCTGAACTGGGTAGCTTTGATAGGTTTAGCCTATTGAAACTTAGATAAAATTGTGCGAATTAAATGTTATTATGATTTACATGATGTTAGTTATAAGTTATTGAAAAAAAATTTGACTATACTAAAACAAGAAAATCTATTTCAACTGAACATATTGATAAGGGAACCTAGAATGTATTGTATATGTCAAACATCTTGTATGAATTTAGATATGTTGAATTTTCTTCGATCTTTTATAGTAAAAAATGATATATATATATATATATATATATATATATATATACGGTTTAGGAATCTCTATGAGTTGAGTCGTAATTGTTCTATGTTGTAAACGTAATGCGGACATTTGGAGTTTCTGCCACAGGTATGTTGTAATAGAGTTAGATTAAATTTTTTTGATTTCACTAAGTAGGGAATTGCATTAAATTTTGTCCATAATATGACCGAATTTTTCCCAGTAGTTTTAAGTACGAAATGGAACAACACACAATACATATAATTATCCCTAAATGTACATCGAAAGTTTATAAGTGTATAATGAATGATACATATATGTATAAGTGCATGTCAAAATGGTATTTGTTAGGTTTTTTCTTATTATTTCCATTTGCTGATAATGAAATTTGAAAATATTTCTTCTAATAAATTTGAATGGAAAAAAGACTACAGCGCATCCTCATAAAATTAATTTCTGAGGGTCCATGTGTTTTAGTATTGAGTGGAATTTATTTTTGTCCCGAACCAGGCACGTATATGCCCAAATACTTCAGTGTATTCTACTCCAAACCACTTGGGTGTGTGGCTGGGAATTAACCGTGTATAAATATTTATTTTTTCAGTGATTCTTTGTTAGGGTAAATTTGTTGGCAGTCTTCTTCATCCCTTATCTTGAGTGAAAAACCCTCCAATGTTGTCCCGTTTATAATGAACGTCAGTCCAGTCCTCAACCGTTCTTATCCTTCTTCATCCCTTATGTTGTTTGTCCTGAATCCATCCCTTTCCTCTTTGTCTTTGTGCTGTAAGTAAACCGGCTTTAACCCTTCGACCTTGCAATTTGACATAATACATGTACAATTTAGATGTTGTTTGTCTGGTAAATGATTGTCCAACTACTTCGGTTTCTGTCTACAATGGCTTAATTATTTATAGTTTTTGTGAGATTTTGTGAAATTTGATTTTGTTGTGTTCTTGTTGATGCTAATTTGTAGCTGACATTACAATTTAAAGATATGTGATTGCAACAAATTATTGTTTCTGTGGATTTGAAGTATGGTTGTGTCGGTTTGGGGTTTGATTATTGTCACCCATTATGTATTCATTACTGATTGTGGGGGGAAGGTATAGAATTATGGTTGTGCGAGTATGGTGCTGAAACCTCCTTGAATGGTGGTTGTTGTGTTGGATATTTTTTTGAAGATTTGGTTAGTAATTGTGCTCATAATTTAAAATTCTTCGTCTTTTCTGATGATTTCTTTTATATAAAATGTTGGTGTATTAGAGAGGGAAGTTAATAAGGATAGTTTGCCATTCAATTGTAGTATTGATATAGATACACATGATTGCGATTGGATAATTAAGTTTGCTATTGCTGTTTTAAACCTTTGTAACTTATACGTTGGCTAATAATGAATAGGTTTATGGAGTTGTGTGGATGTAGGGGTATGTATATGTATTTGCACTATAGAGGGTCGTTCATTGTTAAGGGTAACAAATATGTTGATTATGATGGTGGTAGTAAAAGTGGAGCGATAATAGATGATGGTATGAGTGTTGAGGAGGTTATTTCTATTTGTTGCAAGAGGTTTAATATATCTTCCGAAGAGAAAAATGTTTGGTATAGCTTAAAATTTGATAGGTCAATCCTTATGCTACTGGTTGATGATACTTCCCTTGTGGAGATTTTCGAATTCAGTGAAGAATATGGCTTTGCCTATATCGCAGCAGGAAATGTAGAAGTGATCACAGATGATAACTTGCTGTAAGTTCTTTACAATGCTTATTTTATATTATTAATATTTTGTGAACTATGTTCTTTAGTTTAATGTTATTTATAATGATGATTATTTCGATTTCATCTGAAGGTCATCCCACATAATCAAAGATAACCCAGGCTGCTCGAAATCTGATATGGGGTCTAATGGATTGAAAGTAAATGACAAGAGTTATGAAAATGAGCATGTTGATAACTCAAGGGGTGTTGAGATGGGGGTTCGAAGTGCTGCTTGTGGTACTCGTAATTGGGTTGGTAGTGTGATGTCCAATGTTATAAGTGGTGAAGGTCAAATATTTGAAAGTGCAAATGCATTCCGAAGCTGCCTTTACAAATATTCTATAGCATGTGAGTTCCGTTATAAATGGGTTAAGAATACAAAAACTCGTTTGATTGTGAAATGTTCACTAGAGGAGTGCCCTTTCATCATTAAGGCATATGCTATTCGGAATACATCAATGGTTAAAATTAGGGAATTTAATGACTCTCACCAACACAAGGTGGGTGACATTTGTGCATTACATAAGCCACCTTTCTCTTCTAAATTAGTCGGGGGACTTATTCTTGGTAAGATTAGGAATATGTCTAACTATAGACCTAATGAAGTCCGCAAGGATATTGAGAGGGATACTGGCATTCAAATTAATTACTCTCAAGCTTGGTCTGCAGTTGAATGTGCTAAATCTTTTCTCCATGGTGATCCAAAGGATCACTATAAGATGTTGGATTGGATCTGTGATCGTGTGAAGAAGAGAAATCCTGGATCTGTTGCCTTTGTTGTTGTTGAAGATTGCAAATTTTCACAGCTATTTATATATTTTTCTTCGTGTATGCAAGGATTCTTGTTCGGTTGTAGACCATGTATTTTTGTGGATGTCGGGCATCTTAGTGGTCCATTTGGTGGGACAATGTTGTCTGCTTGTACTGTTGATGCAAATAACATAATACTCCCTTTAGCTATTGGCATTGTTAGTTGTGAAAACTACGATAATTGGCATTGGTTTTTGAAACAGCTGAAGTTGATTATTCGGTCTTTAGAAGTAGTTGTCTTATCGGACAGGCATCCAGGGATAATAAGTAGTGTTGCTGAAATTTTTGGTGAAGAAAACCATTGTTTTTGTTTGAGGCATTTGAAGGAGAACTTTAACAGTGAACTGATGAAGTTAGGGATTACTAGGAGAGTAATGAAGGAAAATGCATCAGATTTATTTGATGCCATTGCATATGCCAATATAGATGTTGATTTCAACATGTGTATGGCAAATCTTCAGGCATTTAATACGAAACTAGCAGAATGGGTGAAGAATACTAAGCCCGAACATTGGGCCCGAAGTAAATTTCCCAAACCACGATGGACTTGGATGAACTCCAACATTGCTGAGTCTTTCAATTCGTGGATGAGGAATGAGAGAGGTTTTAGCATATCTTCACTGTTGTTAGCCTATTTTGATAAACTTGCGACAAAGATGCTGAATGTGAATAATGAAATATGTAGATGGCAGACCCCTATAGGTCCTTCTATTGAGAATTTATTGTATCGTAACTACATGAAGCGCTCATGTGTTATGAGGTCTATTAGGTATTCCCATTTAATGTTCAAGGTTGAAATTATGGCTGCACAGCTGACTGTGGACTTGAATAAGAGGACTTGTAGTTGTGGAGAGTGGCAAGTCACCGGAATCCCATGCGCACATGTTTGTTATGTGCTTGATCAGCTGAAATATAGTTTGTATGACTATACTGATTCTTTCTATAAGAAGGAAGCACAAGAATTGATATACCAAAACTCCATAAACCCTGTAGAGACTTATGAACTTCCTTCCTTAGAGCCAACAACCGGTATGCTAATAATTAAGGACGGTGATGATTATGAAGGCAGCAACTTGTGTATTCTGCCCCCCATTGTGAAGAAAACTCTTGGTAGGCCAAAAACCAGAAGGATTGAATCTCAGTTTCAGGATATGTCTACTGTGCACTACAATCGATGTGGAGAAGCTAAACATAACCGTCGGACATGCAGGAGTCAAGTAATTTGCAACAGGGATGAACTCCCTGATGCATAGGGTGTATGAAATTGTAATGTGGTGGTTCCCAGTTTTTGATATGTTGGAGAATATGGACTACAAACAATATATGGTAATATTAGTTGAGAATAATGTTCAGTACATTAAGTATATTTATATGTAAATAACAAACCTACTGACATCATTATATGTTCTTCTTTTCTATCAGGTGAAGGGGAACCCATAATATCGGACATATGTTTTTTGTGTTACCAGGCTTCCTAATTAAATGAAGGCAGAAGAGAATAAGGATGACGTATCGATATCTGTCAGATAGCAGTGTCAATGAGGCACTTCTTTTGGTACGAATTCATATCTCGAGCATTTATTGTTAAATTTTTTACATTTGGTAGGAAATATAATTTTTGGTGTTACAAATGTTATGGTTACGTCCATACTATTTCGTATACCACTGGCTAAGACTTGTTGTAAATTTTTTATTTTCCACTAAGGTGTATATTGATAAAAATATCATCTCATGTTTAGGTATAGTTTATCTTGCACCTTAAACTTTCAAGAATAGAATATAATAACCTGAGAGGTTACTTAAAATACAAGACTAAAATGTCACTAGTAATGATGATGATAAATCTGATGACATATCCCATACCGTTTTTCACTTCAGGTCTTTTTGATAAAAGTAATAGAGATGGATGAGAAGTTGAAGACAAATGTAAATGACTTTTAATCCGAAAGGGGAAAAATTGTCATCAAGGTATTCAGAGGTTGTTGGAGAAGGTAAAATAGTTATAAGGTCCTTTTCTTTCATGTATTTTATGGTTTGAAATTGCATATGTATGTGTTGTACAACAATTTGTTCGCATTTTGTGGGTAAGTGTTTTCATGAACTTTTCATTTTAGTCCTTGTTTCTTCATTTTTATTGGAATGAAGGTATGGAAATGGGGTGCTTTTTTAACAAAGGCATCATCAGAATTATTAGGTGATGGCACCAAATTGGGAAACATTTTTTAGTCTATCCATACCAGTTTAAGTCTGTGCCCAAAGATGCCTTATTCTTATCCTTGCAACATCTATGAAGTGTATAGGCTATTTTAATTATTCGTTGCTATACAAGCTATTTTTCTAGGTGTGAAGTTATTGAGGTTTTGGATTCCAATTGCATTTACATTTATTTTACAGTGTCTACGTCTATAGAGGCTTTGAGGTCCACTCCGTATGGAAATTAAGTGTGTTATTTCCTACGCGACTGCTGTTTTTGAAACCGACGTTGTTAGAGACCGAACGCTCATGGATTTGAACAAGCTTGTTGTCGATGCTTCCCCTGGTGTTCCATTATTAGTTTCATCTGTATAACAGTATGGTTATGTACGTTTAGAATGTTTTTGGCAGTGTTCATCTATTGTATATGGTTACTTTTGTGTATGTAGTTTGAAAGTTAATGTGTATATGGATGCCATATGATTCCAGCCTCGTGGAATGAAAAAATTCATACTGTTTTGCATATTCTGAAAATTGTATTAAATTTTTGCTGCCCCACCCTTGCTGGACAGAAATAGCCTGTTTTGGTGTTTAATCTTCCTTTCATCTTTAATTTGAATGCTTCCATGTGTTTGGGAATACAGATACTATCATCCCCCGTATTGATGTTGGCCAGTTGGGAAAATTAACCCTCGATTTGGGGTTTGTGCATATGGCCGAAGAAATGTTTAGCAGCCTGTAATAATAGAGCTCCAAAATATTTCACAGGCTTCGGGATATTGTATAGGATCCTTGTCCCACTACGGCCTTTACCATTCGTAAATTAAATTGAAAATGAAGTGTGATATTTTTGAGGGTGTATGAAATTGCCTTTAAAATTATATGCTCCTTTTACAAAATTACAGGTACGGAAAATCTGCAGAACGTAAATACATAGGATATAATTCCCAAAAATTGAAGTTACATGTGCCAGGAAAAAATTGGACGTAAGAATGCATAGTTAAGTCAACTGGCATTTATTACAACCGCCAAAGGAGTTGCATTTATGAACGTACAAATACATTTATATCCATGACTTCAGGATGTCATATATGAATTGTTTGAACGTACAACAAAATCTTATTTGAAATACTATTACGTGCCGACACTTTTTGTTACGTGTTTTCCAATACGATTATTAAATGACTACACCACTTGGGTGTAAATCTTGTTAATTAAATGTAGTGGAGATCATGCACGTAAACTCTGAATTGTAATATCTACGGACATTAGATTCTCATTTACTATGTTGCAACATTTAATGTCTTCGTATGGATGTGATTAGGAAGGTACCGTTTCCAACTACGGACATTAGATTCTCATTTACTGTGTTGCAACATTTAATGTCTTCGTATGGATGTGATTAGGAAGGTACCTATAAATACATGATATTTATCATGCACAATATTAGTAGTTTCCAACTACACACATGGTCATACTAGGTAAGCACATATAAAATGAGCGTAGTAAAGAAAGTATTACGTTGTTGCACACTTTGGTACTTCACCATGATGTCTTGCCAAGTGTGATACTACATCTGCTCTGTTGTGTTTTGCTTTCTGGAGAACATACCCCATCGGAACAGTCTTATGTGCAACGTAAGAAACGACGTTAGGAATGGAAACAAAAACAAATGTACCAACTATTAGGCAAAATAAGGTTGGTGGGACCCACCACAAATGTATATGTGACATGCAAACATGATTGCATTGACTTTAGTAATGATTATCATGTAACATATATGACTAAGCAAGTGTATACATGGAAATTATGTGCATCGGTGGGGTTTGCCCATTTTGTCTTATTTCATGGTGTGGTTTGCATAGTCTTAGGATTTGTAATAAGCAGTATTATGCTATAAAACCAAAAGTATGACAAACCAAGTTCTTCAGAAGCTGAGTCTGTCCTGGGAAATTACGATTCCCACTTTGGCAGTCAAGGATGTCACATCTGCCATCTCGAATGTTTAAAACAATGACAAACCAGTGGTTTCCTTGATTGATGGGGAAGAACACTTACAAGGTGATGTATAAATATTAGCTTTACATACCTAAAAATAGTAACATAGGAATATAGATGAGAGTAACATTTACAATCAGTGATTAGGAATATACCATTTCAATTACGGATAAATCAGTTAGTGGAAAATCCCTCAATATGGGATTACAAACTGTCCTTATTTGCTTTCTCGAGTTAGGAGACAAACGTTGAGTTATGATTTCTCCCTGCTTGTTCATCAGAGGTTTGTATCATCACAACTGAAAATATTCCATCATCATGTTACAGGGTCAGCTATTACTTACGGACTGTGCAAGGCTAATGTATATCTCTCGAGATTTATTTCCCATTGAATCAACTCTCTGATTGAAAACTGCACAGAACATCTGAATAACCTACACAGACAGAGACATATGTATAATTATGTTGTAAAAGTATACTTATTACAAAGTAGTATCCAATTTACTAATATCATAGCATAATGTACATAGATATCCAAGAATATGAGGCATAACATCACCATGTTGTTAACCCAATGTTTAGGCATCAATGACAACAACTCAGCCTTCGTAAGATGAAAATTTGCCATTGCGCACACAATTTCACTGAACAACAACAACATGATAACTGATTAACTTCACACAAACATTTATATAGACGAAAACTTCATCAATATAGGATATATCAGAAAAGTTTATAAACCAAGACTAAAATATTATGTTCTCACTCTGACTGAATTGATGCATCATTAAGCCTCTGAACATACTTCTTCAACGAAGGGTTTGTAATCATCGTCTTCGCCTGGACGGAGCAAACAAAGGTGATTTAATCGCAGTAGATCTAGTCACTCGACGCTTGCCAACAACCACGATTGATCTTCGTACATCCTTTGAAACAACTTCTTCACCAAAAACATGTACATGTTCCACATCATGTACAGGATCACCATCCTCATCACGGGATGCACTGCAATCATGCCCACCTGATCGATTATCAGATGTGGATTGATTGTGATCAGGGGGAATTGATTGTTCACCGTCATAAGAATGGTGGGTAGGGGATTCTCTAGGTGACTCAACAAACGGTGATTCAGTTGGTTGCTGAGGTGGATTTGAAGTAAAGGCAGATGGTGACTCCGCTGTATCAAACCCCATGTTGGGATGATGCTCAGTGGATTGAGGTTTCTGCTGAGATTTCAACAGCGTTAATTGTTCCTCTATCTGTTGTATATAATTACAAACGACTACATCATGTGATTGGATGCATTGTTTCAATGATTGAATATTTGAATAAATCTTTGCGTACGGGTCCTGCGAAATAGGAAAACCAAAAATATCATAAAATTATAGATACCAATTAGTACAAATAGATACATAAAAAGGGGAAGAAATAAAATGAAATTAGCATGCAAAGGTTAATATTACTGATGAAGAACTAGGCACATCTTCATGTGGGATTTCCCTTGGGTATGCGTCATTATGGTCTTTACGGAAACGGCTGTGATTAGCAGAATATGTTGGATTACGGACATTGCTTGGTTTCGGCTGCATAAGAAATGTAAAATTTTGAAACCAACTAACAAAACCCTCAAAAATTAGTATAAACTCCTGACTACAAATTTAAATAATTAAATTTTATAATTGGACTCACCTCGACAAGGCCAAAATTTTTGAAATAATTCAGCTCCAGCGTTAATCTCTCACATACAAGATCCTCTGTCCATGCAGATGACAGGGGAAATTTGGTCGGCACAGTGAACCCCTCAATGTACGTCTTCTCCATGTACCATATCTAAATCAAAAAATAACAACAAGTGCAGTAGATGTGGATACACTTTGCCATCGTTTTTCCAGTATAAGTATATTAATAAGTAGAGGCAAAATTTCCCATACCATGAGGACGTACATGCAACCAGCGGCATAGGTTCTCCTATTCCCCTCTCTCTCTCGAGCCTGCCGCCATTTTTTAATGCCATTCACAGTTGATCTATGTACATATTGGCACCAGTTGAGGCTCTTTATTTTGGAACAATCTCGTAACGAATGCAAGAACTGTAAACGGATCTCCCATCTAGAACTTTGAGCTAATAACACAGCCATAGCATATATAATGAACGCACGAACAAAGACCCTATCAGATCGGTCTTCCTTAATAAATCCCAATATGTGATTCCACGAGGTCGTCATTCCTTTCACATTCTACAGACCAAAATCTGCATCCATGTCTTCAATATCAACCCATGGGCCTTCAACATTTACAGCTGTATCACCCCGTGGGATACCTAGAATTTCATGGACATCGAATTCCTCAAATTTGATCAAATTTTTCCCAACACCAACCTTTAGACAACTATAAGCAAAGTCAAAATGTACACAAATCCATTTACAAAATTGTATTTGTAAAATTGGTGTACATAATTTGAGGAGGTCCCCAAAACCAATATCATTCAATGCATCAACCTTTGCTTCATTGGTTAACACATGTTTGCTAACCACCTTTAGAAAATGGGCAGGAGAGCAACGAGTGCTAAAGGGGGCCTGCAACCACAAAGGAGAAATACATTTATACAAAAGAAATGCATAATACAAACAACTACTTACAATTGTCATGCAATTGTTGTCACACCTCAAACTAAACTGTTTAATTTCTTACATGAAATACATGATCCCCAACTATCAAATACTATACCGCCACATATATATTGTATAATAATTTAACTCTTTCTGGTGTGATGCCAATACAAAATCTTCTTTAATTATGGACACATAATTTATCATCAGAAAATTATTTTAAACTCCAACAAACATAGGTTACTATTTAATGTTCATTATGTAATTTGTTTTCAGGATATGTCACCTTCAGTTGGATTACCAATGGACATGATTTGTATACTGTTATTTTCTCTAAAATTGACCTCAAACTAAACTTACCGAGGATTTATGAGGGGAAAATTTAGTATAAACTCCAACAAAGTCAAACCATTTAAGGGTGCACAGGCTATTCAGTTTTCAGGCCACCTTCACTGGTATCCAATTCACATGTATTTTTTAATAATATCATGTGTACATTAGTGCATAATTAGGTGTACATATTAGCTTATTTATGTGTACATAATATTTTCTACTTGGATTTTCATACTATTTATCGATATTGATTTGTATCCTATTCTTTTCTCTTAAATTGCCCTCAAACTAAACTTACCAACGATTTATGAGGGGAAAATTTAGTATGAACTCCAACAAAGTCAAACCATTTAAGGGTGTACAGGCTATTCAGTTTTCAGGCCACCTTTACTGGTATCCAATTCACATGTACTTTTTAATAATATCATGTGTACATTAGTGCATAATTAGGTGTACATATTAGCTTATTTATGTGTACATAATATTTTCTACTTGGATTTTCATACTATTTATCGATATTGATTTGTATCCTATTCTTTTCTCTTAAATTGACCTCAAACTAAACTTACCAACGATTTATGAGGGAAAAATTTAGTATAAACTCCAACAAAGTCAAACCATTTAAGGGTGCACAGGCTATTCAGTTTTCAGGCCACCTTTACTGGTATCCAATTCACATGTACTTTTTAATAATATCATGTGTACATTAGTGCATAATTAGGTGTACATATTAGCTTATTTATGTGTACATAATATTTTCTACTTGGATTTCCATATTGTTTGTGGATATTGATTTGTATCCTATTCTTTTCTCTTAATTTGCCCTCAAACTAAACTTGCCAACGATTTATGAGGGGAAAATTTAGTATGAACTCCAATAAAGTCAAACCATTTCAGGGTGCACAAGCTATTCAGTTTTCAGGCCACCTTTACTGATATCCAATTCACATGTACTTTTTAATAATATCATGTGTACATTAGTGCATAATTAGGTGTACATATTAGCTTATTTATGTGTACATAATATTTTCTACTTGGATTTCCATACTGTTTGTGGATATTGATTTGTATCCTATTCTTTTCTCTTAAATTGACATCAAACTAAATAAGCATGCCTAATATATATTATTTAATATTGAGTATGGAAATATGTGGTTTTGATGATATGGGCATGTTAGGTTTTTATATGTTAAATTATGTGCAAGGGTAATATGGTAATTTGTTGTGTATGGTAATTTACTTGCATGCTAAAATATTTAATTTAGTGTATTTTAGCCTATTTATGACAAATTATTAAATGAAATGGAATTGGTATTTAATATAGATAATAATGGGATACTTCTAGTTAATGGCATTTTGATCATTTTTTACCTAATGTGGCTATAGGTGAATAATAAACCTACGATGACCTTGGTAGATTATCATATTCATCTTAGTATTATTTTTTTTATAATTGTCTTGAATAGTTAAAAATGAGTAAAAACTATTAAGCATAACAATTGGATATGTTTTTTTATTATGTGGTATCACAATCACCTTAATAAATTATTAATATTTAAAGTGAAAGGTCTCGAGATCGTAAATCGTGACTCTTTAGGGGTAGCTACCTTGAAGATATGGTTTAGCTCACATTTGATTTGGACTTTACTAGTGTGTCTTTGTGCCTTAGTTAGGCTTTATATCTTACCATATTTAGCTGTGTAGAGTTTTTTGAAGTGTATGCATTTTTATGAATTAGGTATCCTTGTGGATAGGGTACTGTGCTGCCTTCATGTGTTAATGCGATTAGGGTAACTTGGTGTCCTTAGATTGATAGCCATTAGGACTATGTTGCCTTTCTATTCTAATATGACCAAAGTATCTTAATATCTCTAGGTTGATATAATCTCTCCTTGAGCAAAAATAAAAATAAAAATAATTATTATTGGTTCGAAATGATTATTAAATTGGTTTGGTAGTATCTTTCGTGCCTATCTAGGGTTCGGTAGTAGGTTTTATACCTACTTGTGATTCAGTAGTAGCCTTCATGCCTACCTATAGTTAGTAATTACCTCTGAGCCCTACACATGGTTTTATGAAATTTATTAGCATGGATACTAACTTATGAGGTATATTGTGAATGTTATGGTTATTTGGTTAAGATTGGTTCCAATCATTACTTCAAAGAACATCCATTAGATGATTGATTGGTAAATTTCATTATGTTCTAAATAAACGGGCATGAACAGTATGCGGCCTTGGTGATATTTGTTTATCTAACATGATCGTTGTATGTTGGTCATCACATGTATATTTTAATATGTTTTACTATGTCCCTCCTATGACACCTTCTATGTGTTCCATATGATCTTTACATATTTAGTTTTGTATAGTAGGTTACTTACTATCGTTATACGGATGGGTTAAATTTCATGGTTTCCTACTTATTTAATGGGTAGTGATGACTTTGTAGGTTTACTTGTGAAATCAACTTTGAGATTAGCATTTTGGGTTGAGAGTTAGAACAATCATTAATTTAGATATTCTTGGACTCTTATGCCCTTTGGTGTTTCCTTTCTTTTGAAGGCCATTTGTATTTTTAGATTGAGGTTAATATGCTTTATAATATCTATTCCAGTTCTTATAATTGTACTATTAATCTAAGCAAAGTAATAATTTAGCTTTATCACTTGGTATAAAATGGTAGAGGATACCAAACTTGTACCAAGTGTGGTAATAACACCCTACTTTTTTTTAGTGTTTTAGATTCCATAATTAAGATTTTAAACAAAAAATTTAAGTCCTAAAAATGAGGGATATTACAACTAGGGACTATATTGATGATTTTGCTAGTTATGATACACATTTGGTGGAGGAGTGGTTTATTTGTTGGGCTTGGGCGTAGATTTAATGTTATCCAATAGCTAGCTTTTGTCTAGATATCCTATAGAATCTTAGTTCTATTAGATCGTTTTTTTGCTTATATTACACTTAGATGTTAATATTCAAACTCTTATATAAGATTTATGGAAATTTCTCTAACTCACTTGTTTATCTATTTAAAGTTATAAATATTTTGCCTTCTATTCGATTTGAGAATGGTATGATAAATCAGACTTATGTCGAGTATGTCGATAAAACTCAATTATATTAATATTACGCTTTTGCAAAATCAAATATTTCAGTAGTAAATTTTGAGGTATTACAATAAGGGTATTACATTAACGAAATGTCATGCCCCTAATATTGTGAAAAGGCGTGTAGGGAGTGACATCTTAGGGAGGAGACTCAAAGGTACACAAACTAAAGGGGAGGGAGTGTCTTGAATAAGATATTAGACACATAACGAAAACATTATAAACTTGAAGAATACTAAAAAAAAGTATGGCGAACATATGAACAACTTAAATATTCTACTTGCACACTTCAATATGCACTCAAGCACCTAATTATCTCTCTTCTTCCCATCCTTAATCGAGTAGCTAGTAAAAATCCTTAAATTATTATTATTTGGATAAATTTTACTTAGATAAAATGATATTCGATTGAATTTCACTAAAGTACTATATGTTTTATGTAATTTTATTTAAATGTCATGTGTTTTGTCTTTTTCTTTAATACTGTCTTGTTAATGTATTAAATTTTATATGACTAAAATGATTAAAATTTCGTAATAATCATTTTAAAATGTGAATTATAAACTTTTAATTTCTATTTTCTTTATTAAAAAATTTGCGGGATAAGTTTTATTTTTTTTCTTTAATTTGATTTTGTTAAGGTTAGGGCCGAAATGTACCGCACTACTACTTACTGAAAATATAAATGATCCAACCCTGCCTATCTTTCGACTAAAACCCTCCGTCACAAACCCTCTACAGTCTACACTACTCAAAAGCCCTATCAGCCATAGGACCACGCCGCCGATAACCCTGACTGGCGACGATTTGCTGATCGCCGGATCTAGTGGTAAAGCTACAGCCATCCTGCACAGACAGCAAGTAATATTTCAACCTTTTTGATACGGTCATTCTGTTCTCAGGTTATTAGTCTCTGCCTCTCTCTTTAATCTATCATAAATATCATCTCGTTTGTAAGATCAATTCGGGTTCGCTGATGGACGTCCGTGATTTCGCATGTAACATTAAGTTTGTATCAGAATTCATAAGTATAGAATATCTTTTTATCTAAGATGTAAGTCGTTGAAATATTTGTTGATACTATTTGAACAATTGTTATCCTCGGAAGCTCATCAGAAAGGTTGGAAATTTAATTTAAGAACGCCGATGCATATCTGACTTTGCACCTTAAATTTTTTGATCTATATACATTTTTGACCGAGTTAAAGTAAACACTCATCATCTAATTCTTATCGCTTTCGTAATAAATAAAGGAAAAAAAAATGTTCTTTTGTCTGTTTTTGTCCGCATTTACTTGATTTTAATACGCATACAAGTTACTTAATGGACAAGAAAACGTTCTTTTATAACCCGTTATGTAATATGGTAATGAGTGGGCTTGATTACTGTGTACAATGTACTGATCGTTTAGATTATGTTTCAAAAAGTTGATAATTCACGATTCTGAGCTTTGCCCTCTCATTGTCAAACCTCAATTCTTCTCTATATGCTTGCCCACTATTTCTGTAATTGCAATCTCTATTTCATTTTACTCTTTAGTTCCTTTAATTAATTGAGATTTTAGATCTGAAATTTTTGAAGAAGGAGAAGAATATATGAAGTTTTGTATTTTTCAAATATTTCAATTCTATTTTTTCATTCTATAAGTTATTATGTCATTTTTTTATTTTATTTTTTCTAATTTTGTATATACGGTATGCATTTTGTTTGTCAGATAACCCTGTTGTATTTTGGAAAAAATATCCTGTAGAAATGGATGAGTTCAAATGTTTGGTTTGATTTTAAAAATATTTTACAATATTGATTAAAAAGGATAATGATTTTTTGTATTCTGAAAAAATAAATCATAAATTTTGTGAATTAGATTATGCTGTTAATATATTTATTATTATTATTTTGTAAATCTGAATATGTTGTAAAATTATGGTTCTCAAATTTCTCCTTTTGGTATATTGATAATAACTATTGATATGTTATTTTTTGGTATTGTGCGAAGTTATTATGTCGTATTATGATTTTTTTAAAGGAGAATAATGTTTTTTGACATTGAAAATTCATTAATACCAAAGGTGTTAGGGTCATCTGGTGGAACATTGAAGTCATGTCAACAACATTGTAAGATTGAAATGTTAAACTTACTTTAATGACATGCAAGGGAAGGTTTTTTTTTTTTTTTTTTTTTTTTTTTCTAAATTCAAATATTGAAATTTGAACTTGGAAATAAAATTCAAATTTTGCACAAAAGTTGTTAGCAGTGTCCTCTGGTGAATTACGCTTATCTTGGGGGTCTACAAACCTTGAGTGCAAAGAACAGAATTGTGCTAGACCACAGGGTTAATTATCCCAAAAGCACACGATGCAAGATACTGATCACATAACTGCATTGAACCTTTGTGATATTATTATCCTATTTT
Organism: Tamarix austromongolica; assembly: GCA_039764185.1. Classification (NCBI taxonomy): domain Eukaryota; kingdom Viridiplantae; phylum Streptophyta; class Magnoliopsida; order Caryophyllales; family Tamaricaceae; genus Tamarix; species Tamarix austromongolica. The sequence goes on along the minus strand of CM077816.1, from coordinate 48,319,579 downwards.
ATTGTCCATTATGGAATAATATGGTGTCTGAGTAACCTATCCTCCAAGGTTTTGAAATAAAAAAAATTTGGTTATAGTTGACTTCTGATAATAATCTTTGAAATTTTGATATTGTAAGCTAGACTTTGTTAAGAAGTCTGATTTTTTAAGATCTGGATTTGTGTTTAAATTGATTCTATTGTTGGTGTTTTGTCCAGCCTACAAACGAGCCTTGGAAGTTTATAATGGTGTGCGAGAAAATGGAGCAGTGTATCCTTTGTTCTTATATTTTGTGCATGGATTGTTGTTTAATTGCTTTTACTTGTGATTATTTTCTCTATTTGGTATAATCACCTTTAAATTTGTGGTATGTTTATTCAGAAGCATTAATTAATTTATTTTTCTTGATCAATACTTTATGCTTATAGTCATACAAATACTACTCAGGTAATCCCTGAAGCTAGACTCACACTGATGTAACATATCATAAAATGATTTGCTCCTTGCTGTATGATTGCTATCAGTTTCCTGATTTTAAAGTCAAACATGAAATGGAGACTACAAATGTTGTTGGCTGTTTGATAGGCATTGGTATGGATAATTTTTGGTTTGCAACTTGGCTTGGTTGGGTCAATCATTTCCACGGATTGCTGCTTACAGTGTATAACAGGCTGATAGCTCTTTGCTCTCATCATCATCATGGTTCATGGGTATGTTGATTGTCTAGGTGTTTCTTGACTATATGATTCAGCTGGGACAGTGGAGCCTACGTTGGTCTCAGATCCCTTCCTTAAATTGACTGAGAGTACTGTGGTAACTTACTGTCTCTTTCACTCCCATCCCAATCATTGTATCTATCTATTCTCCCGGGATGCTTTACTCTTTTGGTCCAACCAAAATTCACCTACTTTTGTTCTCTGTATCTGATTCTTATGTTATGATGTTTGTTTAGGTCCTCTTTTAGCCAGTAGTTCTGTCTTTAATTTTAAGATTTTCCACAATATTTTCAATTTGTTTTTGGGAAATAAGGTCTGTTTAACTATTCTAATTTTTATGTAATTATGCTGTTGCAATAACATTATGTACCTGGAACTATTTTCTAGAAATAAGGTCTGTTTAACTATTCTAATTTTTATGTAATTATGCTGTTGCAATAACATTATGTACCTGGAACTATTTTCTAAACATGAACTTCTCTGCACGGAGCTTACAGATAGTAGCGATGGTATTGGTTTACTTAAGACAGTAGTTTGTTAATGAACTCATTTTTTAATTGCCAATCTGGAAAACAGTGGCAGACTAGCTATTTATTTGCTTAAATTGATTTGACTCTTTGTATGCTTCTCTAAATGGACCTAGCTCTTCATTTCTCCGATTAAACTGCTGTGAACAACACATCCGCAGGTTGTAACGACATTTCTAAATATTTTATTTTTATTAAAAGAAGTTCAATATTTATTTGCTTCAAATTAATAAGTTACGTCCATGGAATTAACTAGTAGCGCCGCTATATAGTAGCGGCTACTATTAGCAGATTCTGAGTTAGCTATGATGCAAAATTACCGATAAGCTATAGTTTTAAAATTTTACATTTTATCGATTTGGTGTCACCAATAAATATATCTTGATTTTAGAATTCCTAAATCTACTATTCATATATTATATATATATTAGACCAAGTTACTATTAAATTATAATAAAGTACTGTTCTTTATTTCCTTCACATCTACCCTAAATAACATGTTTTTTTTTTAATTTTTTTTTATACTAAGGTAAATTTAGGGTTACAAGGACAATTTAACATACAATAACTCATTTAAATGCTTTTAATGTAATGTAAATCATTACTTTACTGAATACTAATTAATAAATAATAATTAGAGTATATGGTGAAATAAAAATAAAAATTCATGGTTTGACGACTGCGATATATAATTTATCGTTCGCAATCCTCCGATACTGTGACATCACTACCATAAATGCGACGGCAATTTTACTCCTGATTATGCCTCATTCTGGTTCCTGCAAATCAGCCCTAAACAATCAGGGCTAGGAGAAAGTTGAGACTAGTGGAGAAGTTTCCAAAATATATATGAGGAAAGAAATTTTGTACATGGAAGTAGTTAAAGGAAAAATGGTAAAGGTAAATGGTAGTCAAACAGTTGTGAAGGCAGTTAGGAAAACCAAAAGTGGTTGTGGTGAGGGATACAGCCTAAAAACATGGACAATAATGATAATAAAAAAACTTGGGCTTAGTCATATAGATCCTAGAGTTCCACAGTATACTACTTCAACTGCTCATTTACCTTTTCTCCATGACATCTAAAATCATTTTTCTTTGTCTACCACTAACAGTAAAATCAGTAAGGTTTTTTTGAACAAATTCCGATGTACGAAGCTCCACAGAGACCATCCATCAAGTTGCCCTAATGCTACTATTATAAACTTGGTGTAGATTAGTTGCATCTATAACCATCATCTTTCACTTTCAGATTTTCAAATCCTGCTCACTGTTCTGATGTGTGTGTGAGTTGTCTCTAACTAACACCGGTATGCTTCAGCCTGTTTCTAGGTGTCTCAAATTCGACCTTATCTTCTCTTCTCAATCTCCTGTCCAAAGAATGCTTCATCACATCTCCGTTGCTTATGTGTGACTGACAGCACTTTGAATGTTTCGGGGAACTAACCTAGAGGACAGTGTTAGACTACACTTTTGGGCGAAAAAAATATAGGAAGTAATAATATGATAGATTCTAAACTCAAAATGAATCCTGGTGATGTCAATGCAATGCCAACCAAGAGAATTGTAGGTCATGGAAATCAAAGTATCATAACTGGTACAAATAGAATAGAAAGAGTGTAATCAGTAAATGTTCTGGGCAATACCAAATAATAGTGTAGGTAGTGAAGCTATCAATTTGGACATTACAATATTAAAAAGGTAGATAGAGTTAGGACGGTTGGGGAATTTGTGGTTTTTACTTTTTCTCCCCTACACAGGAGCCAAAAGAAAAAGGAATTTCATCACATCCTGCTTCATCCAGTCAGAAGGCTTCCTCGAGCAACAAAAGTGACGGTGATGAAAAGGGAGTTGGGGAGCAAGTAGAGCAATATCCACCATCCACCTACTGCGATTATTACTACCCAGGTTAGATATTGGGTCCATCCATTTTCAATCTAGTTGATCTTTCCTAGTGGTATCATGATGTCAACTTTGCTGGATTTCCTTGCTTCTTTTGTTCAATGTATCCTGCTTTGTAAATATACTCACTATTAGAACAGAAATCTTTCTATTAAGCTAGCTTTTTATGCTTTGGTTACTGTTAATTTGCCATATGTTCTAGATTTCCCCTTTTTAGTAAAATTGATTGATTATAGCTGAACTTTATTCCCCTTGTTTCCATGTTCCATCTTTTTCAAGCACTGATTGCATAGTTCAAATGTTGTGGAATAACAGAGTTGGTGCATGGATACTGTTTTGTTTGTCTGTTTCTCAGTGTTTAGGCCTAATAAACAGATTACTGATAATAATCCTTATGAGAATGTTTAACTAATTTCAGAGGCCCAACAGTTGGATTTGTCCCAAGCTTCCTTACTTGTAGCAACAGATTTATTGTCCATTTACTCTCTTGAAAGCTGCTAAGAAAAAGGATTCCCTGAAACAGCGGAAAATTTCCTTTTCCTCTTCTACATGTTTTGCTTAAGCTATGCCGATGTATCATCCTTTTATGGAAGAGATTGCTCCAATTGTGCCATAAAATAGCATACCTAAAGAAATTGTTTCATCTTTCAGCAGTTAGAAACCAGAATTGCTGTAACATTAGGTGCATATAGGACTGAAGTGAGGCAATATTTGTTGGGTAAGCTTATGTTGTAGATGTGTCGAGGCTCACCTGCACATGGGTGATTGATTCAAGGAATCTGATAAGAACCTGCTCCTAAGATCAACACCAGCAATGGCAATAGAGTTGCAATAGAATTATAGCTAGATTCAATGAAATGAATTTAGGCGAGAAAGGGAGAATGTGATATTGATATGAAGAGAGAAAGGTTACAGCCAGGGATTCGAGGTCCTGGCACCTCCCACAACCAACTGAATTCCCTCCTCCCTTCTCTCTCGTACCTCCTTAATACACGAGCTAACAGATTCTTCCCCTCCCCTTGACCTCACCGGCTCGATCTAACCGAATAATAGAATAAGGTGACTCATCCAAGAGCTAACAGACCTTTCCCCCCAACGCCATATCAGTAATAGTAAAATAAAACAGTCAAATAAGAGTCAACATACTGGACACCTCAGCGAATAGCTAATCAACATACTTCCTTATTCCATAGTCCCTCTTTTGCCCTTCCTCACATAGGTGTATCGAATTAAGGGTCTATCATTCCCCCCTCTCGGACTTTCACCTTGTCCTCAAGGTAGAATTTAGGAAATTGTCCATCAATGAGTTCAAAGTCTTCCTAGGAGGCCTCAAAATCTGGCAGGTTCTTCCATTTGATCAATACTTCCAGTCTTCCCTTGGTATTATACTTCACATCCAGCAATGCTTCCGATTCAACCTTCCACTCTAAATTAGCAGTGAGGACGAGTGTAAAGGGCTGCCCCTGATGCCTTGCCCCCACGGCTGGCTTCAGCATTGACACATGGAACACAAGGTGGATGGGAACAGATTCCGGAAGCTTGAGACGATAGGTCACTGGCCCTACCTTATCCACCACCTGATATGGTCCAAAGTGCCTCAGAGAGAGCTTCTCATTCAAGCAGTGAGCGAGAGATCGGTGCCTGTAGGGCTTGAGCTTGACTTAAACCCAGCTGCCTATGTCAATCTCCCAATCCCTCCTCCTCTGGTCAGCTTGTAATTTCATTCTATCCTGAGCTCGTGACAAGTGCTGCATCAGTTCTTCTAGGATAGCATCCCTGTTCCTCAACTCAAAATCAACCTCGGCCACTGCGGAGCCTTTAGCTGTGTACCGTAGCAATGTGGGAGGGTCTCGTCCATAGAGGGCAGTAAAGGGAGTGGTGTGGGTGGTCGTATGGAAGGACGTGTTGTACCAAAATTTAGCCAAAGGTATCGATTTCACCCACTGCTTGGGCTTGTCACTTGTAAAGCAGCACAAATATGTCTCTAAGCTTCGATTGACTACCTCTGTCTGGCCGTCCGTCTGCGGGTGATATGTTGTGCTGAAACGAAGAGTAGTCCCTTGAGTCTTGAACAACTCTTTCCAGAAATTACTCATGAAAACTTTGTCACGATCGAACACAATTGAGTTGGGAATCCCGTGTAAACGTATAATCTCCTTCACAAAGACAACAACAACTGATCGGGCAGTAAATGGGTGTCTCAGTGGAATAAAGTGAGCATACTTGGTAAGATGATCCACAACCACTGGGACACAATTGAACCATCCAAGGCTGGCAACCCCTCGATGAAATCTAGGGATATATCTTCCCAAACCTGTTGTGGTATAGGCAGTGGTTGAAGTAAACCTGCGGGACTGAGGGTGGAATATTTGTTTTGTTGACAAGTACCACATGCTGCCACAAAGTTCTGGACATCTTTGCGCATTCCGACCTAATACACCTCCCTAGATAGCCTTTGGTAAGTCTTCAACACCCCGGAATGCCCTCCTATTCCACTGTCATGGAACTCAGCTAGGAGGCATGGTACCAACGGTGAATTTGCGGGTAAGACCAGCCTATTTCGGAAAAAAAATTGCCATTCTTGAGCTGGTAGCCTTCCTCCACTTTTGTTCCTAGCTGTAGCTTCTTCTTTATCACTCCCAACTTGGAATCATTATCAATTTTAGATTGAAGGTTGCTCTAATTGTCTATCCATGCTGTTGTGATTGCGGGAAGAGTCACTAATTCCTCCAATCGAGAAAGAGCATTCGCAGCCCTATTCTCCCCACCGGGCTTATATTCAATACTGAAATTAAAACTCCAGAGTTTCGAGAGCCATTTAAGGTGTTTCTTTGGAAAAACACGCTGTTCTAGCATAAATTTTAAGCTTTTCTGATCTGTTCTAACCGTAAAGTGCCGCCCCATTTGATAGTGTCGCCACCGCTGCATTGCCCACACTATTGCCATCAACTCCTATTTGTACACTGATTTCAATCGTGCTCACTGTCCTAAGGCTTGGTTGAAAAAAGCAATAGGATGTCCTCCTTGCATTAATACTGCTCCTACTCCTACCTCAGACGCATCTGTTTCTAGTACAAAAGGGGATTTGAAATCGGGCAACCCCAAAATTGGCACCCCAAGCATGGCTTCCTTGAGATGATCAAACGCCCTTTGAGTTTCCTCATTCCACCCGAAACAATCTTTTTTAAGCTGGGCTGTGAGAGGTGCTGCCAATTGCCCATAATGTCGCACAAACTTGCGATAGTACCCAATTAGCCCTAGGAATCCTCTTAATTCCCGCAGGTTTTTGGGTACTGGCCATTTGTCCATGCATTTCAACTTAGCCAGGTCTGTGGTTATCCCTTTGGTAGAGATAATATGGCCCAATTATTTCCGTTCCAGCTGTGCAAATACGCACTTCTTCATGTTAATAGTCAGCGAATTCTCACTCAGCACCTTAAATACCTCCTTCAAGTGCCTAATATGATCTTCCATGTTCCTGCTATATACCAAGATATCATCAAAAAATACTAGTACAAATCTATGGAGGTAGGGTCGGAATACCTCATTCATTAGGCCTTGAAAAGTAGCCAGAGCATTCATTAACCCGAATGGCATTACCAAGAACTCGAAATGCCCCTCGTGTGTGCGGAATGAAGTCTTGGGGATATCCTCTTGGTGAACCCGGATTTGGTGGTATCCAGATTTCAAATCGAGCTTGGTGAATATGGCTGCCCCATTCAACTCATCCAATAGCTCCTCGATGAACGGAATGGGAAACTTGTGTGGGATTGTCACCTTGTTGAGGGCCCTGTAGTCTACACAAAATCCCCAACTACCATCTTTTTTCTTAACCAGTAGGACAGGGCTTGAGAAGGGACTGTGACTAGGCCTAATTAATCCCGCTGCTAGCATTTCTCCCACCAACCTCTCTATCTCATCCTTCTGCATCTGCAGATAACGGTAGGGTTGTACATTGGCTGGAGTAGTCCCTGGCAATAATGGGATACGGTGATCAAAGGCCCTGGGGGGTGGCAAATTGTCCACTGCCTTCAGCACCTCTGGGAACTGATCAAGGACCCTTAAAATTGGTTGTGGTATCTCAGCATGAGTGGGTAACTCCTCCGTTTGTAAAGAACAACATTCCAACAGTAGCCCACTTCCTTCCTTGTGCATAGTGCGCACTAAGGACTTCAATGACACCTGAGTTTTACACAGGTTAGCTTCCCCCCTCAAAGTCACTGGAGTTTTACCCACATGGAATGTCATCAATAGTAATTTCCAGTTAATTTGCATCATTCCCAACTTCTCGAACCACTGCATACCAAGAATCATGTTTGCACCATGGAATGAAATCGCGGATCCGATATTGCGTATCGGCCGCAATTTCGCGGAAACAGTGCCTGCCGCGACGCGAAACACCCGAAACGCAATGGAGGGAGAAATTCACGGCGATGTCGCCGATATTTCGGCGCAATATCGGATGTCGGAAAATATCGCCGATATTGTCCGAAATATCGGTGACCCTACAGTAACCAGCAATTATTGATGGAAGAATGGAAAAAAACTAACCCTAATTCACAAAAACCTGCAACCCAGAACCGTAGAATCGGGGGCGAGCAGCGGAGGGCGAGTGGCGACTGGCGAGCGGCAGACGACGAGCTGCGGATGGCGAGCGGCGACTAGCGAGCAGCAGACGACGAGCGGCGGAAGTCTGGGAACAGGAAGACCGGAAGAATCGAGCTGCTCGAGCACTCGAGGTCGAAGTCGAGCACTCCGGAAGAGTCGAGCTGCTCGAGCACTCGAGGTCTCGAAGTCTAGCACTCTGGAGTCTGGAACCGTCGAAGGCTGGGACTGAGTGAGAGTTTGACTTTGAGACTCCAGCACAGTAACTGTTACTGGCTTATAAGATACGTCGTAGGCTCGCAGCAAACATTTCTGATTTAGTAATTTAGTATAAACATTTTTTATTTAGTAAATATAAAATATTTAAATAATTTATATTAAATTATGCTACTAATATATTATAATATTATTTCTTTTTTATTAATTAACTAACTAATTCATTTAACTTATGCTATCTAATTTTTATTAATTAACTATTATTTATTAGTTAAATAATATATTAATATGTTACTAATTTTCATATGCTACATATATGAATTTTTTAAATAAAATATTAATACTTAGCCTAGTAATGATGTGATATTAATAATTAATTAAATTAATATATAGATAAATTAATACTTATAATTATTATAATTTAAATATATTGTTAATATATGCAGTTATATACTATAATAAATTAATAACAGTTTATTATTAATAATTTTGTATGATTATTGAATACTAATTAGTTAAGTAATTTTAACATTAATTAAATTAGTACATGATTAAAATTAATAGATAGATAATAAATAATTGTTATAGTGTTAATTTATTGTAAATTTATATAAATATAATATAACGATAATTTATTAATAATAAATTTAATATTATAGATTAGGCATCTAAAAAATCAATTAATAATAATTTGAAATTGGGTAAGAGGAGAAGTAGTATTTATTTAATACCAAGAAGAGTTAGACACTTAAATACTTATATTTAGTGTATAGATATTATTTTCTTTATTTAACATATTGTATATACATAATAATTTAAGTGTGTTTGTGTTATATTAAAAACTCATTATCACCTATATAATTTTATAAATAATGACTTTTATAGTTCACTTACTAATTATAGGTACGCTATAATTTTATAGGGTAATTTAGTATTTAGTATTCCTTATTTAGTAGATATGAAATATTTAAATGATTTATGTTAAATTATGCTACTAATATGTGATAATATTATCTATGTTTTATTAATTAGCTAACTAATCTACTTAACTTATGCTATCTAGTTTTTATTAATTAGCTATTATTTATTAGTTGAATAATATATTAATATGTTGCTAATTTTCATATGCTACATGAAAGTTCTATAATAAGTTATTTATAAATTTTCATATAATAAATTTATAACATATAATTTAACATATAATAACTTATTATTTATTAATTAGCAAAAGTAGTGTTGTTAGAATAATTTAACATATAATAAGTCATTTAAAGACTTCTAATATAACATATAACCTTTATGCATAGTTGTATAAGTAATTAAATGATGAATAAATAAAATTTAATCCATATTGTGAAAAAAAAATCAGAAATCACGCCGCGACGGCCGCGACATATAATTTATAGACCGCGACACTCCGATACCGCGACACCGCGACCGCGACCGCAATCGCGACCGCGACCGCGGTTTTATTGTATGGTTTGCACTTCCTAAGTTCAGTGGAAGGAAGTCCTCAATTACCTCAATTTTTGGAAGGGTAAGTGAAATTCCTCGACAAATGCCTTCTGTTTGGATTGAACTTCCTGTGCCCATCAAGACTCCATAAGATGTCGTCGATGATAGTGGCACCTTCAGTCGGTGAACTAAGTCCTAGGCTACGAAATTATGAGTAGCACCACAGTCTACCAACACCACCACCGATTCCTGCGAGTCATCTACCAGCAGCAATTGGAGTGCTTGATTCTTACAGACGTGCCCTGGACCGAACTTCTCTTCGCATCTAAAACAAAGGCCTAGCTCTCGCCGGCATAGAAGCTCAACGTCGGTCAGCTTCCGGTGTCCTGGTGTCCGTCGGACGCTCGCCGGCTCCCCAGAATGGCCAATTGCAGTCGTCGGTAGGGATGGCAACGGAGCGGGTCGGGGACGGGGACCCCATCCCCATCCCCGAACCCGATAAGGAAAAATATCCCCGAACCCGGTAAGGAAAAATATCCCGAACCCGACCCGATCCCCATTTATTTCTTAACGGGGAATCCCCGACCCGATCCCTGCGGGGATGCAATCCCCATACCCGCCTCGATCCCCGATCCTCCATCCCCGATCCTCCATCCCCAATCCCCGATAAGATCCTCGATCCCTTGTAAACTCTCGAATCCTCGATAAGATCCCCAATCCCCGATCCCCTATAAACTCCCAAATCCCCGATACCTGTTACTAGGTCCCCGATCCCCGATAACCGCCCCAATCCTCGATACCTGTTAACCGTTCCCACTTCCCAATCTCCGATACCTGCGTCTTGTAAGTTGAAGAAAAAATAACTTAGAAAAATGAGGAATAATTTCAAACCATTCATAGCTCGATCCGCAAGCAACCATGAATACCTGTAACCTCAACCTGTGCAGGTTGCAGAGTTCCTAAAAAAAAATAATGTCCGCAATGATAGTTTTGTAATTCTTATGCTGAGAAAAACAATCCTAATTCTAAAACATAATTTAATCAACTTGATTAATAATTAAAAATAAAAAATAACACCATAACTTTAGCTTATACAATCCATATTCCATAGACTCTTCTAGAATAAAATAATAAAACCATAATGTATCCGTAGAAATTATAACGGATAACTCGCAAATTACAAATAAATAAACATACAAGTAACAAGTTTTGCATGATAATTGATAAATGACAACACTTCAAGCAATGCCAAAAATAAATCAGGTTGAGACGATAGACATCTTCATTCTTCCATCACAAATATTTTGCACCACATCCGCAATTCCGCATATTATCTTTATCAATCATTACATCCTGTATTCCTGTATAAACAGTAGGCTATGCTCACAATCATTAAAGGAATAAAAAAAATATCTAGGATTGTACATTTTCAGCAATATAATTAGTTTACAATTTAATAGACTTACATATTCATAATGGATTTAGAAATCCATAAATCACGTCAAATCGCTCCCTGAGTGTTGCTCTTATCAGTACACACCTCTGTTGCCTACAATTTGTATTGGAGGTTATACACACACACATATATATAATAGACATATATGCATATATACTTATATATATATATATATTACTTTATTCTTATATCTACATTGCTATGTAGAAAATGTATGTATACTCAAATGTATCAAAGATTATTATTTAGTCAAGCTCAACCAAAAAAAAAAATATTAAATGTTTAACATTCTAAGATTTTGCTTAATATCTTCTATTATCACCGGCTACTCTAGAACTAATGTGGCGTACCTAACTTGCTAGATATCACTACATCTCCTCATTCTTCAATCTTCCAGCAAGTCCTCAATTTTTAAAGCCTCTTCACTACCTTTAGGATTATCCTGTAGGTTTTATACCAACTTATTTCTATATTTCTTGGTATAAATAACTCAGCCCTAACAGCTAAACTAAAAGGCATTCCACCCTTTTAGATTTTTTAAGGTTTTCGTAACAGCCCATAATATTCCTAAAATATCATACATCCATCCTCACTCAGCCCTATTAAGGTGTCTCCTCAATTCTCCTTGTTTTGTGTGTGTGTGTGTGTGTGTGTACATGTATGTATATATATATATATATATATATTATATGATTTACATGATATAATGCACATATTTTTACATACAACAAGGCCAAGAAATAAATCAATTACCTCTATATCAGCATCAACATCATCATCAAATTTTTGACACTCCGAAGTAGCTGTAGAGTTTGAAAGAAAAAATAAATAGCAAAATAAGCAAATAATAATATTTACAATAAATAAAACTTACAGAAATAACTAAAAATATTGGATAATACCTTCAATTTCACTCCATAACTAATCTCGAGTACACATCAAAGCCTCTATAGTGTTAGGATGAAGCCTACTTCGATGAGCACTTATAACCCTCCCACTAGTGCTAAATGTTGATTCAGAAGCAACAGTTGTCACAGGAATAACCAACACATCCTTAGCAATATTTTGCAAATTGGGATACTTGTAACCATCCATCTTCCACCAATATAAGATATCAAAAATTGCAACAGTCCTTGGGGCAAGAGGATCCTCTAAGTACCGATCTAACTCCGACTTTATAATTTCAATACTAGAATTGGACTCCATGAATCTTTCTAGTCTACCACCCTTAGGAATTGGAGGCTTCGAGGAAGAACAATCTTGTGACCCTTGATGGACAACATGATATTGTTGAGATTTCTTCTTATATTCTTCAATTAGGTCACTTGCTACTTTTTTCACATCATCAATCTTCCCCAAAGACGGATCACCATAGACAAGAGGGTAATACAATTGAATGGTCTTTAACTTATACCTAGGATCCAAAATACTTCCAATCGCAAACAAGCAATTTATCTTATCCCAATACTTGTCAAATTTCTCTTTCATATTACTTGCCATACTTCTCACCCTAATCTCATTTGAATTGATCCATTCATCAATTGCCAACTTAATCTCGCACATAGTAGGGAAGAATAAATTCATGGTGACATACTTAGTCCCTGAAAACAACTCCATTGCATCATAAAAAATCTCTAATTTAGAAGCAATATCAGTCACATTTTGCCAATCTTCTTTGGTGGGAACTCTCTTATATAAAGGCTCACGCTGCTTCAAACGATAAAACACATCTTTATATTGAATTGCAGTGTTGAGCATTAAATATGTAGAGTTCCACCGAGTCTTACAATCAAGTTCTAGTTTCTTATTGCATTGAATTTTCATATGCTTAGCTATTTCAACAAATTTTTCATCTCTTTTTGGAGTTGCTGTCCAAAATGCAACACTGTAACGGACATTTTCAATAGTTTCCGTAATTAATTCTAATCCATCCTTCACAACTAGATTCAATATGTGTGCAGAACATCGCATATGAAACAATTTGCTTTCTAAGATAAGTGAACTTGGATGAAGCTTTTCCAAAATGATATCAACCATAGCGTCATTGGAGTTGCAATTATTGATTGTCAAACTAGAACACTTACTATCAAGATTCCAATCAAATAAGCAACCAACAAGACAATTTGCAAGCACCTCGGCCGTATGCGGACATGGCACGTACAAAAATCTAATAAAAAAAACAAAGTTTAGTAATTAATTTAGTTTATGTGTAGATTTTTCTTGTAAAACACATAGAGCTTATCTAACAAGCCGACTTTGAAGCTTCCATGAATTATCAATAAAGTGTGTTGTGATAGCCATGAATCCTCTTTTATGATTACTTGAAGTCCACATATCGCTTGTCAATGCTATGTGACTTGCATTTGTCTCCAACAACTTCATAGTTCTCTCTTTCTCAACATCAAACATTTTCAAGATATCACTTTTGATTGTATTCCGAGAAACCACTTTAAATAATGGTTGTAAAACATGAAGGATCTTTCGAAACCCTACATGTGTAACCATAGACAATGGGTACTCATGCAACACAATCATTTTACCAAGCTCTTCCCTTGCATGATCTTGGTTAAACTGATATGTACTAAGTTTTGATGACCCGTCAATGGACTTTGTTGGATTTAAAAGACATTGTGTCATGATTGCTTGCTTTTTATGTACACATGTCTTCAAGTGATCATGTAGATGCTTAGTACCATTCTTACTCTCTCCATCCAAATGCTTCTTACAATAGTTACAAATTGCTTTCCATTTCCCTCCAACTGATTTTCTTTCGAAATGATCCCATACAATTGATCTTCTTTTTCTTTTTTTTGGCACTATCCGCATCCATGATTTCACTGTTTTCATCATCAGAATTCTGATTTGACACCTCTACATTAGCTTCAATATTCTCATCTTGACATGTTTGTGCTCCACTTTCTCGAGTTGGAGCACTTTCCATAACACTATCAACCTCTTTTTAAATGTTTTCCATCTGTTTATTAATAATAATAGATATTAATAACCCATACATCTCTTTAGATTTAAACAAAATTACATGATATATATTAACTTATATTGTAGAAAAACAAATCATTATGAAAGATTAGGGAAGATTGATGATTAGGAAAGATTATGAGAGATTGATGATTTGTGTTTTTCACTTGGTTAGTTGGTTTTTCTGATTTTCAAAATGATTTCAACCTATATTTTATGATTATTTGTTTAGGTTAAACCTTTCAAGTGCAATAGTGCATCTGTTTTGAAAGGTGTAGCTACAATAGTAATATCATGACTGCAAAAGAGTATCTCTTGGAGTCCATCATTGTAAACAATAGTTTATCTCAAGTAGGAATAATATTTGATAGATACGTTCTATTTATATTTTGAGTAATAATGTGTTTGGTAAGTAGTCAATAATTTTGGTCATTTTTTTATTTAATAAACAGTGATTGATAAATTTATTTAGTGATGGTATAAAGATAACAGCATAGGATGGTTTAAATATTTAATAAATGAATAAATAAATTTTATTGAATCTGCTAAAAAAAAAAGAAGAATAAGTTAGATAATATTATATAATGAAATTCTAAAAGTAATATATAAAACTAAAGATACGAAATCTGTCGGAACCAATAATATAGATGATAATGAGGACCCTTGTACAACACTAAAAACCAGCATACTAACTTAGACAATGGAATCAAGATCTGCTGAGTGCCAAGCAATTGGGATGCCTTTGATATTTGGACTAGAATTCACTCAAGTTTGTTGAGATAGCAAATCAGATGATGTTCAGTTCTCCCCTCGCATATTCTCTTACACTCTAGTCGAAATATAAGAAAATAGATTATTTTGAGGTCTCTTTCGTTACTATCTTAGCTGTATGAAGCCTGCATGGACCCAAAAATGACTCCTCCCTCACCGAGATGAGTACAATAAACAAAAAAATTGTAACAAGCATCGAAGCAGTTGAACAATAATTTGCCAAAAATCTCACAGCCCCCAACAAACACAACATAACTGAGAAAGCAAATTAAAGAAAGGCAAAAGAAATTAAACAATCCATTTTGCTATCAGACTCCCCAACAACTCTATTTCCTACCTATTATGTGAGAAATGTTAAGGTTGTAGGTGTGTGTGTGTGGAGTTTGAATGAGTCCAAGTAGTTGGTTAAAAAGGTCCATGTCTTTAGCCAGATAATTTACTTTAGCCAGAAATGTTAATGTTGATTTTAGTTTGAATGATTTTACTTAATTACTTCTAATGTTATATTAAATGCATATATGATGTATGTTAGGTGCCTGGTCAGAGGTCGATTCTCTTTGCCATCGGCCCATCCATCGATAAAATTATTTTGACTCGGTTATGATGGCTCAGCTTCAATTAATTGTGGACAAGTATAAGAAGGCTCGACTCATTCCTGTTGAGTGAAGTATTCGAGGAGCTATTGAGAATTAAAAGATCTAAATGTATTTAGGAGGTGAAGCTTAAGTAACTATGTTGCCAACACAGAATTACAGAAGAAACAATCAAAAAAAAAAAACAAGTAAACAACTTTCATGAGTCACACTCACTGCAGATAAAAACTAAAAAATACAGAAGACCCAAGACTCACACTCACTGAGGATAAAATTAGGGATTGCAGTGGCGGACTGGCGTTTGTGGTCGCGGGAAAAGCTCCAGTGCTCCACTGCTCCAGGCGCGGGTTGGGTGGAAAACGACGGAGAGTTGGCACTTGGCAATCGGGGTTGGGGACAAATTAGGTTAACTGGTTAAGGTTACAGTCTTACAGACTTACAGGAGGAGGCTATTGCTAGTGCTTGCTGTCTGCTGAGTTGCGGTAGAGTAGAGAGTTAGTGGGTCATGGGTGCGGACTGCGTGTGGGGTGCGGGGGAGTGCCAAAGCCAAACGGGGAGGAACGAGGAAGACCGACCGAACACGGGAACTGGTAGACACTGAGGTTCGGCCTGCCCAATTTGGCAATTCGAAAAAAAAATTAATTTCGGGCGGGTTCGGGGACGGGGACACCAAACCCATACCCATCCCCGTCCTCGAATTAATCCCCGATAAAAATCCCCGACCCCGAACCCGATCCCCGAAATACTTCCCCGAACCCGAACCCGAACGGAGAATCCCCGACGGGGCCCCGAACCCGTGGGGAAAATTGCCATCCCTAGTCGTCGGTGGTGGCCCTAATTTCGCTGCTGTGAATTGTGTTTTCAGGGGAACAGCAGGAGTCGATCCAGAATTTGCCCCTTTTGGGCTTGGTGGGCCTTGAGCCAATGGTCTGTTTTGGGCCCAGACCCACCCCATCCTCTTTGGCTAGTTTGGACAACTCGGTTCTTATCCTCGACCACTTACACTGCCACCATGATCTCCAATAGCCCACAAGGTCTCATCATCCTCATTTTGACACGGATGGCTGGTTTCAGGCCGTTGAGGAACGTGCCTTCAAGCACTTCTTCCGAAATTCGCCCTTGTAGTGGCGCTGCTAAGAGCTCAAAATTCTCCAGAAATTCCTCTAGAGTATTTGCTTACCGGATCACAAGAAATTTCTCACAGAGGCTCCATTCATGCCTGGGGCGGAATCGAAGGAGAAAGGCCTCCTTAAACCCACGCTAGGATGCAAACTTCCTCCCTTCTTCCATATACTAGAACCAAGCTAATGCCTTCCCCTCCATAGCCACCGCTACAGTTTCTAGTCTCTCCTCTTCGCTCATTTGGTTCCAGTTAAAGTATCGCTCCACTCGAAATAGCCACCCATTTGGGTCAACTCCATTAAAGATGGGGAGCTCTAGTTGTCTTGTCGATCTATTTTCCGATCGCCTGCCCTCTGAATCTGTATTTGCACGAAACTCAGGCTGAGCAAGTGGCGCCATCCCCATAAACTCATCGGTCTTGAGCTCCCTTGGAGCGGGGGATGAAGAAACACCCATCATTTGATCCAACTTGCTGAGCACCTTACTCATTGTTTTCTCTAGAGCTGGAATCCTTTTCGTGGCATCATGTACCGATTCAATCTCTTTTTGCCATTCTTCCTGTACCATCGCTAATTTCTCCTCCAGAGCGTCCACCTTCTTATGTGCCATTGTTCCCCGTCGAACTACGCTGATTCCAAACTGATAAGAACCTGCTCCTAAGATCAACACTAGCAATGGCAATAGAGTTGCAGCAGAATTATAGCTAGATTCAGTGAAATGAATTTAGGCGAGAAAGGGAGGATGTGATATTGATATGAAGAGAGAAAAAGGTTACAGCCCGGGATTCGAGGTCCTGATACCTCCCACAACCAACTGAATTCCCCCTCCCTTCTCTCCCCTACCCCCTTAATACACGAGCTAACAGATTCTTCCCCTCCCCTTGACCTCACTGACTCGATCTAACCGAATAACAGAATAAGGTGACTCATCCAAGAGCTAACAGACCTTTCCCCCCAACGTCATATCAGTAATAGTAAAATAAAACAGTAAAAATAAGACTCGACATACTGGACGCCTCAGTGAATAGCTAATCAGCACACTTCCTTATTCCATAGTCCCTATTTTGCCCTTCCCCACATAAGTGTATCAAATTAAGGGTCTATCAGAATCCTTCCTTTTTCTTTTCTGGCAAGTATGGGGAGTAGGTACCCATATAACTATTCGAATTTTCTGTGTCTAAATTTATTCCTTCTCATATTGCTTTCTGGTGTGATATCTGATCTGGTCTTTGTTGTAAGTATGCTCTTTTGTGGACTTATCCTCTATTTTTTTTTCTTTAAAGTTAATTATAATAATTCCATCTATAGAATGTATTTTCAGTAGGGAGCATGCGGGATTGTGGGAGGTAGGAGTGTGTTTCCATGGTTGTCTCTGTGACATTTTTAAAGTGATGTTTGATTTTTTCTTGTATATATAGCTGCTATCCAATGAGAATGAGTGTTTTCAGTGCAAACTGCAAATTACTAATTACTTCTTTTCCATATGATCTTCACACAAGTTGTACATAGCTCAGCATGAACTTCTTACAAACTGTGTGAAGCTCAAGCATGAGCTTTGTACAAATTATATGAAGCTCAAGCATGAGCTGTGCACAATATGTATGAAAGCATGTATGTGTTTGTGTACTCATGAATTTCTCAACTTTATCGTTTGTGTTTGACTTTGTTTCTGGTAGATATCATCTGAACTTATTATTTTATATGATCAATTTTCGCTCATCATTTTGCAGGCTATGATGGGGCCTTCAGTCAATTGGATGATCGTGTTTTTGCCAACACTGGAAATGGTTCATCACTGGTATACTTGCTGCTTCTAGGAAATTATCTCTTTGGCTTGATTTGTTACTCTCAACTATTTTACTAATCAAAGAAACAAGAAAAGTTGGGTCATGTTACTCCGTGAATAATGGCATGCTATATTTTGGATGAGTGACACAGGGTTTGCAAGCAGAGGGTTCACTTGCTTATTTTATGCCTGGATATGGCCCATATGCTGCTGGGACATTTGTTGGAGCTGATGGTCAACAACAATATTTTTCTTCTTCAGGGTACCTTCAGCATCCTGCTTCCTATGGGATAGAAGCTGTCCCTTGTTACTCTTGGGACCAAAACTTTCCTGGGGATGCCATGAATGGCCCAAATGCTATACAAGGGAAACCGAGATCTAGCCCATCTAAAACAATGTCTAATGATGTGAAATCCTTAAAAACATGTAGTTCTGGCCCTAGTAGACTCCCTGGATTTTCAACAAATTCTAGACCACGTCCATTTTATGGCTCTTCTACTGACTCTAATGCAACCTTTGGCACTCAACCTCAAAGGCCATTGAACAAGGTAATATTTGTTATTTATTGTGAACATTCATATTGTGAATTTCTAGTTTTTATCTTCTTTATGTTCAGTTTGTTATGAAACAATGGAAATGATTACCTTTATTTGGTAACCTAACTTCATGAGGTCACCCAAAAAAAAGAAGAAAGAAAGAAAAAAGGAAAGAAGGAAAATGAAATGGTGGAATTTTTATTGTTGAGAATAGAGAAGTTGAGTTGCGATAGAATATTATGCTAGAATTGATTGATTGCGTTGAACCTTTTTGCTGAACAATTTTGTAAAGAGCAAATGTGAGTAATTTATTTGATTCTTATTCATCTCAAGTTCTTGTTTCTCTCATTAAGTAATTACAGCTAACACAATTGCTGTTTAGACTTTTGACTTGAGTTCTTATTCTTGTCGGATATTTAATTATTATTATTTTATCTCATTTATGTGTTCCTTATTGCCAAGTGTCACAGTATTGGAAAGACGAGTAATTATAGATGTTAGCTTTGTGGATATTGTATACCTCATCAATCAAATCTCCTTCGTAGGACAGTCTCCTCTCGTATGCAATCTTTGTCAATTCTTAAATCAATCTTAAGACTCGTCTAGTGATAGAATTGTGGAAGGAGGGTAGAAACTTCAACCAAAGAAAAAAGAATGAAAAAGAAATTGAAAATTTCATCAACTAACTGATATCTCCTTTGTACCGTTATCTCATCTCCTATGCAATCTTTGCTAATACTCTAGTTCATTCTTAAGACTTCTCTATTCACCTACTATCTCTTGCACTAGGTAGGAGCCTATGAGGATTCTTTTGTGGGACTAGCTTATAGTCTAGCCCTAGTGGATTAGACATCGTTTGATTGAGCTTGGTTTGGTTTAATTATGAGTGGGTAATGGGTTATTAAGGCTTCGTTTGATTTTAAGAAAGTAAGATGGGATGGAAAAAATATCAAGTAGAAAATGTTTTTCAGTGTTTGGTTGCTAAGAAAGATTATTGGAAAGATAATGTAGAAGAAAACAAGAAAGATAATTGTGTCAAATACTTTTCTTCTCATATATGTGAGGAAAGTTGAAGAAAAGCAATGGGTGTGGCACAAAGGTGGATTTAAATAAAATTTTCATTTATAACAAACTTCCGTATGTGAATTTGAATATATTTTAATTGAAAAGTAAAATCAAGGCTACATTAGTTTGTGGGTTATAAAGTAATTCTCCTAAGTATGGTTCGAGACCCATTGGGGTAGTATTGTTTTTTCAATTATTTATCAGTTACAATTTATTTTTAATTCTCCTTTGTTCATTACTTTCTAGAGCTTTATTTCATTTAATTTAATTGACTAATGAAAGATATTTAAAAAATATAATAATTTTGAAGTTATATATATATTTTTATTATAGTTTGAATATTCATATTAATTTTTACCGCATGTGTCCTTTTCAATTAATGCCTCTTTATTATTTTGTTCCCTTCACCATTTATTTCTACAAAAAGGAAAGTTTGGGAAAGTTGCCAACATTCTCGTGTACTAAATTGATGGAAAGTTCAAATGAAACTGAATAAATAGAGAAACATGGCACGGTAATATTATAAGCAAAAATGTCATTTATAATCTTAACTTCAAAACTCACCGCTGCACTACATTTGTATTTTATATAACACTAGGCACTAGCAACAATGAGCTGTAGGTAGGCCGACAATGGAGTTTAATGCACAAAATTCATTTTTTTTATTAATTGTATTCTTTAGTTTGAGTAATTGATATAAAAGAGCATTGTCTCCTCATTTCCTTGGAATGCAACTTATTTTTAAGACCTATCAAATCATAAAATCAGTAAAATTTTAATAATAATAAAAATATTATAAAATTAAAGATAACAATGATAAAAATAATTATTATTATAATAATAGTAGTAATACACATTGATTATGGCTCTAGCAATTGTAAAACAATAATTATACCACATCAAAATTTTCAAATAAGATTAGTTCATATTATATGAAGAGATTTGGGTTAAATTATCAATAAGGATTGAATGTGGGTTGGTTAATTTTGATTTCGGTAAATTTATTAGTATAAGTTGGCTTAGGTTACTTTGAGCTTGGTTTAATCTATCAACTCGGGTCTCATTATTTTGCGATCACGTTTACTCACTTCTTTAGTCAATTTAGGTCTAGTTTAATCATTTCGGGTCAAATTCAGAGCGGGTAACTTCGGGTTTAGATTTGCTTGAGTTTCAGGTGACTTGAAACAAGTGAAGTCGGTTCAGACTATTTTCAATTATGGGTTAATGGTCCAATGGTTGTATATCATATAACTTGTATTGGTTCTAAACTTTTAGTCGAATTAAATTCACCATGTCTCTTACCTAGCCTGATTTGATCTATTTCTCTTCATCTATTTTTATATATAAAAGTGACATACATCATTTATATAGTGTGATGCATGAATATAGCATTTGTATCATTTATATATTGTAATGCAAATATATAACATATTTGTAGTTTAATGTATATATTTTCTTCTACCGAACCAAACATAAGAAAGTAATACTTTCTAAGAAAATATTTGTCATGTAATTTTTCAAGCAAGCAAATGGAGGAAAAAAATCAATTTCTCATCATTATCTTCTTTCCTTTTTCTTTTCTTTCCGTCCAACTTTCTGCAAATCAAACAGAGCTTAAGTGTTTTATGTATTAGGGTTGGGGTTTAATAAGGTCTTAATAATAAAGGGCATATTAAACCCAAACCTATATCAGCTAAGAAAAAGAGGCTAGATCGGATTAATAAACGAGTTGTAGAATTAGCAAAGTGGTAATTTTCTAGCTCCTCTCTCATCTCTCTTGTGTTGCATGGCCTAGGTGCCCCTTCAATTGATTGTCACCACCATACAATTAAATATCGGTCCCGATACGCTATATCGGCCGATATTTATCGGATTTTGGGTTAGTCGATACGTGAAATTGGCGATTCGCGATGGATTTAGAATTTCACATATTTATCGGCGATATATCGGTTATCGACCGATATTTGCCGATATTTTACCGATATTTACCGATATTTGCCGATATTTACTAGTATTTGCTAATATTTATTGTGAAAAAAAATAAAAAATCACACCGCGACGATCGCGACATATAAAATATCGTTCACGACGCTCTGATACCGCAATACCGCGACCGCAACCGCAATCGCGACCGCGACCGCGATTTTATTACTTGGTCACCACCCAAGGTATTGGCAGCCAGTCCTCCGTTTTCCGGGTTACCATCATAGGATAACCAAAGAACCATAATCCCCTTTTTCCAATTAACCCTCCTTCACATTGCCCAATAACTATATCCTTAACCAAAGATCCTACCAAATTGATATCAGAGATAGTTGTTATGGAGGATTTGAAGAGGTAATTGGAGAAATTAATGACCATCATCATACTTACAGGCTCAAAACTAGTGAAATTGATCAAATTGATGAATTTGGGGTTGAAAGTAGGACACAACAGGATATTCTTACCTAATCAGGTTAGAGATCAAGGAGATTAGGAGCGAACAAGCCAACACCAACAGTGTGGTTGAGACTATAAAAAGGCAGGTGGCCAGCATGACTCAAAGGCACTCTACACTAGAAGGCTAAGATTTGATTGGGCATTGGGAATGAGGTATGCGGCCCATTACCCTTGCAGGAGGTGCCTCTAATGCCGACTAGTATACCTCCTACAATTGGAACTTTGATAGTGGCTAGCCAGATAGGCTAGGCCCACCTAACACATACTATAGATTTAAATGAAGTCGTGCACCCCCCCCCCCCCATTTACTCTATGATGGAATTTTTCTACCTATCTGACCCCTTAAGTTGGCTCAATTGCCTCGACCTATTCTTCTAGATCTAGCCTAATTTCCTACTACCTACTAGGAGATGCACAACTAAGGTATTATTAAGAGCCTAATCTCACCTTGGAGACCTTCAAACAATATTGTAACTTGAGGTTTAGACCTCCTATGCGGAATAATGCCTTAAGAGAACTAGTTTGATTGAAACATACTAAAACTATGGAAGGATACCAACTACAATGCCCGTCTTTCTTAGCTAGAGCATCCACGACACATCTGGATCAATAGGTAGATCTGTTCATGTCTAGAATCTCTAGATTGATTGAGTCTGTCCAAATTGATGTAGAATTTGCAAAACCCCAAAATCTAGTCACTGCCATGAGCCTAGCCAAGGCTTGTGAGTGAAAGGCTCTAGTGAGGGGCGCAATAGAGAATCGGAGACCCATGAGTTCTTTGCATACTTTTCAACCATTAGGCCCCCCTAAGTCAAAAGCAGTTTGGAATGCCATGTCTTCTCAAACTCCTACACCTTGGTCTAGGAGAATTAAGTCTAGCAGAGATGGTCAAACCTTAGGAAAAGGGGCTATGTTTCATTATGATGAGGCATTCACGTTAGACATTGGTGTAAACAATTGTTCTAGATTGAGATAGAAGTTTCAACATTCAAGATCACCTCAAAACATGCCATCACTAGGGTTAAAAATTCTCAAACCTTGCAACTATAGGCTGTGGTTGGTGAGCGTTCACTCCTAGTGTTGTTAGATTCTGCGCCACTCACAATTTTATGAGCATTGCTACAACACAATGATGAACCTTGATTCTTACTTCGTGGCCAATAACAGACAAGTAAGAAGTTTTAGCACCAATGGGGCAGTAATTGTCCAAGTAGGGACCATAAGTTCCCCGTGGAGTTCTTAGCTATTCTCTTGAATTGGTTTAATTTGGTACTAGGGGCCAAATGGTTGTGCACCCTAGGAATGATATTTTGGGATTTCACTTCTCTTGCAATGACCATCTAGATTAAAAGGAGGTAGTGTGGCGGGGGTGCACTCCTCCATCCTAGGCTCATTCCCTCACCATTGTTGGGTAGGAGTCTTTTCATAACTTTTCATAACTCTTAGAGGAATCTTTTGCACTCAGGGTAGGAGTTGATAGAGGTATGACTCTATCAAGACCCATACATTTAGAAGGAAGAATTGAGAAACAGTGCCAGACCATTCTACAAAAGGAATTATTAGGTGCAATAGATCACCCTTGTTGTTGTTGATCATGTTAGTGTAAAAACATGGCAATACCTAGTGTTTTTGTGTTGATTACCAATAATTAAATACAAAGATAGTCAAGGATAAATTCCCTATACCTGTGACGGATGAGCTCCTCGACAAGCTACATGGGGCTAGGTACTTCAATAAGTTAGACCTACGACCTAGATATCACCAAATCTGCTTGGTTCCCTAAGACGTGAAGAAGGTGATCTTATGCATCCATCATGGGCGCTTTGAACTCTTAGTGATGCCCTTTGGATTAACAGATGCCCCATCGACCATCCAAGCTCTCATGAATAAGATTTTCCACCCTTATTTTATACGTGTTGGTGTTTTTTTTTTATTGATATCCTCATATATAATCAAACATGGGTAGAGCATATCACCCAACTAAAAATGGTTTTACATATGCTGAGAGTTAATTAGCTTTTCTTCAACAGGTTGAAGTGTGCATTTGGCATTGTCTCATTGGCCTATTTGGGTCACATTGTGTAGGAGTATTGGTTGTTGTGGCCAACTCTATGCAGTATTACGAGGCTTCTTGGAATTAACATGGTACTACCAAAAGTTCGTTGAAGTTTATGGATAGATAGCTGGTCGTCTTGTTGACCTCCTTCAAAAGAACGCATTCAAATGGACCTTAGAAGCATCTGCCACCTTTTCTGCCCTAAAACAGGTCTTGATTTTGCTCCAGTCATGCAGCTTCTTAACTTTTCAAAACAATTTATTGTGGAGTGATACTTTTAGAAGTGAAATCAGAGCGATGCAACATGAGGATGGCCATCCCATGGCATATTATAGCTGAAAGTTAGCGGATCAACACCACAAGTTATTTGCATATGAATGTGAATTAATTGGGCTAGCTAAGGCCATCCGAAACCGAAGTTTGTACCTTTAGGGACAGGAGTTCATAATCTAAAGTGATCACTATAGCCTCAAGTTCTTGCTCGAGCATAAATTGAGTATGTCACCCCAACAACATGAGGTTAGTAGACTTCTAAGTTTAGTATTAATTATTTAAAGCAAATCAAGCTACATGCTTTGTCCTAAAGTGATGAGGAGGAAGAACAAGTGTTTGCCATCTCCCAGCCTAAGGCATCGTTCTTGGATGACATGTGGACAAAAGTGGCAAATTCCAATGATCTCAAAGGGTTAAACAAGAAAACTAGTTTAGGAGTAGAGATGTTGAATGGCAATTTTAGGATGGTCTCATGTGGTATCATGGCTGGATCTACCTCTCAGCCTTGACTTCACACATCTCAACAATATTGGTTGCGTTCCATGGATAAGGACATGAAGTGGTTTGTAAGACCCCCTCCAACATGTGTGAGCGGATTTTTATTGGGAAGTCCTCCAAGTACATTCGAGATTGTGCCACTTGTCAATAGGATAAGGCAACAAATGTCTATCTAGTTAGGTTGTTGCAACACTATCTATCCTAAACCAAATATGGGTTGATATCTTTATAGTTTTATCAATGGGTTGCCCAAGTAAAAAGGAAGTATGCTTTGCTTGTGTTTGTATATTGATTTTCTTAGGCGGTTCATTTCCTCTCACTCAGCCATCCTTACACTAAGGTTGGCTAGGTCGTTTTCTCCTAGGTTGCGTGGTTGCATGGGATGCCAAAATCAATCATAAGTGGTTGTGATCCTTTGTTCACCGGTCACTTTTGAAAGGAGCTATTTCTACTCATTGGTATGCAATTGTCCGTCTTCTCCACATATCACCCCCTAAGGGCAAACTAAAATGGTCGACAAGGTGGTACAAATGTATCTGCGGTCTTCTGCAGTGAATGGCTACAATGGGTACCCTAGGCTGAATATTGCTACAACACATTCTACCACACCTTTGAGCAGACAACACCCTTTAAGTTAGTGTATAGTCGAGATCCTTCAAAGTTATTCTTGCACTAATAAATGATCTCAACCAATCCTCATGGATCAGGATGCAGTTTTCTTGAAGCTTGTGAAAAGTTGATCTTGGCTCACAATATTAAATGAAGTAATTAGCCGACTAGACTTGCCAAGAGGTGGAATTTCAATCAAAGGATATCGTGGGGGTCTAACTGCAGCCTTATCAATAGTTTTCTATGGTAAGGCGATCTAACATGAAGCTATCCTTAGTTTTATAAGCCATTCTATGTACTTGATCGATCTACAAGGTTGCCTATCGTCTGCCTTTGCTACAGGGAAATTTGTGGGGCCTTTGCCATGGATGCTTTTATTGCTATCCCTAACCGTTGACGGTAATTGTTGCTTTGCAACCAACTCAGGTCTTGAGGTCCCACCTCAACTGTGGAACTTGGGAGGTTCTTATGGTGTGGTTCAAGTTGTTAAAAGGAAGATGCTTCATGGGGACCTATAGATGAGTTTAAGTGCCTCCTCTTGACAATAAATAGCAATCACGACCACAATTGCAATTGTAGCATTGTGGTGTCAGGTGTCTCGAAGGATGTTTTCTATGCTGTTGTTGTTGCAATGTAATATTTTATTATTTTTAACACTTAATATTGAAAACTATTGGTAAATATTGGTATATAACAGTAATATCGGTGAACTATTAGTAAATATGTGATTTTTCCATTAGCTTATATTGGTAGTGATATTTTATTGTATGGCGTGTTTCCTACCTTCAAGCTTAAGGGCAAGCATAGTTTTGGGGAGGGGAGTATTGTTAGGGATTCTGTTATGGGCTGGATTTATAGTCATGACCGAGATAAGTCCAATCTCAATCCTAGTGGATTAGACATGGCCAGATTAAAAACTGGCGAGCTTGGTTTGATTTAATTATGAGCGGATTCGTTTTATGTATCAGGGTTAGGTTTGAACTAGTTTTTCACTTGTTTGATGCACGGAATTGAACAGAAATTGGAAAATTGTTGTCACCATAAAAAGAATACTTGAAGTAATATGAAAAATAATCTTATACATCAACATATGTTTCCAAACGCAATATTTGTTATGGAATTATTGTCATCATTGTCATTGTCACATATTAAAATCTTTATTTCTTGTCCATTAGCTCTAAAAACGGCCACATGTATTTGTCAAGTAAAGTTATGCTATATAGAAAAAATATATTATTTTTAAAAAGAAGTAATAATTAATTTGTAATTACCATTTGTATTAAATTAAAATAAAAAGTTGGTACCAATATAGACATTAGATGAACACATATATTCAATTATTATTTTGTACAATTAAGTGTTATAATATAATCATATTATTCTATAGGTAGAGATAGTTTGTCAGAAAAAAGAAGAAGCAATAACTCAGTCATAGCTTTTAGAATAGATAATAATAATTACAATTTTAATAAATTAAGCTACTCAATAATAATTTTATAAATAGCATTACTATTAAGCATCACTACTTAAAATTAACCCTATTTAAAATGCCACTAGAAATAATTATTATTATTGAAAAAAGTTATAAATAGATACATTGTACTTGATGTAAGAAGTGTAAAAATAGAAAAAGTTATTCAAATATATCTCAATAATGTTGAACGGCCCGTATTCATTAATAAGATTCAATTGCCAAAATAACACTTATTTGTAAATGAATGTAGTAATTTAAAGCCAAATTTAATAAGGGCATATATATATATGCCCTTATTGATAAGCTAAAAACAAAAAATCAAATATTATAAGATAACTGAAAAGGGCCAAGCTTTGCAAAAACCATATAGCAAACAAAAAATATAGAATACTTCCAAAATATGATCAAATCTATGGTTCTATAGTTGGACAAAACTGTCTGTATTATCATTATTTAATCAAAATATAACACCTATGACCTATGTAATGTGTCATTCTTCTCAACCATTATTATTATATGGTAGAAAATATAAATTCTAACAATTCGACAAAGTTTTTCTGCCTATTTCTTCTCATCCTCTGGAACCATGTGACTTTGAGATAGATACATACATTTGGATCTTCTCATGCTCTGTCAGCAACAAAAATTCAGTGTTACATTTATGCTTAACTTTTGACTTTGAGTTGAGATATGAATCCTTGGTTTCTACCTATTTTATGGAATTTTTTTTTTTTTGTTCTAGCCCAGAAATATGGAGCAAACCTATGCCTGGGTTGCATAAAAGCAGCTCTGTTGCCATTAACATTTTTTGAGTTCTCAGACTTTTGCAGCAAGGCTGCATCAGATGCAGTGATGGAGTCCATATAGGCTTTAACAATGTTAAACATGCATAAACAATTCTTACCGCAAAAATACATATGAGAAAATCTAATGATTATATTGCCTGAAAATTACACTTTCCTGATCACACTTGTGCTCAATGCTAATGTACCTGACCATCAAGAATTGTAGGTCCAAGGGGTGCGGCTGGAGAACAAAATTGCATCAAATCTACACACAATGTATTTCTTTGCTAACAACTACAAACAATAAGTTACAGAAGAACGCCAACTATACCTATCATATTCTAGACTTGAGATGCCAATATCAATCCTCAGCTTTCTCAGTGTTTGGTTCAGATGTCATTGGGATCGGACCACACAAACAAAGGTACAAATTACCTTATAGTATTCGTTGGTAAAAGTAATTCTTGTGCAAATCCTAAAGCTCATCCCTGCCAAGTATAAGAAATGAAAAAATTGCATTATAAAAAAGGAAAAAGAAAAAATCAAGACTGATTCTATAGAAATCTCGACTATTAAAAGTTGCATACCTGACTTGTGTTAAGTGTGAATAATGAATAGCGCACGACAACAGTCTGTATATCATCAACTAAGGCTGTCAGCCTTGATAGTCCCAGGGCATCCATTTCACATAGTTTATTGATCCTGAAACCATGTGAAGACCTGAGACACTGAAGCAGGTATGCAACAACCATTCACAAGGAATAACAGTATGCCAGCAATATAGCCCATAAGAAAATTCAAAGGTATATAGATAAACAACTTGGACTCTTATAGTTAAACTCCTTGTGATTGAAAATCCAAAACTGTTATCAATACCTTCTCATTAAGCCAACTCCTTCGCATAGACACCAACATGACGTGTTTTAGTGCATCTGCATGAAAATCATCATCCACCAGCAAAGTCTTTCTTTCCTCCAGCAATAGAAGGACATGGATCATAAAACCCCCTTGCAGCTAGATATTGAATCCTAACCAGTAAATGCAATGATGAACCCCCCCCCCCAAAAAAAAGGTGCAAAAGAAAACCTCACCACCATAATCAGAGGACCCATCCTGTAGTACACGAAAAAGACAGACATCAAACGCAACAGACTAGCCAAAGAATCTGATCATCCAAACATCCATCAGGCCACCACCTACTAATCCACAGAAGATAATGAGCCACAACACCTACCTACAAACTTAATTTCAAATTATCAAAAGTGCTTAGTGACTTGAAAGGGTATAATAATAAGAAACAAAATAAGATTATTTTTAGACTAACATTTCTTGATTGATTTCATGTGACGAAACCAAATAAAGTTGAGCAACTGAGAATTTGATGAGAGAAGTCCTTTGCCACGAATATCACTGTCATGATAGCACAAAAAAACACATGAAAAACTTGGACAATTAGTTTCCACACCTAAGTGTTAAAAAAATAAAAAGATGAAAAAAAACATACAACTGATATATGTTACTGAAAATTAACCTTAAGACACATTTTTTTATCTTCTACTACAGAAGATTCATGGTTTTCATCAAAAGAGCCAATACAAACAATCATGAATCCAACTTCTAGGCTGAAATTAGCATTCAAACTGATACTGAAAAAGAGATGGTGTGCTAATGAGCCAAGAAAAATAACTCGCAACATAACAATTCCAAATCAAATCCTGTAGCTCAACAATCAAAACTCCAAGATATACTTCATTTTAGAAGCTGTTATGTACTATTTTCAAATGATTCAGATGATTGATCCCACTAACACAGGCTTTCTACTTATCATCCAATATTTGGATCTACAATTTATTCAACACGCCCAAAAAGTAGTACACCAACCAAATACTGTTGGTAGGAGGAAAAAAAAATTATAGGACTATATGAAAACATTGAAAAGTAAACAAAAGGTGGAGGATTCCAATGTCTTACCAAAGAATAGGCTTCATGTTATCACCGCCAAGAAATTCGTAGATTATGTGTAGAAATAAAATATTCAAACTTCAGTTGCAATAAAATAGAATAATTTGTATTGATAATTCAATCTAATTTGTTGAATAAAATTTATCTTAAATTATACACACACACACACACACATATAGATATAGATATATATATATAATTTAGAAAAAATTGTTTGTGATAAAATGAAAACAGAAATCACTTATAGACATTAGAAAACATCAGATCTAATAGACCTCTTTTATGATGACTAAAAAAGTGAAATGAAAAAGAAGATACTGCAAAGGAAGAGTTGCAGCTGATTCAAACCTTGCACAAAATAGTAATGAATAGTGATACCCTTAATCGAACCCAAGTTTGTTAACATTCAAGTTAGAATCCAGGCTCCATTTAAATCACATTTCCTTTGTAATCAGATCTAACAAATTTCCTCACTCTGAACACAAATCTCGCCATTTTTTATTTTTATTTTTTTTATCTAAACTTACGAACTTAAATCCATTTTAATCCAAATCTACATATAATAAATGGAAATAATCATAAATTTAATGGCTTAATAAAGAATCATTGCGGTGCATCAACCAAACAAGAAATAAAATGAAGTCAAAATAATGAAGAAATGATTGAGAAAAGAGATGAATATGAAGAACCTCAGAGATCTGATTCGGAGAGAACAGCCTGACTTGTCCGAAATTGGAAGGCTTGTATTATGGCCTTCTGTTTCTCCCAAATCTCTCTCCCTCCCCTTCTTTTGACCAAAATGTGTATATGTTTTGAGAGACTGTTTGTTCAGCTTGACAGAACAAGTTGTATGAAACTGGAAGAACTAAGATGCATCAAGTCTGCTCGAGTCAAAGTATCTTGTTGAGTGCTCTTCAGTTGTCAACTTGCTTGAGAAAGAAACTAATGTTATCAAAGTGGAATTGAGAGAGGCACATACCTGAGAGCAAGTTTAGGATCTTTTATTCCAAGTTTCAATATGGCGTTCCAAGTAGCCAATTGAAGTTTTTCTTTTTCCTTGTCAATTTGACGATCTGTGACGAAAATTCGAGAGTTGTTGAAGCCTACTTTGCTGATCTGCTTGGATTCCTCGAACAGAATCAGATCGACTTCAAAATCCCAGATTGCTTCCTAAGTTTGTATCGGCTATAAATAAGAGATCTCAGAATAAACAAGTTGAAGAATTAGCAAAGTGGCTAATTCCCTGGCTCCTCTCTCTCTCTCTTCTCCATCGGTCACTCTCCCCTCTCCTTTCTCTTGCCCTGCATGGCCTAGGTGCTGCTCCCTGCCACCGATGTTCACCACCAGTGGTGGTGGCTGCTGGTCCTCTTCGTTCTTCTCTCTTTTTGCCATTTGTCATCGTAGATGATCCTAAGAATCCTAATCCAATCCCAAATCCTCATCACATTGTCCAATAACTAGATCCCTGACCAAAGATCCTAACATTCTGCCATCAAAATTAAATCCTTGAATTGTCCAGTGCTAGTCTATCTCCTGAACATGTCCTCCTATTGGCTCTACTTATATTGATGTTTGGAGAAATCTGGTAAGTTCAGTCACAAAACCTGGAAGAATATAATTAAGGTAGACATGCTGCCATATGTTAAAATATACGGGGACTTCATAAAAATCATTCCAATTCAGAAAATCATTGTTTACCATGATCAAGTTCTCTCCACACGAGTGATCTCAATCTTTTTGTTTCTATCCTCAAATGTTCCCTATGGTTAGTTAAATTCCCATCCAAGAAAAAGGCTTCATGCCTTGGGTGAGGAGGGGATACAAATATCAGCCAGATAGCGGTTTACACCTTTTCCTGTTGTTTCTCTTCTTCACATGATGATGCCTCTTTCATTATTTCTTCTCATTTTGTTCCCTTTGTATCTAATAGTTTTTACCAATCTTGAGAAAGTATTTCTGCTCCATTCTTCCCTTTCGTCCATTGTTTTTCGTGTGGCCATATACTAGTTTCAGTATTTCTCAAGACTATTTTAGAAGCATAAATGGATGGTTTTTGTTGCAGGGTAGTTTTTAAAATTATATCCGCACTTTAGTATTT
The DNA here is from genome assembly GCA_039764185.1 of Tamarix austromongolica. Classification (NCBI taxonomy): domain Eukaryota; kingdom Viridiplantae; phylum Streptophyta; class Magnoliopsida; order Caryophyllales; family Tamaricaceae; genus Tamarix; species Tamarix austromongolica. Next base: position 48,287,684 of record CM077816.1, on the reverse strand, counting down.
CAGTACTTCTTGCAGGTGCATCAGCCTGGTTATAATTATCAGTCTTCAGGCCTTATGAAGCTTTATCGTCCAGCGGGGTGCTTCTCATCATTTCCCTACCAAAAGCAGAGTATTTTTCCCAGTGGTGCACCAAGCCACAAGTCAAATGGTAGACTGTGGTATGGCAATGATAGGTTTAAGCTGAGGGAGAAATCTTGCAAAAATGGAGGGATTGAAGGGGCCGTTGAACTTACATGTGGTCCTAGAGCTCAGAACAGAAACAGCTCATCAGCAACTGCATCTGAAAAGGAGCAGTTAGGTGTTACATTTTCAAAGGATGTATACAACCTGCCAGATTTCCCTACTGAATATGAAAATGCAAAATTTTATGTGATCAAGTCGTACAGTGAAGATGACATCCATAAGTGCATCAAATATAATGTTTGGTCTAGCACTCCAAGTGGGAACAAGAAACTACATGCAGCATTTCAGGATGCAGAGGCCAAAGCTGGTGAACTGGGCTCCAGGTGCCCTGTTTTCCTCTTCTTCTCGGTGAGTAGAGTATCACTAGCTTCTGGATCAGCTCTCTTCTTTATAGTCTAATCTAAACTCATCTGATCTATATGTGCTTTTGCATGTGAATGTTTATGATCTGTTCTTGTTTACTAGTTTTGGCTGTTCTTGTTTACTAGTTTTGGCTGTTCTTGTTTACTAGTTTTGGCAGTAAAGTTGCAACCCTTGCAGGAAAGCGCAGAATCAACAGTTCTTAAAATAACTAGGGAAGGGGGTGTTAGGAAGCACCGGGAAAAAAAGAAAGAAAGAAAGAAAAGCACACGCACAGACACACATACACATGCATATATATGATATTTAGGATTTCTACTTTTAATTATAGTTATAAAAATTTATGTGTATATCCTGCTGAATCTACAAATCCAATCCTAGGCTGTGAGCTAGTCCGTCCATGTATTTTCTCTTACATAAAATTTTACTTAAGGTAAGTGGTATAGTGAGTGCCGGACATTACCACACTTTAAAAACAGAAGCGCCCATCAACAAGGTAGCAAAAGCAAAAGGAAAAGTGAGGGAGGGGGTCAGAGAAGGGAAAAAATATGCGAGGGAGGGTTCAGGGCTTTGATAGAGGGAAGAAGCAGATGAGGAGGGCGTTAGCCATCACATCAACCCAGCTGTTGCTGCTAGCCGTCGCACCACTGGCGCAACAATGCCATACCCCTCCTTTCTGTTCAGCCTTGCTGATCCTCTCTTGTGATGTTCCAGAAGGTTTCTTTTTTCTTTATGAACTTTTATTGAAACAAGAAAGCAGTTTTCACCCATTTTTTTTATCCTCAATCATTTCAAGGGCATAGTAGGTTGGCTAAGAGCTGTTTTTATGTATCTGGACTGAAAATCAACTGTTCTCCCCCCCCTTCCTCCCCAAAAAAAAGGCATCTTTTCTTCTCCTCTTGTCATCGTCATATCACTTTTTACTTTGTTATTTTACCATGTACATTGGAAAGGTTTGGTTTTGTAGCTGAGATAGTTCCCATTTACACTTCTGGAAAGGCATGTCATGCTGCTTTTTGATGCCTTTTTAAAAATTACAAGCTATAGGTTGATGATGTCTTCTTTGCTTTCAAATTTCAGGTTAATGGAAGTGGTCAGTTCATTGGCTTGGCTGAAATGATTGGGAGAGTGGACTTCTATAAGAACATGGACTTCTGGCAGCTTGACAAGTGGAATGGATTCTTTCCAGTTAAGTGGCACGTGGTCAAGGACATTCCCAATTCTCAGTTGCGGCACATTATCCTTGAAAACAATGATAACAGACCAGTGACTTACACAAGGGATGCTCAGGAGGTGCTTGGTCATATACTTTTATATATTCCTGATATCTCAATTGTTCTCCTTAAATGTTTTGGTGCCGATAATGGTTGTTGTTCATTTGGTCATAACATATGGTATTCAAATTTCAATTCGTCTGCCTTGGATTTTTCTGCAGTTTTCAAATTCTAATTTGCCAATCTCATTGATTTATGTTGTGTTAATAATAGTTGGATTTTGAATGAGTATTTTTTTTCTTTTTTTTTTGCCTTAGTATATTCATGATCTGAAAGGTAGAATGTGAAATTGATTTCTTATTTGGTTTTACTATTTTTTGTTTGATTTTATGTTCTGAGAGCTAGGGTATCTTTTCTGCAATGTGCTTTGTGAAAGCTGTAACCTGGAGTTAATCTCCTTTCATGGTTTTACTTTTACTGATGTAGCTGATTTAGGCCATTTTCTTGATCTGATTTTGTTGATCTTTTACTCACACATGGCAATATTGAAATTGGGACTGTCTCAATCCAATTGCTACACAAAAAAATGAGGAATATCCACCGGAATCAATATCTATCTTAAATGAGGAAACTTGCTTGGGAAAAAAAAAGGAGAGAGAGAGAAGGGAGTCATTGGTTGGTAATCCAGATTTCTTAGGCTAAAACCTAGAATTCCAGCACACTGCCTGCTTGTACCATTTTTTTATTTTTTTTTTCTTTACGCCCATCACCAGTGGCCCAAACTTCCATGCATTTGATTAGGTTTGCCCTCGATAGTTCACCTCTCTGTTTCTTGCAAAGTCGTTTTAATTGCCAATAACTGGAAATAGGTTGGAAAAACTACCCTTAAATTCACAATTTATAAAAGTCTAGTTAAAATTGTCGTTAGTAAAATGCCTGCTAGCTACGTCATTATACTTATTTCATCTCCTTCATCTTCAGGCCCCAAGAAGCTGATCAAGATGTGATAGTCTTTCCGTCTCATTTGTCCTGCATCCCATCATCTTTCTGTTTCCCATCTTTATCCTGCCTGTTGTCCTCCTCCAAGCACTCTGAATTTTCATCTGAGCTATTCTTAGATGACTGAAGTAGTGACCTTTCATAACCTTCTTTTGATGCAAGTTTGACATTTGTACTCTAACTCAATAATGCTCTATGATGGAATTATTGAGCCTTGTTACTCTCTTTTGGATGTGATTTTTTTTGTTGGATATGGATCATCCGGAGTTCAATATCAGTGTTGAGTGTTCTCGAAAAACAATTGTATGTTTCCATTTTTTTTACAGGACATGAACCTGAACCTGATGATTCTTAACTCTTTGATATTATCAATTGAAGAGCAAAAGTAGATAGGTTGAGCTGTTGGGAGCTGGGGTTTTTCCTCTAAAATTGCCACGTATGAAAGAGGACAACTAAATTTGAGTAACAAGTTTTTGCAAATGAATGTAGATTTGATCATTGTATAGCTATAAGAAGCAGTTTTGTGCTTCCTATGAGCTTGAGTTGAAATTTAAACCTTGTTCCAAATGTACCTTTCTTGTTGAGACATTAAACTTTCCCTCTACCTACACCCCTCTTTTCTTTCCTCCCTTATTTTAATCAGACCTTGCCTCACCTTTGCTTCCTAAGTACGTTTCGTGCTGCAAAATATATTCATTGTAGCGATTGAACAGCTGAAGCGGCGGTGTATTAAATTACTCTCTGGCGGTTAACCTACCTTGTAATAAATTGCTGTTTTGTATAGGTTGGGCTGAAGAAAGGGTTAGAAATGCTGAGAATTTTCAAAAGTTATTCAGCAAAGACATCAGTTTTAGATGACTTCAATTTCTACGATGATCGTGAAAAGGCATTCCAAGCCAACAAAAGCTGCAAATCTCCAATGCATCGGATGGAAAAACATGAGGACCGTGAGCTACCAGTAAGTGGAGACTTTTTTTAAATCTGCTAGTTTGTTTTTTGTGGTTCTTAACTTTCTGTCTGTTCTTCACAACGGCAAGTGACTCGGTGATAGGATTATAGGAATGCGTAGTATATATTCCCATGATTTTACATGCTTATTTTATTGTTCTCTTGGTAAGTCTTAGCCTTCAACTTCTCTCAACATCACTTGTTTGCTGCAGAAACATGAGCGGTCAGGTGCGGAAATTGCAGACCTGGCAAAACCAGGTGCGGCTTTGAATCCTGTATCATCTTTAGTCGAGCTCACCAAAAATCTTTCTGTCGATGCTTCTGACCCAAACCCAGTGGTGTAAGGATCCCTTTAAGATTTGGAAGTTAGTTTGACTGGCTGTAGATATTGTGAGATCAGTGCCGATATTCCATTAGGTGGACCAATTTTGGCCCTTAGTCATGGTGGTTACACCCTTTTTTTCCCTTGTTATTTGTCCTTTTCCGGTAGGCTGTCTGTTCATTAGAAGTTTGGGGAGTGGACCAATTATTCTCGATTGTTGCTTGCACGATGATTTTGGCATTGGCTGTAATGTGTTTTAGATCTGAGTTCATTTTAATATATATGATGATGTTGTGTAAATATAATTGCAGCTGCTTACAGCTTTGACCAAGTGATATGTATGATTGAAATTGGCAAATCACTGAGATTAGAGCTTCCGTCGACTGTCGAGCTCGGGGGAAGTAATCCTCACGGTGGCTCACTTTCGAGGGTATTAGAAGGGAAAAAAAATCCGAGTATCTTAATTTTACATAATCAATTTGAAATAGAAGAAATCTTTGGAGTATTCATTTTGGGAGTATTTTATTTAAAAATATTCTGTTTTTAAATTTACTATTTAGTAGGCTTAAAATTTGAGGGTTTATATTTTCCTCATATCATCTTTGTACCTGGGTTGTTCATCTGTATATATAAAATGATTTGACTAAAAAAATTAAATAACTTATATAACTTTTTTAAAATAATTAATTCAGTCAGTAAAGAAAAATTGCAAATGCTAATAATATCTAATTTGAATAATGATAAATATTACATACTTTTAAAGTTATTTACTTTTTATAAATAAATAATTCTATACATGATACACATGCTTTGGCTCTTAACTTCTAATTTTACGAGTAGTGGCAACTCAAAACTCTACTCACCTTATAATGCATTTAAATTGAGGCATATTGAGATTGAATCAACTAATTTACTTTGATTTATCTCATTTGGATACTTAATTTATTATATTTACATAGGTTAAACTTATATTTCGAATCACTTTGATTTACCTCCAATTATTTTATTTTTATTATCTTTAAAGTCGGTGGGTAACTAAGATAAAGAGTAAAAATTAAATAATTTTTTTTGCGTGCATACTAATGTCTCTAAAAGTTTGGGTAATTTGGGTGAAATGTATATATTTAAGTGAATTTTTACTGTGTTGACAACATTGCCATTTAATTCTCTTACATTCACCTAGGTTTTTTATATTGATTGCCACTATTTTTTTTTTCTCTAGATTAATATTTAATATTTATTCTCATTTTAATTTATCCTAATCCGAACCATTAATCTTTACTCATTAGTGGTAGTGCATCTACTTGAGTTACATGACAATATTTTAAACTCACATCTCTAATTCCTACCACACAATGAGACCTCAATCTCAATCTCTTATATTTGATTCTTCATCTTAGTCCTCACTTCGCTTTCTTAGTTTCTTTTATTCTGACTTGGTAAGTTTTTCTATGATCTATAGCTTGGTTGAGCATGTCGGCTGGTTTTATCTCCCTTGTATGTTAATTTCCTTTAGCTAGTAGTTTGTCGTGGGATTAACGTTTTGGTTTTAATTTGAAATTGAACTTTAATTTTTTAGGGTTTCAATCTTCCACTTATAAGAGATTTCATCTTCTTCTTTTTTTTTTGGATTCCTTCTATCTATATGGTGACTTTTATTTTATTATTTTAGGAAGAAACTAATGGTTGTTGTTGCTATTATGTAATACACTAATACTCTTAAAATTTACTACTAAATTTTTTTTATCGAAAGCAAAAAGGCAAAAACATGACCGATTTCCTCCTACCGTTTCAATACCAAGTGCTAAGGCTAAAAGAATAAAATATAATTTGCTCGAACTCAAACTTTATTTAAATTAGAGTAGTGCAATAAGTTCTTTACAAGAATAATACCCACCATTAGTGGTTACAATAACATGGGTCATTTTAACAAAAGGATAAGAGGTAAAAGAGAAAACCCTGAATCATTTTCGAACAATCCTTACACTTTTATCTTATGCCCACTTAAGCAGCACTTGAAATAGACCTGTAAGGGACACTGCCTATTGAATAGGTAGGGGCCCACAAGTGGAACCCTTTAGTACTATAGTACTAAGTAATCCCTTTAAACCAAACTGAAAGGTAGGTATGCATGCTACTCATAATACATAACCCCTATAGAATGATAACATACGGACTAATACATAAGGCAACACCTCATACAATAAGAAATGCATAACAAAAAATCTATGTACTTAGTAAATCCATCACATACTCAAGTAGGGACAAGCATTGAAGCCAAAATCATGTCATATCAATAGATCATAATGTAAAATCAATACTTTTGGTATTAAGCCATTGATTAATCATTATTCAATCATCATCTTTCGAATTGTATCCGTGTGAGTGCGAGAACCCCACTATTATAGCCGGTGGACCAGAAACACACAGGGCAACATGCATGTAACCACTATTATTCGCTAGTGGATCGATCTCTAGGGCACCTTGCACCTAGCCACTATTATTCGTTGGTGGACCGGTTTGGCCCCGACTCATATGGTGTTCCACTATAAGTGATTAGTGTCTTCTCAATATTTATTAATATCCAACGTTTGATTTATTAAGTTCAGGATCCCCCACTATTATAAATTGTGGATCGGAAACATTCCATAGGGCAAAACATTCCTGACCACTATTATAGTCGATAGACCGAATATCACTCTATAGGGCAGCACACACCTGACCACTATTATAGCTGATGGATCGAAAATTATCCTCATTGGGCTCCGTTTGATAATCTTTCACTTTAAGTAATTAGTACTTTATTCATATCTTATTCAAGTATCCATTTATTTAATTTGAGGGAAGGAAAAAGGTCATGCATCCAAAGACACAAGATTATACTAGCCATGAAATCAAGCATTTCATATCAAGGATTATAGCATATACAAAACCCTAACACGTACTTCAAAAATATCTAACACACATTTCCATGTATATTTACAACTCAGGCACTTCTTGCATAATTATGAGATAAACAATACATCACATTCTTAATCATCCATCCAACGCTAGGCTATGCTACGTTCTTGTGAGACTCACTGACTTACCGAATATCCTTACCTTATTATTCACTATTACTTATGTTTGATTATGAAACTCATTTAATCCATTAACATGTTAAACACAAGTTACCGATTTACCCTTATCGTCTTTACAAAATTACTGAAGTATCCCTTGTCTATAAAAGTTACCAAGTCACCCATTTTCATTTACCAATTTACCATATTATCCTTCATATTTGCATAATTACCCAAATACCCCTTGCATGCATTAGATTACCAAATTATTTTCCATACTTATTAAATTTATCAAATCGCCCCTCTTGGTTGGCTAAATTACCAAATTGTCCTTCTTCATTATTATAATTACCATTTTGCACCTTTACTTATAAAATTACCAATTTACCCTTTCTTTATGCCAAATTACCAAATTACTTTTATTCTTTATTAAATTACCATTTTATCCATTTACTCTGTAAACTTACCATCATACTCTTTCTTTTATGCCAAATTACCCTTCTTAATTATTATAATTATCATTTTACCCCCTTTACTTTACAAAATTACTATAATACCCTTTCTATTATGCCGAGTTTTTAAAATACCCTTCTTAATTATTATAATTACCATTTTACCCCTTTACTTTACAAAATTACCATAATACCCTTTTCTTTATACCAAATTACCAAAATACCCTTCTCCTTTATTAAATTACCATGTTATCCCTTTACTTTACAAAATTACCATAATACCATTTCCCTTAAACCAAATCACCATAATACCCTTTCCTTTGTACTTACAAAATTGCCATAATACCCTTTCCTTTATACCAAATTACCAAAATACTCTTTTCCTTTATTAATTACTAAATTACCCCTTTACTTTTATAATTTACCCTTTTGCCCTTATTATACCACTTTTACTAAAATACCATCACTACATAAAAATAATGGTATACATACTCCCTACACATCATCTAACTCCATCAACTATTATTATTTAACACTAACAAATATTAGCACCCACCTTACATACTTATTTAGGCCATACGTTCACACATGTGAATTTACCAAAATGCCCCTAGAGCTTACATTAATATTATCTATGCAACAAATGGCCACATTAGCATATCATACCATGCATATATACTTAACATTGCCATTAATAACAAGGCTCCTTCCTTTAAGAATTATTTCTACACATGGCACATAAATTATCATGCTTTTCTTTTCACCAACCAGCATATGCCACTAAACACCTTATATTTAACAACATATATCATGCATATAAAGATATTAAAACCCTAATGTGCTAGTATACGTATATCCATACATTTTAGTAGGATATAATGGTTACCTTATTTTCCACAATAATTAAGCTATACCGATGTCCTAGTTAAAGGTTTAAGCTTTGATTAACAAAATCAATACCTAAAAATAATATCAATACTTATCATATTAGAAGTAGAAAAACCAAAAGAATAAAACTTTATCAAAACTTAATTAAATACATACTAATGTTAACCATTATTATACCTCAAAAATTACCCCAACATGCTCAAAATAGAAGGTAGGCCTCACGCTGCATGTACCATAAGCTGCATGTGGTTTGGTTAGGGTTTTGGGGGTTAGGTAGAGGACTTGTGGAGGGGAGTTAGGGTAGTGGCTGAGTGCAGGGATGGAGTAGGGGTGTAGGTGGTGGTTGGGGGTCGGTGATCGATAGCTCAGGGAAACAGAGGTTGTGGCTACAAGCTAGGAGAAGTGGGTCGAAGGTTGGGTGGAGGAGAAGAAGAAGGGAAGGAAGGAGCTTCAAGGCTGGGTTTCAGCCAAGGGAGGTAAGGTGGTGGTAGGGGAGGTTCCAAGGAGTGGATTGGTGGCTTTGGAGGCGACAGAAGAGGCGGAACGGCGGTAGACGGTGGTGGTGCAAGGTGGAGGCCAAGAAGGGTGAAAGAAAAGAAAGAGGAAGGAAGGTGGCTGAAGGGGCGTGTGGTGGTGGCTTGGTGGTGCAGGGAGGTAGTAGGGGTGGTAGAAGGTGGTGTCGGTGGTCAACTGGGTGGTAGGGGTGGTGGTTGAGGGCGGAAAAGTAAAAACAGGGGAGGAGAAGATAAGGAAAGGAAGAGAAGGGAGAAGGCTCTGTAGGGAGGTGAGGGGGCTCGAGGCAAGTTAAAAATGAGCAGAAGGGAAGGTGATAAGGAGAAGAAAAGAAAGAGGGAAAGGAGAAGAGGCATGCGCTGGCTGGGAGGCTATGGTGGCATATGGTAAGGTGGCAGGTTGTAGGAAGAGGGAAGGAAGGGGCATATAGTGTAGGGCATGTATGGCCCAAAAATGGCAGGAAAGGGACGGGGTGGGAGAGGGAGAGGGAGCAGTGTTGCAGGGGCAGGTGGCAGTTGCAGGTTGTGCAAGCATGCAGCGTTGAAGAAAAGGAAGGAAGAGGGAAGAAGAAGAAGAAGAAGAAGGAAAGAAAGAAGGGGCAAGCCAGGCGATTGGGGGAGAAAGAAAAGGCATGTGCTAGCCTGTGCGCGAGGAGGAAGGTGAGAAAAAGTGGGATGGGGCAACGACATGAGGAAAAAAGGAAAGGAAAAGAAAATAAAAGGGGGAAGATGGGCCGGGGCTGGGACTGTCACGCGGGAGAGAGAGAAAGAGGGGAGAGGAAAGGGGCCAATGTCCTAGCGCGAGGGGGAGGAAGGTAGGGAAGTAGGCCAGTGGCCTGAAGGGGAAGAAAAAGTAAAAGGGAGGAAAAATAGAAAAATGAAAAAGGGAAAAAATAAAATAAAATAATTTTTGGAATAATAAAATTTAATATTTTTGATAGATAAATTAATTTAATAATTTAAATTATTATAATGTAATATATTTGTTTAGAAAGGATAATTCATTAAAAAATTGGTTTGAAAAATTATTTAAATTAAATGAGTATGATAAAATAACAAAATATTTATTTTAGTTTATTAAATATTTATATCTATTTTTATATACTCAAAAATCAACAAAATAATTAAATTGAATAAATTTAAAATTTAAATTATCCCAAATGAGAGTTATTTATTAAATTATAGATTTAAAATTTTTAGGGTATTACATATTAGTTCTATGTATAGTTTGGTTTTAAGTTTTTCTTTGGCTAAAATTCAACCATAATATTTAAAATTAGACCAACTGACCTAGAAAATGGTATCTTCATCGATACATTTGAGTAATAGAACCATATCTCTGCGATTGGATTAGTAAAAACTATTAAAGCTGATTGGGTTTACCAAAAAAAAAATTGGAGAAACCTATAAAACTAGTTATCTTAGATAGATATGTTTTCAATGTTGCACACATTGAGCGCACTAGTTATAGTGGCACCGTCAAATGGTGACTATCGTAACACAATTGAAATGTTGAATAATGACACATGTAATCAAAATATACAACTTTCATTGACAATCAACTAGCCAAGATCGCAAAAGCAACACAAATATTGATTAGCCTCAAGAATTGGGAGAAAGAGAGGGAGGAGAAAATCGATATAAGATGATGAAAGAATCGAGCTGAAGAAGAAGACTTAAACACATTTAAGGTAACTCATTATTTTCATAGTATCTAATAAGTTATACTTCATATTGTTTATTTTGCCTTATTATTTTTATATCTTTATAATACTATTATCTACAAATTATTTACATCTTATTCTTACTTTATAAATGGGTCCCAAAACTTTTACCAACATGCCTAAAAAAATCTTATACTACTTATCTTTACTACAAGAATATCCTTTTTTGATAAGTAAAAACACCTTCATTACAAAAATACTCTTTATTAATTAAACTCCACCAACTTTACCCACGTGTCTAAAATTATCATTTTACATTAAATTATTTTATTTCAAATAATTTACTAAACATTATTATTACTTTAACCACGTTCATATATAAATAATTTTTGTTTACCAAACACTCTATCATATTATCATTTCATATATTATTATTTCATATCAAATTCAAATTATGTATTATTATATCCAATTCGTATCTTATAAAATTAATACAAGATGATGAAAATATTAAGAGAAAGGAGGAGAGGGGAAGAGAAGGAGAAAACTAATTAAGAGAATGAAAGGAAAGTTGGAAACTTACGATCTTCAACTTTGAAAATGAAATATGAGAGAACAATGAGTTAGAAGAAAAGAGAAAGGAATGTGGATGGGGTGTCTGAGGGAGGCAGAGGTTAGAGACATAGAATTGTCACTACTAGCAATAGAGGTGTTTATAATCTAATATCCGTATCCCTCGTATTAGATATCCACTCTACATTTTTTAGATCTGATATCTAAATTTTTAAATATCTAAAAATAAGGGTAGGAAATCAAAAACATATGATATCCATATGAAAATATTGTTTTAACCATTTTAATAACTTTTATAAGAAATATTTGAAAATAAAGATATTTTATAAGCTCATATTCATATATATATATATATATATATATATATATATATATATTCATAAAAGTGTCTTATTTTTATCTAAAATAGTATTAACATATTATTATTATTATTAATGTTTAACTTAATGAATTAATAAAATTTTAAAACTTAATACTACAAAAATACAATATTATGATATATTAATGAAATAATCAATAAAATATCGAATATTTTTCTTAATTAGATAATTCAATCAAAAATTAAATATCATAAAGGTTGGATATCCTTTTTAGATTTTTAATTTTTTACACAAACCTAACTAGCATCCTATAATAAAAGGGAATATGGCTTAAGGTTTGTTTTTTATTTGGGATCAAGTGGGCTCATAGCTATATTATAATAATAATAATAATAATAAAAGGTTTCACACTAGTATTTTATAACACTATAATTTTTTTTTATAAAGATCAATAATTACTAAAAAAATGTCAATTAATTTAAATTTAATAAATTTCTTAATTTCTTTTTATATGTCATAAATGAAAGCGAACCACTAGTTGGACCGCTAAATTAACATACCACTAATGATATCGATTTGATTATTAATTCAAAATTTTAACTATGGATTTAGCTCTAATATTTTATAACCAATAGCAATGAGAGGATTGTAGATGTCAAAGAGGGGCATATTAATATAAAGTCGCATTTAATTTCATTTATTAAGTTTTATGGATTGAATTAATAAGTAATCTTCTCTATTTTAAATTTAGATCATATCAAAATTTGATATTTGATATTTGATATGGGTATTTGTTGGAATTCAATCTCATGTGTAATCTAAGAAGGACCTATTATGGTAGACTACACTAAAAAAAATGAAAGTCATTGAAGGTGTACACGACCTTGTGATGTTGGAAAAAAGGTTTGTGTTAGAGAAGGTTGAGAAAGGATCCAAAAGGAGAAGATAGTGCTCAAGACGTGGGGCCATTTTAATCGACATGATCAAGTTGATGAACAAAAGTAACCCCTATCGATGGACACACCCACAATAACAAGCCAATTTCATAAGACATGTCTTTCAAGCTCGATTTCTTCTATGGCCTTTTTCTTAGGTCGGTTCCTTCACTTTAGTTGAATCTAGGGTTTATTTTAGCTTATATAAAGAGGATCTATTATATAGTAGTAGACAAATCGGGGTAGGAAATAAAAATTAGGATAGAGAATTCTTGTATTTTAGATCTAGTGGTCTAATATAGGGATGTATTATTTGATAGCATATGGGTTCTTAATTAGTGGATTATAAAGAGAATTTTCTTTATTAATATTGATGAGAAGCAAATGGGATGAGGTTTCTTGAATTTTTTATTATTTGAGAAGATAATAATAAATATTCAAATTTTGCAATTGTTCTTGCTTTATTGACTAGATTATATTTTGCATAACAATTTCTATTTTCGTGATTTGATTTGTATCTAGATAGGTCCTACCAAACACATATATAGGACTCATGTTGTTCTATCTAAAAGGGTTTTTGAATGTATCAAGGCATGTATAAAATATAAATTCAATTGTCTTACATGGAAAAGTTTCCCAATAATGTGTTGTATATATATATATATATATATATATATATATATATATATGGAAGATATCCCATGAAAACTAACTCTCTTAGTAAAAAAACTAAAAAAATAGTTCTCTCGATTGAAATAACTACCTATAATAAATGGTAAAAACTAATTTTAGTAGTCATAGAAAATTACTATAAGTGCCTCAAGAAACTATAATATTTTAGTTTTATAAAAAAAAATACGGTATCATTTTTATAAATATTTTATATTTTGTTTTAAGTTTGGAAACTTTTTGAAGTAAGTGGTTGAAATTACTATCAGTCTCTCATAAAACTATAGTATTTGAACACTTAAAGGAAAAAATGGTAGCATTTTTATAAATATTAGGTATTTATATTTTAGATTAGCAAAACTACCTACAATATGTAATGAAAACTATCTCCAGTGGGTAGAAGAAACTACTATAAGTCTCTCAATAAACTATAGTACTTTAGTTCTAGAAAAAAGGCGGTGATATCTTTTGTAAATATTAGATATTTAAGTTTCAAGTTAGGAAACTATACATAACAGATGGTGTAAACTACTTAAAGTATGTGGTAAAAAAATACTATAAACATCTCATAATACTATGGTGGCTCTTAGTTCTTACCATAAATGGTAGTTCTCACAAGATGTGTCCCTAAGTATGTGTGTGTGTGTGTGTGTGTGCGAATAAATATTTATCCCCACACAAGTAATAAGGAATTTCCCTCAAGCATCACTACAAACACCACCCCATCTTTTAAGAAGGGTCTGGTGATGTTTGCTAATCACTTACACAAGAAAAACTAGAAAGATTTATATAAAAACCAACCCCACTTAAAGCAATGTAAAACTCCTCCCACAGCCATGATAGAATAGAACAAATGAGCCCCTAAATAAGGGTCGTCTCACTCATCAAGCCCGTAAATAGAATTTAAAGAGCATCCCTAACTATTTATACCACACTCTCCTACCCTTACTAATTAAGCTAACAATGCCACGCCCACCCTTACCCCTACGCAGATTGCATTATGCCAACAAGCCTGGAAACAACAAATTTTAAAAGATAACTACTCACAACATAGAGTTTAACTCCTAATAAACTTCTAATTGCCTTTGCTTCCTTCATCCATCCCTATGGTTAATTATATCGAGCCTCCAAAACCCTCAAAACCAAGCAATGAATGATTGGCTCCTCCTAGTACCTAATTTAGCCAGCATCATGAATTCTATACTATATCCAAAAATTCTACCATAACACACCTATGTTGTTGATGAAGTTTAAAATAAACACCATCCTCTACGGCCCACTACTTAGCTGATTACACCATCCAACGACATTGGTTGAATCTAACTCGACTGTCATATTTGTGTGCCTCATCCAATCCTTTTGCACGGTGAGAGTACAAGCATAACATCCTATAATTTTAATGAGGACAATGACGACGACTATAATAATAATAATAATAATGATAATAATAATATCAATAATAAAACAATAACAAGATATTCGAGGGAAATTATATATATATTCATTTATTTAAAGGATAATACTACGTTTATGATGACTATAATAATTAAAATAATAAAAAGTTAAATTATAGTAATGTTACTATGTATATACATATCAAGTAAATAATACATTACATATAGAGTTTAAATAGACAATGTTGTTATATGAAATAATTAATGGGTTAATTAGTAAATGGGCCTTTTAACAAACTAATTATTTAACCACTTCTAGAATTATCTATAGATAAATTACCTCCTCCCATAACCCTAACAACCTCCTATTATTTTAAATAATTGGTTAGCTCATTATAAGTCATGTAGTAGCCTCATTCAAGGTAAAATAATAAAGAAAAAAAGAGTGGTTTTACACAGAGTAACCTCTCATTCTTCTAATTCGATTGGTAAAGGTAACCCACACATTCTTATTTTCATACTCTTCTATATCAGTGTATTAATTTCGTTGGTTAAGACTTCTGATTCTTTTTGTGGTATGTTACTTTTATTTTTGTTATTATTATAACACTTGCAAACTAGAGCACATACGACATGTGTAAAATGATTCCTGATTGATGAATTTTTGACATTAAAATATAAGCCATATAAAATCTTATATAATATATCTATCGTGCCATTGGGCTAAGTAATCAAATAAGTAGATACACAATTAGATTAAATTAATGTCATCAATTATGATGTGGGAAAATTTCTACAGCAAACTTAGGCTCGTAATTCCATAATATGGTTAGTGGATACTTGCAAGATACATGGGTTCATGAAAAAAAAAATTCCTAGTGCATGCCTTATTTCATAAGCTTAAGATTCATTAGAAGTTTGATTATTTATTACCACAATTCGATTTAAGGTATCAAGGACCCGTTGCTGGGTCTTAGTCATTATTTTATTTCTTACACAAAGCTCCTAGTCTTATTCACACTGTACTATTAATTTGTATATGCAATGATGAATCAAATTGCTTTTACATACAAAGTTCTTGGAAGTATCAATATCATAGTAGGCCATTAATAGTTATCTAATAACAGGTAATGTTTGGAAGCAAATTTGGTTATCCATTAGCATAGTCCAACATCCTTTTGGTTAATTTGTGATAAGGATATAAGAAGATGATAATAATATTTAGATGCATACATATTTTAAGTTTTATACTAGTCAGTACAGTTAATATATTTAATTAGTTCCTCATTTTTATATATAATAAATCAAGATCTAAGATAATTGATTTAGTAAAAAGTAATTAGAAACTCGTTGGTAATTTATCTATTTGTTGACATCCTGCTAGTATTAGTTGGGTATCTTGAACTTAATATGGTATTTAATTGATAATGTAAAGAGGATGGGTTGAGATAGATGACTATTTTTGGGATCAGACTAACTTGTATAAATATATACAAATTTATTTAAATGGTATATATATAGTGTAGTATTAATAGTTATTTAGTTACTAGTTTTATAGGACATTTGTCTAGTTAGCATTCAATAGTTGGATTACACTCCATGTAACCCACTTATTTTCTTACTACTCATAGATAAATTACTAACTATATTTTAATATATGTCATACTATTTTTGTATTATATGATTTAAGATGCTTTAAACTTTTATATATGTGGTAACCCTTATTTTATAAAACCCTTATAATTCATTAAAGTAGATCTAGATTTTATATAAAAATACAGGTTTATAAATATAAGTTATTTATATGTGTTTTATTGTTGCTTTCATTAATTTTATTTGGAATGTATGTATAGTGTTTATATTATTATAATTATTGTTAGTGATCATATATGTAACATCCCCAAATATACGAACTAAAAAACTTTATTTTTAAAAGTTAAATGCAAAAGCTAAAACAATAAATTGTGAGTTGCTACCGCCATACTTGATACAAATCCAAATTCCTCTACCATTCTGTTACCAAGTGCGAAGGCTAAAAACATTATTCCACTTAAATTAAGAACATAATTATAAATTAGGGTAGAAAAAGAGTTAAAGCGATTAAATAACATTTCAAATAGAACCAACTATCAATGGTTATAAAAATATCAGTGAAAGAAAATACATAGGGATAATAAGATATACAAAATCTTCCTATTCAAAATATGCCAGATAGAACATCGATAATCCTACACTCTCAACCTGTAGGGTAGTCTTGAACAAATCTTGTGAGTTAGCCTACAAAGACCACTGCCCATTGAATAAGTAGGGGCCCAAGAAAGAAACCCTTCAGTATAATAGTACTGAGTAACCAATTATACAAGACTAATATGCAAGGTCCACATGGAACACATAAAATGCATCATAATAATACATGGACATTTAATAATGCATATATTAATTGAAATACGAAAATCATTCATATGAACGCATAACATCAATACCATATACTACCAATGCACGTTCATCTAGAAATAACCTAAAATTACCAATGGAGCATCCAAGAGATGCTCTTCATAATATAATTAGTAAACAACATCATTCTCAAGTTATAACCATAGTTACAATTCTCATTATCAAACCCACAACTTCTCATAACACATGTAAGCCCACCCACACAACCAATAACAACACACATCATCACAGGTAGGCACAAAGGCCGCTACCAAATCACATGTAGGCATAAAGGCTGCTACCAAACCATAGATAGGCACAAAGGCTGCTACCAAACCATAGATAAGCACAAAAGCTGCTACCGAACCACATGTAGGCTCAAATACTACTACCAAACCACAGGTAGGTACAAAGGTTGCTAATAAACCATAGGTAGGCACAAAGGCTACTACCAAACCATGGGTAGGCATAAATGCTACTACAAACCAACCCAATAAGAATTTCCATTCGAATATCAATCATTTCCATTTTTATTTACTTAAGAGGATATTAAACGAACCCAGAAATACTAAGGTACCCTAGTCATACCGACACACAAGGAAAGCACGGTATTCTACTGACTACCAACCCAAGAATAAAAAGGTACCTTGGTCGCATTAATACATGAAGGTACACGATATCCTATCGACAAGGACATCTAATCCATAAGTATGCATATCTCCTAACTAGGCCCATAGAACTAAAAAGATTAAGATATAGGGACTAGTTGGGGCACTAAGACACACTAGAAAAATCCATAAACAATCATGGGATAAACCACATCTTTAGGATAGCGACCCTAAAAAGCCACAATTTCTAATCTCGATGTCTTTGACTTTAAGTATTAGTATTTTATGAGGGTGACAACAAAAACACATGTCAATTATATATATATGTATGTATGTATGTATGTATGTATGTATCCAATTCTTCATACTTAATCATTTCTATTTATTTCCAAACATTATAATTGTCAACGTCAGAAACCTACTAAGACCATCCTAGGATCAATTATTCACACTTAGGCACTTTAGGTCAAAAATGACCAAAATACCCCTGAGGCTAAAGTTACCACTTTACCATCCATTTTCATTTCAAATTCCATTTTATATATCAACTTGCCATAAAAAGGATAACATACAATAAATAAATTATTTATCATGTAATTATATTACCAAATACACTAAATGACCATTTTGCCCTTATACACGCAAACCCTAACATGCGCTTCTAGAACATCAAAACACATATTCTCATGCTTAACAACAAATAATACACATCATGCATGTTTATTAGAATACTCATTACGATATCCTCCAAATTACCAAAATATCTCTAGATCATACAATAATAATAATCATGCTGAAACAAATGTATCTGAGATAGCAAAACCCCTATTTTCATTCCTAACAATGAATAACAGATATCATACATGTTTATTAGAATATTCATCATGGTACACTTCAAATTACCAAAATACCCTTAGGTTATGTGATAGTGATAATCATGCTAAAATATATGTTTCTAAAACAACAAAATCCCTATTCTCATACTTAATAGCAAATAACACTTATCATGCATGTTTATTAGAATAATCATCATAGTACACTCAAAATTACCAAAATATCCCTATACCATATAATACTGATAATCATGCTGAAACGTGTGTTTTTAAAACAACAAAATGCCTATTCTCATGCTTAACAATAATTATTACATATCTTGCATATGTTATTAGAATAATTGACATAGTACACTCAAAATCACCAAATACCCCTAGACCATGCAATATTAATAATCATGCTAAAACGTGTATTTTTAGAATAGTAAAACACCCACAACCATTCTTAAATATAATTAGGACACATTAGGCATTCTGGTTAAGGTTTAATATCGTGATATTCTTAAATGACCAAATTGTCCCTAGAATAGTAATAATTTTGCTACAAGTGTATCTAAATATGCTTAATCTAATATCTTCACATGTACATATCATACAAAATAACTTCCCAACATTAGATCCATTTTAATCACACTTTTGTACACATGATATTTTACATAGGATAACTTCTTTTTCAATTTTTTATGATAATAATAATAATCACAAAATTATTTGTAACAAATCATGTCTAACACAAAGTATATGTCAAAACCTTAATGTGCTACCATACGATATCCAGACATTTTCGTGGATTATAAAGGTTACCTGATTTCTAGCAAAAGAAAAAGTTACCCGTAACTGCCTAAAAATTATTAGGCTCCGTTAATAAAATTTTTATACCTAAAAATAATATCACAAATACCATATTAATATTTGATCAATGAAATAATAATTTTTATTAAAAATATTTATCAATTACAAATTTACTAAACTACCCATATACATTAAATATTACCAAAATAATGTAAAATTTAAAATCTCAACTCACACTGCATGTGCAACGTGAGCCATGCACTTAGGGGAGATGGCTCAGCGGTTGGCTGTTAAAGATTGGAGGTGGTGTTTGGTTGGTGTAGGTTCGTCCAGTGGATGCAAGAGTTAAAGGTGGTAGAGATGGTAGTGGTTAGGTGGTGTGGTGTAGGAGAGTCAAAGGTTGCGATGGTGGTGGCTGTAGAAGGAGACGATGCATAAAAAGGAAAGGAGAAGAAGAAAGGGGAAGGAGAAGGAGGAAGGAGGTGGAGATGAGGTGGTTGCGGTGTGATGTTGTAAGAGTTAGTGGCAGTTGTGGCTGGAAGTAGACAGAATGGGAGGGACTATAGGGGTGAAGGAGATGGAGATGGGATAAGGCTTTCGAGAGAGGATAGTGGAGGCAGTGGTGGTGTCGAGTCGAGGAGATGGATGCAAGGGGTTGAGGGAAGGTGGTTGGTGGTGTTGAGGTGGTGGTTTGGGTCATGTAGTGAGGCTATAGGGTGGAGGATATTGTAGCTTCGAGTTGAGGGCATGGCAACGGCAAAAACTGTTGTTACCCAGAGTATGGTTGTGGAGGCTGGGGCCGATGCTAGGGGATAAGGATTGGTGGAAGTCACAAAAGGAAGGGAAGAAAGAAAAATAGAGTGGCAAAGGAGGAGTAAGAGGGAGGGAAGAAGAGAAGAAGGAGGTGGCCGATGGTGGTGGAGGTGATGGTTGTGATAATAATATAGAGATAGAGGTAGTTGGTCATGAGGGAAGAAAACAAAGGTAGGGGAAGAAGTAAGAAAGAAAGAAAATAGGTCAAGGGAGAAGAGGAAGGGCACGAGGGGAATCAAGGCTCAGGCTTGCGATGGTGGGTTACAAGGGGAAGGGTGCAAGCAAAGCAGAGGGTGCAAGATCATCAGCTGGGAGGAGACGTTGTTGGGTTGGCCGGTGTAAGCAATAGGAAAAGGTGTTATAGGGGCCATAAATGGAAGGAGGAAGGTGGCACATGAGGGAGAGGAAGCACGGATTTCTAGGCTAGGAAGGGAAAGGGAATAGGTCATGGTATAGGCATGTATGGTAGAGGCACACTTCACAAGGGTATGTTTGAGGAGGCATCCAAGCAGATTGGGCGAGGGAGAAGATATAGGATGGGCCTTTGGACATAAGGAAAGAAAAGAAGGGGGCAATAGGCCAATGTGGAAGGAAGGAAAAGAAGGAAGGGGAAGTGGGTTGGCCTAAGAAAGAAGAGAAAAAGAAAGGAAAAGAGAAGAAAAGGAAAAAGAAAGAAAAGGGAAAGAAAGGAAAAAGGAAAAGAAGAAAAAGAAAATAGATTTGGGGTTAGAATTAAAATTAGATTAAATTTAGGTTTTCAGGATAATATTATATTTATTTATCCAATATTTAAGGTATCAATTAAGAAAAATAAATCCAGTAAAAGTATGGGTTTAAGGTTTATTTAAATAAAAAGAGTAAGATAAAATAATTATATTAATTTATTAAATACTTTATCTAGATTTGTGGGTCAAATGTTGAAAAAAATAATTCAATCAATATTTAAAAATTAAAAATATTAGATAAAAGGCTAAATGTTCTAAATTTGGGATATTACAATATAAAAATTGTGGTATGTGTTATTTTATGATAATAGTATGTATACATGATCTATGTTTTCCTAATTTGTATCAAATTAAAATAGTGGTTGGTTTATGACCAAATCGGTCAACTTTTTTTAGAAACTATTCAAATTGAGTAATGGTGTTGTAGAAAACCTTATCTAATAAAAGTAATATTCAAAACAGTTTTTAAATATGTAAAATATTATTTATGGAAGTTACTATTTTTGGAAAGTACCCAATTTGGAAGGTACCTAATCTCAGAAATGTAGTTATAAGAATGTGTATAAAAGGTTTTGTGATTTGGTCACATTATATGGACACTTGGAGTAAGAGACCAAAACTTTGAGTGGAAGACTTGAGTTGGGCTTAGGGTCCTCTAGGGCTACCCCCTAGAGTTGGAGATCATCAATAACCTTTCTTTAATTTGTAGTGATGTGTAGTCACTCGGTTTATTTACCTTATCAAGAGTCAATAAGGATCTATACCTACTTTATTAGGATATTTGGACCTCTTAGGGGATGTGCTCACTTAAAGAATGGACGACTAAGGTTGGATTTTCCCTATTGCTGCTAGGTGGATCTCCTATGGTTGGTTTTGATTGTTCTTGGAGGATGTCTTTAGGATCATTTGCCAGATGAATCCTGATGTGGAATATCATAGATGAAAAAGCTTCTACAATGCAAGACCTTTATTTGGGGATCATAAGTTGTGAAATTATTCCAAAAACAATTGGATTTTTGACTTGTATATGTTGATCTTGGTAGCTTTGATAGTTTGGTATTGATTTGATCCAAGATCAAGTCCATTCAATAGAGAAATATCTTATTTCTATAGAGAATAATATGTAACTCCTCAAGAAACTCACACTCTAAGAAAAAGAGAATAAGAAGAGGCTCAAATATGCTCTCTACTTGTTGATTTAATCTTTCATTCATTCATTCATAATTTTCTATCAATGTAAAATGCCCTACACACACACACACACATGTAGGCCTTAGTTTACCTTTCATTAATTAAGCCCATAGAACCAACTTAATTAACAAAATATAAGCACATTCACGTTTATATATATATATATAGTAATTATAATGATAAATTGCAAACATTATAATCCTTGTAGCCTTATTTTTTATGAAACTTTGTAATCCTTGTAATTCTATTGTATTTTATATCAAATATATTTAATGTTTTTATCTTCTTGCAAATATATATAATACCTGTAAGAGTTACTCAGCAAAGCATTAGAAGCACTAAAATATTCAAGAACAATTAATACCATCTTTAAGTATGCTAATTCTTATTCTTCATCCTTATAATAGTAAGATTGAGATGCTACTACATCATTCTCCCCTTGTAAAGAAGAATTTGTCCTCAAACTAACATCATTATAGTAAAGACAAATCACCAATATTGAAAATCCTAAAAACCCATCCATAGAGTTCAGGTAATTCTAGTTCATATGCATTATTTCCACATTTTCTTAAGATTTTAAATGGTTTATCAGCTTTTGGCATAAGTTTTTTTTCTTAAGTTTTGGAAATATTTATTTTCTTAAGTGTAACCAAAACAAATCTCCTGGTGAAAATACTTGTTAAATTTGATTTTTGTATTCTTAAGTTTGGTATTTGGAATTAGATTTTTCTATGTTATTTTTAATTTGTTCATGAAGTTTTTTAAAGAATATGATTCTTTCTTTGGCATCATAATTATTAATATCTTCTTTTATTAATGATAACATACCAATAGATAAATAATGATTAACCCCATAGATAACTTCAAAATGACTTGAATGAGTTATACTAGAAGGACTTTTATTATTAGCAAATCCAGCATGTGCTAGTTTTATATTCCAATTCTTAGTACTTTTATTAACTAATCCCCATAGTAAAGTTCCTAAATTTTTATTAGTCACTTCAGTTTGACCATCCATTTATGGATGATGAGATGTACTAAACAACAACTTAGTACTTAACATATGCCAAAGTGTTTTCCAAAAGTAGCTTAAAAATTTCACATCTCTATCTAACACTATACTTTTGGTAACCTCATGTAACCTTAATTTATCTTTGAAATATAGATATGCTACATGAATTACATTATTGGTTTTATTACAAGGTATAAAATGTGCCGATTTAGAGGACATATCTACTACCACTAGGATAGAATACTTTTCCCTTTGTATCCTTGGTAAACCCAATATAAAATCCATATTAATAATTTCACATAGTTGATTAGGATCTGATAAAGGAGTATACAAACCTCTATGGAATAAAATTTTACTCTTTTGAAAAATCACACACCTTCCAATAATAGCTTGTACTAATTTTATCATTCATGGCCAGTAGAAGTTCTTTTGTAATATTTTCATGGTTTTATGAACACCAAAATGACTGGCTATACCCCCTTATGTGCTTCCTAACAAGTAAATCACGTACAGTAGAATGAGGCATACATAAATTTTTAAGTTTGAAAAGAAAGTTATCTTATAGCACATAATTACCACAATTATTTTTCTTTCTACATGTATTATAGATGCCAAAAAAATTTTGCATCTTTAGCATATACTTTCTTAACATTTCAAAATCTAATAATTTAACATCCAATATAACAAGTATCATAGATCTTCTAGATAAATCATTTTCCATGACATTTTCCTTACCATTTAAATGTTTGAAAGAAAGCACAAAGGATTGCAAGAAACTAACCCATTTGGCATGCTTAAGACTAATATTCTTTTGCCCAAAAAAATATTTTAAAGCTTCATGGTTCGAATGTAAAACAAATGGCTTTGGTTTCAAATAATGGGTCCATGTTTCACGACTTCTTATGATAGCAAAGAATTCTTTATCATATGTTGAATAATTCAATATTTCCCCATTTAATTTCTCACCAAAAGAATGCAATGACCCATTGTTATTGTGAGAATACACCTCATATCCCTACCCCATCTAACATTACATATAACTTCAAATAATGAATCCCAGTTAGGTAAAGATAATACTGATGTAACCTCACTCCAATGGAATCCACCTTTCTTCATGAGTTGTGTTATTAGTGTGGAAATAGTTGAAAAATCCTTGATGAATATTCTATAAAACTTACCAAACCATGAATACTCCTCACCTCATGAATATCTTTGGGTATTGGCCTATGTTGAATAGCTTG
This sequence comes from Tamarix austromongolica, assembly GCA_039764185.1. Classification (NCBI taxonomy): domain Eukaryota; kingdom Viridiplantae; phylum Streptophyta; class Magnoliopsida; order Caryophyllales; family Tamaricaceae; genus Tamarix; species Tamarix austromongolica. The sequence goes on along the minus strand of CM077816.1, from coordinate 48,263,544 downwards.
AATCTTTGTGGGATCCACTTTAATACCTTCACTACTTACAATATATCCAAGGAAAACAATACTCAAAAGCATAAAATCACATTTCTCCATGTTTCCATAGGGTATTAATTTCCTTTAGTTTACTAAATAACCTCCTTAAATGAATAAAATGATCATGCTCATTTTTACTGAACACAAGTATATAATCTAAGTATAACATAATGAAACTTCCAAGAAAAGGTCAAATAACTTTATTCATTAGTCTCATAAATGAAATAGGTGTATTATATAAACCAAAAGGCGTCATGATCCATTCATAAAGACCATATTTTGTTTTGAATGTAGTTTTCCATTCATCCCTTCTCTTATTCTCATTTTATGATATCCGCTCCTTAAATCAATTTTATAGAATACTTGCGCTCCACAGAACTCATCTAACATGTCATCTAATCTTGCCATAGGGAATCTATATTTGATAGTTATATTTTTCACAACTCTAGAATCAATACACATGCACTACGTATCATCTTTTTTAGGAACAACTAATGTAGGTACACAACATGAACTCATGCTTTATCTCACATACCACCTATGAGTTACTTAATTTGTTTATCTAATTCCTTAGCCTCTTCTAGATTACATCAATATGCAGGTTGATTAGGTAAAGACACACCAGGCATTAAATCTATCGCATGTTCTATTCCTCTTTTAGGTGGTAATCTAAGGCTAAGTCATCAGAAAGAAAAAAAAAGATCATGATACTCATTAATAAGTTCATTTAATTGAGGATTATTGTATTTTTTATCCACTTGTAGGGATTCCCCCATAATCATAGCATAGAAACTACCTTATTTTTTAATAGACTTTACCATAGCATTCTTCTAGAAAAATAAAACTCTTTTTATTCTTGACTATATTCTCATTATCCCACTTAGAAGGTTTAAGTTTATGCTTTTTATTATCCTTCTCAAGTAGATATTCATCATTAATATCATTATGAATATCCTTTATATCATATTGACATGGTCTAACTAATAAGATTCCACATATATCTATAGGTAAAACATCACATAACACATTATGATGATAATTACCGATTCAAATTGAGATTAAGGTTTGTTTGGTTACCTTGCCTCCTTTGTCCTTGTTCAACCATTAAAGAGAATAAAGCTTTGAATGTGTTGTAGTCTTCAATCCTAAATCCTTTACCATTATCTTGTTTGCTACATTCGTACAAGATTCACTATCAATGATAACTTGACAAATCATATCTCTCATTCTTCCTTTAGTTTTGAATATATTTTATCATTGATTTGGTTGATCACTAGATTGGACTTGAATTACTCTTTCCAGTACTTGAATTACTCTTTCCAGTACATAACAAGCATTTTTCTCCTCATCTAACTCACTAGATATTTCTTTAATAAGCTTGAATTTAGTGTCTTCTTTACAAGGCTCCATAGCTTTGATTTCTTATATGGATGGTGCGACCGTAGCCGGCACGCAATTTAAACCCTCTTGTTGTCACTTGTAGTACTGGTAAATAAGGGTATCGTTCTAGAAGGGGATTGAGAGGGCTCACCTCTAATTAACTAGCTTGGAAATAAAACTAAAACTAAAAATAAAAATCCTAAATAACACAGAATAAATAAATAAGAAAAATACTATTTGTAAAAATAATAATAAAAGGAATAAAAGGAATAAAATAAAACAAACTAATAAGAATAAAACAATGGGAAACCCGCAGATATGAGAAACATGTTAGGGAAATAAAAATCCACCACTAGATTAGGTCATAATATAATATTTATTTCTAAGTCATCTTTTAATCGTGAGAAAGAGATCGACCAAGTTGCACACCAAAAGCAGGTCTATACACCAAAAGGGTATAAAATGTGTCAAAATATGAACTCATCACACCCCCACACTTAGCTTCTTGCTTGTTCTCAAGCAAGTTATTACTCTAAATAAATAAAATTAAATTAACTAGCCACTTTCGTAGGTCTCACGATTACACTTAGCATGTGTAACAAGCCCTTTAAACCCCTAGGTCACCCATCGAGGATGAGTAAGGTCTCGTGAGGGTTTCGCAGATGATATACCCACAAAATCATACACAAATAAAATAAAAAATAAAAAATAAAAAAAAATAATCAAACTACACCTAATACCCTTAACTATTTTTTTTTCAGAATCTTTTACTTTCAAACGTCAAGATTAGCAATCAATCCAGATTCAGCATTAGGAGATTTAAATAATCAATTTTAACATATGGTTCACACATAAACATGACAGGTATGAACAGATCAATATTATGGATGAAAATCTACCACGCCTTAGTCACATCAAGATTCATCCTCACTATGAATACCCTCTATTTTTTTCTCTTAGATTCATGGCTACAAATGTATAAAAACACTCATGTATGTGAGCTAAGATGATAAAAGTAACAAACGACTCACATATATAAACAAAGAAGGCTCATGTTCTTGTTGATAAAACCTCATGAAAGATATCAAATATTTGCCAAATGGACCGAACCATATGCTTAACTCTTGTGACTAATCTCCAACAGATCAAAGGCTACTCATCTTGAGAATCAAATAGGACTTACTTATTGGTTGTAGTGGGGTTTAAGGTAAAGAAGGGTATGGAGTATTTTAGGAGTGTGGTGCTAAAAAGATCAAGAGCTAGTGGAATCTAATAATTAGATGAAATATAAGCATAACTCCACATCAAATATTAATGATACACCTCTCCACCTTCACAATAAAATATAACAAGAATAGAACTTTCTCAACATCATCTCCAAAACTCCCTCTCTTCCTTATTTCCTAACATTTTTTCTTTTATTTTTTTTTTTGACAATTTAATTTTTTTTTCTTTTCATTCATTTTTTTTTCTCCACCAAGCATAACCAATCCCCTTTCTTAGCATAAATACATATATTTCTTTCACATACACATACACAACCACTCTTTATATCCATAACGATTTGATTTCCTTCCACTAGCTTTAAGCAAGGGTAAAGATATTAAGGCCCGAAGGTTATTTAATGTGGGTAATGAAGAAAAGTATATGTTCCATGTATGGCTCAACGGTTTCTATAGGGTGTATACCATGGATACACAAATTAGGTTAAGTTATTTGGTCATGTGATGGAAAATTCCTAAGCTGTCTTTATCATTTTCTCAATCAGAGCATGTTTTGAATATAAGCTTTGACTAGTACAAGAGTAAGTTCTAGTAATCTCTATAGTCCATTACAAAATCTATGGCAAATAATTTGATCAAAACAATTAAACATATATGAGGTTTACAAAAAAAAAATTTTGAAGCCAAGAAATAGTAGATGATTTTGTGTAAATTCGCTCAGAAAAAGAAGAAGAAGGTATGTATGGTTCAAAAACTCACTGAGGAATGTGACGAATCTCAACATGCCATGTCGGTGGTTAGAAAATCATACATATTATTTCTCCATTCACATTTAGGCACATAGATATGTGTTCCCTATATCGAAATTAACACAAAAAATCTCCACTTGCTTTATCTCAATTTCATGATCCTCTTTTTGTTAGATTTCAAAGATATACTCCTCATTGACTACTTAAGGGTTCCTACGACTCTAAAAACACTAAACACTCTAAAACTCTAAAAAAAACTAAACACTCTAAAAAAAATATCGAAACAATTTTTTTTGACACGTACATAAAAAAAATGCACCCCCACACTTAAATCACACATTGTCCTCAATGTGTAAAAAACTAAAGAAACATGTAATTTAAAGTATGGAGATAAAAACTAAATAAATAAATAAATAACTAGAGGATAGAAAACTCCCTCATGACATTGGGTTGCCTCCCAAGTAGCGCTTGTTTTTATGTCTTCAGCCTGACATGATCTCGATTTTTCTCGTTCAAGGTGGATACGTCCACTTCAGAGCTGCTTCACCAAATCCTTCCTCGCGATGATCGTCTTTATCCTGCAAGGAAGAAAAAGACAAAATGTTAGATTTAATGAATGATTTGATCCAGCAAGAACGTAACTTACCTAGCATGAAATTTAAGCAGGTGTGTAAAGAGATAATGTTTTGCCCAATGTCCATATATGTTGATCTCTCTATCAACGGAAGAAAATATTTTCCCATCTCAAAATCTGTAAACACATCCTTCCAACATAACCTCTCCTTTGGAGCATCACGCTTCTTATTAAATGTATCCAAGGTGATTTGATTACTCTCTTCACTCTTAGATCCATACAACCTGCTAAAAGAGGGAAAACAAGGAGTGTGGTTAGCATAGATAAAATCAAAGTGGTTTAAAGGCTTACCTTGTGTCTCATGGTCATCTCCAAGCAAAAGTGGGGAATAAATGTTCAAAGATGGTATATGGTAGGTGAAAGTGATAGTCTTGTCATCCATATACTTCTCTTTGTTCACATGATCCTCGTTTTGATGAGATTCTTCTTCTACTTTTACAAGCTCTTCTTCCACTTGATCTTGCTTTTCAATATTTTCCATGGAAACCTCCTCAACTAGCTCATCCTTACATTCAGATATGGCATCATCATACTCATAACTCTCACTTGAATTTGGAACTAAAATACTAGAGAGCTCTTCTTGTGCTTGTAATTGATTCATCATGTTGACCATATCACCCATTTTCTCCTCTAGCACTGACACCCTTTCATTTTGTCTAATCTGACTTTGTATTAGTTGATTTAGGTTGTTTGTCAATGCTTCAAAAAGCTTATCCATTTTTTCTGAACTTGAGGGCTCTGAAACTGGAGAAGATTCTTGTTGAGGATATTGATAATGTTTTGACGCTTCATACTCACATGTGTAAGGGTCTTGATATGACACTGAATAATGATCATTCATCTCCCATCCAAAGTTGGGTTGATGCCTCATTCCCGAATAATATGTGCTTGTATAGGGATCATGTCCTTGAAAACCATTGAAAAACTGAGCATTAGGTTGTGTCCATCCTCCTCCTCTCATAGCTTGTTCATGGTAGGCATATGGATTTCCTTGTGTATGACACACTCCACTTGTATTCATAATTCCAGTAGCTTCAGCTACTTGCAAAACAAGAGTGGAGAATTGGTGAAGTCTATCATCAAAATTGCTTAAACTTACCTCATTTACTCTTGAATTAAGATTCATGCCAAGTTGTCTATAACCCAAGGATCCTCTCATAGCCACCTGAAAATACTAACACTTCAAAGGAAAAGGTTAAGAGCAAAACAAAACACACTAAAAATACTAGAAAAATAAAGGTGAAGTTACCAATCCCCGGCAACGGCGCCAAAAATTGGTGCGACCGTAGCCGGCACGCAATTTAAACCCTCTTGTTGTCACTTGTAGTACTGGTAAATAAGGGTATCGTTCTAGCCGGGGATTGAGAGGGCTCACCTCTAATTAACTAGCTTGGAAATAAAACTAAAACTAAAAATAAAAATCCTAAATAACACAGAATAAATAAATAAGAAAAATACTAATGGGGGTTGTAAAAATAATAATAAAAGGAATAAAAGGAATAAAATAAAATAAACTAATAAGAATAAAACAATGGGAAACCCGCAGATATGAGAAACATGTTAGGGAAATAAAAATCCACCACTAGATTAGGTTGTAATATAATATTTATTTCTAAGTCATCTTTTAATCGTGAGAAAGAGATCGACCAAGTTGCACACTAAAAGAAGGTCTATACACCTTATATTACTTCCCTTAATTAATTAATACGACAAAGCACCAATATTAACCCTATTAAATACTAGCAGTATAGCAGCAACAAGCGGCTCCTATATTTAACTAGATTTAATACATTAAGTGTAAGTGGAAGGCTGTCAATCTAAGTACCCAAACTAGTACAAAAAGCATGTCTAGCTGTATTTCCTTTTCTTGACCCACACGTATCGAAATGTTTTACCACTTCGGTTAGAATCACAAAACGATTAGGTGAATTGTTATCTAACCTAGCTGCAATTTATACATATAAATTCTAGTATATTTAGATGGCCACCTAGAAGGCAAATAATCCTACATACTGTCACTTATGAGGAACCAGAACAAGGCATGCACCAAATAAACTATACTGGACATAATTATACATATAAACGATAGCAATTAATATAGAGTCAAGAAATAATTTCACGAAACAAAGAAAATAAAATTATAATTTAAATCCTAATCCAGGGTTTCAAATTATTTCCTAAAAATAAACAATCAGCCATCCATAATTAAAGAATTAATTACATAGAAATATTTATCTAAAATATAAATTAAAAATAAGAGAAAGAAATAACCAGAATTAATTTTGGATAAAAGATTGAGAATTTATTCAGATAAAAATTAATTTTATCTGAAATAAATTCTACCGGTATAATTTTCCTCTAATTTTCTCTCCTTTGGGTGCCTTGATTTCTATGCAACTATTTCTCTTTTTTTTTCTTTCTCGGCTGACGGTTGTCGAAGGCGCTGCTGTGCTGCACGCCTCGAACTACGTGTGTCTGTCTTCCTGTTCATCCTTTTCAGTGCACTGAGTGTTCCTCGTTTGCCTCGGTTTCCGTGCTGAAGGCTGCGTTCTCTCCTCTGCGTCGCTCTCCACAGAGCCTGTGAAGGCTCTGCCTTCTACCGTCCCCCAGACGCGCCCTCTCTTCCTGCGTCTCGTCCCCTTTTTATTTTCGTGCAGCGCTACCGTCTGTCTTTACACGTTAGCCCTTGGCTGACTTTTCTTCTCTTCTGAGTTGTTGCCTTATTTATTTTCGTTCGTGCGCCGTCTTCCATTTTTTTTTCTTTCCACGTCAGCCCTGCTGACTCTCCCTTTATTTTTTGTCTCAGAGCCTGTGCAGCTCGTTTGGCTTCATCTGTTTGTTTCGGTTTTCCCTGGCCTTTGGGCCTTCGGCCTTTGGCCGTTGGTCCAAAGGTCGAAATATTTTTTTTATTTAAAAAAATAAAACTAACATTTAAAACATTACCTTGTAGAGACTAATTAACCTTATTATTTCCTTTCTCTTCTCGAATAGATCCTTGTTTTTTTATCAACACTTGTAGAGTACCTGTTTCATATTTTGTAGCTTGAGTACTTGAGTAGTACTTTGTAGATGAAGTACTTTGCTTGGCATGAGGCTTAGTAAACTTGATTTGCTTTTCAAATCTCAAGGATAGCTTAATCATATCATCAATAGAATCATATAGACAAGTTTCAATCATCATATAAAGGTCACCTAGAATTCTAGCACATGTTTGTTCCTTTTTCTTATGGATATCATATATAAGTGCTAATCTTTTAAACTTCCTAACATATTCTTCAACACTTAAAAGTCTATGTCTAAGAGTAGTCAATATAATATAATTATCTTGCTTATGCTCTTTAGGTATAAATTTCATCCTTAGATGCTTCTTAAGTTTATCCTAATATTTTATTTTTGATTTTCCTTCTCTTTCTATAGTTCTTTTCAAATTATCATAACATATCCTAGTTAACTTCTAAAACCTATGAGTAGCTAGTTTACATTTTTGACATCATGATAATCTTTGAAATCAAATATATCCTCTTCCTCATGTAACCACTCAGGAAATAAATCGACACCAAGTTTACCATCAAAATTAGGAAGATCAAGTTTAATATCTTTATCTTCTTTTTTATGATGCTTTGGTTTATGGTCATGGAACTTTTCATTGCTTCCACTCCCCATTGACTATTCATAATGGTCTACATGTGATTTTAGACATCTTCCTTTTACCGTATTGGTTGGTTTTAGTGCACTTCCTATTCGGTCTCCATATAAATCCCTTTGTTTTTTGATATTTTAGATCAATTATTGTTTGGTAAATATATATTCCAATCGTTGTAATTATGTTTAAATTGTAGGAATTTGTCTAAGCTCATCTTTGGTTTCATCTAGATTGGTTGAGATTATTTGAATGGCCTCGAACATTGTTTTTGAAATTTTGGTTCCCCTTCCATGGTTTCTACTACTAACACACTCAACCACACTTTAGTATAACGCTTAAGGTTTTGGTTAGGAAACCTGAGTTAACTTTATGTCAATTTCTAGTATTTGATAGATTCTTGTAGAAAATTTTGATTCTAATGAATCAAACACACAACAATTGATCAAATATACTAGGTATATAACTAAATGAACACACTTAACACCTATCTTGATAAGTACTTTATATAGAATATAGTGAGTTTACTAACATTCAATTCGACAAACCTTATCAAATATCATGCATGCTTCAAAGGTTTCGTGTGTAAATTGTTGACAACACACTAATCTATACTTATTCTACTCAATTAATAAACAAAAAAATTTAACCAAAAAATTCAAAACACACAAATTAAAGATAAGTAAAAACATATAATCATTCAACTATATACTACACCAACTAAGCAATATTACAAACAAAATTTCACTTAGTTAATCCTACAACTGTATTTTGATCACCATACATGATCATACAACACTAAATGCACAAGACACACATAATCTTTCACGTAAACATGAATTTCATTAATGCTGGAAGAATACACATGCTACACACACCCAATTCTTTAACAAGTTTGACCAAAAAAAATTTAATCTTGTGTCGATTCTTTACTTGTGCTCCTTCAAGATTTTTTTCAATATGCATACAAAAACTACTCTACACCATGCATAGACTAGTTAAGAACCTTTGAATGCTATCAAGATTTATGATACATTCATCAAGATTCAAAGCATTCAATCAAGAAGAATTAAGAATCTTAGTAAGACCTTCGATGGTGACACTTGTTGATGTTAAAACTTGGTGTTAGTTTTGCACTTATGATGTCAAATCCAAAACCTAGCTTTGATACCAAATTTGATGCAGAAGATCATAGGTGAATTTTTCCCAAAAAAAACACATTAGAGTTTTCGGTGAGAAACATGAACCATGTTAATAAACATGGGATCCCTGTATTTCTCACATAATTCACCATTCTACACTTAAATCTCTCCAATGCCTGCACAAACCAACACAATTTTATGATATACATCAAATACATAATCAAGCTTCACAGGAACACGGTTTAAAATGTAACAAGTAGACAAAATAGCCTCACCCCACATATGGCCAAACATACCAAAACTTAAAAGCATAACATTCATCATTTCTTTTAGAGTCCTATTTTTTATTTCAGTTGCACCATTTTTTTGTGAGGTATAAGAGGCACTGGTCTCATGTATAAGATGATGACTATCACAAAAGTCTTTTAAAAACTAATTCCATATTCAACACTCCTATCAAGCCTAAGTCTTTTAATCATACAGTCTAACTAATTTTTTTACTTTTGCTTTTTATTTCAAGAACATCTATTTAGTCTCATTCTTATACCTACGGAGGTAAGCTTTAGTACATATAGAATAATCATCAATAAAAGTCACATAATACCATTTACCTCCTCTACTTACAAATTTCTTAAAATCCGACAAGTCCGTGTGGACCAACTCAAGTAGCTCATTTGTTTTGTTTGTGACATGTTTGAAAGGCTTTCTAGTTAATTTAGCTTCCAAAAAAATATGACACTTTTCATAATTATTAGTGTTATTCACATTAATCAATATCAAACTATTAAGTTGGTTTAATGAAGTTAGGTTCACATGCCCTATCCTACTATGCCAAATATTAATATACTCAAACAAATAAACAAAACCAACAGAAATCATGTCATTCAAATCAAAAAGAACAACATTTAGTATAAAAAGTCCATCGACTAAATATCCCTTGCCCACATGTACCCCATTTTGGTTATTACTACTTTATCACCATCGAATACAAGTTCCATATCAACTCTAATCAATAAGCTACTAGAAACCAATTTCCTACATAGGGAAGGTATAAAGTAAACATTACTCAAAGATAATTTATTTCGAAAAGAAAGTTTCAGAATAGCCTTTCACTTGCCAAGAACTCCAGTTGTGGCTTGGTCGCTAGTGTAGACAAGCTTGCTCTATCAACATCCTCAAATGAGCTTAAAATCTCTCTATTAGCACACAAATACTTTGAAGTACCTGTTTCCAAAATCCAGTATGCCCTGTTGCTCATCTCAACCATGGTTGCAATGACATTTTCATTCTTAACAACATTTAGCTGAGGAGATGTAATACCCCACAATTCTAAAATCTATAATTTAATATTAAACCTTTTATTGGAATAATTTAATCTTAAATTATTAATTTAATTATTTTGTATACCTTTGATTTATAAAAATAGATTGGATTATTTAATAAATTAATGTAAATATTTTATCATACTCTTTTTATTTAAATAAATTTCCAAACCCATAATTTTATCAAAATTATTTTCTTAAATTAATACATTAAAATTTGATTAAATTAATTTAATAAGTTTTCCATTAGCCTAATTTCTAATCCTAACTCAAAAAATTGTTGTACTTTTTGTTTTCCCTTTTCCTTTTTCCTTTCCTTTTTCCCTTCCTTTCCTTTCCTTCTTCTTTGGGCCAACCGACCTTCTCCCACCTTTTCCTTCCTTCTTCTACTGGGATGAAAGCTTCCCCCTTCTTCGCCTTTTTGCTCGGCCTAGCTTGCACCCTCTCCTTCCTTTTCTTCTCATTTAGGCTAGCCCACCTCCCTCTTTTTTTCTTTTCCTTATTCCTCGTGAGGACCAACTTGCCTACCCATTCCTTCCCTTCTCCCTACTCAGTCTCCCTTCTTCTTTCTCTTCTCCCTTCCTTCTTATCCTCTGCGATGCTTAAGCTAAACACCCCTTGTCAGCACCTTACACGTCCCCTGCAACTTCCTCCATCCTACCCCTGTAACCATAGCCTACAACCCCTCTCTAACTATGTAATATCCCAAAGATTTAAAACCTATAATTTAATAAATAACCCTCATTTGGGATAATTTAAATTTTAAATTTATTTAATTTAATTATTTTGTGGATTTTTGAGTATATAAAAATGGATATGAATATTTAATAAATTAAAAATAATATTTTATTATTTTATCATACTCTTTTTATTTAAATAAATTTTCCAAACAAAAATATTACTAAAATTACCCTTTTTAAACTAATATATATTAAATTCTAATAAATTAAATTATTGAATTAATTTATCCATCAAAAATATTAAATACCATTATTCTAAAAATTATTTTATCTTGCCTTTTCCCTTTTTTCTTTCTCATTTTTCTTCTTCTTTTTCTTTCCTCCTATTCCTTTTCTTCTTTTCCCCTTCGGCCCCCTGGCCTACGTGTAACACCCCCAAATTTGCTACTAAAAAATTTTGTTTTAATAAAAGGTTCCACAGAAGCAAAATGACAAAACTGTAAACACGGGGGCATTAACGCCAAACTTAATACCAGATCGGTTCACTCATACCGCTCCAATACTAAGTGTTAAGGCTAAACAAGTTTAACATCAAACACAAGTCATTAACAAAAACACAAGTCATTAGTAAAACACAAGTCATATAGAAATCAGAGTGTGGTTTAGAATTACAATCCAAAGAGTAAGTGATAAGAGTTTTTCAAAACATAAAACACCGTACAATATCACATAACTAAAATAAAATAATGCATGGTCCAATAAAAGAAAACAGAGCCGGGCCAAGTCATTCTCGATCCCCAATTCAGGTATAGGCTCAACACTCAGCCCCGCCCGATGCCTCGTAAGTTTCGTAGGCATCGAAGACATCGTCCCCTACCTGCACAAACTCAGACGAGTATTCTGCTTATGGGAATGAGAAGCACCCATGAAACGGGTGATCAGTATGCTACATACGGAGTAAGGTAACAGATGCACTAAGGCCGACATATAGAACATATAACATAAGAATGATCATATAGACAACATACAATAATACATGTAATAGGGCTGAGTTACTTTTCAGGTAACTTATTCTTTAGTCCCCTTAACAATATATTCATTCCACACATGCTCTTTATTAATCCATGTGAGTACGGGAACCCCACTATTATAGCCGGTGGACCGAAATACATATAGGGCAGAACGCTCTTGACCACTATTATTCGCCGGTGGACCGGTCTCCAGGGCAGAACGCTCTTGGCCACTATTATTCGCCGGTGGACCGGTCTGGCCTTGACTCACATGGTGTTTCATTGTAAGTACTTAATGTATTTTCCATGGCTTAGCTTCATTACATTGGTTTGTTGAGCATGTAATCCCCTACTATTATAGCCAGTGGACCGGAAATCATGCAAGGTAAAACGCTCCTAGCCACTATTATTCGCCGACGAAACGGTCTCCAAGGTACCCTGGCTCCCGGCCACTATTATTCGCTGGTGGATTGGTCTGGGCCCGGCTCAACAATCTTCCTCTTTAAGTGATTAGTGTCTTATTTGATAATTTTTCACCCTTGACATGCATGTCACCAACATTATACCTATATCCTCTCAAGGGGGCTTGTCCCATATCTTGAGACTCATGCGCCCCTTATCACGCCCCGACATCCATTCCCCTCTATACTTACACATAACAAAAACCAACTCCTAAGGGTGTGGGTTAAGGCCTAACACCTCATGACATCAAACTCTACCTACTATCACCCTCTAGGGTTTTCCCTTGAAAACCCTAATTGGACCTATGTGGCCCAACCCCCCTCTCTCACTTACTCTACCCTTACCTTGTTTATTGCCCCATACCTTAACTCATTAGATCCAATCCCAAATCACATCGCTTTACCACTTAATCCCACATGTGACCGGAAAAACCCTAGTTGGCCACTTCAAACCCTAGTACCTTTCTTCTCCCACAAGTAATCCTCTCTCTTTTTCACCCAATATCTCTTCTCTCCCATGGCACCCATACTCACCCTTTATAAAATAAATTCCCACTCTTAACCCGTACTCCACTCTCCCTTAATCATTCTTTTACTTCCACATTTTCCAGATTACTGCTTCCTCCCAAAACCCTAATCGAGTCCCTCATAAACCCTTACACCAACCTACGTACCATTTTTCATCCTAAGTCTCCAATCACTCCACAACTCTCCCCTTAGCTTATTTACACCCTAAAACAACTTTTCTCACATAAATATCATCCCCATGCAAGTTTTATCCATCCTATGCAACTCTCGAAGTCCCTATGCAAACCCTGGGATTCTCATTTCATTTTGGTCATCTTTTTCTCTTTATTTTCCTCTTATGGATCATGAGGTATTCTGGTCAACCTCATATCCCCCTTAGTAAACTCACTTCCCATTTTCTTTCTCTTTTATCCTTTCATTCCCATATCACATTATCAATCATCCTAGCATGCATATCCTAGAGGGTCATAACATATCACATCATAATCACCATATATACGTATCATACTCATGCCATAAGGAACACATAAACATACCTCAACTCCAAGATGCGCTGCACACAAGATAAGTTAATGGCAATCATATGATACACAACATAGCATGATACATAATATCTGAGGCATACAAGTCACACAACACACATGGGCCTTAGCTACATCCTTACCTAAAACGAAGTCGGGCTTGGAGCACGCTCTTACGCCTCCTTAAGGTTTTGGCTTGATTCACCTATAAGAGGAAAAACTAAGGATTAGTTTCCATCCCACCAAAAGTACTATTATTCCTTATTTTAGTCTAAGAGTAGGGTTATTATTATTAAATGAAGCATTACATGTGAAAACTAGGGTTTTTATCTTCAAGTTAGCCTACTAGATATTATTAGTCAAATTATATTTATTTTAATATTTGTAGCTATATTTACATCATCAAACCTGGTAGCTTTATTTTGCCTAATACTAGTACTAATACTAGTTATAGCAAAATAGTGATAATAATAATAATAATAGTAATACTAATACTCCTAGTAATAGAAACCTTAGTATTTTTAAGGTCAAGGCTAATAATAGCTTTAGGGGTAAAATAATAATATGATATTAGTAATACTAACAAGGTACTAATGTTACTAAAGGTAATAATAATAGTAATGATAATATAAGGGTTTGAGTATTTTTACCACAATAATAGTAACAAGATAACAACAATAATAATAGTAATAACTAATAATAATAATAATAATATAGTAATAATGTTGGTAATAAAAGCATTAGGAATAATATTAGCAATATTCGAATATTAAGTAATAAAAATATTAAGGCTTAAGTATTCTTCTTCTTTAATAACAAAATGATAATATGCCAACTTCGGTTTTAATAATAATAATAATAACAACAACAACAACAACAACAACAATAATAATAATAATAATAATAATAATAATAATAATAATAGTAATAGTAACTAAAATGGTAATAATAATATAAGGGTCCAAATATTTATGTTAATAATAAAAAGTGATAATGAACAAGGTTAGTATTAACAATATTAGCAAGAAACAAGTTAAAAATAATATTATTTATAGCAGTAGTAGTATAATATTAGTATTAATAATGATAATAATAATAATAATAATAATAATAATAATAATAATAATAATAATAATAATAATAATAATAATAGATATGGTGATAATATTAGTAATATCTTTCGTCTTAGGGTTAATACTAATGGAGGTTCTAGAAGTCATCTTAGTGGTAGTCTTAGTGATAATGGCCAAGTTAGATTTAGTAAGAAAATAATAATAATAATAATAATAATAATAATAATAATAATAATAATAATACTAGTAGTGGTAGTAGTAACATTAATAATAATAAAGATCACTTTATTAGTACTAAATTTGAAACCCTTTTAAATAACATGCCATAGTTATAAATATTTCTAAAATTAGGTTAGGTAATAAAGGTGATACATACTAATAATATTAATAATGGTAGTAATAATAATAATAATAATAATAATAATAACACAACACTAATAATAATAAGAATAATATAGTAATATTAAGGATAATACTATTAATATTACTAAAAATTATTAACACTTATAGAAAATAGTTTAAGGGCTGGGGAAATTGGAGTACCACCTAAGGTTAGTGGTGGAATCGGCGGTAGCACGCGGCGGCGGTGGAGGAGGAAGAGAGGTGGAAAGGCGGATATGTAGGCTAAAGGAGAGGAAGTGGAGGGGTGTTTGAGGTGGTGGGAGATGTGTCATATGGAGAGGGGTGGAATGGAGGTGGTGGTGCAGCCAGAAGTGGCGGCGCACAGCGGTTGGTGCGGTGGCCAAAGTTGGTGGGAGGTGGAGAAGGGGGAAGAAGAGGGAGGCAGAGAGAGCTGGAGGTATGGGGGGAGGGTGGAGTCCCCTGGTTGTTTTGGAGGATGGAGGAGGTGCTGGTTAAGGCGGGATTGGCGGTAGACGGCAGCACGAGGGGCGATGCGGGGTTAGTGAGGGTTGATCGGGAAGCTGACTTTGCACAGCTGGGGTGGCTCGTGCAGGTCAAATCGAGGAATGAGGAAAGCTTAGTTCTGTAGGGGGTGGTACAATGAAGAATTTGGTGTGAGGAGTTGGCGGTGGCGATCGCCGACGGTGGCGAAATAAGGGTCTGTTTGGGTGGCGGCGAAAAATTGGGATTTCTAGGCTGCAGAAAAGAAGCTTGGTTATAGCTGCCCATGGGGGTATTTATAGGATAATTGAGGGGGAAACAATGAAGGGAAAGAGGATAAGCAGGCCAGGTGAGGCAGGACCACCGGCCGGCGATGGTAGGCGGTGCAATCTTGCCATGACAAGTTAGGTTGGGGAGGGGAGATAAAAGGAAAGGGGATGCACGCATGGGGGTAGCTATGGGGCTTGTTGGGGTCGAAAAAAGGAAAGAAAATGATAGGGATAGGGGTAAGGAAGGATGACCGGTGGTGCAGGGGTGGCCGGCATGCGCAGAGATGCAGGTCGAGCTGCATTTGCGTAGGGAAGAAGAAAGAAAGGGAAAGGGGGAGAACCGGGCGGTCCAGGGGGAGAAAAGAAAAGGAGTGGCGGTTTGGCCGGGCGGTTGGGCGTAAGGGTAAGATGACGCGGCTTGGGCCACACGAGACAAGGAAGGGGGAAGGGATTTGGCCGGCGGGCTAGCCCATTTTCGGGGGAGGAGAAATAAAAATAGAAAAGAAGAAAGGAGAGGAAGAAAGAAAAAGGAAAAGAAAGAAGAAAAAGGAAAAAGGAAAAAGGGAAGAAAGAAAATAGGTGGGTTGGGGTATTTTGGTATTTGGTATTATTATATTATTACTTTTTTAAATATTTAAAATTAATAATATTTATTATAATAATAATAATTAAATTCCTTTTTGGATTAATTTGGCTATTTTGGATAAATTTTCCTTAACTTCCATTTTAATTAGTAAAATGTCAAAAAAATTCTAAATAATTTATTTATTATTTTATCTTTATTTTCCTCAATTAATTTTCTCTTTATTTAATAAAATAATTTATTTTCTTAATTTCCCTAATAAATCATTATTTTGCCATAATTCCTAAATTAGGATTTTGGGGTATTTCACTACATTCCTCCATCCTCCCTCGCGTTGGGCCACCGACCCACTCCCTTTCTCCCTCTCTCTCCCCCTTGTGTCCAGCCTTTCTCCCTCTCTTTTTTTCTTTTCTTTTCTCCCCCTTGGTTGGGCTAGCCCAACTTCCTCCTCCTTTCCCCTCCCTCGTGCACGACCGGCCTGCTCCCCCTTCTTTCTTCCCTCACTCGGTCGACCTGCCTCTTCTTCTTCTTCTTCTTCTTCTTCTTCTTCTTTGACCATCAACGCACGTTGCCTGCAACTCCTCCTTGCCACCTACTGCCCCTGTAGCCCTGCTTTCTCTCTCTCTCTCTCCCTACATCCCTTTCCTTCCATTTTAAAGCCATACACACCCCTACACCGTAGCCCCTCGCATGCCCCTTCCTTTCCTTTCTTTCTTCCTTCTTCCTGTAACCCGTCACCTTACCACCTACAAACTGCAACCACCTAACCCGACCACTCCTCTTCTCCTCTCTCTCTTCTTTTTCTTCTTCTCACCTACCCATTTTCTTCCCCTGAGCTCAATCTTTCCCTGCCTGTAGAGCCTTATTTCTCTCCCTTTTTCCCTCTTCTCCTCCTCCCCTATTTTTTCTCCACCACCCTCAACCACTGCCTCTATCTCCTAGCTGACCACTGAAGCCACCTCCCTAGCACCCCCTTCAACCTCCCTACACCACCGCATCACCCTCACTTACCCTTGTGGCCTCCTTCCCTTCCTTTCTTTTCTTTCCTCTCCTTCTCGACCTCCACCCTACACCACCACCATCTACCACCCTCCTTCATCTTCCGCTACCTCCAAAGCCACCAATCCACTCCTTAACACCTCCTCTACCACCCCACTTCCTCCCCTTGGCCGAAATTCCCCTGTATCCCCTCCCTTCTCTTCTTCTTTTCCCTTCCTTCTTCTTCTCCGCCCAACCTTTGCCCCATTTTTCCAACCGTGCAGCCGCCATCTCTGCCACTGTGAGCCACCGATCATCGACCCTCAACCACCACCTACACCTCTACTCCATCCCTGCACCCAACCACCACCATAACTCCCCTCTATTAGCCCTCTACCCCACTCCCAAAACTCCTACGAACCACCCCTTCCCCTCTCCCCACTTCTCCTCTTTGACCCCTTGTCCCTTTCATTCTTGCATGCAGCTCACACTGCTCATGCAGCGTGAGTCCTACACCCTTCTTAGCCAAATTTTGTTGAATTTTGAGGTATAACCATAGTTAATATTAGTATGTATTTGATGTAAGATTTTGATGAAAATTTATTCCTTTGATTTTCTACTTCTAATATGATAAATTTTGATATTATTTTTAGGTATTGATTCTCACTAATCAATGTTCAAACCTTTAATCGGGGTACCAGTGAGGTTTGATTGTTACTGGAAATAAGATAACTGTTATACCCTACTAAAACGTGTGAATATACGTATGCTAGCACATCAGGGTTTTTAATATGTTTATATGCATGATGCACGTTGTTAAGTATAATGTATTTAGTGGAATATGTTGGTTGATGAAAATAAAATCATATTAATTTATATGTCATGTGTAGAAATAATTTTTAAGGAAGGAGCTTTATTGTTAATGATAATGTTAAATACATATGTATGATATGATGCGCTAATGTGGCCATTTGTTATATAGATAATGTTAATATATGCCCTAGGGGCATTTTAGTAATTTTTCTTGTAGGAAGGCATGGCTTAAATAAGTATGTAAAGTAGGTGGTAGTGAATATGCATAATAAATGAGGATAGTTGGTGGTGTTGGATGATGTGTATGGACCATGTATATTAATATTTATGTGGTGAGGGTACTTTGGTAAAATTGATATAATAAGGGTGAAATGGTAATTTATAAAAGTAAATGGGGTAAAATGGTAAATGGATAAGTAAGAAGGGCATTTTACTAATTTTATATGGAAAAGGGGATAACTTAATAATTTTGTGAGTAAAAGGGGTAAAATGGTGATTTAATAAAGGAGAAGGATATTTTGGTAATTTGGCATAAAGCAAGGCTATTTTGGTAATTTTGTAAAGTAAAGGGGTAAAATGGTGATTTAATAAAAGAGAAGGGTATTTTGATAATTTGGCATAAATGATGGGTATTTTGGTAATTTTGTGAAAAAAATGGGTAAATTGATAATTGAATAAAGAAAAATGGTATTTTGGTTGTTTAACCAACCAAAAGGATAATTTGGTAGTTTTAATAATTAAGAAGGGCAAGTTGGTAATTTGACCCAAAAAAGGGTAAATTGATAAATTTAAAAAGTATGAAGGGCAATTTGGTAATTTAACTACCCAAACGGACAATCTAGTAAACGCAACAAATATAAAGGGTGATTTAGTAATTTAATAAGCTTGAGGGGTGGTTTCGTAATTTAAACAAGTATAAAGGGCAGTAGGGTAATTTAACCAATTGGAAGGGTAAATTGGTAACTTAACAAGTATGAGGGGTAAAGTTGGTGATTTAAAAAGTATGGAGGATAAGTATTTTGGTAATTATGCAAGCATGAAGGGTAATATGGTAATTTGGCAAATAAAAGAGGTGACTTAGTAATTTTACAAATAAGAGGTATCTTAGTAATTTGTAGGGTGGAGGTAAATTGGTAACTTGCATATTACATGTCGATGGATTAAATGAGTCTCCTTAATAAGACATAAGTAATCTATATATATATATAAACAGAGTTGTCTAGCAGACAATATACAAACAAATTTTTCCGCCTAAATTATATCCATTATTACTAATCATAAATTACTGCTGCCATATATTATTACTAATTATTGTTATTGCTAATTAATAAGATGGAATAATTAATATAACTATTTATTAATATAATGCGACTATTCATCTCCTATACATTAAATATATATAACTATTCATTTGATGCACATAAGTCAAACAATTAATTTTAATAAAGTATTAACTATATATTTTTTAATCAAATATTTTCTTAATTAATTATCCGAACATATGCAGAAGACTATTCATTTCCTGCGTATTAATTGAATTGTCGGACTATTCATCTCTTGCATATTAATATATAAATAATTAATACACCAAAGTGCATATTCATTTGTTTCACATGCATATATCCATTAATACAATGTGACTATTTATCTCCTATGTGCAGCAAATGCATATAACTATTCATTTGTTGTACATATGTCGAACAACTAATTTTAATAAAGTATTAATCAAATATTTTTTTAATTAATTACCTTAACATATGCATTCAACTATTAATTTTAATAAAATAGTCGACCAACACATATGCATTGCTGTCATTAATACAATGCAACTAGCAAATACATATAACTAATTTTAATGAAGTATTATTATTTTTCTTTTTTTTAAGGTTAGATCAACATCAATCAAATATGATGATGATGATGATGATGATGATGATGATGATGATGATGATTGTTTATAATAATAATTTTATTATTTATTATTAATAATATGACTATTATTATTAATATAACTATAATAATTATAACTATTAATATAATTAATACTAATATAATTATTTATATAATTTTGATAATTACTATTATCATAATTTTATAATATAATAATGATAATTATTATTATTATGATAATAATGAATATTAATATAATTGATTATTACTATTATGAATATTATCATGATTAATAATATAATTATTATTAAAAAAACTAATAACAAAACGACAACATTGGTTATTATATAAAAACAGAGTTGTTTGGCAAACAATATACAGACAAATTTTTCCGCCTAAATTATACCTATTATTACTAATCATATATTATCACTGCCATATATTATTACTAATTAATAAGGTCAAATAAATGATGAAATACTCCTACATATTAATTGATTTGTCAAACTATTCATCTTCTACGCTGCATAGCAATAAAATGATATTCATCTCCTACATATTAATTGAGATATTCATCCATCGCACATATGTTGAATAACATATATTAATCAAGAATTTTCTTAATTAATTATCTAAAAATATGCAGCTAACTATTCATCTCCTGCGTATTAATTGAGTTGTAAAACTACTAAATATATGAATGTAACTATTCTTTTGCTGCACATATGTCGAACAACACATATTAATCAAGTATTTTTTTTAATTAATTACTTGAACATATGCAACACACTATTCATCTCCTGTATATTAATTTAATTGTCAAACTAATGAACATATGAATGCAACTATTCATCTCATGAGAACAGCAATTTCATATAACTATTCATCTTCTGTCATTAATACAGCACAACCATTCATCTCCTACATGCAACAAATGCATATAACTATTCATCTGCTGCACATATGTCGAATAATACATATTAATCAAATATTAATTAAGTATTTTATTAATTAATTACTTAAATATATACAGCCAACTATTCAATTTCTGCATATTAATTAAATTATTAAGCTTCATCTCTTATATAATAATATATAAATAATTAATAAACCATCCTTGCATTGTACGGGGAAATGTAATTAGTGGTGAATAATAAGATAAGGGTATTTGATAAGTCAGTGGATATCCCAATTGAGTATCACAAGAACAAGACATAACCTAGGGTTGGATGGATAATTAAGGGTGTGATATGGTGTTTATCTCATAATCATGCAAGAGGTGCTTGGTTTATAAGTATGCATGGAAATGTATACTAAATATGTTCGAAGTACGTATTAAGGTTTTATATATGGCTTGATCTTTGATTTAGAATACTTGATCCTATAACTGGTATACCTCGAGTTAAACAAATGGACCTATTATGTTAAATAAATGTAAGATACCGAGCATGTAAAGTGAAAGAGTATTGAGTCAGGCCTAGACCAATCCACCAGCAAAAATAGTGGCCAGATGCAAGATGCCTTGGAAACTGATCTATCGGTGAATAATAGTGGTCAGGTGTGTTATGCCTTGAAGTATTTCCAATCCACCGACTATAATAATGGGGGATCTCAAGCTCAATAAATAAAACATTGGATGTTAATAAATCATGGGAAGACATTAAGCACTTACAGTAGAGCAATATGTGAGTCGGGGCCATACCAATCCACTAGTAAGAATAGTCGCCAGGTGTAAGGTGCCTTGGAGACCGATCTACCAGTGAATAATAGTGGTCAGGTACGTTCTGCCTTGGATGTTGTTGATCCATCGACTATAATAGTTGGGTTCTCACACTCACATGGATATAATTTAAGAGATGATATTGAATCATATTCATTTAATGGATTAAGACCAAAATAGTTACTTTCATCCTTATGATCTATTGTTATAATATACCTTTAGCCTTGGTACTTATCTCTCTCTTGGTATGTTATGGCATTACTAAGTGAATGGGCCTTATACTGTGCATTCTTTTTATATGAGGTGTTGCATTGTGTATTAGCTCTTGAGTGGCTTACGGTTATCTCTATGCTCGTGTATGTTATCGTGTTTACGTCATTATGCATTATGTGTTGCATATGGGCCCTATGTTTTGGTTTAGTATAAAGGGTTACTCGATACCATAATACTGAAGGGTTCCACTTGTGGGCTCCTACCTATTCAATGGGCAGTGTCCCTTACAGTTTTATTGCAGGTGTTATTCCAGCTAATATCAGGTAAGAGCTTAAGGATTGTCCAGAAATGATTTGAGGGTTTCCCTTTCACCTTTTTATTTCCTTGTTTAAAATAATCATTATTCTTACAACCACTATTAGTGGGTTTTACTCTTGTAATAAATTTATTAGGCCACTATGATTTAAATAAAGTTTAAATTTGAGTTAATTGTATTCTGTTCCTTTTAGCCTTAGCACTTAGTACTAAAACAGTAAGAAGAAGCCAGTTTGGTACTAAGTGTAGCAGTAACATCCTTGAAATTTATGATTTTTGCTTTCACTAATTTTTTTAAATAAAATGAAATTTTCAGTATTAAATTTTAGGAGTGTTATAAGTTGGTATCAGATCATTTTCAAAGATTCTCGCTGTCATTATGTGTTTTTGAGTTGATACCATGAGTTGGTATCAGTGTGTTTTTAGAAACCCTTCTCGGTTTTAATGTTTTGAGTTGATACTACGAGTTACTATTAGGACATTTTATGAAAGCTTTCTAAGTTTTCATTGGTTCTAAGTGAGTTTTTCATCCTTTCTCCTTTGTTTTAAAACCTGAATCAGTCTTGTGAGTTGAGTATAGGTAGATTAAGTGACCTTAGCTTGGGTCGCCTAGCTTGAGAAATGGCACCTTCCGTAACTCATATCTATTTTGTAGCTAACTCGACATGGCCCTAGATGAACGTGCCGACAATCTAGAAAGGGCATTCAAGATGCTCATGTGTTTAGCTCAACGTTCCCCGATGCCTCAACCTCAAACCACTCTGCCTTATATCAACTCTAGATAGGTATTGGAGAGGATTAGCTCAATAGAGTCTTGCATCATTGTCCTTCGACCTGTGATGGGAAAGAAGATCATGTGATCCTTGAAAGTTGGATACGGAATTTCGATAAGCCCTTCGAGGTGCTTAATTTCCCTGAGGAATGAAGGATGAACATTGCAGTATACTTCCTACGAGGATTAGCCAACACTTGGTGGGAATACTTCCGAGCACGAGGAGGACGATCAACATCTTGGGATGACTTCAAGACTGTGCTCCGCACATGTTTCCATGCATAAATTCACAAGAGGGCCAAGCTCAAGGAATTTATGGAGGTGACGTAAAGAAACTTGTAGGTCTAAGAGTGCTACGTATACTTAACGGAGTTGCTGAAGTTCGCCCCCGACATAGCACCTAGTGAGGATTCAGTGGTCTTCCTAATCAAGTGAGGACTCCATCTCAACGTTCAAAGTATGATGGGTGCGACCAATTCCCATGACTTGACTATGCCACACAAGCGAGCGTGTATCACCGATGCCTTGGTCTAGGAGCATGCATCCATCTTGGGCAAGAGGAAGAATGAAGAGCTAGAGTTTAGAGAAAAGAGTCACCGTCCCAGTAGCAAGGTTTTGCGGGTCCAACCTCAACTTCAAGCTAGAGTTCAGCATAAGAAGAGTCAAAGTACTTCCTATGGCAAGGCTAGCAAGAGACTCGTCCAGCATTACCATTGCCACTATTGTGAAAGAGATTATCCAGGCAAGGATTGCATGGGAAAGCTGGTTCAGTGCCACAACCGTGGATAGCTTGGGCATAGGAGCTTCGAGTGCTATAATGCACCCCGTGAAAAAATTTAAAGATCCTAACAGCTATTGGTTCAGCAGAATCAGATGCTCAAAACAACCGGTAGCCTCTCCGGCTAGAGTAGACGAGCAAGTAATCGATCTTAATGCGTCTTCTTCAAGCTTATCGTCGAGTCCCTAGTAATTGCTTCAAATTATTAATTTTGTGTGTAGTTGTTTCTTTAGCCGTCTCTCGGTCAAACAGGTTTTCCCTTAGGGGATAGTTACCCCAAGTACCCTAGGATTCCTCTTTTATATCCCTAGTAGTAAGGCGTAAACTTTAAGGACTAAATTTTTCTTTAAGGGGGTAGTAATGTAATGCCTCAAAAATTTAAAACCTATAATTTAATAAATAACCCTCATTTGGGATAATTTCAATTTTAAATTTATTTAATTTAATTATTTTGTAGATTTTTGAGTATATAAAAATGGATATGAATATTTAATAAATTAAAACCAATATTTTATTATTTTATTATACTCTTTTATTTAAATATATTTTATAAACCAATATTTTACTAAAATTATCCTTTTTAAACTAATATATATTAAATTCTAATAAATTAAATTATTAAATTAATTTATCTATCAAAAATATTAAATGTCATTATTCTAAAAATTATTTTATTCTATTTTTTCCCTTTTCCTTTTTCCTTTTTTTCTTTCTCCTTTTTCTTCTTCTTTTTCTTTCCTCATTTTCCTTTTCTTCTTTTCCCCTTCGGGCCACCCGGTCTGCATTCCTCCTTCCTCCCTCTCGCTAAGCCACCAGTCCACTCCCTTTCTCCTTCTCCCTCCCCTTCGTGTCTAGCCGATCTCCCTCTCTTTTTTCTTTTTCTTTCTCCTCCCTGGTTGGGCTAACCCATCTTCCTCCTCCTTTCCCCTATCCCTCATGCACACAGGCCGGCTTGCTCCCCCTTCTTTCTTCCCCCACCCATACAACCTGCCTCCTTTTTCTCTTCTTCTTCTTCTTCGACCATCAACGCATGTTGCTTGCAACTCCTCCCGACCATCTGTAGCCCCTGCAACCCTATTTTCTCTTTCCCCGCATCCCTTTCCTTCCATTTTTGGGCCATACACACCCCTACACTACAGCCCCTCGCATGCTCCTTCCTGCCCTTTCTTCCTTTCTTCTTCATGCAACCCGCCACCCTACCACCTACAAACTACAACCACCTAATCCAACCATGCCTCCTCTCCTCTCCCTCTTCTTTTTCTTCTTCTCCCCTGCCCATTTTATTCCCTCAAGCTCCAACCTTCCCTACCTGCCAAGACTCCTTTCTCTCCCTTCTTCCCTCTTCTCCTCCTCCCTTGTTTTTACTCCACCACCCTCAACCACTGCCTTTATTGCCTAGCTAACCACCAAATCCACCTCCCTGATGCCTCTTCAACATTCCTATACCACCTTATCACCCTCACTTGCCCTTGCAACCTCCTTCCCTTCCTCTCTTTTCTTTCCTCTCCTTCTCGGCCTCCACCCTACACCACCACCATCCACTTCCCTCTTTCCCCTTCTACCATTTCCAAAGCAATGTCCCTTACAAGTCTATTACTGGTGTTATTCCAACTAATATCGGGTAAGAGCGTAAGGATTGTCCGAAAATGATTTTAGGGTTTCCCTCTCACCTTTTTATTTCCTTGTTTAAAATAATCCTTATTCTTGCAACCACTATTAATAGGTTTTACTCTTGCAACGAATTTATTGCACCACTCTGATTTAAATAAATTCTAAATTTGAGTTAATTATATTTTATTCTTTTTAGCCTTAGCACTTGACACAAGAACGGTGGGAGGAAACCAATCTGATATTAAGTATAGCGGTAACATCATCAAAATTTACAGTTTTTACTTTTACTAATTTTTTAAAATAAAACTAAATTTTTCAACAGTAAATTTTGGAGGTGTTACGGCTTGTCCCTTTCCTTTCCATATCAGGCCATGCACTCCCTGAATCCTTTTTTGTGTGCCCCTTTTCTTTCCCTCTTCCTCCTCTCCCTTCCACTCCCTACAATGGTAGCATACACCCCTTGCACCCAACTAACCCTATATCGGCTACCTATCTCCTCTTGTCTTCTTTTTCTTCTCCTTCTCTTCTTCTCCTCTTCCTCTAGCCCTTCTCTTCCTACCTGATTCTCCTTCCTTTCTCTCCCTCTTTCTCCCTTATTTTTTTCTTACACCACCCCTCCCTGTCATCTCCATTGCCCAACTGACCGCCACACCAGCCACTCCTATCCCCCTACTTTCTCCCTGTCCCACCCCAAGCAACCGTCGAGTGCCCCTATAGCTAAATCCCCTTCCTTTCTTATTTTCCTCTCCTCAGCCTTCTTTATGCACCACCACCTTGTGCCGCCCTTCTCCCTTCTTCCTTCACCGCTAAAGCCTCCCCTTAGCCTTCTAACACTACCCCCAACACCTCCCTACCTTACATTGCCCGAACTCCCCTACAACCTCCCTTCTCTTCTTTCTCTTTTACTTTCTTCCTCTTCTCCCTCCCTTCTCTACACTCTCCTTATCATAGCCACTATCATCATCTCCACCGCCCAGAGCCGCCACACTTCGACCCCCAACCGCCACCTATACCCTACCTCACTCCTGCACCCTACTGCCAACCCCAACTCCCCTCCATCACCTCCTCAACACTCCTTACCCAAGACCCCCCTTCATCCATTTTTCCCCTTCACCCCATCTTCTTGTGCATGCATGCTCACATTGCTCATGCAGCGTGAGTTATACTGCATAAATTTTAAGTGTTTATCTAATTTTGAGGTATAATCTAGTTTAGTAATAATATGTATTTAATAAGCATGTTTAATAAAAATCATCCTTTTTCTTATCCACTAATAATATGTTACTTATGACATTATTTTTGTAACATTCATAAAAATTACAGTTGAAAATTTTCGTTTAATTAAAACAAATACAAGCACGGAGGTGCTACTGCCGTGATCAGTACAAGCCCAGCCTCCAGCTAGTCTCATACCAACCACAAGGATAAGGAAAATTTTCACAAGAACATTAGGTGCACTTAAAATAAAGATTCATAGAAAATCAAAATGTTCATAACAAGAGAATCAAAGTGCATGATAAAAAGTTATTACAACCCAAATAAAGTGCATAGTTAAAGTTCCCAAGGGGATAACAGATACAATACAATAAAATGAAAGCATAATTAATTAGAGATCAAAAAAAGAGAGTGTGGTCTACATTGCTCTCGGGCCCCCATCCCAAGTTTAATACGGTCAACTCTCAGCCCCATCTGATGCCTTACAAGTGTCATAGGCATAAAAAATGTCATCTCCTATCGATACAAACTCAACAGGGCCCTCTGCTCATGGAAATGAGGAGCACCCATGAAATAGGTGGTCGGTACGCTACATACTGAGCAAGGCAACCATGGAGCTAATGCCATACACAAAAAGGCATATAATACAAGCAGGATCATATAGATAAACCATACAAGCAATGTAGATAGTATGGATCGTGTTACAATCTAATTAAACTTAATCATTCAATATATGGTCAATATTCCCATTTCACACCATTCTTATTATCAATCCATGCGAGGACAAGAATTCTACTATTATAGCTGGTGGACCAGAAAAAAACCTAGGGTAAAATGCACCTAGCCACTATTATCCATCAATGGAACGGTCTCCAAGGCACAAGGTACCTGACCACTATTATTTGCATGTGGATCGGTCTAGCCCCGACTCTCATGGGGTGTCACTATAAGTATATAGTATCTTTCCATGGTTTATCATCATTAGGTATGGTTTGTTGAGTTCAGGATCCCCCACTATTATAGCTGATGGACCGAAAACATACAGGGTAGAACGCTCTTAGCCACAATTATATGTCGGTGGAACAGTCTCTAGGGTACCCTAGCTGCTAGTCACTATTATTCACCAATGGACTGGTCTAGGTCCATCTCAGTAATCTTTCTCTTTAAATGGTTGGTATCTTATTCATGTCTTATTTGATAAATAGTATCACCCTAGACATGCATGTCATTTGGACTACTAGCTCACACAACCCAACTACTCTTATTCCCCTGAAAGGGACCTCTATGCCTCATAATACATCCTGACATCATTTTCCTCTTCTTCCTACTTATCACGAACACCCAACTCCTAAGTATGTGGGTCGAGGCCCCCTTTCCTATACCTCTAAGTCAAGTCACTATTACCCTCTGGGGTTTTCCTCTGAGAAACCCTAACTTGGCCTATATGTCCCAACCTTCCTCTATCCCACACAACTCATGCTCCTTTACCCCCAAATCATCACATTACTTAGATTCAACCACAAGCATCCCACTTTACTTCCCATTCTACATATGTGACCCCGAAACCCTAGTTGGTCACCTCAAACCCTAGAACCTCTCTTTTCTTATATGTTATTCCCCCGTCACTCTCACTTACCACCCCCTTCCACATGACACGCACACTCACCCTCCATGTAACATCCTTCCAATCTTACCCCATATTCTAATCCTCTCCGTTAGTTTTTTCCTTCCACAATTCCTCCACTTAGGGTTTTCTCCTAAACCTTAGTCAAGTTCCCCATGCACCCTTATCCCAACCTACGTACTATTTTTTACCCATAGAATCCAATCACCCAACAACTTTTCCCTTACCTTACTTAAACCCCAAGTCAACTTTTTCCTCGTAAGGATCATCCCCATGCAAAAACTGACCATTCCATGCAAACCCTAGACTCCTTATACAAGATTCACTTCACTCTCTTATTTTGTCCATATTATCCTTTTATTTATCCTCTCATAAGTTATAAGATCCATAGTTCATTCTTACTCCCTCTTAGTGAACTCATTTCCCTTTTCCCCTTTTCATACTTTCACCCCCACACCATATCGTTAAAGCATCCTAGAATGCATGTCCTAAAGGGCCACATCACATAAGTATCAAAAGCACAACATACATATCATTTTACACATGCCATAAGGAGAACACATAAACATACCTTAACTCCTCGCTATACTACAAGTAAGTGGTCATAATCACATAAGGTACACAAATATATCATAACACATGACATACAAAGCAAATAACACACATAATGGGCCTTAACTATATCCTTACCTAAAACGACACCGAACTTGGAACACGCTCCTATGACTCCTTAGGGTCTGGATTTGGTTCACCTATAAGAGGGAAGTACTAGGGTTAACTTCCCTCTTACTAATTTTATCATTATTTCCTACTTATCTTTATCATAACCTAGTATTAGGAATATTAATAATAATAGTAGATTTATTAGTAAAAATAAGGGCATTATTCTTAAAGTAGCTAATCATGCTATTATTAGTCAAAATAGGATTAGGTAGTTATATTGGTACATGTTAAGGTATTATTAACAATATTAACAATACTAAAGATAATAACTTTAATATTATTAATAATAATGATAATAGTGATAATAATAATACTGGTAATGCTAAAAATAGTAACAATAATGATAATAATAATAATAATAATAATAATAATAATAATGATAAAGATAATAATAATAATAATAATAATAATAATAGTTTGAATAATAATAATAATAATAGTAATAATAGTGCTAGTAACGTTAATGTTAATAATAATATTAATATTAATAATAAGAATGATAATGATAATAATAATAATAATAATGATGATGATAATGATAATGATACTGATAATAATAACACTAATAAAATAAAATAACAATAACATTATATTATATTTAAGGGTTAGGAAGGTTATGGCACAACCTAGTGGTGGTGGCAGCTAGGAGGCGGCGGCAGTGGTGATGGAGGATGTGGGGGTTGGAGAGGTGGCTTTTTGGGCTAGAAGAGGGAGAGTGAGATGGTGGTTGTGGTGATGGTGGATGCTTTGGGTTGAGAGGGTTGTAATGGGGGTGGTGGTGCAGCAAGGGTGGTTGCACAGGTGGTGGTTGTTGTAGTGGCCGAGGGTGGTGGAGAAGGAGGAAGGGGTGAAGGAGAGGAAGGCAAGGAGAAAGGAAGGTAGGGGTGGTAGGGGAAGCTTTATTGAGTGGATTGGGTGACATGAGAGGTAGTGGTTGCGACAAAGAAGGTAGCGCATGGCGGCAATGGGTGTAAAGTGGCAAGTCGAACATCCAACTTTTCACGGTTGGTGATAGAAGCCTGTTAGGGTTTCACGCAGGATCGAACGATTTAATCGAGCGCGAAGTTTGATTTCGCCGGTACAGCCTAAGGAAAATTTCCAAAGGAAGACCACAGATTCAGAAGCGCAAATGTTACAATGGCAACTGAAATTTGAAGGTGAATGATCAAGATTGATTAAGGTGAGAACGAGACAGAATCAGAGAAGACGAGCGAAAGAGAGAATCGCCGAGAGAGAGAGAAGAAGTCGCGAGAGAGCTCAAGAAAAATCAGTCGATATTATTTCTGTCAAAAAAGTTGTGCGTATTACATGTATTCTGCCTATTTATATGTACACAGAAGACTGTATATGTCAACTCATACATACGGAACAAGTACAAGCCTGAATAGAACGAGCGTTACAAATTTTGGGCCAAAATGAAGTCGACCAGCCCAATTTCAACCCAACATCAAAATGTCCCAAATACAATTAAGCTTAAGGCTTAATTTCCCATCAGCTATAACAACTTTAGCTAATCATGGTTATTAAGAATTGATTAATCCACAATCCATCTAGTCAAATTGAAGGACCGGTTGGCGGATTATACAACCGTCCTAATTTCCATTAGCTATTCCGACCGGCGAATGCATCATATGGGATTACAAGTTATTAACAAAAAATTACATAATCTATACACTCCAATACATATTCTGCAATTCCCAGCAACTGTATCCAAAGTCCACAGAATCCATATGCTGCATTATATTCCTATTAATTCATAAAATAAGACAAACAATTATAAGTAATTAATTCATAGCAATTTTCAAAATTAATTAAATATAAATTCATAAGATTCACATCATTCCCCTCTTCTTGGGAAGGTTTCGCCTCTGAAACCTGATTAAGTCCCAGAAATGGACTAAGATCAGCCACATTGAAAGAATTACTCACATTTCCAAATTTAACAGGTAAATCAATTTTATAAGCATTATCATTAATTTTCGCTAATACAGTAAATGGTCCATCCCCTTTAGGGTCCAACTTTGACTTTCTAAAATTTGGAAATCTTTCTTTCCTTAGGTGAACCCAGACTAAATCTCCAGGTTTAAAAATCATTTTTCTCCTTCTTTTGTTAGCATGTTCAGCCATCTGTTGTACCTTCTTATTAATCTGTTGTCTTACAGTCTCATGTAATCTTTTTATACTTTCAGCTCTAGATTCAGCATCAAAATTTTGCAAATCAGTATGAGATAAAGGAATTAAATCTAATGGAGTTAATGGATTAAAACCATACACAATCTCAAATGGAGTTTTATTAGTTATAGAATGTAAAGTCCTATTATAAGCAAATTCCACTTGAGGTAAAACATATTCCCATTGTTTAAGATTCTTTCCAAGGACAGCTCTCAACATGTTTCCTAAAGTTCTGTTAACCACTTCAGTTTGACCATCAGTTTGAGGGTGACAAGTTGTAGAAAACAATAACTTAGTCCCTAATTTTCCCCACAAAACTTTCCAAAAATGACTTAAGAACTTAACATCTCTGTCCGACACTATAGTCTTAGGAATTCCATGTAACTTAACCACATTAGAAAAAAATAATTCAGCCACTGCTACAGCATCATTTTTTTTATTACAAGGTATAAAATGAGCCATCTTACTAAACCTATCTACTACAACCATTATTGAATCTTTAGCTCTATTAGTCCTAGGTAATCCTAAAACAAAATCCAAAGATACATCAACCCAAGGATGTTTAGATACAGGTAAGGGGGTATATAATCCAAAAGGTTTTGAAGTAGTTTTTGCCTGCCTACATTTAATACAATTGACACAATGTTTCAAAACATCCTTTTTCATGTGCGGCCAATAAAAATGTTCAATTAAAACATCTAAAGTTTTCTGAGTTCCTAGATGTGCCATTAACCCACCACTATGTGCTTCTTGAATTAATAATCCTCTATAAGAGCATGCAGGAATACACAATCTATTTTCCCTAAACAAATATCCTTCATTAATAAAATATTTCCCTTGAGAAGAAACTTCACACCTTTTATAGATTTCTTTAAAATCAATATCTTCTAAGTATAATAGTTTAATACTGGAAAACCCTAATAAAGTAGTATCAGCAGCATTTAATAAGGCATATCTCCTGGATAAAGCATCTGCAACTATATTATCACTACCTTTCTTATATTTAATTATGTAAGGAAAACTTTCAATGAATTCTATCCATCTACCTTGTCTCCTATTTAACTTTGATTGACTCTTTAAATACTTAATAGCCTCCTGATCAGTATTAATTATAAATTCTCTATACCACAAATAATGTTGCCATACCTCCAAAGCCCTTACTAAAGCATACAATTCCTTTTCATAGGTAGAATAATTCAATGTACTACCATTTAATTTCTCACTAAAATAAGCTATTGGTTTTCCTTCTTGAGAAAGTACAGCTCCTATTCCTAACCCTGAAGCATCACAATCTAATTCAAACATTTTTTCAAAGTCAGGAAGACTCAACACAAGTGCTTGGGTTAGTTTAGACTTAAGTGTCTCAAAAGATTGTTGTTGTTCTAATCCCCAAATAAACCCATTATCCTTCTTTGTTATGGCGGTCAAAGGAGCAGCTATATCACTAAAGTTTCTCACAAATCGCCTGTAAAAAGAACACAGCCCATGAAAACTTATTACTTCAGTTACACTCTTTGGCACAGGCCACTCTTGAATAGCCCTAACCTTCTCTTCATCTACAGATACACCTTCTTTGCCTACCACAAATCCTAAGAAAACCACACTTTCCGAACAAAATCTAGACTTAGCTAAATTAGCATAAAGCTGTTCTGTTTTAAACACATTCAAAATAATCCTTAAGTGTTCCAAGTGTTCCTCTAAGGATTTACTATATATAAGTATATCATCAAAATAAACAACCACAAATTTTCCAATAAATTCCCTTAATACATGGTTCATAAGTCTCATAAAAGTACTAGGAGCATTTGACAACCCAAAAGGCATTACTAACCATTCATATAATCCAAAATTTGTTTTAAAAGTTGTCTTCCACTCATCTCCTGGTTTCATCCTAATTTGATGATATCCACTTTTTAAATCTATTTTAGAAAATATAACAGCACCATGCAATTGATCCAACATTTCATCCAGCCTAGGAATTGGATATCTATACTTAATAGTTATCTTATTTACTGCCCTACTATCCACACACATTCTCCAACTGCCATCCTTTTTAGGTACTAATAACACTAGTACTACACAAGGACTCATAGACTCCCTAATATATCATTTACTTAACAATTCTGAAACCTGTCTTTTCAATTCCTTAACATCTTCAGGATTGGCCCTATAAGCAGGTCTGTTTGGTATAACAGCTCCTGGAATAAAATCTATTTGATGTTCTATGCCCCTTAATTGAGGTAATCCACTAGGTATATCCTCAGGAAACAACTCACTATATTCCTCTAATAACAGTTTCACTGTACTAGGTACTTCTTCAATTATTCCTCTTTGACACTCATAACAGTCCTTAAAAATCATCAAGTACACATTGGCATTTCTTTTTAATGCTTTTCCTACATCCTTTCCTTTAGCATAAAATCCAAAAGTTCCTTTCATGTCCTTTGTACTAAGATCATTTCCTCAATTAGATTTAGATAACTCCTTATAATCAGATTTAATTTTGGTTTGATCCTCAAATATTTCTTTTGGGGTCATAGGTGCTAAAACAATCTTCTTATCATCCTTCTGTACTGTATACCTATTCTTATAACCATCATGTACTACCCTCCTATCATATTGCCAAGGCCTACCTAACAACAAGTGAGCAGCATGCATAGGAACTATATCACATAAAACAGAATCCTCATATTTTCCTAACTTTAAATTCACTAAAACTTGTTGACTAACCTTAACATCTCCCAATTCATTAAGTCATTGCAATCTATATGGTTTTGGATGTTTAGTAGTGGTTAATCCTAATTTAGACACTAATAGGGTACTAGCAGCATTAATACAACTACCACTATCTATGGCCATGTTAAAGCACTTGTCATCAATTAAACATCGAGTATGGAATATATTTTCTCTTTGTATAGCATTGGAATCAGGTAATTTATTACTATTTAAAGCTCTTCGAACCACAAAAAGATCCCTATTCACTGGTAATTCTATTTCTTCTTCTAGGTCACTATCATTCTTTCCAACTATGTTAACCTCTTCTTCTTATACTTCAGATTCATATTCTACTTCTCCAGATTCCCTAATCAAAATGTTTCTCCTGTTTGGGCATTCAGAAGCTATATGTCCTAAGCCTCCACACCTAAAACATTTAATATCCCTAGTCCTGTTTGACCCAGTTACAGGATTTGTCATCACATTCTTGCCCTTTTCAAACTTCTGTCCTGCCTTAGTTTCATTGTTTCTTCCCTTAAATTCTACCTTACTATTGTTCTTCCAGTTTCCAGAAGTATTTCCCCCAAAATTTCTCCTCATAGTAGTCTTAAACCCAATCCCAGGGGGTTTATATTGCC
The DNA here is from genome assembly GCA_039764185.1 of Tamarix austromongolica. NCBI lineage: Eukaryota > Viridiplantae > Streptophyta > Magnoliopsida > Caryophyllales > Tamaricaceae > Tamarix > Tamarix austromongolica. The sequence goes on along the minus strand of CM077816.1, from coordinate 48,229,279 downwards.
TAGATTTCCTTAATTGAATCTCTATCTTAGTAGCTATATTCACCATTTCATTTAAGGTTCCACAAGGATACAGATCGAGCGCGAAGTTCGATTTCGCCGGTACAGCCTAAGGAAAATTTCCAAAGGAAGACCACAGATTCAGAAGCGCAAATGTTACAATGGCAACTGAAATTTGAAGGTGAATGATCAAGATTGATCAAGGTGAGAACGAGACAGAATTAGAGAAGACGAGCGAAAGAGAGAATCGCCGAGAGAGAGAGAAGAAGTCGCGAGAGAGCTCAAGAAAAATCAGTCGATATTATTTCTGTCAAAAAAGTTATGCGTATTACATGTATTCTGCCTATTTATATGTACACAGAAGACCGTATATGTCGACTCATACATACGGAACAAGTACAAGCCTGAATAGAACGGGCGATACAAATTTTGGGCCAAAATGAAGTCGACCAACCCAATTTCAACCCAACATCAAAATGTCCCAAATACAATTAAGCTTAAGGCTTAATTTCCCATCAGCTATAACAACTTTAGCTAATCATGGTTATTAAAAATTGATTAATCCACAATCCATCTAGTCCAAATGAAGGACCGGTTGGCGGATTATACAACCGTCCTAATTTCCATTAGCCATTCCGACCGGCGAATGCATCATATGGGATTACAAGTTATTAACAAAAAATTACATAATCTGTACACTCCAATACATATTCTGCAATTCCCAGCAACTGTATCCAAAGTCCACAGAATCCATATGCTGCATTATATTCCTATTAATTCATAAAATAAGACAAACAATTATAAGTAATTAATTCATAGCAATTTTCAAAATTAATTAAATATAAATTCATAAGATTCACATCAGTTGGGGTGGCTTGTGTAGGGGGAACTAGGGGCAGTGAGTGGTGTGGCTTGGTGGAGGGTAATGTAGGGAAAGTTTTAGGCGGTGTTTCGGGTAATGGCGTTGGGCAACGATGGCAGGGACAATGTCTAAAGCAGCTGTGGTGCAAGGAGGGCTGAAATTTCTAGACAGGGAAAAGAGGGTCAATTGGGGATTGATTGGGGTATTTATAGGCCATTAGATGGAGGATAAGACAAAGGGGGAAGAGGACAAGAGGAAGATGAGGCAGAGCTTTCCAGTTGGTGGTAGTAGGCCGGTACAAGCCTACAATTTTGCAATATAGGTTTGGTCGAGGAGAAGAAATAAGAAAGGTAAGGAGGCACACGTGAGGGCAGGTGCAGGGGTTAGGCTCAAAAAAGGAAAGGAAAGGGATAGGGGAGAGAAGGGAGGTGGCAGGCTGGCGGTATAGTGGCTGGGCCAATCGGCGGTGTAGAGTTGCAGGTTGACCTATAATGTGTGGCAGGAGAGGGAGGAAGAAGAAGAGACAGATGGGCCAAATGGTTTGGGGAAAAAAAGAAAAGAAAGAAAAAGGAGGGGAACCAGGCAGGCCAGCAAAGAGAAAAAGGAAGGCAGGCTGGGCCGTGCGGGGGGAGAGGAGAGAGGGAGGAGAGTTGGACCGCGAAAGGGAGCTGGCCCAAACCGAGGAATAAATGGGAAAAAAAGAAAAGGAGGAAAAGAGGAAAGAAAAATAAAAAAAGGAAGGGGAAAAAGGAAAATAGATTAGTTGGGGTATTTTGAATATTTTGGTATTTTTAAATATTTCAGAATAATAAAAATACTAAAATAAGAATTAAATCCCTTTTTATATTAATTTAGGATATTTTGGTTAATTTTTTTTTTCTAAATTCTATTTTAATTAGCAACATACCCTAATCTTCCCTAATTAAATTCTTTATTATTTTTCCCTTAATTTTTCCTTAAATACTCCCCTTATTTTAATAAAATAATTAATTTAATTAATTTTTCTAATAAATCCCTATTTTAACATAACTTTCTAAAGTAGGATTTTGGGGTATTTTAATTTTTAGGTACAATTTTTACTAATCAAAGCTTAAGCTTTTAAATAGGGATACCGATAAAGTTTGATTTTTGTCGGAAATAAGGTAACCGTTATACCCCACTAAAATATATGGATTATTATGTGTTAGTACATTAGGGTTTTTTGTGTTTTATGTAAGTATGATGTGTTATTATCCATCCCATTATTATTATAATATCTTGTATATGGTGTAAAATGTGTGAAAAGGGGGATTAAGAAAAAGGGGTGATATTGGTGATAAGTATTATGTGCACATACATACTATGCTAAGTAAATACGGATACTTGTAGTAGAAATAATACCAATATGAGTCCTAGAGGCAATTTGGTCATTTGGACACATCATAAGGTTTAAACCTAAATGAGATGTCTAATGTGTTATATTTGATTCTAATAAGGGATATGGGAAGTTTGGTAGAGTATAAATATAAGTGTTAGTAGAAATATCAATATTTATGACTGAGGGGTAATATGGTAATTTTAATGTATTGTGTTGATTATCTTAATAAAAATGTATGCCAAGTTTTATTTGGTGTTGAAGATGACAATAGGGTTTATGGCATTAAAAATGCATGTTCCATCATAGAAAAATGATATTTTATGTTATAGGGGCATTTTAGTAATTTTGCAAGTAAGAATGCCATTTTGGTAATTTTGCAAGTGATAAGGGAGTTTTAGTAATTTTGCAATGAGAATGACATTTTGGTGATTTTGCAAGTAAGAAGGGGCATTTTAGTGATTTTGTTGGCGATATAGTGATTAGTTAAGTAAACATACATCGTAAGTATGAATGATGTTAAATTTGATGATAGGGGTCTATTCCCTTAATTACACGTATTTAAGTAAAATATTCAATGAAATATGGTCTAGGGGTATTTTGGTAATTCTGCATGAAAAATGGCGGTTGGGTTAACAAACATACATAAAAGGAATAAATCAATGTTAAATAGAATAACTAGGGTTATGGCCTTAGTATCACCTATTCAAGTATGATCATCCACATTATATGGCTTAGGGGTATTTTAGTAAATTGGAGTAAATCATAAAGAGTATGCATGGCTTAAGGTTAAATGGGTAACAAAGTGTGATGTTATTTTAATAAACATGTAAGATGTGCCTTAATTGCTGATTATGCATGAGAACGTGTACTGTTTGTTCTAGAAATACATGTTAAGGTTTATGTGTAAAATGATCATTTGGTGTGTAGGGTACCTTAACTTCATAATCAATGGTATAAACATGATATGTTAATCTATTATGGCATGTTGATAAATAGAAATGAATTATGTATTGGAAGTGGATAGTAAAGAGGAAGGCTTTGCCTTAGGGGCATTTTCGTCATTTTGACCTAAGGTGCCTAAGTGTGAGTATTGGAACCTATGATGGCCTTAGTAAACTACTTAAGTTAACATTGAAAATAATCCTAATATTGACTACTTCAATAATGGAAATTAATAAAAATGGTTAAGTATGTAATTAATGTGTTTCTTATGGTCACCTTAATTAAGATACCGATACTTAAAGTGAAAGACCTCAATATCAAGAATGGTGGTTCCTTAGGGAGTCGCTACCCTAAAGATGTGGTTTAGTCCACAATTATTATGGATTTTGCTGGTATGCCTTAATACCCTAGCCAGGCCCTACATCTTACTCTATTTAGCTCTATGGGCCTATTTAAGGGGTATGCATACTTATAGATTAAGTGTCCTTATCGGTAGAGTATTGTATGTCTTCATGCATTAGTGCGACCAGGGTACCTTTGCATCCCTATGTTGATAGTCGGTAGGATATTGTGCTGCCCTTATATACCAAAATAATCAGTATACCTTTGTATCTCTAGGTTTGTGATCTCTCCCTCGAGTTAATAAAGTTGAATTGGTGTGGTAATTAAATGAAAAGACACTAATCACTTATAGTGGAACACCACGTAGATCCAGACCAGGTGGATAATATTATATGTACCGGTCCACTGGTTATAATAGTGATAAGGTGCATTCTACTCTAGATTATATCATGTTATCGATCTACTAGTTATAATAGTGGTCAAGTGTTGTGGATTATATCATATATACTGGTTCACCGGTTATGATAGTGGTCAGGTACGTTCTACCCTAGGGTATATATTGTGCTCGATCCATCGATTATAATAGTGGGGTCCCCGAATCTACATGAATATAATTTGAGAGATGATTAATATCTAACTAATGGCTTAAGTCTATATAATAATGATTAGACTATTATGACCTATTGATACGATATGGTGGCAGTCTTAGTGCATGCCTTTGAGTTAAATGGTGGTGTACACTGGTTGAGTGTGGTGTTGGCTATTTAATTATATTATAAAGAGCTTCGCTTAGTTGTTCCCTTGGTAAGTTCTATTATTTATAATTGAATGAATATTTGTAACATATGATCTTGATGCATGTGGTCATTCTAATGATTATCGTATTTCAGTCTATATGTGTACAATTTACTGTACATGTGTTTGATGTGTGGTAATTGATGTGTTGCATGCATAACCTATATTTTAGTTTTGTATAAAGGGGTTATTAGGGATGGAAACGGGGCGGGTCGGGGACAGGGACCCCATCTCCATCCCCGAACCCGACCGGATCCCCCCGGGGATGCAATCCCCATACCTGCCCCGATCCCCGATCCCCAATCCTCGATAAACTCCCAAATCCCCGATCCCTGATAAGATCCCCGATCCCCTATTAACTCCCAAATCCCCGATACCCATTACTAGGTCCCTGATCCCCGATAAGATCCCCGATCCCCTATTAACTCCCAAATCCCCGATACCCATTACTAGGTCCCTGATCCCCGATAAGATCCCCGATCCCCTATAAACTCCCAAATCTCCGATACCCGTTACCAAATCCCCGATCCCCGATAACCGCCCCAATCCTCGATACCTGTTAACCGTTCCCAATCTCCGATACCTACGTCCTGTAAGTTGAAGAAAAAATAACTTAGAAAAATGAGGAATAATTTTAAACCATTCATAGCTCGATCCGCAAGCAACCATGAATACCTGTCACCTCAACGGATCAACCAATGCAGATTGCAGAATTCCTAAAAAAAAATAATGTCCTAAATGATAATTTTGTAATTCTTATGCTGGGAAAAACAATAATAATTCTAAAACATAAATTAATCAACCTGATTAATAATTAAAAAATAAAAAATAACACAATAACTTTAGCTTATACAATCCATATTCCATAGACTATTCTAGAATAAAATATTAAAACCATAATGTATCCGTAGAAATTACAACGGATAACTCGTAAATTACAAATAAATAAACATACAAGTAACAAGTTTTGCGTGATAATTGATAAATGACAACACTTCAAGCACTGCAAAAAATAAAACTAGGTTGAGACGATAGACATCTTCATTCTTCCATCACAAATATTTTGCACCGCATCCGCAATTCTACATATTGTCTTTATCAATCATTACATCCTATATTCCTGTATAAACAATAGGCTATGCTCACAATCATTAAAGGAATAAAATAAATATCTGGGATTGTACATTTTCAGCAATATAATTAGTTTACAATTTAATAGACTTACATATTCATAATAGATTTAGAAATCCATAAATCATGTCAAATCGCTCCCCGCAGTGTTGCTCTTATCAGTATACACCTCTGTTGTCTACAATTTGTATTGGAGGTTATACACACACACACACACATATAATAGATATATGTGTGTGTGTGTGTATACATATATATATATATATATATTACTTTATTCTTATATCTACATTGCTATGTAAAAAATATATTTATTCTTATATCTACATTGCTATGTAAAAAATATATGTAGACTCAAATGTATCAAAGATCATTATTTAGTCAAGCTCAACCAAAAAAAAATCATTCTATTATCACTGGCTACTCTAGAACTAATGTGGCATACCTAACTTGCTAGATATCACTACATCTCCTCATTCTTCAATCTTCCAGTAAGTCCTCAATTTTTAAAGCCTCTTCACTACCTTTAGGATTATCCTGTAGGTTTTATATCAACTTATTTCTATATTTCCTGGTATAAATAACTCAGCCATAACAGCTAAACTAAAAGGCATTCCACCCTTTTAGATTTTTTAAGGTTTTCGTAACAGCCCATAATATTCCTAAAATCTCATACATCCATCCTCACTCAACCCATAATGTACATGTATGTATCTATATATATATATATATATATTATGATTTACATGATATAACCCACGTATTTTTACATACAACAAGGCCAAGAAATAAATCAATTACCTCTATATCAACATCAACATCATCATCAAATTTTTGATACTCCGAAGTAGTTGTAGAGTTTGAAAGAAAAAATAAATAGCAAAATAAGCAAATAATAATATTTACAATGAATAAAACTTACAGAAATAACTAAAAATATAGGATAATACCTTCTATTTCACTCCATAACCAATCTCGAGTACACATCAAAGCCTCTATGGTGTTAGGATGAAGCCTACTTCGATGAGCACTTATAACCCTCCCACTAGTGCTAAATGTTGATTCAGAAGCAACAGTTGTCACAGGAATAGCCAACACATCCTTAGCAATATTTTACAAATTGGGATACTTGTAACCATCCATCTTCCACCAATATAAGATATCAAAATTAGCAACAGTCCTTGGTGCAAGAGGATCCTCCAAGTACCGATCTAACTCCGACTTTATAACTTCAATACTAGAATTGGACTCCATGAATCTTTCTAGTCTACCACCCTTAGGAATTGGAGGCTTCGAAGAAGAACAATCTTGTGACCCTTGATGGACAACATGATATTGCTGAGATTTCTTCTTATATTCTTCAATTAGGTCACTTGCTACTTTTTTCACATCATCAATTTTCTCCAAAGACGCATCACCATAGACAAGAGGGTAATACAATTGAATGGTCTTTAACTTATACCTAGGATCCAAAATACTTCCAATCGCAAACAAGCAACTTATCTTATCCCAATACTTGTCAAATTTCTCTTTCATATTACTTGCCATACTTCTCACCCTAATCTCATTTGAATTGATCCATTCATCAATTGCCAACTTAATCTCACACATAGTAGGGAAGAATAAATTCATGGTGACATACTTAGTCCCTGAAAATAACTCAATTGCATCATAAAAAAAATCTCTAATTTAAAAGCAATATCAGTCACATTTTGCCAATCTTCTTTGGTGGGAACTCTCTTATATAAAGGCCCACGCTGCTTCAAACGATAAAACACATCTTTATATTGAATTGCAGTGTTGAGCATTAAATATGTAGAGTTCCACCAAGTCTTACAATCAAGTTCTAGCTTCTTATTACATTGAATTTTCATATGCTTTGCTATTTCAACAAATTTTTCATCTCTTTTTGGAGTTGCTGTCCAAAATGCAACACTGTAATGGATATTTTCAATAGTTTCTGTAATTATTTCTAATCCATCCTTCACAACTAGATTCAATATGTGTGTAGAACAATGCATATGAAACAATCTGCCTTCTAAGATAAGTGAACTTGGATGAAGCTTTTCTAAAATGATATCAACCATAGCGTCATTGGAGGTGCAATTATCGATTGCCAAACTAGAACACTTACTATCTAGATTCCAATCAAATAAGCAACCAACAAGACAATTTGCAAGCACTTCGGCCGTATGCGGACATGGCACGTACAAAAATCTAATTAAAAAAAACAAAGTTTAGTAATTAATTTAGTTTTTGTGTAGATTTTTCTTGTAAAACACATAGAGCTTACCTAACAAGCCAACTTTGAAGCTTCCATGAATCATCAATAAAGTGTGTTGTGATAGTCATGAATCCCATTTTCTAATTACTTGAAGTCCACATATCGCTTGTCAATGCTATGCGGCTTGCATTTGTCTCCAACAACTTCATAGTTCTCTGTTTCTCAACATCAAACATTTTTAGGATATCACTTTTGATTGTGTTCCAAGAAAATACTTTAAATAATGGTTTTAAAACATGAAGGAACCTTCGAATTTATTGTCAATCAAATTGTTTAAATTGTCAAGTGCAGGAATTGACTTGATAATTTTCATGTTGTTGGTTCAATAAAAGGTATATTTTAGTCCATAACCCTCTCAGTAACACCACTAATGTGATAATTAACTTGCATAATATAACTATATTGAATTGTACACGACCACAAATAGCACATTACAGACTTTCTACATCTTTTATGCAATAAATATGGCCTAACTGTGTATTTGGAAAGACATTTATCAGCTAGCTTATATTGACTCGGTTCATAAGCTCAATTTAATGAAAAAAGAAATTTAGTTCTGCTACAACAACGAGTTCTACCTAAAGAACAACTTAAATGGATCTCAAAACTCGAGTTTTAGTTTTGATATTGAGTATAAGCTTAATGGAGAGAATAGAGCAGCTGATGCTCTCCCATGGTCGGAGATATTAGCGCACAGCTGAAATACCCCAAAAATTCTAATTTAGGAATTATGGCAAATAATAATTTATTAGAGAAAGATTAAGAAAATAGGTGAATTTATTAAATAAAGAGGAAATTTATTAAGGAAAAATAAGGAGAAAATAATAAATAAGTTATTAGAAAATTTTGGACATTTTACTAATTAAAATGGAAGTTGAGGACAATTTATCCAAAATAGCCTAACTAATTTAAAAATGGATTTAATTATTATAATTAAAATAATAATTATTAAAATTAAATATATAAATTAATTATATAAATAAATAAATACCCAAATATCCCCAACCATTTTATCATTTTCCATTTTCCTTTTTCCTTTTTCTCCTTTCTTTTCTTTTTCTTTCTTCCTCCTTTATTTTTTTTCTTCTTCTTCCCCCGGTTTGGGCTAGCCATCGGCCTAAATCTTCTTTCTCCCCCCCCGTCTCGCGCGCCAGGTCTGCCAGCCTGCGTCGCCCGTTGCCCAGCCGGCTGAACCGCCCCCTCTCTCCTTTCTTTCTTTTCCCTGGACCGACCGGTCCACCCCGCCCTGTCTTCTTCCCCGACCTGCACCCCGACCTGCAAATCGACCTGCAACACGATCTTTGCCGGCAGCCACCAGCGCCGACCGTCCTCCCCTGCCTCCCTGTCATTTTCTTTCCTCTTTTCGACCCCAACAGCTCCTGCAGCTCCCTCCCCACGTGCCCATCTTCTTTCCTCTTTCTCCCCCTTCCCGACCTAACCTGCACCTGCACACCTGCCCCGCATGCCTCTTTCTTCCCTTGTCGTCTTCCACCTCCCAATCGCCTATAAATACCCTCTTTCGGCAGCCATAATCAACCCTTCCTTCGATTTTGCCCCGAAACCCTGCCTCGCCGCCGCCCCATCAGACGCGTCGACCGCCGCCCTCCCCCAACGCCGCCGGTCGAGCGCCGCCCATAACCCCACCTTGCACCACCCTCCACCTAACCAAGCCCTCCTCAACCCTCGATTCGCCTTGCACGAGCCACCCCAAGCCATGCAAAATCGCCACCCCGAGCAGCCCCTTCCAGCCCGTCGCCGCCTTGCGCCACCTTCTGCCGCCTCCTCCGCCGCTACCAGCCACCCTGCCACCTCCCAAAATAACCGGCAGGTCCTCCCCTACCTGCCCATACCATCCTTACCCCCTACCTCCTTCTCCACCAGCCTCCACCATCTCCCACCACCTTCTTCCACCTTCGGCCGCCGCGTCCGCCACCGCGCGCCGCCTCCTTTCTCACGCCACCACCCTCACTCCACTCCCCTTCACCTGCTGCTTCTCCCCCCACCTCAAACTTCTCTTTTCCTCCTTCCATCCAGCCCCCACCTTGATCTTTTCCCTTCCCTTCCTCCTCCACCGCCGCCGCCGGACCACCACCAACCCTAGGTGGTTCTCCACCCATCCAAACCCTAACCCCCTTTTTATATAGCTGCTACTATTTTCTACTAATTTTATACTAATATACTTATTATTATTATTATTACTTTTATTATTGTTATTACTATTATTATTATTATTATTATTATTATTATCATTATTACCATTATTATTGTCTTTATTATTAATGTTCTTATTTTCTTACTAATACTAACATCCCTTTTAAACCCTAACCTATATTATACTTAACTTTGGTCTTATTTTTATTATTAGTATTAACATTTTTATTATTATTATTTCTATTATCCTTACTATGGTTATTATTATTATTGCTTAACCTTACTTGGTTGTACTATTGTTATCATTATTATTATTATTATTATTTTATTATTTTTACTATTATTAGTATTATTATTATTACTATTATTATTATTGTTATTGTTATTATTATTATACTTAACACATTGTCACCATTGTTAATAATAATACTACCTTGTCTTACCCATGTTACTTAACTCAAGCTAGTAAATATCATTTGGTTGTTAACTAAGAAGAGTACTTGAACCTTATTACCATACCATTTAACATTAACCCTAACCTCATTACTATGACACTATTATTAACTATTACTATTATTACTACTATCACTACCTTATTGTTGTAATCAAAAGCATTTGAACCCTTTTATTATTCAAGAATATACAACTATTATCATTATCACCCTTAGGAATAGTTTACTTGTAATATTTTGACCTTATAATATTATTATTTCAAACCTAACACCATTGTTAGACTTAATCTTAAAAACGCTAGAGTTCTATTACTTGAAACATAAGTATCACTATTAGTAGTCTTATTATTATTGTTATTATTATTATTATTATTATTATTATTATTATTACTATTATCACTATTTTACTATGACTAGTGAACACTAGTATTATAAGAATGGAACTAACGGGTCTAATAATATAAGTGTAACAATAGGTATTAAAAATAAACATATTTTGACTACTAATATTTAGTATACTAATTCTAAGGTAAAAACCCTAGTTTTTGTATAAAACCCTTTTTAGTAATAAAAACCTTAACCTTAAACTAGAATGAGGATTGATAGTAATTATAAGGGAAACTAATACTTAGCATTTTTCCCTTTTATAGGTAACCCCGACCAAAGCCCTAAGGAGTTAGAGGAGCGTGCTCCAAGCCCGGCGTCGCCTTAGGTAAGGACGAAGCTATGGCCTTTGTGTGATGTGTGACCTGTATGTTTTGAATGTTGTATATGCCATGCTATGTCGTGTATTATATGATTGTGGGCAACTTGTCTTATGTAGCGCAGCTTGGTAAATGAGGTATGTTTGTATGTGTTTCCTATGGCATGAGCATGACGTATATGTATGATGTTTATGAGGTGATATGATTTAACCCTCTAGGACATGCATGCTAGGGTGATTGTTATGATGATATGGGAATGAAAGGATAAAAAGGAAATAAATGGGAAGTGAGTTCACTAAGGGGGATATGAGGTTGACCTAAGTACCTCATGATCTATGAGAAAAGATTTAATAAGGGAGGAATGACCTAAACAAATGAGAGTTGGGGAAACCACGCATGGGAGTCGTAAAATTTGCATGATGACTTGGGGTGTTTGCATGAGGTGACTAACTCTTGCATGGGGGTGTGTCTTACGTGAGAAAAGTTGAATTTGGGTGTAAGTAAGAGAAACGGAGAGTCTTGGAATGATTGGAGACTTAGTATGAAAAATAATACGTAAGTTGGCGCATAAGAGACCTTATTAGGGTTTTTGTGTGTAAGCGGGTGTTGGAGTGTTTAAATTAAGCATGGGAATGAATCTTACTTGAGGAAAGTTAATTTAGGGCGTAAATGAGATAATGTCAAAGTTATGGGTCCATTGGAGACTTTGATGTAAAATAGTACGTAGGCGGATGTAAGGGTGTATAAGGAATCCGATTAGGGTTTTTGGGAGAAAATGGAAATTTGGGAAGTACAAAAGTAGGAATGATTAAGGAAGGGTGGAGTATGGGTTAGAGTGAGATTTCATTTATATAAAAGGTGAGTATGGGTTCCCATGTGGAAGAAGAGACCTTAGGATGAAAAGAGGGAGGTTACTTGTGGGAGAAGAAAGGTACTAAGGTTGAGGTGATCAACTAGGGTTTTCATGGTTATGTGCTGAATCGAAAGGTAAAGTGATATGTTTTGGGAGAGGATCTAATTGAGGTAAGATGTGGGGCGTTGAATGAGGTAAAGGTAGCGCAAGTAGGAGAAGGTTGGGCCACCTCGGCCCAATTAGGGTTTTCAAGGGAAAACCCTAGGGGTGATGGGAGGTGGAGTTGATGTCATGAGAGTAGGGCCTAACCCACACCCGTAGGGGTTGACTCTTTCATCTAAGGATAAGTGTAAAGGGAATGGATGTCGGGGTGTGAGAAGGAGAGAACGGTCTCAAGATATGGGACGGGCCTCCTCGAAGGATAGATTAGAGAGTAGTAGACATGCATGTCAAGGGTGGAACCTTATTTAATAATACATGAATAAGACATTAACTACTTAAAGAGTAAGATTGTTGAGTCGGGCCCAGACCGATCCACCGGCATAATAGTGGCCAGGTGCCGGGGTTCCCTGGGGACCGATCCACCGGCATATAATAGTGGTTAGGTGCATTCTGCCCTATACATGACCGATCCACCGGCTATAATAGTGGGGGATCCCGAGCTCAACAAACCAAACAGTATGTTGTAATTAAATAATGGGAAAGATACTATATACTTACAGTGGAACACCATGAGAGTCGGGCCCAGACCGATCCACCGGCATAATAGTGGCCAGGAGCGTTGTGCCCTGGAGACCGATCCACCGGCGTATAATAGTGGTTAGGTGCGTTCTGCCCTATAAGTGACCGATCCACCGGCTATAATAGTGGGGTTCCCGTACTCGCATGGATTAACAAAGATTATGGTGTGAAATGACTTGCAAATAAATCATGGAAAGATACGTTATAATCACAGTGAAACACTATGAGAGTCGGGGCCAGACCGATCCACCGGCATAATAGTGGCCAGGAGCGTTCTGCCCTGGAGACCGATCCACCGGCATAAAATAGTGGTTAGGTGCGTTCTGCCCTATAAGTGACCGATCCACCGGCTATAATAGTGGGGTTCCCGTACTCGCATGGATTAACAAAGATTATGGTGTGAAATGACTTGCAAATAAATCATGGAAAGATACGTTATAATCACAGTGAAACACTATGAGAGTCGGGGCCAGACCGATCCACCGGCATAATAGTGGCCAGGAGCGTTCTGCCCTGGAGACCGATCCACCGGCATAAAATAGTGGTTAGGTGCGTTCTGCCCTATAAGTGACCGATCCACCGGCTATAATAGTGGGGTTCCCGCACTCTCATGGACTCATAACGATCATGATGTGAATCGACTATAATTATCAGAGTTATGAAAAGAAGAAGTTGGATTGGACCATAACCGATCCTCATCATCCATAATATTACATGTTGCTTATGTGTTTGTGTTGTGCATGTTATGTTGTATGATGGTATGCTTGGCCGTAGCGCACCTGCGCCCTTACTCAGTATTGGACCCATACTGATACTACCTTGATTGAATGGGTCCTGTGATGATCCACCGATGGTGGGGAGCAGACCTCCTATGCAGGTTGATCGATTACTAATTTGGGGTGGAAGGCTTGACTTGAGTGAGTAGGCGGTCCGGATATTGGTCCATTGGGATCTGTTTTATTTAGCTATATTTTGTACTACGCTTCTTGTTTGAGACCGCACTTTTAAGCTGTAATCTCAAACGATATTTTAACTGTTGTTGACTCGTGGTTTTCATGAATGATCTATGTTAACTATGTACCTATGTTTTGATGATTCTTACTTAATGATTGTTTAGTTTAGCCTTAGCACTTAGTATCGGAACGGTAGGAGTGAACCGGTCTGGTACTAAGTGTGGCGGTAATACCCCCAAGTTTACGGTTTTAATTCTTTCGCTTCCGCTAAACCTTTGGATTTAAACGAAATTTTTCAGTAGTAAATTTGGGGGTGTTACAACAGCAGCATAGGCAAATAACTGAGAGTGCCCTTCAATCTAAAATCAATAATGATCCAGTGTTAGGGCTATAAAGAGGATTAGAGGAGTTGCAACGGGGAGCAGATGTGGAAGAGAGCTATCAGCTTAGAAACAACCATCTTTTTTTTCAGGCAAGAAATAAATTACTACAAAATACCCCAAAGACAAGTACCTGAAGAGTGAGTACATGGAAAAAATGAAGGGAACAAAATCAATTTAAAAATATGAAGAAAAACTTCCACTTTGTCATTTATTTATCATGAAACAAGAGAGAGAACAGACAAGGAACTTGGCCACTAACCTGTGCAAGAATGTCATTCATACAGTCTCTAGCATCAACATCTCCTTGCCCCAATACACGTAAAAGTTTTAAACTTTTTATAGCCTGATATGAAGGTAGTCTGAAATTCCATAAACATCAAACTTTGGTGCATATGGACTGCTTACAAGATCCTTCAAAACTCTTACCAAACCCTCAGTGCACTTCTGTGAATACAAGACCAACAAATAAAGGAAACACGTTATTACAAACTACACCTTAATTCTTAAAGCTTGACAATCATGGTATACAATTCTTAAAGGAAACACTTTTTCTTCAGATAAATTATACAATTCTTCCATAGTCATATCATATTGAGCCATCACAGTTTTAGAGTATTATTCACTATACTAATGTAAATTGTAAACTCCATATACCATGAGAAACACAGAGAGAGAGAGAGAGAGAGAGCTTACGCGATGCGAGGTCCGTGACGGTGACGAACAGGAAGACTGGAAGGAAGAGGGAGGGTTACAATCTTACAAAGGCAAACAACAAGGAGTCGGGGAAAATTAGGTTAAGATTACAAACTTACAGCCTTATAAGTCAATGGGTCATGGGTGCGGAGTCACCGGACATCAGAGAGGCGAGAGTGGATTGCGTCCGCCGGTCTGCGTGCGGGACTGTTGGGTGCCAAAGCCTAACGGGGACTGGGAGGAAGATCGAAGATAGTCAGACATTGTGAGGTTTGGTCTGTTTGGACTTCAGTGTTCAGCCCGGCCAAAATCCCAATTCAGTGCAAAATATGAAATTTTTTAATTCGGGGCGGGTTTGGAGACGGGACCCCAAACCCATACCCAACATGTCCCCGAATTAATCCCTGATAAAAATCTCCAACCCCAAACTCGATCCCCAAAATACTTCCCTGAACCCTAACCCGAACGGGGAATCCCTACGGGGCCCCGAACCCGTGGGGAAAATTGCCATCCCTAGGGGTTATTCAGTACATAGTACTGAAGGGTTCTTTTTGTGGACCCCTGTCTATTCAATGGGTAGTGGCCTTTGTAGGTTAGCCGACAGGTGTTATCTAGGGTTTAATCTCGGGTTAAGAGTGTAGGACTATTCGAGAAGATCTTTGGGGTTTTACATAAAACTCTTGTACTCCCTTTTTAATGATTTTATTATGTAAGCCACTATTAGTGGATTTCATCTCTTGTAATTTAATCAATTGCACTACTATATTTTGTGTTTGTAACCTTGGATTTGTGTAAAGTCTATTTTAGCCTTAGCACTTGGGACTAGAACGGTGGAGGAAAACCAATTTGGTACTAAGTGTGGCTATAGCATCCCCAAAATTTACTATATTTGCTTCCGCTTTGAATGTTAAAAATGAAATTTTTCAGTAGTGAATTTTGGGGGTGTTATAAGTTGGAGGTGAAGGATCCGTCTAAGTCTGACTTTCCTAACCATTAAGGTGCTTTAGATTAGTGTTCGAATCTGAAGGACTTTGGGCCAAAGCTAGTTTGTTTTTTTTACTACTAAATAAGTTGTCCCAAGTTTCTTGACATAAGGGGGCTTGATTGTTAGCTAGTGGAAATGCTTCAGCTAGTTCTATGTTGAAAATGTTAGATCTACATTGAAGGTATGTAACAAGGAGGTTTTCGGGGACATCCAGTAGCATATTAATTAGCTTGAAAAGGAAATCCACAAAACTGATCAAGGAGTACGATCCAAGTTAGTGCTTTACATTAATGGGCATTTCAAGAGAAGAGAAACATGCATCTAGAATAATGAAGTCAGCATAAGAGGTTGGAGTCCTTTTGGGGACAGAAGTCTTGTCATATATGGCTAACAGAAGGGGACCAAAATAATATATTCTTTCACATGTATGCAATAATGAGGAAAAGGAAGAATGGTTTATAAATAATTCGAATGAGCATCAGCACTCTTAGTTAGCCACGATAGGTGAAAGAAGGAATTTGCACTTACTCTAAAATATTTTAGGAACATTAGCTCCAAAGACCAATATTCAAATATCTCAATTTTTGAAGGTTAGAAGAAGATAGAGCAAAGGCCTTGGTAGGCTCTGTAATACCCCATTTTAAAAAATCTTAATTATAAATTAATAGTCGTATGATTAGTTATAATTATTATTTTAGGAGGTTTGATATTAAAAGTGGTACTATTATTTATACTATTACAATGATTTAAGTATAAATTTAATCAGGTTAAAATCTTGATAAAAATTAGATTATTTAAAGTAATCCTAGTTTATACCCATAAATCTTATCCTGAATTATTTTATCAATAATCTTTTGATCCATAACCTAAAAATATTTTCAAAATTTTATTTCTAATAATTTTACTCCTTCCGATCCTTTTTAAACTTATCCTAATTCGGATAATTTTTTCCGAATTATTTTTCTACCCAATACCCTAACTTATCCAAATTAAACCTAAAACTAAAAAAAATCCTACCCTATCCTATTATTTTACCCCTACTCTACCCTCTGCCTTGCCCCAATCCCGTCCCACAATCACTTTCCCTGTCCCCCTCAATTCTTTACCTCATGTTGCACTTTCTACATTTTATATGTGTATACGCTACACACACGCACGCATGCACTCTTAACCAAACAACACTCTATCCAACCCCCTTCTCTCTAATTTGTTTGGATTTCCCAAATCCCTTCCTACCTCGTATAGCAACCCTCAACCCCGATCAACCCAAACAAGCCCTCCCCCTACATTATACATATACACACGCACACTCGCCAATCAAATAGCCCTCTCCTTGTCACCTCACCTCCCTCACCCCATTTAAACCTCTGCATTGTGTACGTATACACACATGCACCAACTTTCCCATCTCCCTCTTTCGACCTTAGCTCTCCTTAACACTTCCTCCTACACCATCACCCTCAATCCAACAACAACCAAACATAGCTGCCACCCTACCACTCCCAGCATCACAGCCATAGCTTTTGCCCCCCTCCTCTTAGCCCCAATTGGTCTGCCTAGCCAACTAAGCCTCTCCATCGAGCCACTTTGCTCGAGCAACCATGCAGCCTACACCACCTTCACCAAACAGTAACAGCCACACCGCTAGCCATCGAGTAACCCAGCGAGCCAGCACCATCAACCACCATCCTTCCAGAAGCTCCCCTTCAAACCACCATCCATCGCAGCCACCTCCAACCATCACCCTTCCCTCATCGTAGCCCGTTATCCAACAGCACCACCATCAGCTCCATCTCTTCTCATCTCTTTTCTCCACCTTTCTCTACTACTCCAGCAGCCTCCACCCTTTACCATTTGAACCACCACCACCGAGCAGCCCACCATTCCAACGAGATGTCCAACACAACACCCGACCAACACCATTATAGCCGCCAGCCTCCACCCCATCGGTTGTCATCTTCCCTGCCTCACTTCACCACCTCAGCCAGCAACAGCAGCCCTCAAGCCATCCCTACCAGCCAACCTCTCTACTGCCCTTTGCTTTTCCTACATGCCTAGCTCACGCTACGCATGCAACGTGAGTTGTGTCTTGTTTATAAATAATTTTGGTACCTATATTAAATGTAAGAGTATTTTGCTAATTTTTTTAAAATAAATATTTTATTACTATTATTACTATTTTACCTAATAGATATTAATTTAGTAATTGCGGTATTATTTTTAGGTATGAAAGATTAATTAACAAAATCCGATAACTTTATAGGATACTGCTATTTTTGCTTTTTTATTGAAATTTAGGTAACCGTTATACTCTACTAAAATTATAAATATTGCATGATAGCACATTAGGGTTTTTAGTTTATGAAATATGTTAAATATGATTTGTTATGTTATAATTATGTGTTAATTGTTATTATCATGAAAATGGGTAAAAGAGCATGTTATCTGATATAAATTATGTCGGGTACAAAAGTATGATTAAAATGATTCTATTGATGGAAAAATAATTTGCATGATAATTATGTATAAAATATTAGGTTGAGCATGCTTAGACATAATTTTAGAATAATTATTACAGATAAATGCCCTAAGGGTAATTTGGTCATTTTGACTGTGTTATGATTTTTATCCCAAAAAATATGTTTAATGTGTATTAGCTATTGTTGAATATGTGAGCATGTGTTTTGGATGGATTAAAGGTACGAAAAGGATTTTATGTATAGAATTATGTATAAGGGTAAAATTGTCATTTGGCATATCTGATAATTTAAATCACATAAGGAATAATTTATTTATGATGTTTTAGCCTTTTCATAACAAATTAATAAATAAAGTGGAATTAGTATTTAAATACATGATAAATTGAAAATTTTGGTCTTAGGGGTATTTTGGTCTTTTTCGGTCTAAAGTGTCCAAATGTGAATAATTGAGCCTAGGATGACCTTAGTATGTTTTAATGTTGGTCTTGATATTGACCTTGATTATGGTTGTCTTAGATTATTGGAAAAAAAATAAAAATAGTTAAGTATGGAAATTGGATTTATCTATATTATATGTGATTTCGTGGTCACCTTAATAAAATACTAATACTTAAAGTGAAAGATCTTGAGATCGAGAATGGTGGCTCTCAAGGGTTGCTACCCTAAGGATGTGGTTTAGCCCATAGTTGATATTATTGATTTTCGCTAGGTGCCTTAGTGCCTCAGTCAAGCCCTACGTCTTACTCTATTCTGTTCTGCGGACTAATAGGGGGATGCATACTTATGGATTAAGTGTCCTTATTGATAGGGTATTGTGTTACCTTTATGTACCAGTGTGTGACCAATGTACCTTTGCGTCCTTGGGTTAATAGTCGGTAGGATATTGTGTCTCTATGGTGCACCGGTATGACTGGAGTACCTTTACATCTCTAGATTGATTTATCTCCCCTTAAGAAAGTAAATAAAAATGAAAATGATATGATTTGATTGAAATAATGGTTATCGGATTATTAGATTGTTTGGTAGTAGCCTTTGTGCCTACTTGTAGTTCTAGTAGTAGCCTTCATGCCTACCTGTAGTTTTGGTAGTAGCCTTTGTGCCTACTTGTGGTTCTGGTAGTAGCCTTCGTGCCTACCTATGGTTTTGGTAGTAGCATTTGTGCCTACCTATGGTTTTTGGTAGCAGCCTTCATGCCCACATGTGGTTTTTGGTAGCATCCTTCGTGCCTACCTGTAGTTTTGGTAGCAGCCTTTATGCCTACCTGTAGTTTCGGTAGCAACCTCCATGCCTACCTACAGTTTTCTATGATTTCGGTAGCATCCTTTGTACCTACCTATGATTTTGGTAGTAGCCTTCATGCCTACCTGTATTGGTATTATGTCCATGAACATACCTGTGATGTTATGGATCTTATTATGTTGTACCTATAATTATACCTATGATGTCATGGATTTTATTATGTTGTACCCATGAACATACCTGTGATATTTATTGTGGTGTAGTGTTGGGTTTTAATTATTGCTTCAAAGAGTATTTCTGGGATATTTATTGATAAGTTCAGTTGTTTCAGATGAATGAATATGAGTAGCATGTGACATTAATGGAATTTGATTATCTAAATGATTATTGTATCTCAATCATCGTATGTATATGTATATGTCTTATACCATGATTAGTTGTATGCCTTGCATATGTTCCATGTTGTTTTATCATATTAGTTTGGTATAAAGGGTTGCTCAGTATCGTAGTACTAAAGGGTTCATTCTCGTGGACCCCTGCCTATTTAATGAGCAGTGGACTTTGCAGGTCAACCTTTGAGTTTAGTTAAATGCTAGTAGTTCAGATTTGAGAGCGTAGGGTTATCCGGTATCTCTCTTGCTATCTTATGTCCTCTTGTAATTTCTCTCTTGAGTTTTATAAAGTGTTGATGTTCTTATTATGTTGTACCTATAATTATACCTATGATGTCATGGATTTTATTATGTTGTACCCATGAACATACCTGTGATATTTATTGTGGTGTAGTGTTGGGTTTTAATTATTGCTTCAAAGAGTATTTCTGGGATATTTATTGATAAGTTCAGTTGTTTCAGATGAATGAATATGAGTAGCATGTGACATTAATGGAATTTGATTATCTAAATGATTATTGTATCTCAATCATCGTATGTATATGTATATGTCTTATACCATGATTAGTTGTATGCCTTGCATATGTTCCATGTTGTTTTATCATATTAGTTTGGTATAAATGGTTGCTCAGTATCGTAGTACTAAAGGATTCATTCTCGTGGACCCCTGCCTATTTAATGAGCAGTGGACTTTGCAGGTCAACCTTTGAGTTTAGTTAAATGCTAGTAGTTCAGATTTGAGAGCGTAGGGTTATCCGGTATCTCTCTTGCTATCTTATGTCCTCTTGTAATTTCTCTCTTGAGTTTTGTAAAGTGCTGATGTTCTTATTATGTTGTACCTATAATTATACCTATGATGTCATGGATTTTATTATGTTGTACCCATGAACATACCTGTGATATTTATTGTGGTGTAGTGTTGGGTTTTAATTATTGCTTCAAAGAGTATTTCTGGGATATTTATTGATAAGTTCAGTTGTTTCAGATGAATGAATATGAGTAGCATGTGACATTAATGGAATTTGATTATCTAAATGATTATTGTATCTCAATCATCGTATGTATATGTATATGTCTTATACCATGATTAGTTGTATGCCTTGCATATGTTCCATGTTGTTTTATCATATTAGTTTGGTATAAAGGGTTGCTCAGTATCGTAGTACTAAAGGGTTCATTCTCGTGGACCCCTGCCTATTTAATGAGCAGTGGACTTTGCAGGTCAACCTTTGAGTTTAGTTAAATGCTAGTAGTTCAGATTTGAGAGCGTAGGGTTATCCGGTATCTCTCTTGCTATCTTATGTCCTCTTGTAATTTCTCTCTTGAGTTTTGTAAAGTGCTGATGTTCTTTTCAATTAGCATGGTACTCATCTAACATTATCTCTATTTTGATTTCTGTAATCATGTTATTAATTTAAGCGGAGTAATGATTTCAACCTTAGCACTTGGTATAAGAATGATAGAGGACGCCGAACTTGTACCAAGTGTGGCAGTAACACCCTTAGTTTTATTATTTTAGCTTTCGCGCTTAACTTTGCAAAAGAAAGCTTTCAGTTGTAAATTTGGGAGTGTTACAGGCTGATGAAACCTAAGTAGGAATCGAAGAAATGTCGGACAAAAAAATGTGTACAAGATATGATCGGGAAACCCAATCTTGATCAACCAATGATTCAAAACCAAAGGAAGATCAAAGTACTCAAGGCTCAATTGAAAATTCAACAGCAAACTGAGTTTTTTTAGCATAGAATAATTAGATTCAGCAAGGGTTTCAGGAGGAAGAAAAGTCGAGAGAGAGAGAGAGAGAGAGAGCACAACTAGAGAAAGAAGAGAAAATAATCGAATGAATAATTCCAGAAATCAGTCGTATGAAAAAAATGTTTGTATCCCTACCCTATACGATACACATATATCATGCACCGGTCAACCTTGAGTGGGCTTCGAAATTACCTAGCCTAATCAAACCCTTACAGACCACACTTACATAACAAACATGGGGGTAGTGCTGGATTATTTATTCAACCCACTTACAATTGACTACAATTACTCCAAAATTATGGAATACAATAATCCTATTTCCCATAAACTAATTGTAAAAATTAAGGGTTGCATATGCAACAATCCTTCTAATCCAATTATTGGCCAGGTGGTTGCCTATGTGACCTACTTAATTCTACTAGCTACAATTCCGAAGATTGCATCATATGGGAATACAATAATTTTTCTTAACTGTGTCAACATAATTGGATTCAACTTGTCCAGCAAAAATCACAGCAAAATAATCAACACAGCTACCAGTAGCAACCAACAACATCCAACACTCAGTCACAGCAATCAACAACAGTCCATTTCCAGCAACTATGTCCCTTATCACTTTCCTTAATTAATCAAAAAATAACAAAAATAGTTATATATACAATTTATATTACAACAATCAACAAAAATATCCAGATAAAAATTAAAATAGTTTAGATACACATCACAGGTTCTATATCCATGGAGGCCCATGGTTTTAATATGCATGAATTAAAATAGTATGGGGTACGATCAAGGAGAACATTATTGTTAATATATGTTGGTTATAATAAAATTATCTTTATTATTTTATATGTAAAGTGTTTTAAATATTAACCCTAAAGTATGATCCATATTAATTAGTTATAAAATTTAGCTATAAAGTTTATATTATAAGGTAATATATTAGTAATAAAGCCTAACCTATACCTCCTTGTCTAATTCTTGATAGTAGAATTAGAGTTATGCAAGTGTGTATGTATGCAGACATGTTTATATCATATGATAAGGAAATTAAAGAAGATAATTGAATTAATTATATAATTACTGAATTGTCTAATTTTGAAATTAATAAAGAAGAGGGAAGAAGTTGGTTATTATAACCAACTTCCACTTTGCACGTGAGAGAGCATTAGTCACTTGAAAATAACTTATTTATCTTTTGAATATAAGGGGTTGTGCACTTCATTTGTGATGATGAGGGACATGCATTTTAGTTATGTATATAAGATACATATACTCTTGTCTTCTTTATTATTCTTAACCTTTCAAATGAGGCATTTTCTTCTTCTTCTTCTTCTTCTTTTGGTGATTTCTATATGAAATCAATTGTGAATAAGAGACTCAAGCAGGTCCCGATTCCCATTTCTCATAAAGAAAGTACACACAATTACGTTTTAGAAAGAAGGAGTAGAACCGACAATTATAGTTGGGTTTATCATTTCTACAATTTTCTATGTTGAAAATTCCATCAATGAATTGAGGTACACTATAATCTTAATTATATATATATATATATATATATATATATATATATATATATATATATATATATATATATATATATATATATATATAATTCTATAATCTTAATTCAGCATAAGGTTCATTAAATTCATGTATTAGAATTTTGCATGAATTTTAATTTGACTGTGCATGAATTCATATTAATAATGTGTTAGTTATATGATTCATACCATATTATTACCTAACAATTATCAGATTAGTAGCCAATTTCTGGAGGATAGATTATCTCTCTCTTTAAAATAATTCAACATTTATTACGTTATTTCCTAATATCGCCCAACCATTTTATATTAAGTAGCACCACCCAATAAGTAAGGTCATATTATTGTATAAGATAAATATATAATAGTCAAGATACTAAACCAGCTTGGATTAGATGGTCAAATATCTATTTTAAGCTAATTAGGTGTCAGATTTGGACTCTAAATATCCAGTAGGTTTAAATTAGTTTTGATAGAGCTTCGCCACCCTCAAAAGTGTCCCACCCAACTCGAAAAAGTGCTCTCGAACCACTTTTTTAAGGAAAAAAAAGGATAATTGCCAAGTTACTTGCTATACATATAAAGGAGTGTTGTCGAACATTATCAGCCCAGTTTAATCGATGTTCCTAAGGGGAAGGAAGCTCGTTGATAGTATCTATGATAGCCTTAGTCTATAATCGTTAAGATCGACTTTCACAAAGCTTACAACAGTGTGAATTAGTCATTCTTGAATTGGGCTATAGGAAAATGGGGTTCCTGAAGAAAAGAAGGTTGTGGATAAGGTGGTGTTTAAGTACTACCTCAGCATCTATATTAGTAAATGGTATATCAACAAGGTTGTTTAAGTTGGAGAGGAGATTATGGCAAAGTGATATGTTGTCAATTTCCCTATTCATTATAGTCAATAAGGTCCTAAACTTGGTTATACAAAAGGCTGTATGATTGAGCTTATGGGGTGTTATTTGGTTGGAAAGGGAAGAAACAATGGCACCTCATTTGCAATTTATCAATGACACAATTATGTTCTATTCAACTAAAAAGAGTAATTGGTAAATATTAAATGCGCATTAGTAGTTTTTCAAATAGCCTCAGGATTGAGGATGAATTTTCATAAGAGCGAGTTGATGGCCATCCATACAATAAAGAACTGGTTGAATGCAAAAGTATAGGATCTAAGATGCCTAATCAAGTGAATTCCCTTTTATGTATTTGGGAGTTTTGTTAGGAGGGACACCATCTAGAGTTGAACTATGGAACCTAGTGTGGAACATATTGAGAAAAAGCTTGCTGGGTGGAAAGGGAGGAATCTCTCTATCAATTAACACTTCTAAAAGTATATCCCTATTTAATCTCCCTATTTACTATATGTCAAATCTTTAAAATTCCCTTGGCAGTGGTAATGAGCATTCAAAGAATCTTCTGTTGTTGTGTTTTTTTTGGAATGGTTCTAATCTGAATAGAAAGAAAATCCACCTAATTATCCGAGAGATGATAGAGAGGCCCAAAGGTTTTGACGGACTTGGCATTGGAAATATTAGGTACATGAATGGTGTCCTGCTTCTCAAATGGGCATGGAGACTCTTATCAAATAAGGAGGGTTTTTGGTGGCAAAATATAGCTCAAAAGTATCAAACACCTCGCAGTTCCTACCTAGACTTATGGATCATCCTAGGGACGGGAGGGTATTGTAGGAGTACATGCTCAACGGTTCTAGGAGATCACAATTTATGAAGCTCTATTGGGATGACATTTAGAATGCATGTGGGGAATGAAAAAAACTCTTTTTTGACAGGATTTATGAATAAGGATTAAGATGGGGATGTGGGAGGATGCAAGGTGGAAATGGAGCTTGATGTAGAGAAGGAGATCATTCTCATAGGAAAATGTCCTGACCCATTTGCTTTTGGATAAGTTAAGAAAGGTAAGTATTGATTTGAGGAGTGAGGATCGAATTTGCTAGAGCTTGAGCAAAAATGGAGATTTTGTTTATGAAATTCGTAACCATGTCTGTTGCCGTATTAGCTTACATGAATATCTTGAATCCTTCTTTAAATTTATGGGTAAACATAATCCTAAGAAGGATTGAGTTATTTGTGTAGATAACATTGTTTGAAAAAAAAATCCCAATTAGGTTTTATTGGGAGAGAAGGGGATCCTAGATGCAACAGTGGCATATTATGCTTATTGTAAGAGATAAGAAGAGGATGCCATGTATATGCTTATCCATTGTGCTTTGTCATTGTTAATATGGTTATGGTGGTATGATAATAACAGGTTGCAGTGGTGCACAAATAATTCTTTAATGGAATTATTTAACCAATGACACTCCCCCATGATAAATAGCTTTTAGTAGAAGTTGTGGAAGTTAGCCTTCATGGTGATCATATGGTCACTCTAGAAAGAATCTAATGTAAGGGCTTTTTGCAACTAGGTAGTATGCTTTTCAGCAATAACAAGCATAATCTCGGTTTGATAGGGATGGTGGATTAAGTTATGGTCATCGGCTTTTCCCTACATGGTGAATGGGGTGGTATATACCCCTAGTTGCATTTAAAGTTATCGGCCATATAATACAGTAGTAGATCATCCCTCCACTCTTATTACATGGGAACCACCAAGAAAGGGATGTTTAAAATGGAATATGGATGCCTTAGTGGTCATTGAAGGATAGTGAGACTAAATTAGGGGTGTATTGCAAGATTGGCATTGACACTTCTTATATGTTTTTATCATACCAATCAAGGATATGGAAACTAATGAGGTAGAACTGAACACAATGTTAGATGCAAACAAAGTCCCGCATTAATAAATAAGATCCTCCATATTTTATTTTCTAAAAATATTCTACATCAATTCGTGGTAATTTAGATCATTTGTTATTCGTTTTATGCATTTAAGGAAAAACGTATTTTTGTGACTTATCTATGTTTGCTTATTTTCTATTTGTTAAGGTTCAAACCAACTCTGATAAGATCTTGGAAATAATATCGTGGAAAACTTTGTATAACATGTATATATTTCTATCTTATGTGTATAAGTATGAAAATTTAATGTGTAATACCCCAAATTTTTGTAAATGGTTGAATGAAAATTATGCCAAGTTTTGGACCATTGATTTTGATTTAATGTTATGATTTAGTTTGAGGTAAAGTTTAATTTAAAATCATGTTGAAAAATGGAGTTTATTGAGTTTTTCAGGCAAACCGATTAACTAGTTTGTTATTTTAGCAAATTGGATTTTCTCGAATAAATCGATTGACTCGTGGGGGAATTGATCGACTAGTTTGTAGAATGCTCAATTGGTAGGCCCAAAACCATCTACTAGTTAGTTAAACTGATCATATTTGTTGAGCTTAATTTTCTAATAAATATCTTACATTGAAATAGAACCTTACTAACCCACCCAATTTGTCCCTAAGAGATTCCTAAACATTTTCATGATGCATTTAACCTGAAATATTAACTCGAATCGATCTGGAGGTCGATTGGGACAATTGAAGGGAAGAAATGACCTCAGCATTATCTTCTTCCTCATTTATCATTTGCACATTTCTGAGTTCAATTCTTTGATCTCACGCACAACTCTAAGTAGCTGGAAGATTCCTTCCACACTGACCTTCCATTACTTCACTCGTGTATGCTAATTCTAACCTAATTAACCTGCATACTCCAAAAATACTATTTGAGCTCTAGAGAATAGGTCGACAAATTTTGGAAAAAACTTGTCCATTTAACTCAAATTCAAACGATCGATTACAGGGTTTCGAGTTGATTCCTAAACCCTTTGTATTTCCCTTTGATTGGTTATCTATTAATGGCCAATCATCCCTTATATGCACCTTTTCTTTTAGCCACTTACTTCTCTAAGTTTGGCATTCACTCTCTTCCTTCCACACTTTGAGCCTTGCAATTAATTTTCTCACACTCTTCTGATCTTGTCTCTAGCTCTCTCTTATTTCAATTGTTAAGTACGGAGGAGTTAAATTCTAAGAAAAAGGTTGAGTGGTTCAACTGAGTTATTCCTTATTTTGGCCTCAAGAGGATATGTTCTTATTTCTTCCTATTTTTAAGTTAGAAAATTCAATAAGGTTTTGGTGTAATTTTTGAGTTGAGATTACGGTTTTTTAGGTTTTAAAGTTGATAATTCCACAATTGGAATTTCTAGTTTAAAGAGGATTTTGCTTGCATCAAGTAAGTGATTTTGTTTTCTAAAATGTCTAATGAGTATTTATACATGTTATGTGTTCCTTTAAGTTGATTTATGCATGCTGGCATGAGTGTATACAGTCTGCATAAGTGCTTTGGATGGTTAGATGGCATAATTTGAGTAAAAAGTATGAAAAGTGGTAAAAATAGGATATGATGATTCCATGTTAAGGAATGCAAGCTAATTTGGTTGGAAATGTGCTAGACTATGTTGATGCATGTTTTAATGTGGTTAAGGATGATTTATATATATAAGATTTTACATGAAATTTATGGTTTGGTGCTATGTTAGGGCAAACCGATCGATTGATTACGTCAAACTGATCCATTAGTCCCTAGAATAGTCGATTTCTTGATCCAATCCATCAATTGGTAAGCCTACATATATCTTGGTCTTACTGTCTACCTAAACCCATCGATTGGTTAGGCAGAACTGATCTAGTGGTCTATAAAAAATTGATCGGTTTGAGGAAAAACATGGTTTGGTTGAGTCAAATTGATCGACTGGTTGAACCAAACTGATCGAATGGTTGGTGCAATCAATCAACTAGTTAGGCCATACTGATCTACTGATTTACATGATTTGTTTCCTTTTAGTTTGACTATGCTTTAAGGCTATGTTTGGGACTATAGCATGCTTATTAATGGGATAAAATATAGATTTTATCATGGATTATTGGCCTAATGAAAGGATTAAAATGGATCATAATTTATAGTATACTCTATGAGTAATGGAAAAGCTAAATGGATATTCCACTTATGATAAGTGACGGTATTGAGAAAAGAATAATGAAACTCAACATGGGTTTGAATAAAATGATAGGATATATATGGTAGAAGGATGGATGGAAACCCACACGGTTGGAAAAATGGAAGAAAATGATTTATATAGAATAAACATGGAATTTGTCTTACTTGCTTTGTATGGACATTGTGTGATCACCAATCCTTATGAATAAAATACTAATCACATAAAGAGAAATAAAATCTAGTTGAGTGTGGGTTTAGGATGCCTGATCTTCGATTAGCTACCGAGAGTTAGTCTGCCTTTGGGTGTTTTTGGCGCCTTTGAGCTTTGCCTTTAGGCAGAATCCTAAAAGGTCTTGGTGCCTTACCTACTTTAGACAATGATGATTTACTAGGAGGTATCAATACTAAAGGGTTTGGTTACCTAGATAGTTGGCTTCAGCATGGACTTATGTCCATATTTGTTGGCTTTGGCCTGTACTTATGCCCATTCTAGTAATTGGCTTCATCCCGGACTTATGTCCACTTTGTGATTGGCTTTAGTCTAGAATTATGTCTTCTTGATGATTGGCTTTGGCTTGGACTTTTTGTCCCTTATTTAGATAAGCTTCCATAGTATGTGATACTATAGGGTGGTGCACAGTCCATCACTCGATAATAATAAAATATGGATGATAAGTAATTGGTTGGTAAAATATGAATGGTAACTAAGTGAATGGTTAATAATTGGATAAGGATGGAAGAAATAACCTGAACGATTAGAATAGAATAAAAAGCTAGTTCATAAACTTGACTAATGGTCAAAATGATTAATTAGTTGCAGAATGGAATATTGATTTGATGATTGACTAGTCTTATATATGGATAAGTAAACGATATATCTTAAGGGATTGAGTAATCAAAAATAAATCCTAGAGGTTGTTTGGGCTTTCTTTGTTATTACTTATGTGAGTGCTTGTGTGATGAGGATGTGAAACCAAGCATGATATATTCTACCATGTGGAGCTGTACACGATAGATCGTCCTTATTCTAGATTGGTATGCTTGTGTTTACATTAAGGGAACAATTTAGTTTACTCAATTTGTAGCGTACTAATGTGCCTATTTGCTCGGTTACTTACTCATTCCCACTAGCAGAGTGTCATGTGCAGGTTTTTGAAAATGGCTAGTAGAGGGCCTACCTTAATTGGGTTTAAGATTGAGAGTAAGGATATCCATAGATTTTTGGTGGGGTCCATAGTATATCAAAATTTTAAATTAGGTGTCATATCCTACCTCATATTATTGTAGCCTCGTACTTTATGCACATGTGTTTTGTAATGTTTTGATAAGGAACAATTAAGGTTTGGTGTGGTCGTAATCATCACACAATTTTAAACCCTATTATTAACAATTGTAGTACTAGTAAATAAGGGTATTGTTCTATGCTGGGGGTTGAGATGACTTGTCTATATTTAACTAGCTAAAATATAAATAAATAAAAGCCCTAAGTCACAAAAAAATAAATAAATAAGAAAAAAACACTAATGGGGGTTATAAGAATATAAAATAATAAAATAATTACAATAAAAAAAATGAATAACTGCAAATATGATAAATATGCTAGAGAAATTGAAATCTACCACTAGATTAGGTCAAAATATAACATTAATTTCTAAGTCATCATTTAATCATGAGAAAGAGATCGACTAAGATGTACATTAAAAGCAGGCCCATACACCTTATCTTACTTCTCTAAAATAATTAATATAATAAAATACCATATTAAATACTAGCAGTATAGTAGCAAAGTCAACTCCTATATTTAACCAGATTTAATGAATTAAGTATAATTTGAAGGATGTCAATCTAAGTACCCAAACTAGTACACTGAGCATGTCTAGTTGTATTTTTTTTCTTTGACCCACACGTATCTAAATGCTTGACTACTTCGTTTAGAATCACAAATTATTAGGTGAATTTTTATCTAACCTAGCTGCAATTTATACATATAAATTCTAGTATGTTTATATAGCCACCTAACAAGTTAATAGTCCTATATATTATCACTATAAGGAAACCATAATAAGACATGCATCATATAAATTATACTTAACAGAAATATACATATATAGATGATAGAATTAAAATAAAGTCAAAGAACAATCTCATGAAATAAAAAAATCATATCTCAAACCCTAATATAAGATTTTAGTCTATTCCCCATCAATAAATAATCAGGCAGTCATAGTTATCAAATTAATTACACAAAAATATATATCTAGAATATAAATTAGAAATAGATAAAGAAATAATTGAAATTAATTATGGATGAAAGATCAAGAGTTTCTTCATATAAAAAAATAATTAATTTCATCTAAAATAAATTCTATCGGTATAAATTTTCTATGCAATTCTATTTTTTTTCTTTTCTTTTTCTTTTTTTCTTTTCATGTAAATTTGTAGTCTACTCTATTGGCTTGCGGCTCCTTAGTTCTTGTGCCTTGTGGCTACTGATGGCTACCTTCTTTGTTCTATTCTCTACTTTTGTGCATCGTGTGTTCTGCCTTTTTCTTCAATTTTGTGCCTCCCCTCTACTTCACTGTTATGCTGCCTTGCGTCATTGGATCTCTTTATTTTTCTCATTTTTCCAGCCTCCTGACTAACGGTTGTTGTTCTAATTTTTCTTCTTTTTTCGTCCCCCACGTCAGTCTCTCTATAGCACACTTTTTCTTCAATTTCATGCTGCTCACTTCCCTTTTATGCGCCTCACCTCAAGGCTTCTCTCCCTGGCAGCCGTCTTCCACCTTTTTATCTTTGTTTTGGGCCTTTGGTCATTGGGTTATTGGTTTAAAGGCTTGAAACTATTTTTTTACTTTACTTATAAAATAAAATTAGAAATAATTAATAAATAATATTATACTCTAGATTTATTTAATTTCTATCATTTTAGCTCAAATAATAAATTTTATACAATTATTATTACTTAAGCATAATATTATAATTATTCACCTATATTACTAAAATAAAATACTAAAAACTAAGATTATAAGGGTATAAAATATGTCAAAATATGAACTTATCAAGGTCCTCCGATGTAAACACTCATTTAAGTTATTTATGTAATCTTTTATTTGAACACTCAGTTGGTTTAATGTTTTGGTTGGCTTTAGACTTTTTATCTAATATGAGGTAGGTGGTGGATGCTTATCTTGTGTCTGGTATGACGATAACGTCCCTTTTTTTAGGTGTATTTTCAACTTTCGCAATGTTTCAAATGAAACTTTTTGGTAGTGAAAAATGGGGGTGTTGTATGATGAGAAAATAATTTGCATGATTTTCACATGTTTTATATCTATTGGGAATGTACTGAGTATTTAGTGGAGTCATACTGAATGTGCAATAGAGTTGTGATAAATATTCCTATATTCAAGTAGTATAGCTCTCATCCTTGTTATTTTATGTGAGTTTTGGTTATTTTAAATTTATCTAAGTATGTAATTTTGTGCATAATAGGGTATCGAAGGTAATTTATGAATTTTGGATGATTTAGAGGTGAATTTTTTTAAGGTTTTAGACAAATTTGTTAATGGGTATATTGGGTATTACAAATTGTTTTTGAAATTTTAAGTGTACCACTGTCTTCCTTGAGTCTTTTACATGAAATTTGGTATATGATACATTAGGGTTTGATATTATTTAGATTAAGTTATGAATTTTAGAAGTTTAAGGTAACTTTAGGTGAACAAGGGCATTTTGGCATTTTTGAGAACTGAGTGAATATTGTATTAATAAAATAAGTTAAAATGGATAAGTTTGACACTTGGGTGACATTTGATAAGTAAACCTAGATACCTAAATTAAAATAATTAATTGAGTAATAAAAAAATAGAGAAAAGAGAAATGGACATTTTAGGTACACCGGGTAATCTTAGTATTTTATAATTCATACTGATAAAAAAATTAGTTGAGTGTAATCCTTTTATCATGGAATATGCATATCTTAATCTTAAGGTAAGATAGTTAACCTTAAAAGATATTTTAATCATTTTATGTGTCTTTGGACTAGCTATTTAATATGGCCTTATATGTGAACCCTTGCTTAATTTAGATGTTGGCTATTAAACCTTATCATGAATAATTTGAGTTAGTGTACATTAAGATTTAATTTTATTGGTACTTTCATGGCATGGAACTTGGGCCTAATCTTCTCTATCACCATAGATGTTGCCTCAATAATCTTCCTTGGACTTTAATGCTTCATACATTCAATCGGGTCTTAATTGGCTTATGTTCATGGAAGTGATTAAGTGATATTATGCGAGCCTTGATTGTTTTTTGACATAAATCTCAGATAAAACATTAATTACTTAAAGCATAAGATATTGAATCAGGACTAGTAACACTCGGGGTAACTACCTACGTACAAGCATGGCATTCATTTGGTATCATTCCTGCATTATTCTCTTTTATGATGCTAAGTACTTTATGTGAGGTTTGGAGGCTATTTTTTACTCTATCGGTATCTTAATATATTTCGGCCTTATAGGAGACATGTATATTTTGGTGACTAGGCGTCTTGTTATTTAGCGGTCAAGTTACATTTCTGAGCGGGCTAACTAGAGTTAGGACCATTCGTGTACTATATTAGTTGTTATTGTTTTTTGAGTCTTTGTCCTTGATTTAATATAATATGTTTGTTATAATTATGATAATGAATTATAATAATCAATGAACCTCCATTATTTGTACATTTGTATTACTTTTATTTTATACTTGGAGGTTGAGTTTCCTTACAACTAATAATTATATAAGGCATGCTATTATCTTGCTATCACATGTTATGTCACTTTATTCGCATGAGCCTTATGTATAATGCTATCTCATTAAGATAATTATGTTACCTAATTTAAGATGCGTACCGATATTATACTTTTGTAAATGTTGTGTTGCAGATATTTGATAATGATCTTACTAACTTTGAAGATGTTCATTAGGTTGAGTGATGCGGTTTTATAATCTGAGGTTAGGACGTAGAGTCATAGCTATCTAGGGTTACAAGTGTTATGTGTCATAGATTTTAGATATCTCTCTTAGACTTTTTGTTCCTTTTATTTCTCTTTTCTCTTTTTTCTATGTACTGTATTATGTAGAGCTTATATGTTGTACTATCTCTTATGTTTAATTTATTAAAGTCTTATGCTCTATCAATTTTTGTAAGTTTTGATTATTTTTTCAAACATTTTAACTTTATGCTTAATACGAGAAATATATATGATTACACTTGTACTAAGTGTGGTAGGAATAACTACAATGTAATGTTAATGGTTATGCTTTGAAATAAAGGAATTTCAATAATAAATTTTATAGCGTTACAATAATACCCTTATGGTCCATTTGGATTGGGATAAATCAAGGTGAGGGTAAACATTAAAAATTAATCTAGGTGAAGGGAATAGAGGTGAATCGGGGTGAATATTTTAAAATATTGTTAGGATGATATTAATCTAACTTGAGTGGATTAGAGTGAATGTTTTAAAATTTTTGATTAGATTGAGGTGAATGAAGATTAAAAAAATAAAGCAAATGACATTTATACCCTTGTATTAAATAAAAAAGTCCCATTGAGGGGTATTTTGGTCTTATTAAGCAAAAAATTTACATATTCTTTCACCTTCACCTCAATTACCTCCGAAATCGAAGGTTAATAAAAATGAAGTTAATCGAGGTGAAATATTAATCTTAATTCATTCAAATAAAATTATTAATCTAATATCTAATCGAGGTAAATCAACCTTCATTAACCTCCTATCACCCCAATCCAAACATAGGGTTATTAGGTAGTGTAGGCTTTCAAGGCTAACTGTCACGGTCCGTGACTTGCCCCAAGCATCTAGCCAATGAGCCATGCGAATATGGGTGCTCTCTGGTTGCCTGACAGTTGCTAATGTCAATGTTATGTCTCAGGTACGACTCGGTGTCCCTCTCATGCATCTTTATTGTGTTATTATTGCGGGATGTTGCGCATATTCGGCATGGTGCTCGGCGGTTCGTAATGTGGGATGTTGGCCTCGCCAGGGGCGCTGGGGCCGAAACCTCTGAGCACGTGACAAAGTGGTATCAGAGCAGCTCGTTGCCCGTGTCAGTCAGCAATCATTTTGCCGTGTTGTTGGCTACCCCGAAGGACTGTGAGTAGGCCGTGGGTGTGAGGCACGTTGTGAGACGACCGATTTCGAAGGAGTGAAGCCAAGGGGAGGTCGTGAGTGCCGCACGGGTCCATTGACAAGGGTGTTGGTGGACGTGGTTTGGTGTGGGATCCAAGCCATTGAAATGAGTTGCTGAGGGCCGCGCGATGAGAAGATCTCGGTCGCGCATGGAGTTGCTGCGATGGGGTCGGATATGCCGCAACAGATATGTTGAGTACGAGATGTTGGTTGGACTACGAGCCTTGTGGGGTAACGTATGGTTTTTGTCGGATGTTTTCCCAACATATGGCGAGCATTGAAGGACCGTCGCGTGGACAACGCTTGAGATGCAGGGAAGCAATGTTGGGACCCTTCTGTGGTGCAAACAAGGGCGTTTGCGATTTTGGGTGGGGGAGAATGTCACGGTCCGTGACTTGCCCCAAACATCTAGCCAATGAGCCATGCGAATATGGGTGCTCCCTGGTTGCCTGACAGTTGCTAATGTCAATGTTATATCTCAGGTACGACTCGGTGTCCCTCTCATGCATCTCTATTGTGTTATTATTGCGGGATGTTGCGCATATTCGATATGGTGCTCGGCGGTTCGTAATGTGGGATGCTGGCCTCGACAGGAGCGCTGGGGCCGAAACCTCTGATCAAGTGACATAACGCTAGGAATGGGAGTGCACTCGGGCCATTGTAATGACCGGCTGGTTCCTGGGTTTTATAAAATTGCTGGTTCTAATCGTCAATCACCGACTGACCGGTCCAACCGTCTGGTCGGATCATGCATTAAACATTTCGTTATAACTCCAGATGCTTCTTTCCTCTAGTTGCCGCCTCACTGCCGAAACCTAGTCTTTTTCTCTGGCTCCATCTCGCTCTCTACTTCCGACTTCCTGCCCGCCTACGCCGCTGTGTTAATTCTCAGCCTTCCACCTTCAACTTCTCGTCGGGAAAAATGGCGGCCATGATGCAGCCGCAAATCATACTTCTTAAAGAAGGCACAGATACCTCCCAAGGCAAAGCGCAGCTAGTGAGCAACATCAATGCGTGCTGTGCCGTGGCCGATGTCGTTCGAACTACACTAGGGCCTAGAGGTATGGACAAGTTGATTCACGACGACAGGGGAAATACAACCATTTCTAACGATGGTGCCACTATTATGAAACTTCTCGACATTGTTCACCCAGCCGCTAAGATTCTCGTTGACATAGCCAAATCCCAAGACTCCGAGGTCCTCTACAGCTCAGTCTTATGCTTGTTCAGTTTTTCAAATTGTTTGATTTGTTTTCCTTTGTTTGTTTCAAAACCTGAGTCTCTTGTCTACCCATCAAGTTTTCGATTTTGTCGTCGCTCGTTACTGATAGTTACAATGTACCGATTAATTCGTTGTCTCTTTTTTTTCCCTCGTTCGCTTCATGCCGTATTTTGTTGTCTCGTGCATGGTTTTTTCTTTTCGTTTTTTTTTTCAAGGATTAAATTGTTTGTGTGTTGGTAAACAGAGATGGCGAGTGTTTACAAAAATGTTGCAGTAGTGAGAAAAAAAGGAAGAGGAATGTATTATGTTCTAACATCTTTTCATTTAGTCACTGGATCTGTGCACGAGAACGCTTCTTCCATACGATGAGATAACCCAGAAATTTGAATTCTGATGAAGTATGTCCGATTTTTCTCAGGTTGGTGATGGTACTACAACTGTGGTCCTCCTCGCAGGTGAATTCTTGAAGGAGGCAAAGCCATTTATTGAGGATGGAGTTCACTCACAGGGTCTCATTCGCAGTTATCGAAGTGCATGCCAATTGGTAAATTTTCTTTATTCGAATGACTGACCTTTCGATTTTGTTGGTTGCTCTGGAAGGCTGACTATCTTACATTGGCGGTATGTTGTATGTCAAAGGCCATTGAGAAGGTCAAAGAATTGGCCGTCAGCATTGAAGGAAAAAGCCTTGAAGAAAAGAAAATCTTGTTGGCCAAGTGTGCCGCTACAACACTGTCTTCGAAGCTGATTGGTGGGGAAAAAGAATTCTTTGCATCAATGGTCGTCGATGCTGTTCTGGCTATCGGCAGTGATGATAGGCTGAAACTCATTGGAATAAAAAAGGTAGACATTTGTTCAATGTTGTTATTTTTACAAGCTCACCCTTTTTCCCTTTGTTATGTGTTTTTATCTAGCTCTTGAGATTTGTTCCATCCCAGCAAAC
Source organism: Tamarix austromongolica (assembly GCA_039764185.1). Taxonomy (NCBI): domain Eukaryota; kingdom Viridiplantae; phylum Streptophyta; class Magnoliopsida; order Caryophyllales; family Tamaricaceae; genus Tamarix; species Tamarix austromongolica. The sequence continues at coordinate 48,192,923 of CM077816.1, read as the reverse complement.
GTGCTCTTTTCTTGCTCTTACCTTCTTTTTTTGGGAGTTTGAACTACCGAGTGGTATAGATGCAAATAATACCCCTTGTTTTTCAATTTTGGTTTCTGTAGTTCATTTATGTGGATAGCTCTTCTGTAACACACTTTGCTAATGGGACCTGGGGCTCCGTCTTTCTGGGGCATCACGCAGGAGCTGGTTTTCCATTTGCACATGAATACATTATATTCCTGCATGGTATGGTCGAACATTGGATAATTGGTCATGACATATGATGTATTGATCAACATTCTTCCCTTAGTTCCCTGTGGTTATGTGTGTTAGCGTAAGAATTTTTTAATAAGTATAATTTTTTTGCCTCCCTTTTAGTCATTGGCTTTTATGAGATAATAACTGACAACGCAGTTTTGTATTATTTTGCAGACTGCAACTTGCAAAGTCGCCTAAAGTCTTTCATCTTTTATTGTCCCTTTTTCCCTGATCTCATAAATTTATAATTACCTCTGAATTGCTTTCAAACTGGGGGCCATATGTTTTCTTGTTTGCGAGTGCATATCTTTTTAGTTGGCACGTGTTTTCCAGTTCTATTAGCTTTCACTATTTTCTTTCATTTTGTGCTCTATAAACTGCCTTCTGATTTGCAAAATGTGTCCTGTGAGCATTATGACAGGCTGATTTCTGCTTGCTGATCTCTGGCTGTTGTTGTAGGTTCCTGGAGGCAATATGCGAGATTCATTTCTGGTAAATGGAGTTGCATTCAAGAAAACATTCTCGTATGCTGGTTTTGAGCAACAGCCTAAGAAGTTTCTAAATCCAAAGATACTATTGTTAAATATTGAATTGGAACTGAAATCCGAGAAAGAAAATGCAGAAATAAGGTAAATAATTTGTGTTTCTGTTTTCTTAATTCTATTTTGATATATAGCAAAGCCCATCAATGATTGTGGATATTTACTGCTATTAACTTGATAGAAGACATGTGACTCTAGGAATAACTTTCTGCATTGTGTCATTATTACTTTTTGGGATGGGATTAGTCATGCAGTTTTATTGAACAAAAACCTAGGCTTATTAGATAAAGTCTCTATTTTTGAATCAATAAACACATAATGCATAACATCCCAAATAATGAAAGGGTTGTGCGCTGAAAAGATAGATAGAGATCAACAAAAGCCTGCTTGGTAGACCATATGATTTGATATGAAATAATAATATGCCTGCGAAATGCTGCATATCTTTTTAGACTTGATTCTTCTTTCCAATATTCTAGTTGGGAACTTTGATGAGGTGACACATAGATTGCATCAAATATACCTAGGGAATAAGCCTTGGCTAACTCTATGCCAGTAGCTGCGGTAAGAGTTCATGGCCATCTAATGAGAAAGCTTTCAAATTATCTAGATGAGTGATTTCATTTCCAGACCTACCTTTTGGGATGAAGCTTGGTTCAACTTAGTTTTGTTTTGGAAAACAACCTTCCTATGAGATTTGGCTTTGAAGCTCCAAGTTAATATGTTTCCTAATGTTTTGCATTCCAGTTTTTGTATTTGACAGCACACCACCCCTGCATTTTCACACATCCTTTTTTGGGTACAAAATAATAGCCACAAGTACAAACTTCTCATAATCTTTTCAATAGCAACTCCTGGGCTCAGTTTGGACCGGAAATGAGCAAAAAATGAAGTTTTAGAATTCAAATTCTACGGGTTGTGTTTGCACCCACACATGATTACTGTTTTGTAGGCTTTCAGATCCCTCACAATACCAATCGATTGTTGATGCGGAATGGAATATTATCTATGACAAATTGGACAAATGCGTGCAAAGCGGTGCCAAGATTGTTCTTTCACGGTTGGCAATTGGTGACTTGGCAACTCAGGTAGAGAATTTATTTGGATGTTTTGTTGAGATTCTGTGTTATTTCATCTTTTTCTGTTTAAGGTCTCTTTGGTGTTGTTTCTTTACTCCAATCTTGGAACAATCTGCTGACCTTGTCAATATAGTGACACCAAATCTATGTTGCTTGTGCATGCTGCGTTTTTCATATTCTAGTGGCTAACATGGTCGTTTAACTACTTCTTCTTGGTATATTAGGTTTTACATAAATTAAACTATTAAATTGGTGCACAACCTGTAATTAGGCTTGTAAATAAGTTGAGCCTTGGGGTAGCAGGTTAAGGCTTATTTTTTAAACGAGCCTAAAAATGAGTCTCGGGCTCAACTTACTTATAAACATCCCTAGCTTTTAACGAGGTGAGTTGAGCTCGTGAGCTTTTGCACTATAAACAAGTTCGATTCTAAATTTTTCTTGCTCAAATTGGTTTATTTATTAAACAATCCTAAAAATAAGACTTGAGCTTGACTCATTTATCTAAATAAATGAACTAAGCTCTGAAAGCTCACGAGCCGGCTTTATTTGTTTACAACTCTACCTATAATCTAGCCTCATGTTATGTTTCTACCTCATTGACACTTTCTCTTGTCAATGCTAATGAAGGGATAGAATTTGACAGCCACATACATACTTGAACCATTGTTACCCTTTCTTTATATTAACTTTTCCCATGTGGCTGTCATATAGTGCATTGATAAATTCAATTCTGATGGAATTCAAGCCTCATTAACAATGTATCCTGGATGAGGGTAGACATACCTTGAGTCTTAGGGTCAGCAAACAGCAAATTATAGAAGCCTGTATGAGTAATGCACAATGCACCTCTGGTTTATTTTTCTGTTGTTATGATGGCTGTGATCATGTTGGGTGTTTCATGCTTATGCAGTACAAAAACTGGCTTCAATAGTTCAACATCTAAATCATCATATGGATTTGCTCAAATCCAGATGTACTGGTTTTGTGAGTAGGCTGCTATGTTGCTAGACATTAAATGGATAATATCTTCGAGCTCCTCAATAATCTGCTTTTCTGCTTTATTGTTGGGCTTGATCAAGTGTTGTATGAGGCTTTGTTGGTAAAACAATATTACCTAAGAGCCACTTTGATATTGACCATTGACATGTTTGTTAAAGACTAATAGAAAAGTGTTGGGCTGCTTGGCTTTTAATTATTGATCGAAGACTTGACCATCTATGTAGTTCTTTTCTCATTCCTTGTATTATAGGTGAAGCTTTAGAGTGTATTTTCGTTGAAAGTAATACTCCAAATATGTATGTGGGCATAGTTTCTATAATCTTTAGCTAGGTGATGTTCCAAAGCTTATTTTCCTTTTTTCTTTCTTCCTTTGATTGGTTGGGAAGGGGGTTGGACATGTTCATTCATAATTTTGTTTTTTCTTTGATTGGTTTAACTTTATGCAATAGGGAGATGAACATTTGTTTGGATTTGTTTCATGTTTTTATGGATTGTAGGAAACGGGGTTGTTGTATTACCAGTTACCCAAATCAATTTTGGTAGATGGACGCCTCATGCGTGGTGAGGAATAATAATTAGAGGTAGGGTTATAAATGAGCCGAACTGAGCCAAGCCAAGCTGAATACCTTGGGTTCGGGCTTGGTTCGTTTGACTAAACAAACCTTATATAAGGTTCGGGTTTAGCTTGTTTAACTAAATAAATTAGCCGAGTTGAGCTTTTAACGAGGCAAGACGAATCGAGCTCACAAGTCAAAAGCCATAAAATGAACCAAACCTAATTTTTTCAGGCGCGGTCTTAACTTGGCTCATCTAATAAATGAGCCCAAAAGTGAGGTTTGGCTCATCTAATAAATGAGCTCAAAAGTGAGGTTTGCTCATTTAGCTAAATGAACGAGTTGAACTGAGCTTTTTAATGAGCTAAGCCTAATATTACAGTCCTAATTAGTGAATTCTAATTTGCAATGCACAACCAGGCCATGAAACTATGGTTGTGATTGCAATTGCAGTCACAGCATTGTGGAATTTTTATTTTCTTTTTGTGCTTACTCTGCGTAAACCTAAATGCCTATGAAGATGTGATTTAGATGTTTTGGTATTCAAAAACCATCTTTGTATCATGATGAGCGTTACCATTAGTATATTGATAAAGAAGATCAATATTTAAGTAGTCTGTAGTGAGGGTACTCGGTGTTTGGTGTGTTGGATAATCTATCCATTTGTTGGTGTGGGAGTGAAAAGGTAAAGCATTATGATACCTTTGCTATCTTCATGTTGCTGAAACTTTTTTCTGTAGAAAAAGTGAGTTGCTGTGAGCCTAAGGCCTGACTTTGACTGCTTTAGTAGAGTTCAGTATTCCTCTTTTTCTTGCTGTAGTTGCTGTTTATCATTTTAATTAATCTCTTTTTCTCAATAATCTATTTTTATGGACATAAAAATCCATGAATCTGTTAAATTCATTATGGTTTCTTAAAATTGCTTGTTCTCCCACATGGCAGTACTTTGCAGACAGAGATATATTTTGTGCTGGTCGTGTGGCTGAAGAAGATTTGCAACGTGTTGCAGCTGCGACTGGTGGAACAGTACAGACATCTGTCAACAATGTTATCAACGAGGTTTGAACAATGTGTTTCTGGCTATCAGTCTGTAAGATTTGTCCTATAATTGTTGTCAAGAAATTTCTGCCGTTTCTCATTGGAAGGTTCTTGGATCATGTGAGTTATTTGAGGAGAAGCAAGTTGGGAATGAAAGGTTCAACGTATTTAGTGGTTGCCCTTCAGGACAAACAGCTACCATTGTTCTTCGTGGTGGAGCTGATCAGGTGTGCTTCATGAAAGCAGTTGATTTATGTTCAGCTTGCCTTGCTTCTATCAAAAAGAGAAATTTCATATGAAGTTCAACCGAATGTTTGTTGTATTATTCTCAGTTCATTGAAGAAGCTGAACGTAGTCTACATGATGCTATTATGATTGTCAGAAGAGCTGTCAAGAACTCGACTGTTGTTGCTGGTGGAGGTGCTATAGATGTAAGAGGAATTCAAAATCTCACATTTCCTTTTCTTCATTGCTTTTCATGCTCTATTTAATGCTAGTATGGCACTGATGGTGGCAGATGGAACTAAGCCGGCATTTAAGGCAACATGCCCGTACTATAGCAGGGAAATCTCAGCTTTTCATTAATTCATATGCAAAAGCTTTGGAGGTCAGTCGTGCAGACCTTGTCTCATTGCTTTTTGGAGCTTTTGCTTGGGTCACTGGGGCTGTGATATCTGTTAATCCCGTTCTTAGCCATGAATATATAATACTTTGCTTTGCATGCTATATGTTTTCTGAGTCTACTCGTTATGATCTTCTGACTTCTCAGTCACTAATCAAGTCTATTTCTTCTGAGTCTTACTCTGCACACTTTTCTATATATAAATTTTGCTTTCGAGAATCACCACTATTTCAAAGACGGTGCGTGCTGGTGCAAACACTAGCTGGAGGGCCAAAGAACTGGTAGAAATTACTTGAGCTAAAGAGAAATGATAGGTGGTGTGTGGATACAGTAATGAGGATTTAAAACGTTATTATATTCTGTCATTGATAATCATTGAGCAAATTTTCATTGCAGTTCGATTACACATACATGTGATTTTTCGGTTTTAATAGCAAGGTGAAGAAAAATGTGCTTAAAGTTAAAAATTGATCCAGCCATCTTTCAAGAAAGCGTCAAGATTGTTTTTTGTTCTCATCGAACAGTGTGGCATGTTTGTGATTAATAGTTGCCTGTCTCCGTTCTGTGATTCTGAGTTCTTGGTTTGAACTTGATCTCATGATCGATTTCTTGAATTGTTCTCATGGAGTTAATTAGAAGGATTTGATGGTGTATTGGAAAATTGAACAGTAGAAGAGAGTGGACAGGGGAGAGGGAGTGTAGGGTTGATTGTAATACTTCCATTTTTCACTACCAAAAAAAATTTGGTTTTTAAAATGTCTGTGGAGGCAAAAATGCTCAAAATAAAATAAAAATGGGTTGCTTTTGCCACACCCAACATTGATTAAACGTTCTATCATTTGTCCTATGTTAGATACTAGGTTAAGCATCCATCAAATCAAATATGAGTAGATTGCACAAAACAAATAGCATAAAGATGATAAGAGTTAGGGCTTACAAATCCAAGATGATGTCCGGTCCAAAACAAATTAAAATACATAAAGAGAGCGTTCACATAAATAGGACAGAGCAATGAAAAGGTTAGGTTTTTTAGAGGCCAACAAAAAGATAACCATCGAAACATTTACGCTCACTTGCCTTATGTTCAACACATAAATTGGCTGGCTCTTGGCCAACCCTCAATTGCTTGTACAAGCACAAGTTCGAAAGATTGAACAGACGCGTGTAGTGTTCTGAGTAAGCCAAATTACCCAATCATGGAAGTTTGTGATGGATGTATGGTCATACGAGGTATACAAGTCATAATAGCACACATTCTCATGCTTATGCAGGAACATGCTAACTTACGTGGTTACTATCAAACTATTATGATATTGATATATTACCCTATACATGTATGTAACATCATGCTCAAAGAAAGATACGGAATTTATGGAAATATCATGTTTCACAACAATTGTAAGAAATTCATGGTTCTTTATGCTATCGCAAAATTTAGGAATCCTGTGTATCAATACAGGAATATGTGAAGTGACATACTGAGGTTGCAAACTAAGGTAAACTCCAAGGTCCAATCCATTTAATCATTCTTAAGATTATGATCACAATGTTATATAACTGTTTATTTGTAATTATTTATTTTTCTTTGAGCAATGGGTTGGATTATTCCCATAGTCTCTCAATACTTATGGAAGCCAAATTAATAACCAAAAGACATAAATCCGGCCTATGCCAATAGAACTACCAATGGACATAAAGTTCAGCCAAAACCAAATAAACTACCTAAGTAATTAGATGCTTTATTATCAATACCTCCTAGTATATCATTATTGTCTAGAGTAGGAAATGTACCAGGATCAACTAGGATCCTGTCCGAAGGCAAATATTAGAGATGTCTGAAGGTAGATTAACCTCGGTGGCTGCAATGATAAGATAATCTATCCCATATAGTGCTTTATGATCTTCCACTTTTAGTGGTTAGTATTTTATTTAGCAAATCATAAGCCAAACAAGGCCCATATAGCATACCAAGCTAACCATGACCACATTATTATTCCAAGTTATCCACCATAACCCTTCAAGGGCAGGTGATATCATCAATACTTGATCCATTTAATCCATCAATTGAGTCAATTAAAATTAGGCAAAATAGTGGATTTCCATCATCTAAGAATCATATCATAACAAAATATCAAGTCCCAAATTCTTACAAGGTCAAAAATTATCAAAGAAACCATTATGGCTGAAACTGGTTGATCAATTTTATAGAACAATTGGTTTTTCACAACAAACCCTAGCGCCCTTGCCAAAACCAATTGATGGGTTGGCCTAACCGATTGACTATTCAAGAGACTAATTGATCAATTCAGCCAAGCCAAACCAATAAACAGGTTCAAGCCTAGACCAAACCTAATAATACCACACACAAACCAATTGATGGCTTGGTTTAACCGTTCGACTGTTATAGAGTCTAGTTGATTGGTTCGACCAAATTGGCCAATAAATTTAAGTTGAGACCAAACCAAATAATGCCACAAATAAACTAGTCGATGGGTTGGCCTAACTGTTCGATTGTTATAGAGACCAATCGATTTTGTTGACCAAACCAGCCGATTGATCTATACAAAACAGCCCGCAGATGTCTTTTCACACGCAAATTTAGGCCTCAACACCAACCATACTACATCCATATCATCGGACACTTGCAAAACTATGATTAATCATGTTGCATTTCTAATTAATCACCAAGATGCATGTATAACTCACATTTTTTATTATTATGTAAACTAACAAAACGCAAGGCATGACTCACAACAAGCACTATTACTATCATATATGCATACAAAAATGAAAATTGTAAACCTACATCAACCCACATGCTCAGTTACTTTAAACCACAAGGCAAGAACGAATCTTAGCAAAACCACACCAAGTAGGGAAAAACTCTTAGTTGAAAATGTCCAAGTCTTAAATACCTTAAAAGAAAATATTAAAATAGTAAAACTATCTTATAATCTCATAAAACAAAACAAGACGAGAGGTTAGAAAAATAAAAAATAAAACATTTACCAAATGAGAAAACCAAGGGAAGGATTCAAGCCATCAATCTTTTTCTAAATCTAATCCTATCTTGGTTAAGAGTAAAACAAGAAAGAGTTGGAAGAATTAGAAGAGAAGGGCGAGTTCAAAAGTTGTTATAGGAAGAATTGGAAGAGAAGAGTGAGTTCAACAACTAAGGGCAAGAAGGAGATGATGAGTGAAGGCACAAGAGGGGGGGGGGGAAACAGAGGCAATTTGGTGGTTGAGAGAAGGTGAGGAAAATAAAGGCTAGGGTTGCTAATATACCTCTATCTAATGGGAAAAAGAAAGAAGAAAGGTTTATAACACCGAAGCCCTAATTCTCCCGCATGAATTTTGGCTAGGCGAATTGCATCTCCCATAGTCAAAATGATAATAGCCGAGGTGTTCCAAGGCAATTGTACCCTAAAAGAGAGGGTAGCAAGTTTAGATACAGTTGCAGGGATGAGATTGTCTGTTTTGGGGTTTCATAGAAGAGAGAATCAAGGAGAAGACAATGGTGGTGAGGTCATCCACTTCCTTGTTGATAAATTTGGTCCCCTAAATCCGTTTGGTTTAGGGGAAAACTTGAACTAACTGTCACAAACCATTAAAGATGGTTTAAAAAATATTTGAGTTTGATCACCAAGATTCTAGATTATTGGAATAATTTTCATTTGAAATTGAATTAAAAAAATCGCTCATGTTAAGTGGACCAATCGATTAGTTTGGTATACTGTATACCCATCAACTAGTTCCACCAGTCAAACCAATTGACTTGTTACCATGACCGAAAACCAAGCTAAAAATGATGGATTGATCGATCTGTTCATTAAATTAGATGATTGGTATACAAGAAAAAATCATTCTCCACCCTATTTTTTAGACTTTTCCAAAGCCTTTGCAATTCAAATCAAAATATTTCCAAAAAAAATTTAGGCACCATCACATCATCATCAAACACATGAATTTTCACCTAGGTCTAATTTACCGAGTGCTGCATTGATAGAGAATAATTGGCAAATTAACTCTGTCACTTCTCCAATCAGATATTATTACTTGATGCATAATGCCTTATTTTTTCCTAACACAAATTCATGGTCTTAGCTCTTACTAAAGGTATTGGATGATAAACATCCTAAATCTTAAGAATAATATCTAAAATAACTTTAGTATATCTAGCTAAATATTATACTAAATATTATACTAAATAATAAAAAAATACCAAATAATAAAGATTTTGCCTAATATTAATATTTAGCGAAAAAAAGATGGCTACCTTTTTTGGCTCCTTGGTGGGGGGGGGTGCGTGTCAATACTCCCCTCATCCTCATCAAGCTTAGCCTCAAGGTTGTAATAGAGTAGTTCGCTTTAAATTCATTATGTGTGGTTCAAGAGGATGTGTTCTTCGAGTTTGGACAAAAGGATGCTTGGTGAGTCTAACCAAGGGCAGCTTAGGATGACAACAAGTTCATCCCAATGAAAATGTGGAGATCTGCATTGGAAGTATTGCCTTAGGCTTGGATCAAAACTCCCTCACATACTCCCTATAAATCATAAGTGTCTTCACCATCAACTGTGAACTCAAGGCCATCTACCGGGGTAACTTGAAGGTATTAAGCAACAACTGCTAGCATTGGAGGGCTTGACCTGAATGGTTAGAATGTCTGGCCACCTTATCAAAGACCATAAGCATTGAGGGATGGAAGGAATTTGTTACCCATTGGTGTAGAAAGCACTATGTTATCACCATGATAGGAGCCATTAATAACCCATGGGCTCTTAGGGCATGTTAGCCTAATGTGGGCCTAATTCAGGCAAATAATCTTACTTAGGTACATACAAGTAAATAGCGGTTCCACTATGGTGTAGTGGCCGTTATTTAACGGTTTTTGGGCGCGAAATTACCAATGCATTACGGTATTAAAATTTCACATTTATTGGCCGATAAATCGGTGTCACCGATAAATTGAAAAATATCAGTGATAAATTGGGATAAATTTGTTGGCAATTTATTGAGAATTCTCAAATCTGTTGGAAAAAATGCATGATTTTATTTATTTATTTACTACATTTAAGTTGAACCAAGCTACTATTGAAAAATAGTAAATATTTTTATTTATTACCTTTACTTGCCCTATTTTTTATTCCAAGGTAAATTTAGGGTTGTTAGGACAATTTAGCATATAATAAATCACTTAAATACTCCTAATATAATATAAACCAATAGTTTATTGAATATTTATATTCAAGTGATCAATAAATAATAATTAAAGTATATAATAAAATAAAAATAAAATTTCAAGCTGCAACGACTGTAATGACCGCGACACATAATGTATAATTCATGACGCTTTGATACCTCGGTGACACCATGATTGCAATCTTATTGCCTACTTAGGTACCCTAAGTAATGACATTATGGTGACTATGCCCATGTTTGGAGTTACTTATCACAATGGTTATCTCAAATAATTATTTATTTTGAAATTTTTTATTTATCTTGGATAAATCCTTTTATTTATCATTTTTTTAAAAAAATAAGTAATTATCTTGATAACTACTTTTGATGAGGAATTTCAAACAAGCCCTATGTAGGATTGGGATATGAAGAACATACCTAGGTGAGCCTAGGTGCTCAGAGGAATCTTCCTCTTTAGAAGAGCTATGTGATTAATTGTCGTAGCTAATGAGATTCGAAGATTGACTAGTTGGATTGGTCTAACCAATTGGGCATTCCTACTTTCATATGAGTGTCCCGTATATATTAGCTCCCTACATGACTGTTGGTGCCCAAAGATTCATCCTTTGAAACCATTGGCAGGTCTTGGTCCTAGTAATAAAAGATAATTGGTGAGGCTTAGTCGTTGACTCGCTAGGAGTGGCTTTTTGGTAGTGCAGAGCCTTACAGATAGTAGTAGGGATGATGTGGGTTAGAGCGGACCCTAACGATCTCATATAACATGCATTGGTGGTGGTGGCGGTGCTATTTGTGGTGATGATAAGAGTAGTCGTCTATTAGTAGGTTGTGAGAAGGGCATGCCAACAATGCTGGGGTGGCTAAGAGGGGCGGTGATGGCTTAGTAGGGCCAGTGGGTGGCATTAGGTAGGGTTTTTGTGGTTGGAGAGGGAGGAGTTGGGGTTTAGAAGGGGTGGAGGTGGCGACGTGTAGTGTTTGGGTTAGTGGGGGTGATCTGGGGTTAGGGTTTGGTAAAATTAGCATATGGTGATTAGGGGTTTGGGAAATTATGGTAGTAGTGGGTTAACTAGCGATCAATGGTAGAGGTAGAGGTTCAATGCAAGTGTGAGGGCCCTTTTTGTGGCCTTTGCCCTTTGTTGGTTGGTGGTGAAATCAGAGGAGGCACAAGTAGGGTGGGTGATACTGAGGGTTTGATGATGGTAGGGAGGATTGAGTGAAGGTTGTTAAGTGTGTTAGGGGCTTTACTTGTGATGTGCAATGGTTTCATTGGTGGCATGAGGGTCAAGTGGCCTAGGGCAGTGATTGTGGTGCTGGTTGGGGTGATGTAGGGGCATTTCCTTCAAATGAGGGCTAACTTATTTAGTCATTGAGCTCATTGTCATAGACTTATACCAAAATAACTTAATCTGGCCAAAGGTGATGACTTGAATAAGCATAGATTAGAAGAGGATTTGTATGTCATTATGTGAAGATTAATGAAGATATATCATACATGCCAAACACATTCAAGAGATGTCTTAAGCATGGAGGCCGGTCATATTGGAGGGATTTAATGGTCATTAGTTGATTTTTTAACTTAATGACCTAGTAGTTTGTTAGATAATCATTAGATGTTCTATCTTTTAAGATGTGTTTTATCTTTTCCTCTAGCGTGGGTGTGCTGTGCGTTTAGTGGCATTTTATGTGGTTTTTCTTTTACTTTTTGCTTATCTTATGTGTGTTAGAAAATTGGACTTATAGGAGGTGCAATATGGCTACATAAACATGATTTAATTCATGTTGACGAACACATGAATGCTATTGAATCAAGTTTGAATCTTCACTGAATTTCTGTGTTGTGTGAGTTTCTACTTGTTTATGAATTTTGTGCAAGTTATAATCAAGATCTTCTCTACTTTAATCTTGTGTGAATTAATTTAGAGTTTGTGTTGTCAATCAACACAAACGTATCTCACAACGTCATCAAAGCCATGCCACAATTCACATAAATTCACAACCTTCATCATCTTCAACCTCTTAAACCCGGACTGTGTTCAACATCATTTAATACCCTTATTGATCTCGTTTTCGTCTATTTAATCAGATCTTAATCACATTATTAAAACCCTTATTCATTCCCATCTAATTGCCATTCATTATATATCCATCAATTGGGCTAAAACTCTAATCCGTTCTTCATGTTTGTCTTTTCTCTTTTCACCTTAGTCGGTTTTCTTCCAATTCTCAAATCATCTACTGTGGTGTTGTGTGCTTCCAAAACACATCATGGGGTGTTTTTGGCCTCCAATATTTGGAGTTTCTAAAGGATTGAGCAAATGAACTCTTTTTCTACTCACATGTCGTCCAATGAATTACCCAATCTTGAGCTTTGGCACAAAATCAGGCTATGATACCAATTTGGTATGTTAATGATTTATAGCTTCTTGTATTGGTTGTGGCTGAACCATGGTCTTGAGTTGTTGGTTGAACTTGAACTTGGGATCGAATTCTTGAATTGTTTTTGTTGCAATTGATGCATTTGTGACCCATAGCAATTGACTGAATAGATGGAGGAGTTAATTAGGAGGATTTGATTGTGTATTGTAGAGTTGTAGAGTTAAAGAGAGGGAGGATGTTGTCTTTTGGGGGCGGGAGGCACAGGGTTGAGACTTGAGAGAGAAGGGGGAATTGACTCTTTGTTAATTCTCTAATTGCTGATTATTACCTGAGGCATAAGGCTCTATTTATACCCAGCACAAACTAATGGGCTTAGCCCTTAAACTTCTTAAATCTTAAAGAATAATGTCTAAAATAAATTAATCATATCTAGTTAATGTCAGAATAAATAATAAAATTTACCAATCAATAAAGATTCTTCCTAATATTAATATTTAGCTTATATGCTATTGATAGCTGGCTGCCTTTTTTGGCCTCTTGACAGGGCTGGTGCATGCCACAATAAAATGTTGCATAACTGGTGTTTGGTCAGAGAAAAATATGCATTTGGAATACTGGCTGAGTAGTTCTTTGTGTGTTATATTAACTGCATCATCATGTGTTCAAAAACTCTATTAAGGATCTAGTAGAAAATTACAATAAGCATGCATAAGGAAGATCAATTGTTGACAAAAAATAAATCGGATCTATAATTTGCCTAGTTGATGATTCAAGGATAAAAATAATTTATATTGTTGAGGGAGGAGATGTGGAAGTTCAGCATTTATTATTTTTACAATAATAATAGTTGCAAATATTTTGGGACATCCAAAACGAAATCGTATCCAAATAATATGGGGCAGAGTATTTGTTCTGATCAGGTAGAGACATATTTGACAGTTTCGGCCTAGCTGACTGAATGATTGCTAAGTAAAGCAACCATGGATGATTTTAGAAATTCATACATGTTTGACCTTTCATTTTTGGTTCGGATTAATTTGGGTCTATATAATTTTTATTGAGACAATGTTGACTTAACCCAACCTATGTTCAATCTATCTCGAAGTTTTGCATGATTGACCTGATCCGATATTTGGATCCGTTCGAACTGACATTTGATGAATTAAAACGGAACCAAATTATCACACTATTAGAAACATATCTGAACCAAACCTGTTGTACAGTAAGTTTGATTTTAACCTAGTCTGAAACAATACCAATCAAGACCAATCTGATTGAACTGTTTGCCACCGCTAGCTGCACCTAGCTTAAGATGCTGTCTCCATATCTCACCTGCTTCATTAGCTCATAATCCTGCTACAAATTTCAGGTCATTCCACGACAGCTATGTGACAATGCTGGATTTGATGCTACTGATGTTCTGAACAAACTGAGACAGAGGCATGCACTCCAGTCTGGTTAGACTTAATCCTTTTTAACTTGTATTTTTATCTTTCTGTATCAGATGTGCTAATGCGTTGCTTAAATGTATAACCATTGTGGATGTATGCAAAGTGGTCCTATTGTTGGAACAAAAGTATAGTTGCTGTAATTGTCTGGTCTATTATAGGTGAGGGTGCAAACTATGGAGTGGACATAAATACTGGAGGAGTTGCTGATTCATTTGCCAATTTTGTTTGGGAACCTGCTGTTGTGAAGGTCAGCATTGTTTTTGGCTGCCTTGAATTCTGTGCCATACTACTTTCCGATCCACTAACTCTTCATGATGCCTTGTTATTTCAGATCAATGCTATAAATGCAGCTACAGAGGCAGCATGTCTTATACTAAGTGTGGACGAGACAGTCAAAAATCCAAAGGTAACCAATATTAAAAAATGCTCCAGATTTTTTTTTCTGAGGTTTTTGTATTCTTCCTGATTTGTATGGTCCATAATTTTTCTTTTGATTCTCATGGCCTGTGTCTGCGTTCACCAGTTTTCTTTGATTGTTATTTTTTGCTATATTTGAAGCTCTAGATTTTTGATAGAACCAATTGGGAATTAGCTGTGTGATGTTAAGGTCCTGATATATGTTTGGTTAGGATCATCGAAATTGAAACCATCAGAAGAGAAACTAGGCTTGCATCAGTTGCTAGTTGTACCATGTAGGCTATTAACGGATATGGGCCATAGTTTTTTTTTTTTTTTTGTAGGAAATATGCATCTTTATTAGTTATATTAGTATCTTTTAATTCGAATGACATTTGAGCCCATATTAAAAGCTGCTGTTTGCAAGAGCAGGTGATATTTTAGGCAACTTGAAAATTCAGGATTCATACATTGCAAATCGGAAATACACTTCCTGCATGCTGATGTTTCACCATATTTCGTATTGTACTTCTGTTAAATTTTGCCCTTTATGGAATGGGAGATTGAGTAGCAGGCTCTGCCTGAAAGTTGGATCATATCTAATCTTTTGCCATGGCATGGTATATTGGGTTGTTGGTGACGTCATCAACATTATTAAGATTTCTCTAATCATTCCGGGATCTCGAGGCCCGGATTGGACTTCAAAACCTCACTTCTTTGTATTAGATTGCACTTCATAGCCAATTATATTTAGTATGCCTTGACTTCGTACTTTTGTATAATGCAGTCAGAAAGTGCACAAGGAGAAGCTGCTGCGAGTGCGATGGGTGGTAGAGGACGTGGAGGAGGCGCTTTCCGTGGTGGTGGACGTGGGATGAGAAGAAGGTGATCGTAGCCGTGGTCTAATTGGCGTATGGAGTGTTGGTAGAGATTAGAGCTTGGGTCTTTTCTGTAGCTGCCACCCTTTTTTTATTGAGCGTTTTCCGTTTGTATCAATGATCTGTGGAGTGTTGGAATTTTGAGAAATCAGTCTTCATTCGTATTAGATGATGGCTAATTTGTACGACTTTAATGCCCAATTTCTGTTGGATTTGAAGACTTGGAGTCATCCCGGAACCCAAAGGAAAAAAAGAACAGGGTGTTTTTTGAAGACGCCGCGTTTGTACTTTTATTTTAGAAGAGCATCGATGCCCCCATGTTTTTGGTGTTGTGGAGTACGGTAGATAATTGTCTGCAGATGAGAGAAATTTTAACATGGTGTGCACGAATAGGTTTGGACTAAAATCGGATCGAAATTTCTGGATTTTGATCCGATCCATTAGCTTATCATTATAGTCGATGTTGGAAAGTTTGGTCTGAATTTGCGTTTTGGTCCCATCCTATCCGGGTGATTTCCTAACTTGTGAATTAAAAAATGCACGTCCTTGACAGAAGTGTTTGGTTCTGATCCAGTCTTTGGCTTGATCTTTAAATTTATTTTTGATTTTTAGCTCTAAGGTCTGGTCCATATGAGTACGGCTTTTGGCCACGCTCAGCAAATGATCCTAAATAATCCAACCCCAAAACTGACCCTAATAATTTAAATCCTCTACACAAAATATTGAGTGATGGTTGTCAACGGTAGCCAATTTATTAATGGTTTTAAATAATATCCGGGATAGTTATAAAGGAGCAAATTAGATGCAAAGATTCAAGTCGGCCAGCAAATTGGTTAAAACTCTGGGTAAAAAGATAAATTATTGGAGCATACCTCTATACTTTTCAATGTCTTCCCAATAATATGCGGTCAGGTATATATTGAGCGTAAAGAATAGATGTTGAAAAGCTATTTTTGAGGAAAGTATGTCTATAGATTTAGCTGAGAGAAATCCAGTTGAGTGAGGCCTCCAAACCAAGTAGACCCCAGTAAGATCATTGTGTGGGGTAAGTTCAATCTTAGGGTATGCTCAACTTCAAGTGGGGAAATCAATGCGTCAGGGAGTTTATTCACAGGATTAGTTCACATACAAAATTAGGGCTTGCAAATTGATAAGCAAAAAATACAATAATACATAAATTTGGAGAAATTTGATCAATTTACTATTCAATTGAATAAAGAGAAGACAAAAGGGATGAACAATCCCCTCAAATCTCTCTCAGGGAACACAAGTCCTCTCTCTTGGGGTTTTAAGAATGCAAGGTGATACAAGAGAATTAGTTCACAGCTTCAATACAAGTCAAAATCAACTATAAATTATTATAAAGAACAGTATGAAATAAATGAGTGATATGGTACAAAAAATATTGTAACATAGTTTGTATGAAAAAAAATATTACCTAAATATTTATAAGCATACTTAACTATTTTACGTGATCTACCCATTTTTTTTTGTTGGAATTTTAATTCTCTCTCATTTTATTGTAGACTTACATGACCCTTGTAACCATCCATTTTCGCCCCGTGTTTGCTCTTGGACACCTATTTTGGACTCCAACTTCACATATATATATATATATATATATATATATATATATATATATATATATATATATTCCACTACATCAAACACATCATAAGCCAACAAATCTCCACCTTGACATGACATTTGAGTGAAACATGATCATCAGAACCTCTTCCCCAAATAACCTCATAGTATAGGAGCAATAGTTAAGTCTAAGCCATGCTAAAACTTGAAAATAATTAATGACTATTAGTACACCCGTTAGATTGCTATTATTAACTACTCCTCTTGCCAACCTAAGCTTGCAATATAATGCTCTAAGAAAAAAAAAAGGTTCCTCAAAAGCAACATTCATAGCTATGCATCCTTCCAAGGCACAATAGCAAAAACACTAGTAGACCTATGATCATCAAGGTCATCACCCAAGTAGAGTCTGCAACTCCAGTCAACTAGCAATAGACATCCCATACTTGAAATCAGGCGATGCCATACATTCCAAGTACCTCATAATCCACATTAAACCTAGCTAGTGTGTCTCTATTGAACTCAACATGTAATGACTTACAACACACATAGCTTCAACGTTATTAAACAAGGTACCAAGTTACCAACCATAGCATACACCTAATGCCCTACAACACTAGAGTATGTAATTGTGAACATGTAAACCACTTCATTAGCTTTGGACATGGGCAACACCAAAGTGACCAACGACTTGTCTCGATTAGGTATATCCTTTATTATGACAAGCATGCTATCAACATCTAACAAAAGAGCTATTAGTGAATCATCACTCTTCAATGTTTGAGTATAATAAAGAGAATACATCTCTTCCTTGATAATGTTACACCACAAGGTAGAATACACACTAACAAGAGCTTCTAGGTACAACTTTGGTCCCAGCTCATCAACAATACCCGTAACACACAAGGCATAGCCAACTAAATTCTCAAAGTCACATCTCACATGAGCCATCACAAGTCTCCATGATTTGCCTCATTTGCTCCTTTTGCCACTTAGATCCTCCCATAATAGGGACAATGGGTCCATTAGAAAAGTTTGAACCATCCAGATAAATTAGTACTCCACCTAATTTGAAATATCCTACACACTCTCATGCTCCACCTCCTCGGATAATGCATAAGTGAAATTAATCTCTTCGAGGAATAGCAATTCATTGAAGGTAATGACACTACTAGTAACCAACCTGGATGGAGTTGGATCTCACCTCTTCATACTAGAAGGGTCCCATCAATATAAATGTACCTAACCTAAGATCTCCATTGTACTATGTGTAGTAGCTGATGAGCTCATTTGATTATATTTTTTACACATGACCCACTCATAGAAGTTCACAATATTCATACTTTGTCCCTTTAGCAAGGTCATATTCAAGTTTTCGGTCATGCTTATGAAACTTTTATGTCCTATTCACATATATTTAATATTAGTTACATCTGAGTCATACATATTTAATATGCTCTTAGTTGGTCACTCTATAACAAAACCTAGAGGTGAACTTAATATAGTTCAAGTCGTAAATCGAACCATATCAAAATATAATTTTAAGGTTTGACTTAAGTTATGTTTGAAAAATTATAAATTGATTTATAATTTTAAAAAATAATTTGGTTAATATTTAGAAAATTAAATTTCTATTCATAAACCGATATATATATATATATAGTTTTTTAATGTTAATCTTTTTATTACTTGTAGATATATAACTATATGTATACACCTTTAATATTGTATTTAATAAATTGAGTATTATTATGAAAATATTGCTACTCGATGCATACTATTGTGTCACTCTTATTGCTCCACAATTCAATAGTTTGAAATGATTTTTTTGCTAAACAATATTTTTTAATATTTAAAATTTATAAACCACAAATCAAATCATATTGGACTATAAATTTTCAGTTTGTATGATTTAGAAAACAATTTGGTCTGATTTAGTTTATATTTTTTTAAAACTATGACAATATAATTTGATAGAATTTGGTACCAAAATTGGATCAAATTACATAGTACTTACTTAGGAATGACAACATATCGGATACTCTATATTTGTTATTTAATATCGATAAAAAATTCTATACCTATATTCGTATTTAAATCTGGCGGATCTTTTTTTTCTCATTTATATCCATATCTATTTACATATCCATCAGATAAAATCCATTAAGTATAAAAATTATTTAATATTATAATTATATACTTAGATTGTTAAAATTTAATTATATCTTCATTTTTAACCTTAGAAAATATACATAAAGTTATATAAATAAGGATAAAAATATAATTTTATATTAGATAAACGAATACAGATACAAATATAAATTTAAAAATCCCTTATCTATATCCATATCTAAATTTGGTAAACATTTTCCCGCTTTTTTCATATTCGTATCCATATCCGTTTATCCATATTTGTTTACACATCGAACAAATAAAATTCGTCAAATTTCGAATAAAATCCATTTGATTGCCATATCTATGCTAACTCCAACTGAACCAATATGCTCACACAATGCCTTCTTGCCTATCATTGCAATAATAGGTCTTCCGACACTCCTCAACGTGTCATCATCTGTAACACAATGGTACTTGTTACTACATAATGAAGTTGGTGAAATCAAATTCTCGATTAGTTTAGGAACATGACAAGCATTAGATAATACATACT
The DNA here is from genome assembly GCA_039764185.1 of Tamarix austromongolica. Lineage (NCBI taxonomy): Eukaryota > Viridiplantae > Streptophyta > Magnoliopsida > Caryophyllales > Tamaricaceae > Tamarix > Tamarix austromongolica. The sequence goes on along the minus strand of CM077816.1, from coordinate 48,173,299 downwards.
GTAATCGTTTTCCACACAACAATTTCACATTCATGTTACAATCCGTTACGCGTACACTGTAGAACCTATTAATAACGACATTTGAATTGTAAATGCGGATTGCATCTTTTCATGACCGGTTGAAATTACACAGTTCTGATACGCTCACAACCACTCCACTAAATATCCAGATTGATGACTTCCAAGAACAGGAAATATATAACGTCAACTCTTATAGCCTCAATAGTGACGCAAGCTTCTAATACAGAAACGACATTGTGCCCACTGCCCAAATCTGCACCAAGAAACGAAAATTAAGTCTGTACAACGTCAACCTCCACAAAACCAAGAGTTCAGAATGGCAGAATGAAGTGATGGAATAAAAACATTTAGGAGAGGGCAGTGTAAATATCTGTCGACCATCCTCTAAGTAAGCATATACACCTTCGAAGTCACATCTGGTACCCGATTCCACCAAATTCTAACCCCAGAAAATTTGAGGCATTTTCTATGTATATTTCACCTCTACATGTACTTTTAAAATGATCCATTTTTTTTTCGTTTTCCAGCAAACTCGAGTGTGCCTATTGAAAAGTAAAAAGATAGAACTAACCCTGTCATATTATTTGATGTTCGCTGGTGTAGAAGGAAAATCAACTACTTTTCCTACAGCAACTGTTTTCCCTGCATTAATATCAAAAAAAATTCAGCACTCTGAAATATACAAATTAAAAGAAAAAATGACAGTTCAGGAACAACATTCACCTTCAGAACGAAGGGTAAAGCGGCCTAGCTGTGCCAGCTCAGAGAACTTCTCAACGCATATTGACTTGTTCACCTATGATTGGCATGTAGCAAAACTAGTCACTTAAACTGATATGAAGATGGTCCACAATGATTATAAAAGGTGTTAAGTAATAACAACAGGAGATAAGAAAGAAAGAAATATTTAACACTAAATCCGACTCGTGAAGCAAAAGTTCATATTAGAGTTTGAAATGTCGCGTCTAAAAGATCATGTACTGAAAACTCGACTAGTAAAATCACCATAGGGACCATGCCATAAGGGCTTATAATCTGAAGTTGAATCTTGAAAAGAAAAGGTCGGTTTAATTCACTCACAAAGATTCAAAAGACTAAGTGCGTATTAATTTGACACCATTTCTTGTTTCTTCTCAAACGGCCAAAAGAAGTCCAAATATTTAACCCTGAAGCACATACATTTCCACCACACCGAGTATGTTTCACTCGTGCTCAAAGCCCAGATGGGGACAGAAAACAAGAGACTTCTAAAAGTCAAGATTTTCAGTAATACCACACATAGTCATGAAAGAGAAGGCACGGGTACATGTACTTGGATGATGGTCCAGCATCAACATCATCCTTCCAAAAGAACAGAGAATAGTATGATCAACATGTTTTATACACTAACACATGTAGAGCCGGCAAAAGTTGACCCGACCCGAAAAATCCGACGAATACCGACTCGATCCGCCCGAAATCCGATCCGATTTTATCTGAGTAATTAAAAGCCCGAAACCTATCCGACCCGATCCGATACATATCCGATATCCGATATAACCCGAGAAATCATAAGCCCGAAATAAACCCGACCCGACCCGCTATTCACCCGAAACCCGATATAACCCGAAAAACTATAAATTCGAAATGACCCGACCCGATCCATTATTTATCCGAAATCTGATATTATCTAAAAAATTATAAATCTATAAAGATTCAACTTGGTACCACCCAAAAATTAACATTAACCCATAACTCAAAATTTTTAAAACTTCATAAAACATGAAATAATATAGATGTGCAACTAATCCATACTAGCACTTACATCAAAATCTAAAAACAATATACTTTCATAAAATTTATATCACTTATGTATATACAAATACAATATCCATTGATACCAATAGAAATAAAAGTAGAGAAAAAAAAAAGAATAACACTACTATGCCATTTAAATATTAGTTCACTTCCATTATTCCATCTAGTACCATAAGATAATAACAGTGCAGTCTTGAACACTATATGTTAGTATCTATACGGTCATACCTTGCAATATAGCACCTACAACATCATAGGAAAGTAAGAAAAATCTAGAGTGAGAATGTTAGTTATTCATTATAAAAATTGAAGATTAATATTTTTTATTACATCAACAGTGTTAAATAGTAAGAAGTCAATATTAGTTGGTCTTTTGTCAATAATAGTCATTATTACTTACTTTATTTAATTTTTATCTTATTTAGCTTGATATGATCTAATCAAAATATATAATAAAAAAACTAATATGTTGTTATTATTATTTTTGCCATAATTGATATTCATTGATTACTATTATTATTGTTATCATTATTTTTGTATTATTATTATTATTATTATTATTATTATTATTATTATTATTATTATTATTATTATTATATTTATTAAAATTATGTTGATATGATGTGATCAATCTCTTTTAAAAATAATATGAGAAGTACAACCTTAGAAGTCTTCATTTGTTATCAATTATCAATGACTATTATAAGTTAATATCATGTAAGGAGCGTATAAGATATAAATATAATATAAACTTAAAATAATACTAGAACTCAATGTGACCAAGCTAATAATGGAGTTGAATTATAAGTTATACCTTAACATAAAAAGAAAAGTGATACGATTTGAAAACTTTTAAATTTGAAACGTCAAATACATCTCCAAAGATGAAATAATGATAAAAAAATTCTAAGGCCCCAAAACAATTAATATAATAATTTAATTTTGATTGAATAAGATAAATTAAAATAAATGATCTCAAAATCATTAGCTTTTAATAATATCTTGGAATAAAAAGAAAGAAAGAAAATGACACAAGCATGGCTCAAATATGAAATAACCTAAATTCAATCTAAATTCAATCCGAAAATATAATAATTGAAACTCAACCGAGCCCGATCCGAACCCGAACCGAAATTAGAACAACCCAAATTTACCCGAATCCGAGTCTATCCGATCTCAACCAGACCCGACCCGAGAGCTTAGAATGACCCGAGATTATCCGATACTGAGTTGATCCGAATCAAACCCGACCCGACCCGACCCGACAAAATAATCCGAAATTATCCGAAACCGATGTGACCCGATTATTATATTACCCGATCCGATAGTGACCCGACCCGTCCGATTGCCAGCTCTAAACACATGTATGTGAAAGCTCTGCTGATATTATTAGAAACGTCAAGTGTTAATATTTGATTATCAGGTATACCTGTATACGACAAACAACAACAGCACCATTTTTAACAAAAACAATCTTCTTCTTCATGGGCTTCCTGGTCTTTGGATCAATTTGATGCTTAAGCTCAATGATCTCACATTCTTCCATGGCAGCATGTATATGCAGTACAGCCTTGTAGCCAGCAGTGAAAATTGCCTAGGAAAGCAGAAAAGATGCTTAAGATGAACATGACATATCAACACTCAGGATTTGCTTATTTATCTATAAGGAGAATAAAAATAAGTTGAGAGCTAATTACATACATTATCTAGCAACTCAATAATTTGCAGCTGGGCAACAAACTCATTAACAGCAGCTATGGGTTTCACTGCATTATGGAAGACATTTGAAAATTTGAAGTTTTGGTGAGCTGAGGTCCAATTGAATGCACTACTGTTAACATAATAACATGAGTTCAACTGCTAAAGGCGCGTGAAACACTTGAAAATATGGCAACAAATTGTACTTCACATCCGGAGCATAATACACGCCAGCAAGCTAGCATGTACTCCAACGGGATTCAGTGTTTACCAGATACTTTGATATTGAGGCTTTATCAACGCAAATGAGATGGTGTTAAAAAAAAAATATGTTAACTTACTTAGCAGGTTCACCTGAACTTTACCTGATCCAGCTATGATGAACCATTAAGTAGAATTTGTCAAATCATATTCCCATATATGCAGCATGAAAATTCAGACATGAGAGTTTCACCCATAAAGAATTTCATAGGCAAAGAATGACAGCTTTAGATTTGTGTATCTCAATCCTCAGCTAGCACTTATGCCAAGATATTGCCCCATTATCATCTTCAATTTGAATAAAACTATAATGCACATCAGCGGTAATTATCCCCAACCAGTTGTCTCCATGAACAATCCATCTAACAAAGGTTTGTAAACAGTAACCTCAAAAGACACTGCCAGTTACCAGAACTTGAAAGCACAAATCCCGACAATACATCTTCTTCTTCAACCCCAGATATTCTAACTCGCAGATTCTCCCCAGGTCCAGCACTGCTGACTTTAGACTCATCACAGTACACAGCAACAACTTTTACTTGAACCTGTAGTTTTTTGGAATAACATCAGCTACTTCTGCAGTTCTGCTTACAGTTCATCAATACATAGAAGACTAATTATGAATTTGACAAGTTACCTTGTTTGGCATGACCGTTAAGATATCATTCTCATGCACAATGCCGGATTCCACTTTACCCATCACGACAGTTCCCATGTCCTTGAACTTGTCAATTATAGGCATCCTACAACATAAGAACTTAAAAACTGGATAACAATTACACATCAACAATGAGTGGAATAAATCACTTGACCAGGAAACATTTCATACAAGACATACCATTGATAACAAGAAGCAAGTACCTACAGATTTACAGACACTGCAAAATTGACACAGTAATGCAGTATGACATGCTGTTGGTAAACACGAGAGAAGCTTAATCAACAGACACCTTACAAAGAGGTTACAGGGAAGATGTTACGCTATTTCTCATGGGAGAACTCGCTTGGAACCATCTGACCTCAAATCTAACAAGTTTGGAAGGGTAAATAGGGAGTTAAAAGCAACATTCAACAACCATAAATAGATCCATATACTTTTCTCGGTGATTGCAGTCCAGGAGGAAAAACTAAAGCAAAATATTTTGTTTGATGAAAAAATCATTGCTTCCAACATCATGTTAAGGATTGGATATGCAATTACTTTCTATACAAAGGTTTAGCCATAATATTGTTCAAAGCAAAGTGCAAGCAAACTGGAAAAGCAAACAGCAGAGTGACATGAAGAATTCACCGTGGATGGATAGTGACTAGTCAGCATGGTTATAAAAGCCCAATCCAGATCTACGATCAGGAAGTTACTAAATGATCCAAATTGTGGCAGCATAACCAAGAAAGGATTAGAATAATTTACATTCTAGAGAGGATCTTATGATCTTACATAATGGTTATAATAGTTTGACATGTCATTCGGGTCCGTTTCGATAACCATATTGTTTCTATCTGAATCATTCATTTCATTTTGGCTTATGTGATTCACCACTTTTTGTAAATATTCAAAAGTATCCTTACCTTCTACCACAATTTACTATAGTGCCTTTAAAAGATAATAAAGTATATATCCAAAGATGTTAATATGAATCGCAGTTCATTTCATCTTTATTTCCGCACTTAAAAATTTCCAAATAGAGATTAATTTATTGATTTCTATTTAGTTAAATATGATCTCCTTTCTTTCTTTCTTTCTTTTGTAGTGTTTTTGCCTTTTTGATACATACCGATTTCAAATTTATGGCACATAACTGTAACTACTTAATTATCAACTAACTCAAAGCAAAATAACAACCCTTTAATATATTCTTAAACTTCAAACATACACCTTTAACTTCAGGTTCAATAACTTAAGTACAATCTAATACAATTATTGCGTGTTTTCAAAATTTTATAAGATACTACAATTTTATGGTATGATTCCAAAGACTTTCTCAATCCTAAGCAGGATCTTGCTTCCATCAACATTGCTAGTTGGAATATCATAAAACCTTAGTGTCGAAAGTATATGGTAGCGAGGAAAAGACTAGTTTTTATGCTCCTAACAATTCCTAAGCACAACCCTAGATGAAAACCTGCCACTAGAAAGTCCAAAAGTTATCATCATCCTTGAATACAACAAGCTACGATTGTTTCAAAAACAAATGCTAATAGTAGTAGCAGTAGTAATATTAGTAGTAGTGGTAATGGTCGTAATAATGAGTATTACATCATATATCCTGTATTTTTGCGAGATTACACCATATGCTCAAAATGCCTTTTCTCCCACTGAATATCCATGTATTTATGTCATTATGCACCTCCTACTCTTCTGCCATCTTTTCTATTAAATTCACATATGCCTTATTAATCATGCTTTAGTCAAAATTTCTTCTTCATTTTTCTTTTGTTTATATCATTTTTATATATTTTGTTCAAACTAAAAATCAAAATATTCTTTATCCTTCTCATGAACAAAATTCTATAATGAGAAGAAAGAAATTTCCTATTTCATTTCTAACAAGGTACATAACCTAAGTAAAAAACTGCCACTTGTTTTTTAACAATTCCTACATGAACTTGTAAGCATTTTAAGTATTTTTTTTCTGTCTTTTGCTTTCTTATGCATTAGACCCCAGAACACAAAAAAATCATCTCCATCCTTTCCTCCTCCTTTCCTCTTTCCCCTTTGCATTCCTCCTTCATCCTCCCCTTGTCTTACCTTTCATCTTCCTCATTTAATCTCAATTAAAAGATACAAACTCAATTAACCTTTATTTTTCTCCTCTTCAATTAAGAAACTAAAATTTCCTATTCAATCTCAATTAAAAGAACAAAACCATAGACTCTTCAACCACTGCTACCTACTGTAGACCTATCGCAACCGTTCAGCTGTACCCAAGTAGGTTGTAAATGAACAGAATTGGCTCGCGAGCTTTTTGGGCTTGACTCATTTATTTAACTAAGTGCGCCGAGCTTAAGCATCGTAGCATAAACATGACCAATTTGAACTCGAATTCATTTATAATGCAAAAGCTCGTGAACTGGCTCGCCTTGTTTATAAATGAGTCGAACACAAGCCTTATTTTTCAATTCATTTATTAAACGAGCCAAGACCAAGCCCACTCCGACTCAACTAATTTACATCCCCTTCCATGGCTGTCCCTGCTACTTCAACCACTGCTGTTAAATAAGCATTGATTGTTGGGAGTAGATGGATTTGTGGTGGTAACTTTTGATGAAGTGCACAAATCAATTTTGATACAAATCGATCAAGAATTGATATTTGTTTAGGTGTTTGAATATAGAGGATTTCTGTTTATTGCTCTCTTCTCCTCTAATTTTCATACCATACAAACAACAAATTATTATGGTGATTTTATTTATTTATTTTTTAAATTAGTGGTTGTGGAGGTTGTGGGTTTGTAGTGTAATCATAGTTTTAAAAACCAAATTGATTATCAAACCAGTATCATAATTGTTTCACTTGTTTAGTTGCCAACCCAATGGTTTGAACTGGTCGAACCAATGGTACAACTTAGGTCAAAAAATAAATATAAAAAAAAAAACTATGCATGAATTTGACCAACTTGTGACTGATTTTTTGGACTTTATTGTTGTTTCATCAATTCCCAATGGTCCATTCGGTTCTAGGCTTCTGAGACCTAGCACGTGGAATTAGACCAGTTCGCTGACCGACCAATCTGGTCTGGCTTTCCAAACTATGGGTGTAATTGTTCACAAATTTAATGATGTTGGAGGCAGTTTAGTGGTATCTGGTTGGTGAGTTTTCCAAAATTTCATATGTAATGCTCTAATTTCTTTCTATGTTTGTTTTGATATATTTTTCAGTAAATGTGTAATAAATTGAAAATTGTTTTGTTACCTCTACCCCCCCCCCCTTTTTTTGGTTTGGTGAGATTGGAGTTGAAAAAGGTATGTTGAGGTTGAAGATAAAGATGAAAAAGTGAAGATTATTTGAACATTTGAGAGTAAAATAGGAATATTATTATATAGTAACACCATCAGCCTAAATTTTAACAGAAAAAAATGGTATATGATGCAAAAAAGTTAACATACAAGGGTTTTGGTGGGGAAATAAAAGCCTTTGAGCATATGGCATAATTTTGCGGGACATAGGGTGCAACATCAACAACAATAATAACAAGAAACAACATAAAAGTACGACAAGAAAAAACATTTTGGGGAAACTTAATTATACACAACATAAGATCACTCAGCTATCCATATTTACAGCTTTAACACTTGATACCAGGGAAGAAGCAAAGCATAGTTAAAATCATACAATGGCGGACAAGAAAAAATTAAAAAAAATAATTAAAAAGTAACCAAAATGAATAATGAACCAGAGCAACATATATCAAGAAACTTCTGGTTGACTCCAAGGTGACTTAAATAATACTTTATGAGAACATGCAAATATAGGGGCGCACGCTAGGGGTAGGATGGAGGGTGGTCACCAAGGTAGAGTGGTTTACATGAAAGTAACCAACCTCGATTACGTTATAAGACCAAATGAATCATACCTAAATAAACCACTCAGATCTCGTGGAGGAACATCAACAGTGTCAAGGGCTTCAAAAAGGCATGGCCCATTCCACCAAGGACAAATAGCTTTATCCATTCTTCTATCAAGATTTGAGCCAACTAGACCGGATATGGGAAGTAACCTAACATCTTTCCACATGAAAAGAAAAAAATCACGGTCAGACTTGAAAATAATACAATTTATCATTGAAAATTTGAAAGAACAATATATGCACTTATTTAGCCTAATAATATCTTTGAATTCTTGTACACAGTTCAACATCATACTACTGTAAAATGAATCAGATTAATCAGCTAAAAGCACTGAGTAGTGAGTACTAGTTTGTATATTCATCACAGAGCATAAGGAAATTCAAATAACATTTCCAAGTTCAGATTTTGCATTACTAAAGAAAGGATAGAGGTCATTATTGCCTTTCAATTGATGTGCATTAATTCTCCTCCAACAATAAAGCTATAAAAATGATCCTCCAGATAGTTTTGTTCCAGAAGGAGAATTTTTACCTTTTCTAACATTGTACCCCGAAGATTTCAGGAAAGGTATCATCTTCGACTCAATTTCATTGTACCTAGAAAATATATAAGGAAAGATGAGATCCAGAAAAACCTATGATAAATCAACCAAACATATTTTTAATGTACACGCCATCTTAATTCCTTTTTAGTGCTGACCAACATGTGCAAGATAAATGTGGATTACCTTTGCTTGAACCAATTCACAGTTGGATCATCCATTTTGTTAACAGCGACAATTAACTTAGTCACACCTAGAGTCTTTGCAAGTTGAACGTGTTCACGGGTTTGACCCCCTTTCTCATACCCTGTTTCAAACTCTCCTCTCCTAGCAGATATCACCTAATTCATAGAGTGATAAATATTAGGGGGGATCACAAGTCAGATGCCTATTTCACATGCCAAAATAATACATCACAAAAATAATCACTCACCAGCACACCTATATCAGCTTGGGATGCCCCACTGATCATGTTAGGTACAAAACTCTTGTGGCCCTGCAAGCCAGTAAGCACGGTAAAGGAATGATACGAATGTTAGTAAAGACTCCCACATGAATATCAAAATCAAAACCTTTAGAAGGATCGTGTACAAATCTAGGGATAAGCTCAGTCCCAGAAAAATACAGTCATCCAATGTAAGTGACATTGACAAGACCCCTAAACTTTCAGCCAAAACAGAAAACAAGATTTGATCACATCAGGTTCATGGCTATTCATTCAATCCACCGCCAGCAAAACTTTCATATTTATCATCCCATCCACAACTACAGGGACAATATGTATATCAGATTTACAGAAGGAGATGCTGGATAATAAGCAGAAAATAGACACAAAAAGAAGTCAGAACTATGAAAGTTGTTGGTTGTTGTGATGGACCATCTTTATCCATTGGGAAAGTATTTCCAATATATAATTGAAAATTGCAGTAGAAAAGCTGCCCTAGGGATCAAAACAGCTTTCTCAAACAAAGCCTTGGAGTATTCGTAAGTGTCCCAACCCCATGTAGAAGGGCTCGTAAATCCTCTTACACTACTGGTGCATGTAACGAAAGTTGGAAACTCCCAATTCCATCTAGAGCATCTCACTCTTAAGAGCCTCCTCTCCCTATGCCTCTTTCAAGTGATTAAATTATTGAAAAATGATTTGTCATCAAACATCAAGAGCAACTATCCTGGAAACATGAAAGTCCATGGTGCCAATACTTTCATAAAAACAACTTGGTCGTCGTGATCGGAAAGATTTTCAATGGAGAGAAGTGGGCTGAGAATTACAGATTTCAATGCCTTCAATATGGATTATGAACCACTAGGTAAAATGGTCTTGGATGTCCCATTAGAAATGAAAATTCAATAACACAACTAAGAGAAATTTCTAAATATCACCCCTTCCTAAAATAGACAGAAAAAAGAAATGTTTGCATCTCTCTTTTGAGCTAGATTAAAAAAAAAAAAAAAAAAAAAACTAGGGCAGGACTCCATCTTTGTAGAAACTTCATACTGAAAGGTGACACAAAAAGATCATTGCTCAGCGAGGAACCTCTAACCCATCCCTTTCCTATTGCCTCACTTTGGCTCCATTTCACAGATGATACTTGAATTAACCTCAAATTGTTACCAGAACAATGAGAATGATTGAGATCACATGTAACTTCCCAATATAGTGGACTATAAATGACTGTTGCACTTAAGTCGCAAAAAATGGTAGCACCCTTTCTTGAAACATTGTAAGCTCTACCATCTAAAGGTAGAATGCATCCGCACACAGTTAATTTGGAATTTCCAGCCAGTGTTTGACACTGCTTCCCAGAGTTTACTTTCACCCTCAAAGAATCTACATTCCTCCACATGAATGCAGCAAATGCAGAATAATTATCTGGGTCATAAAGTATCAAAATAAGCCAACATGACGAAATGTGGCAGAGTTTACTCATGTCACTTTCCATCCGGCAACGTAAATGAAAAGGCTCAACATTGAAGACGCAAAATTGAGAAAACAAAACTTCTCATAGCCAAAGTTTAAGTTACCGGTGCATCCAGAATTGTGAATCTTGTTGTTTCTGTTTCAAAATGAGCTCTGCCAACCTCAACTGTTTTCCCCTGCAGTACCATTTCAGAATTCATCCACAATCAAATATGCAAAAACATAAGCCAATTATAAAAAATGACAAAACAATTCCACTCAACCAACTTCCAAGGCATGATATCGAGAGAGATTTCACAATGTACCTTGAGCCTCTCCTCTTCATTGGTGTCCATAATATATGCCATATACCTTGAAATTTTGGAACCAGTTCTGATCAGTAGAAGTAACAGAAGAAACAAACAATTCACATACTAACTATATCCTGGTCACACACAAACAGGTACCCAGAACATTTTCAATAAACAACTTCAAACTAAAGAGAAAAGCAATGGGGCGACTAGAACAAATGAAACCATTTCTTTACCTTCCATCTGGAAACACAACCGTGATAAAGCTAATGCAACTCATAATTATAATTTCAATAAACAATTCCATAATCTCCAATGATGGTAGTAATTATAGAACAATATAATGATGATGCAATGAATCAGGAGCATGTTTTGATAACATATCTTGCAATCAAGGGCGGTTTAGGAAAGTGCCCTGACTAAAAAGTTCAGAAATACGAAAGATAATATCAGTGCCAGCATGCTTTGCTCACAATAAAATTGTACATGATGACACGAATATCATAAGATGAAAATAAACATATTCAGCCTGAAAATGTGAAGAAAATCTTTACCAGCTCTCTCTGCTTTTATCTTTTGCTTCTTTCTCATACTTTTGGATTGTGCGATCATCAACCTGGCCACTTCGGAGGAGTATTTGCCCACCAGTAGTAGATTTTCCTGCATCTGATTGAGACACAGAGGGTAAAACACTGAACAACATATCTATTATACTCAATGCAATAGCAGCATCTTAAATGATATTCACCCCCAAGTTTCACACATGTAGCAGATCTAAAAAACATACAGCTGGATCTGCAGCACAAATGCAACTACTCAATTGTGCAACCTCAACAGAACCATGTATCAAGTGTCAAAAAAGTCACATTACGATGCTTGATCCATGGGTATACTCAAAAGTAGCATCCCTTAAGTAGCGATAATGTGCTACTACCCAAAACTAACCGTTCCAAAAGGTATTAAATATTATATGTACAACTTACAAGCACAAACAGTAGGAAATAGAAGCATAAGCACTTTACTGGTAATATCCCATATTTTTGAAATTAAATTCCCTTAAGCTCAAGGACTTTATTAACAATTTTTTAAAAAAAAAATATTATTTAATTATTTTATCTGAGATCCATTTTATGGTTTTATTAATGGTTTTGACTTCATATTAGAATTTCGTTAATCATTTTCATTACGGATTATTCTAGATAAATTCATTTACAATTATCATTTTTATTATATTTATATGAGTTCAATTTCTATTTAAAAATATATTTACGTTCCCTCGAGTTTCTTTTAGCATTTAAAATTCATTTTTGATTTTAACTTCGTCTTGTAATAACGATTTTATTTTGGAGTTGTATCCCATCAACAGAAATAAATCATTTAAATTATAAAATCCCTTTAAAGTGGTAAAATTATTTTAATAATTTATATTCCTAACAAATATTTCATTCGTTAAATTTATTTATTTTACGGAGTTGATAAGATCTTAAAAAAAATATAAAAATTTCTGTAACTTATTGATGAGTTTCTTTCCATAATTAATTTTTTTCCCTTTTTGGTTTATGGAAGATCTTTTTCGGAAATCATTTAAATTAATTTCAGTTTCTTAAAATTTGATTTAAGTATCTATCAAGACAACTTTGAATATTATTTTAAGGTCGTGTTATATCTTCTTAAATAATGCGAATTATTCCTATTGTTAGTACCTTTATCTGAAAGTTTTCCAGAATTCTTTAAATAACCTTTGTGTTGGTTTTATTTCCTTTAGATTCTCATAAAACAGTTTCTGCTACAGAACTTTATGGTAAAATTATTCTTTATTATCTGAATATTTATAGTTTGAGTTTAATACCCTTATAACACTAATCGACACTTTCAGCAATTATAATGACTAAGTACTCATAGTTAGCAAATTAGAAAGTTCTGGATTTTAAGTTACAGTAATAATCTCCTTCCGTAACCGTAGTAACCCACAACCATATAAATAGATGACTACTTATATTTTGGAAAACCAAAATTCCTGCCGTTGCATTTACTTTTTCTATGCATCACCTATTCTGTTGATCTTGGAATTTAGAAGTACCCATAGGCGAATATAAGCTTTCAAGTGAAGGAAAAATGAGAAGGTAAGTCGCCATCCTCTGTCAAACCATTAGTAGGTTCATATTATCTGATATCTGATGATCTGATCCAATATCAAATTGATCTTATCCGAAATATTAAATAACCGATCCAATATTATTATTTTTTTCAAATCAAATATCCGATTCGATAACTAAAAGATCAAATAAATCAGATATCCAATCCGACAAATAGAAATAACATTCGATCCAATAAATTATATACATATACACTCTAAATACTATTTATTTTTCATAACATTTTGTTTTATATAATCAAGTATGTGTGTGTATGGGTGTATAATTTGAAATGAGTGTTTATTGTAAGTAAGTTTTATACTTTTTAATTATTATTTTGATTAAACATTTAATTACTATCCAAAATTTAAAATTACTAATTAAATATAATGTAATTTAATACTCAAATCAAATCATTAGATCATATTTGTTCAAATTGGATCAATTTTTTATTTTTCGATTGAATAATTTTTTATTCAATATTTCTCAATTGTGGCCTACTCAAAAGTTTTAAATCTGACGAATTATTTGTTATTTGATCCGAAACTCTCGGATATCTGAAAATTTTTTCTTGATATCCGATCTTACAAATATTTGAAACACCGGATATCCAATGCATAAACACCCCTAACCATGAGCATATCTAGCTATATTTCAGTCGTGTTTAGCTAAATCAATTCAGTATAAAGTTATTCCATGAACCAAGCTGTCCATCTATAAAATAAATATAAACAAAAAAAAATGATGTGAAATTAATAGCTGGCGGATGATTTCGTTGATTGGTGGACCTTGCCCGCATTAGGTATCTGCATGAGTATAGATGTGCAGCATACACTATACTGTAGCAGGTCATGGGTGATAGCATGCAGGTAGTAGCCTCACATATAGGCTAAAGACTGACACTTCATATGCATGACTAGTAGAGTGGCCTTCTACCTATTATCATATATATGAAAAAAGGAGACCAACTTTGCTGGGTAAGTAATAGAATAACCTATACCACTATATATCTAGGCACATATAACTTCTATGGACAATGGACATGATGGGATATTAATTAGTATGTATACTTTAATATTATGCCAATTCTTTTTTTTGGGGGGGGGGCAATTGTTAATGGATTTCATTGGCGATTCCCTCTAATATTAGGTATACCAAGGGTTAATCAAATAACCTACGATATGGATCCGTCAATTGGCTGATGTATCGTTTCAGTATTAATGTGCTAATTATAATTTGGGATGATTAGTTGGGTTCCAACAAATAACTAATTTTATTATAACTACGTAATTTGGTGAATTAAAATTTAGTGATCCTCCGCTAACTTATCAATTTATAGACTATCCAAAATATGAATTACAATTTTAGATACATATTTACTGATCAATGAACTTTGCTCACAAAATAATTATTCATGCATAAAATACATATATGATATTTTGATAGCATTAATAGTATATTAATTCCAAATTAGGGACTTTCAACTTGCATGGTAAATTTTAATTGACCCTTCTCTAGCAATTTATTTAATTATTAGCTAAATCTTATATCCACTTATCTAATTTGGACTTGGAACTATATGTATAATAGGTGATAAACCAAAACGGGTTAGAAAATTTATGGACTCTACTACATAGGGCCTAAGAAGCCTGAAGTGTATTTCTGCAATATATTTTGCTCGATATTAATAATATATTATGGTTAGCTATATGACTAACCGCCTAGTGAGCTTTTGGTGATTGGGTTACATTTTTAGGTAAGCCACTTACCCTTCTGATTAACCAAATATAGGTAAATTATCCTCCCTATTTTGAGGTATGTGAAACTATAATCGTAATGTATGACTCAAGATGCTTTTCGGATATATATGTGAAAATCATTGGTGGTACATGTGATTGATTAGTTATGAGCAATTTAGTTGTCATTATTTTAATATAATAATAATGGTATACATGGCTATGATTGAGTGTTTGAAAATAAATAAAGGTGATGATATGATTATGATGGACATGATTAGTTGTTGTATGGGTACAGATTGTATTATTCATGTTTGTGACCTAGAAAGGGGCCTAAAGTTCTATCTTCTATGGATCAAAATTACAGAATAAAAGTTTTTATCCTACAGAGAATTTTAGGATAAAATGATTTCCGTCAAAGAATGTGCATGGAAAAAGGGATTGTTTGGGCTTCTCTGTATGGTATGTAATTGTTAGAAATGGTAGACTAATAATTAATAATTAAAAATAAAAATAACTTGAGTTGGAATTTAGACGTTCCCCAGGGTTGGCCTCCTAAGGATGGTTTGGTAATGCCTTCCCTTTTTCGTGGTGCTGGCTATCTATATTGGGTCAGTTGGTGGTTATAGTCCACTCTTTGTTATTTTCACAAGCTAGTAAGGCTCCATGTCTACTATATAGGATCATATAGGATCATACATGACCTATTAGGGGGTATGCACACTTAAGGACTGAATCACCTAGGTGGGGAATCCTTGGGAGAGAACCTCCGCTTAGGTACCCTAGGAGTGATCCTCTTGTGGATGCTATTTGTGGCGAAATGCCACCACTGTTATTTGGTGGATTTGTTCCATAGACCGATCTTTATGGATTCAGATTGTTCCCACTCGAGTTATTAAAGTGGTTGTCTTAGAGTTGTGTGGTGACCTTAAATGAAAACAAAAGAATAATTTGTTCTAAAATTTTAAGTTTATATACAGTTATATGATAATATTATACATGGCTTTCAATATATACCATTCATCATGGCTATTATGCTTGTATTATACCATGCCTGTAAATTATAGTATGAATCATATGTTTGGCATTGTGTGTGGCTTACTCAACATTGGTCCCATGCTGAATTAGTTGTTAAATGGGACTTGTGATAATCTCGATATTATGTATCGGGTGAGCAAATGACCTAGCGCAGGTTAAGGACATCTCAGAGCTTTAAGTGGACTGGGTCGGGCTAGAGTGGAGGTTATCCAGAGTTGCTATATCTTTTAAGTACTACTAATTTTAGTACCATTTTATTTATATTTGGAATCTCAAACTTTAGTCTATAATGAACCATTTTTATTTGGGAGAATGACACCGTGTCAAATAGGCAGACATTATTTATTTTATTTAAATTACTCTATTTATCTTGTATCATTTTCTTCGTTTGAGATAGGTTTATTAGCCTTACACTAGCTTTGAGTAAGTGGTGGATACTTTATTCATACTTATTGTGGTGGTAATACCCCCAAAAATGGATTTTACGCTTCCGTATTTTAACATTCTTAATTCATTTTACAAGCTGAAAAATATGACACTCATCAGTAACAAAAATCAGTAACAAGATAATTATTTCTAATGATCTGATAAGCCCTTAGACAGGTATACATATATGAGAAGGGGTGAGAATTGAGCTGTTAACTAAGAAGATACACCACTAGTCCCTGCTGCAGTGGGTATTTCAGCTAGTTAGTAGTGGTCATTATTTTCATTATGGTTAGAGTTTGAAAAGGCCCAAGCTGCACCTAGGCGATTGGGTGTCTTAGAGCCTAGCACTAAACACAAAGCAAAGGCGCACCTCTAAGCAAAGTGAGGCTCCTAAATTGCATAGCCTAATATTTCTTTTGATCTTCCTAAACAAATGTGATCTTTTCCCACAAAATTATGTCTTTTGGTCTTTCCATGACCTTTTTTCCTCCCTTTCCTTTCCAACATGGATTAAGTTAATGTATTTGTGAAAATAAAGACAAAAAATAGCTAATAATAGTTTACTTATACTATAAATATTCGTTCCTTCAAAATTTTATCTATCTGTCTTCCTATAACCTTTTTTCCTCCCTTTCCTGCCCAACATGTGAACTAATTATAATATTGACTGCAGAGTTTGCTGGATGAAATTAAAAAAAAAAAAAAAAAATTATTAAGGCATGCACCTTAGAACGTTGCGCGCCTCATTGCCTTAGCTGTGCCTACTGCCTAGCCAATATCATGTCACCTATGATAAAATAAAATAAAAAGCCCCCAACCTCCAGCTCCTTGTGCCTTTTCAAACACCATTACTGCTTGTGTTTTTTTTTATTGACAATCTGTCATTAGAATCAGTGAGTCACCAATTCTGTTAGGATGAGTCATGGGTCGGAAAGGAGGTTCTTAGCTGCCCATATTAGGAAAAATTCTTAGGTGAGCTCAACTCACCATAAATCCTCTCTTACAAAAGTTTGGGATCCTCATCTAAAGTGTATTTATTACATCATTTTTATATGAGAAGGTTCATGGTGAGCTGAGCTCACCTTAGAATTTATACTATATTAGAGAGTACCAGGACCTCGAATCCCTGGTTTTATCACCAGTTTTTCATAATCAATCACCTAATTCCTTCCCTTACACTCCTCTCTGATTCTCACAATTGGTCTCATTTTCCTTGCTGTTTGAGTTTGTTGTGGAGCTGATACTTAACATAATCCTAAGACTGGTAGTTCAGATTCCATTTGTAATGGCACTCATCCCATGTCTTTCTGTATCTGTGTTTCAAAAGATAAATTACCATCAAAAACTGAAAGGACATACCAACATGTCCAATAAACACCACATTTAAGTGCCTCTTCTTTTGACCAATCATCTCTCGCACTGTCCCCGCATTGTCCTGAGTTGAAGTGCTCTTGTCATTCACTGTAAGAGAGAAACCAACATAAACAATACAAAACCAAAAAAGTAATTATTGGAAGAGAACACTCAGAATCCCTTTCCTTGAAATTATTATTCACTGGTAAGATGATGAAAAAGGTGAATCTAGGTTTCTATGAAAAGATATGAACACTTAGTAAAGTGCAAAAGAGCATCTCATAACATTTTGGCTTGCAGAGAATAAATACAGGAAGAAGCAATAAGAACATAAGAACAAGCGCTGGATAACTAACATACAAAAGCATAAAAGGTACTACAAATACTTCTCAACACATCAAAGTAGTTAAGAAGTCTAATGACATGATCTATGAAGAGCTCAAAAAAATTGTGATACAATTGTCTCACAAAGTCAGTTGTGTCATCAAGGGCATGTGACAACACTAGATTATTTTATTCCATGATTGCAACTTGGACTTCAGGGAAAAAGCTGGATAGAATCCCTACACATGGCAGCTATTCTCTCACAGAAACCACATGATTTATGCATAACAGCAAGGTGCATTATTAATTTAAAGGAGACTAAAGATGCAAGAGCAAGATATTAGCAATTCCTATATTTTATCAAAGGTTAGTATTTAATTATTTTCCGAATTTTCCTATTATCATAATATTTTTCGGGGATAGCTTATTACGGATCCATTTGGAAATAAAGCTGAAAAGTGAAATGAAATGACATATATTGACATTTCTGTATATGTTCTTTGATATTTGTTTCTTTGTTTGAATATACTTTATAGTAAATTGTGATAAAAGACAGATAGTTTTGAACATTTTCACAAAATAATTAGTCACTTCGGTTGAAATAAAAATGAAGAAATTTTTTGAGAATAATTTAGAGGTCGTTTGGTATCAAGAAAGTAGAGGGAGGAAGTATAACTTCCTGGGAAATACAAAATGCCTTATTGCTTGGTTTAAGGGATGTGAAAAGTCAAAGGGAAAAACTATTTCCCCTGAAATTCTAAACTGCCCATATGTTGAGGAAGCTACTTCCTGGGGTGAGGTTCAGTAAATAATACTTCCTAAGTTATAAATTACCTAATTATCCTCAACTACCCATAATTTCTTTAATATGGATGAGGATTATCGAAGGGCATATATTATCAGTTTGTTGATTCCAGATGTTTAAAATATTCTTGTCACATTTATTATTATTATTATTCAATAAGTATTTTTTTTAGTATTGTATTAGAATTATTTCATCATTCTAGTTTATGTCATTGCATTTATTAATTTTTTACAATAAGCTTTGATACAGGAGATACTTCAATTACTTGATGATACTTTTATAATATTTTATTGTTGTCTGTTATAATTATTTATATTTTTATAGTGGTAAATAAAGTTTCTATTCATGTAAAAAAATAGGTAGAAAAAATAAATGTTGATATTTATTAATAAAGGATACTAATGTAATTTTATGTCTACTTCCTAAGTAATAAGAAAATAAACCAAACAAAACAACTAAGGAAGTCACCATACTTCTCAGTGTACATATGCGTAACAAACACAAATGAATATTCCTTCAAGGGAACTACTTTCTAATATCTAACTTTCCTAGAAGTTGTATTTACTGTGGAAGTAACTGTAAGTATACCAAACGACCCATTAGTTGCCAAATGCAGCCTAGGAAATCATATAGAGAATTTCATGATTACCTTAAAACCAATTAGCCCATTACCCTCCTAGTGATATTCAGTTTCCTCGATTTCTATTCCTTCTTTTCTGAAGGCAATAGCCCACATAAGCATGACATCTAATTCCACTATAGATGCTACAATCCTAGAAATAAGAAAAGTAGGGATAAATATGTAAATTATGCACTTTTCTAAAGTGATATTCTTTTAAACAAAATATTTGAAGCTAAAGTGGCTTGTTTTCACATATAGAGGGGAGGATATTTATATGACAATTCAGCTATTTAATAAGGCAGAATAACAGCCATTGTACAAGCATTGAACATCATTCTGACAGTTAAATTTAGCCACAGTACAAGCATGTTTTCTTACTGGTTACTTAAGTTTGACTTCTTCACCACGAATACCACTTTTTCCTCAAATCGAGGACTTTTAGTTTCTCGATATATACCGAGATTTTTTTTTTCCCACCAAATTTCTCCTCTATTTTGCTCCTCACTTCAAACAGATTCCTCAACATAGCTCAATGAGGAACGCTCTAACTGGTAATTAGAAATTCATGTAACCAACACCCGATGATTCTGCACACAATGGTCATAGTTTTCCATAGGAGCTTCTAACTAAAGCACCCATTAAAACATGGGCTAGGAACTTTATTGTTTAAAGGGTAGAATAGTTTCTTCATAGAACTCAAAACAAACCCAAGTAGAAGTCAGCTTCAAAACAGAACACAACCATTACAGAGCTATCTAATCACATACTTCTATGAAAATACCTTAACGCTTAAATAATGAACATGTTAGATAGCTAAAAACCATACAATTAAATAGTGGTGCCACTATAGCGTATTGACCACTATTCAGCAGTTTTTGGGTCAACCGCGACGCGAAATTACTGATATGCTATAATTTTAAAATTTTACATTTTATCGGCCAATAAATCATTAGTAAATCGCCGATAAATTGGAATAAATCAACTATTTATTGAGAATTCTTAAATCTACTGAAAAAACATACATAATGATTTCTTCTTAGTCATTTACTATATGTATCTTAGAATAAAAAAGTATTAAATTATAATAAAGTATTACTATTTATTACCTTCACATGCCTCACTTAATATCATGTGTTTTTTCATTATAAAGCAAATTTAGGATTATTAGGATAATATAACATATAATAACTCACTTAAATACTTCTAATATAATATAAAACTTTAGTTTACTGAATATTTATATTCAAATAATAATTAGAGTATATGGTGAAATAAAAATAAAAATTTACGCCGCAACGACTGCAACACATAATTTATCACCTGACAGGTTCCGATACTGCAACTACAACCGCGATTTTATTGCCTGCTAAAAACTCAATACGACGTTGCAGCACATAAGGCAAACTAGAAATCTGTTGAAAAATGTGTCATTACTCTAAACCAAAATATGCCACATAACAGTTAAAACAGCACAGTTATGAAAGACCATGCTCTGTTTGGTTGCACCAAAAGAAAACCTCAAACCCTTTGCCAATGAAAATAAAGAGTGAAGGGAACAACTTGTTCTGTGATGGCAATCTATGATTTGCAGAAAAGTAAAACCAAAACCAATTCACCTATTTTGGATTGATTGTTTTTTACAGCTTGACATGATGCTATGATCTGGCGTTTCTAAAAGCCATGGGAATAAATTAAACCTACCAAACAAACAGAGCTACAGAATAGCTGCACAGTCTTTGTTAATCGCTAGAACTTAGAAATCTTGAGAATTCTTGATGCCTTATGGGGTTGCTTTCTTGTGCTCCTAGTTTGCATATTCATCAGTGATTTTCTACATAGAACTAAATTTTGACTTATGACCAAAGAAATTTATCCAGATGTAGGATGTGGCTTTCACTTCCATAACAACTCCATAGTTGAACTACCCTCATAAACTGAAAAAGGTCTGAGTTGTCACAGATGCAAATAACAATGTCACAGGAACTATCTATACCATTTTCATGGTTGCTTTCAAATTTTTTTGATGTCAAGTCAAATGGTATGTTGTGAACATCACAAAAAAACGTCCTTTCGTAATATCTCCCCACAACATGCAAAGCCATATTAAACAGACGATAAAGTTGCAAAAAAAATAAAATAAAAATGAGAAGATCAGGTTGCCAAGCCTAACGGAACCAACAATAAACTAGATAAAGACAAGCTATGGTGATTTCATTTCCATGGAATATCAAACATATGAATAAAAATGAGAAAGATAATACATTAGTCATCCGCCGTATAAAGACAAATAAACATATGATTTCATTTACCAATAACTTAAAACTTAAAAGATCACAGGAAATTGCATTCATAAGGTGAAACCATCAACCGTGAAGCATATTGAACCAATTCTCAAAATTAAAGATACGCCAAAAGTTCAAGTAAACTTGGAATATTTTGACTCAAGGAAAAAAATAGTTGCTTCAAGAATGACACAGAACAAAGTAAATATGGAAACAAATAAGTAAATACATAAAAGATAATGTAGCAACAGTAAGATGACAAAAAAAAAGAAAAAAAAAAGAAGCAACAGTAGGAAAAAATGAACTGCTTGTGAAAATATTTAGGGAAATTAACCACCTTTGGGAGATAGAAAAGCATGATCAGTTACAATAACAAGAAAAACTAAAAACAACACTAGAATTCAATGTTTAAATAACAAACACTTTGAGAAGTTGAAGGCATGCAGTCAGAAGAATAACCTACCCCTTACTCACCAAACAACTTCTTACCATTCTATGGCCCTGCCTCTCCAGGATTAGCCACCTCATCACTATCTTCAGCAACAATCAGTCACAGAGTTCCACATGTTCACATGAAATGGTTACAAACTTTGAACGAGGTGATGAATTAGCAAGAAGAAAAGCTGAGATAAAACAAACAAGACAAATAATGAAATAAATCAATGTATGGGTCACCTGTGGATTCAGTAGCAGCCATGGATGGAATATCTTCCTCAAAATCTACCAATAAAAACATATCATAGCAACTTAATTTCAAACAAGCACCAAGACATTATCACACCCCACACAATCTTCTTCCTCAAAATCTACCAATAAAAACCATTTCAAAGCATAATCAGCATAATACTGTCACGCCCACAAGGTAACACCATATTCCCTAAGTGTCATATTCCACAAAGTTATCGAAATTTCTTCCTCCCTTAAATCCATCAAAGTCCGATAGTATAAAATCTCAACCATGATTTATATTAAAATGGTCAACCAGCCAAACTAAAAGGAAAAAATAACATTCATAATAACCCAGAAGTTTCTTTCTCCCATTTTATTTTCTCTTGACTGAGCTAACAAACAAATAAGATTCGGCTTGATCAACAACGGAACCAAAATAACATGAACATATTAGCTCCAGCAAAAATCGCCACATATGAGGTCCGTAAAGATACAAGATAACTGCGTCTAAGGACAAAAAGGAATTATAAACTGAACACGTACCCATGGTTGAGGGCGCAATTGTGTTACAGAAGTACTGTAGCAGATGATTTTATCGGACGATCCTTACGTTTCCAGCACGCTCCTTCTGGTCTCCGACTTATAGTGAGGAAGAACGTAAGTATATAGAAAGAATACGGTATTCTTTGACGTGGAGACGTTTGGGAGCATATGTGCCGATTTTTAGGTTTTCTCCCCGCTCGATTGCTTTTCCGTGAGTCCACGGAACTCACGACAGTAATGCGGCAAATTAGGTGTGTTTTAGCAGCAAGAAAGAAAGGTAAAGAATGCAATTCGGATGACTAGATCTATCTTATTTTAGAAAATTTAGGGTATATTTTTATAGATTTAGTATCATATATATACTGTATATAAAATACAAATATAGGAATGATTTTCAACCATTGGATTTGCTAGATCTGACGGCTGAAAATCATTCTTACACATTACCATGCATATGACCATCCGGTTCGTCCTTTTTTTTTCCGAGCCTCCTTCCGTCTCTACTTTTTCATAAGTCGCAACCTCCCCTTTTCTACTGTGCTCGACCCCTCCCCATCATCTGCTATGCATCTCTTCATTTTTGTCGGAATATTTCACTGCTTGTCTCTCCATCGTTCTTCTCCTTTTACTTCTCTCCATTTTCATTGAAGCTGCTCTGGATCTCGGTTTTTTTGTGTCTCTCTCTCCTCGAAGTTGTCCCTTGCTGTCGACTTTCAACTCGTGCATCTTTCCGTTGTTGTCGAAGTAGCTCACCACTTTGAATTCTTCTCTACCTTGCCTTGTATCTGTTTGTCAAAGGTGTGTTTGTTTATTTTGAAACCTATTTCTGGTTCAACAACGAAAATGTGATTTGTGGTCACTGAGATGTGATTGTGTTAATTGTATTTCATCAATCGGTGTATAAATGTGGTGATTGTTTTCCGTTTGTTCATTTTTAATTGAATTATTGTGCTAATTGTTTTGGTATTGCTGACTGATTTTGTTCATTTTTTATTTAATTTCTGTGTTGATTGGTCTGGTATTTTGAAGGGATTGTTGTTGGTTTGTTGTATATTTTTCATAATATATGCTGGTATGGCCGATTGATGTTTGAACATTAGTTTGTTGTTCGATATTCACCATCATCTGCAATATTTGAGCATCAGCTTGAAACCATTTTTTTTTTGTTTGCTGAGTGATGTTTGTTCTTTGTTGATTGTTTTATGTTGTTGTTTGACATTTATAAATGACCTGGAATATTGAGGCAAGGATCAACAGCTTAAGGTTTGTCAATTTTGGTTCTAATTGTTGTGTCAATGTGCATCAATAAAGGGACAAGATGGGCCTTCAGCTGGATTCGGCAAGGATCAACAGCTTAAGGTTTGTCAATTTTGATTCTATTTTGTTGGTTCGTATATGTTTTCTCTAATCATTGTTTTTGATGGCAATGCTAAAACATGTTAGCAATCATGTATTGTATTGTGAATACTCTGATTATCAATGCTGATACATGTCGGGAATGTTTTATTGTATTGTGAATACTCTGATTAGTAATAATCAGAGTAATGTTGCGCCGTTGGGTGGTTGTATGTTAGTCTGATTAATAATCATATTAATGCTACTGTGATTAGTAATAATCAAAGTAATGGTAGTATTAATAGGATGGCTATATGTTAGTTTGATTACTAATTGGAGTAATGTTAATCTGATTAGTGTTGATTATTAGTCACTGCATTTTATCATGGAATAATGTCTCTGATAACAGTAATTTAGTGTTGATTAGTTGGTTTTGGCAATGCCTATGATTTGTTGTTGTATATTACTCTGATTATTAATGAGATCAATGTTACTATAATTAGTATCAACCCGATTACATATGCAAGTCTGAACTTTTATTTTTATTCTACAATGAGTAATATTAATAGGAATGAAGTCCATTGTAGTGACCTTTAAGTTGTTCCATGTATTTGTTTTTGCTGCTCCATTATAGCCGATAAGAGCTGATGACTAAGCTGGAAGCTCAGTGAGATTACTGAAGCATCACAACTTCTTTCCTTGCGACTTGTTGATAACTCCCTGCCTGTACAGGTATGTTGATGACAATTTCTCATACATGTGTTAGCGATAAATAATTTAGATTCCTTGATAGTTCGGCTTAGAACAATTTATGCTAAAATTTATCTCATTTATCAGGTTTTACTCGTTGGCAATCAACTTTGATAGTTCTGAACAGGTTGCTGAAAGTCTGATTTGTGAAGTCATAATTTTGTAATGCATTTTATACTGTCGTATTTTTGTAGGAAACATTTTGAGGGGTGTCTATATAATTATTTTTTCTCTCCAAAATTTGAACTAGCCAGAACTCCCAACACAATGCTGGTAGGTTAATTTAGATGGATTGTGTTTAGTCATGGGTACTTTTGTGAGTCTAATTAGTAGTGTGCACAATGCAGAACTTGTTATGTTCTTAGTTTTATCTACCTGTACTTATTACCATCTTAATTTTCTTATTTTTGATAGTTTCATTTATTTTATTATATAGGCATTATCAATGAAAAACAAGGTTCTTCTCCTCCCTCAAAGTTGTATGATGCTACTAGTGGGTTGGTGACTCCCAAGTCAATACCTCACACATCTCCCGGTGGAACAACAAAAGAATGGATACCTTGTTGTTCACCAGAAATAACCCTTTTCATAGGAATGAGATTTGAATCATTGGATGGTGGGATTAAGTTCTACAAGAATTATGCATATACTTGGGGTTTTAGTGTCCATTTGTCTGGTGAAAAAGAAAATTATGAGTAATGTTGTGACACTAAAATATCTTGTTTGTACCAGGGAAGGATTTAAACCATCGAGGAATATATGTTGTGCCCAAGGTAGTGGTGAAAGTGGAGCTAGAAGGAGAGTGGTTAATAGAGTGGGATGTTAAGCTAGAATGTGTCTTAAGTGTAACATTGAAGGGTTTTATGTGATTTTAATTTTTTATGAAGGACATAATCACCTTCTAGCTACCCCTATTGATAGACAATTTCTAAAATAGGGGAGGAATTTGACTATCATTCATAAGAAATTCATTACAGATAATGCTAGGATGAACATTGGGGCATTCGAATCATTTCTATTATTCAAGGAACACGTGAGAGGGTATTCGAAATGCCCGAAAATTTTTAATTTTAAAATTATATTTAAATGAGGTTTTATGATGAAAATTAATTAAATAAATTATTTTTATTAAAATAAAAGGAAATTAATTAGGATAAATTAAGAAGAAATTTTTTAGTATTTTAATTAGGAGAAATTTGGGTATTTTAGCTAATTAAGGATTTTATTTTGGAAATTAATTAAATAAATTATTTTATTTAAAATAAGAAAGATAAAATAGTTCCAAATTAATAGGAATTTTATAAATAATTTAATTATAGAAAATTAGGGTATTTTGCTAATTAAAATGGAATTTATGGAAAGTCTTTTAAAAATCCTAATTTAGCCTAAAAAGGGATTTAAATATTATTTTATTTAAATATTATTATTATTAACTATCCCAAATATTTTAATTTATTTATTTAACCCAACCCTCATATTTTTCCCCTTTTCCTTTTTCCTTTTCTTTCTTTTTCTTTCTTCTTCTTTTCCTCCTCCCTGAACTGGGCCACCACAGCGGCCTAGTCCCCCCTCCCTCCTTCCTTTCCTTCGGTCGGCCCAGCCCGCGCAGCCGACCTTCTTCCTTCTCCCTCGCTACGCCGTGTTTTCCCTCATTTTCCTTTGGAATGCTGCGTTTTGATATAAAATTTATGCAGTGCCGCCCGGCCGGTTCTTTCTCCTTTTTCCTTTATTTCTTTTTCTTTTGGACCACCGGTCCAGCCCCCCTTCTTCTTCCCCCAGCCCCTCGCACCTGCCATTCCTGCTGCCGACCTACACCGCCAGTCCTTGATTTTTCGTCGCCGGTTACTCCCTATTGACCAACCGTTTTTCTTCCTCTTTCTTCCCCCTCATTTGGTGACCACATTAACCAATCCAACTCCCCCTCTTATCACACGATCCTCTCTCTCTCTCCTACGCACAACCCTTGCCCCATTTTGATTTCTGCCAGCCAACCTCGCCGTCGGTGAGCTTGAACCAACTTTCCCTATTCCCTCATCATCCCTCAGACCTCACCCTATCATTTAAACCCTATAAATATCTCCTTACATAGCCCTGTGTTGAGCCTTTGAATTCTACCCAGAAAACTCCCTTCGCATGCCTCATCTGCCGCCTCTCGCCAACTTCGCCGCCATATATGGCCACCAAACTCTTCCTTGCACCACCCTATAGCTAACTAAATAATCCATCCCCCTCGATTCTTCTTGCACAAGCCACCCCGGCTGTGCGAAGTTCCCTTCTCAATCAACCTATTTTCTGTCCCTACCACCCTTCGCGCCGCCATCCGCCACCTCTTCCACTGCTGTGGCCGCTTCTTTCACCTTTCATTCTCTTCTGTAGACCACCCTCTACCTTCCCCTACCTTTCTTTTTCCCTTCCTCCCTCTCCTCCTCTCTTTCTCTCCTTCTTCTCCATTCGGCCACCGCCGCCGCCGCCGTGCGCCACCACCCTTGGCTGCGCCACCACCCTTATTCTGTCTCTCTCCATCTAGACAACCCTAAACACCCCAACTCCCACCTCCATTCTGCCTCTCCTTGTCCCAGCATTTAACTTTTACCCTTTTCTTCTCTTTTTTTGGCCACCGCCTCCGCGCACCACCGCTGGTTTTGCCTATCCCCTCCAACCTGTTGAACCCTAGACCCTCTCAACCCTTTTCCCTATTTTTAAAAGCCTTAATTTAATTTATTTTATTTATTTAAATATTATTATTATTATTATTTTAATATGTATTATTATTATTATTAGTATTAATGTTTTGATTATTATTTCTGTTGAGGGCCAAAGCACTATTATATTTTTAATTTGATTTTATTATTATTATTATTATTATTATTGTTATTATCTTTATTATTAATATTACTATGTTATTATTATTATTATTATTTACTATTTTGAATTATTATTATTATTATTCCATTATTAATATTACAACTATTTTACCATTAGTGTTGCTATTATTAGTATTATTGTTGTTTTATTATTATTATTATTATTATTTCATCATTATTATTATTACTAAATTTGGTTATTTATTTTACTAATGTTATTATTAGTATTATTTTGGTAAAGGGGTTGAAGCCCTTATTTCACTATGTTTTTGAGTAATGTCCTTTTTATTATTATTATTGTTACTATTATTATTCTTATGATTTCATCATTGATATTATTTTAGTATCTTTGCTATTATTATTTCAGTATCATTTTTATTATTATTAGGGCAAAGTCTTCAACCCTATATTATCAACTTTTATAATAATTCTATTATTTCTTATATCTTTAGTAAAGTTAGAAATTTGTTAATGTTATTTTTATTAATATATTATTATTTAGTTAAAGCCCTAAGGAGGTATAGGAGCGTGCTCCAAGACCGGTGTCGTTTTAGGTAATGGTGTTACTAAGGCCTTTTATGTGCTAACGTGCATTGTATGCCATGTATGTTATGCATCCTATGTTATTATTGTAATTATTTCGTATATGGTATGATGTGGAGTTCAAGCATGTTCTTGTGTTGTTATATGGCATGTGTATTATGTATATGTGATGATATGTGTTGTGACCCTGTAAGACATGCATGTGAGGGTGTTGATGTGGTTTTTGTGGGATAAAGGATGAAAAAGGAGGATGGGGAAAGAAGTTGACCAAGGGATGTGAGTTGACCTAAGTATTTTTAATAATCCATGAGGATAAGAGTAAAATGGAAATTTATGGTTTGTATTGAAGAACCTAATTTATGATGTTATATGGGAGAATCTAATCTATGATATTGTATGGGAGAATGTAATTTATGATGTTATATGGGATAATCTAATTTATGATTTTTTATGGAAGAATCTAATTTATGGTTTTGTAAGGGAGAATCTAATTTTATGATTTTATATGGGAGAATCGAATTTATGGTCTTATATGGGAGAATCTAATTTATGGTTGAATTTAGGGTTTTGTAAGGATGAATCTTTGGTTTTATATGGTTTGAATTTAGGGTTTGGTATGGATGAATCTTTGGTTTTATATGGTTTGAATTTAGGGTTTGGTATGGATGAATCTTTGGTTTGGTATGGATTGAATTTAAGGTTTGGTATGGATGAATCTTTGGGTCTTATATGGTTTTAATCTAGGGTTTGGTATGGATGAATCTTTGGTTTTGTGTGGATTGAATTTAGAGTTTTGTATGACGGAATCTTGGGCTTTGCATGAAAGAATTTAGGGTTTCGTATGGATGGACTTAGGGTTCTGCATGAAAATTTTGAAAGGTTGCATGGGGTGTGTAAAGTCTGCAGGGGAGTGAAATTTACGTATGAAAAGTTGATTTGGGATGTGAGGATGGCAATGTAAGCGTTGTTTGGGTGGTTGAACACTTTGGATGGAAAATAGTACGTGGAGCATTATATGGGCACGTAGGAGACTGAGCTAGGGTTTGGAGTGGTTGACTATGGTTGGTTGTAGACAACTAGGGTTTGGAGTGATTAACCATGGGTTGTTGTGATTAATTAGGGTTTGGAGTGGTTAACTATGGTTGGTTGTGGATAACTAGGGTTGGAGTGATTAACTATGGGTTGTTGTGGTTAACTAAGGTTTTGATATGACTAACTAGGGTTTGGTGGTAGTACTTGTGTACTTGGTGAATAAAGTATGATGATGAATATGGAATCTATGATTTGTGATGTGTGAAGTGTAAAGGGAATGATTCATACATGTCTATGGCGAAAGCTTTTGAATAAGATACTTAAGACACTAATAATTTAAAGTGGAAGATTATTGAGCCGGGTCCAGACCGATCCACCGGTCAGAAATAGTGGTTAGGGTTTTTACCCTATAAGTGACCAATCCACCGGCGAACAGGGACGGAGCCAATTCAGAGCATATGGGGTCGCTTGACCCCATGGATTTTATGCCTACCATATATATTTTATATACAATATAAGAGATGGAAAACGTTTCTGGACCAGTGGTTAAAGAGTTGTAAAAAATTTGAGTAAGGCCTGGGGTCCTGGGTTCGAACCCCAGTTTTGCCAAAAAAATTACCCTATTTTTTTTTTCTAATTTTGTCCCTGTATCCCTGACTCCCACTCTCTCCTGCTCGAGTCTCGACCCCAGGCTCCAGCAGACAGGCGCCGCTAACCCTACCCCGCTAGCGGCCACGCCCGCTCGCTCAGGATTGCTGGCCACCAGGCGCTAGGTACCCACTGCCTAGTCACACATGTCACACTGCACACGACGACTATGATTGTGACGTTGCTATCTTGCCTCACTGGCTGTTCGAACTTCGACGCCCTGTAGTGCACGGTGCAACCCAACCACCGTCGGCCATTGTCTCATCTGTTGTCTCTGTCTGCTGCTCTATTGTTTGTCTCAACAGAGGCAGCTAACCCCTGGGACTAATTAGCCAACAGGCAACAGTCCGCCCCGAGAGCCAGAGAGATTGAGAGGGTGAGGTTTTTTTTTTTAATTTTTATTTAAGATGAAATATAATTTCCTTTTTTGTTAATTGAATTAGTTTGTATTTTTATTTCTAATTTTATTGTGAATATGTGAAATTGGAATAGTTTGTATGTTATTTGTTAATTTGTTGATTATTGTATATTTTTGAATTAGGTTATGTTAATTTTGAATTAGTATGGTGTGAATTATTATTGTGTAATTTTGATTTAGTTGAGTTTGAGTATTTTTGTTAATTGAATTAGTTTGTATTTTTATTTCTAATTTTATTATGAATATGTGAAATTGGAATAGTTTGTATGTTATTTGTTAATTAGTTGATTATTGTATATTTTTTAATTAGGTTATGTTAATTTTGAATTAGTATGGTATGAATTATTATTGTGTAATTTTGATTTAGTTGAGTTTGAGTAGTTGTTCACTACATCTTATATAATTGTATTTTTGTATTCATAATTGCATATTTAATTTTATCAAATTATCATGTGGAAATATCTTCAAAAGCAGTCTAAAAACAAAGAACGAGCTAATGGGAACAATTCTAATCCAGTTCCTAGTCCTGTAATTCATGAACAAGTTTCTTCATATCTTCATCAAGCTCAAGCTACACAATGCAATTAGGTGGATTTAAATTCTCTAGAACTTGATCCAGGTATGAGGAAAAAAATTTCAGATTTCCATCCAAATCAGCAAGATGAGATAAGGAGAGCTTATATTCATCTTGGTCCTTTCCAACCTTGTGCACACAATTTTCCAATTAAACTTATTGCCGGAAAAAATTGAAGATTTGTTGCATCTTGGTTTGATAAGTATAACTGGTTAGAATATAGTATAGCAAAAGATGCTGCTTTTTGCCTACCATGTTACTTGTTTAAACAAGAATTTGAAGCCGGTGGTGATCATTTTGTGGGTCAAGGTTTTGGGGGCAGGAATAAAAAGGATAGGATTGAAGTTCATGTTGGTAATTGTGATAGTCCTCATAACAAGGCTGCGAAAAAATGTGATAATTTGATGAATCAAAAGTATAGCATTCAAGTTGCTTTGTCAAAATAATCCGAAATAGTGAAATCTGAGTATCATATTCGTCTAGAAGCATCAGTCATTGCTATTAGATATCTTCTTCGACAAGGACTAGCATTTTAGAGGAATGATAAATCGGATGGTTCAAAAAATCGAGGTAATTTTTATGAGTTCCTAAAAATATTACAAGAAGTTAATCCATCTCTAGCTAGTTTTATGTTGAAAAAGGCTTCGAGAAATAGCCAGATGACTTCTCCTGATGTTCAAAAAGATATTGCTTATGCTTGCGCAACTAAAATAAGTAATGAGATTATTAAGGAGCTAGGGGATGATGTTTTTGGCATATTAATTGATGAATCTGGTGATATATCTGGGAAAGAACAAATGGTTGTTGTTGTATGTTATGTGGATCGTAGGGGTTTTGCGATGGAAAGATTTATTGGTATTACACATGTAGCTGATACAACTGCCGTGTCACTCAAATCAACACTTGAGACAATGTTAGTGAAATATAAATTATGCATATCAAGAATACGAGGACAAGGCTATGATGGAGTAAGCAATATGAGAGGAGAATATGGTGGTTTAAAAACTTTGGTTCATAATGAAAATAATTCAGCATATTATATTCATTGTTTTGCTCATCAGCTTCAGTTGGCACTCGTTGTAGTTGTAAGGTCTCATGAAGATGTTGATTGGTTGTTTTTTATTGTTACCGGTGTTGTTAATGTAATTGGATCATCTAACAAACGTCGAGATATGCTTCGAGATAAACGTGCTATTGAATTAGAAGAAGCATATGATCTAGGCAAGATAGAACGTGGGTGTGGATTGAATCAAGAATCAACCCTTTCAAGGGCCGGAGATACTTGTTGGGGGTCACATCTTAAGTCTCTTTCAAGTTTGGTTAAGTTATTTTCTCCGGTTATTAAAGTACTTGATTTTTTGAAAAAAGATTCGAAAAGTAGACAGAAAGGTGATGCTAGAGCTTTCAAAGATCTACTAATGTCCTTTGAGTGTGTTTTCATATTACATTTGATGAGAAGGGTTCTAGGTATCACGAATGATTTATCTCAGATGTTGCAGAAACGTGATCAAGACATTGTAAATGCCATGAGACTTGTTCAACTTGTTAAACAATGCCTCCAAATGATGAGGGATGAAGGATGTGAAGATCTTATTGTTGAAGTTTCTTTATTTTGCCACAATAAGAATATTGTGATTGCAAATATGGATGATCGGTATGTTAAGGAAAACAAATCACAACGATTGGCTCCATTTCTTACAAATATGCATTATTACAAGTTTGATTGCTTCTACAACATATTATACTTGCAATTAGAGGAGCTTGAATCATGTTTTGATGTGATAGGCACTACGTTGTTGTCATGTGTAGCATGCTTGAATCCATCGGAGCTATTTTTTGCTTTTGACAAAGCTTCATTGATTAGGTTAACAAAGTTTTATCCTGATGATTTTTCTGATGTTGATGTTGTGATACTGGATAATCAGCTTGAGAATTATATTTTGGATGTTCAATCTGATAAAAGATTTTCTGAATTAAAAGGACTTGGTGATCTCTCAAGGAAGTTAGTGGAAACAAAAAAGCACACTACATATCCTTTAGTTTATATGCTTGTGAAGCTGGCTTTGATTTTGCCCGTAGCTACTGCAACTGTTGAAAGAGCTTTTTCAGCAATGAGTTTTATCAAAAACAAGTTGCGAAAATGTGATGAATGGGTACATAATTGTCTAATGTCATATATAGAAAAAGATGTATCCGATACCATTAGTAATGAGACTATTATAGCTCGATTTCAAAATATGAAACCTCGACGAGTATAATTGTGAACGAATATCTATGTATGATTATGGATAATATTAAATATCTTATATACTTGTTATTTATTGGGACCCCATGAACTTTATATCCTGGCTTCGTCCCTGTCGGCGAATAATAGTGGTGTGGACATTGTTCCGCAGGTGACCGACTGTAACACCCCCAAATTTACTACTGAAAAATTTCGTTTAAAATCAAAGGTTTAGCGGAAGCGAATGATAAAACCGTAAACTCGGGGGTATTACCGCCACACTTAGTACCAGACCGGTTCACTCCTACCGTTCCAGTACTAAGTGCTAAGGCTAAATCCAATCAAACAATTAAATCCGAATTTTAAAAGTATAACAGCGTTACGAGAAACTAGAAGTCAATTACAAAACCCTTGGAGATTTAAATACAACACTTGCAACTTCCAAAGATGAATACAATTAAACAAAACAAATCCCGAAGGATAAATATCCGGATTTCCTACTCTCTCAAGTCAAGTCTTCCTCCCCAAAACAGTCCGATCTTAAACCTGCACAAGAGGTCTGCTCCCCACCATCAGTGGATCATCACAGGACCCATTCAACCAAGGTAGTATCAGTACGGGTCCAATACTGAGTAAATCCCACTACCCTACCTTATGGAAGAGACGTAAACTATAACATCAAGTGCATATTAAATTATGATACAATACGTTGATACAATATTACACATACTCAAACCCACATCACAAGTCCTACCATCCACATATAATAACATGCGAAACATATGTAATATCTTAAACCGATAAAAGATTCAGATAAACCAACCAAGCATTTATGGATAATGTTAAACCAACCAACCAGACATTTTTGGACAACGCTAAACCAAACCAAGCCGAATCGGGCATTTATCAAACGGGCATTTACGGGCAATGCCGAACCAAACCAAGCCGAATCGGGCATTTATCAAACGGGCATTTAGCCTCGCGGACATTACTTAGGGACATGTCCAGCCCCGAGCATTACTTAGGGACATGCTCAGCCCCGATCGAGTAGACTCGTTCTTTAGATCTCTGGTAAATGTAGTCGATTCACATCATAGTCTTTATCAATTCATGTGAGTGCGGGAACCCCACTATTATAGCCGGTGGAACGGTCGCGAGGGCCATGCCCTGCCACTATTATAGCCGGTGGAACGGTCGCGAGGGTAATATACCCTGCCACTATTATTTGCCGGTGGACCGGTCTGGCCCCGACTCACAAGGTATTCCACTGTAAATATTAGTATCTTTCCATGTCTTATCACTTTTACGTTTGGTTTGTTGAGCACGAAATCCCCCACTATTATAGCCGGTGGAACGGTCGCGAGGGCACATGCCCTGCCACTATTGTAGCCGGTGGAACGGTCGCGAGGGTAAGATACCCTGCCACTATTATAGCCGGTGGACCGGTCTGGATTCGGCTCAACATCTTTCTCTGTAAGTCGTTAGTGTTTTAATGTATCTTATTCGAGGGCATTTCACCTTTGTCATGCAGGGTCAGAGATCTCAACACATCACATCAAAACTGAAGGTATATGCGTACTATCACATACTAATGAGGGCACATGCACATAACCCGATTCCAAGCCACGCCACACATGAAACAGTTAGAATAATGGCTTTTAAGACCACAACGCATAAATCATATAGAACATCCATGGCACGTAGGACACATGTCACACATTTAGCCTTAGCTATATCCCTACTCGGTTTAGGTTACCGAGTTATCTCCTACGCTTACATTAGGCCACTAAACACCCGTTGTAATTATCATACTTAGCACATTTCTCACATTGGAAACCCAAATCATGACCCTCAGACTCAACTCTCCCTCATACCTCACTCCTCCTCATTTATTCTTATTATTTCATTTTTTTCTTTTTCCACCTTCTCAAATTAGGGTTTCCTTCCCAAACCCTAGGTACCCTTATATGACCATACGTACTATTTTTCACCTCGAGCCTCCAGACTTCCAAACAGACCTTCCATTAGTCTCCCCACGTCCTAAAGTAACTTTTTATACGTAAGGTTCGCCCCCATACGGACCTTAACCTCCCCATGCAAACCCTATCATTTCCACCATGTCAAACCCTATCATTCCCATGCAAACTCTAGTTCTCCCATGCAACCTTATTTTCTCCCACTATTCTATTTTATTTAATTCCCTTTTTCCTCATCATTTCACAGATTACAGACTACCTAGGTTGTCCATACCCACGTTAACCAACGTACTTCCCCTTGGTTATCTTACTTGCTTGTTTTTCTCTTTCAAGTCCCCACTCCACAACACCTCATCAAATATCCTAGCATGAGTCGTAGGGGTCACATCACATCACATTATATTTGTATCATACCATATTAGCACATACAGACAAGAGCACGATAACATACCTCGGTTCCACGCTGCGCTACATAAATACACAGATAATATACAGATTCTAGCATACAACCGCACAAGGCATACAAGACAGGTAAAACATGCAATACACACAGGTGGCCTTAGTTACGTCCTTACTAATTACCCATAAGTAGAGGTAAGTAGAGACTTACCTGGATCCGAAGCTAGCTAAGCGAGATAAGAGGGAGAGAGATCACTAGCTCATGGACCCACGAGAAAGCTTTCCTAGATCCGATAGAAATCGAAAACTAAATTAGACACTATTCTATCAACCAATAATTCACATATTCTAATTAAATAAACACAAACAACACAATTGATCTTTCTTAGAAAACGTGCCCAAAACTTAGAACTTAAAAGCATAGCTTTATTAAGATTTAAGGTTAAAACTAAATCAAAACGGATTAATACAATATCGCTTGGGACATTTCAACTTAATTTGGAAAGCCCGAGAAGGAATAATCGATCATAAGTTAATTTATTGAAAATAACTTATTTATTAGGTTTTATAACTAAATAGGTAACTCAACCATTTACATAGCACCAAATTCAAACCGATTAAGTTAAAACATAATTTAAATGATTTAAAACCCAAAGATAGAAATCGATTAGATAAAAGACGCATAGCAAAAATCAATTTTATAAAATCATCCCCGAAGATTAGGGTTTTTAATGCCTAAACTACGAATCAGCCAAATCTCTTCGATTACCTCAAATTGATAGTTTTTAAACACAATTAAACTAATTTTAGATAAATCTAGATAATCAATTTCAACAAAACAATCTTCCGATTAATCAATTCCAGATAATCAATTTTCAAAATTAGGGTTTTAAAGCCCACGACACAAACTCAGGTAATTCAATTTAATTAATTCAAATTAAGGTATTAGAAGGCAATTAATACCATTTCAACCATTTCTATACATTCAATTTTAGAAAAACAACAATACAAATAATCGATTTCATAATCTCACTTGAAATTTAGGGTTTTAGGCCCGAAAATACAATTCGTTAAAATTCTATAAATTTAATCAAATTGAATGTTTGGAAATGCAATTGAACACATTTTATAACATATCAAATAATCAATTGCTCGAAACTAGTAAAAGAAATACACAATTTAGCCCAATTAGGGTTTTTGAGCCCGGAACATATCAATTGACGGTTCGAAAATGTAATTAAACATATTATAATGTAATTTATATAGTCAATTGAATAAAATAACCCGATTACCCAAACCAATTTAAACCCGCGGGAGTTTTGACCTAAAAATCCAATTCCGATCAATTACGTACAATTTTCCCAAATCAACACTTCCAAAATAAAATTAAATACATTTTAAACAATATTGTAAAATCAATTGAGCGAAACGGCTCAATTATACAACCCAATTTCATTACACCCAAAATTTGACCTAGAATTCAAATTCCGATAAATTCTACATAAATTTCTCAAATTGACGGTTCCAAAATGAAATTGGATACATTTTAAAACATATTGTATAATCAATTTGTCCGAAATCGCAAAAACGGACGAATCCGAAAAATTCGGGCATAACCCGGCCAAAAATCCAATTTTTCCATAATTCCAACACAACCACACAATTAACCTATCCAAATCAATCTTCCAGCACATATATACATAAACAAACAACCAATTTAGCTTTTCATAAGCTAATCCATACTCAATTAATCAAATATATATATTAGGGTTTTTGGAAATTTATACCGAAAGAAATCAACACAATCGGGACAAGAAAATGCCGGAGAAGCTTCGTCGGGGAACGAGGGTGGCTCGCCGGTGACCGGGCGGTAGCGCGAGCTGTGCGGCTCGTGGCTGCTGCGCTCTGCCGCCGCTGCTACTCCTACGTACTGCTGGACGTGGCTGCTTCGGCCGCTGCTGCAACGGCTGTTGCTGCGGCTGCTGCTGGTTGGGGGCCGACGAAGGAGGAGCAGGGAGGAGGAGCTGGGGAGGGGGCGGCGGTTAGGGTTGCAGGGAGCAGGGAGTCGGGGCTGCAGAGGGAAGAGAAGAGAAGAGAAGAGAATAAGGAAAAGGGAGAGGGGGGGTCGGCGGGGGTGCGGGCCGTTTTTTTTTTTTTACAAATACACATATAAAATAAACTACTTAAAGATCAAAAATTGTTATTGGGAGATTTTATCTAAAATTCATTAAACAAAAATTATTTTGTAAGGTTCCGAAGGTTTAAAATCGATATAAAAGCTACATAAAGAATTTCGGAGACATTTTCGGAAAAACTTACCAACGAACGTAAAAATTTATATTATTTACGGAAATACATTATAAGACCTCGAAATAATATTTAAAAGCATAAAAGTAAATATTTAAATTAAATTCTAATAAACCGAGACTAATTTAAATAATTTCCGAAATCGGTTTTCCGTAAACCAAAAATCGTAAAACAGAAGAAAATTAATTCCGGAAAGAAATTCATAAATAAACTCCGAAATCTTTTTAATTTAAAACTTCTCGAAGATATTAACAATTTTCGAAAACGAATAAATTTAAAGTCGGAAATATTTTCTACGGATAAAATCATTAAAATAACTTTAACTATTTAAACAGAAATTTTATAATTTAAATAATATATTTTGTTAACGAAATATAACTCCAAAATAAAGTCGTAATCACACGACGAAGTTATAATCGAAAACAAATCTAAAATGTTGAAAATCAAAACACAAGAAAGAAAGGGAATATATATTTTTAACCGAAAATCGAAATCATAAGAATATAATAAAATCACGGTCGTGAATGAATTTGTCCAGAATGGTTCGCAACGGCAACGATTAATTAAATTCAAATATGAATTCGAAATTGTCGATAAATCCATAAAACAAATCAAAATTAAAATAATTAAATATTTACATCAAATTACGCTAATAAAATCATTAAACTTAATAAATGTGGGTTTTAAAAATACGGGGTATTACACCGACCCACCGAAAAAAATAGTGGGGTGACTCGAGCTCAATAAACACAAACCAGAGTTTGATAAGACACTTAAAAGATACTAATTATTTACATTGGAACACCATGTGAGTAGGAACCAGACCGATCCACCTGTCAGGAATAGTGGTGTGGACAATTGTCCCACAAGTGACCGATCCACCGGCGAAAAATAGTGGTGTGGACTATTGTCCCACAAGTGACCGGCCCACCGGCAATAATAGTGGGGTGTTCTTGTACTTAAATGGATTTGATAAAAGGCATGGTGTATATCGACTTCCAATAAAAGATTAATTAAATAATTAATCTGGACTATAAATGGGCCTTTATGTATGTACCCAAATGATTGCTCGTTATTATGTTATCATGTTGGTGATTATGCTCTTTTATTATTCTACATTATTTTATGTGCTTATGCGTTGGCCTTAGTACTCAGTTACCTTACTCAGTACATAGCGTAATGAACACCCTTTTCATGGATGCTGCTTATTCCCACAAGTAGTATGCCCTTCTGACTTTGTGCAGGTGGGCGAGACATCAGTTGGGGCTGAGGGTTGGGCATGTTTTGGCTCCAAGTTAGAGAGAGGTGTAGCCATATTTCAGTCTTTATGTGATTCTATTTCCTTTATTTAATCTTTTATCGGTTGTAAGCTATTTCTTTTTTTAATTTGAATAATACTCTTTATGCGTACTTTGATTTTTGTTTTACAACCGTTTAATGCTTATTTGGAATTTGGATTGTCTCGATTTATAATTGATTATTACTTTTCTTCTAGCCTTAGCAATTGGTACTGAAACGGTCGGAGAGAACTGGTTTGGTACTAAGTGTGGCGGTAGCATCCCTAGAATTAACAGGTTTTAATTTAAGAATTTCTATTCTAATTACTTCCACTTTTTTTTATTAAAAAAAGTAGTGAATTTTAGGGTGTTACAGTATAAGAATGTAGATGTTTCATTACAGGATTTTAAGAACTATTCTAGGGATGTGAAGTGTTACATTGGAGATTCTAATTCTGATATATTTGTGGAAATCTTTCGTAAGAAGATGGAGAATTAGAGTGGATATTATTTTGATTATATGGTTGATGATAGTGGAGTTCTTGTTTGTGCTTTTTGGGATGATCCTATATCTAGGAAGAATTACTCTCTCTTTGGTGATATGATTTCATTTTATTGTACTTATGGTACAAATAAGTACAATTTGATTTTTGCACCATTTACTGAGGTTGTTCATCATAAAAAGTGTGCCACCTTTGGAGCAGGATTAATAGCT
This sequence comes from Tamarix austromongolica, assembly GCA_039764185.1. Lineage (NCBI taxonomy): Eukaryota > Viridiplantae > Streptophyta > Magnoliopsida > Caryophyllales > Tamaricaceae > Tamarix > Tamarix austromongolica. The sequence continues at coordinate 48,133,203 of CM077816.1, read as the reverse complement.
CATGAAAATATTGGGTCATTTCAATGGTTATTTGAGACATTCTTGAAGGCTATGAGAAATATTGAGCTCATTGTATAATAACTGATCAAGATCCAATAATGAAAATTACCATAGAGAGGGTTTTCAATAAGTCTCAACATAGATTTTGCATCTGGCACATTATGAATAAATTGTCCAAAAAAATTGGTCCTTCAATTTGGGATTTTGATTTTATAAACAAGTTATTTACATATGTGTGGAGTGTATAACTTGAACCTGAGGAGTTTGAGTGTAAGTGAATGGGGATAATTGTTGAATTTGGTTTAGAGGAACATGAATGGCTTGCTCATATGTTTGATATAAGAAACTTATAGAATCCTGCATATTTTATAGACTTGTTTATGGGAGGGCTTTTGAGAACAACTTCAAGAACAGAGAGTGAGAATAGCTTTTTTGGGACTTTCAATAATAATTATTGTACTTTAGTTGAGTTTTGTATGTGATATAAGAGTGCATTGGATGGACAAAGATATAAACAATTAGAGCTAAATAAGGTATCAAACTTATCATATCTTGAACTGATGACTCCCCTTAAATTGGAAAAGCATGTATCTGAGGTTCATACCCATCCTATATTTTGTGAGTTTTAAATTGAAAATTTGGCTGCTTTATTTTCATATGGACTTGTTGATTTTATGAGGCAAGGTTATTTAGAGATTTCTGTGGTTGGTGAACTTGATATTTCAAATTGTAAGAGTAATTTTCGGGTGGTAGATAATACAATAAACCAAGATATTCAGTAATCTTGTAAGATGTCTTAAAGATGCGGGATTCCATGTAGGCATATACTTTGGGTTTTGAAAGGAAAAGGAGCATAGCATATTCCTACTCAATTCATAGTGAATCGGTGGATTAAAGATGCCCTAAAAAAGCAAATCTATGATATAGAAGGGAACCCATTGGAGCAATGCTCCAAAGCTGATGATATGAAGACTAATTTGAGAAGGTTATCGTCTGAAATGTTTGAATGCGTTAGTTTAGTTGAAGGGAATCAAGAAGGTATCCATCAATTTATAAGAGTTCTTGAAGATTTTAAGAAGGAGTGGAGTGAGAAGAATAGTTGCGATAAGCCTTCAAGTGAATGAGATATCATTAAATCCTTAATTGGGATAAGTGCTCCAAGTGAAGTTACCATTCAAGTCCCATGTCAATAAAAAAAAAGGAAGTGGAAAGAGAATCAATGGGGAGAAAGAAAAGGCCACTAAGCAACAAAAGAAGATGATAAGAAAGTGTAAGGCATGTGGAGAGTATGCAGGCTATGATAGTTGGAACTGTCCTATAAAATCAAAATTGAAATCAAAGGTAAAAGAAATTATTTTACTTCTCCATCTAAAGTTGCAATAATTTTTTTAATTCCTTAGTTCAAATTGTAACTAATGTTAGTTTTTTATATGTCAATGACAGATTTTGGAATGAAAGACAGGGGTTAGATGTAAATTTTTTTCAACTTCATGAAGGCATTAGTCCTTGATTCTTTTCATTGTAGTTTAGATGATATTCAAACAAGCTGATACAAAAGGAATTCAAATACAAATTGCAGGACGTATCGACGGAAAAGAAATTGCACGTATTGAATGGATTAGAGAAGGGAGAGTTCCCCTCCAAACTATTCGAGCCAAAATTGATTATTGCGCCTATACAGTTCGAACTATCTATGGAGTATTAGGCATCAAAATTTGGATATTTATAGACGAAGAATAATCAAATTTTTATTTGAATTGTCTTTCCATTAGTCTATTAAAAGATGTAAAAAATGGAACCACAAATTTCAAATTCTTTCATTTTTTTTAGGAAGGCTTCTTTTTGAAGTTATATAAGGTGCAATTCAAGGATTTGTCAAATTTTGAATCATGGAGGATTCTTTTCTCTTGATATATTATATAATTAAATGAATGTATATTTCATTAGTATTTTTTTTGCTGTTGTTGGAACATGCATGCATTTGGATGGAAATTAGAGGGTTTTAGTGTTAGAGGGCTTGGGGTTTAGCGTTTGTAGGGTTTAAGGTTTAGGGTTTTGGGTTTATAGGGTTTGGCTGTATATGGTTTAGGGTTTAGGGATTGTGGTTTGGGGTTTATGGTTTAGTGTTTAGGGTATATGGTTTTAGGTTTTAGGGTTTAGGGTTTAGATTTTATGGTTTGTGGGGTTTGGATTTAGGGTTTAAGGTGTAGGGTTTAGGGTTTAGAGAGTTTAAGGTTTAGTATTTATATGGTTTAGGGTTTGTGGTTTTGAGGGTTTAGGGTTTGAGTTTAGTATTTAGTGTTTAAGGTGTAGGGTTTGTGGTTTAGAGGGTTTAAGGTTTAGGGTTTAGGGTTTAGAGTTTAGTATTCAGTGTATAGGGTTTAGTGTTTATAGGGTTTTGGGTTTAAGCTTTAGGATTTAGATGATCGAGGGTTTAGGGTTTGTGGTTTAGATGGTTTAGTGTTTGGGGTTTAGGGTTTAGTATTTGTTGTTTAGGGTTTAGAGGATTTATGGTTTATGGTTTATGGTTTAGGGTTTGGGCTTATGGTTTGTGGCTTAGAGGGTTTAGGGTTTAGGGTTTAGAGGGTTTATGGTTTAGAGTTTACTATTTGTATGGGTTAGGGCTTAGGGTTTAAGGTTTAGATGGTTTAGGGTTTAGTAATTGTAGGGTTTCGGGTTTGTAGGGTTTATGGTTTTAGAGGTTTGGATATATGTTTGGGTTTGTTTTTTGGTTAGGTATTAATAAAATCTTGATTGTTGATTAAATTTTAATCTAATGGATGAAATTGGTCCTTATGTTTGTATTTTAATGAGAGTTTGTATGTGACTCTTTCCCTATTTTCATATACACCTATTTAGGGTCTAAATAGGTATATATATATATATATATATATATATATATATATATATATATATATATATATATATTTGTCATATTTATCATAATTTTATTTGAATTATTTATTTGTTTTTTCAATTTTATTTCTTTGTATTTAATTTATAAGGAATATATATAATATTTTACTCTAAAAGTATTAAAATGTTATTTAAAAGTTAATGTAACTATTATAAAATACATATTTTTTTACTTGGAAGATTTTTTAACAAAAAATATATGTTAAGATATACAAAATATAAATATATTTATAATTATATAGATTATTTTTTTAAAAAAATGGTCCAACCCATTTAAGATTTGTTTACCCACTAAATTCGGTGGGTCTAGGTCTAAACCTTCTTACCATCACGAGAATGCCTATTATCCTCCCTTTCTGGCTTTTGCCTAGCCACCTTGCTTTGGAGTTGGAGCTCATGCTCTCCCCTGCCTGCTTTCTTATACAAAGAATACAAGTTAGGTGATGTGACTCTCATTAATAGCTCCTATAACCTAGTCTTGAGACATAGACGAAACCGATGCATCTTCAGTTCCTCGCTTGACTCCACCTTTGGTGAAAAAAGAACTAAGTTGTAAAACTTATTGTAGTACTCCTCTACCGGCATGTTATCTTGATGGAGTGCCAATAATTATTTTTATCTTGCGAATGGCGTAGGGTAGAAGTGAAGTCTCAGAGCTACCATGAATCACTCCCATTACTTAGGCATTTTGTCACTCATTCGTAGCCCTTGCTACTAATAGTTCACCTTGCCTCTCAAGTAGGAAGTCACAACATCCACCATTTTTCTCTACAAGCATCCATACATGGCAAATGTGTATTCCAAGGCGTTACCCACTCTTCCAAGGCATGCGGATCCTCCTATCCTTCAAGTGGCAGAATGTGGTGATGCAAGAATCTTCTTGATTTTCCTTTTAGGATTGGCGACATGATTGCAGTCAATGGTGATTGTGTTCCCTCTTGTTGTAGCTACCTTTCCAAGTAGGCCCCAATTATTGCCATGCATTGCTCAATACACTCGATACAATGAGTTTTATCCACCATTGATCTCTTAGGGGCAGTATATTTCAAAACACAATCTAAGTTAATCAGACATAGGGATCACATAATCATTCTACCTTATACATAGAATATGACTATTCCCAACCCACACTTGCTCACATGTTACTCTAGGTTATTAGCTATCTTCAAAATGAAGAAACATTGATGGTTCAAAATGAGACTTGAACAAAGGAATTCAATTTCAAAACAACTTATTCTTAATAAAAAAACACCACTCCTTAGCTTAATGTGTTTGTTAGGAAATTTAATCTTGGAGGTAGGATTTCAGGAAGACTCTGGTATTCCATGATATCAGCTTAAAAATATTTAAAAATGGAAAATCAATAGGAAAAATTGTGATACCAACTTGTGGTATCAACTAAGTTATTATCAAAATTCATACATTTTTAAGGAAAAGCTCTGGTACCAATATGTGACACCCCCATTTTTCACTACCAAAAAATTTAGTTTGAAAATGTTGTAGAAGCAGAAATGTAAAACCAACTTATGAACAATGGGGTGCTACCATTGTATCTCACACGGGATGGGCGCCTCATCGCTTACCTTGTACTAGATACTGATGTGCTGTCGTATGCACAACAAATTTAATAAACAAATCCTAATTTTCAAATACGTAGTAGATGGCAAGAAGGAGTCAACACACAAGGAATGGTATATAATCAATAATTCTGTAATCGATGTTAAAACCTTGGTTATGCAATAACATTTATTTCTATCACTAAGTTCTATACTATGGATAAATAATAGAACACTTTACTCACTAATTAATGAGTAAGGATAGGAAGGTATTGATTATGGAATTAGGATATCAAATAATCATGGAGAAAAGAATGATTCTAAATGGTCTAACGTTGACCTATAGAAACTCATAATAATTTATCTCTTTACTTTCTCTTAATTCTAATAAATTGAATAAGCTCTCAATTTATCACCTAACCAATTAATAACCTAGGTTAAGAACACTAGATTCAATTAATGACAGCATTATAAATGGAAATCAGTTAACTATAATGATAATCACATAAGCTCGGATCATGAAATCATATGAATTAATAGATAAGATTAATAATTAACCTTTTTGCTACTTTGGAAACGTTAATCAACAATTATGTATTAATTAAGATATAAAGTAAATAGGTGATCAATCTAATTAGTTTAAATTCTTAACCTATGATGCGAGAACATTCAATTCCATCTATTAATTCAATTAAATTTCATTTAGAATCATAAATTCAAATTATATTGTCATATGTGAAACCCTAATTCCATCATCAACTGCTCCTACCTTATACTATCTATGCTACTATCTTCATAATTGCAATAACATACAATTAAATGTAGTAATCTATAATTAACATCAATGATTACGAATAAATTAATAATGAAACCCTAAAAGTAAGAGAAATAATAATGCATTAAAGCGAATTTATTTGCATTCAATCAAAAATCAAAACTTGCAATTAAGAGAGGAATGTAGAAGAAATTATCGACTTGAATTGTAGAGTGTTGATTTTTCAATTGAATACAATGGAGAGAAAGAGAATTTGAATTATGAATTACACGTGGTATCTAGAGGATATAGAGAAAAAGAGAGAATCCGAATCTCGAACTCCCTAGAATTGCGTCTCGAATGTTCAGAACTTTAGAAATATATTAGGGAAAAGTTTGGGCGAATAGTTATATAATTTAAGAAAAACACGGTCCATGTTGGGAAACACGGGACCTCTGTATTTTTCCTTAAATTATTTGCCAAATACTGAATTTTGAAAATTGAGATTTTGTGTGCTGACAGAAAAACACGGGTCATGTTTATGAAACATGGGGGTACCGTGTTTCTTGTTACTTCATTATTTCTTTATGAAATTTCAACACAAGCTTTTCTTTGATATATATTATTCATTTCTGGTCTTTTCTTTCATTGATTCCATATCTCTTAATGTGTTCTTTGCTTCATTTCCTCTTTCCATCGATTTTTCCTTTAAATTTCTTCATTTTTATCTTTTCTTATAAAATACATCCAAAAGAGAAAAACTCAAGAAAAGATTAAATCTTATAAAAATAATGAGGAATAAATAACATTTTTACTTATAAAAATAATATATAAATCCTATATATCAGATACAAGGCTAAGTATACAACCAAAAAACACAAGGAAAACTAGAGTGCACAAATTAAATTCATCAAGAGTATACCAGGGTTGCTTAAGGACCAAGAGAAATTCTCAGGGAAACCTATGCTCAATAACCTCAATATTATGAGAGGATGAAGGACCATTCAATAGTCATTCCTAGGAATACCTGCAACAAACCTCCTGCCCGTGAGATTGAGTAGGGGATTGCAACAACAACTCCATTAGTATGCATACATAATGAGTTAACTAATCTAATACTATCATGTAATTCTTGGTGCAGGCAAGATCCATAGAATATACTCATAACACAACTTACCGAGATGTGCATGTGACTTTCCTATCATGTCTTTTACATTCAGTCACATGGGTTATACAAGATATGAGTGGATCCTCTAAATCATGTATATATATAGTCATATCAACATTGTAAGATATGTACCCCTTTTAACATGCATACTACTTACTCATAGATTATGAAATAATTAGATTATCCATTTGAAAATAGGCAGAGTAAAGTTGACATAGTGATGAGGAAGTGAGAATTCATGTACAACATCTAACCATGGATGAATCTTCGGCATAATAATAGTAAGGTATGTGAAAACTCATGGATCATTCCAGACTGTTGGCATTTACCCCAAGTTTGTGAGTAAGGTGGGATCATTCCCTATGGTCTCTTAATACCATAGAAGCCATCCAAAATAGTGAACATAAATTCCTAGCTCATGCTATGGAAACCAAATGGGCATAAGTCTAGGCTCTTGCCAAAGTAACAATGGACTAAAGTCTTGGCTCATGTCGAGGAAAACAAACGGACATACGTTTGGGTCCCTATCTATCTTGTGATGACTAGATCCTTTAATATCGATATCCCCTAATACATCATCAGTGGATAGAGTAGAAAAGGCACCAAGATCAATGAGGATCCAGAGATCAACTAGGATCCCGTCTGAAGGCAAAAAATGCTCGAAGGCAGACTAACCCTGATAGCTAATCAAGGATTGAATAATCTAGACCTTTTATAATGCTTGATCTACTTTAAGTGATTAGTGTCTTATTAGTTCGGGAGAATCATTTCACATAAAGGCCCATTTAGAGTCTCTTCAATATATCATTCCATTACACCATCCATTGTGCCAAAGAGTAAAATTTTCTAATAATAAATAATAATCAATTTCCTAAAGTGAAATGTGGAGGTCCAATTATATGTCATCTAGAGTCCAATTCTATTTTACAACTATTTCATTAGCTAAGTGAAAACTTCTAATCATAAGTAAGGTTAACTTTAGCCATCCTATATGATTATATCATTTTCCTTTATCTTTGCTAAGCCATTTTAATTATGTATTTCTCATTTTAGGGCTAGGGTATAAGGCACTAGAGGTCATAAATTAGTTTAATCTAGTACTACCCTAAGGAGAGCCCATTTTTAGCCACTTGATCATTTATTCATATTATGTGCACAAGGAAGGCCAAAGGCTACGCTAAGGTTAAGCATTTTTTATTACCTTAAATCCATTATTTAACTTCACTAATCTAGATAATTCCATATCTATCAACCTTCTAGATCATTAGCTAATCATAAGAAAAATTTAGATATCACATTTGGGAGGAAAAATATGTGAGAAGAACAAAATTGGCCGAGACTAGTTGATCGCTTTCAAAAACCATTCGATGGGTCTTGCTTACCAGTCGATTGGTTTCATAGACTAGTCGATCAGTCAGGATACTACAAACCTCCCAGTGGTAGCCATCCAATCAATCTATTAGCCTCACCAGTCGACTATTCTGGTAACTAGTTGATTGGTTTATCCATATTGGTTGATGGGTCTAACCTTAGGCTAAGGCTTCTGGATTTGCAGACAAACTAGTCGATTGGTTGGCCCAACCAGCCAACTATTCTAGGAACTATTCGATCAGTTTGGTCAAACCAGTCAATTGGTTTAAATCCCAGACCAAAATCCCATGAAGTCATAAACCAACCAATCGATCAGTCTTGGAGACTAGTCGATTTGTCTAAGCGAATGCAGTTCACAAAAACATCAATAACACACAATCAATTTCCATGTCTCGTTCAATCAAATCCAAACATTAAACTTAGGTCATTCAAGGTATTTTATAAACGATATTCATGAATCAACATGCTCCATAGCAACATTATTCTAGAATTTGTAACAAGATATGCTGGCATATTTTAAACTTATTATAGGAAATCGTGCATTCATATTCTCTTCTTACTAAGACATTATGTAGTAAGTCTAGCTCATACATCACATATATCACTATCTCCTAACACCTAGAACATTAAGAGGTTTCAAATCCAAAGTTTTAAACATCGCATCCAAGCATATGAACTTTTAAGCCAAACTTTTAAGCCAAACCTTGTTCTAACTCACTAGTTCATTCTATATTAGCTAATGTAGGCATATTACCATTTTTAATACTTAAACTACTATAGAATTATAGCACTCATATTTCACTTACCTATACCATTACTATCATAATAAGGGAAGACATAAATTTAGCTTAAAAGTTGAGTAATACACCAAGAGCACAACTCTTTGAAATCTCAAACTCCTTTTTCCTACACTAAAATACCTTTTTGATTAAACTTAATTAAGCTAAACAAATTTTTTTCTAAAATTGTGCAAAGATGATTAAATGAAAGCATAGACTTGGAAGTGGAATTCAGAGAGAAACCCACCTTTCACAAGGGAAACAGAGAGTATTAAGGGTGAAATTCAACCCTCACTCTTTTCCCCAATCTAACTTTGTCTTATTTAAAATTAAAACAAGAAAGAGCTAGGGAGAGGATTAAAAGAGGAAGAGACAATCAGGATACAATCATAGGGAAAAGAAAATGGTAAGGAAAATGTGAAGAAAACATGGTAGCTCAGAGATTAGGGGAGAAGAAAGAAAAAAATGAGGGCTTTATGTCTGAATCATTGAGGGTTATATTGCTAGGAGATGGGTAAGGGAGTGTATAAATCAAGACTCCCATCCCCAATCTAAATTAAAGATTTAGAGTGTAGCTTTTTGAAGTTTCAAAGCTGAAATTTTCTGTCTTAAGCTAGTTTGGTGAAACTACAAGGTTCTAGGCAATATGCCTCATAAATTTCAGACATAATAAATGGACGAGAATCAAAGCCCTACATATCTACTGAGGTAATTTGCTCAGGAATCTTGTAGAAGAGAGATATAATAGGAAAGAAGAGGATAAATGAGATAAGGGTATGAAAGTGACTCCTCATGCCTTCTTCCCTCGAGAATTCGTTGAAAATAATCAAAGCTGACTAAATAGATTGAGAGGTTTCATAAAAATTGAAAATACCTATTTAAAATGTAGTTATGATGTTGGAAATTTTTTTGGGGAAATGTTCTTAGGAAAAATTAGTTCAAAGAGAATCTAGGTTAGTTAAACCAGTCAAATGGTGCTCAAACTAGTTGATCGGTTTGACAGGTTCTAGAAATCAAATATGATGAACAAACCGGTCGATTGGTACCTTAGACCAGTCGACTGGTTTCTCGATAAAACCAAATGTTTTCCTAATCAAATCAAGCTTATCCAATAACTAATACAACTCTTAAGTACACTTATAAAATGAGATAAAACATACTTAGATCACCATTAAACACTTGGGTTAGCACACATTAAGGACTCTAAAAATATAGGAATTACATATACATACATACATACGTATGTATGTATGGATTTATGGAAAATATAAGTGTCATTAGCAACCCAATCATTCAATAAATCCAATAATGATGATTTAATCAAATCTTTCTAATGTAATTATACCACCACCATTATAAGTCCATGCCTATAATTTTGCATGTTATGCCTTTTAATTTATTTTAATAATAGATAAGGATGAATTTAAAGAAATTATATGCCTTTGTCTCTTTTTGATTTATACACTATTTTTGGAGGCTTTCACAAGTTCCTATTCCTATTCATATGACGATTCTTAATCTTTTTTCTTTTTCCCCACAAAGACTCCAAAATAAGTTTCCATACTTTGTTTCTGTCCTTTTCCTAGTTTATTATCTCCTCAGTTAGATGCCTTAGCATCCATAATTGATGTGGAAAAGATAATCACATTTTTTATATTTTTTTTATATTTGCTAAATGAAGCCCTACATGAACTCATCAAGTGCAGTTAGTGATTATAATGGATTACTTTGATCAAAATATATCATTTTCTAGATCAATCATTTTACTAGTCAGAACCTTTTCTCCCATTCTTAAGTGACTAATTCATCCTTATGAATTTCTCTTTATCATATGAGTTTCATCAAAATCTTCATCTTTCCTAATGTTTGATTTGATACATGACTCAACAATACTACACAATGAAAAGTAGCTCATATCATAGAACATATGTAGACTAATCAATTCTCTTCTCATAAACACCCATAGATTGATATGATTTCTCTTTAAGCTAATCTATTTGACTTTGTAGACTATATATCTTATTTTTCTACTTATCTTTCTTGACTTGTTGCTCATATATGTTACTTTGTAGCTGTATGATTTTGTTTGTTGTTATTCTTAAATCCTTAATATGATGTAGCTGCCATACCCACTACTTTTCCCTCATGTGTATCCATACTTTTGGCCCAAAACATGAAGTAACATCTCTTCTCGTGTTTAAGGATCTCCTTCTTTATCTTTATCCTTCACATATAGATTCCTACTTATTATAATCAATTTTATATACAAACTAGTATATTTAATGACGACTTATTTGGTGATAAATATTGAACAAACTAAACATACATCATGACGCATTGTGGAGAAGAAATTAAAGATGATAATCCAAATATAGGAATAATTTACATGAATTTTCTCAGAGCGTCCATTGTTAACCCACTTCAATACTCCTTGATTATTTGTGCTTGTGTATTTAGCATGCCAAATCACATCAGCGCTTGGCTTGACATTACCATTCTTTTTTGTCTGTTAAGACACATTACTTAGTCATTTTTTCCATCAAAATTTAAAAACCTATCAACTATGACTATTTCATATTATTACCATTATAATTTCAACTTCTAAGAACGATAAATTTCATGTGGTGTGTTGCCACCATTTGTCTGACTTTTGATTATTACTATTTTGTTGAATTATTTTCTAGAATTGAAGAATAAAATAAATTAAGTTAAATAATATATACATAATAAAGAAATAATTCAGGCAAAAAAATTATCAATAATGGAAAGAATTACCTTAAATGTATAAAAAATAACAGTTCTAAAACAATTTTTTTCCCAATTTTCTTGGTTAAAATCAGTAGGTGGATTTTCTAAATGTTCTTCATGTTTATTCATGCATTCTTTTTAGTCAAAATGCAGGCAAGCTTTCCAATAATGATATAATCATTACATTGCAAATAACATAAATGCTTTTAATCTGGGCAATTAGTTACTATCCATTATGCCAGACTTGTTATATGTTGTGATAACAAAATATAAACTGTATGGTTGTCTAACATGGTTTGGGATTTATAAAAGAAAAAGAATGCATATATATATATATATATAGCTTCACTAGCAACCACATTTAATCACCTTGTTCAATTGCCACTTGAATCTAAGGTAATGCATCCATGAAGGCTTTGGTCCACACAATATGGCCACAAAAATTTACCAAGTTTCTAGTATTTTCTCCAATAACTTAGATATTATAGTTAGATATGTCAACCTCTAGCTTTACCATGCCACCTAATGTCTTCTTCTCAATAACAAAATATTTGTACTTACCTTTCTACTCCTTTTCCTTTTAGCACTAGTACTTGATGCTATTCCAAAAATAAAATAATAAATTCAAGGCTTAGCCAATCTATGCATCATATGAGTTTAAAAGAATATAGAATGTATATACAAATAAGAATAGTAAAATATATGCTACCTTGACTATTACTTCCACCATTTGTGTGTTCACATTTCTTGTAGACATTTTCTCATGCATATATTGAGTTCTTATTTGAGGTAGAGTATTGTTAGGTTCATTTATTTTTCTAGTGGCGTTAGATCAGTAGCCTTATGCAAGCTTAAAGTCATCTCAGCTCTGTCAACAGACTTTTTCGTTGCATTCCTTTTATTTCCACTTTATTATTCATATAAATAGATAATAACATGATGAAAAGAATATTAATTTCATTGATAGGTCATATTGGGAGTGATTTTTAAATCTCAAATATGTACACATAAACACAATTTTTTGAATTTAAGTATCCATTGAGCATTTACTTAGATCATTTGACGGCATAATAGATAAATCAATATTTTCGTCTTCTTCCTGACTAAGACTATGATTATTAGAACCAATTGCATTTAAAGTATCCATTGCATTGAGATTCATTGTGTTGGGATCTTTTGGAAACAAAGTTTAACTTCTACTTACTTCTATCACAGCCATTTTTTTATAGCTCATATGCATTTACCTCTAATATCTGCAACCTCATTGATAAAAAAATGGTAATCAAGAAATTTAATGAAATGAGTTCATATTTCATATGCAAATTTTATCCATTATATGCCAACTAATTACATGTTCACATACTTAAAATATAAGGACAATTATTGTATAGGTGATAGAGAATAAAGTTAGCTAAGTTTCTATATGTTTTTATGCACTATAGAAGTGTTGTCGTGACCTAAACGTTATGATTTTGCTGAAAATATACATATTTGAATTTGGATATGAAATTTAGATGATTTCCATATTATAAAATTATTACAAAACAAGAACTTAATTAGGGATGCAGTATACCAAGTGTTGAATCAAGTTAGAATAGTTTAGCTAAGTTTTTTAGCACTTTCAAAGTTGATTTTTATTAAATATGGGATTGATTTTGGGTTCAATTATACAAGTATAATTTTAAAGCCTAAAATAAGGTTGTTTTTTTTTCCTAATAAACACTTTTATAGATCTATTAGATGATCTCTAAGATGAAATTAGGTTGTTCTTCCTTATAAACAAATTTCATGTTATATTTTATGATTAATATCTCATTTTTTTCATGATATGAAGGCTACAACATGGAATAAGTCGCGGATAATAGTATTGGGAATATATGAATAATTTTGGATATAATTTAAGGCCATTTGGGCATTAATACACACACACACACATGCATGCATGCATGCAATTCAAGGGAGCTCATTATCTTGGATAAGTCATCAAGAAAACAAAAGAAGGTGCAAGATAATGTGCTAACATATATATCTAGGAAAATAATAGGATCCCACATTCCAAATCTAAATACAACTCAAAATTGTACATCATTTTAATTACCTAGTGATGGCAATTGTTTGCCATTATGATGGTTAGTTAGTTTAGAGAAACTCCTAGTGATGGCGGGTGTTTGTATGCTGGTTGAGTTTTTATCATAGTAGTAAGTAGGCAAAATTCTTAATTAATAAGAAAACATTATAATAAGATATAAACTAGGTAAAAGTATAATACCTTGCTCTCTACAACCACCAACAATTCCACTTACAAGTATAATAGATCTTCCCCTAACATATATGAAAACTAAAACAAGGTAATACGATTACTAAGAACACTACATGGCATTTGAAATAAATAACTATTTCTAATATGCTAGAATCACGACTCTATAAAAAAAAGTAATAAAAAATTTGTAGAATAACTATAAAAGATAAAAAAAGTTGTAAATTTGATGTCCATATATAAATAATTACTAATAAATTCCTTCCCTTTATTGGCTTTATCTTAATCACAACATTCCAATAATCATGTCTTGGATCTTGAACATAAAAGAACTACTCCACTTGTGGTTCTAATACAAAAGGGCCATATGATTTTTAATGAAAAACCTCTATATATGCTAGTTATTCCATATTCATCCACTTTATATATTCTACCTTCATGTTGCACATCATACCAATTACATTTCAAAACAACAAAATAATTTTCACTAGCATATTGCAGCTTATAAATATCTCTTATTACACTATAATATAAGTCATTTGAATGACCATATTTTTACACCATAACACCACTATTTTAGCATTCCTTATCTACTTCACGATCAACTGTGTGAAATATACCATAAGCAATGAGCCCACTACAACACATTGCGGTGTGTAATAGACAACACACCAAGTGATATACACTTTCATCAATTGATCATTCTTTTTATAATTTCTCCACCTATTAATCAATGAAGGAAATATAACTATATTTAACATCATGTGTAACATTTTATCACATCATAAAAATTAAGGAGATGACATACATAATCATAAACCCAATCTACAAGTTAAGTCTTATGTCTCCTCTCTACATTTCTAGGATTTGGATTTTAAATTGTTAGTTCTTCTCTGTGCATCCTAATATAAAAATGAAATTCAAAGCTTTAGGAAATTGCATATATGATGTTAAATTGCATTTATGAAAAATACTCATATGAATTTTGGAATAACAAATGACTTACTTTACAAATTCTTGAAGTTCATCAAAATTATGGAGGACATATAGGTGAGCCTCATCAAACTCCTTAAACCCAAGATCTTGAAGGATAGGGTTCCTCAATGGATGTCTAATACATTTAAGAATATCTATTTGATTTCTTTGGTCATCATTAATAACTTCATCATTTTGAGATGTATGATTAAGCTTAGTAGCCATGTCATCTATGCACCTAGAACAAACTTTAAGGCATTCATTTGCCAAATAACCCATTAAAATTGGGCCTTTTGGTTATTCCTTGTTTTGAACATTGAATTCGAAGTTAAGAAAATACTAAATAACATAAATTTTGATACAAAGTTAAATGTAGAGGTAGGTTATCTAATTATAAAAGTATATGAATGTAAAACTCGTAATTTAAAAAGTAACTCTCTATTAGGTACATCTAACGATATCTCACTAGTCCACCAATCATTGCCTCTTCTACCAAATGAATGACAAGGTGTATCATATAAGTAAAGTAGGAATGTGGAAAGTGTAATACCTCGAATTTTAGCTAACCATAATCTCAAGTAATTAATATCATAACCTAATTTAAATCTTAGGAAATTAATCATTCTATCTTACCTTAACTCCCTAATCCTAAATCTATACCTAACCCTACTTTTTATTTTGGGTTATTAATATTTTTTCTAACCTAAAACTAATCCTATATAATTATTTAATTAAATTATCCTAATACCTTTACCTAATTTATTTTAACCTAAAACTAAATCTAAACACACACATTTTCCTTATCTTATTTTGTTTTATTTTCTCCTACCGATCTCCTCACTTCACATCATCTTTATTCTCCTTTTCTCTTCTTCTTGCATGCACGCCTTCCCTACAAAGGCTATCCTTATACCCTCCGTCAACTCACTGCTCCTCCATTCTAGGGTTGAGGGTTAAAATTCTTGCCTGATCACCTCACCGCTCTTCTCCTCTTGCTTGTGTGCATGTGTGTATATAAGGCACATTTAATGCCTACACCTACCCCTTATCCCTCTATTATTTTGTTAAAATATTGCACCCTAAAACATAGCTTTCTCCCTCCTTCTTTTCCCCTCCTACCTATCGCCAAAATTGCTTAAGATCACCCAACCGGCAAGCCCAACCAAGGCATCAAAGCCTCTATTAGCAGCATTTTCCATTACCTCACCCTAGCATTAGCCACCTTTGTTATTAACTCACTCTAAGAACCAACAAAAATCACCACAACCTTCCTCCAAGCATGAGCAAAACCCATTATCGTTACCCCTTCCATTTGGCAATTTTCACTAAATCCAAACACATACTACCTACGCTACTAACCACTACAACCAACCACTACCTTTCACCCACTTCCACTGTAGACTACCACCTTCATTCGGCCAAAATCACTAGTCCTTACCACCCCTTCAGCTAAATTGGCCATTGCCACCCACCTTATTTTGTCATCTTTAGTCGATGCCCCCTTTATTGCACACAAGTTGGTTGAGACTCTTTTGATCCTTGGTTTTGTTTTTCCTATTCTTTCACCCTTCCATTACTCATTACTTTAATCTCTCCTTAATTATATCATTAATTCTAATTATGTCTTTAGATAATAGTAGCTTAGGAATATTTTTCTCGTAAGAGGTGATGTTTTCATATCTATTCCACCGTATGATAATAGTATCTTAGGAGTGTTTTACTTATAAGAGGTGATGCTTTCAGATTTGTTCCATCAAATGATAATAGTGGCTCAAGTGTGTTGTCTTTGAGAATGTACTTTAGATTATTCCACTAATTTAAGAATAGTGGGTCCCTAAAATCAACTTAAATAAAAGAATGAATATGGTTATATCTAATAAAGAGGCTAGATTAGTATTTACCTTCTCAGACTTTTGTAAATTGAATGTGTACTTATCTATTATGAATGTATATATTTATCTATATCCCTGATTCAATAGTTTTATTACCTTGCTTTAGACATAACCTACTGACCATCCTTTTATGGGTGCTGCTCTTTTCTACTAGTAGATGGCCCAATTGATTTATGTAGGTCTTTGAGGACCAAATGGATGACGTTGCTGCTTTTTAATGCATTATGTGGGGACGAGTGACCTTTTATCTATACTGAGTGCTTAGGCAAAGAGTCATATCATCCTAATGATGATTTTACTTGGATATCTTTTGGATTCTTTAATCCATGATATCCCTTAGTTTGTATCTTATTATTGTAACTCGGAGTTAATCTCCAAACTCATATTTGTATTTATAAAAGCTTCTTTCATTTCTAATTACCTTATTTTATTATGAATGGTTTTCGCCTTGTTCTTGATGTAATGATAGTTTGGTAAACTAAACTTATGTCAATTACGGAGGTAACACCCAATGTTTTGATTATATGCTTCTATTGTAAATAAAAAAATTTCAATAGTAAAATTTGGGGTATTACAAGTTGGCATCAAAGATTTTGGTTTTGATTGCTGAACTTTGAATTTGGTTTTCAAAAAAAATCATCATTTGATTTCATTGATTTATTTCATATTTTTAGACAATTCAATTCTTTGAAAACCTGGATGAACTTGTGAGGATTGAGAATGGGTAGCTTAGGTAGCTTTTGAATGTGATTATGTGTACAATGTGTTCATAAAATAAGAATATTTTCCTTAACACATTTGCTATCCATGGCACTTAATGACCATGTTGGTCGTTTGGACGTGACCTTCGAGACATTCATCAAGTTTATTTGATGCACACCTCAGTTGCCACCATCACCTCTGCATTACCCATAGGAAGGTATTGGAGAAGACTAGCTTTAGAGGGTTATGGAACATCACCTCCTAACCTATGTTGGTGATGAGGACTCAGTCATCCTAAAGGGATGGATTTGGGACATGGATAGGATTCTTGAGGTAGTTGACTTCCCACCTACTCAAAAGGCAAGCATTGCAACTTTCTTCTTACTAGGAGTCGCCGACACTTGATAGATAGGTTGTTGTGCTTTGGGAGGGTCGTAGATGTTCTGAGATAACTTTAAGGTAGTGATTCATGCTAAGTTTTACCTTGAGAGTCTTAAGAGGGTTAAGTTGAAGGAGTTTATACAACTGAATTAGGGAGGCATAAGTGTGAGGGAGTACCACAAACAATTTGTGGAGCTTTCATGTTTGCACTATGATCGTAGCTAGTGAGTCAATAGTGGTTTATTATTTTGTGCAAGAGCTCCACTTTAGCATTCAAAGGATGATGGATGTTATGGCTTTCCAACACTTAGCCACGATTTACGAGAGGGCGTGTATTGCCATTTTGGGTAAAAGGAAGTTCAAGACTTAGGGTTATGGAGGCAAAATCCAGTTTTGGGGAGGCAGTACTCTAAGATTTGGCAGTGTTTTCATATCTAGCCTTAGGGAATTAATTCCAACACCAAGCTTATATGGGTAGTTAGAATAGATTTTTGTGTTAGCAAGATGATTCTTATGTTGTTTTTGCATTTGGGATCATCTAGTGAGAGACTATAGGGGCACACCTATTCAAAGTATGACGTGTGGTTAGAGGGGTCATCAGTCATATGATTACTAGCATTAGTGGGGTTAGTATCAGCAACAGGGATCACTGATACAAAAAAACCTATCATCAATGACCCTAACATTAACAACATCAAAGGGCATTTGCCTCAACCATTGGTTAGCTTAGGGAGGCTAAAGGGATACTGCAAGGGCCTCACCCATTTCATCATAGATGAGGACAAACCTAAGGTTCCAGAGGGTATCTTAAAGGATATCAGGGAGGATAGTTAGGTAGGCACTTGAATGCCATTAGCTTGGCAGAGGCTAACAAGTAGTTGGATTTGGTTAGTGGTACTTTGTCCATCCCCTCGCTAGCTGCTTATGTATTGTTTGATTTGAGAGAATCTTATCTTTCGTGCCTACTGCATTTATTTCTAGGTTTTCTTTGTCTCCATCTTCTTCTATATCTATTTTTGTGATGTTGCCTTCTAGGGATAGATTGGACTGTACAAGGCTCTACTTAGAAGTGGCCTTAGAGATAGGTAAGATAAACTTCCTATTAGACCTGATTGAGACGGACCTTTAGAATTTTGACATTATTCTTTACATAGAGAGGGATCTCAGTGTGCTAGGGTATCCTATTAGATATGCAAGCCTGGACCTATGATGAATGTCATATTTGCCCATACATTGTATTCTATGGTGTAGAGAGATTACCCTATGTATTTTTGTGGGGTTTAGGAGATGAAAAAGGATGTATCAATATTGTAAGATATTTTAGTTTCCCAAAAGTTTGTAGACGTGTTTCTTAAGGGGATTCTAGGCATGTCGTTGGTACATGATATAGACTTCACTATTGAGTTGGTACTAGGGGCCGAGCCTCTCTTGAAGGCACCTTACCAGATGGAATTGGTAGAGTTGAGGCAGCTAAAGGCCTATTTGGAGAACTTGTTGGCTCACGGGTATATTCACACAAGTTTGTCTCTAGAGGGAGTACCCATTTTGTTTGTTAAGAAGAAGGACTAGAGTCTTAATTCTTGCATTGATTATCAGGGTTTGAACTAGTTGATGGTAAAAAATCACTATCTACTTTTGAGGATCGATGAATTATTTGACTAGATTTAAGGTACTTTGATCTTCTTGAAGATTGACTTTAGGTCATAATATCATCAATTGTGCATTGCCAAGGTAGAAATTATGAAAATAACCTTTGGATACGGTACGAGCACTTTGATTTTACATTGATACCTTTTGGGTTCACCAATGCACCCACCATCTTTATGGACTTTTGGTCATTCCTCGATTAGTTTGTTGTGGTATTCACAGATAATATTTTAGATTACTCTAGGAGTAGAGATGAGTATGAGAAGCACCTGCATACAATATTGTCACTCCTTAGAGAGCATAAGTTGTATGCTAGGCTCTCTAAGTGCAATTTTTGGCTTTGGAAGGTTGTATTTTTAGGTAACGTATTGTTAGTAGGTGGATTCCCCATGGATCCAACAAAGATTTTGGTAGTGCTGAGTGGAAGGTACCCATTATCATCCCCGAGGTACGTACTTTTTGTGGTTTGGCCGGGTATTATAGACGCTTTATTTTATATTTCTTAAAGGTAGCCCGTCCTTTGACAAACCTCTTGAAGAAGATGACTAGGTTTTAGTGGGATGATGCATGTGAGGGTTAATTTTAAGAGTTGAAGTGACAGTTGACTACAACACTGGTTTTGACTCTGCCGTCGGGATCAGATGGGTTTGAGGTCTACAGTAACGCGTTGAAGCATGAACTGGGTTGTGTTTTGATGTAGCATAGTAAGGTTGTGGCTTACTCTTCTCATTAGTTGAAGTGACATGAGTAGAACTACCAGACATATGACTTGAATTTGGCAATAGTTGTCTTTAAATTGAAGATTTGGAGGCATTATTTGTATGGGACTCAATGTAGATTCTACATTGGCCATAAGAGTCTCAAGTATATATTCAATTAGAAGGAGTTGAATATGAGACAAATGAGATGGATAGAGTTGGTGAAGGATTATGATATTAAGTTGACCTACCATGAAGGTAAGGCTAATGTCATTATGGATGCTTCGAGTAGAAAAACATCACACTATTTGAGTTCTATAATGATGTCTAGTCGGTTGCTAGAAGAGCTTGGTGAGATGGGGATAGAGACGATCCATCATGGTGACTCAGAGGTTCAGATGAGTGGATCGATAATTATGTCGATGGTTATTGATGAGATCTAAGTGGGACAGCCTGATGATTTTAAGTTCAAGAGGATTTGACATAAAATTTAGGATGGTAGAGTTGAGGGTTTCCAGATTCATGAGGATGGTAGCATTCGCTATAAGGGTTAATTGTATATACCTTAGAGTTGTGTTGATTTGAAGCGCTAAATTTTAGAGAAGGTCACTATACTCCATATTTCTTCTACTCGGGAGGGGATAAGTTGTAGAAGGACCTCAATAGCATCTATTGATGGACTCATATGAAGCATGAGATAGCAGAGTTTGTTTCGAGATATTTAACTAGCTAAAAGGTCAAGATCAAACATCGGATACCTATATGGATTGTTTAGCCTATAGATGTTATGAGGTGGAAGTGGGATTTTATCTCATTGGATTTTTTGAGTGGGATATCAATGACTTGTAGCAGTTGTGACACAATTTGGATTATCATCAATAGGTTTACTAAAGGTGTAATGTTATTGCTAATGAAGTTGACTTAGAGTATGGATTAGTTGGCCAATGTATATTTAAGATTTGTGGTGAACAGGCATGGTGCACTTATCGACATAGTCTCCGATTAAGATTCAAGCATTCTTTTACACTTATAGGGGAAGTTGTAGGAGGTTATATGCACGAGATTGTGGATGACTATTTGCTTCCACCCAGCTACATACGGGTAGACTGAGGATGATTCAAACACTCGGGGATATGTTACAATCTTGTTTTTTGGACTTTCGAAAAAGTTGGGACGATCGTCTTTATTTGGTTTAGTTCTCTTATAATAACATTTATCACATTAGCATAGAGATAACACCCTTTGGGGTTATATATGGACATAAGTGCCAAACACCCTTGTGCTGGAGCGACATTAGTGAGATTGTTGTGCTAGGACTAGAGATAAGTGAGGAGACAACTTAGCATGTTATGTTGATCCAAGATAGGATTCAAGTGGATTAAAATCATCAGAAGAGATATAGAGATATGAGTCACCGTAGTGATGGATTTGAGCTAGGGGACAGAGTTCTATTGAGGTATTTACCCACCAAGGGGTACAAAGGTTTGATCGGAAGGGTAAGCTAAGCCTAAGGTACATTCGTTCTTACAAGATTCTTGATAGGATTGGCGAGGTTGCATACTGTCTAACACTTCCACTATATTTGGCCCAAGTTCATAACCTCTTCTACATCTTCCAACTGAGGAAGTGTGTTGTAGATCCATCCCATATGATCCGACAAGATGAGATTGAGCTCTATGATTATTTATCATACGAAGAAAGGATGTTGAGGAATCTTGAAATTAAGATTCGACAGACCCAGACGAGTTTAGTCCCACTTGTGAAGATTCTTTGTTGTAGACCTAGGAAACCAAGAAGGATATGTGTGAGATGCATACTGAGCTTTTTAGCTCGGGTGTGTTAGGTTCAAGGCTCTCTCTTTTTTAAGTGGACACTCCTCGATAGTATAATATCAACTTTGTTAGTGTTAACCGTTGAGATCACTTGCCTTACATCCTTTTTCTATTCTTCTCTAACCTCAACATCTTAAATTAGGGGACAAAGTCTCTTTTAATAGGGTGGTGATATAACACCCATAATTTTAGCTAGCCTTAATCCTAAGTAATTAATATCATAACCTAATTCTGATATCATAAAATTAATAATTTTATCCTAACCTAACTCCCTAATCCTAATCTTAGCCTAACCTTAAATTTTATTTTAGGTTATTAATATCTTTTCTAACCTAAAACTAATTTTAGATAGTCATTTAATTAAATTATCCTAATACCTTAACCTAATTTATTCTAACCTAACCTAAATCTAAACACACACTTTTTCCTTTCCCTTTTTCCTTCTTTTCTTCTCCTTTCCTTACCATATTTTATTCTAGTTTCTTCTGGTCAATCTCCTCACCTCACTTCACCTTTATTCTCCTCTACTATTCTTCTTGCATGCACATCTTCCTTGCTAAGCCTATCCCTTTATCCCCTATCAACTCACCCTTCCGCATTTTTAGGGTTAGGGGTTGAAATTCTTGCCCGATCACCTCATCCCTCCTCTCTGCTTTCCTATGTGTATGCACATATACAAGGAAAATTTAATGCCTAAATATTCCCCTTATCCCTCTATTGTTCTATCAAAATATTTCACCCTAAAATGCTGCTTTCCCCCTCCTTATTTTCCCCTTCCTACATGTCTCTAAAACTACCTAAGATCACCCCCATTAACGAGCCTAATTAAGGCATCAATACCTCCACCAGAAACATTTTCCATTACCTCATCAATACCTCCACCAGAAACATTTTCCATTACCTCATCCCTAGAATCATCCAACTTTTCCATTACCTCACCCCAAGAACTAGCCAAAACTATGACAACATGCCCCCAAGCACCAGAAAAAACCTATCATTGCTATTCCTTCCATTCATCCATTTTCACCAAATAAAACACATACTACATATGCTAACAACCACCGCTTTCCACCGTAGCCTACCACCTTCCTTTGGCTAAAACCAAAGGTCCTCACCATCCCCTTTGGCTAAACCTACCGTTGCCACCTTGTTTCACCCCTTTCAACCAATCCCCCTTCATTGCACACAAGTTGGTCAAGACTCCTTTGAACCTTTGTTTGGTTTTTCCCATTCTTTCACTCTTCCAATACTTTAAACTTGATTGAATTATATCATTAATTCTTTTTATGTTTTGTTAATTATTCTTAAGTGATACTATGGAGGTCCTAGAAGAGATATGATAGGATAAGAGTGCTTAGAGATTGGAGTTTTTTTCATAAGGATACTAGTTGATGTTTTAATTCCTTTGTGTTAAATGCTTGCATGACTATATGTATTATCATGATATTATTATTATATGGTTAAATATATGTTGTTAATGATATGATATGATAATATGGATTATGTGATAGAAAGAAAGTATGAATAACACAAGATGTGCTAATATAACGTTATTACACTAGGTTATATTTTTGTGGATGATATAATTGTGGAAGAGTAGTATGGGCCTAATATGTTATGATACATGAGAAATAAGTATATTAATAAATGATGATAAATGGAGGATTTGTAAATAATGATATTGGAGATATGAGATTTTCATAAAATAAGGGCTTTTGGCTATCTATAAGTTTATTTTGGTCAATAATGGCTAATATGAGAATTTTCATATTTTAACATGTTTAGGGTATTAGAATATGCTAATAATATAATGTGGAGTTATCAGAGTAATGATAAATGTCATAAGTTCCCCAAAATGAGAGAAGGACCTAAATTAGGATTAGTAATATCTAATGGTAATATTATTATCCAATGTGTAAAAGATTGGAGTTAGACCACAAATTTAGGATATTTTGTTAATATTGAAATTTTAGGGATGTATATTAGATTTGGTAATTTTATGAGCCTAATGGGAAAATTTATGACTTATAAAATTAGAAATTTAGGAGCTTTATAAATAGTAACTTTTGAGATAGGGCTATTATCGCTTATATAAAATGTAGAAGTTAGGCCTTGGATTTCAGATATGATATTAATAATAATATTTCAGGTAGATATACAAAATTTTGTGGGTTAATGATCAATATGGGAGAAGTTATGTCTAAATTGTGAAATTAGGGTTTTGGGAAATAAGGAACTTGACCCTAGAAAACGACTTTATGACCTGCATAAAAATGGTAACCTATTTTGATGTGTTCTATACCTATGAAGAAATCATGAATAAGAAATTAATAATTTAAAGTGAAAGATCATATAAGTTGGGTTAAGGTGATATTTTTCAAATCTATTCCACTAGATGATAATAGTGGAACAAGATTGTTTTGCCCTAAGACGTTGATATTTTCAGATCTATTCCATCAGATGATAAAAGTGGCTCAGGTGTGTTGTCTTTGAGGAGGTACTTTAATCCATTATATTAGATTAAGAGTAGTGGGACCCATGCTCATCATGAGTAAGAATATAAATTGAGTAACCTAATGATTTAAATTGAGCATAACCCCTATTCTCATTCTTAACATCAAATGATACTCATTATGCATGCTTATTTGAATAATCATCATGGAATACTCAAAATTACCAAAATGCTCCTATATCATATAATATTGACAATCTTATAAAAACATGTGTTTTTGAGACAACAAACCCCTACCACCATTCTTAGCAATATTTATAAAACATTAGGCATTCTAGTCAAGATTAAATATCATGATATGCTTAAATGACCAAATTTCCCCTAGGGTATATGATAGTAATAGTTTTGCTACAAGTGTATCTAAACATACTTAACCTAAAATTTTCACATGTAAATATTATACAACATAACTTCCCAACATTAGACCCATTTTATCACATTTTTGTACACATGATATTTTACATAGGATAACATACCTTTTTTTTTCATGATAACAATAATAATCACATAATTATTTATAGCAAGCCATGTCTAAAACAAATTACATGTCAAAACCTTAATATGCTATCACATGATATTGAAACATTTTAGTGGAGTATAAAGGTTACCTAATTTTCAGTAAAAGCAAAATTTATTGGTACGTGCTCAAAAAATTATTAGGCTCCACTAATAAACCTTTTGTATCTAAAAATAATATTACAAATACCATATTAATATTCAACCATAGAAATAATAATCTTTTATTAAAAGTATTTATTAAATATAAATTTACCAAACTACCATTATAAATTAAACATTATCGAATTAATTCAAAAATCAAAACATAACTCACTCTGCATGTGCAACGTGAGCCATGCATATATGGAGGGAGGAGATGACTCATGTAACACCCCAATTTTTACTATGGAAAAATTTCGTTTTCCAGTGGAAGTAACTAAGTAAAATATTGGAGGCTATTGCCATGATTGACATAATTTTGGCTTATGAAACCATCCTTACATCAATCATAAAGCTAAAATATTTCAAGTAACACAAGGAAATTAGAAACAAAAGAATATTTATGGTACAATACTGAGTTTGGAGCCTAACTATGAGTTTAACAATACAAAATATAAAAGAGAGGATACCATAGATTAAGAGTCCAAAAATGGTATCTAGTTAAATACATCAACTGAATAACAATCACTCTTCACCCAACCCCTAACATAGATGAAGTCACCCATCCCCACATAAGGCGTCATAGGTAGCATAATCGTCTAGTTTATCTTCTGAGACTTACATATAAGATTCAGGGCCTTCTACTTGTAGGAATAAGTACGGTTGATTAGTATGCTACGTAATGAGTAAGGAAACAATACTATCGAATCAGGGATATAAATAACATATGCTTTCACATTTAATAATAAGGAAATAACCAAATAAATGAAACACCTCATAAGACAGAATATGATCCCGATTCCTTCATTAAGTATAATCTATATTCATTTTTTTTCATATACATTGAGTGTAGGAATCCCACTATTCTTAAACTGGTAGAATATTTTGAAATATCATCTTAGGGATAACACACCTGAGTCACTATTCTTTCTAGTGGAATGGAAATTAAAAACATCTTCTTGGGGAAAAATGCTCCTAAGTCATTATTCTCCCCAGTGGAATGGGAATACATACATACATACATACATACATATATATATAGATCACCTTGGTCCTGACTCATGTATTCTTCTACTTTAAATCATTAGTATCTTTTCCATGGGTTATAATGATACATTTCCATTTCATAACGAGTAGGGGCCACACTATTCTTAATCCAATGGAACGAACTGAAGCACTTTCTCGGAGTAAAATGCTCCCAAGCCACTATTCTTTCTGGTGGAATAGAGATTGAAAACATCTTCTTAGGGTAAAACACTTCTGAGCCACTATTCTCCCTGGTGGAATAGGAATACATACATATATATATATATATATATAATAGATCACCTTGGCCCTACTCACGTGCTCTTTCACTTTAAGTGATTATTATCTTATTCAAGATTGATTCTCAGGTATAGAATACATTAAAACAAATATACAAATAGCATAGGTCCAAATCCTTAAGTCCTTTCAAACCCTAATTATGCACCCTTTAGTATTCATTCTCCCATATTGATTATCCCACACAACTCTTATTATATCATCTCTAAATCCCATTATTATTATCATACCCAAAATACACGATCTGATTCCTATACATATACTTTAATAATCTCATCCTAATATGTTAATCACAGAAATATCTAAGACTTAAATTTCACAGATTTGTCATAACACCTTCCATAAAATTTTCATGATTATCAATTCTAATAGATAACCTCATAAGGCCAAACATTAATAGCATATTTAGAAATTCATATAACATCTAGATCTTACACATGGAATAATAGTATTATCATTACAAGATAGTTTGTCCCAAATTATCCATTAAATCATTTAAGGACCCCAAATAACAATAATACTTCCAAGAATTCCTCATGCTTTTATTATTATTATTATTATTATTATTATTATTATTATTATCATCATCATCATCATCATCATATTTTAATCCTCCTAAAACATGAAATACTAAAATTTCCTTATTATCCTATAATGACCATGTTACCCTTAAGCACAAATAAAACCTTTATTTTATAAAATCTTATACCTTCCACACATATTATTTTTCAAGTCCATAAATAGTCATCATACCTCATGCGAATTCTTAACTCCATTTATCAAAACTCATTTAACCATATTTCATACCATAATATATATTTCCACAAATATGACACTATCACGACAAAATAATAATGATACCTTTTACCCATTCTTACTTTCTTTTACTAATATAATATCCTTAAGTCCATATTTCATACCATAAGATATATTTCCACAAATAAGAAATTATCACAACAAAATAATAATGGTACCTCTCACCCATTCTCACTCCCTTTCAACATAATATTCATATAATCACAAAATATCAAGATCAACATATGTTACATCACATATGAATGATATCATGAAAAACACACATAGCCATACAAGCAAGTAACACCAAAATCCCTAAGCATCAGATAGTATCCTTACCAACTAGGACACTAGGCTTTAAGCACTCAAATCCTAGACTTCCTCCTCTGAAGATACTAGGATACCACCTATGAAAAATAATAAAATTCATGGTTAGGCTCAAAGAGTTAAATTGAAGGAGAAATCAAGGCAAAGAGGGTAAAAATAGAAATAAGTGTATTCAAATAGGAGCTTCAGATGTGTGGATGTGTAGAAGAATGTGGAGTTGAGCTATAGTAAAATTTTGGTGGTGTTTGGACAAGGTTTGGGGGTGAAAATAGGGGTGCATGACCAAAAATAGAAAGTTGCACGGTTGTGTAGTAGGGAGTGGAACCCTAGTTGAGAGAAAAGTAATGCATGACCAAATGGTGAAAAAGTTTCACAGTTGTGCTACAGTGGTGCACACCAAGTTGAGAGAAAAGATCACGCACGACCAAGGAACGCAAAGGTTGCACAATTGTACAATAGGATATTTTGAGTTTTACACGGCTGTGCTAAGGCCATGCACTTTGCAAAAGTATGATGGAAGAGGGAAAGAAGAAGGAAAAAGAGGTGGTGGTTGGCGATGATGGACGAAGACGGTGTTTGGAAAGGTTGGGGTGACCTTGGTGGTCGATCCACCAGCCAATAAGTGATGTTTGGCAACTGAGGTGGTACACGGTGGTGGAATGGTGGTGCATAAGCCAAAAACAGGGAAAGAAGGAGGAAGAAGAAAAATAAAAGAGAGGGGGAAGAAAGGAGAAGGAACAGGGAGTGCTTGGGTAGAGTTTTGGACACAATATGCTAGAATAGAGGCAAACTAAATAGAAGGGAAGGTGTGAATTGGGGAAGAAGAAAAAGAAGAGGGTGTGGCGTGTAATGGTGATGATCGTGCAGTTGTAAGGTGATGATGATGGTGATGGTTGTAGAGGATTGTTAGGAGTAGGGTAGTAGTTACATGATGAGGGTGGTGATGGTTGGATGTAAGTGTTGCTTGAAAAGTAAAATGGTACAGGAAATGGTGTGTTTAGAGTGTACATATGGGTGTGTAGTTGGGCAGGGATAAGGAAGCAAAAGGAGAAGAAGAAAAAGAAGAAAGGAAGTAAGGTGATGGGTGATGAATGTAGAAAGGTGATGGTGCAAGTTGCAATAAATTCAAATGTGTGTAGCTTAAGGTTGACGAAAGGAGGAGAAGAAAGAAAGAAAAGAAAGAGAGAAAGAAAAGGAAAAAGAGAAGGGTTGGGGGATTAGTTTAGGGTGATTTTGGATTAGCTATAAGTAATTAGGTTAAGTGGAAATTTTAGCGGGTTTTGATTTTGGTTTACGAACTACAGTTTATTCGAGTCAAGTTTTCAAACTCAGTTAAAGCTTTAGGATTAAGGGATTGATTTAAGGTTAATAATAAAATTTCTTGAGATTAGAATCAAATTAGGGCCTTAATGACGCGAGATTAAGCTAAGAAAACTTTTAGGGTATTATAGCTTAATTGGTAATTGGTTAGAGGTAGTGGTTGACTGGTTTTGGTTTAGTTGTTGGGTGTGGGAGTTGGGGATGGTGGAGATGGTAGTGGTTGGGTGGTGTGGTGGTGTTGGACGAAGCCTATAGAGAAGATAGACATCAGCGGTGCAAGCTATAGGAAGGAGATGGTGTAGATAAAGGAAATGAGAAGAAGAAAATGAGGAGGAGAAGAAGGATGGAGGTGGTGATAGGGTGGCTATGGGGTGATGTTGCAAGAGTGGGTGGTTACTATAGCTAGAGGGAGGTAGGCTGAGGGAGCTGTGGGGGGGTGGAGGAAATGGATCTAGGGTGAGGCTGTTGAGAGAAGGTGGTGGAGGCAGTGGTGGTGTATTAAGTGGAGGAGATGGTTGTAATCCCCCAAATTTTTTAAAAGGCTATAATTTAATAAATCACTTTTATTTAGGATAACTTAGTTTTTTTTAAACTTATTTAATTTAATTATTTTGAGGATTTTACCTTTTAAATTTATTTAATTTAATTATTTTGTAAATTTTTAAGTATATAAAATTATATGTGAATGTGTAATAAATTAAAATAAATAATTTGCTATTTTATCACACTCATTTTATTTAAATAACATTTCAAACCAATATTTTCCAAAATTTACCTTTTAAACCAATATATATATATATATATATTAAAATATTTTAAGTTAAATTGTAAAAATTTATTTATCTACAAAAATACTACAACCTAATTTCCATAAGTTATTCTATCTATTTTCTTCTTTTTTTTCCTTTTTTTTTTCTCTCTCCCTCCTCCTCTCTTCCTTCTTTCCCATTTTTCCCCCAGTTTGGGCCAGCCCGCGGCCCAAACTTCCTTCTCCCTCCCCTGTCTCGCGTGGCCCAAGCCGCCTGTTTTTTTTCTTCTGCGCCCCAACACCCCAGCCGGCCGAACCACCTTTTTTTTTCTTTTCTTTCTTTCTCCTAGACCGTCCGGTCCACCCCCTCTACCTCTTCTTCTTCTTCCCCGAGGCGTGGCGGCGACTGAGGAGCTGCAACCCAGCGCTCCGTCGGCCACCAGCGCTGCCACCGTCCTTCCCTCCCTCTCCCGTCGCTTTCTTTCACAATTTCGACCCCAACCAACCTATTCCCCTCTCTCGAGCACCCTAGCCTTTTCCCTTTCCCTCTTCCCTCGACTAGGCCGCCCTACCATGGCAGAACCGCCTCGACTATCGCCACCAGGCGGCATGCCTGACATCTGCACCCCCTTGTCTTCTTCCCCTTGTCTTTGCCCAGCCAATCAATCTATATATATACCCCATAGCCTCCCTTAATTTGAATTTTGATTTCGAAACCCCAGAATCAGCCATTCTCGCCGCCGCCCCATTAGACAAGCCGTTCATCACCGCCGCCTATCGTTGACGACCAAAACACCCCCAAAACCACTCCTTGCACCACCCTCTACCTAACTAAACCCTCCTCGTCCCTCGATTTGCCCTACACGAGCCACCCCCGGCCGTGCAAAACCGCCAACCCAATCAACATATTTTCACCTCTCGCCGCCCCTCGCGCCGCCTTCTACCGCCACCCTCGCCGTAACCAGCACCTCCTCCACCCTCCAAAACACCCATGGTACCTTCCACTACCTTCCCATACCGTCACCTCCCCTGCCTCCCTCTCCTTTTGCCTCCCCCATCTTCCACCACCTTCCACCGCCATCGGCTGCCGCACCAACCACCGTGCGCCGCCACTCCCAGCTGCACCACCACCTTTATTCCACCCCTCTTCACCTGCTGCACCTTCCTCCACCTTAAACACCCCTCCCCTTCCTCTCCTTTAGCCTACATAACAATCTTTCCACCTCTCTTCCTCCTCCACCGCCGCTGCCATCGCCGCCGGCTCCACCACTAACCTTAGGTGGTGCTCTAACCTCCTCAACCCCTAAACCTTTTTAGCACAAATGATTAATAATTTTTACTAATATTAAGGGTATTATTACTATTATTGTTATTATCATTATCATTATTATTATTATGGTTGGTATTATTATTATTATTATTATCTTTATCATTAATTAATCTAACTTTAGAAACCCTTTTTATATAAGTGTTAATAATTTTTAGTAATATTAATAGTATTGCCCTTATTATTATTATTATTATTATTATTATTATTATTATTATTATTATTATTATTATTATGTATCACTCTTATTACCTAAACTAACTTCAGGAATATTTATAAATATGGTATTATTATATAGTATCTTTATCATTATTAATAACATTATCATTACTACTGCTATTATTATCTCTATTATTAATATTATTATTTTCTTACTAGTACTAACTTGACCATTACCACTTTTATTATTAGTGTAAATATTGGGACTCTTATATTACTATTATTCTTTTCGATTGTTATCCCTTATTATGCTTAACATTATTACTATTACTATTACTACTACTACTACTACTACTACTACTTAACCTAACTTTATTATTATTATTATTATTATTACTATTAGTAGTACCGTCATCATTATCATTATTTCCTTGCTACTATTATTAAAACTACTTTTGCCCATCATCACTTTTATATATTAATATAAATATTTAGACCTTTATATTATTATTATCATTTTGGTTACTACTATTATTATTATTATTATTATTATTATTATTATTATTATTATTATTATTATCATTATTGCTATTATTACTACTACTTTTATTATTATTAATGTTATTTAACCCGAAGTTGGTGTATTATCATTTTGTTGTTAAATAAGAAGAATACTTAAACCTTAGTACCTTACCATTTAATATTATTCCTAATGCCTTTATCACTAACATTATAACTATGGTATCATTATTAGTTATTACTATTATTGTGACAAAAACATTTGAACCCTTATATTATCATTATTCAAAATACAACCTTTATCATTATTATCTTTAGGAATATTTGTACTTCGTTGGTATCGTAATTATTATATTATTATTTTAACCCTAATACTATTATTAGACTTAGCCTTAAAAATGCTAGGGTTTCTATCACTGTAAGCATTAGCATCACTATTATTATTATTATTGTCATTATTTTGCTATAACTAGTATTAGTACTATTGTTATAAGAATAAAGCTATTAGGTTTAATACTATAAGTATGGCATTAAATATTTAAAATAAGCATATTTTAGCTAGTAATATCTAGTGGGCTAACTTGAAGATAAAAACCCTAGTTTTCACGTATAATACTCCCTTTAATAATAACAATCCTAATCTTAGACTAAAATAAGGAGTAATGATACTTTTGGTAGGAGGGAAACTAATCCTTAGTACTTTCCCTTTTATAGGTGAATCAAACCAAAACCCTAAGGAGTTGTAGGAGCGTGCTCCAAGCCCGGCGTCACTTTAGGTAAGGATGTAACTAAGGCCGCTTGTGTGTTACGTGTTTTACTTGCCTTGTATGTCTTGTACGATTTATATGTTGTGTTCTATATGTTATCAGTTTTTATTGAGTAGCGTAGCTTGGAATCCGAGGTATGTTCTCGTGCTCTCGTCTGATATGTGCTAATATGGATATGCTGCAAATATGATGTGATGGGATGTGACCCTTAGGACATACATGCTAGGTTATTTGATGAGGTGTTGTGGAATGGGGGCATGAAAGAGGAAAATGAGAAATTAAGATAACCAAGGGGAAGTAAGTTGGCTAACGTAGGTAAGGATAACCTAGGTAATCTGTGACCCGTGATTGGACGAGAAAAGGGGATTTAAATAAAATGGAAGAGTGGGAGAAACTAAGGTTACATGAGAGGAACTAGGGTTTGCATAGAAATAATAGGGTTTGACATGGTAGAGATCAAGGGGTTTGCATGGGGAGGTTAAGGTCCGCATGGGGGCGAACCTTATGTATGGAAAGTTACTTTGGGACGTGGGGAAGGCAATGAAAGGTTTATTTGGGAGTCTAGAGGCTCGAGGTGAAAAATAGTACGTAGGATAATATAAGGATACCTAAGGATTGACCAGGGTTTGGGGAGGAAACTCTAAATTGAGAAAGTGGAAAAAGAAAAAGAAGCTAATAAAAATAAATGAGGAGGAGCGAGGTATGAGGGAATAGTTGAGTCTGAGGGAGGCTTTATAGTAGTGTGGGTTGTGGGAGGTAGGAAAGGAAGGGCCACATAGGCCCAGATTAGGGTTTCTGGTGAAAACCCTAGGGTAAGGTGGTGAGTAGACCTTGGGGTATAAGGTGGTGGGCCCTGACCCACATGCTTAGAAGTTAGGTTCCCGGTGTGAGAAAGTAGGTTATGGGAAGAATGTCGAGGCAAGTTAGGAGGTGTAGAAGTCTCAAGATATGGGGCAGGCCCTCTTAGGAGGATAAGTGCGGTTATAGCTAGCCATGCATGTCAAGGGTGAAAATCTTTTGAATAAGACACTAATCACTTACAGAGAAAGATGTTGAGTCGGACCCAGACCGCTCCACCGGCAAATAATAGTGGCAGGGTATGTTACCCTCGTGACCGGTCCACCGACTAAAATAGTGGTAGGGCATGACCCTCGTGACCGTTCCACCGGCTATAATAGTGGGGGATTTCGTGCTCAACAAACCAATCATAATAATGATAAGACATAGGAAAGATACAAATATTTACAGTGGAACACCTTGTGAGTCGGGGCCAGACCGGTCCACAGGCAAATAATAGTGGCAATGTATATTACCCTCGTGACCGGTCCACTAGCTAAAATAGTGGCAGGGCATGGCCCTCGTGATCATTCCACTAGCTATAATAGTGGGGTTCCCGCACTCACATGGATTGATAAAGACTATGATGTGAATCGATTATAATTATCAGAGACCTAATGAAAAAGTTATCTGGTTCATAACCGGTATTGTTTATCTGTGTTATTGCATGCTATCTACATAACCATGCCATGTTTGCTATATCATGTATCTCTGTGTATGTTGGCCTTAGTGCGTCTGTTACCTTACTCAGTACGTAGTGTACTGATCACCCGTTTCATGGGTGCTGCTCATTCCCACGAGCAAAAGACCCATCTGAGCTTATGCAGGTAGGGGATGATGTTTTTTATGCCTACGACACCTACGAGGCATCGGGTGGGGCTGAGCGTTGAGCCTAAACCTGACTTGGGGATCGAGAGCGACTCGACGGGACTCTGTTCTTTTATTGGACCTTGTATTATCATATTTTAGTTGTGTTTTGGTACTATGCTTTATGTTTGAAAGACTCTAATCACGTGCTCTTTGGTTTATGATCCCAAATCACACTCTGATTTTTGTTCGACTTGTGTTTTATTAATGATTCATGTTTAATATTAACCTTATTTAGCCTTAGCACTTGGTAATGGAACGGTAGGAGTGAACCGATCTAGTACTAAGTGTGGCGGTAATGCCCCCGAGTTTACGGTTTTATCTTTTTGCGTCCGCTAAACCGTTTTAATTAAACAAAATTTTTCAGTAGTAAATTTGGGGGTGTTACAATGGCTTCGTGGGAGGCAGGTGGTATTGAGGTGGTGGTTTGGGTCATGCATAGAGGTTTCAAGAAGGAGGAAGTGGTGGCTTTGAGTGGAGGATGTGGTAATAGCAAAAACTATCGTTGCCTAGGGTATGGCTGCAAAGGGTGCAACTTATTCTAGGTGTAGGGATTAGAAGAAGGTGCTCTAGGAGAGGGGAGAAAGGAAAAAACAAAGTTATAGGGGAGGAAAAAGGAGGAGAGAAGAAGAGAAGAGGGAGGTGGCTGAAGGTGGCGGCTGGGATGGTGGTGGGAGTGTTGGGTGTTGATAGTCGATATGGGTTAACTTGTGTGGATTAAAGGAACCTATGAGTTTACTTTTGTATATGATTCTTGCTTCATTTGTAAGTCCTAAGGTGTATTTCCTAACAAATTTTTTTTACCCTTTGAACTTTCTCATGATTCACATGCACTTAATCTAAAAAGAGTCTGAATACCCTATGAAATGATAATGTCAATTTTACTTTCATGTTAACTCAGATACTTGGATGCCTTTACTCACTTGATTGTAAAGCATGTTCAGGGGCGGTATGAGGAGAAGCCAAAATTTAGTAGAGTCGAGTGACATTTAGACCCTGCTAAGAATTTAGAAGTAATCCCAACAGAATTTGTTATCCATATCATAATCAACTGCACACTTAGCCACCAAAAAGAATAACTAAATCCCTAGATTTAGCGGTATTCACCAGGGGACCATTGGAGGATGTAACCACTTGATGTAGCTCTAGTTGACACCTATCCCAATTTGCACTTTCTGCAGCTTATAAAAACTCACTAGTTAAAAGCAATAAAGTAGCGAAGGATAATTAATCCTCCAAATCTCATTACGTGACATTGCCACGATCCATGTACAATAATGGAGATGGCCTGAGACTATATTGCACCACTTTTTGAAGTCCAGTGAGCCTACACGGATTAATATTTTCTTAGCTTAATAGGCTATGAACTATCATAGGGTCCATGCATTTGGTGATAAGTGATCTTCCTCCCACGACTCTATCTTTTGAATTTTCTTCATATCTATTTCATGTTGGTATTGATGAACACCTAGCATTCATTTACTTCATTGCATTATTATTATTATTATTATTATTTCCATCACCCTGCCAATATTTCGTAGTATTGTTTAATTCTACAATAACCTTAACTCAAGTAATGTGCATTTCACTGGATCCTTGAGTGAATGATACTCACTCATCACTCTATTACTTAGATTAACCATGTATACTTGCCCAATTATATTGTGCTGCATTTATTTCATTACCTTATAAAGCATTTTTGACCCGAGCACACATCAAGTTTTTTGTACCATTGTTGGGGACCCTATTTTATAATTGGTACATATTAGAGGATATAATATTGTGGAATTCTTAGTATAGAACTAACATTAGAGTTTTGTAAGTTTTAGTTCATTTTATTTTTGTAGGATTAACCCCTATATGACCTGAACTGACGAAAGCACCCTATTGCCAATTGATCTAGAAATTAAGTGCACCCTAAGGAGGAATCATGTGACCCTGCAAACTCATTAGCAACAATATCAAAGAGAGGAATCAAATTCAAAATATTCTAGCAACATGAGTCATTTAGGCCAATAACAGCACGACAATGGTAGCAATGGACTGCCAGTGCCACAAAAAAAAACTAGAGGGAAGGACTCCTAGTGATCTTACCTCCTCAACCTAACATGAACCCTATGGGAATGCAAGCTCAGCCCATAGGTGATGATTGCAACCGAGTTATCTAAGATTATGATGTGCCAATCCAAAACCACCTTAACCCTACCATAGCCCATTAAGAAATCCAAGCCCCTCATTTTTTAAGTTAAACCTATCATGTTCCACATGTTACAGACCATATGTTAATTTAGTGGTCAACCAACTAAAGACCCTCACTTTCATCTTAAAGCTTTTATGGAAGTTGGTGATATCTTCAAAATTTAAGGAGTTCCATAAACCTCCCTATGATTTAAGTTGTTCCTTTATTCCTTGAGAAATTGTGCTAAGGAGTGGTTGTCTTCACTATCAACTAGTTTAATTACCTCATGAGATGATCTAGTCCTAAAATTCCTCATGCGCTATTTCCCTCCCAATAAAAATGCTCAACTCAGACATATCATTACAAATTTTTTGTAAGAATATGACAAAACACTTCATGATGCATTAGAGAGGTTTAAGGAATTATTAAGGAAATGCTCAAACCACGAAATCCCTCGTTGGTTGTAAATAGAGACATTCTACCATAGACTAAACCCTCAGACATGAAACTTAGTGGATGCCTCAACTAATGGCGCCCTATTGAGAAAAGCTTATGATAAATCCTATGAGATCATTAAAACCATAGATTGCAACAACCAACGGTAGGGTAGTGCTAGGAGCATCCATAGGGTGAAAGTAGCAAGAGCATTCGAAGTAGACGCTATCACAACCTTGAGAGCATAGGTATCATCTATGGATAGCTTATTAAAAATTATTGCTCCCATTAACTCGCATGTACAGAGAGTAGAAGAACACCTTATCATTTTAGTAGCTATAGTATACTACGTGTATTATGGAGAAGGCCATTTGTTCGAGTGATGTCCAACAAATCTAGTGTTAGTAAATTGTGTAGGCTAAAATCTCTCAATAGCCTTATGATAATCATTAAAACTCAGCATAGAGACAACATCCTAAATTCTCATGTTCTAACCAAATTAATCAAAACCTAACAAACTAGCATAACTAACAACGTTACTACCAACCTCAACCCCAACACTCTAAAAAACCACAACCTCACCAACCTCCTCCCCAACACAATAACTCCAAATCTCTAGAAAATCTTCTCAAGGAGTATATGGAAAAAATTGATGTCAACCTCCCTCCGTACAGTAGAAACCCAAATGGGGCAGCTAGCTACAACTTCAAGTAGCAGGCCCCAGGGCACTTTACCCAGTGACACTGAAAACCCAATAAGAGATGGTAAGGAGTAGTGTAAAGCCGTCACTCTCAGATTAGGCAAAGAAATTGAGACTCTTACCAATAGGTTGAGACTAAGGAAGAACAACACCCTATCAAATAGGTAGACGATATAGAACCCACAAATGGAATGTCAATTTATGCATAATCACAACAACAGACTAGTCCTATAAAAAAAATTCAAAAGTAGAAACCACTCTATTTCCTGAGCCACAAAAGATCATTAAGCCATCATCGATTGCCATTCCTAAAACCTTTACACTAGCACCACCTTTTCCCCAGTGCCTTAAGCAACATCACTAGGATCAATAGTTTGATAAGTTCCTTGAGATTCTACGGTAGTTTTATATCAACATTCCATTGGTAGAAGCACTCCAATAGATGCCCTATTACACAAAGTTTCTAAATGACATCTTGACCCAAAAAAGAAGATTGTGTGAATATGAGATGGTGGAAATGACCTATGGATGTAGTTTGATTTTTCAACATAAATTACCTAGAAAATTTTAAGAACCTAGAAGTTTCACCATCATATGTTCCATAGGAGATAAGTATTGTGGTAAGGCCCTTTATGACCTTTGTGCTAGTATTAATCTTATGCCTATGTCCATTTTCAAGAAGCCAAGCATCGGTGAATCAAGGCCTACCACTTTCACTTTGCAATTAGCTAACCGATCGTATTTTCACCTTGAAGGAAATATTGAAGATGTGTTAGTAAAGGTAGACCAATTCATTTTTCCCAATAGATTTCATTATCCTTAACCATGAGGTTCCTATAATTTTGTCTATGCCTTTCTTAGCTACTGGTAAGACCCTAATAGATATGTAGAAAGGGGAACTAACAATGAGGGTTAATGAGGAGTAGATAAATTTTAATGTTTTTAACTTAATGAAACTACCGGAAGAGGACGTAGATGAATGTTCACGAATTGATAGTGTTGAGTTGGCTATCTTTGATGATTTTGGTGCAAATACACTCGATGAGGAATCTAGGTTATTTGAGATAAATGACTTAACTAGCATTAACCCTACCAGTTACTCTTTTGAACAAGATGACAAGGATGTGGCAAGGTGCTGCTAGATCAATTACTCAACTCCTTGGGAACCTCTTGGCCTAAGTATTAGAGAAGTGTGGCAAGTCAAGCCATCAATTAAAGAGCCTCCCAAGATGGAACTTAAACCCTTACCAACTCACTTAAAATATGCATATTTAGGCAAGGAAGACACTTTGCCTGTTATTATCTTATCTACCTTACCTGAATCTCAATGGAACATCTAGTCTTGCTTAAGAATCACAAAAAGGCAGTAGGATGAACCATAATAAATATCTAGGGAATTATCCCAACATTATGCATGCACAATGTTCTACTAGAGGACCCCTCAATTTCATCTATTGAGTAGTAAAAAAGGCACAACCTAGCAAAGAAGGAGGTAGTAAAAAGGGAAATCATCAAATGGCTCAATGCAGTAATCATCTAACCCATATCTGACAATAATTGGGTAAGTCCTATCCAATGTGTCCCAAAAAAAGGAGATAAGACTGTCATTCAAAACTCTAAAAATAAATTGATCCCAACTCGAACATTCATAAGGTGGCATATTTGTATGGAGTCTAGGAAACTCAATAAATCCACTCAAAAAAACCATTTTCCCTTCCCTTTATTGATCAAATGCTTGACAGATTGGGAGGGGGAACTTTTTATTACTTCTTGGATGGATACTTTGGTTATAACCAAATAGCCATTATACTAGAGGATTAACAAAAAACCACATTCATATGCCCCTATAGCACATTTGCCTTTCATTGAATGCCTTTTGACCTTTGTAATGCTCCTATAACTTTTTTGTGGTGCATGATGGCCATATTTACAGACATGGTAGAAGAGAGTGTAGAAATTTTTATGGACGGTTTATATATTTTTGGTGACAATGTTGATGATTGCTTGAAAAATATAGAGAGAGTGTTGATAAGGTGTGAAGAAACTAATTTAGTCCTCAATTGGGAAAAATGTCATTTTATGGTTCAAGAGGGAGTTGTTTTAGGACATAGGGTCTCTCTCAAAAAATTGGAGGTCAATAGATCAAAATTGAGGTTATTGAAAAATTACCCCTCCGACCACTATCAAAGGTATGAGAAGTTTTTAGAACATGTAGGATTTTACCAAAGATTTATCACAGATTTCTCAAAAATTGTTAAGCCCTTCATTAGTTGTTAGTAGGGGTTAGAAAATCTAAGTTGAGTTTTTTAGGGATGCATTTGAGCGAATCAATTTAGCGCTCACCAAAGGATTTGATTGGGTCTTACCCTTTGAACATATGTGCAGTGCAAGTGATTATGATATAGGAGTAGTCCAAGTAAAGTGGAGGAAAAAGGTCTTTCATGACATTTACTATGCCAGTAAGACACTTAATGAGGCTTAATTGAACTACACGGTTACTGAGAAAGAACTACTGGCAGTAGTGTTTGTGTTTGATAAATTTCAATCTTATCTCTTAGGAACTAAAGTGATTATTCATGACCATGCTTCTATTTGATTATTTCTTGCTAAAAAAGATGCCAAACCTCATTTACTAAGATGGATCCTACCTTTGTAGGAGTTCAATGTCAAAATTAAGGAACGACAATGTAAAGATATTCAAATTGCAAACCATCTATCATGATTGGAAGAATACACTAAAAAGCACAAACAAGTTTGGATTGAGGAGAGCTTCCTTGATGAACAACTCCTAACACTCAAGCAGGGTCAACCACCCTGGTATGTGGACATTACTAAATATTTGGCATGTAAAGTAAATCCCCTTGATAAATATCATCAATAGGTGAAGAGATTTTTTCATGAAATCAAATATTACTATGAGGATGAACCATTCTTGTTTTGATAATGCTCATATGGGTTGATTAGAATATTTGTGAGTGAAGAGAAGGCAAAGGAGATTTTAGACTCTTATCATCATGTAACCTATGGAGGTTATTTTGGAGGAATACGTATGGCGGCAAAGGTTCTTCAAAGTGGGTTTTATTGGCCCAACATATTCAAGGATGCCAAAGTTCTAGTCCTAAATTATGAGCAATGCCAACAAAATGGGAACATATCATAGAAAAACAAAATGCTTCAAAAGGGTATATAAAAGCATTTGATGTTTGGGGTATTAACTTTATGGGCCCATTCCCATCCTCCTTTAGCAATGAATATATTTTAGTAGTAGTGGATTATATGTCTAAATGGATAGAAGTTACTATGTTTCCAACAAATGATGCTAGGGTAGTAACCTATTTCCTCCAAAAGAATATTTTCACAAGATTTGGGACTCCTAGGACAATCATTAGTTATGGTAGTACTCATTTCTACAATAAGCTATTAAAACAACTTTTACAAAAATATAGGATTCATCATAAAGTAGCCATAACTTATCACCCATATGTAACTAGCCAAGTTGAAATAATGTTTATCACACTAGCATAAGGATGACATCGTTTTAGGCACTATATTGAAGTAAGTGTCAGGCACCCTTGTGTTAGAGTGACATCAGTAAGATTGTTGTACTGGGACCAGAGATTATTGAGGAGAGTCTATAGATTAGATTGATCCAGGACAGGATAAGAGTAGCTTAAGTCATTAGAAAAGCTATGCCAATTAGAGGCACCGTCGTGATGGACTTGGGTTGGGGGACAGAGTTCTATTGAGGGTTACACCCACCAAGGAGTGTAAAGGTTTGGTTAAAAGGGTAACATGAGCCTGAGGTATATTAGCCCTTACAAGATTCTTGATAGGATTGGCGAGGTTGCATACCACCTAGCACCTCCACTAGATTTGGCCCGAGTTCATAATGTTTTTCATATGTCACAATTGATAAATTACATCATTGATTCATCCCATGTGATCTAACCAGATGAGATCATACTCGATAATTCTCTATTGTACAAAGAGAGGCCATTGAGGATTCTTGACACTAAGATTAGATGGACCCCAGCGATTTCAATCACTCTTGTGAATATTCTTTAGAGCCAGCACGGAGTAAAGAAGGCAAGTTGGGAGATCAAGAAGCATATGTGTGAGATGCATGCCAAGCTTTTTAGCATAGGAGCGTTAGGTTGGGGGTTCTCTCTCTTTTAAGGGGTAGTCTCTGGTAGTATATTGTTAACTTCGGTAGTGTTAACTGCTGAGATCACCTTCCTTACTTCACTTTTGTCTTCTTCCCTAATTTGAACTTCTTAACTTTGGGGAAGAAGTCTCTTTTAAGGGGTAGTGATGTAATACACCGAATTTTAGCTAACCATAATCCCAAGTAGATAATATTGTAACCTTGTTCTAATATTAGAAAATTAATAATTCTATCTTACCCTAACTCGCTAATCCTAAATCTTAGCCAAACCCTCATTTTTATTTTAGGTTATTAATATCTTTTCTAACCTAAACCTGGTCCACGATAATCATTTAATTAAATTATCCTAATACCCTAACCTAATTTATTTTAACCTAAACCTAAATCTAAACACACGCTTTTTCCTTTCCATTTTTTTATTTTTTCTTCTCCTTTATTTATCGTATTTTATTTTATTTTCTCCCTACCAATATCCTCACTTCACACCACCTTTCTTCATGGAGGGTTGAAAATTTTGCCTAATCACCTCATTGCTCCTCTCCGTTTTCCTATGTGCATATGTGTATATAAGGCTCATTTAATACCTACATATACCCCTTCTCCCTCTATTATTCTATCAAAATATTACACCCCAAACCACAGCTTTACCCCTCCTTCTTTTCCCCTCCTATCCATTACCAAAATTGCCTAATAACACCACCACCAGCGAGCCCAACAGAGGCATCAACACCTTCACCGACAACATTTTCCATTACCTCACCCCACTAATTGGCCAAAACCACCATGGATTGCCCCCAAGCATTGACAAAACCTATTTTTTCTACCCCCTTCCATTCAGCCATTTTCACCAAGCAAAATACATATTACCTATGTCAAAAAACACCACAACCCCCCACTACCTTTCAACCATTTCCACCATAACCTACCACCTTCCTTCAAAACCACTAGTCCTCACTACCCCCTTCAGCCAAACCTATACCATCCACATTTTTTCCCCTCTTCAACTGATCTTCCCTTTGTTGCACACAAGTTGGCCGAGACTCCTTTAAACATCAATTTATTTTTTCCCATTATTTTACCCTTCCATTACTTTAACCCCTCCTTAACTATATCATTAAATCTAATTATGTTTTGTTAATAGTTATTAGGTGATACTATGGAGGTCCCATAAGCATGCTTAGATACCAGAGCCTTTTTTGTGAGGATACTAGTTCATTTTTTAGTGTCTTTGTGCTAAATTCTTACATTGATATATTTATTATCATGATATTGTTATTATATAGTTAAATGTATGCTGTTAATGATATGATATGATAATATGGATTATGTGATAGAAAGAGAGTATGGATAATGCATGATGTGTTGATATGATATCACTACACTAGGTTGTGTTTTTATGGTTGAATATAATATTAGAAGAGTAATATAGGCATAATAGGGTATGATAAGTTTGAAATAAGTATATTTAATATGTAAGATGATAAATGAAGGATTTGGAAATAATTATATTAGAGATATATGATTTTTGTAAAATAAGGGCTTTTGGCTATCTATAAGGGTATTTAGGTTAATATGGGCTAATATGGGAATTTCAGTATTTTAACATGTTTTAAATATTAAAATATGCTAATAATATCATATGGAGTTATTGGCCTAAAATGGGTCTAGTAACCTTAAATGGTAATCTTATTATTACATGTGTAAAACATTGGACTTGGACCATGAATTTCGGATATATTGTTAATATTAGCATTTTAGGGATGTTTATTAATTTTGGTATTTTTATGAGCCTGATGGGAAAAGTTACAACTTGTGAAATTAGGGTTTTGGGATCTTTATGAATAACAACTTTTGATATAGGGCTATCACCGCATGTGTAAGAGGTGGGAGTTAGACGTTGAACTTTAGATATGTTATTAATAATAATGTTTGAGGAAGATATACTAAATTTGGTGGGTAAATGATCAAAATAGTATAAGTTATGCCTAAATTATGAAATTAAGGTTTTGGGAAATATGGATATTAACTCTGGAGAATGAGCTACGTGATGTGCTGACCTACTTGTTCTGTACCTATGAAGCAGTCATGAGTAAGACATTAATCATATAAAGTGAAAGATCATGTGAGTCACGCTAAGGTGATGTTTTTCAGATCCATTCCACTAGTGACAATAGTAGCTCAAGAGTGTTTTGTCCTAAGAAGGTGATGTTTTTAGATTCATTCCATCGAATGATAATAGTATATTAGGTGTGTTGTCGCTGAGGAGGT
Organism: Tamarix austromongolica; assembly: GCA_039764185.1. Taxonomy (NCBI): domain Eukaryota; kingdom Viridiplantae; phylum Streptophyta; class Magnoliopsida; order Caryophyllales; family Tamaricaceae; genus Tamarix; species Tamarix austromongolica. The sequence goes on along the minus strand of CM077816.1, from coordinate 48,089,622 downwards.
GCTTCAGGTTGTTTCACTATATTAAGAATAGTGGGGCCCATGCTCATCATGTATAAGAATACGAATTGAGTAATGTAATAGATAATACACTAATAATTTAAGTGGAAGAATAGTGAGTCAGGACAAGGTGATGCTTTTATATCCATTCCACTAGATGATAATAGTGGCTTGAGAGCATTTTACTTTGAGGAGGTGATGTTTTTAGATTTGTTCCATCGGATGATAATAGTGGCTCAAGTGTGTTGTCTATGAGAAGGTGCTTCAAATCATTCCACTAGGTTAAGAATAGTGGGGTCCTTGAACTCAACATAAATAAAAAAATAAAAATGGTTATATCTAATAAAGAGGCAGGGATCAGTGTTTACCTTATTAGACTTTTCATAAATTGTATATGTGTTATCATCTATTTTGAATGTATGCATTTATCTGTATCCCTGATTTGATAGTATTGTTACCTTACTCAGTACGTAGCAAACTAACCATCCTTTTCATGGGTGAGCTCATCTCCACGAGCAGATGACCCAGATGCTTTTGTGTAGGTCTTTGAGGGATAACTGGATGACTTTGCTGCTTTTGATGCATTTTGTGGGGATGAGTGAACTTTTATTTTTACTAGGTGTTTAGTGAATATTTATATTATGCTGATGATATTTTTACCCGGATACCTATTGGACTATTTTTTCCATGGTATCCTTTAGTTTGTATCTTATTAATGTAACCTAGAGTTGATCTACAAACTAGTATTTTTATTGATAAAAGCTTCTTTAATTTCTGATTATCTTGTTTTATTATGAATGTTTTTAGCCTTGTGATTAATTAAGAATGGTTTGATAAACTAAAATTATGTCATAACACCCTATATTTTAATTAGATGCTTCTGTTGTAAATTAAAATTTTTAAGTAGTAAATTTTGGGGTGTTATAGAAAGACCATTTCTAACTTACATAATATGTAAGGGTTTTTACTTTCAAGAACATCCAGATCCTTCATGCTCAAGTTCTTTGAGCACAATTTACTAAATAAGGAACTTCATTCAATTAATAGTTCATAAACATTTTTAGGAAGGAGCCCACAAATAGCAATTGAAAGAAGTTGCTCAATAAAGATGTAATAAGAAAGACACTTCATGCATAAGATCTTCTAGCCATTATCTTTCACACAATGGGAGAGATTTAAACAATAGTCATAAGGAGTCTTCAACTTTTGAAATATCTAAAAAAATGTATTTTTTTTCATCAACCGTCAATTTATAGCATGTTAAAGACACTCTTAATATATCCTTTTCCCCTGGTTCTCTTCCTCTACTTTTCCTTTCTTCTTTCTTCCCCAGCCGCCCAGTCCATGCGCCCACTCCTTCTTCTTCTTCTTCCTTCCTCCTTTCCCTCCATTGACCCGCCTCCGAGGATCATGCCACTGGTTATGCCCGTTTTCCTTCCTTTCTCTTCCCCCTGACTCACTAGTCAACATGACCCAACCCACCTCCCTTTCTTCTCACGCACGACTCACCTTTTCCTACACAAACATCCCTGCCACAACCTAAATTTTTGCTAGCCAAATGATGTCATCAGTAAACCCTAACCCTACTTGCCCTATTCCCTCGTTGTCCCACATACCTTACCCTCTCATTTAAGCTCTATAAATACCCCTAACTAGCTTGAACTCGAGACTTTTTTCCAAAACCCTGAAATTCACTCTCGTGCACCATCGCCACTTCAGACGCTTCCTCCACCACCGTTGGCTAACTTCGCCACCCACTCTACCCAACTAAGTACTCCCTACACCGCCCTCTAACTAACTACACCACCCTTCGCCCTCGAATCTCCCTGCACGAGCCACCTCGGCTGTGCAAAGTAGTCCCCTCGATCAACCCTTTCTTGCTCATTTGCTGCCCTTCGCACCACCATTAACCACCAATTCCACCACCACTACTTCCCCTTATACCTTCAAAAAATTCCTGCAGGCCCTCCTCTACCTCCTCCTACTCTTCTTTTCCTCTTCCTCCCTCTCCTCCTCTCTTTCTCTTCTTTTTCCACCTTCGGCCACCGTCGCCACCGCCGTGCGCTGCCACCCTCATTCTACTCCTCTCCCTATAGGCAGTCACAAACTATAATTCCCCCAAATTAATCAGAGTGCTATAATGATTGATTTAGCTACTTATATCAACATGGTATACCATCCTTTTGGTAATTTCATCCTAAGAATTTGATAGTTAAGCGTGTTGGCCGTAGAATAATTTTAGGATAGGTGACTCTCCTGGGAAGTTTCATAAATTTCTCGGGAAGTTCGTGAGTGAGGACAAAGCGCACTAAAAGGGCTCGTGTTGATCTGTGGGGCCAGCAGATCAATTCAAAAACACTCCAAGGTAGTCCTCGCATGGTCGTATCGACTCGGGGTGTTACACAAATACCCCTACTCCCATCTTATTCTTCCTCTCTTTTTCCCAAACCTTAGCTTTTTCCTTTTTCTTCTCTTTTTTCGGCCACCGCCACCACCGCCGTGCACCATAGCCGGTGTCGCCTGTCACCACTAACCTAAGGTAGAACCGTAAACCCCCTCAACCCTTTTTCACTATTTATTCAAGCCTTAATTATTTTATTTTGTTTTATTTTAATTATTTTGAATATAATAATAATATTATTGTTATTATTATTATTATTATTATTATTATTATTGTTACTACTAATGATATTATTATTATTTATATTAAGGGACGAAGCCCTAATCTACTTTTATTTTGACTATTATTATTATTATTATTATTATTTCATAATTACTATTATTATTATTATTATTACTACTACTACTACTACTACTATTTTTATTATTAATGTCACTAATATTATTGTTAGTATTGTTTTGGTGAAGGGTCGAAGCCCTCATTCCACCATTTATTTTGAATCATATTATTATTAGTAGTAGTATTTTAGTATTATTATTGTCGTTATTATTATTATTTTTACTATTATTAATATTGTCATTATTTTTTTTAGTATCACTATTATTATTATTAGGGTAAAGTCTTCAAACCTTATATTACCAACTTTTATAATATTACTATTAGTTCTTATATCTTTAGCAAAATTAGTAATTAGTTAATGTCATTATTATTAATATGTTATTATTTTATCAAAAACTTAGTATTAGAATAAATTAGTAAATAATAGTATTTTTGGTAGGAGGGAATCTAATCTTTAGCTTTTCTCTCATATAGGTGAGACCAGTCAAAGCCCTAAGGAGGCGTAGGAGCATGCTCCAAGACCGGTGTCATTTTAGGTAAGGGTATAGCTAAAGCTGCTTGTGTGTAATGTGTTGTACATGTCTTGTATGTGATATGCCATGATATATGATGTATATTATGTGTATTGTTACAACTAATTTATGTGCAGTATGACTTGGAGTTGAAGTATGTTTATGTGATATTTTATGGCATACGTATGATATGTATACATCGTGTTTTTTATGTGAATTGATGTGGCTCATAAGACATGCATGCTAGGTTATGTAACATGTTGATATGGAGTGAAATGAGGTGGAGTTGATCTAAGTGTTGTATGATCATGAGTGGAGGAATCTAGGGTTACATGGAGGAATCTAGAGTTTGCATGGAGGAATCTAGGATTGGATAGAGGAATCTAGGGTTTGTATGGGGAATTTAGGATTTCATGTGGGAGTTTTAGGGTTTGCATGAAAAGGTTTGAAGGGTTGCATGGGGTGTGTAAAGTCTGCATGGGGGTGAATTTAACATATGGAAAGTTGATTTGAGGTGTGAGGATGGTGATGGAAGTGTTGTTTGGGTGTTTGAATGTTTTGAATGAAAAATAGTACGTGGGATAGTATAAGAGTACATAAGAGACCGATCTAGGGTTTTGTGTGGCCAGCTAGGGTTTGGTGTGGTTACTTAGGGTTTTGTAGTTACATGTGTACTTGGTGATTAAAGTGTGATGATGAGGGTGGAGTCTATGGGTTGTGATGTGTGGAGTATTAATAATGAATTAGGTTGTGTGAGATGGAGTAGGATGGGCCACTTACGCTTAAATTAGGGTTTTTGGGGAAAACCCTAGAGTAAAGTAATGAGTGGATTGGAGGAGTATCGTAGTGGGCCTTGGCCCACATACATCAGAGTTGGACTTCTAGTGTGAGTTAGAGTATGGAGGAAAGGTTGTTGGGGCAAGTAAGGAGGTGCAAGGTTCTCATGATAGGGTACAGGTCAGTTGGAGGATAAGCATAGAGGGAGTTAGTCTTGCATATCTTGGGTTAAATTCTGAATAAGACACTTAAGACATTAATCATGTAAAGTGAAAGATTATTGAGCTGGGCCCATACCGATCCACCAACCTAATAGTGGCCAGGTACCGAGGTGCCCTAGAGACCGATCCACCGTCATATAATAGTGGTTAGGGCATGTTGTCCTATGTGTGACCAATCTACAAGTTATAATAGTGGGGGATCCCGAGCTCAATAAACGAAATCCTAAAGTTTGTTAAGACACATAAAATACACTAATACTTACAGTGGAACACCATACAAGTATAGGCCAGACCGATCCACTGGTATATAATAGTGGTTAGGGTATATTGCCTTATACATGATCGATCCAGCGGCTATAATAGTGGCCAGGTGCCTGAGTGCCCTAGAGACCAATCCACCGGCTAAAATAGTGGGGTTCCCGTACTCGCGTGGACTTGATAAAGAGCATAGTGTGGAATGAGTATCCTTAAGAGATTAAATAAGTAATTAATCCGAACCATAAATGGTCTTTGATTATTATTTCTCCGAAGCGATCGTATGTTGTCTTATTATTATCTGATTTGAATTATGTGCTTATATGTGTTAGCCTTAGTGCACGGTTACCTTACTCAGTACGTAACGTACTGACCACCCTTTTCATGGGTGTTGCTCATTCCCACGAGTAGTAGGCCCTTCTGTCTTTGTGTAGGTGGGCGATGCATATTTTGATGCCTTCGATGTCCATCAGGCATCAGGCGGGGCTGAGTGATGATCATAGGCTGGTTTGATTATCGGAGTGGCGTGGCTGGTTTCTCTACTTATGATATTACTATTCCTTTCTATCATTTCTCCTATGTATTAAATTTTCCAAATTCAAACTTTAAAGTTTGTAGACATTATTTCCTTTCCATGAACTTTGATTTTATAATTTGGATTATGGAAACTTTTATGCGTACTTTGATTTCTGTGTTATGAACTTTTGGTTTAAGTATTAATATGAGTTTGATGATAATATTTTCTTAGCCTTTAGTGGGGGATCCCGAGCTCAACAAAATCAAACCCTACAGTTGCTAAGACATGGAAAAGACACTAATTACTTATAGTGGAACACTGTACAAGAAAGGGGCCAGACTGATCCATCGGCATAAAATAGTGGCAGGGTATGTTACCCTCGTGACCGATCCACCGGCTAAAATAGTGGCAGGGCATGTACCCTCACTACTGATCCACTGGCTAAAATATTGGGGTCCCCATAATCATATGGACTTGATAAAGAGTATAGTGTAAAAATATTTTGATAAAGGATTAATGAAGTAATTAATCTGAACTATATTGGATCTTGACATTTTCACCTGGTCATTCATTTGCCTTTATATTATTGTATTGGTGATTATGCCCTGTTATTATTTTGTATGGTTTATGTGCTTATGTGTTGGCCTTAGTGCTCGGTTACCTTACTTAGTACGTAGCGCATTGATCACCCGTTTCATAAGGGATGCTCATTCCCACAAGTAGTATGCCCTTCTGACTTTGTGCAGGTGGACGAGACATCAGTCGAGGCTGTGTGTTGAGCATGTTTCGGCTCAAAGTTCGAGAGAGTTGTGGCCTTATTTCAGTCTTTATGTGATTCTAATTCCTTTTGTTAATATTGTATCGATTGTAAGCTGCTTCTCTTTTTAATTTGAATAGTAATTCTTTATGCATACTCTGATTTTGTTTTACAAATGTTGAATGCTTATTTGTAGTTTAGTTGTCTTAATTTTATAATTGATTGTTAATCGTTTTAGCCTTAGCACTTGGCACTAAAACGGTCGGAGATAACTGGTTTGGTACTAAGTGTGGTGGTAACATCCCTAGAATTCACAGGTTTTAAATTAAGTATTTTAATTACTTCCGCTTTAAAAAAAGTAGTGAATTTTGGGGTGTTATAGTTTAAATGTGGTTGTGATTGTCATTAATTAGGGGTGGGAATGATAGGGAGAGCGATTGCTAGGTTGGTACGAATCTTGGCGAGGGTGAGGCAAGGAGAAAAGAAGAAGGCTTCTCGTTAATAGGGAAATGGACACTACAGAAGGGAAATGAGAGGTATGTCTTATGTGATCAGTAAAGGGGATGAAGTGAAGGAATGAGGATGTATTTATAGAATGAGGGGGTAAGGTGTGCGAAGGTCAAAGGATTGGTGGAGGAAGTTGGCATAGGTTGGTTATATGATAGAAAAAGGGACCGGTTGGTGGTGAAGGGTTATAGGGAGTAGGTGGTTGGTGCAAGGACACTACGTATGTTGGTGTGATAATGCATGATGGGGCAGGGTAGGGAGGAAAGGGATGTCTTTCATGGTTGTAAAGGGGAGGAGAAGAAGGGCTCAATAGAGATCGTGAGAAAAAAAATAAAAAAGGAAAAAGAAAGAAAAGATTTTCTTTGGGGTTAGGTTTAGAGTTAAGTTAAGATTTTAGATTAGGTGATTAGGATTAGGCAAAAATTAATTTGGCAATTATTCGGGGTTAGAGTTAGGTAAAATATAAATGATCCATATTAGGGTTAGGATTATATTTAGGGTCAAGGAATTTAGGTAAGATAAAGTTATTAATTATCTAATATTAGGATTAGTTTAGAATACAAAATAATTAGGATTAAGACTAGATAAAATCTTGAGGTATTACATCATTATCCCCTTAAAAGAGACTCCATCCCCAATGTTAAAGGTTGATGTTGAGGGAAGGTGATCTTAGTGGTTATTTCTAATGGGGTTGACACTACTCTACTGAGTACTACCCCCTTAAAAGAGAGAGGAGCCCAAACCCTAACACACCTTTACTGACCTCAAGATGCATCTGGAGCATGTCCTTCTTTATCTCCTAGGTTGTCTCATGTACTCTAATGGAGCTTCAGAGTATCATCATGAGTGGAATGCAACTTATCCAAGTTTATCATACCTTGGTGAAGAGAATCTACATGGGCCTCTCTTTATAGGATAATGAATTTGATTTCATTAGGCTTGATCATGTGGGAAGGATCTACAACTTATTTCCTCAACTTCAAGATGTGGAAGAATTTATGAACTTGAGCCAACTTTGGTAGAAGTTTCAAATGATAAGTGACCTCATTAACTCTATTAAGAATCTCATTGGGGAAAATATACCCTGGGTTCTGGTCGCCCTTTCTACCAAATCTCTACACCCTTTTGGTGGGAGAGATCCTAAAAAAACTCTATCTCCTACCTCAAAACCATCACTACAATGCCTCTGATTTGTATAACACTTCTGTTGACTCTAAGCTACTAGCATCATATTATGAATCAATCAAACTTGTTGAGTTATCTTCTCTATCATCTCTAGTTTAAGTACAAGTGTCTCACTAATGTCGCTCCAACATAAAGGTGTCGAACACTTGTGTTAATGTAATGCCTCAAAGGATGTCATCTCTATGATAGCGTTATAAGTGTTATTGTATGACAACTCCACCAAATATAGATGATACTCCCAACTACCTTAGAAATACATAACACAAGCTCGTAACATGTCCTTGAGTGTTTAGATCATCCTCTCAATCTGCCCATATATAGCAGGGTGAAAGGAGGTACTTCCTCAACTTACTACCCATAGCCTCTTGCAACTTTCCCTTGAAATACAGAAGGAATATTGCATCCCTATCTAAGACTATATCAGTAGGTGTATTATGCCTACTTAACATGAACCTCAAGTAATCATCGACTAACTAATCCATGCTCTAAGTTGACTTCATCGGTATAAAGATTATTAATTTAGTAAACCTATCCATGATGACCTAAATCGTGTTACACTGGTTGTAAGTCCTTAGTAGTCTGTCCAAAAAATCCATGGAGACGAAGTTACACTTCCATCCCGGCACATCCAAAAGCTAGACTAATCCTGCAAGCCTACGATGCTCTATTTCGACCTTCTAACAGGTCAGGCATCTTGAAACAATATCTACTACCACTCACTTCATGTGAAGCCACCAATAAATCTACTTAAGGTCCTTATATAATTTATCCCCTCCTAGGTGAACTGAATAAGGAGTATAATGAACTTCCTCTGAGATCTAGTACTTTAGATCAACACAACTTTGAGGTACACACCAACCTCTTGTAGCAAATGCTACCATCCTTGTGAACCTAAAATCCCTCGGCTCGACCATCCTATATATTCTGATGAATCCTCTTGAGATTAATATATCCAAGTTTCCCATATTCAATCTCATCAAACACTATTAGAGTGATCATCAAAGCACTAAGCCTAACCTCCAAATCACCTTAGTGGATCAGCTCTAGCCCCATCTCACCAAGCTCCTCAAGTAACTGATTTACCACCACATAAAAATTCAAATATGGTGATGTCTTCCTACTTAAGGCATCTACAATAAAGTTAGTCTTACGTTCATGCTAGATCAACTTGATATCATAGTCCTTCACTAACTATAATCATCTCATCCACCTCATATTCACCTCATTGTGAGTGAATATATACTTGAGGATCTTATGGTTGACAAATAATTTACATTGGGTCCTATATAGATAATTCCTCCCGATCTTTAACGCAAAGATGAACACAACCAACTGTTCATGCTACTTCAGCTTATAGAAAACATAAGTGATTGCCTTACCATGTTGCATCAACGTATAACCCAATCCATGGTTTGATACATCAATATAGACCTCAAATCTATTTAATCTCATTGGTAGAGTCAAACCAGTCTCGTATTTAGATTCATCTTTATCTCTTAAAACACGCTCTCACAAGTATTAACCCAATAAAACCTGGTACTCTTCTTTTAGAAGGTTCATCAAGGTGTGAGCTATCTTTGAGAAGTCCCAAATAAAAAGCCTATAGTACCTTGCAAAACCCAGGAAACTATGAACCTTAAGAACACTAGTAGGTGCCTTCCACTCTATAACTATAACAATATCTGCCAAATCTATGACAACTCCTTCCTTTTTACGCTACATGTAACCTCCTAAAGCTAAAACTCACAATTTGAGAGTTTGGCATATGGCCTATACTCTCTAAGGAGTGAAAAAATGATGCATAAGTGTCTCACATCTTCATCTCTACTTCAAGAGTATACCAAAATATCACTGATGAATATAACCACAAATTGATCAAGGAATGACCAAAACATCATTATCATCAAGTCGATAAATGTTGTTGATGCATTAGTGAGTCCAAAAGGCATCACCATGAACTCATAATACCTATACCCATGTCCTAAAGGCCATCTTTATGATTTCCACATCTATAATTCCCAATTAGTGATAACCAAAACTCAAATTGATCTTTGACAATACTGCATCACCTTAAAGCTACTTAAACAAATCATCAATCCTTGAGAGTGGAACCAGTTCTTCACCATCAACTAGTTTAGTCTCCGATATTAAATACACAAATAAAGGCTCTCATCCTTCTTCTTAATGAACATAACTGGTGCTCCCCATAGAGGTATACTTGGGTGGATGTACAAGTGAGCTATCAACTCCTCTAACTGAGTTTTCAATTCCCATAACTCTATTGATATCATCTAGTAAGGTTCCTTCAACACAGGCTCCGCCCCCAGCTAGCTCAATGGTGAAGTCAATCTTGTGTACTAGTGGCATACTAGGTATCTCTTCCAAAAATACATCTGGAAAGTCCCAAAAAACTAGAATTTCTTATAATGCCACCATGTCCCTATTCAACTCATAAACACTACACGAGTACATAAGGTAACCTCTCTATACCAAAGAATACAACGTATCGGTAGATGCAACCCTCATCATAGGTCTAGGCTTGCATACCTTAGCACCTTATGGTTCCTACAACACTACTTGCTCTATTGTATAGTCTATCACTACTCGGTATCTCCCTAACATATGAATCCCCAATATGACATCAAAGTCTTGTAGGTCTATTTTGACTATGCCCACTAGGAAGTCTACCCCATTTATCTCTAAGGCCACATCTGATTAGAGCCTCATACATTCCAATATATCCCTAGAAAGAAACATCACAAATCTAGTTATACTAGCACATGGAGATAAGGTAACTTTAGTAATAAAGGTAATATATACAAACAACAAAGAAGAACCCAGATAAAAAAGCACATACACTACTAATGAAAGGATGGTTAACATACCAGTGACTACATTCAACCACCCATCATAATCTGTTTGGCTCATGACATTCAAGTGCCGCTTGACTGTCCTCCCTGGTATCCTCCTCGATATGCTCTAGCACCTTAAGCATTCCCTCCTTTCTAAGGGAATAGGTAAGGCCTCTGTTATCTCCCTTTAACCTCCCTAGGTTGTGCACTAGTTGGGGTAGGACCCCTCTACTAAAACTACTATGGCAGTAGCTGGTAGGACTATTGTTAATAAGCATGTTATTGTAGTACCAACGATTCCCTCTATTGGAACCAGCCACCCTATGATTAGAACTTACCCCTTTGGTGATAACAATCAAATGATCAATAATCTAACTTATTGCAAGTTCGACAATGAACAACTACAACCCAAAAATTGCAACCAAGATGATATCTATCATAAAAGAGACAAAAAAAAATTGCCTCGGTAACTCCTAATATTTTATAGGACCCCCAGCTCCTGATAATAATGGTGAAATTAGGATTTTGAGGATATTTTGGTCATTTTTGACCTAATGCACTTTAGTGTAAATAACTAAACATAGAGCGGCCTTAGACTTTTGATTGGTTGACCTTAATATTAACTTTGACATAGACTGATGACCTTAGGGACCTCTCTAATAGTTGGAAATAAAGATAAATGGTTAAATATGGAATTGGGAAATATTGTGCAATGTATGATATTTGTGATCACCTCATATAATATTAATACTTAAAGTGGAAGAACTTAAGTTAGTAATGTTTTCTCTCTAGGATTAGCTAACATAGAGAGGAGTTATAGCCCTCATTTAGATTTGGTTCACTGGTGTGTCATTGTACCCCAATAAGGCCCTAGTATACTCCATAGGTGACCCATGGGTCTTATAAGGGGTATTGATTCTTAAGATTATGTGACCGAGGTTAGACGATATTATGTTGTCTATATGTACCAGTATGTTAAGGTATACCATAGTGTCCCTAGGTTTTAGAGTAAAAGTATTGTATTGCCTTCATGCACCGATATGACGGGATGTACATTAGTGTCCTTAGATTGATTATATCCCCTTGAGTAAGATAAATAATAAAGAAGTATTTGTCGATGTAACATCTCAATTTTTACTATTAAAAATTTTTATTTTACTACGGAAGCATATAAGTAAAATATTAGGAGTTACTACCATAATTGACATAAGTCTAGTTTGTTCAACCATCATTACATCAATCACAAGGCTAAAATCATTTATACTAACATAAGAAAATTAGAAATGAAAGAAACATTATAATAAAATATGAGTTTGGATTTTAACTCTGAATTACAATATCAAAATACAAGGTAATGGATAATATGGATCAAGAGCCCAAAAGAGTATCTAGTGAATACATCATCCAGATAACATTAATCTTCACCTAAAAACCTAGTACAAATAAGATCACTCATCCCCATAAAGTGTATCATAAGCAACATAGTCATCTAGGGGAACTTATAAAACCTAAACACAAGAATCAAAGTCTTCTGCTTGTGGAAATGAGCATCACCTATACAAAGGGTGGTCGATGAAATACTCCAAAACTCTAATTTTATAAATTATGGCTAAAAAAGAATTTATTAGAGAAATTAATTTAATTAATTGATTAATTAAAATGAAAGGAGGAAAATAAGGTAAAATCAAGAGGAAAATAATAAATAATTTAATTAGGAAAAATTAGGGTGTCTTGCTAATTAAAATAAAATTTAGGAAAATTTATTCAAAATATCCTAAATTAACCCAAAAGGGAGTTTATTTATTATTTTATTTAAAATATTATTAATTTAAATATTCAAAAAATACCAAATGTCTTAAATACCCCAAACCATCTATTTTCTTTTTCTTCCCTTTCTCTCTCTTCTCCTTTTCTTTATTTTCCTTTGCCCCCCAGTTTGGGCTAGTCTTCCCCGCTACCCAAACTTTCCTCCCTCTCTTCCCTCTCCCCCTCCCGCGCAGCCCAGTCCCGCACCATCCTTTTTTTCCCCTTATCACCAGCCCGATCTATCCCCTCTTTTTTTCTTTTCTTTATTTTTTCCCCGGACCACCAGTCCACCCCTTCCCTTTCCTTCTTCCCTAGCCCGACCTACAACCCCGAGGTCGATACCCTACAGCCCCATTTTTTTGTAGGCTACCATCACACGCCGTCCTTCCATGCCCTCACCCATTGTTTTCTTTCACCATTTCAACCGAACCGACCTTCTCTTCTCTCACGCCTGCCCTACGTTTTCCTTTTCTCCTCTCCCCTCAACTAACCCCCTGCCATGGCAGACCAGTGCCGCCTGCCACCACTGGCTAGTGTACCTAGCACATATACCCTTTTTATCCTCTTCCCCCTATTATTTTCCCCTCCATTGGTCCTACAAATACCCTATAGGCAGCCTTGATCGAGCTTTTGATTTCGCAACCTAGAAATTCCCTCCTTTATGCCACCTCCCGATCAAACGTCTGTTCCTTCATTGCCAATCATTGATGTCGCTCGCTCCACCCATATAACCGCTCCCTACATCACCCTCTACCAAAATAAGCCTCCCTTCTCCCTTGGTTTTCCCTACACGAGCCACCTTAGTAGTGCAAAGTCCCCCTCTCAACCAACCCCTCATCAACCCCTCGCCGCCCTTCACACCACCATCCACCACCACTCCCGCCACAACCATCACCCCTTACGCCTCCTAAAATTACCTACAGACCTCCCTCTACCTTTCCCTACCCTCATTTTCCCTTTCCCCCTCACCTCCTCCCTTCCTCCCTCTTCAACACCCTCAACCACCACAAAACCACCACATGTACTGCCACCTTTGGTTGCGCCACCACCACCACTCCAACCCTCTCCACCTAGGCATCCACCACCACCTCAAATTCCACCCTTACTCTCCCTCTCTTATTTCCAACACTCACCTATTCCACTCTTCTCCCTCCACCGCCACCGTCGCCGCCGCCGTGTGCCGCCACCGTCCCTAGGTGGTACTCTAACCTTCCCAACCCCTAAACCCATTTTATACAAGTATTAGCTATTTTTAATAGTATTAATGGTATTATCCATAATAATATTATCATCATCATCATCATCATCATTATTATTATTATGATCATCATCATCATCATCATCATCATTATTAATAATAATATTATTATTATTAGTATTAGTATTATTATTATTATTATTATTACTATTACTATTACTATTACTATTATTATTATGGTAAAATTATTTGAACCCTTATATTATCATTATTTCAAATATAACTATTATTATTATTATTATCCTCCTCCTCCTCCTTAACAATATTAGTATTTTGTTAGTATTATTATTATGATATTATTATTTTATCCCTAACCCTATTATTAGCCTTAGCCTTAAAAATATTAGGGTTTCTATTACTAGGAGTATTAGTATTACTATTATTACTAATATCATTATTATTGCTATAACTAGTGTTAGAACTATTATTAAAAGGAATAAAGCTATTAGATTAAATAATATAAATATGGCTATAAATATTATTATAAATCTATTTTGACTAGTAATAATCTAGTAGGCTAACTTGAGGATAAAAACCCTATTTTTCACTTGTAAAGTTTCCTTTAATAATAGTAACCCTAATCTTAGAATAAAATAGGAAATAATAGTATTTTTGGTCGGAGGGAAACTAATCTTTAGTTTTTCCCTCTTATAGGTGAAACCACTCAAAACCTTAAGCAAGCATAGGAGCATGCTCCAAGACCGGTATTATGTTAGGTAAGGGTGTAGCTAAGGCCTTATGTGTGCTATGTGTCTTATACGCCTTGGATGCCATGTATAATGATATGTTGTGTATCTTGTGCTATTGTTATAATCGTTTTATGTGTAGCGCAGCTTGGAGTTGAGGTATGCTTTTGTGTTCTCTTATGGCATGTGTACAATATGTTTGTGTTGTGAATGGTGATGTGATGTGATATGGCCCTTTTTGGACATACATTCTAGGATTAGTTAATGTAGTGATATGAGGTGGAAGGATGAAAAATAAAAATGGGGAAGTAAGTGAACCAAGGGAAGTCAGTTGACCAAAGGGAAATAAGTTGACTGAGGAATGTGGGATTGACCTAAACATCCCATGATCCATGAGATGAAGAATAAAAGGGTACCTTAAGCAAAATAAAGTGGATGAACTTTGTATGGGAGAATCTAGGGTTTTGCATGGGAATTTTAGGGTTTTGCATGAAAACTTTGAGGGTTTGCATAGGATGGATAGAGTCCACACGGGGGTGAAATTTATGTATGGAAAGTTGCCTTGGGGTATGAGGAAGGTAATGAAAGAGTTGTTTGGGTGATTGGAGGCTTTGGGTGAAAAATAGTATGTGGGATAGTATAAGGGTGCATAGGAGACCGAGCTAGGGTTTGGGAGGAAACACTAATTTAAGAAGGTGGAAAAAGGAAAAATAAAAGAGGGTGAATGAAGTATAAGATGATGATGGAGGATTATCATGTGTGGGGTGAGCATGGGTATCATGGGAAGGCGAGAGTGGAAGGTGAGAAATGGAGGGGTGACATGTGGGAAGGAGGATGCTAGGGTTTAGCGTGGCCAGCTAGGGTTTGGTGTGGCCACCTAGGGTTTCTTGGTCACACGTTTACTTAAGGGAGTAATGTGAGATGATGAGGGTTGAATCTAAGGGTTGTAATGTGTGGGGTGTTAAAATAGTTTGGGTTGTGTGCGGTAGAGAAAGATGGGCCACATAGGCTCAAATTAGGATTTTCTAGAGAAAACCCTAGGGAAGACTGTAATTGGGCTTAGTGGTGTTAGGTAGTGGGCCTTGACCCACACACCTAGGAGTTGGGCCTCCAGTGTGAGTAAGTGGAATAAGGAAGGGATGTTGGGGTGTGTTAGAAGGGCAAAGTCTCAAGATATGGGATGGACCCTCTTGGGAGAACAAGAATAGATGGAGTATGACATGCATGTCCAGGGTGAAAACTTATTGAATAAGACAAAATAAGATATTAATCATTTAAAGAGCAAGACTATTGAGCCAGGCTCAGACCGGTCCACCAGCAAATAATAGTGGCCAGGAGCCGGGTACCCTGGAGACCGATCTACTAGCGAATAATAGTGGTCAGACGCATTATGCCCTGTATGTTTTCGGTCCACCAGCTATAATAGTGGGGGATTCTGTGCTCAATAAAATGAACATAATTGTGCTAAGATATGGGAAAAATACTAAGTACGTATAATGAAACAACATGAGAGTTGGGCCCAGACCGGTCCATTAGTGAATAATAGTGGCTAGGAGCATCTTGCCCTGGAGATTGATCCACCAGCAATAATAGTGGTCAGGAGCTTTATGCCTATATGTTTTCGGTCCACCAACTATTATAATGGTGCTCCCGCACTCGCATGGAATAATAATAAGTATGGTGTGAAATGAGTATTAATCAAATAATTAAAGAATCAGTTCTTGCTGATTAGAACTTGGCCTTTATTCATCTATAATGATTATATGCCGTTTATATGATCATACTTGTGTTGCATGTTTTTGTATGCTTGGTCTTAGCTGCATGATTACTTTGCTCAGTACGTAGTGCATTGATCACCCATTTCATGGGTGCTGCTCATTACCACGAACATAAGGACTCTCTAATTTTGTGCAAGTAGGTGATGATATCTTCGATGACTACAACACTTACAAAGTATCAGGCGGAGCTGAGAGTTGAGCTTGGACCTAGCTTGGGGATCAAGAATGACTTAGCCGGATTCTATCTTCTGATTAGTTTTCCCTGTATCATTGGGATTTAGTTTTATTCTATTGTATGATGTTTTCTATCGTTAGGAACTTTAAATCCTTAATTTTAGGTTGTAACTCTTTTGTTTATCGCACTCTAATTTTCTGTATGGTGAACGATTCAGTTCTTTTATGAATGCTCATTTTAATTCTCGACTTGTGTTTGATGTTAATCCTATTCAACCTTGGCACTTGATACTGGAATGGTAGGAGTGAACCGGTCTAGTACTAAGTTTGACGGTAATATCCCTAGAATTTACAATTTTATTATTTCACTTCTACTAAACCTTTTCATTAAACAAAATTTTTCAATAGTAAATTTTGGGGGTATTAAAGTTAGTACACAACGTATTAAGAAAGGGAAAAATACTAACAAATCAAGGATACAAATAACACATGTATTCACAACCGGTGATAAGTAAACATTCAACTAAATTAAAAATCTCATAAGATAAATAAGAATCCAGATAACTTTATTAGGTATAACTATTTTTATTCTTTTATATACGTTGAGTACAAGAACCCTGCTATTCTTAAACCAGTAGAATGGTCTGAAGTAATTTCTTAGGGACAGCACACCTGAGCCACTATAAATATTGATGGAACGGATCTGAAAACATCACCTTCTTGGTGTAAAATGCTCCCCAACCACTATTTTCTCTGAAAAAATGAATATAAAAACAAAACCTTGGTCCCAACTCACATACTCTTCCATTTTAAGGCATTAGTGTCTTATCCATAGGTTATACAGTTATATTTTCATTCACGATGAGCAGGGCCCCTATTATTCTTAATCTGGTGGAACAGACTGAGACACCTTCTTGGGTCAAAATGCTCCTAAAACACAATTATCTTCTGTGGAACGAGTATAAAATATCATATCTTCGGAGCAAAATGCTCCTGAGCCATTATAATCTCTGGTGGAATGGAATAAAACATCACCTTGGCCCTACTCACATACTCTTTTACTTTAATTGATTAGTATCTTATTCATGATTAATTCACATGCATTAAACACATTGAGGTAGATAAACACATCACGCAGGTCAAGAACGTTAATTTCCTCAAACCCTAATTATACACTCCTAGCATCATTCTCTCATATTGACTATTCAATCACCAATTATAATATACCATTCTCAAATATCATCATTATAATCACACTCATAATTCAAGGTCTAACTTCCATGTTATACACATATAATAATAATCTTATCCTAAGGTACTACTCACATAATTACCGCAAACCCCAAACTACATAAGTAGTCATAATTCTTCGTATAAGACTCATATGATTACCAAATTCAATATACATACTTATAATGTCGGCATTAACAACATATCCAGAATTCAGATAACCTTTAGGATTTTACTCCTAGAATATTCAAAATATCATTTTAGGTTACTATAGCCTATTTAGATCATTATCTCATTTTGAAGGACCTAAGACAAACAATACTCCTTCCTAAAATATTTCTTTGAATATTATTATCATATTTTAATCCACTTAACACATTATAATACTAAATTTTTTTATGATCCCATAATGACCAAAATACCATTAAAGATAACTAATAGCCTTTATTTTATAAAATCTTGTACTTTCTGCAAACATCATTTTTTTTAAATCTACCATTTATCATCAAACCTCATAGATATGCTTATGCCCACTTATCATAACTTATTTAGCCTATTTTTCATGTCATAACATATATTCCTCACAAATATGCCATTATCATAATATAAACATATCCATACCTCTTACCCATTCTTACTTTCTTTCAATCACATATTCCATATAATCATAACATATCATCAACATCATACATTAAATCATATAGCAACAATATAATAGAAATTCACGTAACCATATAATAAAATAACATCAAAACCCTAAAAAATCAATTAAAATCCTTACCAACTAGGACACCAGACTCTAAGCATATAAATCCTAGACCTCTTCCTCCGATATAGCCGGAATATCACCTACAAAAAATGACATAATACACGATTAGGTTCGAAGAGTATAATAGAGGGAAAAGTTAAGGTGAAGGAGGGTAAAAATGAAAATAATTGGTGTCAAATGAAAACTTGAGTTGTGTGGCAGTGTGGTGGAGATATGGTGAAAATTTTGTGGTGTTAGGATAATGTTTGGAGGTGCAAATAGGCGTGCACAGCTAAAATGGGGAGTTGTAAGGGCATGTTGCTTGTAGTGCACACCTCATATTGAGAGTTAGGATTATACATGGCTAGGCCGTGTAAAGTGGTACGACCAAGCTCGATCATTGGGTAGAACATAGTTAATTCAAACAGATGCATACGGGCATGCGATTGGTCGTGCAAGGGTGTACATGTAATCCATACTAGGTTGCATGGGCATGCAACAAGAAATTTTATTATTGCACAACTTTGTGCAGGCCGTGTGTCTTATAAAAATGTGATATACATGAGGGAAAGAGAGGGAAAATGGTAGTGGTAGGCGGCGATGGCTGACGACGACATATGGAAAGGATGGGGTGACCTTGATGGTCAATCCATTAGTTGTTAGGCTATGTGTGGTGGTGCACGATGATGATGGTGGTGGAAATGGTGGCTCAGTAGGAAAAATAGAGCAAAAAAAGAAGAAGGAAGAAGAAGAGAGAGAGCTTTAGTAGTAATTTTAGATAGTGTGTGGGTAAGAAAGGGCACAAACAAAAGAGGAAGGAGAGTGAAGTAGTGTGTGTGTGTGTGTGTATAAGAGGAATGCAAATGGTGATAGAAAATGTAGAGGGAGGCATGTGGTAGAAGAATAAAATGCAAAGGGATGGTCAAGCATAAGGGTTAATAGGTAGGTGATGGTTGTGTGTGTTGTGGTGAAATTGCAGAGGGTGCAGGTAAGAGATGGTGATGGGGTATGAGTAGGTTGCATGAGAATGAAAAAGAAATGGTGGAGGAGGTAATGGTGTGCATATCGGCAACTTGAGGAGGAGAAAAGGGTGAGAGATGATGGATAATGGTGATGATGGTAGCTGTAGTGGTGTGATGGAAGATGTAAGTTGTAGTTTGCAAGTTACATAAAGAGCTAGTCAAATTTTATGGCACAAGGATGATAGGAGAAATGATAAGAAAAGAAAATAGGGGAAAGGAAAGGAAAAAGAGAAAAGGTTGGGGATTAGTATTGGATACTTTCAAATTAGCCAAAATAGGTAGGATTAGTGATAAATTTTAGTAGATTTAATATCAGGTTACAAATATGGTTTTTTTGGGTCAAAGATTTAGATTCGGTTACGATTTTAGGATTAAGAAATATGGTTAAGGCTAAAATAAGATTTTCTCAAGAATAGAATTGAATTAGGGTATAAATGATATAGAATTGGGCTAAGCAAAAAAATTGGGGTATTACAGTTGATGGCCTTAGTATGGATTATATTAATTATTTGGTAGTTTCCTCAATGTACTACCTTGGTAATTGAAATTGATTTTATAAGTTAGTTGTGGTTATGGTTTTGATATGGTTATTTTGTACTTTGAGATGGTGTGAATTGGTTCATTACAATTAAAATCTGGGTATGAGACCTTTATGACATATATATTATCCCATGATTTTTATATATAGTTATGGCATGTGTTTTTTTTAGCATGTTTTAGTGTTGTGAATCTTCTTATAACAATGAAGATTTGAAGGTTAGAAGAGGTAGATGATTTAATGGGTTGAATTTAAAGAAGAAGAAGAATAATCTTCAAGCAGATTCAAACAAGATTTAAAGAATGTTATGAATCTTCAAACAAGAGTCAACAAGAAGATAACTTTGAATGTTTCTCCAATAACACATTCAAAGTACTCTATCTAAGATTAAATAAAGTAGTCTTAGTTAGATACTTTAACTCAAAGAGAGAAAAAAATAGCCAAGTGTTATACTTGTATTTGATTTCAAAATATTTGATTCATTATCTATATTATAAGGTGTCAAAACATGTATTTATATAAGTATCAATACTTTTATAAGTAGCACACTAAGGTATTCAAGGTAATACAAATATGGATAACTAGCACACTAACTAGTAATATCAACATATCACTAACCTATATAGTAAATGAATCAAATAAAAAATTATTACAAAAAAACACAGTTAATTATTACATGGAAATAACTAAAAAAATCCCTAATTTACATAAAAATGATAATTAGGTATTCTTTGACTTGTAGGCTTGACTACCATTCATAATATTTCCTTTGACTTGTAATAAGTTATAACATATGAAATCTTAAATGTGTTGACAACTCAAAGTGTATGAATCTTCTCCTTACAAATGTGTTACATACCTACAAGAATTTCTTAAAGTGCACATTTTATATTTGTTCATAATCATATTATCATCAAATAAATATATTATAATTGTAATCCCCCAAAATTTTAAAATCCTATAATTTAATAAATAAATTTTATTTGGGATAAATTAGCTTTTAAATTTATTTAATTTAATTATTTTATGAATTTTTGAGTATATAAAATTGGATATAAATATTTAATAAATTAAAATAAATTTTTTGTTATTTTATCATACTCTTTTTATTTAAATAATTTTTCAAACCAATATTCTTCCTGACATTAACTTTTTAAGCCCATATATTAAATTAAATTATTAAATAAATTTATTACAAAAGAATATTACATTTTATTATTTTATAAATCAAATTATTTTATTTTTCCCATTTTCCCTGTCCTTTTTCTCCTTTTTCCTCATTTCTTTCTTTTTCCTTTTTCTTCCTTCGGGCCGCCAGCACCCCAGCCTACCTTGCCTTCTTCACGCCTAGGCTGCAAGCCTGCTTTTTCTCCTTCCTCTCCTACTCTCGCGTGCATCGCCCAACCTAGCCCCATCTTTATGTTTTTTCCCCTAGCCAGGCCAAGCCAACCTCCCTCCTTTTCTTCCTTCCTTCTCCCTCGATCGGGCTAGCCCACGCCCTTCTTCCCCTTTTCCCAGCCTACACGCAACCCCCTTCTTTCTTTCTTTTTCTTCCTTTCCTCGACGATGCACTCGACCACCCCCGCCATCTCTAGGCACCCTACCTGCAACCCTTCTCCTCCCTACTACTCTCCCTATCTCTCTCTCTCTCCCCCTGTCATTTTTCCTATCCCATCTCGGCCCCCACCATGCCTCTCTCTCCTCACCCATACCCTGCCTTTCCCCTTATTTCCCTTCCCTCTTCCTACCACTCCCATACTCCTACCACCCTACGGCTACCATATTAAGCCCCTATCCCTTCCTTTTCTCTCCCTCTTCTTTTTCTTCTTCCCTCCCTGCTTCATCCCGCCATTTTCAAGCCTTCCATCCCCTTCCCTAATCTTCTTTCTCTCCCTTTCTTCTCCTTCCATCTCCCTCCCTATTTTTGCACCGCCGCCTCATTCAGCCGCTTCCACCACCGCACCAACCACCTACACAACCCCCTGCCACCCTCTACCTCACCCCTACACCACCACACCACTCCTTGAGCCACCCTACAACCCCCTTCTCCCTCCTCTCTTCTTTTTCTTCCTTCTCGGTAGCCACCCTGCACCTTCTCCTTCCGTTGCCATTCTATCGCCACCCGAGACACCAAACTGATCCCTGTAACCTCCTCTACCACCCACACCTCCTTTGGCCATAACAACCGCCTGCAACCCTTCATTTTCCTCCTCCTTTTTCCTTCCTTCTCAACCCCTCCACCTCGGAATCCACCTTGACAGCCTTGCTGCCGCTGTCATCAACCTATCCCTGACCACCACTTACGCCCCCTCTTCACTCCTGCACCCTTCCCTTTCCCTAAATCCTCCCCCACCTGCCCTCTTTCCTAGCCCCAAAACTCTAAGTTGAAACCACCACTCCCTCCTCCCTTTATTGCCATTTTGAGTCCCTACTCCTCTTGTTTTGCATGCAGCTCATGCTATATAAGTAGTATGAGATGTTGCATGCCTTGGTATATTGTTTTAATAAGTTTTAACATATAATACTATTTTAAGTTAAGTATTTCATTAATTAAGTGTTAAAAAGTGATGTGGATCAAGGTGGAGAGGAAACGCAGGATCTACTAATACTTTGTTTGTGTCGATCACTGGTTGAAGTTGAAGAAAAAAAGGGTGGTTTAATGCAGATTAAACTCAACTACTTGCAAGATGGAATATTAGAATACTTTGAATGTTGCAAATCACTCAAAGGCTCGAATGATGAAGGAAAGACCCCAGGTTTTCCTTATCAAAAAAGACTCCAAAGACAGGATAAAATGTAGGCTTAGCTATGTAATTTTTGTGTTAAAAAATTTCTATATTCCATTCCTCTCATGCGTGTACAAGTTAGGCCTTTTATAAGGGAAGGAGACCGACTACAAAGCCTTAAATCAGCCGAGTTTCCCCTCTTAATCCAAGCCATTTAGCTCACTTGAATTAAGCCCATATAATGCCTAAACTTACTCATAATATCATCATCTAAATGATATTAATGACTAACATTATAAAGCCACACAATCAACTATGGTACATACATGAAATTACAATAAAACCCTAGCTTACATAAAATACACTTAGGGTTTACAACAAGTTTAATATAACTAATGATAACATCACTATATCTTGTTGTGGTGCCATCCTATGTATGTCATAGCCTTGCATGCTTTGAATGATTGTACAAATTAAGTCTCTTTTGGTGTTTTAATGTCTTCTCCTTGCAAATATGTAATATACCTGCAAGAATATCTTGAATCATTTTCAATACCAAGCATAGACATACTATCAAGAATGTTTAAAATGATTGGCTCCATTATTAAGAAAGCTAATTCTTCCTTACCTTGAGAATCAATAAAAATATGAGAATCATTAGATGCTCCTGCATCATTCTCCGCAAGTTTAGAATCTTTAGCAACTAAAGCATAGCAAATTCCTTCTTCTTCTATGCATTTTTCCATAGCCTTTTCATGTAAAAATAATATCTTTTTGTCAAGGTGGTTTAATGTGGATACCAAAATTTTGATGTGGATCAAGGTGGAGAGGAAACGCAGGATCTACTAATACTTTGTTTGTGTTCATCACTGGTTGAAGTTGAAGAAAAGAAGGGTGGTTTAATGCAAATGAAACTTGGCTACTTGCAGGATTGAATATTAAAATACTTTGAATGTTGCAAATCACTCAAAGGCTCTAATGATGAAGGAAAGACCCTAGGTTTTCCTTATCGAAAGAGACTCCAAAGAGAGGATAAAACGCAGGCTTAGCTGTGTAATTTTTGTGTTCAAAAAATTATGTATTCCATTCCTTTCATACGTGTACAAGTTAGGCCTTTTTATAAGGGAGGGAGACTGACTCCAAGGCCTTAAACCAATAGAGTTTCCCCTCTTAATCCAAGCCATTTAGCTCACTTGAATTAAACCCGTATAATACCTAAACTTATTCGTAATATCATCGTCTAAATGATATTAATGACTAACATTACAAAGCCATACAATCAACTAGTTACATACATGAAATTACAATAAAACCCTATCTTACATAAAATACACTTAGGATTTACAACAAGTTTAATATAACTAATGATAACATCACTATATCTTGTTGTAGTGTCATCCCATATATAACATAGCCTTGCATGCTTTGAATGCTTGTACACATTAAGTCTCTTTTGGTATGTTAACATCTTCTCCTTGCAAATATGTAATATACCTACAAGAATATCTTGAATCGTTTTCAATACCAAGAATAGACATATTATTAAGAATATTTAAAATGATTGGCTCCATTATTAAGAAGGCTAATTCTTCCTTACCTTAAGAATCATTAGATGCTCATACATCATAAAGTCTTATGCTTTTAGTTTTATTATTTCTAATGTGATAAATATGTATATTATTTTTAGGTATTGGTTTTGCTAATCAAAGCTTGGACATTTAATCGGAATACCAGTAAGGTTTAATTTTGTGGGAATTAAGGTAATCGTTAAACCCCACTTAAATTCATGGATAAATGTATGTTAGCACATTAGGACTTCTTAATATGTTATTATGCTTGGTATATGTTGTTTAATATAATATATATGTAGTTTCTTGTATTGATTGATAAAAAGGAAAGCATGCTAGTTTATGTGCTATGTATGAAAATATTGCTTAAAGAAAGAGTTTGGTTATTAATGAAAATGTTATGTACTTACCCATGTTGTATTATGCTATTGTGACCATTAATGCATGAATAATATTATTGTGAGACCTAGGGGTATTTTAGTAATATGTCTCGTGCAAGAATGTGGCCTAATATGTGTGGGTGCTATTGAGTATTATGTTGAAATATAATGGGTGGTGGAGTTGGATGATGAGAATGGGGTATAAATATTAATATTTCACGTAGTAATGATAATTTAATATAAGTGGTGTAATAAGGGGCAAAATGGTAATTTGTAAGTGAAAAGGGTAAATTGGTAATTTGGAAGTAAAGGGAAAAATGATAATTTTGTAAGTAAAAGGGTAAAATGGTAATTTTGGAAGTAAAAGGGTAATATGGTAATTTTGGAAGTAAAGGGTGAAATTATAATTTTTGGGAAGTGAAGGGCAAAATGGTAAATTTGGAAGTAAGGGGTAAAATGGTAACTTTGTAAGAAAAGGGATATTATGGTAATTTTGGAGAAGGACAAAATGGTAAATTAAAAGTAAAAGGGTATTATGGTAAATTTTGTAAGGGGCAAAATGGTAATTTCGTAAGTAAAAGGATAAAATGGTAATTTTGTAAGTAAAGGGTAAAATGGTAATTTTGGAGGCAAGGGTAAAATGGTAATTTGTAAGTAAAAGGGTATTATGGTAATTTTGGAAGTAAGGGGTAAAATGGTAATTTTGGAGGCAAGGGTAAAATGGTAAGTTGTAAGTAAAAGGGTAGTATGATAATTTTGGAAGTAAGGGTTAAAATGGTAATTTAATAAAGTAGAAGGGTAAAATGGTAATTTGGTATAAAGGAAGGATGGAATGGTATTTAATAAAGAAAAATGGCAATTTGGTAATTTAACCAATTAAAGGGGCAATTTGGTAATTATGATAATGAAGAAGGGCAATTTGGTAATTATGATAATGGAGAAGGGCAATTTAGTAATTTAACCAACTAGAGGGCAAATTGGTAACCAACCTAAGGGGAAATTTGGTAATTTTGATAATAGAGAAGCGTAATTTGGTAATTATGATAATAAAGAAGGGCAATTTAGTAATTTTGATAATGGAGAAGGGTAATTTGGTAATTTAACCAACTAAAGGGTAATTTGGTAATTATGATAATGGAGAAGGGTGTTTTGGTAATTATGATAATGATGAAGTGTAATTGGGTAATTTGACCAACTAAAGAGTAATTTGTTAATTATAATAAAGGAGAATGACAGATTGGTAATCTAACCAACCATATAGAAAATATGTTAAGTGTAACAATTATGAAGGGTAATTGGTAACCTAATAAGTATGAGAGATAACTTGGTAACCTAAATCGAGTAAGGGGTAATTTGGTAATTATGCAACAAGGAGGGTAATATGGTAATTTGTCAAGTAAAGAAGGGATGATTTAACAATTATATAAGGGGTAAATGAGTAATTTGTATCTAATATGTCATTGTGATATCAGAATTTCATAATATGACTCAAGTAACACTGAATAGCAAGATAAGAGTATTTGACAATTAGTAAGTATCAAGAGAACGAATCTTAAATCAGAATTGGATGAGATTATAATGGCGTTAATGATTCCTCGGATAACCATTTGAATAAGAAATATCTAACGATATCTGAACGGTTGAAAGTGAATAAGTATCTGATTATTGTGATTTTCATGATCACCTTAATTAAGATACTAATACTTAAAGTGAAATACCTCGAGATCGGGAATGGTGGCTCTTTAGGGGTCGCTACCCTAAAGACATGGTTTAGCCCACGGTTATTCTGGTATTTGCTAGTGTGCCTTTGTGCCCCAGCCATGCCCTATATCTTACTCTATCTAGCTCTATAGATCTATTTATGGGGTATGTATACTTATAGATTAGGTGTCATTGTTGGTAGGGTACCAAATTAGCTTTATGCACCAGTACGACCAAGGTACCTTTGCATCCCTGGGTTGATGGTTGAAGGGTACTGGGTAGCTTTTATGTACCAGTGCGATCGATGTACCTTTGTGTTATGGGATCTTGATCTCCCTATCGAGGCAAACACATGGAATTAATGTGCTGATTAAAAAGGAAAAACACTAATCGTGAAAGTAAAAGATTAATGAGCCGGGCCTAGTTGAATTATATTATGAGTACCGACCCATCGGATATAATAGTGGCCTAGGAGTGTTTTGCCTTGGATGATGTTTATGAGTACTGATCCATCGGATATAATAGTAGCTTAGGTGCGTGCTACCCTGGATGATGTATATTTGTGTTCTGATCCACCAACTATAATATTGGGGGTCCCAAGCTCAATAAATTTGATTTGGGTGTGAATAAATCATGGAAAATACTAATCACTTATAGTGGAACACCATGTGAGTCGGGGCTAGACCGATCCACTGGCGAATAATAGTGGCTAGGAGCGTTCTGCCTTGGAGATCGATCTACCAGTAATAATAGTGGTCAGGAGCGTTCTGCCCTGTATTTTTTTCGGTCTACTAACTATAATAGCGGGGTTCCCGCACTCACATGGATATTTATAATCCGAGATGACTGAATAATGATGGACTAATGGCTTAATGCCTTGAAGTGTTAATTATACATTATGACCTATTAATATCTGATTAACTTGTTAAGTATGTGAATGTATGAATGTGAATATTAAGTACCTACCTTTCATTATGTATGAATGTAGTGTTGTATCATGTGTTATATTGTGAGCTTGCTATTAATTGTGTTTTAAAGGGGTACTCAGTACCATAGTACTGAAGAGTTTCATTCGTGGGGCTCATGCCTGTTTAATGGATAGTGTCCCTTGCAGGTTATTTTCAGGTGCTAGTCAAGTGGGCTCCTGAGAAAGAGCATAAGGAACTATCCGAAAAGTCCTAGGGTTGTACTCTTTCCTTTTTAAATTCCTAGTTTCAATGTAATCGTTGTTTTGTAGCCACCATTGGTGGATTATATTCTTGTAAATTGTTTATTACACTACTCTGATTTAATTATGGTTTGAATTTCTCGTAAGTTGTATTTTCTCTTTTAGCATTAGCACTTGGTACTATAACGGTAGCAGTGAACCGTTCTGGTACTAAGTGTGGCAGTAATATCCCCAGAATTTACAATTTTGTTATTCCACTTCTGCTAATTATTTTAATAAAATAAAATTTTTCTGTTGTGAATTTTAGGGGTATTACAGTAATAGGCTCCATTGCTAGGAATGCCAAAATCTCATTATATTGAGAATCCATAGATGCTCCTGCATCATTTGATTTGTTATGTGTGATTATGTAAAATGTGAGAATGCTATCTCTTATGAGGTATTGTGATTTACTAAGTACGAGGATGTCGTACTAATACTACATTTACAGATAACTATGTGAAGGCCATGGAGTGATTTGAGGCCTATTATAGTTGTAAAGATAAATGGAGCCCTTTGGAAGAGATCCCATCTTTGATGGGCTTTTGGGTCTAAGAGTTAAAAAAAACTAGTATTATACCCTTGAGTATTAGTTTTTTGTTGTAATATATATTTTTTTGTAGATTTTTATGTCCCTTGCTGTATTTTGATTAACGTTGTTGTATGGGGAATATTTATCCGTAATTTTTCTCTATATTATTATCTCATATTTCCATTGTTTGTTTTGGATCTAACTTGTTTTGAGTCTTAAGACTTGGCATAAAAAAGGTAAAGGAATTAGACTTATGCTAAGTGTGGTAGTAACACCCATTATTTTGTTATTAACGTTTTCATAAAATAAAAATTTTAAGTAGTAAAAATGAGGGGTGTTATAATGGGTTTGATCCTCTCTCACCACTTGATCTTATGCCTCTACCTACATCAGACTATACTAAATTTGATGCAAAAAGTAGGGTCCAATCTATTAGATCTTTATACAAGTCAGCAATTAGACAAATCAATTAGTGCAACAATGAGATGGCTAATTCAGTAAACAAAAACTACAAGAAGATTTTATTCAACTTAGGATATCTCTGCTTAAAGAGAGGTTACCTACTCAAAGGAAATCCAAACATTCTCATAGAGGTGGCTATCATTTTAGTGTTTTGGGACACATTAATGATAATGCCTACAAAATAGATCTACCAGGCAAATATGGCAATATAAGTGCACTTTTAATGTCTTTGACACATCTCCCTTTCATGATGTAGGCTCGATTTCATAAGCAAAACCTCTCAAAGAATGCGGGGATTATGAGACCCCAAATGCTCCTAAAAACCTTACTAAAGAAAACTTTAATGATCTTGTTGAATTATTTTTATGTTTGTACTTTACAGGATAACTAAGTAGCTAAAAGCGAGAATGAAGATCTAGATCTATTGTTGATAAGAAACGTGATATATTGCTGAAAGATATATCTTCGTTTAAGATTATTATTAGTAATAATGTAATAATGGCATTGTTAGCCAAGTAGCTTATTTGTTTCTTTTATATTTAGAGTGTATTAGAGCAGCTAGCTAAAACTTGGGCCATGGCCTAGCCTAATAATCCATCATATTTCAAACTCACAGGCTCCTTCATTTCACAAAACTCAAGTCCCAAACCAACCCTTTCCCACATGAAACCCTAACACCCACTCACCCACCCCTTCATTTCTCAAAGACCCGCTTCCTTAATCTCGTCATGCAACCCCGACATTACCCCCCCTAATCAACCTTGCTTCCCTCTTTGCCCATTGGTCTTGCCTTCCGACTCCTTTCATTAATGAATCATACTTTTTTTTTGTTGCCAAATCTCCTCTAGTGATTGTTCCTCCAACATTCAATTCCCTTACATACTCGGGCTTCTGCTACTCTATATAAGTGATATTTCAATCTGATGTAAGGAAGACACAACTTTGAACTTCATGATTTATGAGAAAAACCTTGAGCTTGTTTATCATTCATGAGATTGCTCATTTACTATCGGATTTTTGCAACCTTTGCTATTCTTGTAGTTGAAGGATTTACATTGGGTAGTCTTGATAAACCCACCCCCTTTCCATTTCACTTTTTTCCATGTTTGTTGGTTTTATTCAGAGTTCCATCCAGGAATCCATTACTTGGATTTTTGAGTAATTTTGAAGCTCTGTCCCATAAAGTGCATAGTTGTTGAAAAGTACTATTTCTAGAAATGTGGCCAATAAATCTCCAAGTCATTAGATGAGTGCTTTTTACTCTTTTTGTGTGCTAACGCTACATCCATCATTTGTATGAATAAAGGAGAATTTCATTTTCTAGGTAGCAAATAATAATCAAATTTGAAACAATGATGCATAATGCGGACACATATTAGACCAAGCTAAGTGTTAAGTATTGGAATTGGGTAAGGTTCCAACAAAATATAATTTAGAAGGAAAATAATAAGAGAATGAGTAGAACTTAATCTTGAAATACCTTTAAGATTAAGTACTTACACTAACCAACTAAGGTTTCAACACTTGGTATAAATGGTGTAAGAGTTTGGGAGTTAACACAAGACTATGCTCTAAGTCTTGAGCGTATGTAAGTTGTTGACAACCACAAGTGAAAATCGAAAGAGAGATGCCCATTCTTTCAGCCATTTACTCTTGTATAGAGAGTATCAGGCTTTCGCAAAATAAATGGTGTAAGATTTTGGGAGATAACACAAGACTATACTCTAATTATTGAGTGTATGTAGGTTGTTGACAACCACAAGTGAACATCGGAAGAGAGATGCCCATTCTTTCAGCTATGTACTCCTATATAGAGAATATTAGGCTTTAGCAAACTTACAAAGTACACCCCTAACTCATAGGGATCTAATTTGTTTACACTCTAACCATAGGTTACACTAATACACATTAACTAAGGTACTAATCTACCAGAACCAGCTACTGGATAAATGTAATGTCTTCTAGCCCCCCAATCACAAGATAACCGAGTCTTAAAACCTATAACAAGTACTTAGAAAACATAATTTATAGTTTTGAAAAGCTTAATAATACTTTTTAATCATGTTTGACTAAAAAAGGAAAAAAAATAAGCCGATTGTGAGTTGATGGATTGATTCCCACTTGCTGGTTTTGAGGACATAAATGAAGGTTTCTTCTTCCACAATTTAAGCTTGATTTGTGGCCTTGAACTCCTCACAATACACTTCCCAAAGTTCCCTAAAATTAGCCTATAAAATGATTGTTTGAATCACCTAAAATTTTATGCTGATTAAGCCAAGTTTATTGCTTGTATGTAATGAAGAACTTGGCTTGTCGAACTATAATCAAACCATAATAGAGCCATACAAGGTGTGTAGTTGGTGGCTTGTATCTTATTATTATATGACTGCATGGATTTCCATAACCTTGATCACTCATTAACCCCAGAAAGAATAGTTTTGAATTCTTCTACCTTAAAAAAAATTAATAAGTAGATTATTATTGTTATAATCACTTAAGAGGGATGAGCTAGCATCAAACAACCTTCAAGATACAATTTACAACTCCAATGAAAGACAATATTGATGGGAAAACAAAAGTGCACCATCATATTCATATGTATCCATACAGTTGAGGACTAGCTACTATTATAACTTCAATACAAAGTTATGATTACACAACCCTAATTTTTCTAAGGGTAAAAAGACTATTTTGTATGTGAATTCATATTTATAAGACTACATAATATGCTATTACAACTCTATTTTATTCTCACATCAGCCTTCCATATCATACCTGAAATAGTTATAGTATATTATATTATGATTAAGCCTGAATTTTAACTTTATAATAAATCAAAGATTTGATTGAAATACAAATAAATTACGGTATGTAGATTAGTTGAAGGCCTAGTGTATAATTTGAACAACATTTTGAATTGAATTAGTTTTTTTTTTAATTTCTATTGTTTTATCAAATTTAATTTTTTAAAATAAAGTGGAAAACGTAATAATTACCACCATAGTGTATTTTTAATAGATTTGAATTTGATTTCCCAAACATTAAAAAGGAAAAGAAAAGAGGGGGTCCACGTTCACCCTCGCGCCTATAGAGAAGCGTGGGAAAAGGACAGAACGGACAAGAAAAGGGAGAACAGTTGGATTCCATCATTCTGTACCGCTGGGGGGAATGACTCCAAATTAATTATAATAGCAGAAGGTCGCCAAGGGCCAAATATATATACATATATACGTATATAAATATATATACATATATACGTATTTATATACGCATATACAAATATATATACATATATACGGAGAGAGGTGAAATAAACATAAATAACCTCTGATCTCAGTTCTGAAACAGCAAAAACGATCGTGATTATTTTATTACCGGCAGTAGTATAACTAGTAGCTACGAGTAGGTCTAGAACGCAGAGAGGAAAGATAAGGGCCGGGGGCGGGGCATGGGGGACAAGTAAAAGTAAATTCATGTGACGTTTCAGAACAAAGAATCTAACGAGGCCTCTTCCCAAGACCCTCCCTCATCTTTATTACCCAAATAAATATAGTACTACTATATATTTGTTTTCCTTTTTTCTTTATGAAAATAGAATTTGAAATGAGCTAGCTAGGGTTTGGTTGGTGTACCCGGCCGTTTGTGGACTAAAAGAGAGCAGTTAGACGAGCTTCCAGTCACGACGACCATTCATAACTTTACCTTCTATAAATTCTCCCTCATATCTACCAGATTACCATCACCACCACTGCTCATCTCATTATCCTCTTATATATAGTCTTTCTTCCTCTTGCTTTTCTTCTTCCTCCCAGCTCTATCTATCATCACTGCCCTGACGGTAGCTGGAGCAGTTTCCTTTCCTTTTCTTACCATATGCCCCCGCGCGCACATATATATGTATATATAATCTAAGCTAGCTAGGGTTTGTTCAGCTTCCCCTTTCCCCTTTTTCTTCTTCCCCGTCTCCTTTTATGGTCTGTAGTTGCTAACGCACTCTCCATGCTATGTCTGGTAATGATCTGTCTGTATGAAATTGTAATATAAAATAAGTAGTAGGAGAGATGGACGGACGATGAGGGGATAGATAGGTGTATGGATAGATAGAGCTCCCTTCGATTTAAAAAAAGGTCCTGCAAGGAAGAAAGAGCTGCTAAGTTATGGATCCCATACTCCTATCAACATCTGTTTCTTCCTTGTTGATGGATAGGCTTATGGCTTGCATACCTTTGGAGCTCCTTCACTCTTCCTTATTGTTTGATCCCTCTTTGGATTGAAGGGAGCTCTGTTACTTTCTCTCTCTCTCTATCTCTATTTTTTTTTTTAATATTCTCCTTCACGTTTAGATCTTTGATTTATTGATCCTCCCTTTTCAAGTCTGTGTTTTCTTCATTCCTCTATGTGTGTGTGTGTATACACGTATATATATGAGGTGGCATGTATGTATGCCTGCAGTTATGCGCTTTTTAAATTGTTGGCTGGCTAGCTAGATCGCTAGGGTTTAAAGTTGTTTCAGTTTTCGTATCTTTTGTTAGATCTTATCAGGACAGCCCTTTTTTGTCTTCTTGCCGTGAACTTTTTTCTAAATCCTGTACCAACACCTTCATTGCCTCCATCTCAAGAGCTTTATCTCGATTATATGTACTCTTATCTGTGTGATTTTCGGATTCCCTATGCCTTTTTATGTTTATTTCATCTCAGATCTCGTTGGTGTTGCCTGCCCGTTAGGTCGGCCGGCGTGTGTCTTTCTCTGGTCTTCGGACAAGGCGCCGATGATGGTGCCGATGTTGGAGGAAGAATACTTTTGTTTTTCCGACTGTATGTTTAATTAAAACCAAACTGACGGCGATTTTATGTCCTCTTTCGCTTATTGTACAAACGTTTTCTGCAAGTTTATTATACTATTCGCTGTGTATTAAGATAACTAGTAGGTGGTTAGTACTTTGTTACGCGCTTCTTTAATGTCGTCGTTTCGTTTCGTTTCTTCGCCTACCAATTGTAACAACATTGAATAATGACAACAGTTATAGATCAATCTACTTTTATTATTACTCGTCAATGGTCGATGTGTTTTTTCTCGGTTTTTTATTCTTCTTAGCATATGCCGCAGATAACTTTCTCTGTCTCGCATTTCAAAATTATCTATGCATGTCACAATTGTATTAGAGAGCTAGCAAATCAGGATTCATCGTCAATTATTTATACATTTTACTGGCAAATTATGTAGAGAACCTAACAACAATAACATGATGCCAAACGCAGCCTCACGGTTATGACCTATTCCTAGCACGTAAATATATAGAAAGTTCGATGGTTGATGTAATTTATTTTGAAGGTTAAGTCTACGAAGATGGAAGACTCTCGTCACCAATGTATTATGGGAAAAAAAACCTGTGGTCCATTCAACTGAAATTAATTATTTTTCAGTCTATTATATTTTGTATTGAGTCCATTTATTATTTTTTATATAACATACAAAAGTCCTAAAACATTAACTAATGGACTTAGATTTTTTAATATCTAATTAATTTGAGGTAAGTGGACTTCACACTATTTTTTCCTATTATTATTACTATATGTTGATAAATTAAATATTATTTTAAAACAAATTAAATATTATTACCATGATGATAAATGAAATATTACTATTATGTTTTTTTAAAATAACAATTTATCTATTGTTAGGACTTATTATATTGACTCTTGTCTTCATTAAAATTCAAATATATTAAAAATTATAAGTTTATCATGACGACTACTAAGGTACTTCACCAACTTTTAATGTCACTAAAAGTCATTAAGGTTTTTATTAGTTCGTATTACGACAGCTATCATTGCTGAAAGCAATTATATATATATATATATTTTCCATCAAGCTATTGTGACCTGTGGAAGTTAAAGTTATTCTTTTTCGAAGTTTTTATTACGACAATGTCATTACCAAAAGCAATATATATATATAGCTATTCTGACCGTGGTGGTCAAATTTGAGTTAGAAGTTTTTATTACGATACTATCACTACTGAAAGCATATAATTAGAACCATTATTAATGTATAATTCTATATTAATATTAATATATATGTAACTACTAATACTAAATAAACTAATTTTATTTATAATTAAAAGTATCATTAAACACAACTTTTTTTTAATTGTCTACGATAAACAATTGACCCATCCAACTCATTATCCTCGTCTACCTCCGTAAGTCTCCTCTTCCTCCATAAATTTGTCTAAAGGCTTCTATCATAATAGTTTGTAAATTAATGTTTTTGTTTTGACGTCTTATTATTTTTTATACTTTTAAATTTTTTTGCCTAACTCTTCAAAATTTTCGTCAAATATAGCATAAAAAGTATCGGTGGAGATTAAAACAATGCCAGGTTATTCTCTTCAATAATTTACCCATAGACCTTTCATCACCATGATATTTTATAAGAACAAAGCAGCTTTGTCAATTCTTAAAATTCACA
Organism: Tamarix austromongolica; assembly: GCA_039764185.1. Classification (NCBI taxonomy): domain Eukaryota; kingdom Viridiplantae; phylum Streptophyta; class Magnoliopsida; order Caryophyllales; family Tamaricaceae; genus Tamarix; species Tamarix austromongolica. The sequence goes on along the minus strand of CM077816.1, from coordinate 48,055,014 downwards.
CCCACACTCAATTGATTGAACTTTAGCCTCTTGTATCATCTTTTGCCATAATTCCTATCATTTCATGCTATAAAAAAGGTCAAATTAGATTTTTTCAATAGAATATAATTAAATTAAATAGGTTAATTAGTTTATTAATAGAATCTAATTAAATGAATTCCTTAAAAGAATTTTACATTTACATACTTTTTTTCTACATCATCGCTAACCCATTTCATGTCTTTACTATGCATCTTTTTTTAAGCGTTGACCTCACTTGATATATTTTTTTTATTATAGGGCTAATCTATAGTTATAAAAAAAGAGTACCTTATAAATTATATTGTACTTAAAAATTTTATTTTGTGAAAGCTTTAATTATTATAAAAATAAAAGGTATTATGATCACATTTAACATAACTCTGATTTTCTTAATTTTTTTATGTCATGTACTAAGGTTTAAAGTAAATTATATTCAATATAAAGCAACGGAAACACAAGACAATAACATAGATAAAAGTTACAGATACATATTGTAACACCGTCCAAATTTTACTCTTAAAAAAATTCGTTTAAAAGAAAAATATACAGAAGTCAAGTAGTAAATAAAAAATGTTACCACCACACCTAATATTGATGCAAGATCATCCATGGATTCTTAAGATAACAAGGATTTGACATACTTAGTAACAGAGCGTATTACAATATGTGTTTTTGATGATAATATTAATAATATGACTAACCTTAACAAGTATACTTTGAGTAATTCTTGTAGATATGTAACATACGTGCAAGGAGAAGATTTATACACTTTAGAATGTCAACACACTTAAGCTTTCATATGTTATAAGTCAAAGGAAGCTATCATGCATGGAAGTCAAACTCACAAGTCAAGAAGATCAAGTTATCATTCTTATCTAAATTAGAACTTTTGTTAGTTGTTTCCATGTAATAATTAGTTGCGCTTGTTTGTAATAATTTTTCATTTGATTCATGTATTATATTGATTAGTGATATGTTGCTATTACCAGTTATATGGTTAAACCATGTAATGATAATACCATACTTTGCTAAGTAGCATAATAAGATTAGTGAAATAGCAAGTATGGAACCATATGTTCACGAAGGATATGGTCAATTTGCTAGAGAATATTCTAACCAAAGAGTTTTAACCTTAAATGAAGTAGTAAATATGGAACTGTGTGATAATAATGATGACCCAAAGACCGAATCTAATGATGATATCTTGAGTATGGATGACAATCCATGTTTTATACTCCAAAGGGTACTACAAATCCAACCTAATAATCCATCTACATAATGGGATAAGATTTTTAAAACTAAGTGTAGAATTGGTGATAAGGTTTGTAGAGTCATTATAGATAGTGGTTCATGTACTAATGTTACTAGTGAAATAATGGTTAAGCAACTAGGTTTAGTGACTACTAATCATCCTAAATCATATTCATTAAAATGGCTTAATAAGGACAATGGTGATAAAGTAGATAATCAAACCATAATTACTTTTCGTAGTCATGATGAAGTATTATGTAATGTATTGCCTATGGATGCATGCAGTATTTTTATAGGAAGACTATAGAAATATGATAGAAATGCAATTCATGATGGTTTAACTAATGAATATATTGTGCTTAAATATAGAAATAAATATAAATTGACACCATCTCAATGCGATCATATGCAACTTATTGAGACTAAGAATAATTTATTCTTACGTGAAAAAGATTTGGTTAATTAAATCGAGGAAGAGGGTATTTGCTATGATTTAGTAGTAAAAGAATCTCAATTTGGGGAGAAAAATTCTAACAATTCAAACCTTATTAGATTACTTTATGAATATAATGATGTATTTATTGATGACTTACCTCCTGCACTACTACCTAATAGAGGTATAGAGCATGCTATAGATTTAATTCTTGAATCGCCTTTACCTAATAAACTTGTGTATAGATATAATCCAAAAGAAGCTAAGGAATTGCAAAGATAAATACAAGAACTAGTAGATAAAGGTTATGTGAGAGAAAGTATGAGTCTTTCTTGCGTACCTACTTTGCTAGTTCCTAAAAATGATGGCACATGACATATGTGCATAGATTCTAGAGTCGTAAATAATATATACATTCCCTATTCCTATTATTGATGACATGCTTGATGAACTTGTGTGGTGCATGCGTGTTTTCCAAAATTGACCTAAGAAGTGGTTATTATCAAATGAGAATTAAGAAAGGGGATGAATGGAAGATGACCTTTTAAACTAAATATGATATTTATGAATAGATTGTTATGCCTTTTAGGTTGTATAATGCATCTAGTTCTTTCATGAGACTAATGAATGAAAGTCTTCGTCCTTTCCTAGGCAACTTCATTGTGGTTCATTTGGAAGACATACTTGTATATAGTAAGAATGAATATAATAATCTTGTGTATCTAGGAAAACGATTTGATAAACTAAACTATATGCCTGAAAATAAGGTATTGGAGCCTTCTTCTTGTATGAAGTTGCCGACACTTGGTGGATAGGTCCTCGCGTATAGGACAAGTCGTAGATGTTTTGAGAGGACTTCAAGGCAGTGATTGTGCTAAGTTTAAGGACTCCAGTATTCCATAATTTGTGGATCGGTAATACAAACATAACAAATCCTATAGGGCAGAAGGAACTTGGGAAACCATAGGTTTAGACTCCTAATTCTTACGTATGCATACCGCATATAAGCTAAGTGGAACATACAATATAGAGTACATATAGGATCTTTATGGTTATCACAATAACTAGAAAAAATATATCAAATGAAGTACCTAAGTCTTGACTCACATAATTTTCCACTTTGATTATTAATGTCTTGTTACTTCCTTATTTAGTACTTGCAACATAACAATACATCATTAAGGTGTCTCCCTACGATCCATCATTTATTATAATTGTATTAACAAAAGGATGAGTACTTATTGTTTATTACATGTAACATCGTTATTTTATGAATTCATTCCAACAATTATTATAGATCATAACACTTAGAATTGCGTCATGGTCAATAAATTCCACATGTTATATCCACTAGATATCATGATGATGCATATGGAAAATAATATGCACAATAAGAAATGTAGATAAGGTAAACATAAAATCTTGGCTAAGTCCTAAAAAGCCACAACACCCATCATCCTTCAGATGCTAAAGTGGATCCCCTACTCAAATTGATAGACTACCGTAGACTCACTAGCTGTAATCCCTAGTGCAAATATCAGCAATTATGTGAACCGGGTTTGGTACTGTCTCACCATCATGCATGCTCCTCAAGTTAACTGCATGAACTCCTTCATATGGTCACCTAGGCATGTCCTTTAATATAATTACATCCTTATTTCATCTCATATCACGAGTAGAAGACATTTTTATTATCTTCTCTTTTTTTTTACCCTATGTGCTATACATGCCATTTTCTTTTGATGTGCTTTTTTAACTTAATTAATACTAAAATGTTGATCATCCATTTCATGGTGTTTCTTATTTCCATGAGTAAATAACCTAATTATTAATGTGTAGGTTCCTACTGATTATCTTGATGCCTTTGATGAATTTTATGCTCTGCCTATGGAAGAGTTACTATTTGTTAGGTTGCGGTGTAGAGTCTAGGTTATTAGATGGTTAGAGTTTTTATTTGAATACCTTATGCACACTTAGGTCCATGGGTTTCCCCTTCTTTGTATTTTGATTAACATTATACACAAAATTCATCTCCAAGCCTTTATCTCTATTTTATAGAATTTATCTTGTTCTCTCTTTATCTTATTTAAATTTTCGTAACATTTTATATTGTATTTAGTGCAATAATGGTATAGTAAACTAGACTCATATTAGTTATGGTAGTAACACTCAATTATTTTATGTTTACCTTTCACTATAATAAAAAATAAAAATTTAGTAGTAAATTTTAGAGGTGTTACAAGAACAGGATCTTATGATTATAGTATCTCACAAATACCATAAAAAACACTATCTTGATATATTTATTTGCTACAAAATCATATAGTTGTTGTAAAAATAATACTACTAAAAAAAATAAAATTCATTCTTAAGGTCTAACTAAAAATCAACATTAATAATTGAGTTATATGAATAAAGAAAAATATGGTATTTGGACTAGTTATACACACAAAAATGCTAGCCATGAGAAAATAAAAAGAATAAGTATGGGCTAAATAGTAATTAATAAAGAAATAACATCACAATATTTAATGTAATTTTTTTTACTCTACATATAAATTTTAGACTATTTCATAAATACTTTTGTTTTTCAACAATCAACTTCATTTTCATATTAATATCTCGCTTATGGTTCTTTTATATTGGCTAGTACTTGTATATAATATGTATAGAATAATAGGGGTTGAGGTTTAAAGTTAGGAAAGAAATATAATAGACATAAGAGGAAAAATAGATTTTAAGGCAGTTAAATAAAGTTTATAGTCAGTATATTGAATGATTATATTCTATCTAGGATTGTAAAATTATATTGATCCTACATAGGGCTGTAATAAACTTTTACAATTTTACTAGTTTAAAATTCTACCTAAGATTAAGAATCTCTTGGTAACTTTTGGATCATAAAATTATAAGATCTTGGATAAGAGCTTAACAACTATGATCTTGAGGGTAAAATCAAGTGAAGTCACATATTTTTACGTATACCTTAGGATTGGAGTTAGGATCCTTATTCTGTTCAACAGTTTGGTTTAGTATGTCTTTTGGTGTGGTTATAAGAATTAGAGGTGACAATCGGGTGGGGTGTGTTGGGTTGTTCTCGGGTCGGGTCATTTCAGATCATTTGTCTGTTGGGGGTTGGTTGTGGGTTGGGTTGGGTCATTTTAGGTTTGGGTCGTTTTGGGTTATTATCTTGTTTGGGTCGGGTCGGGTCGGTTTTGGGTCGATTCGTTGTAGTTCTAGGTCATTTCAAGTTAATTTATTGGGCCAGATCAGGTTCAGGTTAAACTAACTCGGCTTTGGGTCATTTTGGGTTAACTTGATTGGTAGAGTCGGATTGGCTTCGAGTCATTTTCTAGTTAACATGACTAGGTAGGCTCAGCTCGTTCGGGTTATTTCGTGCAATTGGACTGGTTGGGTTTGAGTAGGTATGTATTAACTTGATGGGTCGGGTCAAGTTTTGATGGGTTGAGTCAAATTCGGGTCCAGGTAATTATTATTTATTATAATATAAATATTAGAGACAATCATAAGATCACTAGTACAGATAAATGAAATAAGAATATTAGATATGCTTTATTTTCACAAATAAATAATAAAAATATGTATAAATTTTAACAATAAAAAATATTGCATGATTTAATCTAACACAGATATTTATCAGTTATTATCATTTATTTGATTACTTAAAAAAAGATAATTTTATAAAATAAAGGTGATCATAATATGACTATACAATGTATGATTATCATATATTACACTGTAAATATTAGAGACAATTATAAGATTACTAATACATATAAATGAAATAAGAATATTAGATACACTTTATTATCACAAAGTAAATAATAAATATATTTATTAATTTTAACAATAAAAAATATTACATGATTCATTCTAATAAAGATATTTATCATTTATTATTATTTATTTGATTACTTAAAAAAATATAATTTTAAAAAATAACAATGATCATAATATGACTATATAATGTATAATTATAATTTATTACATTGTAAATATTAGAGACAATCATAAGATTACTAGTACACATAAATAAAATATGAATATTAGATGTACTTTATTCTCACAAGTAAATAATAAATATATTTATAAATTTTAACAATAATAAACATTGGATGATTCAATCTAACAAAGATATTTATCAATTATTATTATTTATTTGATTACTTGTTTATCAAATTATTATTACAACTTCTTAATGTTGTATTTTTGTGTGGAAAATTTATTAGGATATCATTAATAAATAAGGATGTTTATGGTAAAAGTATGAAAAATAAATATAATTTATAAAATACTATATTTTTTAAAAGCTTTAACCAAATAATAAAATATGTATAATTTATTATTATTATAATAGATTTTGATGTCCGGTAGGGTCAACGTTGGATCGAGTTAATGGCGGATTCGGTCTATATCTGATCGAGTATATGACAAGTCATGAGTTGGGATCAAATCGGATCCGGGTAGGTTAATTATTATCGGATTATTATCGTGTCAGATTTGGGTTGGATCGAATTGCTAGACTTTTTGAATTTTATTGGGTTAGATTTCGCTCATATCGGATCAAGTTAGACAAGTTGGGTTAACTTTTGACAGCTCTAATAAGAATATTATTTAACATTTATTGTAGCAACCTCTTTAAAATCTCCTTATTTGCTTGCATTTAGGACATGTTGATTACCGGCTCGAAGGTTGTTATGGAGGAGGGTGGGTTCTTGAGTGTAAGGGTCACGTGGTGAGTTAAGCCGAGGGACACAGAGAGTGAACGAGAGAGAGAGAGAGAGAGAGAGAGAGAGAGAGAGAGAGAGAGGATGGTTTTGAGAGAGATGATAATGTATTGAATGGTTCCAATAAAAATTGAGACCATCTCCCTTTTAGCCGGGATGGGTCTTCTATTTATTGTGTTCGGAAAAAAACGGGAGGGGAGTAGATGACATGGGGTCGTCTTGTGCTTTTATAATGTGTTGGGCATAGTGGCGAAGCTAGGTTCTTAGGACCATCGTGTCACCGTTTAATATCAATGACATTTGATAAATTATATGATGAATTAAATTTCACTTGCACAAAGAACTTTATAAATGACCGGACGTTAAAAACAATGGAATATCAAAAGTGATTCACTTTTAAAAATTTATGGTTAAAAATCTATTATTTAAATAGAAAATTTGAATAATTTTCTTATTTAGAAATTTAATACATAAAATTTAAATAAAGTATTTATAGTACTTCTTTTGTACCTATGAGACTATAAATATGCTGTAAATTCATTCAATGGAATATTATTATGAATTTAAAACTTTTGATAAGTATGCATACTCTATTTTAAGATACTCAAATAAATAATTTATATTAAAGAAGTTTATAAATTCTCTTTTGCGTTAAAAGTCCTCCTTTTTAAGCCTTCATCTAAACAAATCCTTAGGTAACTCATGTTTTAGGTTTTTTTCCCTCATATTTTAATAAATGTTCAATGTCTGAGAACAATTTATGTGAAGATATGATAGAATATATATATATATAAAGTATGAACAACTAATCATTTTGATGCAAAAAAAAACCACATAATGAAAAAATTATATATTGATATGATTAGTTACTTGATTGATCTATAATATACTATACATCAATCAAACATAATGTTCGTAATTCATTTCTTTATTATATGTTTCTAATATAAGAAAGTCAAACAAATTAACAAAGAAAGCATATATTTTAATATAATAACTAAGAATATTGTACTTAAAGTTAGCTTCATTATATCGGCACATTTAAAGCCAAACTTTACAAAATATTATGTTTGTCTAGTTAATTTTTTTTCTCGAACGTTAAATGCAAGAGGCCCTTGTAAAGGCACGTTTGTGATTTTATTTTTAAATAAACACTAAAATTATTCCTAGTAGGGGCGCATATGCCTTTATTACATATTATTTTAGAATTACAAATAGTTTATACTAAAAATACAACTAATTTATTTTAGAAGTATAAGTAAATTGCTCCGAAAGTATAACTAATATGTACCGAAAGTACAACTAAGTTACACTAGAATAGTAACTAATTTACACTAGAAGTACAACTAATTTTTACTACAAGTACAACTAATTTTTACTAGGAATACAACTAATTTGTACTAGAAATATAACTTAGTTACACTAGAAGTACGACTAATTTTTACTAGAAGTACGACTCATTTTTACTAGAGGCATCCTTAATGGAGGCGCCTCTAGGGTAAATTTCACTCCAAAGACGCCTCTAGTAGGGGCATCTTTCTCCTTGGCTCTAACAAAATAAAAGATTGGGCATAGTGTGCCTACTATTTTAGATAGTTTAAAATCCAATAATTTATTTTAGTAAATCTCAAATTTAAATTTGTTATTTTGATCATTTGCCCGCTCTTTGAGGCTACTTATAAAAATGTTGTGTTGGGTGTATCTTTTTCTATCTCAATAAAAATGTAAAGCTAAAGGTGCGTTCAGGGGTTTGATCAACGATATTGTTATCCCATGGCATCATTGAAATGCTCTAGTTGGATTGGGTGATGTTAGATGGTTTACCTAAGACTGTCCACAGCAACGGAGCAAAATTTTTTTTACCTCCATTGCTCCGACGCAATACATTACAATGGTGGAGCAAAATGATCAAAAAAGATATGTGGACGCAATTTCATACGTCGGGGCAAAAATTTTGCTTCGAAAGAACGGTCGTATTACGCTTAAATTTTGCTCCAAATTATTTAAACTTTAAAAATATAAAATAAAATTTAATTATATCAAAATAACATAAACTTAAAAGGTGTATTGAATTTTTTTTTTTGCACCTTTGCTGTAGATGCTCTAAGGCTCATATCATTTTGCGCCCGCGCGCGCCTGTGTTACCCGTTTGTTTGTACTAGTAGAAAGAGAGACACTTCTAAGATCAGTAGGACGATAAGAAGGTTATACCCCTTTAGTCCTAATTGCAATCAAGATCATTACTACCATCCCATATATTCCTTCAACCTTCATAAACTAAACCTCCTGTCAATATATGCGTAACACATTTATGCTAGAAGCCTTACCTGATATCATTAAAAAACACGAAGATTGAAATATGCTAGTGCACTTTTACTACGCCATTGAATTACAAAAGTGATTTTGCACATGGCACAAAAGGTTTCAGCAATCGAACTACATTCATCCATGAAACAAGAATAAAAATGACAAAAGTCCCCATTGCTTTTCACCATCCTCTTCTCCAGAAACCACAGAACCTGTGATGATACCGGTAGCACTAATAATCATGTCGGTTAATACATTCATTCTCTGCTTAAGAGCCAATAACCTTAAATCCATCGAAACCTCGGGTTGTGTGTTATTCTTTGATCGAGTGTCGTTCATCTCTAGAATCCTGGCCACCATTCTTTTCCACTCTTTTAGTTTAAATGACGCAAGGGCTTCCAAAAATGACGCCTTCATAGTAGCGGCATCATATCGACTCTCCGTGTTTGATTTATCGGCGTTTGTGCTCTCAATACAGGACGTATAGTAAGATAATGTCTCCATTGAAACCTTCATTGTGACCTCAAGCAGCCCTTCGGGACTTGCATCCTGATCCTTGAGGTTGTATTTGAATATTGATTGACAAGAATTTGGATCTCTGGTATTTTGGCAAATTATATCGATCAAGGATTTGGTATTTAGGTCTAGATCAGCTGTTATCTGGATGGACATGGTGTGAGGACATACGAGGAGCATCACCAGACGTAAAAGTATGACCATTCTTTCCATGTTTCGGTTCAATCACTGGTGCTTGTTGGAATAGAGGCATGCCAATGAAAATGTGTTTGGCATATTACATAAATCTCATTGCCTTCATTTTCTGTTGAATATACATCTACTATATTAATTTGAATCCAGGAATTGCATGATTACATATGGCGAGTTTGGCATGGCAATACTTTTAAGCGAAGTGAAAACTTTTTTGATAAAAAAAAAAACACTCTTAAATCAAGTTATTTGGATAAGAAACTAATTTTTTTTAAGGCTTGGTTGAGTAACTTATTTACTAAGCTCCGACTATCGACTAATCTTGTCAAACATAACTGAAACCATGTATTGATGTTTGATAGAATACTTATGAATATGAAAACAAAAGTCTTTTGTTGCTATAAAGAAGAGAAGGGAAGTTAATTGTTTGGATATTCCATAGAGCTATTTTAGAAAATTATATATTAGGTCATTTAATACTAATATTTCACTATAATGTTGGCTAATATTGTTTTTCCTGTATAAATAAGGTCATTATATAGTACTTAGTGGACCTCCTATATATATGAAATTATATTTTATATTATTTTTAGAGTTGTGTGATAGTATCTTCAAGTGTATTAATTATGACAAAAAAGTTTAGAGCGCATGCAATTTAAAATAAATTACTCCTTTTCAGAGTGATTTTGATGCTTGGTTATTAGGTTCTACTGATATTTCACTTTTTCCTGTATAAGGATTTTATTATAGTAATTAATTACAAGATTTGCATTAACTATTATTATTAACTGTTACTCCCTCCGTATCAAAAGTAAAGTAAATTAATAAAAATAGTCTTAAAATTACATTAACATCCTTTATTGAAAAATAATAATTAAAAAAAAGTAAGAGTAAAAATGGATAATAAACTATTACTTTTCTAAAATAACTTTATAGAATAACGGAATGAGTAATTTATTTCATGCTACTCTTTCCGTTATAAGTCACATTACTTTTAAATTTTATTTTAAAATATTAGTCATGCAACCGAAACTCAAAGAAAGTAAATGCCACATTTTCTAACGTATGCTTCTATTCATTCTTGTATTAATTAGTGGTCAAAGTTCTAAAGTATATTTATATGATACTATATTAATTATTTTTGACACCCCCTCAAATTTATCACTTCTTAATCTATGTGTCCATGCCAAGTTTGAACTATATTGTAAAATGTTGAGTAATACTCCCTTTGAATAAAAAAAAAGAAATTCATTCTGTTATTTTGTACACTTTTTAATAAAGTAATAAAAGTAGTCTTAAAATTATATTAACACCCTTTATTGAAAAATAACAAAACATTTAATGTATATATAACTAAAAAAAAAGTAAGAGTAAAAATAGAAAATAAACTTTTACTTTTCTAAAGTAACTTTTTTTATACAAAACTTTGATGACAGAATGACTTTCTTTTTTATAGAGAGGGAGTAATATTCTAAACCATTGGCCTTAACATTTTTCCCTTTTTAGTTAAGGTATGAATACAAATTTTTAGTTTTCTACTATATGCATAAATGTATGATCATCCTTGTAAATCAGGGATTTTGTTGTCGTTGCCATAATTGCAAGTGCAATAACACTTAATTTATAAAAATTATTATTAAATATTATAATTTGTTTGTATCATTATAAAAGAAAATATTGAGAACATATCCTTTTAAAAAAAATTATCAAAATTATTATAATTTTTCTTTTTTCTTAAAAAAACTATGTAGTTATTATTTACCGTCATAATTATTTTCTAACCTCATTAATCAATACCTAATTAACCATTACCTACATTAGTATATAAACTTGTGCATTGCACAAATATTTGTTATATGATATTTCCTAATTTTTATACCGATGTACCAAAAAAATATATATCAAAATGGATAAGCTAAAAAAAATTTAAATAGCTTCATATATATTTCATTAAATAGAAAATATTTACTAAGAATTTGAATATTTTTAATTTTATGCTCCAATAATAGCATTTGATTCATTAAAAAATAGACATCAATTTAGATAGTATTAAATGAGTGGAGTCATTATTTAGGAAGTTAGAGTATAAGTATGCATAATATATTGATTTCATTTATTACTCAAGAAAAAAGAAATTATGAGAATTGTGATAGTTATTTTAAGAAAAAATATAAATTATAGAAGATTAGAATTTTCTTTTGTTATTATATAGTTAAGAATTTTATTCTTCACATTTCTATTTAACAACTACAATATTACTTATTATATCTCATGCCTAGATAAAGTCCAACTTTGAAACACATATTCTCTTTGGTAATATTTTCAAATTGTTAAAAACATAAATTAAATTGATTAGCTTATTTATTTTTGTGTAATACATTTTCATATCTCTTATTAATACACAAATGTGGACACATTAATAAATAAAATAGTTTTTTTTTCAATTTTTTATTACTTTTGGACAATAATTCGAATGTAAATAGATTATATAATTGATTAAATTCAATCATTAAGTATTTATATACTTGTTTCTCCACCAAAAATATTATGTACAAAATTAACTGTACCTAAAATAATAATTGTGCAAACAAATAGGTATCCAAAACTTTTACCCATTATCTAAAAATTTCAATGCGAGAAAGTAAAGTTTCTATTGAAAAGGATATCCATTTTAGTATTTTATCATATTATTTTAATTGACCCATTATATTTGTAATATCTTGTTAATAAATTTAAGGGGGGTTTGATGATGTTTGATCTTGATTTGGAAGTGCATTTTGAATTTGATTGAAAAGGAAATGATAAAGTTTCGAAAAGAAGGAAGAAAGTGATTTTTTTGGACTCACCAATTGACTTGTTTTATGAACTAATTAACTATTCTTTCCTTTTCAGCTTGGGTTTTGGTTTGAGGGAATCATTCGACTTGTTTGAAAAATTGATTGATTGATCCTTAGCATAGTCAACTGGTTACCAAACCAATTGACTAGTTTCTCGAACCTGTGCAATTTTCAAACTTGATTCTTATGAGAAAACTCTTCCAACAAATTTAAATATTGGTAATCAAGCTTCGATTTATTTTTTGAACAATCTTTGACCATTTTGGTCATTTATCCTAGCTTTTTCTTGTCTCGAATGGATTCAAAGGCCAAAGTTGACAATAATGGGGGAGGAGGCATCATTCCATTATCCTCTTCTTCCTCTCTTCTATGCAGATTTAAAAGGGATATTTGATCGAGATAATCACTACACGCCTAGGAGATTTGTTTCTCATTCCCAACTATCTCTTTCCCCCTTTTTGTGTTTGACACTTTTTTGAGAAGCTTCAACTTGTATTATCTAGCATTCATTATTTGAGCTTTGAGAAGAAAGTTAAAATTTTCTTAATAAATTTTCCCTTATGGTCCAAATTTGAGTAGGGAAATTAGGGTTACAATCTATTACATCTCTTCTCTTCTTTTTTCAGTAGATTTTTGGTGTATAAATAACCTTAACTCTCTTTCTCTTTTACTTCCTTTCAGTCATCAAAACACCTTGTTTCTCATATACAATGTTCCCGCTTTCCCTTTTTGTACCTTTAGTTTCTGAATTGCCTTATCTCATCTAATCCTTCTTCTAACTCCTTGTTTTTACCTTTAAGCAAGATAGGGTTAGATTAGGGAAAAGGTTGAGTTTTCACTTGATTTTCTTGAAGTCTTCTTGGTGGTGGTATTTTATTTAATTCTTTCTTTAGATTTGTATTTTTTTTAGTTTGTGTGATTTTTAAGAAAGATTTTTTGAGTTTTAATATTTTATTTAAGGTAATCATGAGTAGGGATTTTCTAGGTGAGGTTTTTCCATACTTGTTGTAGTGTTTGCTGAGCTTACTAGATAAGTCATTTTTACCTTTGAAATGTGGGATGAATGAGTATATGAGCTAGTGTATGTTGCAAAATCTTATTTTTTACATTATTATATGGTAGTAGTAGTAGTATTTTGATTACTCATGCTATAAGAATTAATCATTTTGAGAAAATATGGGCTTATGGGAATATGTGGATGATTCTTTAAAAATATAGCATGATTTAACATTTGAGTGTGCCTATTCTTGGTTTCTATAATGGTAATGATATGGGATTGTTGTGATTAGTAATTAGGGTCTAAATCATGTTTGGAATTACATAAGTATGATGTTTGTGTGTAGACCAATTGAGTGGTTTGACTAAACCAATTGATTGGTCTTTAGAACAATTAACAAGAATGGTTCTCTAGTGGTAATTCTGAGTTGGTCTCTATTTAAAACCTTAATTAGTTGGTCCAAACTGATCAATTAGTTTTAGAACAATCAACCAGGTTGACCAAATTGATCGATTGGTTTTGACACAAAACTTTAGGGTTTGATGCGATTGGTTTGCATAACCAATCAATTGGTTTGGCTAAAGAGTGTTATTTTACCTTATCTTGATCTTAATGTAATTTGAGACTTGGTATTGTGCTATGGCATGATTTTTTGTGCTGCATATTACTAATTAAATGGAACCATGCTAAGTGTTGGCGTTGAAAATGGGCAATTTTCAACAAAAAAAAAACATATGGAGAAGAAAGGAAGAAAATCTAAGATGAGACTTGATCTTGAGACCTTCAAAATAAATGACTTGTATCAACCAACTATGGTTTCAACTCTTAGTCTAAATGGTATAATGTAACACCTCAAAATTCACTAAATTTTTTTAACACCCCAAAATTCACTAATTTTTTTTTAAACGGAAGCAATTAAGATAGAAACACTTAAAACCTGTGAATTCTGGGAATGTTACCACCACACTTCATACCAGACCGGTTCTCTCCGACCGTTCCAGTACCAAGTGCTAAGGCTAAAGAAAAGATTTACGTTAAATTCAAATTAACAATTCATAAAAGAATTCGAAAGATCATACAACAAAATCAGAGTACGCATAAATGTTTATTAACACTTGTAACTTCCAAATAGAAATACATTTAAACAAGATAAAACCCAATGGGTTAAATTCCGGATTGCCTACTCACTCAAGTCAGGCCTGCCACCCCAAAACAGTCTCTGATCTTAACCATGCACAAGAGGTCTGCTCCCCACCATCGGTGGATCATCACAGGTAGAGCTGGCAAAAGTTGACCCGACCCGACCCGAGCGAAACCCGACCCGTTACGACCCAAAAAATTTAGCAACCAGACCCGACCCGACAATGACCCGACCCGGCACTGACCCGATAATAATCAACCCGACCCGAACCCGACCCGACCCGATCTCAACCCACGACCCGTTATTGACCCGACCCGATAGCGACCCGACACGTCATTGATCCGACCCGATGCCAACCCGACCCGTAATTGACCCGACCCGAAAGTGACCCGACCCGGTATTGACCCGACCTGCTTTGACCCGACCCAACGTTGACCCAACCCGACAATCACCCAATCTGACCCAATATTAACCTAATCAGACATCAAAATATATTATAATAATAATAATAAATTACATAAATTTTATTATTCATTTAAAGCTTTTAAAAAATATAGTATTTTATAAATTGTACTTATTTTTCATAATTTTACCCTAGAAATTCTTATTTATTAATGATATCCTAATAAGATATATTATTAATAAATAAAAAATCAAAATAAAAAAGACAAATATCCAGTTATAATCCTATAAAATGATTTTCAAAACGTGTTCATTACATCTACTAATCCACCTATTTGAAGAAACTCTTAATAGAAGAGTATAATAGTATCATTTATTAGTTATCAATTTATCACTTATCACCTACAAAATCCAACAAATAATAACTATACCCCTTATCAAGAGTATCTCACGTTACAACCCTAAATTTAAAGTTTTAGTTATATTTTTTCTTTTAATATTATTAATTTACTTTAAATATAATTTAGTATTCTACGTTCAATTTTAAATTTACAATATCTAATTATTTTTGTTAATTATAATATTAATATTAATATTTTATATTATTTAATTTTTAATTTATATGAATATATATATAATAATTAATAATTAATGAAAATATATAAAATTATCTTTTTTTAAGTAATCAAATATTTTAACTAATTAAGTAAATATAATATATTATAAATATCTAATATTTTTACATGTAAAATTTATAAATGTTTAAAGCAATCGAATATAATACTATTAAAACTTATAAATATCTTTATTATTTACCTTTGTAAAAATAAAACACATATAATACTCTTATTTCATTTATCTTTACTAGTGATCTTATGATTGTATTGTATCTAATATTTACAACGTAATAAATGATAATTATACATTGTGAATTCTTGTTATGCTCACCTTTATTTTATAAAATTATCTTTTTTAAAGTAATCAAATATTTTAAGTAATCAATTAAATATAATATATGATAAACATCTAATATTTTTACATGTAAAATTTATAAATGTTTAAAGCAATAAAATATAATACTATCAAAACTTATAAATATCTTTATTATTTACCTTTGTAAAAATAAAACACATATAATATTCTTATTTTATCTATCTTTACTAGTGATCTTATGATTGTATTGTATCTAGTATATACAATGTAATAAATGATAATTATACATTGTATAATCTTGTTATGCTCACCTTTATTTTATAAAATTATCTTTTTTTAAGTAATCAAATATTTTAAGTAATCAATTAAATATAATATACAATAAACATCTAATATTTTTACATGTAAAATTTATAAATGTTTAAAGCAATCAAATATAATACTATCAAAACTTATAAATATCTTTATTATTTACCTTTTGTAAAAATAAAACACATATAATATTCTTATTTCATTTATCTTTACTGGTGATCTTATGATTATATTATATCTAATATATACAATGTAATAAATGATAATTATACATTGTTTATTCTTGTTATGCTCACCTTTATTTTATATAATTATCTTTTTTTTAAGTAATCAAATATTTTAAGTAATCAATTAAATATAATATATGATAAACATATAATATTTTTACTTTTAAAGTTTATAAATGTTTAAAGAAATCAAATATAATATAATTAAAACTTATACATATCTTTATTATTTACCTTTGTAAAAATAAAACACATATAATACTCTTATTTCATTTATCATTACTAGTGATCTTATGATTGTATTGTATCTACTATATATAATATAATAAATGATAATTATACATTGTATATTCTTGTTATGCTCACCTTTATTTTATAAAATTATCTTTTTTTAAGTAATCAAATATTTTAAGTAATCAATTAAATATAATATACAATAAACATCTAATATTTTTTCATTTAAAATTTATAAATGTTTAAAGCAATCAAATATAATACTATAAAGACTTATAAATATCTTTATTATTTACCTTTGTAAAAATAAAACACATATAATATTCTTATTTTATTTATCTTTACTAGTGATCTTATGATTGTATTGTATCTAATATATACAATGTAATAAATGATAATTATATATTGTTTATTCTTGTTATGCTCACCTTTATTTTATAAAATTATCTTTTTTTAAGTAATCAAATATTTTAACTAATTAATTAAATATAATATATTATAAAAATCTAATATTTTTACTTTTAAAGTTTATAAATATTTAAAGAAATCAAATATAATACAATTAAAACTTATGAATATCTTTATTATTTTCCTTTGTAAAAATAAAACACATATAATATTTTTATTTTATCTATCTTTACTAGTGATCTTATGATTGTATTGTATCTAATCTATATAATGTAATAAATGATAATTATACATTATATATTCTTGTTATACTCACCTTTATTTTATAAAATTATCTTTTTTTAAGTAATCAAATATTTTAAGTAATTAATTAAATATAATATACAATAAACATCTAATATTTTTACATGTAAAATTTATAAATGTTTAAAGCAATCAAATATAATACTATTAAAACTTATAAATATCTTTATTATTTACCTTTGTAAAAATAAAACACATATAATACTCTTATTTCATTTATCTTTACTAATAATCTTATGATTGTATCTAATATTTACAATGTAATAAATGATAATTATACATTGTTTATTCTTGTTATGATCATCTTTATTTTATAAAATTATCTTTTTTTAAGTAATCAAATATTTTAACTAATTAAGTAAATATAATATATTATAAATATCTAATATTTTTACTTTTAAAATTTATAAATATTTTAAGCAATCGAATATAATACTATTAAAACTTATAAATATTTTTATTATTTACCTTTGTAAAAATAAAACACATATAATATTCTTATTTCATTTGTCTTTACTATTAATCTTATTATTGTATCTAATATATACAATGTAATAAATGATAATTAATTATACATTGTATAGTCTTGTTTTGATCATCTTTATTTTATAAAATTATCTTTTTTTAAGTAATTAAATATTTTAAGTTATCAAATAAATTATAATCAATTATAAATATCTTTGTTTGATTCAAAGCACAATATTTTTTATTATTAAAATTTATAAATATCTTTACTATTTATTTGTGAAAATAAAGCACATTTAATATTTTTAATTCTTTTATCTGCAATATTAATCTTATGATTGTTTGTCTATAATATTTATGATTTATGAAATGATAATTACTTAGGCTCGAATATGAGTAAACCCGTCAAAATTCGACCCATTAAGTTAACCTGTAACTAATTGAATTCAACCCGTCAAATTGTATGTAATGAGTCAAATGACCCCACCCATCAATTTAACTCGAAACAACTCGGACATAACTAACCCGTCATATTATATTATTACATGAAAATATGAAATGACCTGAACCGGCCGAAGCCACCTACTCACGTGAACTAGAAAATGACCCGAAACCAACCCGACCCTATCACCAGTCAAGTTAACCCGAAATTATCCGAGTTTTCTTAACTCGAATAGCCGGACCTAACCCGACCCGACAAATTAACCCGAAATGACCCGACTCGAAACCGACCCGACCCGCCAAATTGACCCGAAATGACCCGACCCGACCCGCACCCGACCCGCAATAGTCAAATGACCCACTATGACCCGACCCGTTAATGACCCGACCCGCTATGACCCGACCCGATTGCCACCTCTAATCACAGGACCCATCAACCAAGGTAGTATCAGTACGGGTCCAGTACTGAGTAAGGTGACTTGATCACTAAGGCCAACACACAAATACATAAATCATGCAGAACATAAAAGTGCATAATTACCAACACAATGACATAAGGTGCTTAGGACCATCCAAGTAAGAGTACAAGGCCCGATTGTAGACTGGATTAATTTTTAAATTAATCTCTGATCAGAATTCATTTCACACCATACTTTTTATCAAGTCCATACGAGTACGGGAACCCCACTATTATAGCCGGTGGATCGGTCGCGAGGGTAACATACCCTGCCACTATTTTAGCCAGTGGATCGGTCGCTTAGGGTACATGCCCTACCACTATTATATGCCGGTGGATCGGTCTGGCCCCTTCTCGCACGGTGTTCCACTGTAAGTAGATAATGTCTTCCCACTTATTAACAACATGTATAGTTTGGTTTGTTGAGCTCGGGATCCCCCACTATTTTAGCCGGTGGATCGGTCACTAGGGTAACATACCCTACCACTATTAAGCCGGTGGATCGATCTCCAGGTTACCGCAGTACCTGGCCACTATTATGCCGGTGGATCGGTCTGGGCCCGGCTCAACATCTTTCACTTTACGTGATTAATATCTTAAGTATCTTATTCAAAGACTTTCACCAAACATGCATAAATCTTCACACATCATAATTACACTTTAATCACCATAAACACATGATACAACAAAAACCCTAAGCAGCCACACCAAACCCTAATCAACCACCACAAACCATAATTAATCACTCCAAATCCTATCTAACCATAACAACCATAATTAGCCATTCCAAACCTTAGCTCAGTCTCCTACGTACCCAGATAATGCTCTACGTATTATTTTTCACCCAAAACATTCAAACACCCAAATAACTCTTCTATTTCCTCCCTTACATCCCAAATCAACTTTTCACACGTAAATTTCACTTCCATGCAAACACTAATCTTTCCATGCAAACCTTCGAACCTTTTTCATGTAAACCCTAAAATTCCACGTGAAGCCCTAAATTCAACCATGCAAACCCTAATACCACCATACAACCATCAATATCACCATGTAAATCCTAATACCACCATACAACTATAATTACCACCATACAAACCTTAATATCATCATACAAACCCTAATACCAACATACATCCATTAATATCACCAAGTAAACCCTAGATTCCGTCATACAAAACCATAAATTCAATCCAACCAAAACCAAAGATTCACCCATACCAAACCCTAAATTCAAACCATAAAGATTCTTCCATACCAAACCCTAAATTCAAGCCATAAAGATTCTTCCACATAAAATCATAAATTAGAATCTCTCAAGGAAAACTCTAAATTGAATTCCCCCAAGCAAATCATAAATTAGATTCCCCCATAAAATATCATAAATTACATTTTCCCAAATAACATCATGAATTAGATTCTCCCAAACAAATTATAAATTAACTCTCCCAATCAAATCATAACTTAAATTCTCCCATATAATATTATAAATTACATTCTCCCAAATAACATCATAAACTAAATTCTCCCAAACAAATTATAAATTAACTCTCCCAATCAAATCATAACTTAAATTCTCCCATATAATATTATAAATTACATTCTCCCAAATAACATCATAAACTAAATTCTCCCAAACAAACCAGAATTTAATTCTCCCAATCAATCATAAATTAAATTCTCCCAAATAGCATCATAAACTAGATTATTCCTTATAAAATCATAAAATTTATGTCAACTCACTTCCCTTAGTCAACTTCTTTCCCCATCCTCCTTTTTCATCCTTCCTCCCACAAAAACCACATCGACTTCCTCACATACACAACACATATCATCATACATAATTAATACACATACCATGCACAACATACTTCAACTCCAAGTCATACCACATATAAAATATTTAATTATAATAAACATTAGATACATAACATGCGAAACACATAATATACATAAGCACATAAAAGGCCTTAGCACTCCTTACCTAAAACGTCACCGATCTTGGTGCACACTCCTATTCCACTTGAGGGATTTGACTGGGCTCACCTATTATGGGGAATAAATACTAGGATTAGCTTCCTTCCTATACTACTATTAGTTTCTAATGTATCTTAAGTCTTGATTCTTAATTAATTATGCCCAATACCACTAAAACTTTAATACATACTATTATAATTTAAAGTAAAAAGGTGATATAAGGGTTTCTACCCTTTACCAAAATAAAGTTAGTAAAGGTATTAATAATAATAATTTTTATTATAATAATAATTTTAATAATAACAAATTATTACTAATAGTAGTAATATTAATAGAAAACTTAATAATAATAATAATCTAAGCCTTAAATTTACAAAGTGGATTTCGAAACCTCCCCATTTAATGATAATACTATTTGAAATGTAAAAATGATTTTAATATTATACATATACTTATTATATAAAGTTAATATGGTTAATAATAATAATAATATAATTAGTAATAATGTTAAAATGCTAATAATAATAATAAAAGGCAAAGCTACGAGACTTAATTAAAATTTTAGGTTTCTACTTCTCCTTATGAAATAATTGCAGTATCAAATAACTGATTATACTAACAATAATAATATTAATTATATTATCAATAATAATATTAAACATGTAATAATTACATTAAATAGGAAAAATTCGAGAATAATAATTTATCTTACTCAATAATACTCCCAGACCTGTCAACCAAATTTAGAAATTAAAATACAGTTGATAAAAATAATAATAATAATTATAATGATAATAATTAAACTCGAATTAGCATTAAAAATTATAATAAAAGAATAATAATTATCAATAAATCAAAAGTAAGTATTTAAAAGGTCTAGGGTTTCACCTTGAGTTGGAGGGTATGGGTGTCACCGGCGGTGGTTCCCGGAGGTGGCCGGAAAATGGATCTAAGAGAGGTAAAAATGAAGACAAAGAGGGAAGGGGAAAGGAGAAAAATAAAATAAGCTTATGGTTCGGTGGAGGATACTTAGTAGGAGATTTTGAGTGGTTTATAGGGTGGCAAAAGCGGCATATGTGGCGGCAGACGGTGGTTTAAGGTTTCCGAGTAAAGATTTTGGCGAGATGAGAAGCAAACTTTGCACGGTTATGGAGGCCCGTGCAAGAAGAATCGAAGGTTGAAAATGGTTTTGTTAGCTAGAGGGAATTGCAACGAAGAATTTGAAATGTGGTGGTGGCGTTGAGGTTGGCTATCGGCGTCAGAAAATGCGTCTGAAGTCACGATGGTGGGCGATTCTCACTTAGGGTTTCGGGAAGGAAGAAGCTTCAAAAACATTCACAACCAGGCTATATATAGATTTTAGATGGGTTATTAGGGTTTTGGGGGTCGCGTGGATGATATTTATTGCTAGGGTTTTGGTGGCCGGTGACAGAAATCGGCCGGCATTAGTTTGGGTCGGGGTCGAACTTTCGCGAAGCCAGAGAGAGAGAATGAGCGAGAGTTAAGGGTAATTGATTATTCCAAGCTAATGTGCGAGCCGGGAGGAAGAAAAAGAGAGGTGACTCGGCTGGTCAGAGTTCTCGTAGCCGGCGCCGCCATTTTCGGCTAGGAGTTGCAGGCTGCGGTCGACGGTATTGGGGCTGGGGGTGCGAAGCTGGGGAAGAAGAAAAGGGATGGACCGGCGGTCCAGAAGAAAGAAGAGAAAAGAAAGGAAGACAGGCGAACCGGGCGCGACGGGGAAGATTTATTAAACAAAACGACGCGTGTTGAGTGGAGAAAAGAAGAAACACGGCGTTTTGAGAGGGGCGACGGGTGCCTAGCGCGGCTGGGCCGAAGAAGGAAGAAGAAGAAGAAGACTGGGCCGCCGGGCTGACCCAGTTCGAGGAGAAGAAGGAAAAGAAAAAGAAAAGAAGAAGAAAAAGAAAAAGAAAAGGAAAAAAAGGGAAAAGGGAAAAATAAAAATAGTGGGTTGGCTCAATTAAATTAATTAGAATATTTATAATATTTAAAAATAATAATATTTAAATAAAATAATCTTTAAATCCCTTTTTAAGCTAAATTAGGATTTTTAAAAGATTTTCCATAAACTCCTTTTTAATTAGCAAAACATCCTAATTTTCTCTAATTAAATTATTTATAAAATTAATATTAATTTGAAACTATTTTCTACTTCTTATTTTAAATAAAATAATTTATTTAATTTATTTTCAAGATAAAATGCTTAATTAGCTAAAATACCCAAATTCTTTTCTAATAAAAATACTTATAAATTTCTTCTTGATTTGCCCTAATTAATTCAATTTAAAAATAATTTATTTAAATAATTCTTAGAATAAATATCCTTTAAATGTAGTTTATACAATTAGAAATTTTCGGGGCATTTCATATAAAATATTGGATAATTCACAAGACCACACTATCCTTGAGAACGTTTTGGTTTGACAACTAAAGAGGCATTTTTGTAGTCAAAATCTGAATTTCCCTTCAGCCACTTCCACTCTATATATGAGTGTTAGTTTGCCTTTAGGAGATATAAATCAAATCTAACCCATAATGAGTATATTGGTTACGCCCTCAGCCACATTTGGTACTAACGCAGGCTAACTAAGGTTACAATATTACAATCAGTTAGTGTTGATTATTTTTTACACTACCTAACCATCCATCACATGATGGGTATCATTACAACCAATGAAAAGGGTTATAAAACATAAAATACATATTACAAAATTCTAACATCATACTTTAACTAAGCTTAGCTAATAAAGGAAATAGGAAAATGGGAGGGTCTTCTCAATAGTTGGTTGCATGTTGCTGAGTCTATGGAGGTTTCTTCTCCTTTATTTAAGACATATTTGAGGGTATTTATCTTCCCAAATTATCTTCCCAATGTTTCTAACTCTTGCACACAAAAGGGTTGAAAAGTAGGTTTTTTGTTAGAAAAATGGTGGAGTATAGAGGTAGATAAGATCATGGCTATGTTGAGTTAAAATGGAGCCATATTAGAGCCATCTTATGAGTATATTTGTAAAGCCATTTTGCAACAAAAATGAAGCCATATGTATATGGGTTGAGGGCTAGTATTTGGTGTTTGTATGGCTGCTAGATAATCTTATTATTTATTAACCCAAATGGGAAGGGCTTTGAAGTCTTCAACTTTGGAAAAATTAATAAGTAGATTATCTTTACTTTAGGATGGTCCTACATTATGTTGGTGATGAGAAGTTACATCTTGGCATAAATTAACTAATCTACTACATGGATTAATTGGTCTATAATTCACGGTATTATCATTAATGGCCCTCGGAAGATTTTGATTGGTAAATTAGAATAAATATGCCATAGTATGACTCTTGAATAATATAAATCTATTGTTTGGCACAAGTGAATTGAATTAATGAATGGATTAAACTTTGTTAAGTGTTGATGGAATTCCCTTTGAGTGTTATGAATGGTGATAATGGTTAAGTTGGAATGACTATGTGAATATGGTCATTTGGGTATATTATTTGGGCCTTGCATGATACATGCCTTGGTGAATAAAACACTAATCACTTAAAGTAGAAGATCATGGAGCAACCATTGATCTAGATTATCCAATTCTCAATTAGCTATCAGAGGTTAGCGATGTAGAATCATCCCTTAATAATATTTCACTAATTAGTTTTTCTAAGTTAGGAGATTATTAAACACTCTTAACTTAGACAAAATTTATTGGTGAAAATTAAAGATAATGGAATGTCGTAGTTCCCCATTCAAAGCCATACATCCACTTGCATGGGCCATGTATGGAGTCACATAAAATGACATCCATCCATGAATGATTTAGTCAGCTATTTTTTTGTTGAGAACAATCAACTTTTTGTGCCACCTAAACCAAGCACAATCAATCCCACTTGCAACCAAAGAGTTTATAGAAAGGGAAGAAAAGATAAGGCATAAAAATGATGGATTTAGTGAGATTCAATGACTTGTTTGGGTAATAACCAGCCATGAAGACAATACTCAAGTAAGGTCAACACCACCTACTAGACAAAAGTTAATAGTATCATAAATTAGATTTGTTTTGATTAAGCATAGGGGATAATTGATTAAGCATGGTGATGATTGAATGATTTGTACCTTGATTATTTACCCACATTTTAAGCATATAAGGGGCTCCATGCTATGGTATGGCTGTTGAAAATATCACCCATAGGCTGACCTTATTCTAGTTATCATCTAACTAGTTCTTAGCTTGTATTAGATAACAAGATGCTTGAAGTAACTAGGTAGGTAAACATAAAAGGTAAAATGAACTTTTTGTACTAATGGATGCAACTATAAATAGGGGTAACTTGAACTCAATGAAGGACAGTACCCCCTTGAATTTAAATTAGAATGTTTGAGCTCCCTTATTCCCCCTCTACAAAGTTGAGTGAAAACTTTGTTTTCAGTGTATCATAATTTTTATCTCAAGAGTCGAAACCTTGAGTGGTAATTATGAGTGTTTGATCCTTATCCCTACCTTCTATCTACTAATTCTCATCCCTTGTCTCCTATTAACTTTTAGTGGTAAATATCCCAAAAGCCACCATCTTCCATTAAGCATGTGCCAACTTATTTAGCATATTTATCAAATTGGTATCAGAGCTTAAGGTTGAGAATTTGGGATAATTTTTATCTTCTCTTTCCCCTCTTTACCCTATATAATCCCAAACACTCGACAAAAACACTTATAGCCACTCACCATAATTTTTGAACCACAATTAACCTTTCTTAATTGAACACATCCTATTTCTCTATTGTTTTATTCTTCAAACACAATCAACTATGGGTGATGAGAAAATTCTAAGATGCTTGACCCTTGAAGAGGAGCAATACTTGAGAATAGATCATGTCATTTAAAGCTAATAAAATGACATGATAAGAGATATTATCATTTTGGAGATCTCATGCAAAACCTTAACACCCCAAACCTAAATTTTTACCCCTAACTAAGAAGGCAACAGGTGATTGAATTTGGCATAAGGGATGATGCTAGTTATTTCAACTCCTCATCTAGTGATTCCCCCTGTAATAGAAGAAAGAGACATGAAAGGAGAGTTCCTTTTCATGACATTAAAGCCAAAGTTCCCTAGTTTGATGAATCCCTTAATCTAAAATATTTTCTAGAGTGGTAGTTGAGGTGCTCTAGGATGTTTAAAGTGAAGGGTTATAATGATGAGAAGCACTTTAGGAATGTGATCCTCAAGTTGAAGGGACATGCCTCCATATGGTGGGAAATCTTTACTCACCAAAGGAGAAGTAAGGGGAAGTTATAGGTAAAATCTTGGTCTAAGATGAAAAATCTTTTGAGGGAAAGGTTTTACCCTTCTCATACACTCAAGACCTATATAACAAAATGGTCTCATTTAAACAAGGGTTGATCAGTGTTCAAGAGTACATCAAGGAGTTTGAGTAGTTGAAGTTGATGTTGCCACATATCCTTGGGTGGTTAAGGAATAACTTTGCACATAAAGTATATGTCACATTTCCTTGGAGGGTTAAGGAATGACATTGCACATAAATTATATATGCATTACATCTTAGATGACCTTTTTCATCTAAGCCACTAAGGTGGAAAACACAAGAAAGAGAAGAGAGGCTCCAGATTCACTCAAGTAATTTACATAAAAAACCCTTCGAAGTAGGATCCTCATCATCTAAACCACCTCCTCCCCTCAAAATGTTGAAGAAAGAGAAAAGGGTAAATATATTAGGTTCGACCCAAACAAACCTAAGGTCATGGGATGTTTCAAGTACCAAGGCTTAGGGCACTATCAAAATTAGTGTTCTAAAAAAAGGTTTATAAACCTTTTGGACTTGGAAGAGGCATTCCATGAGTAGGAAATGGAAAAGGCCAAATCAGTCCATGAGGATGAGGAAGAGAAAGAAGAGGCACCCCTAGAAGTAGGAGAATCCCTAGTGGTGAGAAGGGTGTTGCAAAAAAAGGAGTTCGTGGAGGAAGAGACACAATAGGAAAACATGTTCCAAAACATGTGCATGATCCTTGGTAATGTATGTTCCCTTATTATTGATGGAGGTAGTTGTAAAAATGTAGCCTCTTGTACACTTGTGGGGAAATGTAACTTGCCCACTACTCAACATACCAAACCATGTAAGCTACAATGACTTAATAATGGAAGCATGGTTAGAGTGACCGAGAAAGTTGTAATTCATTTTTTCATTGGAAAAACCTACCAAGTTAATGTGGTATGTGATGTAGTTCCTATATATTCTTGTCATATATTTCTAGGAAGACCTTAGGAATATGATAGGCATGTCAGACATGATCGTAGGAGAAACACCTATTGTTTGAAATTTGCCAACAAAAATATTGTACTTACACCCCTTAGTACCCATTACTCATTTGTTAGGGAGGAAATTGAAAAGAATAAGAATTTGTTTTTATATAGAAAGAGGATATATAAGGCTCCATCTAAGGGGAAGGTCATGTATTCTTTATTTTTCCTTGATGATAAAGAAGGAAATGGAGGAAGTGACCTATGGGGTAAACCCTTGCTATGGAATTTTGAGGATGTTTTCCCAAATGAGTTACCTAGTTAGCTACCCCCTAAGGAGAATTGAGCACCAAATTAAATTGGTCCCTAGTGATACACTCCATGAAATGCCCCGAAATTTTCTAATTTTAAATATTATATTTAAATAAGGTTGCATTTAAAATTTTAATTTAATAAATTATTTTATTAAAATAAAAGGAAATTTATTAGGGCAATTTAATAAGAAACTTTTTATAAATAGGTTGAGTAAAGGAAATTTTGGTATAATACCTAATTAAGGATTTTAATTTGGGAAATTATTTAAATAAATTATTTTATTCAAATTAAGAAAGATAAAATAGTTTCAAATTAATTTTAATTTTATAAATAATTAAATTAAATAAAATTTGAGGGATTTATTAATTTAAAATGAAAATTTTGGAAAAATCCTTTAAAAATACTATTTAGCCTAAAAAGGAATTTAAAAATTATTTTATTTAAATATTATTAATTTTAAATATCCTAAATATTCAGATTTATTTAATTTGACCCCACCTAATTATTTCTCTTTTCCTTTTTCCCTTTTTCCTTTTCTTTTCTTTTCCTTTTTCTTTCCTTTTCTTTCTTTTTCTTCTTCTTCGCCGAATTGGGCCTGTTGCGCGGCCCAATTCCTTTTCTTCTTTCCTTTTCCTTCGGCGCGGCCCGGCCCGCGCGTCATCGCCGCCCCCTTTCTCCACGCCGCGTTTCACTTATTATTCCTCTCAAACGCCGCGTTTTGCTTCATCATTTTTTTTACCGTCGCCCGACAGAACGGAACGCCGTTCTTCAATCATTTTTTACATCAAAGCTCGTCGTTTCATTAAACGACGTTTTACGTCGCACGAACCGCCCGACCTGCCCTCCCTTTTTCCTTCTTTTCTCCCCCGCAAACCGGCCGGCCAGCCCCCCATCTTCTTCTTCCTCCTCCCGCCCGACGCCATAACCGCCAGCTTCCTCTTCTCCCCGAAAATGGTGCCGCCGGCCACACGTGGTGTGACCGGCATTTCTCCCGCCCATTTTCTTCCTCTCGACACAACCTTCCATTTGAATTGCCCCACTCTCCATTTCTTCCCCACGTTTGCCCCCATTTCCCTCTCGAAGGTCGGGCAAAATTTTGAATTTGTGCCGCCCGACCAACGGCAAAACCAACCCATTTTCCCACCGAAATTGATCTTCTGGTAACCT
The DNA here is from genome assembly GCA_039764185.1 of Tamarix austromongolica. Taxonomy (NCBI): domain Eukaryota; kingdom Viridiplantae; phylum Streptophyta; class Magnoliopsida; order Caryophyllales; family Tamaricaceae; genus Tamarix; species Tamarix austromongolica. The sequence goes on along the minus strand of CM077816.1, from coordinate 48,026,667 downwards.
CCACAACCTGAGACTACCTTCCATTACTATAAATACCCCACATTTGGCCTAAAATCGAGTTTCCTTTTTCCCGAAACCCTAAGTACCAGTATGTGCTCCACCTTGACTTTAGACGCCTCGTTCTCCTCCGATACCCAATATCGTCGCCTCTTCTCACTCCCAATCTCTTCCCTGAAACACCCTCTAATTAACTAAACCATCTACGACCTTCGATTCACCTTGTACAAGCCTCCATAATCGTGTAAAGTTGACTAGTTATCTCGCCAGAAAATTTCACCCCGAGACCTTGAAACGCCAGCCACCACCACATCCGCCGCTTTTACCACCTCCCAAGCCAACCAATAACTCCTTCTAAGGCTCCTCCACCGACCCATAAAATTATTTTATTTTTCTCCTCCCCTCTCACCCCTTTTTCTTCATTTTTAACCCTCTTAGATCCATTTTTCGGCCACCTCCGGGAACCACCGCCGGTTCCACCTACATCCTCCGACTCAAGGTCTGGGAGTATTATTGAGTGAACCTAGTCAAACCCCTCAAGTGGAATAGGAGCGTGCACCAAGACCGGTGTCATTTTAGGTAAGGGTCTACTAAGGCCATTTATGTGTTTGCATGTATTATGAATATGACATGTTATGTAGTTTATGTTCGTTATTCTTATTGATTATGCATGCGATATGGTTATGAAGTTGAAGTATGTTATTATGAATGTCATGTGCCATGAAAAATATATGTGTATGCTTATGTCATTAATGTATGACCTGAAGTGATATATGAATTAGGATTTGCATGTAAAAGGATGGTACTAGGGTTTGCATGAGATGGCATGGTGCTAGGGTTTGCATGGAATAGCAAGAAGTTGAAGGTGTGCATGAAATAACATAATATTAGGGTTTGCATGAATTAATGTGGAGTTAGGGTTTTGCATGTGGATTAGGGTTTCATAAAAACATGCCTACATGGAATTAATGTTGCATGGGGATCTGAGTTGCATGGAAGCATGTCTACATGGAACTAGGGTTGGCATATGAATTAGGGTTTTCATGGAAGGGTGGTATATGTAAAGCTAGGGTTTGCACATGTGAGGTACGTGGAGTTAGGGTTTGCATGGGAGTGTGGTACGTGGAGATTGGGTTTGCATGGGTGCTAGGGTTTGCTTGGAAGCGTGGGTTATGTGTAGTTAGGGTTTGCATAGGAGCTAAGATTTGCATGGAGTTGTGGTTTACGTGGAGATAGGGTTTGCATGGAGTAGGGTTGCATGGGAGTTAGGGCTTTCATGGATTTAGTCATGCATGTTTGGGCAAATGTTTGTGAATGTCAAATGTTTTTGAATAAAATACTTAAGACACTAATATCTTAAAGTGGAAGATATTGAGATGGGACCAGCCGATCCACCGGTTAGGAATAGTGGTTAGGGTTTTACCCTATGTGTGACCGATCCACCGGTAATAATAGTGGTTAGGACATGAGGTCCTATGTGTATCCGGCCCACCGGTTATAATAGTGGGGGATCCCGAGCTCAATAAAGACAAATCAGATCGTCAATGCTATTAAAAGATACTAATTACTTACAGTGGAACACCATGCGAGCAGGAACCAAGCCAATCCACCGATTAGGAATAGTGGTTAGGGTTTTACCCTATGTGTGTCCGGCCCACCGATTATAATAGTGGGGTGTTCCTGTTTTCGCATGGATTTGATGCAGACAGGAGCCAGCCGATCCACCGGTTAGGAATAGTGGTTAGGGTTTTTACCCTATGTATGACCGGCCCACCGGTTACAATAGTGGGGTGTTCCTATTTTCGCATGGATTGATATAAAAGGCATGGTGTGTATTGAATCTTAACAAAAGAAAGATTAAATGGTTAATCCGGACCTTTTGGGCCTTATGTGTGGACTATTGATTATAAGTCATGGATTTCACTTTATGCTTCTATGTATCACATGTGTGGGTTATAATTGTATGTGATCATTATCCTACATGAAATAATGTGTTATATGCCAGCCTTAGTATTCGGTTACCTTACTCGGTACATAGCGTACTGATCACCCGTTTCATGGGTGCTGCTTGTTCCCACGAGCAGAAGGCCCGTCTAATTTGTTGCAGGTAGGAGATACTTACTTTGATGCTATCGATGTCTACGGGACATCAGGAGGGGCAGAGTGATAGCTGGGCTGGATCAATCTTTAGAGTGACGTGGCCGTTGTCCTTTTTAAATTTATGATTCATGTTATCTTTTATTATGTTTGAATTTTCATAACAATTTTACTAAGGTTGTTTAGTTGTTATCGGGAAAAACAATAGCCGGTATTTCGAATTATGTAAGACTCACTCGTACTCTGATTTCTGTTTTTATAAATTTGAATTTGTATGGTATTACTGATAATATTTTCTTAGCCTTAGCACTTGGTACCGGAACGGTAGAAGTAAACTGGTCTGGTACTAAGTGTGGCGGTAACATCTCCAGAATTTACGGTTTTAATTTATGAGTATTGCTTTTAAAAAAAATGTGTAAATTTTGGGGTGTTACACTCCACTCCTAACAAGCTTTCTTATAGGTTTAAGCTTAAACATTCTATGGAGTTACTAAGGCAAGTTGATGGGTTATAGCAAAAATGGTTCATTAGAGAATCCCTTAGTCCTTCTGTTGTACCAACCCTTTTTATACCTAAGAAGGATGGGATTATGTGAATGGGTGTTGATAGTAGAACTATCAATAACATCACAATTAGGTATAGGTATTATATTCCTAGACATGATAACATGTTGAATTGCTTACAAAAGGCTAGTGTGTTTTCAATGATTGATTTGAGGATTGGATACTACCAAATTAGAGTGAAGGAAGGAGATGAATGGAATGCTACCTTTAAGACCGCAGGAGGACTATACGCATGGATAGTGATGCCTTTCAGTCTCTCTAATTCACCAATTACCTTCACAAGGCTCATGGATGAAGTCCTTAGGCCTTCATCTCTAAATTTGTTATAGTATACTTTGATGATATACTTGTGTACTTATATACTAGTAAAGACCATGTAAAGCATTTAAGGCTTGCATTTTCATGTCTTAGGAACAACAAGTTGTATGGGAAGTTACAAAAGTGTGACTTATTTATACCAAAATTCACCTTATGGTTTTTTTTATCTAACGATTGTATTTCAATGAATGAGTTGAAGGTGGAGGCAATAAGGTTGTGACCTACACCCACATCCATTATCTATGTTTGATCCTTTCATGGACTTCCCTCATTTTATAGGATGTTCATAAAAGGATTTAGCACTTTTTTGGCCCCTATCATTGAGTGTCTCAAGATGGGTGTAACATCCCCAAATAGCACAGTTGAAAATTTTTATTTACACTAAAACCATACACTAAGACAAGGGGGTCAATAGCTGTGATCGGCATAAGTCTGGAAATTTCACATGACATTAATCCAATTAGGGCATAAAACCATAAGAATTTGAACAATTCATAATTAAAAGAAAATCAGAGTGCGTGATAAAAGAGTTATTACAGAAATAGAAAACTAGTATAGTGTCAAAGCCCATGTGGGAAAAATAGTATGATTAATGAGAGATGGTAAAAAAAAATAGTTGAGTCCGAAAAATACTTGTTCTTAGGCCCCATGCCAGGTTCAACAGGCCATCACTCAGCCCCACCCAACACATCGAATACGTCAAAGTCATCAAATGCAACATCTCCTACTTGCATCAACTCAGAAGGGGCCACTGCTCATGGGAATGAGCATCAACTATAAAATGGGTGATCAGTATGTTACGTACTGAGCAACTTAACCATGCTGCTAAGGCCATACATAAAAGATAGAGAATACAAATAGTGAATCAGTCTAGTTAAACATAATCATTTGATTTTGTGCTATTATTTCCATTTTCACACAATTCTTGATTTAGTTCTATGCGATTACGAGAACCCCACTATTATAGCCGGTGGACTAGAAACATCTAGGGCAGAACACTCCTAGCCACTATTATTTGCTAGTGGAATGGTCTCTAGGGCACAAGGCACTTGGCCACTATCAGTCTGGCCTTGACTCTCATGGTTTTCCACTATAAGTAATTATTATTTTCCCTATGGCTTATTATCATTATGTTTGGTTTACTGAGTTCGGGATCTCCCACTATTATAGCCGATGCACTGGAAACATCCAGGGCAGAATGCACCTGACCACTATTATTCACTAATGGAACGGTCTTTAGGACACAAGACACCTAGCCACTATTATAGCCGGTGGACCGGTTTGGGCCTAGCTCAATAATCTTTCACTTTAATTGGTTAGTATCTTATCTATGCCTTATTCAATAGATACCCTCCTACTAAACATGTGTGGCTATTGGACTTCCCATTATTACCCCTTTCACACCTATTCTCTTAAAAAACCCTGTCCCATATCTTGGGACTCCTAAGCATCTAAGAACTCCTCGACATCCTTCCCCTCTTTTCCTAACTCACCATAAAGCCCAAACTCCTATGTATGTGGGTTGAGGCCCACTTTCCCATATCTCCGATTTAACTCACCATCACCCTCTAGAGTTTTCCCTCAGAAATCCTAATCTCGCCTATATGGCCTAACGTCTCCCTATCATACACGACCTATGCTCCCTTTGCTTCCAACTCATCACCCTATTTGATCTATACCCAACATCACAACTTTACTTCCCATTCAGCACGTGTTTCCACGAAAACCCTTGTTAGCCATCCCAAACCCTAGCACCTCTCCTTTCTTATATGTTATCCTTTCATCACCCTCACTCACTGTTTCCCTTTCCACTTGACACACATTTCCCCCTCCATGTGATACCCTTCCACTCTCATCCCACACTCCAACCACTTCTATTAACTCTCCCTTCCACACACTTCCTCCACTTAAGGTTTTCCTCACAAACCTTATCCAAGTCCCCCATGCACCCTTATACCAACCTACATACTATTTTTCACTTATGGACTCCAATCACCCCATCTACTCTTCCTTCACCTTCCTTAACCCTCAAGTCACATTTTCCAATGTAAAGGTTACTCCCATGCAAAGACAAACCACCCCATGTAAGCCTTACACTCCCCATACAAGATTTATCCCATCCTCTTATTTTATTCATATTATCCTTTTATTTGTCCATGCATAAGTCATGAGATACTTAAGTATTTTCTCACTTCCCTCTTACCACTCCACTCTCCTTAATTCTTTTATCTTCCCATAACCTCATCTTACTACTTATAGACTCCAAGAATGCATGTCATATAGGGCAACAATACATAGGCACATCAGAAGTACAAGTCACATCACCATATTACACATGCCATAAAACATATACAACTTACCTTAGCTTCATGCTTAGCAAGCCACGCTACAAGTGCATAATCCATAACCAGGTAAGATATATACATATAACCAACATACATAAACACATAATACAATAATTAGGCCTTAACTACATACTTACCTAGAACGACACTGGACTTGGAGCATGACTCCTATGCCTCTTTAGGGGACATATTTGGTTCACCTATAAGAGGGAAACACTAGTGTTAATCTCCCTCTTATTCCTTTCACTATCCCTAATTGATTTTTAGTAAGAAACTAACATTTGTAATGATGATGATGATGATGATGATGATGATGATGATGATGATGATGATAATAATAATAATAATAATAATAATAATAATAATAATAGTCCTAATAGTATTAATAAGGTTGGTATTATTAAAGAGTCTAACCATAATATTAGTAGTAGTATTAACCATAATAAGATTAATAATAGTAATGGTGATATGACATAATAATAATAATAATAATAATAATAATAATAATAATTATTATTATTATTATTATTATTATTATTATTATTATTATACAAGATAATCTACACTCAAGTGATAGCAAATGTTAGGGTACAACCAGAAGTGGAGTTGGCATTAAGAGTGATGGCGACAATGGTGGAAGTGGTGGTTGTTTGGAAAATTTAGGCTTTGGGGTTGGAATAGAGAAAGGGAGGTGATGGTTGTAAGGTGGTAGGTTCCCTGGACCAGGAGGGTTGCAGTGGTGGTGGTGGTGGTGGTGGTGTGGCAGGGTGGCAGCATAGGTGATGGTGGATGTGGTGGCCGAGGATGGTGGATAAGGAAAGAGGATGGAGGAGAGGGAGAAAGGGGAAATAAAGGATATGGGGACATAGGGGAAGGTATGATGGATTGGGAGGGAGGTAGTGGGATGGTGGCTATGGTGAAGGAGGCAGCTTACGGTAGCGAAAGTGTCTACGATGGAGTGCAAAGGGCAACTCGAGCTACCCACTTTGAACAGGTAGGGCGAGCTACATAGGAGGAGTTAAGGGTAGTGAGTGGTCTAGTTTGGTGGAGGGTGATGCAAGGAAGAGGCTAGGTGGTGGTTTGCATGACGATGATGCACGATGACAACAAGGGCAATGTCTAAAGGTGCGGTGGTGGAGAGATTTGGGAGATTTCTGGGTAGAGAAAAAAGAGAGGAACAAGGGCAAGGCTAGGGTATTCATAGGCATGGGGAGGAGAAGAGGATAAGGGAGTAGGAGGGGCAGAGGCTCATTGGCTGACGGTGGCAGGCTAGTACAAGCCTACGAGTTGTAGGGTCACAAGGTGTAGGGGGAGAGAAAGGGAAAGGGAAAGGGCATGTGAGAGGAGCAGTGTAGGGGTAGGTTTGGATCTAAATGGAAAGGAAATGGATGGGGGAGAGAGAGGGAGAGTAGGAAGAGGTTGTGCAGGTGCAAGGGAGGATGGGTAGTGGCAGGGCAAGCGTGACCTGTAGTGTAAAGGAAGGAGAAGAAGAGTAAGAAGAAAAAGGGGCAGGGCAGGTCAATTAGGTAGAAAGAAAAGAAAATTGGGCCAGCTTGCATGTGCGAGGGAGAAGGAAGAAGGAAGGGGCAGTTGGGCTAGCCTAACCAGGGGAAAGGAAGGAAGAAAAGAAAGGGGGGAGGGAAGGGGCTGGGCTACTCGAGGAAGAAAAGAAGGAGAGGAAGGGAGGACGGGATGGGTCGCACCGACGAGGCCCAACCTACCAGAGGAGGGAAGAAAGAAAATAAAAATAAGAAGAAAGAAAAAGGAAAAGGAAGAAAAGAGGTGGAAAAGGAAAAAAGAATAAGGAAAATAAGGTGGTTAGGGTATTTAGTGTCTTTTTTTGTGTTTTTGAATTTTTAAAAATAATAAAATTAGAAAACATAAATAATTAAATTCCTTTTTATATTAATTTAGAAATTTTGGTTAAATCTTCCTGAATTCCATTTTAGTTAACAAATTATCCTAATCTCCCCTAATTTAATCTTATATTACTTCCCTCTTTTCTTTTTGTCTTAATTACTCCCATTATATTAACATTATTTTATAAGAAATACTATATTTAATTGAGCTCACATATTAACCCCTATTTTATTATAAATTCCTAAATTAAGGTTTTGGGGTATTACAATGGGAGAATTCAAGTGGACACCCATAACCCAATAAGCATTTGAGGTGATCAAGGGAAAGCTAAATGATGCCCCCATCTCGATGTTACCAGACTTTGCTAAAGTTTTTGAAGTTAATTGTGATGCAACAGGAGTTAGGATTGGGGCATTCCTATTATAAGAAGGAAAGCTAATAGTTTATTTTAGTGAAAAGCTCAATGGATCAAGATCTAGCTACAACAAGTATGATAAGGAGTTTGAATCCATTGTGAGGGATCTAGATCATAAGTCTCATTATCTGACGCTCGCATAATTTGTACTACATGCTGATTACGAGCCACTAAAATATGTAAATGGTAAACATAAGCTCAATGAAATGCCCTAAAATTTCTAATTTTAAAAATTATAGTTAAATAAGATTTTATTAGGAAAATTATTTAAATAAATTATTTTTATTAAAATAAAAGGAAATTAATTAGGGAAAATCAAGAAGAAAATTATAAGTATTTTAATTAGGAGAAATTGGGTATTTTAACTAATTAAGGATATTATTTTGGAAATTAATTAAATAAATTATTTTATTTAAAATAAGAAGGAGAAAATATTTCCAAATTAATATGAATTTTATAAATAATTTAATTGAAGAAAATTAAGGTGTTTTGCTAATTAAAATGGAATTTATGGAAAATCTTTCAAAAACCCTAAATTAGCCTAAAAAGGAAATTTAATATTATTTTATTTAAATATTATTATTTTTAAATATCCAAAATATTCATATTAATTTAAATACCCAACCTAATTATTTTTCTCTTTCCCTTTTTCCTTTTTCTTTCTTTTCTTCCTTTTTCTTTCTCTTTTTCTCTTCTTTTTCCCCGTTGGGGCCTGCCCTCTCCCACGGCTTAGTCCCCCTCCCTCCTTCCTTTCCTTCTGTGTGGCCCAGCCCATGCAGCCATCCATCTTCTTCCTTCCTTCTCCGTGCTGTGTTTTATTCTTTTTCCGCCTTAAACGCATCGTTTGATTTAAGAATTTTAGCCCACGCTCGACCGCCTGGTCTGCCTTTCTTTGTCTTTCTTTCTTTCTTCCCTGAACCGCCCGATCCAACCTTTTCTTTCTTCTTCCTCCTTCCTCCTCCCCCCATCGTCGAATACTTGCCATTGCCGTCGACCTGCACCTTCGAGATTAACGCCGCCGATCTCGCCCATTTGACCGGCCGTTTCTCCCTTCTTTTCCTCGTCATTTTGCTGGTCACGCTGAATCAAACCACTTTCTCCCTCTTCTCATGCAGTTCCTTCTTTTTCTATGCATTCCCCTGCCCTGAAATTTGCTTCCACCGGCCAACCATCCCTGTCGGTGACCAAAACCCTACCTGCCTTACCCCCTAGCCGACCCACATAACCCTACCCTCTCTTCTTTTCTCTATAAATACCCCCATAATCGACAAGGGTCGAGCTTTTGATTCTTACCCAAAATTTCTTGACCTTGCCACCGCCGCCACTTCAGATGGCCTTTCCTCCGCCTTTGGCCAACTACGCCACCCTCTCTTCCCACCAAACTCATCCTTGCACCGCTCTCTAACTAACTATGCCTCCCATATCCCTCGATTCTTCCTACATAAGCCACCCGGATGTGCGAAGTAGCCTTCCCGATCAGCCTTCATTTTCACCTTCGCCGCCGTTCGAACCACCCTTATCCACCTCTTCCGCCGCTGCCACTGCTCCTTTCACCTCCCAAATTATTCTGCAAACCCTCATCTACCTTCCCCTACCTTTCTTTTCCTCTTTCTCCCTCTCCTCCTCTCTTTCTCTTCTTCTTCCCCATTCGGCCACCACCACCACCACCATGCATCGCCGCCTTTAGCTGCGCCATCACCTCCATTCTTTTCCTCTCCTTCTAGGCAACCATAATCACCCTTATTTCCACCTTCATTCTCCCTATTTTGTTCCCATCCTTCAACTTTTCCCCTTTTCTTCACTTTTTTTGGATACCGTCGCTGCTGCCGTGCACCAACGCAGGTGCCGCCTATCACCACCAGCCTAAGGTTGAACCCTAGACCCTCTCAACCCTTTTACCCTATTTTTACAAGCTTTAAATTATTTTGATTTTAATTATTCAAATATATATACTATTATTATTATTATTAATGTTTTTATTATTATTTATATTGAGGGCCGAAGCCCTATTATATTTTTTATTTTGATATTATTATTATTATTATTATTATTATTGCTACTATTTTTATTATTAATATTAATATGTTATTATGATTATTATTATTTCAAAATTATTAGTATTATTATTATTCCATTATTATTATTACAACTATTTTACTATTAGTGTTGCTATTATTATTATTATTGTTATTATTGTTGTTGTTGTTGTTGTTATTATTTTCATTATTGGTATTATTATTCTATATAGGGCTGAAACTCTATTGTGCCTATTTTGAATTGTAGTAGTGGTATTATAAATATCAAGTCTTATTATTATTAATATTATCATTATTTTATCATTAGCATTTATTATTATTATTATTATTATTATTATTATTATTATTAGTGTTATTATTGTTATTATTTAATAAATGTATTATTATGTAGGGTCAAAACCCTATTTCATTTTATTTTCAATTATTATCATTACTATTATTACCATTATGATTATTATTATCTTTGTAATATTATTATGGTTTTTATCATCATCATCATCATCATCATCATCATCATTATTATTATTATTATTATTATTATTATTATTATTATTATTATTATTATTATTATTATTATTATTATTATTATTATTATTATTATTATTATTACTAAATTTTGTTAATAATTGTACTAATGTTATTATTAGCATTATTTTGGTAAAAGGGCCGAAGCCCTTATTTCACTATATTTTTTAGTAATGCCCTTTATTATTATTATTGTTACTATTATTATTATTATTATTATTATTATTATTGTTAATATTAACATTGATATTATTTTTTGTATTTTTGCTATTATTATTTTAGTATTTTATCAAAAGCCTAATCTTAGAATAAGTTAGTATTTAATAGTATTTTTAGTAGGAGGGAATCTAATCTTTAGTTTTTTCCTCATATAGGTGAGACCAGTCAAAGCCCTAAGGAGGCGTAGGAGCGTGCTCCAAGACCGGTGTCATTTTACGTAAGGGTGTTACTAAGGCCTATTGTGTGTTGATGTGCATTATATGCTTTGTATGTTATGCATCCTATATTTATCATGATATTGATTTCATGTGTAGTACGGTATAGAGTTAAAGTATGTTCTTGTGTTGTTATATGGTTTGTGTATTATGTATATGTGATGAAATATTGTGGTATGTGATGATATGTGTTGTGACCCTGTAAGACATGCATGTGAGGATGTTAATATGGTTTGTGTGGGGGAAATGATGAAAAAGGAGAATGGGGAAATAAGTTGACCAAGAGATGTGAGTTGACCTAAGTATTTTAATGATCCATGAGTGGAGGAATAAAATGGGAAATTTAGGGTTTCATGTGGGAGAATTTAATCTATGGTTTTATATGGGAGAATCTAATTTATGGTCTTATATGGGAGAATCTAATTTATGATTTTGTATGAAAGAATCTAATCTATGGTTTTATATGGGAGAATCTAATTTATGGTTTTGTATAGGAGAATCTAATTTATGGTTTTATATAGGAGAAATCTAATCTATGGTTTCATATGGGAGAATCTAATCTATAGTTTTATTTGGGAGAATATAATCTATGGTTTTATATGGGAGAATTTAATCTATGGTGTAACATGGGATAATCTAATCTATGGTGTGACATAGAAGAATCTAATATATGATTTGTATGGGTTGAATTTAGGGTTTTGTATGGAGAAACCATGAGTTTTGTGTGGATTGGATATTGGGTTATGCATGGAGGAATCTAAGGTTTTGTATTGATGGAATCTAGGGTTTTGCATGGATGGAGCTAGGGTTTGCATGGTTGAATCTAGGGCTTCATGTGGAAGTTTTAGGGTTTGCATGAAAAATTTTGAAGGTTTGCATGGGGAGGTTAGCATCTGCATGGGAGTAAAGCTTACATATGAAAAGTTGACTTGGGATGTAAGGAAGGTAATAGAAGAGTTATTTGAGTGTTTGGAAATTTTGGGTTAAAAACAGTACGTAGGACATATAAGGATATGGAGGAGACTAAATTAGGGTTTGGAATGATTAACTATGGGTTGTTGTGATTAACTAGGGTTTGGAGTGGCTAATTATGGTTTGTTGTGATTAACTATGGTTTGAAGTGACTAACTATGGTTTGTTGTGGTTAATTAGGATTTGGAGTGGTTAACTATGGTTTTGATATGGCTAACTAGGGTTCGATGGTAACATGTGTGTACTTGGGGAATAAAGTATGATGATGAATATGGGATCGATGGGTTGTGAAAAATGGGGTGTTAAAATGATTTGGGTTGTGTGAGGTGGAGTAGGATGGGCCACTTAGGCCCAAATTGGGGTTTCTGGGAAAAACCCTAGAGTAAGGAAATAAGTGGACTTGGAGGTGTGTAGTAGTGGGTCTAGACGCACATAATTTTTGTGTTGGAGTTCTGGTGTGAGTTTGAGCATAGAAGAAAGGTTGTTGGACAAGTTAGGGGGCGCATGGGTTCTCATGATATGATACGGATCAGTTGGAGGATAAGTGTAAAGGGAGTGATTCATGCATATCTAGGGTGAAAGCTTCTGAATAAGATACTTAAGACATTAATCACTTAAAGTGTAAGATATTGAGATGGGTCCAGCCAATCCATCGGTTAGGAATAGGGCTGTTGACGAACCGAATCAAGCCGAACCTTCCCTGGCTCGATTCGGCTCGAGCTCGAATCGAGTCAAGTATTTGAGGCTTGAGTTCGGCTCGGAAAAATCTCGCGAGCTATTCGACTCGGTTTGTTAATTGAAAACAAACCAAATCGGCTCGGTTCGTTTGGCTCGGCTCGTGGCTCGATTTGTGGCTCGGTTTGGCTCGGTTCGTTTAATTTTAAACAAGCCAAACCGGCTCGGTTTGGTCGGCTCGATTCGAGCTCGATTTGGTCGGCTCGATTTGTTCGGCTCGTTTATTAGAAAATTTAGCCGATTAAACCTGTAACTTTCAACAAAAATTAAATATCAAATAAAGACCTGTTTGGCTTGATTATAAATACTAAAATAGGACCATAGACCGTACAGTATCAAATCATTCATACAAAATATTCAAAGATTGTGCCTTCAACCCTGCATGCTTTTACAAAATAAAATATTCTTCAATCCTTAATTCTAAATTCTAATATCCAGAATTATAGCAAATTTGCAACCTTCATCTCATCCAATCCATCATAAGCACTTCTACACCGAATCTCAAAATATGGCACCAAAATCCACTAACCTTCATATCTGCAAGGATAATTTTATGAATAAATAAGAGAACTAGATTAGTAATAGTTATTTGAGAAAGACTTCAATCCCATAAGTTTTGATTATATTATACCTTAAATTGGATCAAAAAATATACCATATTATAGTAGATCTATGATTTTCATGCCTGGAGCATCTGCAACCTCCTTATATTAAGAGAGCAACAATAATATATATATGAATGATTAGAATTTAATTCCTAAAATTTCAAGAGATCAAAAATTAATAATGAAAACATAAAAATATTATTACCTTCTTCTTTAGCCCTTTTTTTGTACGAATCCAATCACCTGCACAAAGAAGTACTTCAACCGTATCAGTAGACAGTGCTCCTCTATACGGATCAATGACCCTTGACCCAGCACTAAAAGCAGCTTCTGAAGCAACTGTGGTGATAGGTATGGACAGGATATCACGTGCCATTTGTGATAAGATACGAAACTTTAAAGTATTTGCCTTCCACCACTCTAAGGCACTAAAAGAAGATTCGGAATCATCATCACAAATAAATACACTCTCCTCCAAGTATATATCTAACTCCGATTTTGTAGGAAGTTGTGTGCCAGATTGCCTAATGAATTGCTTAAATCCCATCCTTCCTAAACCTGCACCTTTCTTTGCCCTAGTATTAAAAGAAGATGACCCTTCACCCATTTCAAATCCCACTAAAGATTTCTCCAAGTTACGTGTATGCTCTCGAGCATAATCATCAAATATAACTCGTAAAGTATCACGAACTAGCCAAATATGCCTGTCAGCTTCATCATGACTAAAAATATTGGGAAATGTATATTCGACCAAAGACAACTTACATCTAGGGTCTAAAACAGCCGCAATAGCCATTAATAAATTACACTCACCCCAATATTTATCAAATTTTTCTTTCATGACTAAAGCCATCCTTTGAATAAATGGTTCCTCAGAACGAGCCTTCTCATGTAATACTGCTTTAATTCTCCATACCTCAGGAAGATACAGATTTGCCGTTGGATACTCACTTCCAGAAATTATATTTGTTACCTCACTAAAAACCTCCAAAAATTCACATACTATTTCAGCTTGTCTCCATTCTTCAACAGAAGGGGCCCATTTATATGATGGATCTTGCTCTGCATATCTTGGAAACACATCCTTAAATTCTAATGCAGCAGATAACATAGCATGCACAGAATTCCAACGTGTGCAAACATCAAGAATCAACTTTTTTGCAGGCAACTTTAAATATCTAGCAATCTCACTGAATTTCATCAAACGGGCATCAGAATCAGACAAATACTTCACACTTGTGCGAATATTAGAGATAACATTACTGATCTCCTTATAACCATCTTGCACCAACAGATTCACAATATGAGCACAGCATCGAACATGAAATATTTTTCCAGCAAAAGAAAGCTTCTTCATCAAACTAAAATGATCTTTCAAATGCCTTACACAAACATCATTTGCACTACAATTATCCACCGTAATAGTGCTCACTTTATCTTCAATTTCCCATTCCACCAAACAGCCACATAAAACATTGTATATATTTAATCCACTACCAGGAGGAGGTAAGTGAAAAAAAATTAAAACATGCTTTTGAAGATTCCAATTACTATCAATTAAGTGGGCCGTTACAACCATGTAATGAATTTTTTGGACATCAGATTTCCAAAGATCTGTTGTTATGCTAATCTTATTAGCATCTTTCAGAATATTTTTCACCTTCTTCTTTTCATATTCATACACAGTAAAACAAGCATCCTTAGCAGCATGACGAGTAATCCGCTGATACTTATCAGAGATGGCCCAAAGAAATTCATTAAACCCTATATGTTCCATCATATTAAATGGATATTCATGCATGAGTATCATATGAGCGCACTTTTCCATCACCCTTTCATGATCATATCTAAATACAGGAGCAACACTAATACCAGTGGACTTAGAAAGAGACAATACCCTTTGTTTTTTTGATGGCCGACTAGTACATCGCTCCAAATGCCTGATAAAATGACTGGTTACGCCCCCAGTAAGAATTGATAGATGTTTACGACAATGCCTGCATTGGGCCTTTTTGGTCCCATCTTTTAAAGTAACCACTTCATACTCTTCCCAAGCATGTGAAGTTTTCTTGCGAGCCTTCTTCGTTATTGCACACTCATCATCATCATTTTTATTTTCATTATTCACCTCCTGCTCCTCATTAATCTGCTCATCAACATCTTCATCAAGCTTATTGGTCGGCTCAAAATCATTCTCTTCATCACGATCACTAATGTAAATATCTCTGGGAACTTCAAATATATTAGGGTCATCTGCCATTTTTGGGCTTCTTGTTGATGTAGATGGCGATGATACAGGAGATGAAGATCCTTGTTTAGAAGAAAAATCAGAAGTTACCAAATTTGACATAATTATAAGTTTGAACTAAAAACAGCAAAAAAAACCACAAGGTAGCAGACTAGCAGTAGGTAGAAGCAAAAATAACACATAAAACTATGAATAATTAATAATCACCACCATGGTTTTTTATTTGTTTTTTTAATCAAAATAAAACATCATTATAAAACAAAGAATATATGGGAAAATTTTAAAGTTCAAAATTCCAAGTTGAGTAAAAAGGAAAACAAAAAGTTACATGTGTGATGCATTAATATGTTCAAATAAAAACAACTTGATAACAAATAAAATTGAGGGAAAAATGTAAAATGCTAACCTTCAAAGTCATAATATAGAAATCATTTTTGATAAACTTCAACAAATATAACATATGTGGCTTTTAAGAATAATGTAATAACAAAATTGTTCATCATAACACCAAATAAGAAAGTAAAAGAAATTATTAGAAAAGATCATGCTAACAAAATGAAAAAGTACAATAAAATAATAATGCTATTGCTCAATTTAAAAACATAAAATTAAACAAAATATTTATAAAATAATGTAGTAGAAAAGAATCAAAATATGCTGCTATCTAGTAGCTACTGACCAAGTGTTTTATTGATATTTTCAATTACAAGAGCTTGAAAACATCTCCAAACATCTCCAACCTGAAATTTCAAATACAATGCTTGTAACTTTCAAAGAGGAATACAGTTAAACAAGATAAAACCTGATAGATCAAATTCCAGATTGCTTACTCTCTCAAACCAAGCATTCCACCCAAATACAATTAGGATCATTTCAACTACTTCTATAAATTTAATTTTAGAAAAACAACTATACAATAACCAATTTCATAATCTCACTTGAAATCTAGGGTTTTAGGCCCAAAAATACAATTCAGTTGAATTCTATTAATTTAATCAAATTGAATGTTTAGAAATGCAATTAAACACATTCTATAACATATCAAATAATCAATTGCTCAAAACCAATAAAAGAAATACACAATTGAGCACAATTAGGGTTTTTGAGCCCGGAACGCAAATCCGATCAATTCTTGCTAGAATATATGAATTAACGATTCGAAAATGTAATTAAATGTATTCTAATGTAAATTATATAGTCAATTGAATAAAACAACCCGATTACACAATCCAATTTAATCTCGTAAGAGTTTTGACCTAAAAATCCAATTCCGATCAATTACACACAATTTGCCCAAATCAACACTTCCGATATGAAATTAAATACATTTCAAATGATATTATAAAATCAATTGAGCGGAACGACTCATTTATATGACCCAATTTCATTACATCCGAATTTTGACCTACGAATCAAATTTTGATAAAACTTGCGTAAATTTATCAAATTGACAATTCTAATATGAAATTGGATACATTTTAAAACATACTGTATAATCAATTTACCTAAAATAGCTAAATCGGACGAATCCGAAAAATTCGGGCATAACCCGACCAAAAATCCAAATTTTCCAAAATTCCAGCATAACCATATAATTAACTATCCAAATCATTCCCGCAGCACATATATACATAACCAAACCATTAATTTAGCTTATCACAAGCTAAATCATACTCAATTACACAAATTAATATTAGGGTTTTCCAGAAAATTATACCACAGGAAAATCAACGATTCGAGGCAAGGGAAGGCCGGGGAAGCTTCGTCGGAGGCTGGGGGTGGCTCGCCGGTGGTCAGAGCTGCTCGCTGGAGCCGGACGCCGGACGCACGTCGCTGTCAGCTGCTGCTGTCACCCGCTCGTGGTGGATGTCGCCCGACGAAGGAGGAGCAAGGAGGAGGAGGCCGGTCGCTGGAGCAGAGGGCAAGGGAGAAGGGGGAGGTGATGGAGGTGTGTCGCCGGTGGTCGGGGTCGAGAGAGAGTCTCGAGTCGAAGCTGTTCACAGACCTGTCGGGGTCAGAGCTGCTCAAGTTGACGATGCGTCGATGACTCGATGGGGACTTGGGGGGGTTGGGGTGAGTCACGTGACTCACGTGAGTGGCCGAGTGGGAACTGGGGAGTGGGCGGGACACGCACGGGCACCGGGGCACACCGCACACGGCCCGAGAGTCACAGGAATTCAAAAAAAAATCCCACCGAGTATTAGTGAATTTAGTGTTGTGCCCGGTTGAAAGCCCCGCCCGGTTTGTTGTGCGGCAAAACCCCTTAAATTATAAAAATTATTTTTATTAAATAAAAAATTTATAAGAATTATTTTTATTAAAAAAATACTTAAATTATGATAATTATTTATAAAAAAAAATAATTAGTTCTTTTTAACTTTATTTTATATTTGCATATATTCTCAAAATTTATTTGATAAACGAGCAAACGAGCCGAATTCGAGTCGAGTTCGAATCAAGCCGGTTTGCGAGCTAACGAGCCGAGTCAACCTAGGCTTGAGTTTAGCTTGTTAAGTAAACGAGCCTAAGATCGAGGCTTGAATTTGATTTGTTTATCTAATCAAGCGAGCCGAGTCGAGCCGTTAACGAGCCGAGTCGAGCCGGCTCGTGAGCCGGCTTGGTTCGTCAACAGCCCTAGTTAGGAATAGTGGTTAGGATTTTTATCCTATGTGTGACCGATCCACCAGTTATAATAATGGTTAGTGTTTTTACCCTATTTGTGACCGATCCAACGGTTATAATAGTGGTTAGGGCATAATGTTCTATGTGCAACCGACCCACCGGTTATAATAGTGGGGGATCCCGAGCTCAATAGAAACAAACCAGAATTTTTGCTAAGGCACATAAAATATAATAATTACTTATAGTGGAATACTATGCGAGTAGGAGCCGAACAGATCCACCGGTTAGGAATAGTGGTTAGGGTTTTTACCCTATGTGTGAGTGATCCACCGGTTATAATAGTGGTTAGGGTTTTTACCCTATGTGTGACCGATCCACCGGTTATAATAGTGGTTAGAGTTTTTACCCTATGTGTGACCGATCCACCGGTTATAATAGTGGGTAGGGCAGGATGCTCTATGTGTGACCGACCCACCGATTATAATAGTGGGGTGTTCCTGTACTCTCATGGATTTGATAAAAGCATGGTGTGAATCAATTTTCGATAAGAGATTAATAAAGTAATTAATCCGGATTATAAATGGGCTTTTATGTATCTACTCAAATGATTGTTTGATATTACGTTATCATGCTGGACTATATGCTTCTTTATTTCTTCTGCATGGTATATGTGATTTTATGTTGGCCTTAGTGCACGATTACCTTAATCAGTACGTAGCGTATTGATCACCCTTTTATGGGTGCCACTCATTCCCACGAATAGTTAGCCCTTATGACTTTGTGCAGGTGGGCGAGACATCAGGCGGGGTTGAGTGTTGAGCTTGTGGTTGGCTCAAAGTTCGAGAGTGTCATGGCCGTATTTTCTCTTCATGTGATTTTATTTCATTATGTTATTTATTTTGTATCGCATTTATTCTTTTTGATATATTACCTTGTATTAAGTATTTCAAACTATTATTACTCTTTTGGACATGAATTATAATTCTTTTATGCGTACTCTGATTTTTTTAATGTTATGCACTCTTGATTTAGGTATTAATTAAAGTTTAACAAAAAATTCTTTTAGCCTTAGCACTTGGTACTGGAACAATCGGAGTGAACTGATATGGTATTAAGTGTGGCGGTAACATCCCCAGAATTCACGGGTTTTAATTTAATTACTTCCACTTAAAAAATAAGTAGTGAATTTTGAGGTGTTACACTCAACCCTAGGTATGCTAGATTGATAGATTTTTTTATTATCCTTACCTTTTGTAGAAAAACATAAGAGTGGGAAACTAATATAGTAGGCGATGCCATCTCTAGAAGGTATTGTATGTTATTCCTATTAGAAGCTAGATTCTTAGAGTTTGGTTGCTTGAAGGAGATATACAAGCATGATGAAGATTTTGCAAGCTACTTTGAAGACCAATGTAACCTTTGAGGATCCTATGTCATATAATATGGCTTCTTAATAAAGAATATCAAGATTTACATCTTCAAGAGTATTATTCGAGTGTTATTGGTATGTAGAAGCACATATAGGTAGGATAGCCAGATATTTTGGGATCTACAAGACCTATGCCATCCGTCAGAAGCACTTCTTTTTGTCTAAGCTGATAAGCGATATACACAGAGTCATAGCTAGATGTGATACATGTTAAAATTCAAAGAGTAACTTCCACTATGGAATTTACACTCCATTACTCATCCCTCATCAACCTTAAAACCATGTGAGTGTGGAATTCATAGTGGCTATACCTAGAACTCAAAGGAAAATTTCCATTATGGTGGTAGTGGATCAGTTTTCTATGATAGCTCACTTCGTCCTATGTCATAAGACGGATGATGCCTCTTATATAACCGATCTATTCTTTAAAGAAACATTAAGGTTACATGGTATTTCTAAGTCTGTTGTCTTGAACGAGGATGCCGAATTCTTTATCAATTTCAAGAAAACTTTGTGGAGGTTGGTTGGTACTAAACTTCTATTTAGTATCTGTAACACCCCCAAAATTTACTACTAAAAAATTTAGTTTGATGATAAGTGTTAAACAAAAGCAAGATGAAAAAACTATAAATTCTGAGGGTATTACCGCCACACTCAGTACTAGATCGGTTCACTACTACTGTTCTAGTACAAATGCTAAGGCTAAGTAGGATTAACTTCAAACATAAGTCGATAATTGAAACAAGCTTTCATAAAAGAAATGATAGTGTTCACCATATAGAAATCAGAGAGCGGTTAAAGAGAGTTATAACCCAAGGAGTAATTAAATAATTTTTTTGAATACATCAAACACAGTACAATAGAATATGACTAGAGCAAAACGATACATAGTAAAAGTAAGATAGAGTCCGGCCAGTCACTCTAGATCCCCAAGCCAAGTTTAGGCTCAACTCTCGGCCCCACCCGATGCCTCATAAGTGTCGTAGGCATCGAAGATATCGTCACCTACCTACACAAACTTAGGTGGGCTCTCTGCTCGTGGGAAGGAGCATCACCCATGAAACGGGTGGTCAGTATGCTACGTACTAAGTAAGGTAACCGTGCAACTAAGGCCAAACATATAAGGCATATAACACAAGCAAATTTCTCCTAATTAAAATACTTATAAATTTCTTCTTGATTTACCCTAATTAATTTCCTTTTTATTTTAATAAAAATAATTAATTTAATTAATTTTTCTAATAAAACCTTATTTAACTATGATTCTTAAAATTAGAATTTTTGGAGTATTTCAATTGTACTCTCATAAACCTAGAGAGGATAACTAGGTAAAGTGTAAATCATCTCCTAGATGGTCATTATGAATATAGGATCATAAATTAAGAGAGGAGTGATTATCATCAAACACCCACTATAAATAAAGAGAGATCCAAATCCAAAAGGCAAAACCATTTGGTAGCGAATGCGGAGAAACTTTTTAGAGTTTCTTGAACTGCTATAAATCATACGTTTATTATTTTTCATCCTTCGTATTTCTCACAAAATTTTAATTTAGCATTATTGTTACAAATACTCTATTCACCTCCCCTAAAGTATCCATACTGGCTTTCAATTGGTATTAGAGCTTGGGGCTTCATCAAGTTAATCTGGCAATCAAAAGCTTAAGATCCTCGAGTATGGATAACTTCATCGGTGAAGATGAAACACCTTCAAAGCCTCCATTGTTCATTGGGAAAAAATTTGGGCTTTGGTAAATGGTGATGAGAAGCTTCTTCAATTCACAAAAGCAAGATTTGTGGTTCATCATTCAACATGGTCCAACTAAGATTCAAAAATCCACCATCAATGGAGTAATTGATAAACTAGTTGAAGAATGGACAGAGCTTGACAAACAAAGGGCCACCTTAAATGACAAAGCTATCTTGATGCTCCATTATGGCCTTGACGAAAATGTACTCGAGCACATCTTAGAATGCACCACTGCTAAATAAATTTGGAAAATATTTAATATCACTTATGGTGGTAACGAGTAAAAAGAAATTACACATCATTGTATCATCCCTATAAAATGATGGAATTTCTAGTAAAAAGGATGAGGTAACCAATTTTTCAACTAACTCTATAATTTATTCATATGATATTGATCATTGCGTAAATCGTTTTGTAATTATGGATTGTCAAATTTTTGAGTTAAATAAAATGTTTTACCACCTATCTCAAAGAATGTAAAATTAAAGAATGAAAATGAACAGTTTACATCTATGATTAAAAGCTTAAATTTTGAATTGGATGTAAAACTTCAAATAATTGAAATTAAATATTTAATAAACTATGAGAATATTAATAAAAAAACCTCTATCAATAAAAAACAAAGCTTCATTTCCCTTTTTAAAAAAATAATTTAGATTCTAAAGAATTGTATTGTTATTGATAATTCACTAAGGAATAACCCCTATGGCCCCAAAAAGATATAGGTACCGAAGCATGTATTTGAAAATTTATTATAGGGAAGAAGAAGAGTAGGAGGAGGAAGAGCTTGTAGGATAAAAAAATGGCAACATCAAAGCCTCTTTTACTTCTTCATAAAATAAAGAGGAATACATGTGAATTTTTCTTAATAACTTCTCTTTTTGAATTACATTATCTTTAACGTGAAATATTGCATGAGTAGATGGCAAACATGTTTACCAACAAGTCTTAACTAAACATAACTTACAAACGTTAAGCATTATTCACTCTTTAAATTTCATTGCTTAATTCATGAAAGTGATGTTAAAATCATGTTCGAATATACTAGATAACTAGTGATTTGATTATGAATTAGCCTGCATGATTTATGCTTAAACTAAGTTTACAATGCATGTTAAATTCATGAATTGATTATCCTTCATGCTCATAATAGTGTTTATGACCTAAAGAGACCAATCGAATAGTGGAAAAACTATTTGATGTATTAAAGGGATTAGTCAATGTGTCCCCTTTGAACCAGTCGATGGGTATGAGCTTTATTTTTCAAAACAGGTTGATGTGTTTGTCAAAATAATCAACTAGTTGTCTAGGGTATATAAGGTTTTTTTAACAAAACATTTGACCTTGCTTTACTTTCCTTCAATAGGCCACTTGAACCCAAACTAATTTTCTATACTCCTCTCCTCAATTCCTATTCTTTTTGCCCACCAAATCTTATAACCTTCACCTCACCAAGGAACACACCCTGGACAACCATTTCTTTCCATCTAGTTATGAGCAAACAAATTGCTAAGTGGCTTTAAGGAAAATATATTTGTCCTTATATGTTGCATCAACATTGATGTTTGAATCAATCAATTTAATTTTTCCTTTATGCAACATCTACATGACTCTCACATGTTCCCACTAATCATCCTCAAAAGTCCTCACTATCACGAGTTAGTCAGAATCTTATGGAAAAACCTATCCTACAATAAAATCACCCTAGTGATAACTTGTTATAATAAAAGGGTTGAGATACATTTTATTAAGACCAGGGTAGTTGAGATTCTTGGGTTTCCATGGGAAGAAAATAATTAAGAAAAAAATTTATTAATTTTAACATTGATTCCAACATTATCAAGATTCCCTTATACATAAAATCTCTTTGATCTTCACATTCATCCACTCTTTGAGCTCTTGAATGATATCTACTTTGATTTTATTTGAATTTTCTATGATAATTTAAATGTTTCTACAAATGGTTCCACTCTCCCCACTAGATTCCTAAGTATTCCCATTTGGGTTGATGAGGCTAGACATGTTAGGAGCCTAAGTATTTAAGTGGCCACCTCTTATGGGGATTACATATAAGAATTAGATAAGCATGAGGACTCATGACATCATTATGTAATATGTGACTAAGCATCATTATGTGATTCGAGGCACCATTAGCTCTTACTGTCTATAACCCTATAAGAGAGTATTATATTATTCTATTTACACAGTGTTGTTCCCATGTGTGACATATAAGGCTGATATGATTCCTAGAAATTGTGTAATCCCCCAAAAAATTTAGAAAACCTATAATTTAATAAATAGCTTTTATTTGAAATAAATTAACTTTTAAAATTATATAGTTTAATTATTTTATGGATTTTTGAATATATAAAATTATATAGGAATATTTAATAAATTAAAATAAATGTTTTATTATTTTGTCGTACTCATTTTATTTAAATAATTTTTTTACTAAAATTATCCTTTTTAAGCCCATATATTTAATTATATTAAATTAAATTATTAAATAAATTTATTATTAAAAATATTAAATCCTATTATTTTATAAATTAAATTATATTAAGTTTTCCCTACTTTCCCATTTTCCTTTTTTTTTCCTTCTCCATTTTCCTCCTTTTTCTTTTTTTTTCTTTTTCCATTCCTTTTTCCTTCGGGTCGTCCACTAGGCCAGGCCTACCTCCCTTCTCCCCCCAAGCGATTGGGCCTTCTGCCCACTTCCTCCCCACCTCTCCTTTCCCCGGCGCAGCAGCCCAACTGCCTCCCCTCTTTTCTTCTTTCCTTTTTCCCTTGGACCAGACCGGCCCAACTTCTTTTTTTCTTTTCCTCCGCCGGTCTGCTCGCCCGGCCCCTTCTTCTTCCCTCTTCTTCTTCTACCTTCTGCCCCGATCTGCTCCCATCGTCCATGCACGAACCACGCCCTGCAACTGCCACGCCGACCTGCTGCCACCTACAGCTCTCTCCCTCCCTCTCACTCTCTCTCTCTCTCTCTCCCCCATCCCTTTCTTCCCTTTTCGGACCCAAACCATCCCTATACCACAGCCCGCGTGCCCCTTTTCCTTTCCCTCTTCTTCCCTTCACCTCCCTGTCACCCGACCACCATCTGCCACCCTACAACCTGCCCTGGCCGGCCACCTACTCCCCTCTGCCGCCTCTTATTTTTCTTCATCCCTCCTTGCCTCATCCTACTCATAATTTTGAGACCTCTTTCCCTTCCCCGATTATTTTCTCTCATTTTCTCCTCCTTCCCATTCTTCCCTGGTTTTTACATGCCACCGCCAACCGCCGCTCCAACCACCGCACCAAGCCCCTACGCCGCCCACTGCCACCCTATACCTCAGCCCTACACCACCACGAGACCTCCCAAGCCACCCTCGAGCCTCTACAGCTCCTCCCTTCTCCACCTCTTCTTTTTCTCCCCACTTTTCTCCCTTATCGCCAAGCCACCTGCAACTGCCCCGTTCTCCACCGTCCGGCCACCTCTGTCGCCAACAAAACCACCAATCCACACCCTGCAACCTCCTCTACCACCCACACCTTCTTTTCCCAAAACTAGTCTCTTCACCCCCTCCATTTTCCCCTCTCTTTTCCTTCCTCCTCAGCCACGCCCAGCCTGACAATCATCTTCGCCGCCTTACTGTCGCCGCCTCCGCCGCCGTGAAACCATCCCCAGCCTCCACCTACACCCCCTCTTCACTTCTGCACCCTTCCCTTGCCTCCAATCCTCCCCCATCTACCTCCTTTCCTAGCCTAAAGATCCCAACCCGAAAGTAGCCATTTTTCCTCCTCTCACCCCCTCTTCGAGCCTTCCTCCTTTTTATTGTGCATGCAGCTCATGTTGCATGAGCGGGATGAGCTACTTCCTGCTTTAGTATTTTAGTACAAAATTTTGAAGGTATAATAGCATTTTAACTTAAGTGTTTCATTAATTAAGTTTTATAAAGTTTTATGCTTTGGTTTTTCTTATTTCTAATATGATAAGTTTTGACATTATTTTTAGGTATTGGTTTTGCTAATCAAAGCTTGAATCTTTAACTGAGATACCGGTAAGGTTCGATTTTTGTGGGATTAAGGTAATCGTTAAACCTCACTTAAATGCATGGAAAAACGTATGCTAGCACATTAGGGATTTTAGTATGATTTTATGCATGTTATGTGTTGCCTAGCATGATAAATGTGGTTGCTTATATTGATTGATAAAAAGAAGAGCACGCTAGATTTTGTACCATGCGTAGAGATGATACTTAAGGAAGGAGTTTGATATTTGATGGAAATGTTAAATGCTTTTCTATGATGTATTATGTTGCTAATGCATGAATAATATTATTGTGAGTCTAAGGGTATATTAGTAATATGCCTATGTAAGTATATGATCTAATATATGTAGTTGCTAATGGGTATTATGTTGAATAATGACAAGTGGTGGAGTTAAATGATAAGAATGAAGTGCTAATATTAGTATTTTATATAGTAGTGGTAAATTCATAAAAGTGGTGTAATAAAGGGGTTAAGTGGTAATTTTATAAGTGAAAGGGGTATTTTGGAAATTTTGTAGTAAAGGGGTATTTTGGTAATTTTGTAGTAAAGGGGTATTTTGGTAATTTTAAAAGAAAGGGGTAAAATAGTGATTTTGTAAGCAAAAGGGTATATTGGTAATTTCGAAAGAAAGGGGTGAAATGATAATTTTATAAGTAAAAGGATAAATTGTAAGTTGTAAGAAAAAGGGGTATTATGGTAATTTTTGGAGGCAAAAGGGCAATATGGTAATTTTATGATTAAATGGCAAAATGGTAAATTTACAGGTAAAGGGGTATTATGGTAATTTTGGGAGTAAAGGGTAAAGTGGTAATTTTGAAAGTAAGAGATAAATGGTAATTTTAAAAGAGAAGGGCAAAATGGTAATTTGTAAGAAAAGGGTAAAATAGTAATTTTGGATGTAAAAGGGTATTATGGTAATTTGTAAGCAAAAGGGTAATATGGTAAATTTGGATGTAAGGGGTAAAATGGTAATTTTCATAAATAAAAGGATATTATGGTAATTTGGAAGTAAGGAGTAGAAGAATAATTTTGTAAATAAAAGGGTATTTATGGCAAACTTGAGAGTAAGAGGTAACTTGGTAATTATAAAAACGATGAAGGGTAACTTGGTAATTAAATTATGATTATAGAAGAGTAATATAATATTTATAAAAATGGAGAAGGGTATATTGGTAATTATAAATATGGAGAAGGGGTAAATTGGTAATTATAATTATGGAGAAGTGTAAATTGGTGTTTATAATAATGGAGAAGGGTAAAATGGTAATTATAATAATTGAGAAGGGTAAAATGGTAATTATGACCATGAAAAAGGGTAATTTGGGTAATTTAACCAACTAAGGGGCAATTCGGTAATTATGATGATGGAGAAGGGAATTTGGTAATTTAATCGACTAAAGGGTGAGTTAGTAATTATTTAACCTACTAAAGGGGCAAATTGGTAATCATGATAGCGAAGGTGGGTAATTTGGTAATTTATTCGTTAAAGGGCAAGTTGTTAAGTGTAATAAAAGAAAAGGACAAATTGGTAATCTAACCAACCAAATGGGAGATATGTTAAGTGTAGCAATTATGAGGGGTGAATGGTGATCTAAAAAGCGTACGGGATAACTTGGTAACCTAAACCGGATAAGGGGTAATTTGGTAATTATGCAACTTGAAGGGTAATCCGGTAATTTGTCAAGTAAGGAAGGGATGACTTAGTAATTATATAAGTAAGGGGTAAATGAGTAATTTGTACCTAACATGTCGTTGTGATTGTGGAATTTCATAATATGATTCAAATAATGTTGATTAGCAAGGTAAGAGTATTTGATAATTGGTAAGTATCACAAGAACAAATCCTAATTCGGAATTAGATGAGATTATGATGGCCTTAATGGTTTCTCTGTGATATCTTGGATAACCATCTGAATAAGAAATGACTAATGATATCATAATGATTAAAAGTGAATAAGTATCTGATTATTGTGCTTTTTGTGATCACCTTAATTAAGACACTAATACTTAAAGTGAAAAACTTGAGATCGGGAATAAGACTCTTTAGGGGTCGCTACCCTACAGACGTGGTTTAGTCCACGATTATTCTGGTATTTGCTGGTGTGCCTTTGTGCCCTAGTCAGGCCCTATATCTTACTATATCTAACTCTGCGGACCTAGTTAGGGGGTATGCATACTTATGGATTAGGTGTCCTTGTCGGTAGGGTACTGAGTAGCTTTATGTACCAGTACGACCAGGGTACCTTTGCGTCCCTGGGTTCGTGGTTGAAGGGTACTGAGTAGCTTATATGCACCGGTACAACCGGTGTACCTTTGTGTCCTGGGTTCTTGATCTCCCGTCCAAGTCAAGTAAATATAATTGTTGTGCTGATTAAAGAAAGGAAAAACACTAATTACAAAAGTGAAGATTAATGAGCTGGGCCCAATTGACTTATGATATTGAGTACCGATCCACCGGTTATAATAGTGGCCCAGGAGAGTGTTGCCCTGGCAAGTGATTATGAGTATCGATCCACCAGATATAATAGTAGCCCAGGAGAGTGTTGCCCTGGATGATGATGATATGTATTCTGATCCACCGGTTAAAATAGTGGGGGCCCGAGCTCAATAAAATAAGCATTGGATGTGAATAAATTATGGAAAGATATTAATCACTTACAGTGGAACACCTTGTGAGTCGGGGCCAGACCGGTCCACCGGCGAATAATAGTGGCCAGGAGCATTATGCCTTGGAGATCGATCCACCGAAAATAATAGTGGTCAAGAGTGTTCTGCCCTGTATGTATTGCGGTCAACCGGCTATAATAGTGGGGCTCCCGCACTCACTTGGATATAACGAGATAGATGATTAAATAATGATGGACTAATGGCTTAAGGCCCAAAAGTATCGATCGTACCTTATAACTTGTTGATATGTGGCAGCCTTGTTATATATGTGATTGTTATGTATGCACCTCTCATTACATATGTCTATAGCTTGCATTATGTGTTGCATTACGGGCCTATTTTTAAGTGTGGTATTAAAGGGTTACTCAGTACTATAGTACTGAAGGGTTCCACTCGTGGGGCCCCTGCCTATTTAATGGGCAGTGTCCTTTACAGGTCTTTTTAGGTGCTACTCAAGTGGGAAACAAGAAAGAGAGTAAGGAATTATCCTGTACCATTAGGGTTTTTCTCTTTCTCTTTTAAATTCTTGGTTTTAATGTTAATGTTGTTAAAGTAACCATCATTGGTGGATTTTATTCTTGTAAATGATTTGATGCGCTACTTTGATTTGAAAATGGATTGTAAATTGTGTTTTACACTTTTGGCCTTAGCACTTAGTACTGGAACGGTAGGAGTGAACCGGTCTGGTACTAAGTGTGGCGGTAATATCCCCAGAATTCACGATTTTATAAATTGCTTCCGCTAACTCTTTCAAATAAAACGAAATTTTTCAGTAGTGAATTTTGGGGATGTTACAAATTGGTATAAGGTTGACTGTATCTTATTAGAGTTTTCCATGTGCTTTAGGATTGACATATCTCAAAACATATCACACATGGAGATTCAGACACACACTTCTTTAAGGTATGGTTTCAATTCCATTCATCTCCATTTCAAGAATGGATTGGATATCTTTGATAAGACAACCTTACAAGTTATAGGATATGATTTGCGACAATATGGTCAGAGTCTCATACTTACTATGAAGGCTAGAGCTTCATTAACATGCAATAGTAGGATACTGTTACTTAAGCTCCTTGTGCTCATGATACAGATGATCAGGATATCCATCCTAGTACTCATGGTCCACTTGCTACACATCCCACAATTCCTCTTGCTATATCATATACTTTGTCCATATCCACTTCTCTCCTCCATCAACTCCTTAGGGTAAAGCTACAATTTAAGGTATGTAAGGCTTGCCTATCAGAGGTTTTCAAACAGTTGACTATAGGTTTACACTTATAGATTATATACAAGCTAAATCATGGTATCAAGCTTTCTAGTCTTAATAACCTTGTTCATTTCATGCATCTAACTACCTATATTGAGGGTTCATTAGGTATATAAACTCATGTGTATACTCCTACATCTGCTACAATATAGAATTAGGCACAAGATACATCTATAGCTCCACAATATACTATATTTGAGGGTGACATGGTTACATCTATTGTCGTTATTAGTGATTAGGATGTTAAGGTTAATGACACTAAGGAGACTGCACCTCAACTCAATACTAAGAGAGTGTGGATTGGGCACTCAAGATGGTTTTGACACTAAGTTAGATAACATAGATAAAGAGAACTCAGAGGATACACTATTATATGATTCTCTTTACTCATATCCAAATGCTCTTATGATTTAGCTCACCACTATTCCTCACCCATCTAGATCCATACCTTTTGAGCCTAGCCTTACATCTACATCTAGGTAAGATCTAGGTACCATTTTTGCTCATTAGAGCTCTACATAGTCATGGTCATATAAGTGCATAGACCATTTGCTTATTTTAATGATATTTTTTCTGTCATACTCATACTCTCATTTTTATCCCTATAGGATGTTTGTTGTCATATCTTCATAAAACAAATTTTTCTAGGTTAATTTACTCATATATCAGGAAGAATTACTCTTAAATGTTTTTAGATCATATTTGATTAATTAAATGAACTTTATTTAATTTCTTCATGCCCTAATGGATTGATGAGTAATGATAATATTCTATAATGCACACTTAATGTGCTTATGTATCTATCACACTTTCATGCTTTTTGATGATGTATCCCACACATGAATAAGTTAACTTATTTAATGATATCACTCATGCAAGTATGCCTTCAATGTTACATTTTGAGAAATTGGTTGAAATATTATATCATTGAGATAGTGCTTCACTTAAGTATATTTTTAAAATATGCTCGCAACATTTTTGAGATATTTCTAAATTTAGTAAGAAGTTTCATCATTATGATACTTATACTCTCCTGTGATCAAATTGTCTTGATAATTACTAACTCTATTATAAAAGAAAAGTTCCTCTATTGCACTTAAGTATAGGTTACATGTTGAATGGAATCTATAAACTGCACATTAGATTACTCTTGAGATTCCACCATAACCATTTAGCATGTGAGAAAATCAAAAGACACTAGGAGAAGAGTTCTACCTTACTCACATTGGTTATCCATATCTAGTAAACTCTAACCAAATGACTTGACATGCATTAAACTATTTTATTTAATTCAGGTTGTTCACCCTAAAGCCTAAAAAAATATAGATTATATGCTTAAGGGGCTATTTTATATTTTTCTCATTGAGTCCATCTGATTTCCCACAAGGTATACTCTCTTGTGCGTGTAATATATTCCTTAGATTCTCTAGATTTGATGTTTGCTTATGATTGATTGGAACATTTTATACTTCTTATTGTTAACATATGCCTTACTTTGCTTCATCTTTCTAAGCATTCTTATGTTTGATCACTATTTAAAATTGTGTATATTTGTGATGACTTGATATATATGGGACCTCAGTGTTGTTATAGGTTACAATCAAATATACATGCTTATAAATTGTCTTTTCTCATAAGTGATATGCCTTGAATTGTTATATTTTCTCCACTAACTCTCTCTTGTGATTATTTGAAAGATCTAACATGATGAAAGTTTACATGATACACCCTACTATAAATATCATAGGTTATATCCTATTAACCACTCTGGGTAATTTAGCATATTTATGTAAGGGATTTGGATATAGTGAACTTGAACTTATAGGTTCCTCTCACATGACTCTATGAATTGGATGATAAGATATCTATTATGAATTATATGCTTTCCACCTTAATTTTGAAATTTCATTATAGCCTTGTTTCTTATGTATAAACTTGTCTTTGAATTATTTGATGCACATACTTCACATTGCTCCATTGATAATAAAAAAATACTAAGCGTAATTCTATTTTCTTACATCTTTTTGTACTCTTTATTTTGGACTTATATGATACATGAACCTCTTTTTATATCTAATTTATCATTTTGTGAATATGTATGATTTTAGAATCATCATGCTAGTCTATGCTTCCACTTTCATATCTTTAGCTGAGACATGGTTTGACTTATGCTTAATATTATCATAAATCTTTTATATCCTATGAGCGTGCATGATACTTTTAATAAGTTTTCTTAAAGTTGATCTTGATTATCAACCTCTATGTTTTTCCTAAAAAATTCAAATCTTTCAAGTCATATGTGTTGGGATAACTACTTTCTTGATGTACACATCTTCACCCTCCTTCTCCTTCTCGCTTATACATTGAGAAGCAATTCATGGATGACTTTGTAATTAACGCTTATAACTTTATTTCCATTAAAGTGTGAATGCTAATGCTTATTTGTAATAATTTGATATTTCATTCCACTCATATATATTCCATGAAATGGAAAGTGCTTAGGACATGTTTCCTTTGCTAGCTTTGCATCCATGCATCTAAAAAGTGTCTCCTTTTAATTACTAAATGATCATACTTAATATAAATGGATGATCTTTTATGTTTTGAACATTTTGGTTCTTATGTGCATGATTCATCCTATTTATCTTCCTCATACTTCTCATCCATTCATTACTATAAAATGGAAACAAGTGATATAATATAGGCATAATAGAGAGTTAGGACACTTCCTTACTTGAGTATACTAGTGCATAAATAATATGTTGCCTAAATATGTTTGTTTTAGTCTTTCTTTTGCATAACCAATTATAACACAAAATTGCTCATTTGTTTCTTGGGCATAAACTTATAACTATAATATTATTTTTCACATCATTTATGGTTCTTAATTTTATACAAATTCTTGATGGCATGTGTTTCTATGAGCTACTCTTTGGTCTTTTTTCATGTTATTGACTCTTAAGTGATGTTATGCCCCTATATTATTTGATCATAAACATTCATTCTTGATATCATTATAATGTTACCTATTTCTTGCATGCTTTTGTACACATCTTAGCCACACACAAAATTGTCTATTTATCGGCTAGATTGATTAGATGCAACTCTGAAATTGATTGATCACATAACTTCATTGCTAGATTCACTTATGATACATCATGTACATGATCATTATCGTCTCTCAACATAATGTTAAAATATATCCTTATTATGCTTAAATGTATTACTTAGTACAAATGAGTGATACTCTTACATTTCATTGATGTGTTGGTCTTGATCTCCAATTCATCGTATTATTAACAAGTTACTCATTAAATTGATCATTCATCACATTCCTTATTTTTCTTATGCTTTATTTCCACTATATAAAAGGAAACATATAATAAGGTATTGTGTCACAACCTTTAAGATTAAATTATCATTACAGTCTCATGTTGATCTCTGTTCATGTTGAGGGACACTTTTTCATATTTTTATAAGCCTTACCATGCTCACCCTCTTGTTTGTTAACTTAGTTGGATTGATGTAACTCTGAAATTTATTTTTATACAATTTATATTACTTGAGTATCTTTATGAATCACTAAATGCCCCATGCCTCATTGCTATAAATATTGGAATTATGAAATCTCATAAGCTTTAGTGATATCATTTATAAGTTATTCCCATGAATGTTGATACTCATATTACCGCTTTATAATACCCCAAAATTCACTACTTTTTTTTAAGTAGAAGAATTTAAAATTGAAAACCTGTGAATTCTGGGGATGTTACCGCCACACTTAGTACTAGACTGGTTCACTCCAACCGTTCCAGTACCAAGTGCTAAGGCTAAAAAGATTATTTCCAAAATTAAACCGAGAGTTCATAAAAAGAATTAAAAAGATTATAGCATAGAAATCGAAGTACGCATAAAAATTTATAATCAATAATAAGATAGAAATCAGAGTGCGAAATCAAAATTCCTCGAAGGGAATAATGTCTACAAACATTAATATTTAATTAAGAAAAATCTAATATAAGAAAGAAATATCATAAGGAAATAAAATATCACGGAGAGAAAAGCCGGTCACATCACTCCCGATCATCAATCCAAAAAAAATGCTCAACACTCAGCCCCGCCTGATGTCTCGCCCACCTGCACAAAGTTAGAAGAGCCTACTACTCATTAGAATGAGCAGCACCCATGAAAAGGGTGGTCAATACGCTACGTACTGAGGAAGGTAATAGGTGTACTAAGGCCAACACATAAAATCACATAAACCATACAGAATAATAAAAAGAGTATAAAGTCCAATATAATGACATAAAGGCATATGAACATTCAGGTGAATATACAAAGGTTCAATTATAGTCTAGCTTAATTACTTAATTAATATTTTATCAAAATTCTTTTCACACCATGCTCTTTATCAAGTCCACACGAGTACAGGAACCCCACTATTTTAGCCGGTGAATTGGTCTCCAGGGCACTTCTGTGCCTGGCCAGTATTTTAGCCAGTGGATCAGTCACGAGGGTAACATACCCTACCACTATTTTATGTCAGTGGATCAGTCTGGCCCTTGCTCGCATGGTGTTCCACTATAATTATTAATGTCTTTTACGTGTCTTAGCAAACTATAGGGTTTGGTTTATTGAACTCGGGATCCCCCACTATTATAGCCGGTGGATCGGTCACTTAGGGTAATATACCCTACCACTATTATATGCTTGTGGATCGGTCTCCAGGATACCTTGGTACCTGGCTACTATTATGCCGGTGAATTGGTCTAGGCCCGGCTCAATACTCTTTCACTTTACATGATTAATGTTTTAAGTGTATTATCCAAAAATTTTTACCCTAGACATGCATAACTCACTCTCCCCACACCTATCCTCCAACGGGCTCGTTCCATATCATCAAACTCATGTACCTCCCAACTTTCCCCAACATCCTTTCCTCTATATCCTATCTCACATTAGAAGTCCAACTCTTAAGTATATGGGTCAAGTCCCACTACTTTACACCTCCAAGTCCACTCCACATCTCACTCTAGGGTTTTATCCTGAAACCCTAATTTAAACCTATGTGGTCCATCCCACTTCCCTTCACACGACCCAATTCATTTTTAACCCTCCACACATCACAACCTTTAGATTCAACTCTCATCACGCCTCACTCCTTAAGCACATGTGTGGTCACAAAATACTAGGTAACCACACCAAACCCTAACTGGCCACAACAAACCCTAGCTTCCTCGTGTCCACATGTCACCCTTCCATTTCTCACATTCCACTTATTATTTTTCCATGCCAATCATGTTCATCCTTATTTGATTATTTTCATCATTATCTCTTACTCCACTCACCCTCATTTATTTCTCCTTTTTACTACCTCCTCAAATTAGGATTTTTACCCCAAACCCTAGTTCAGCCTCCTATGTACCCTTATACTGTCCTACGTACTATTTTTCACCCAAAACTTCCAAACACCCAAATAACTCTTCTATTACCTTCCTTACATCCCAAGTCAACTTTTCATACGTAAACTTTACTCCCATGCATACGCTAACCTTCTCATGCAAACCTTCAAACTTTCTCATGCAAAACCCTAAATCCATCCATGCAAAACCTTAGAGTCCTCCATGCAAAACCCTAAATCCATCCATACAAAACCCTCGATTCCTCCATACATAACCCAAGATTCCTTCATATAAAACCCTAGATTATTCCATATAAAATTCGAGATTCATCCATACCAACTCTAGATTCAATCCATACAAAACCCTAGATTAAATCCTCCTATGCAACACCATAGAATCTGTCGTGCAAAACCCTAAGTCCATCCATACAAAACCCTACTTTAGATTCTCCCATGCGACACCATAAATTAGATTCTCCCACATGAAACCCTAAATTCCCCATTTTATTCTTCCACTCATGGATCATTAAAATACTTAGGTCAACTCACATCCCTTGGTCAACTTATTCCCCTTTTGTCAACTTACTCCCCTTGATCAAACTCTTTCCCTTTTAGTCAACTTACTTCCCTTGGTCAACTTCTGTCCTCATTCTCCTTTTTCATCCTTTCCCCCGCACAGACCACATTAACATCCTCACATGCATGTATTACAGGGTCACAACATATTTCATCACATACACATAGTACACATGCCAGATAATAACACAGAAACATACTTCAACTCCACGTCATACCACATACGAAATAATTATAATGATAGGCATAAGATATAACACATATAATGCACATCAACACACATAAGGCCTTAGTAACACCCTTACCTAAAATGACACCGGTCTTGGAGCACGCTCCTACGCCTCCTTAGGGCTTTGACTATATGAGGGGAAAACTAAAGATTAGATTCCCTCCTACCAAAAAATATTATTATTTACTAATTTATTCTAAGACTAGGTTTTTGATAAAATAATAAAAATATTAATAATAATAATCATTAACTAATTACTAAATTTGGCTAAAAATATAGAAATAATAGTGATATTGTAAAAGTTGATATTATAAGGGTTTGAAGATTTAATTCTAATAATAGTAGTAGTAGTAGTAGTAGTAACATTAATGATAAAATTTAGTAGTAGTAATAATAATGATGATAAAAACCATAATAATATTGCAAAAAGAATTAATAATCATAATGGTAATAATAGTAATGATAATAATCGAAGATAAAATGAAGTAGGGTTTTGACCCTACATTGAATAATAATAAAACT
Source organism: Tamarix austromongolica (assembly GCA_039764185.1). Lineage (NCBI taxonomy): Eukaryota > Viridiplantae > Streptophyta > Magnoliopsida > Caryophyllales > Tamaricaceae > Tamarix > Tamarix austromongolica. The sequence continues at coordinate 47,991,014 of CM077816.1, read as the reverse complement.
AATAAGTAATAATAATAATAATATTATTATTATTATTATTATTAATATTAATAACACATGATATTTATAATACTACTGCTAAAAGTCAAAATAGGCATAATAGGGTATCAACCCTATATAAAATAATAATACTAACATTGAAAATAATAATAATAATAATAATAATAATAATAATAATACATATCACTTATAATAATATTAATGATAATAATAATAATAATGATAATGTTAACAATAACAATAATAATAATAATAGTAAAAGTAGTAGTATTCAATTTAAACAATAAAATAGGGCTTCGACCCTCTTGATAAATAATAATAATAATAATAATAATAATAATATATTAGTGATAATAATAATAATAATAATAATAATAAATAAAATAAAATCTCATAATAATACTAATAATATTAATAATACTAATAATACTAATACTAATAATCTACTAAGCCAAATAGGGTCGGCCCTAATAAGAAATAATAATTCTAATAATATTGAACTTAATAATAATAATAATAATAATATTCGAATAATAGGTTGAAAATTAAAATAAAATAAAATAAAATAAGATTAATTAAATAGAAAAGAAGGGTTGAGAGGGTTTAAGGTTTAACCTTAGACTGGTGGTGACAGGCGATGCCGACGGTGGTGCACGACGGTGGCCGAAAAAATGAGAAGAAAAGGGGAAAAGTTGAGGGCTCGGAAAAAGAGAAAGAGAAAGAGGGTGGAAGTAAGGGTGATTATGGTTGCCTAGAAGGAGATGAACAGAATAAGGGTGGTGGCACAACCAATGGTGGCGGTGCACGGCGGCGGTGGTGGTGGCCGAACGGGGAAAAAGAAAAAAAAGAGAGGAGGAGAGGGAGGAAGAGGAAAATAAAGGTAGGGGAAGATAGAGGAGGGTCTGCAGGGGTTTTTGGAAGGTGAAAGGAGCAGTGGCAGTGGCGGAAGTGGTGGCTAAGGGTGGTGCGAAGGGCCGCGGAGGTGAAAAGGAAAGTTGATCGGGGAGGAAATTTTGCACAACCGGGGTGTCTTGTGCAGGGCAAATTGAGGGAGGTGGGTGGTTCAGTTAGTTAGAGGGCGGTGTGGGGAAGACTTAGGTAGGCAAATCAGGCAGTGTAGTTGGCCGACGGTGGAGGAAATAGCATCTGAAATAGCAGCGGTGCATGAGAGGAGAAGATCTAGGTTTCGAAGAAAGGTTCGATCCCAGGTTGTGGAGGGGTTATTTTAATAAAAGTAATTTATTTAATTAATTTTTCTAACAAAATCTTATTTAACTATAATTCTTAAAATTAGAATTTTCAGGGCATTTCACGCTTCCACTACATATATAGTTTAAGATAATAATATTGTAACACCCCCAAATTTACTACCGAAAAATTTCGTTTAGATCGAAAGGTTTAGCAGAAGCGAAAGATTTAAAACCGTAAACTTGGGGGTATTACCGCCACACTTAGCACCGGACCGGTTTACGCCTACCGTCCCGATATTAAGTGCTAAGGCTAAATCAAACCATCGTTAGTAAGAACCATCAAAAACATAAGTTCATTGCCGTCATAAATCATTTAAGAAAACACGAGTCGACCACAGACATAATAATGTTTAAGATTACAACTTAGGAGTTCCACTCCAAAATACGAACAAAATACAAATACGTCTAACTCAAGATAAACGGAAACGAAGATAGTAGAAGAGTCCAGCCGGCTCGCTCTCGGCCCCAACCGAGGTAGGCTCAACACTCGGCCCCACCCGATGCCTCGTAGGTATCGTAGGCATCGAAAACATGATCTCCTACCTGCACAAGGTCAGAAGGGTCCTCTGCTCGTGGGAATGAGCAGCACCCATGAAACGGGTGATCAGTACGCTACGTACTGAGTAAGGTAACAGACGAGCTAAGGCCAACGCAAAGTGCAACATAACATACAAGGTACAATACACAGGAGACATGGAATAACACAGATGATGCAAGTTAGCAATGGCCTACTCAAACCTCTTCTTTCATAACCCTTGTAATTAGTCATTTCACCTTATAAACTTTATTAACCCATGAGAGTGCAGGAACCCCACTATTATAGCCGGTGGATTGGTCACTTATAGGGCAGAACGCACCTAACCACTATTATATGCCGGTGGATCGGTCTTTAGGGCACAACGCTCCTGGCCACTATTATGCCGGTGGATCGGTCTGGCCCCGACTCTCATGGTGTTTCACTGTAAGAATATAGTAGCTTTCCCATAGTCCATTTACAACACACCGTTTGTTTTGTTGAGCTCGGGATCCCCCACTATTATAGCCGATGGATCGGTCACTTATAGGGCAGAACGCACCTAACCACTATTATACGCCGGTGGATCGGTCTCCAGGGCACCCCGGCACCTGGCCACTATTATGCCGGTGGATCGGTCTGGGCCCGGCTCAACAATCTTACTCTTTAAGTAATTAGTATCTTATTCGTGTCTTATGGAATAAGGTCTCACCCTTGACATGCATATCTACTACCCTCTACTTCTCCCTTTCGAGGAGGCTCCTCCCATATCTTGAGACTGTTCTCCCCTTCTCACGCCCGATGTCCAACCCCTCTTACTCTTATACATAAGGAAAACGTAGTAAGGGCACACTCTCCTAGGAATATGGGCTAACCGTAACACAACAATATCGGTCCCGCATGTCCTCGCCCCTCTAGGGTTCCTCCTTGGAAAACCCTAATTTGGGCCTATATGGCCCCACCCTTTCTTACCCATCCTAACTTTACTTTGTTCCTTGTCTCACATCCCGTCTCTACTAAGAGATTCTCAAAATATACCCCTTTATTTCCCCACTCCGCATATGACCTCCAAACCCTAGTTGGCCACACCAAACCCCAGCACTTTACTTCCTCCCCAAGTAACCTCCCCTCTTTGCCCCAAAACCTCTTCTCTCATTTATAAATCCATACTCGTCCTTCATACAAGTGGACTCTCACTCTCAACCCCATACTCCATCCCTCCTTGATCATTTTTACCCTTGTACCCTTCAAATTGCTCACTTCCTCCCAAAACCCTAATCGGGTCCCTTAGGCACCCTTACACCGACCCACATAAAATTTTTCACCCACGTCTCCAATGGGTCCATAACTTCGACATTATTTTATTCACTTCCTAAATTAACTTTCCTCACGTAAGATTCATCCCCATGCATAATTTAAACACTCCATGCAGACTCTCCAACACCCACTGACACACAAAACCCTAACAAGGTCTCTTATGCGCCAACTTACATACTATTTTTCATACTAAGTCTCCAATCATTCCAAGACTCTCCCAAGCTCTTACTTACAACCCAAATCAACTTTTCATATGTAAGGATCATGCCCATGCAAGGTCTAGTCCCCCAATACAAACTTCCCCAAAAAGTCCATCTCCCCGTCGTTCTTTCATTATCATTTCATGCTACCCAAAACCCTAGCATGCATGTCCTAGAGGGCCATAACAAGTCACATCATCAACATCAACATCAAACATGGCACATGTCATACACGTATAATATAAGGCACACATAACATACCTCATGATCCACACTACGCTACACAAAACAAGTTATTCATAACACAGGCATAATACACATCAGCATGGCATGCTCATCATTCACCCACACATTTCATCACACATAGCACAAGGCCATAGCTTCATCCTTACCTATTTGGGCACCGGGCTTGGAGCACGCTCCTCTAGCTCCTTAGGGTTCGGATCGGGGTCACCTATGAAAAGGGGAAAAAAGCTAAGTATTAGTTTCCCTCAAAGTACCGTCATCCCTTATTCTAGTTTAGGATTAGGGTTTATAATACTAAAGTGGGTATTATACAAAAACTAGGGTTTTTATCTTAAAGTTAGTGTATTAGCCATTACTAGTCAAAATGCATTTATTTTTTTTATACTAATTGTTACCCTTATATGGTTAAACCCATTAGTTCTAATCTTGTAGTAATAGGGTTTATGCTAACTATAGGAAAATAGTGATAGTAGTGGTAATAGTAAAAGCTAATAATATTAATAATACTATTAAGGATGGTAATATTAGTAGTAATAACAATACTAACCCTAGTAGTGATAATAACAATAACAAAACCCAATATGGTTAGGTACTAATAATAATAACCTTAGTAAGATTATAGAGATAATAATAACAATAATAGGGTTGTTAATATTATTACTTATAAAAAAATAAGACTAAAGTTTAGTATAATAGGAGCTAGGGTTCCAAGGGATGTTAGCATAGTAAAAATGGTAACGTTAATATCAGAAGTCACAATATTAGAAATGATAATAATAATAAGGGTAATAATACTCATAATAATAATAATAATAATAATAATAATAATAATAATAATAATAATAATAAAAGAATAATAATAATAATAATAAGCATAATGGTATTAATATTAGTTAACTTAATAATAATTATATGGAAATAAAGTTTAAGGCTTGGGATGAGTAGAAGACCACCTAGGGTCGGTGGTGGTCCGGCGGCGGCGACGGCGGCGGCGATGGGGGAGGAGAAGAGAGGAAAAGATGGAGGTGGTGGTTAGATGGGAGGAGAAAAAGGGGGAGTTAAGTGTGGGGGAGGAGACAGCAGGGAGAGGGGAGTGGAATGGGGGTGGTGGCGTGAGAAGGGCGGTGGCGCGCGGTGGTGGACGCGGCGGCCGAAGGAGGGAGAAGGTGGTGGAAAATGGTGGAGACCGGTGGAGAAGGAAGCAGGGGGTAAGGATGGTATGGGTAGGTAGGGGAGGACCTGCTGGTCACTTTGGGAGGTGGAACGGGGGTTAATTACGGCGGAGGTGGCGGCAGAGGGTGGCATAAGGCGACGGTGGCATTTTTCGGGGTGGCACCTTCGCACGATTGTGGTGGCTCGTGCGGGGTAGGAACGGGGGCAGCGACGGTTTGGTTGTGTGGAGGGTGGTGCAAGGGAGGTTTTGGTGCGTGACGGTGGTCGCGGCGATGGCTAGAGGCGGCGGAAAGGGCGTCTGATCTGGCAGCGGCGAGGCAGGGTTGAGGCAAGGTCCAGAAGGGAGGACTTGCCTTGGCCGTTCGGGGAGGGGTATTTATAGGCAATTGAGGAGAGGAAAACGACGAAGGGAAGAAGGAAGGCACGCGGGGGCAAGTGCGGCAGGCCGCCATCCGGTGGTGGCAGCTGGTCGCAGGTCTGTGGTTTGGCAAGCTCGTTTGGCGGGGTGCGGGAAAAGGAAAGGAAATCAAGACGCGTGAGGGGCTGGACGATTGTGTTGGGTTGATTCGGGAAAGAAAGGGACGGGAATGGCAGGGGAAGGACGGCTGAACGACAGGGCTGTCAGCGGCGGCAGGCTGCGAGTTGCAGGCCTGCACGAGGAGGAAGACGACGGGCGTGGGCGGACCGGTGGTCCAGGGAAGGAAAAGAAAGAAGAAACCGGCCGGTCGGTAACGGTTATAATGTTCATAACCTCGACGCGTAGTTTCATTAGTTTATACGATCGAAACGCATCGTCGTGACGTTGGCTGGCAACAGTTATAAGATTCACTAGTCTCGACGTGGCGCTTCGGCGGATTGACGGCCAAAACGCTGCGTTGCATGCAAGCGTCGGCCAGCGAACGACGCTGGGCCGCGGGAAGGGGGAAAGGAGAGAAGGAAGGTTGGGCCGCGGGAAGGGAGGCCCAACCGACGGGGAAAAGAAAAAGAAGAAGAAAAGAAGGAAAGGAAAAAGGAAGGAAAAGAAAAAGAAAAGGGTTTATTTAGGGTTTTGGATTTTGCATAAATTATTTAGAATTTTCTTGGGCTGTTAGAATATTAATATTTAAAAAATATTAAATAAATTCCCTTATTGCTTAGTTTAGACTATTTTAGATAAATTTCCTTAACCTCCATACTAATTAGGAAAATACCCAAATTTTCTTTCAATTAAATTCTTTATTATTTTCCTCTTAATTTGCCTTAGTTAATTCTCTACATTTTAAGTAAATAAATTTAAATTTTTAATTTCCCTACTAATTCCTTATTTGGCCATAATTTCGGAAATTAGGATTTCGGGATATTTCAAATATCTTAAGCGATTATATTGTGATCTTGATCTTATTGTTGATATATGTATACCCTTAGGGGGTGCATACTTGTTTTACTTGATCACTTGTGTTATTACCCAAGGCATAGCGTAAGGAGGAGATATGTTATATTTATTTCACTAATGCGATTCATTGATAATATTGAATATGACTGATTTTCTTGTGCTTTAACTAATAATATGCATATGTGTGTTTAATTTCTTGTGCATTTACCATTTGATTGGAGATCTTATATGTTAAAGGCCTTTCCTTTTGTTGATGACAAAAGGGGGGAAGGGTGAAAAGATGATATGTGCTCACTTGTTTTATCATTATATTATAATTTATATGATACATGTGTGATTTTATTGTAAAATGGAAAATATATGAACCATATTATTTAAGAAAATGTATTTATTTTTTACTTTCACATTTATACACTTCTTCTCTCGTAATATTGCCATCTTTTTGTTGGTCATCATCAAAAGGGGGAGATTGTTGGCCTTATAGGTTAATAAACCTTTGTTTTGATGATAACAAATTCAGTTATGAAATTGACTTATCATATTAAGTGTGCATGTGTATCATAGCAAAAAGTGAATTATTCAACATTTAACTTAGTCAATGAGTGCTAAAGATATCAAGTTTACAAATTATATCCCAAGCACGAGCTAAAGATCAACAAGGAGAAAAAAAATAAGATTCTAGCTTCAATTACTTCAATTTCATATGTGTAATACACAAACCATGAGGGGATAAAAAAGTGTACTCAAGATACCAAGACTCAAGGTTCAAAGAATATGTTACAATCTTAGATTTTATGTACATATGATTTACATAATGAGCACTTAGATTTTTTTAATTATTTAATATTTATAATCCTATTTAAAAATAATTTTGAAAGATATTAAAGTGATTTCATGAATTAAAAATATTTCCAAGTATTTGTGCAAAATATTGATTCAAATTGATTTTATTTTAAATAGTTTTACATATGATCTAAATTTGTAAAATTCACCATAAATTACATAGACATTATTTTTGGGTGAATAATATTTCTTGCAAATCTTATGATGTATGCTTTACAGGAAAAAAAATGCCATACAATTTTGTGCTCTATAGCTCAAGTTATGTTCTATTTTGTAAAGGTGTATAGTGCTAAAAACTATTCAGCCGATCAATTGGTTTGTCAAAACCAATCAACTGGTTTGGGCATTTCTAATATTCTCTGCCAGTTGTAATTTAACCATTAGAGTGATTTTTACACCCAATGGTTGGTGATAATTTTTTTCATATTTTTTTAGGCTTTAATAAATATCAATCAAGCTAGCACAACTCTTCTAAGATCATCATTTTCACATCTTACAAAGCATAAAAGAGAGTTTTGATTTTACACTTTCAAATCCAAATAACACTTCTCTGGTGCTCAATTTATTATTCATATTTAGGAAGAGTGCTCATATACCTATAATTATTATTTCTCTAGCTAGATAAAAATCATCATTGGTGATTACTCACTTTCATATGCTATGTAGTGAAGATTTTTATTGTATTCATTCAAACTCATCATCTCAAGTACAAGTAAAGAGTGGTGTGTTGTCCAGCATTCTTAAGAGAGGCCATTGAGATTGTAGTTTCATAAACCTAGAGAGGATAACTAGGCAAAGTGTAAATCATCTCCTAGAGGGTCATTAAGATTGTAGGCTCATAAATTAAGAGATGAGTGATTATCATCAAACACCCACTATAAATAAAGAGAGATTCAAATCTAAAAGGCAAAACTATTTGGTAGTGGACATGGAGAAACTTTGTAGATTTTCTTGAACCACTATAAATCACAAATTTATTGTTTTTCATCCTTCTACTATTTCATACAAAATTTTAACTTAGCATTATTGTTGCAAAATACTCTATTCACCCCTCTAGAGTATCCCTACGGTCTTTCACTACAGTATTGTTGCTACTATCAAAGTCATATTGGAAAATGTGGGTACTTTGGAGAATCCTCCTAATATGGTAGCAAAGCCACTGGCCGTAGATAAGCTCTAGTGCTACTTGAATTTGGTTGGTGTTCACGGATCATGAGACCCTTTGGAGGCCAAGGTTTTTATAGAGGTATTTCATGTCATGCATTATAAATATTATATCAATGTGGAGAATTATAAGCTTTGACTAAGTATTTGGTACACAACATAATATATTTTTAATTTTTTTATGTTGTGAAGAAAATTTAGGTGAATAAGTGATTTATATGGGAAATATGGGTAGGTCATATTAAGTAATACGAACTATATTTTTCATCTTTTCCATTAGGCAACTTTCTCAAGCAAAACTGGTTGGTCATACATTTTGGATAAAAATATGGGGCACCATATTTATAAATACAATCCGTAATTTTGTTCTTTTACTCCACGACATTGTATTTTTTTATGGGGGTTTTGTATTAATATAAAGCCTCGTGATATGAACCTTATCCATTAGTGGAACAAGTCAAATGTTATTGAATTCTTTGCCTCTTTTTCTCTTATTTAATTGAAATTTGTGTGATCTTTTTGGGGGACTTTTCCATTTCCTCTTATAATCACACAATTACATGAATAAAAATCTCCATATTTCCTTTATTATTATGTTTTTATTGATTTATTAAGTTCTTTCAATTGTCTAATGATTCTTGAATAGTGTTCAGATCTAGTAATAGATAATTGAAATCAATGTTTTTCGCTACACTTATGTTGTGTTTATTAATGTTCTTCTAATAGGTTTATAAACCTATAATTTTAGTAACCTCCTTGAGATATATTTAAAACTTAACCAATTTATCTCCTCTAGATTCTTTACTTGGAACCTTTACAAGAATGATATACACACTCATAACCCATTGATAATGACTTTTTCATGAAGGGTGTTTGTGATTACAATGCTCTTCATATGAAAAAAAGATGTAAGAGATTATGAACACGTTTATGAGTGTAATATAGCTAGAATATTCAGCTATTAAAATGAAAGAGTTTTATTCTAGCTAAGTTTTGTGAGTAGGATCACTTAGAAAATCAAATTTTGAATGAAGATAGTTGATAATTAAATACAATAAAGAGTAGAGAAATGAATAGAAATTAATGAGGTTGCAACAATTGCTATTATTAATACTTCATAATAGAATATATGGCTCGAGCAAAGCTCATAGCTATTTGGAACAAAATTTCACTAGCTATTTTGAAAGCAATTGGCACCTCAACATTTAATGCTAACTAATCAATCAATTAATAGTACAAGTCAATGAGTGGCCCTAACTAGTTAATTAGGTGGCATAACTAGATGATCAGATATGTTCATACTGAGTGTGAAAATGTTAGTCAATTGGTTTTAGCCATACACTCTTGGTTCTTTAACATTTTGAAGACCCATTGAATGGTTATACAAACTAATGTCCTAGTTGGGCAAAAAAAATCATAAATTTGAAAAAACTAGTCGATGTGTTTGGATTGTTACGAAAATAATTTTGGAAATAATTTAACTCATTAGGCAGTTGGAAAAATAGGTCGATCAATTGGAGAAACCAACCAATGTGTTAAAGCAAAGAAGAAACTTATTTTGTAAAAAATTTAAGCCTTAGATTGGTTAAGAAAGCCACTTAATCAATTTACAAGAAATCGCTTGGTGTGTTAAAGTTAAGGCCAAACAATTTACAAAGATAAAAGTTTCTAAGGGACTAGTTGATTTGTGGTTCACACCAGTTGATCGATATGCTAAGGTTTTGAAAGCTAAGTTCTAGGATGAAGTACATACCAATCCATTAATTTATGAAACTAGTTAACTTGTTATGGCTTGAACAAAATATTTACAAAAAAACACTTAGAATTTCTTTTAGGTTAAAACTAACCAAGAAATTCACATCAAATAAATTATAAGGAAGATTTTAAAGCATTATAGAGTTAAAAAAAAGGTTATTTTGCTTAACATCAACCTTAGAAGCGCAAACCTAAAACTTAAATATTTAACCATTGAGTTGTTGTTTTTATTCATATTGTGTTGATCTTTTCTTATACTTAGAAACTTGATTGTTATTTTATACTTTGCAGTTGAGAGATTATTTGAATTATTGTGGTTTCCATCCTTATTAGCATTATAGTTAATATACACTTAAGGAAACATTATTAAACCATTACATTTTTTATCATCAAAATAATGAAAATGATAGTGATTAACCTAGGAAGTTAACAATCTCCCCCATTTTGATGATGACAAACAAAAATTACAAGAATGAATAAGGATATAAGAGATGTAATACGCGAAAATATTACCATATCCCCTGCCATTCACACCCTTCAATTATGATTCTCTCCCACTTCTGTTAATGAAAAAAAAGTGAGAATAGGGTTACCACATGTGAAAACGTACATACAAAGGATATAACAATATTAAACCCTAGAGGGAATATCCTCTTTAACATGTGTAGAAGTATAAGCATTTAAAAACAAGAGCACAAGTAATAAGCAACTTTTAGGGTATTCTTTATAACATCCCAATTTTATCATCAAATTTTCTTTATAAGATATTTTGTAAAAGCTAAATAAAAAATGCAAGGTTCTAATGCCACATCAAAAATAGGAGAGGTACAACCAATACCTAACCTATGCCTGGTACAAGAATAAAAAGTAAACTCATATCCCTAAAGTCAAGCCTTGTCATCACCTAACTCAAGTTCAATACAAGACTTACCAAACTTATACAAAAAATAAATACAAGATCAATAAGATCTAACATAGCAAAATGAAATAGAATACAAGATCTTAAGGATCCGAACTAAAATGCCTATTAAGCTAACCCAATGACTCAACATTCTCAAGCTCACATAATCATAGCACAAGAACCAGCATAAAAACTTGCACAAGACTAAAATAGTGTGGTATTAGTACAACGACCATACCGAGCAAGATCTAATTACCATACATCAGAAGTATTCACATGAAACACATTATCACATCATATTAATATCAAAAACTCCAAAAGACATAATATAATAACATAGGGTTTCATGCTAACATCCAGGTATATAACACATGTAAACAAGGAAAACAAAGCCCTAAGGTATTTCTAGGAATTCAATTCTAATTATTAATCTTTCATATATAGTGATTATATAAGTCTGATTTATTATCTTTTGACCCATGGTCGCTCATGTGTTTTTAAGTGTTTACATCAAACATATATCTGTATTCATATATGGGCATCCCATCCTACAATAGTTGGGCAAATTGTATGGGCATAATAATAAGGTATAAAAGATAAAATTGCCTATGGACTCTAACATCCTACCATAATTGGACAAAAGCCAAAGGGCACAAACAATAGGAACAAGGCATATTAGCCGAATCATATAGGGACATTTTTCCTACCACAACAAACAAAGTTAAGGGTATAAATAAAAAGGGCATAAAAGTTACATCCACACAGGGATATCCCATCCTACCGTAAATGGACAAAAGCTACTAGGAACAAATAGAAATAATTATCAATATTACATATGGAGATCCCGACCTACCACAAATGATAAAAGTAATAGGACAATATATACCATAAGAATAACTCACTCAAATGAAAATGGAAATCTAGACCAAGGGGTTTGTATAAAAACTCCAATTACATAGCTTAAATCCCTAGTATGTCACCTCAAGTTGGACATTCCATCTACTACCCATGAACTTCAACCAGTGTATTCTCATTAAAGATAGCATAATCCTTAAGTATGTATACCCTCTATAGATTTCAAAAGTCATATAGAGTAATAAAGGTACCAAGATACTATACAATTAGTAGTCCATTCTCTTTAGCGTAAATAGGAAACAAAAGTGCAATGGAAATGGATTGATTTTAAAAAAGTAACATGTAACCTCTATTGATTTCAAATAATTACCTAAACCTCTTATATAATAGAGATAGTCATTAACACACATAAGTATTTATAATTAACATAAAACTTCAAAGAACATCCACATATCATTGAAAAGAAATGAAAACTGTTGATATAAAATATCATAAACAGATCATAGGATCCTTTAATTTTTTTTTATGAAAACCCCCAAAATTAACAGTAGAGGGCCTAAGAAATACTTTTTATGAGTAAAAATAGTACATGTAATACCAAGTAAAAGTCCTAGAAAATCAATAGAAAGTTAACTTAGGTCAACCAGGCTCTAAATTCCAATGTATAAAATTGTTCATTTATTTAATCATTCAATGACCAAATTACACTTTAAAGGCTTAAAACCTAATCCACAATTTCAGAAACTCAAAACCAATGCAAAAGCACCTAAAATTTCCTTTTATTATTAGGACCAAAGTTAACTAAAACATAGATATAAATAACTTACCAAAGTTAAAATAAGGTTTCACAACAAATTTGAAAAATTCATTAATCATAAGAAATTACTATTTATCATTTGACAAGAAAAGTTATTTTATATTGACAAGCTTACCACAAAAATAATTAAAAAAATATTTTATTACTAAAGATTACTATTCACTACGTTTTACTATTAACACTTTGTTGCTAATTACAAGGGTCAAGAGTTAATAGTCAGAGGACATGATCTTCCTTTGAACTTAAATCACAAAAATGGTCTTTTAAGGGTAAATATGTCATATTTTGATTAATTATCTTAAAACACAATTATTGTTTGATTAAACCCTACTTATAATAATTAGTACATCATTAGGCAAGATCACATTGATTAAAACCAAGAGCAGGAAGAAAATGCTACAACTTAAAAAAGTTCTTTAATATATTTTGGCATCAAAATGTGTTATGATCATAAAAAGTTATATGCAAAAGATTATCTACAAATTGAAACTTGAAAGAACCCTAGAGAGGGATGATTAGGGTTTTTGAGAATAATAATGGAAATTTTTTAAATTGACATAGGATTTATAGTGGCTAAAAAATTAAAATTCTCTATATGCATTCTCTTTTGATTTTTAGGCTCCCATATGTTTTATTGATGATTTATTCTCTCGTAGTTTTTGAGCCTACAATATCAATGACTCCTAGAAGATGATTTACATGAAATAGTTATCTTATTTAGTATTATGGATCTATATATCTAATAATATTTTCTAGGAATACTAGGTAGTACACAAGCTCAAATAATGAATTTTGAAGGGTAATGTGGTTGCTGACAGATAATCTCACAAAAAATACAAGTATGAAAATGAAATATCAATTTGTGAGTGTAATAAATCTATAAAGAATAGATGTTACAATCAATAATTTTGTTCTAGCTAATAAAAGTGAGCAAGAAAAATTTTGAAAAATATCTTAATAGAAATTAGAATATGAATGTGTGTTGCTAATAATTAATTATAAGAGAGAGTGGAGAATTAATTATATAAATAATAATAGTTCAAAAGGTACCTTTAGTTCAACCTCATAATTCTTGTTTATAATTTTTCCCAACAATGTAGTCATGGAAGTAAAAAAAAACATATATCTATTGCATGAGCAACATGCAGAAATTTCAACACTTAATGCTGACTAATAGATCGATTTAAGGAACTAGTTAATCAGTTTCTCAAACAAATCAATTAATAGGTACAAAAAGTTGAAGGATTATGCTTAGAACTAATTGAAAATGTTACTTTTTCATGAACCATTCAATAGAATATTGTAATAATTTTATTGGCTTCATGCGGCACATTTTTGGTCCTATGAATATCTAGGAATAGTCAAATGGTTTAGCAAATCTGTCGATATGTCTTGTTAACTACTCGATATGTTTGGTAAAACTAGTCAATTGATTTAGTCCCTTGAATCTTGGTTGGTTAAATTAGTTGTTTGGCCTGATGAAACTAGATGAAGTATTTAAATAGACACAAAATAGGGTGTTATAGGAATAAAACCCATAGTCTAGTCAGTCAAACCATTCAATTGGTTTCTCAACTAACCGATGGGCTTTAGTAAACCAATTGAAGTATTCAAATAAAGATAAAATAGGTTTCTACTAGAATCAAATCCTTATCCTAGTAATTAAAACATGCGGGTCAATTTTAGGAATATTCACTGTGTTAGAGTAAACAAATCAAATTGTTCAAATAGAGGAAAAACCATTTTCCTAAGGACTAAAAGTCCATAGTAACAAGTCAATCAATTTATGAACTAGTGGGTCACTTTTGTGGGATATTATTAAAGATTTAAGTTATGGTTTTGAAAATACAAACAATTCAATTAGTTATGAAACCACTCAATTGGATCTAGTCGGAACCTTTACATTTATAAAAAAAACTTTGAAAATTATATAGGAGTTAAAAGCAATAAAGAAATAATGTTTAATAAATTACAAAAAAGATTTTAAACATCCCAAGAGATTTAAAATCAAAAGTGCTTATGCTCACATCACCATAGAAGATACCCTAATACTTAAAACATAAATTTCCTTTTGTTTTGTCTGTGTGTTGTTAGTTTGGTGTATTTTATCTTCAAAAAAATAATTAAAAAATGGAAATGATAGGTTAATGATGAAAATTTAATAGAATTCTCTACATGGCTTGATTATACACTAGTGAGACCTATAGATTGCAAGCAAGTATAACTGAAAGGGTTTTGAAAATGTTTTAAGCATGAAATCTCCGATTGATAGACTCTTAAACCACTTATTACTTTATCACTCTAGAGGTTCATCCTCATTGATTGGCCTATCTATACCGAGACCTAGGAAATAGAGTTAGTAGCAAAGGAACCAATGAGATATTGAGCCTTACAAACTATCCATCATTTATACAGTCTTATTGTTTCATAATTGTGTGTATTCTCCCTCGATATGTGAAACTAGAACTTTCATGAATTCTCTTCAAGGCCACATATAACTTATGAATGCATTAAGATGATTGAGGAACATGTTTTCTTTTCATGGCTAAATTATCCAATTTACCTACCAAAACAACATTTATTTTCTTTGCTTAACCTCTTTTAGCCTAAAACCTATTTATTTAATCTAAAACCTACATTTTTTTTGGTAAGTAATTAATTTTATTACTACCAAAATGGAAATATGTACAAGATAGACTAGACCACCAAGGAATCTATACAATTTTTCCAGGGGTCGTACTTGTTGCCATAATGAGCAGCAAAGATTCTACTAGAAGCCTCAAAACAAATAGACTTAAGCAGTTCATGAGGATGACTAGAAATGTTCCTGAAAATTCTATTATTCCTCTCACGCCAAACTAAGCTAGTAAAAGTACCAAATAAAGCTCTAAGTACATCCTTCTTCTTTTTGAACTGTTTTGTGTTTTTAGGTAGAACCTTTAGTTCTGATTCCCATGTTTGGGCATGGTCTCTTCTCTGAAATGAGGTTCTGATTTTCATCCAGATGATGTGGCTATATGGGCATTTAAACATTAGATGCTCAATATCCTCCACCTGCCCTGTTCTAGCAAAGAGTGCATTCAGTATCTTCAACAAGGTCCAGCTGTTTCAATCTTGCTTTGGTCATCAACCTGTTTTGGATAGCTAGCCAGGTAATAAATTGGTGTTTAGGAGCTGCTAAGCCACACCAAGGAATTTTCCACCACCAAGCTTTCTCCCCATGAGGTCTTGTGAAGTCATACATTTGTTTGATACTATATGATCCATCCTTCATGAGTTTAGGCAGAATCTGAGAGCTAGAAAATAAGGCCTGAAAGTGAGGTATTAATTTGAGGATTTGCTGTAAGTACTAAGAGCATTTTTTAGTTGAATTGAATAACCACACAGATTGGGAGCCTAGGTAGATGGAATGAACCCATTTGACCCATAGTGTGTCCTTTTTGCAGCAAAGGTTCCAGAGGAGTTTTCCCACAACTACTCTATTCCAATGATATATATCAATAAAGCCAAGCCCTCCTTCTTTTCTGGGTAAACAGACCTGTTTCCAAGCAACTAGAGCTTTCCTTGATGAATTTATTTTCCCAGTCCATAAAAATTGCCTACACATGCTTTCAATTTGTATAAGCAGCTTCTTTGGTAGAATTAAGATCTGAGACCAATAGAGCTGAAAGCTGAAAATAATAGATTTCAGTAGCTAAGCTCTACCAGCATAAGATAATAGGTGGGAATGCCAGCCAGTGATTTTCTTTGCTATTTTTTGAACCAGCCCTTGTAACTGCCCTTTTATGAGTCTTGTAGTAGATAGGGGCACCCCTAAATATGAGAATGGGAAAGTACCATCAGAGAAGTTTGTGTGGTGCAAGATGTGAGATCAAGTATTTGCATCCACACCCCTAAAATATATGTTGCTTTTTTGGGGGTGTATAAGAAGTCCAGATCTCTCAGAGAAGTCTTGTATCACCTTGATGAGACAATTAATAGATTTCAACTCTCCTCTACAAAAGAGAAGCATGTCATCTGCAAATGCAAGGTTTATAATCTTCAACTTTTTGCATTTGGGGTTTCCATGGAAATCCTTATCCTGCCACAGGAGTTTGAGTGACCTTGTGAGGTATTCGGCCACCAAAACAAATAGATATGGTGAAAGGGGGTCTCCTTGCCTTAAACCTCTCTGAGCTTTGAAAGGTTTTGAGAGCTCACCATTTGTATAAAGGGAGTAAGAAATAGTGGTGACACACTCCATAATCCATCTAACAACTTGAAGAGGAAAGCCATAAGCATGGAGTACTTGCTGCAAGAAATCCCAGTGAACAGAATCATAGGCTTTTTTAATATCAATTTTGATCATACATCTAGGAGAGATATGCTTTTGTGTATATTTTCTAACCAAATCAGCAGTAAGTAGCACATTTTCACCAATGTGTCTGCCTTTGACAAAACCTGATTGAGCTTGGTTGATTAGGTATGGCATTACAGTCTGTAGCCTAGCTGTTAACACTTTGGAGATGATTTTGTATAACACACCACAACATGCAATAGGCCGGTACTCACTCACCCTAGTAGCATTTCTGATTTTGGGAATGAGGGTGAGAGATGTGATATTAAGCTGAGGAGGAAGATTCCCATAAGTGAAGAAATTCTAAACTGCATCTATGATATCATTTCCAATAATGCCCCATAATTCTTAAAGAAAACAGCAAATTATAGTCTCAAATAGCAAAAACAGAATCTTTTACCTCTTGAGGTGCAACAGAGGACAGCAATTGATATTTGTGAGTATCCAAGAGTTTAGGGCCCTGATCCATAATAGCATTATTTACCATTCCTGTACTATCACCTCTAGAGCCAAGCAAACCTTTATAAAAGGTAACAAAAGCCTCTGTAATACAAGCGGGATCAGTAGTAAATATCCCAGGCTACAATTCAATTTGTTGTATAGAGTTCATATTTTGATTCCCCTTCATTCGAGCAAAGAAGTATTTATGATTGGAATTTCCCACATTGAGCCAATGAATTTTCGATTTTTGCTTGAGGAAACACTTGTAGTTTCTAGAAAGTCTTCTGAATTGGTATTCATATTTTTAGAGTTCAGTTCTGAGATAAGTATCATGGATATCCAGAAGTATTCTCTGTTGAATATTTGCTAGCTGTGTTCTTGTTGTTTCTACTTTGTACTCCAGTGAGCCATATTTGGTCTTGTTGAAATGTTTCAAAATTGGTTTCAACATTTGGAGAGTTCTGAAAAGATGTAACAAGGGTTTATCTCTTGAATAACCAGGCCAGTGAGCTGCAATGATATCCAAAAAGTGAGGATCATTAGCCCAAAAATTGTTAAATCTGAATGGCTTCTTCCTATTAAGAGTGGCTCCTGTGTTAACACTAACAATGCAGTGATCAGAAAGTATAGGGGGGAGAAAGGTAGCAGATGAATTAGTGAATAAGTCAAGCCACTGCACATTCACCATAGCCCTATCCAGTTTACAAGCAATAGCATCAACTCCACTTCTTTTATTGAGCCAAGTAAAAAAGCAGCCATATGCTTTTAGGTCCCTTAATCCCAGTAGGTTAATACACGGAGAAAAATCCATCATATCTTGTGGAGAAGGAGTGTCCCCCCTTTGTTTCTCAGAATGTTGAAGAATGAAATTAAAATCCCCCAATAATATCAAATCCTGAGATGTTGTGCACCATTGAGAAAGCCACTTCCATAAGCTTTGCCTACCTGATCCAGTGTTGAAGGCATAAATAAAACCCACCACAAACTGCTTCCTCCCATCCAGTGATTTAACATCACATAAAATTCCCTGTGCACAAGAAGATATGTGAGTGATATTCCAGACCAAAGGATCCCAGAGAACCCACACTCTTCCATTATGATGATGTTGATAGTTATTACACCACATCCAATTACTTTGTAAGCCAACTTTAATGTTTTCAGCTTTGTTGGCTTTAATCCTAGTCTCCAGTAAACCTATTAGGGAGCATTTTTTTTATCCATCTAGAAACCTCCCTTTGTTTAGATGGATCATTTATTCCTCTCACATTCCAGTTAACAAGCATGATCACCTGGATCATGAAGGTGTCCTGGCAATTGTTGATTCTGACCCAGGGAAGAACTTTGGTCTTGAGCAAATTGAAATTCACTTAAATCACTAAGGGCTTGAAATTTGTTAACATTTCTATCAAGGTGAGGAGGAGATAAAGAGTTGGCTTCAGCCACTTTTGGAGCCACATAGGAATTCCTACATCTTTCCTCTGCTGCTGAGCCAGCGGCCTTTTTCTCAGATTCATGAGTCACTCCAACCTAAACTTTATTGGGGAACAAAATTCTTATTGTCTGTACTCTGTCTTCTGTCCCTAAAAACCTTCCATTCTTGCTGGGGTTTATGTTCAGCACCCACATGGTTTTTCTGCAATTTCCAGCAATTGTGGTCATTATGGGAAGGGTCCTTGCAGTGCTGGCAGAAGGAGGGTTTCCACTCAAATTGGACAGACTAAGAAATAAGAGATCCATCAGGATCCCTAATCAGAATAGATTCACACAATGGTTTCTTTATGTCCACCTCCACCAACACCCTAGGGTAAGCAATTATGCCCTTCCTGCCAGTAATAGCATCAGTGCAGATGGGGGTGCCTATTGAGCTAGTTATCATACTCAAGGATTTAGGGGACCAGTATTCTAATGGAAGCTGTGGTAGTTTAATCCATAATGGGACAAATTGCAGTTCAGTCTTTGATAGCTTCATCTTCCTTTTCCACCTTTTAAGAAAACCTACATTAGTAGCCATAATTTTGGGTTATTACCTTACCCCTGTCCGAAAACTAGGGAGCAATAGCTCTTGAATGTATTTGAATGTAGGAATGCTAAGGATAAGTATAGGAGTGTAATAAAGAAGTGTTTGGTAGATTCTGAGTTGAGAAAATGACTTAAATATATCTTCATCCTCTTTGTTATCATATTCTCTCTTTCTTGATCACAAAGATAGATAAAGAAAGAGAGAAAAGAAGATAAAGAAAAGAATAAAAGTGTTGAAGTTGAGATGTGCGCAAATAATCATATAATTTCAATGGGTAGGTATGAATTAATGGGAAAGGCCTTGGTTAGTATATTTTGGAGTATGATGGTACATTGTTAATCTCAAAAATCTAAAAAATATTTGTTTGTTATCGCTCCACTTGTTTTCGAGCCTTTAACTACAATCATAGACTTTTCCTACCCTTTACCCTAACCCCGTTACACCTTCAATATAGCCTTATTATTTTTTTGTTACATAATGTCTTTGTGTGGTGGAGAATGAGAATATGTGCAAGCTTATGATTGATTATAATTGACAGAGAGAATTTTGAGTGAAAGAAAAATACATATGAGCATAGAGCATTTACATTTCCTAAAGTGAGGAATTTTACATCTCTATTAAACCTTTGTCTCATAAGGATAAGCATATACACGATCCTAAACCATCTTAGAGTGACATACTAATACTGATTTGGCAGTTAGGACTAAGGAGTATTCACAACTTTATGTTCGTTTTCTTACTATTAACGCTCGTAATATAGGTCACTCTAGTAATTGTATGTCTCACTCGTGCAGTTTGTTCTATCATTTGAGGCTTGGATCCTATTCCCTTCTATCTAAATTTTCTTTATGATTTTTGGTGTTTTCTTAAGGACAAGCAAAGAGTAAGCATGGAAGAGTTGATAAACTGAATATTTTCCATATTTTTACCCTACTTTACCTTTATTTTTGTAATTTTATTCGATAAAAATTATGAGAATTATAGTAGTTCAAATCTCTTATTTGTGTTACTGCTGTTATGGTAATTGTTTTTTCAAAAAAATTGCACAAAAACACACAAATCCAAGGAATTGGTGCATGGAACCAAAAGAAAAATCAAATATGAACGGCACTAAAGGAAGATAATCAACCCCACATGATTATGGAGAAATAATAAAGTCAAGGAGCTAAAAAGAGGTGGAAAGGAAACAAGAAGATCAAGAAAAAGGTGTTGCATGATTGCATCATAATCAGCTGCACAGCCGTACAACCTTTAAATCACCAATATTTGGGAACAAATGTATTGCACGGCTATAGCACAACCTGCTACACAGTTATGCAACCATCATATCAAATGCCACATGAAAAGGTTTTACACAGACTCAACACACCTGCTAAAGTGAATATTTTCTATGATTTTGCCTCTCTTTGCCTTCACTTTAGGACTTCATTTAATCTCTTTCACATATTTTGCTATGGTTCTAGTATATTATTTGAACTACTATTTTCTTGAGTTTTGTGTTGCAGGAATTTCATAAGAACACCAAATTCAAGAAAGAATTACTTGTTTTTAGAACAAAGGACCTAGCATGGAAGGCTTTGGAGGAGAGTAAATCATCCCAACATGTTTATGGAAGAGTCTTAAAGCTAAGAGAGCTAGAGATGCGCCAAGAATACTTGAAGAAACAAGAAAAAAGAGCTACACGACCAGTTTCACACCTAGCTGCACGACCATACAGCACCTCCTTGTGATATTCAAAGAAAAGAGAACTGCACAGCCAAGCAGTATATGGGTTTCACGGTAGTGCGGAATTTTATGCTAAAAAGACGAGGCTCAGAATCTTGCACGGCTAGGTAGTGCACATCTCGCAGAGTTGTGCAAGATCCAAAATTCAACTAGTTCAAGAGCTGAGAAGCTACACGGCCAAGTTGTTTAGGGGTCGCATGATCATGCAGCAACAGTTTCCCCATGATCAATGTGTGTGACATGGCCGGCATGATGGGAATTATTTAATGTACACTTCGAGGACTTCTTGGAGAGTGAGAGGAGAGATTCCAGAGCACTTTTACTCCTCATTACTGAGATATAGCTTCATGTAATTTATTTGTTTCCATTAGTTTGATTTTTCCAAAGATTCAGGTGAATATTCATGTATGATCGACTCGGAATAAACTTTGTTCTCCTCCAGATTACGGTTAATTCAATCTAAGTTTTCTTCTTCATATCTTTGTATTGTTGTTATGTTTATCATGCTATTTATTTCATTGATTTTATTTAAAGATATGAGTGAGTAATCTTCCTTACTAGGATTGAACTAGGTTTACTTTAGTGATCAACATGATGAATTGAAGTATTATGCCATATTTTTTTATTTGCCTATACTGTTGCATATGCTATGATTAATTGTTGTAAAATGGATTCAAAGAAATCCAACGTCTTTAGATATAATCTACAACTGAAAGGTTGAGATTATTATCGGAAATTAGTATGTATATAGGAATTTAAGCAATCATGAAAGTAAATGTTTAATTCTCAGGAACTATATAATTGGTCATGCTTAATGGATATAGTTTCATTTGTGAGTCATGAAAGTAGTCGGCAAATTAGATTAAATGCGTTCTTAGACCTTAAAAGAGGCTAATGGGTATAATTAGACTAATCGTTTAGAGTTAACGGATTAAACTAGGACATATTCATTGTTTCATCATTGATTTTTAATTTGGAGATCGAAGTTCAATCCTAAGTTTCACTCCTATTGTTTAGCATTTCCAATTAGAAAGCATTTCATGATTATCCTTGTTATCTGCTTGTATATCTCTAAATTATGTAGATTTTAATAGTTAAGATACTAAAGAAGTGCACTCAATTACGAAGTCCCTATGGGATACGACCTTGAAATGCTATAATGAATCCATGCGCTTGCAAAAATAACACAAGTTTTTGGTGCCATTATCGGGGACTTCGGCTAATTGATATTATATTATTTATTATTTGGCTAGATTAAATCCTTTAATTTCCCTCTATTCTTTACCTTTTATCCACTCTAGTTTATTGTTCATTGTCTGCATTTTTAGATACCTTTTATGCAACGATCCTTTTAACTTGGGACTCCAGCTAAGCTAGAACCTAAGATCGAATGAACGTTAACTAGATTATGGAGGTGGATATGTGAAAAAAAAAAAGCAAGCGTAAGTTTAGAGACCATGGCTAAAATTGATGGAGAAGAAGAGTGGCATCGCTCTTTTAAAGAGTTTGCATCTCTAAATGCATACGAGGCACAATAAGTATTTGGAAACCTAACAAAGCTGCCAACAATTTGAGTTAAAGCCTGTGTTGCTCAACAGGGTTCAACAAAATCAATTCAATGGTAGCCCAACAGAGGACCCAAACTTACACATTTCCATTTTTCTCGAGTATTGCAACACCTTGAAGATGAATGGAGTGTCAGATGATGTGATCAAGCTGCAGTTATTTTCGTTCTCATTGCAGGATAAAGCGAGAGCCTAGTTGCAATCACTTTCGCCTGGGTCCATTACAACTTAGGATTAGCTTTCATGAGCCTTCTTAAACAAGTACTTTCCTCCATCCAAAATAGTTCAATTAAGAAAACCTTATTACAAGCTTCGGTCAAAAGGATGGCGACGCATTCTATGATGCATAGGAGTGCTACAAAGACATGTTGCGAATGTGCCCACGTTGTGGGTTGGAAGAGTGGTTGCTAGTATACATGTTCTATAATGGCCTACATTATAATACCAGGTTGACTTTGAATGTAGCATTAGGAGGCACTCTTATAAACAAAAGCATACCTGAGGCTAAGCAATTGATTGAAGACATGGCTCAGAATCATTACCAATGGTCGAGTGAGCGCTCTTCAACCAAGAAGGTCGGCAGGTATGACGTTGATACTTTAGATCGTATTTCTTCACGGGTTGAAGCATTATTTCATAAACTTTATAAACTAAGTGTTAATGCATTAACAACCTCCCCTAATGTGTATGAGATTTGTGGCATTACAGGGCACTCATATGTTGAATGTCAGTCAGTTACTCATCCACCCCTTGAAGCACCCCTAGTGGACGACATTAATTATGTGAATGACTTCAACTAAAACAGAGATCCATTTGCTCCGACCTACAATCCAGGACGATAGAATCATCGGAATCTATCCTACAAGAACCCACCACCGAATCCCATCCCTTAATCAAACTTTAGGCCTCAAGGTTTTCAAAACCTTAGACTACCATTTCCTAATCCTCCAAAGTCAAGTCTTGAGTTAATGATAGAGAAATTCATAGCCTCTCAAAACAAACAAACTGAGGATTTGAAGAATTTGGTCAAAATCTTAAGTTTTAAGGTTGAATCCCTAGCCACCCACAATAAGATACTGGAAAACCAAATTATCCAAGTGGCCTAATAGTCCGGATCATCCTCTCGGCCAACCAAAATGCTTCCCAAGTAGCCGAAGCCTAATCTCAAATGGCTTGTTAATTCCATAGCACTTAGAGGTGGAAAGAAGTTGGAAGGCTCTATTTTAAGAAAAGAAATGGAAGAGGAAGGTAGAAGAGTCAAAGAGGAAGTGGAAAGGGACAGAGAGGTTATGAACATTAAGAAAGAAACCACCCTAGGGAAAGATAATGAGGTTGAGAAATATTTCCCTCCACCACTATATAAACCTCCTCTACCTTTCCCTCAAAGACAGGCTAAGGCAAGATTAGAAAAATAGCTTGGAAGGTTTGTTGAAATTTTAAAAAGATTGCAAATCAATATTCCATTTGTGGAAGCCATATCACAAATGCCTGCTTATGCTAAATTTCTGAAGGAAATTATTTCTAATAAAAGATGGTTAAAGAAGCATGAAATAGTAGCCCTAAAATAGGAATGTAGTGATATTATTCAAAACTAGCTTCCTGCTAATCTCAAAGACCTTGGTTCAATCTCTATTCCATGTACTATTGATGACATGTTACTTAACCATGCCCTTTATGGTATTGGAGCTAGTTTTAGTCTCATGCCTCTTTCTGTTTGTAAGAAGCTACAAAGGGTAGATTTGAACCCCACCACCATCTACCTCCAATTAGCAGATCAGTCGGTAAAACATCCAGTAGGTATATTAAAATATGTACATATCCAAGTCACTAAGTTTTATGTTCCAATTGATTTTGTTATTTTAGAGATAGAGGAGGGTGCACAAATCCCAATCATATTGGAAAGACCTTTCTTGGCTACTACAGGAGCGATTATAGATGTGAAAAATGGAAATCTCTCTCTCAACATTAGGGAGGAGAAAATAGATTTTGATTTACCTTCTACAGTAAAATTTCCATTAATTGACCATACTTGCTGTAGGATTGATGCAGTGGACAAGATGATTCAAGAAGACCTTACTGATTTAATGTCAAATGATTCACTAGAGAAACGTTTGACAAGAGACGGAGTGTTCCACAATGGTGATGAGAAGGCAACTACCTATAATGCCATGCTTAGAGAAAACCTTGCCTATACAAAACAACCAAGTTTAGTGGCCCTGATTGAGAGAGAATTGCATGGCTCATTATGTATAGAAAAAGCTACATCTAAGGTAGAGACAAAACCCCTCCCTTCCTCTCTCCTGAATTTATGGACTCTAATGGTGAATATCCTATCATTGTAAATGCTAGCTTGAATCAAGAAGAAATTGAAAAATTACTTAAAGTCCTTAGGCTACACAAAGATGCCATAGGTAATTCCATTGAAGATATCAAGGGCATAAGTCCTTCATTTTGCATGCATCACATTTTATTAGAAGAGGGGCATAAATCCTCCATTGAATATCAAAGACAATTGAACCTAATCATGAAGGAGGTAGCAAAAAAGGAAGTGCTTAAGTTACGTGATGCAGGAATCATTTATCTCATATCAGATAGTGAGTGGGTAAGTCCAATTTAGGTAGTACCTAAGAAGGGGAGCATGATTGTCATATGAAATGAGCAAAATGAGTCAATCCTTGTAAGAACGTTCACTTGACTATAGAAAGTTAAATAAATACCCGAAAGGACCACTTCCCACTTCCATTTATCAATCAGATGTTGGAAAGGTTAGCTAGACACTTTTATTTTTGTTATCTAGATGGATACTCGGTATTTTTTCAAACCCCTATCCACCCTAGCAATTAAGAGAAAACAACATTTATATGCCCATATGTTACTTTTACTTATAGGAGGATGTCATTTGGCTTGTGTAATTCCCCAACCACTTTTCAATGCTATATGATGTCCATATTATCCAATTTTATCGAAAATATTATGAAAGTATTTATGGATGACTTCTCTGTTTACAAAACCACTTTTGATGATTGCCTCAATAATCTTGGTAAGGTTTTAAAAATATGTAAAGAAGTGAACCTCGTACTAAATTGGGAAAAATGTCATTTTATGGTACAAGAGGGAATTGTTCTAGGTCACTTAATCTCTAATTGAGGGATTAAAGTTGATATAGAAAAAATTGATATCATTGCTAAAATACCTCCCCTAACAAATGTCAAAGGTGTTAGGAGTTTTCTAGGCCATGGTAGATTCTATAGGCGGTTCATTAAAGATTTCTCAAAAATTGCTAAACCCCTAACCTACTTATTTGTCAAGGATACCCCTTTTACATTTGATCAATCTTGTTTGAATGCTTTTAGTAGGTTAAAGGAAGCATTGACCACTGCCCTAGTAATGAGCCCCCCTGATTGGAGCCTTCCTTTTGAGGTAATGTGTGATGCTAGTTACTATGTTGTTGGGGATGTTCTTAGGTAGAGGAAAGATAGGAAAGTGTACGCCATATACTATGCCAACAAGAATTTGGATGATGCACAGATAAATTACGCCACAATCGAGAAGGAGTTCCTAGATGTGGTGTTCTCTTTGGATAAATTTAGGTCTTATCTTGTAGGATCAAGAGTTATTGTGTTCACTAATCAGGCAGCTCTTAAGCATATCTTAGTAAAGAAAGATGTGAAACCAATGTTGATTAGATGGATCCTTCTCTTACAAGAGTTTGATTTAGAGATAAAAGACAAGAAGGGTGTTGGAAATGTAGTGGCAGATCACCTTTCCAAACTAAGGCAAGAGATTCACGGAGATAAAAAGGATAAATGCCCGATTAATGATTCATTCCCTGATGACAATTGCTTTGCCGTTGAGAGCCTCCAAGTCCCATGGTTCGTAGATTTTGTCAATTACATTATTTGTAGGGTGTTACCAGAAGACCTATCTCATCAACAACGTAAGAAATTCCTTTTCAACGTCAAACACTATTTTTGGGATGATCCTTGCCTTTACAAGCATTGTGCTGATGAAGTTTCCCGGTGATGCATACTCAAAGATGAAATTCTTGATATCATAGCCCATTATCATTCATCACCATATAGGGGTCATGCTATCACCTCCAAAATAGATGCAAGGGTACTTCTCACGGGATTTTACTGGCCTACACTCTTTAAAGACATGAGGAGTTATAGGTTAGCATGTGATCACTGCCAAAGAACCGGGAATATCTCGAGAAGAAATGAGATGCCCTTAAATAATATCTTTGAAGTGGAGTTATTCGATGTGTGAGGGATTAATTTCATGGGACATTTTCCATCATCTCACAACAACAAATACATATTGGTCGTAGTGGATTAAGTTTCAAAATGGGTAGAGGCATTAGCGTCTCCAACAAATGACGTGAAGGTAGTGGTTAAACTATTTCAGAAGGTTATTTTCCCTTTTTTTAGAGTCTCGGGAGTTATGATCAGCGATGGAAAATCCCACTTTGCCAATAAAGTTCTAAGCAAGATCTTGAGGAAATATGGTGTAGCTCACAAAGTGGCTACACCATATCATCCTCAAAGGAGTGGTCAAGTGGAGATCACAAATAGAGAGATAAAAGGGATCCGGGAAAGGACAGTGTTTAAGTTAAGGAAATATTGGTCCTCCCGGCTAGATGACATTATTTGGGCTTACCAGACAACTTATAAGACCCCTATAGGCACAATACCATTCCGTTTGGTATAAAAAAAATCATGTCATTTGCCAGTAGAGGTCGAATACAAGGCACATTGGGCTATTAAGACTATTCATTTAGGTTTCAAGGAAGCAGGTGAGCGGAGGATGCTTCAACTCAATGA
This sequence comes from Tamarix austromongolica, assembly GCA_039764185.1. Classification (NCBI taxonomy): domain Eukaryota; kingdom Viridiplantae; phylum Streptophyta; class Magnoliopsida; order Caryophyllales; family Tamaricaceae; genus Tamarix; species Tamarix austromongolica. The sequence continues at coordinate 47,963,697 of CM077816.1, read as the reverse complement.
GTTCGATGAGTTGCGGTTAGATGCTTATGAAAATTCCAAAATATATAAGGAAAGGACAAAGAAGTAGCATGACAAACATATTCTCTTAAAATAATTTAGAGGAGAGCTGGTACTCCTATTCAACTCTCGTCTAAAGCATTTTCTAGGAAAAATGCGCTCAAGATGGTTGGGACCATTCCGAGGGCGTATGGTATATCCCTTTGAGGCAATTGAAGTATGGAGTGAATCTACAGGACTTTTCAAAGTAAATTGAAACATTATGTTGCCGGATCTCCAATTAAGAAGTTGGGCACCATCTCCCTTCCTAACATGCCACTGGTTTGAAGACCATCACTATTGAGCTAATAACCCTAAATAAGCACTTCATGGGAGGTGACCCATGCTTTATAGTATTCCTTTGTTATGTTTCTTTTCTTAAGTGTTTCTTTTTTTTGTGTTTCTCTCCTTTTCTTTTGTTTCTTTTCTTTTCTCTCTTTGTTTTCTCTTTATGTTATAGCATTTTCGGCGGGATAATTGATAATCTAAGTTATCCAATAGATATAAAATGAGGTTTCAAGACATTACTTGGAGAAAAAGAGCCAAAAAGTTGAAGAACACAGGGTTACACAGGCGAAGCAGGGCCTGCCGCACAGCCATGCATAACACTAGAATGGGAAAATGAGAAAAAGCTGAGAGCTGAGACACTGCACAGCCGTGCCAATTTGTAAAATATCAAGCCAAGACAAAAATTCTTGCATCATTTGCCCATATAGAACTTTCACACTCGTACACTCCCAAGATCTTTTATGCATGATCTGCCTGTGAGAATCACACACGGCCGTGCATCCTTGATCTATACAAAAGAACCCACATGCACGTGACTTCCCTTCTTTTCCTCAGCCATCGTTCCTCCTCCCTTTCGAACCCTACCTACTCCCCAACCTTCTCCAAAACCGCACCGAAGCACCATCGTCACAGCCATTTCCACCGCTACCACCTTAGCACATCCATTCTACATCTGCACGACCTGGCTATACATAGTCTACATGCCCTGTTTTTCCCTTGCACTCCCCATCTCACCCGTGCACATCCGCCTACACCATCTGCTAGTCCACCACACGACCACCATTCCCACCACCAGACGTCTGTTATGTCGGCATTTCCACAACCACATAACCTATTTCCTTACCCCTCCACCCCCTCTAAACAAAACCCTAACTTTGTACCCCTATTGCACCCATGCACAGTCTCCACCTACACCACCTACCAGTGCACCACCACACCACCACTTCTCCCCACCATTATTTTGCATGGGCTTAAGCACAATGTGTATGAGCTTCTCACTCAATTTGCTTTTTCATTCATCTAGTTTCCTTCATCCTTACTTTGGTTCTTCTTTAGTTCTTGCTATTTTCAATTCCATTGTATATCTTCCGATCTCATATATGATGTGTGGTTGTTCGATCTATTCTATAACATTTCTCTTTTGTAGATAGACAACATCTATGACTCCGAAGAAATGATCAAAGACGAACTAAGAGGAAGGAGAGTCCTCACGATCGCAGCCTTGCCAATCCAAAGGTAAAGGTAAGGTTGTGAATACTTAAACCTCCAATCCCTACGGTCTTATATTTATCGATCCTGATGATAAGGATCTTTACAAGGGGCTTGTGTCTCAAAATATTACCCCAACTCAATTCGTCGATTGGGAATGTCTCAAGGTATTAGGGATTAAGGAGGATGTTGAGTATTTGCTCACTCGTGGTGGCTTATACCTTCTTCTTTTTTTGCATGTGTATCCCACAAGCAAGGGACTCACTCTTGAGTTCCTCAATTCGTTCTATGTTGATCGTGTCGGAAATACCGTCCTTTTTCTAATCTTTAATGGGACTTGAAAAATGTCCTTATCTAATTTTTTATCTTTGCTTCATCTTCTCTCTTTTGGTTAGAGGCTTTCTATGGACCCACAACTATGGGATCCTCAAGAGTTCTGGACTAAAATCTCCATGCCTAAGAGGTGATGTGCTCCTATTCCATACGGCGGACATCACGCTAAGGCCACACTCATTAATAATCCAGCCCTAAGCTATGTCCAAGGGCTTTTGGCCGACACACTCTTCGGCCAGGGGGAAAGCTAAGGTAACGTACGTAAGTTAGAGCTTTTTTCTCTATGTTTTATGATCATAGATAATGCCCTCAATGGAGGGTATTATCTTGCCAATCATCTCAGTATGGTGAGCACCAACTGCGCTGGTGATATCGTCATTGGTGGTATAATTATGTATATTGCCACTTGGCTAGGGCACAATTTTGAATGACATACCCGTGGACTTTTAGCCGACTTACCTAGGGCTGGCAACCTGCATAAATATAAAATTAATTGGGCAAGATCGACTTCATTACCGATTATTTTATAATCAGGAGGTGTGGTACCCATTACCCAACAAATCTTTCACCACTCTCATAGGGAATAGTCCCACCAATTGGTTACCTTCTCTCGATACGCCTCGCCCAGGTCAGTTGATGCCTCCCTCAGATGATCATCCTGATATCCTTAAAGAAGAGCTTTATTTACCATTAATTAGCCTCCCAATGCCTACTTCTTTTGGAGCTGATTCTGGCCCTTCTTCCTCTAGCACCTTTTGGGATGCCCGCTTCCAACATATCAATTACCGTTTCGATATGTTAGATGCTCAAGTTGTTAGTCTTAGGGAATTTGTTGCTCCCATCGACCAAATGAACACCATGATACAACAAATGTATTAATGGCATTTGGAGCATGGTTACCCTCTACCACCCCCACCCCAGTGATCTTGTTCCTCCCTTCCCCATTATGGACAATGTGACCTTTAAGTATGGGGGAGTTGCTTCTTCTCTGCTATTTCTGTATTTTTATTTGGTTGCCTTTTGTTTTCTTTCTTTTCCTTTTCTTTCTTTTTTTCAGCTTGATGTTTATGTTTTGCGAAATGAAAGCCTATGATGACTACATGATAGAATCTTCTATATAACCTGATCATACAATAGCGAAACCTATAAATTGCGACCTATTATAACTGACATGTTTTTAAATTGCTTTAAGTGTAGACTCCTCAAGTGATAGACTCTCAAAACACTTATTATTGTAACACTCTAACGGTTTATCTTCGTAGACTTACCCATCTAGACTAAGACTTAGGAAATAAGGCTCATAGCAAAAAACCAGTGAGACATTGAGCTTTAAAGATTGTCCATCTTCTGTGTAGTTTTACGATTTTCTAATTGTGTGTTTTCTCCTCTAATATGTAAAAAGAGAACTTGCATACGCTCTCTTTGAAATCACATAAGACTTATGCATGCATTAATGTAATGGAGGCATGTGTTTCCTTTGCTAGATACATTAGCCTATAAGTCACCAAATGACATTTGTTTCCATGTGTTCAACCCCTTCAAGCCTAAGACTTTTCTTTCATAAACCTACCTACTAGCTATATTTCCAAGTAACGACCCTACCTTGGTCCAAAAACTAGGGAGCGGTAGCTTATTGACTCAATTATGGTAGATAAGTCAAAAAGGCAAGCATGGGGGTTTTCTTGAAAAAAAATATGTTAATATGGGTGGTAGAGATCTATGTGTAGCAAAAAAAAAATTCCCCTTTTGTATCTTCTTCTTCTTTGCAAAAAAAAAAAAGAAGAAGAAGAAAAAAAAAGTGGAGCCTTGGTGAATAATTAAGAGTGATTAGTGAGTTTCCACTTCCCATGTGGATATGTAGTTACCGCTCTACTGGTTTTCAGACCCATAGCTACAATCACAGATCTATCCTACCCTTCACCCCAGCCCCGTACAACCCTATTAAGACCTCTTGATTTTTGTAATGCATATTGTCTTCAAGTGGTGGAAAATAAGAGTTTATGCAAGCATATGGTCGATTATCATTAGAAAGGAGAGTTTTGAGCAACACTATTATCCCTACAAACACACTTGAGTGTATAGTGTCCATATTTTACTAAAGAGAAGACGTCTACATCCTTGTTTAACCTCGTTCTCATCAGAATGGCATTTACACAACCCTAAACTGCCTTAGAGTGTCATGATAATACTGATTTGTGCATCCCCGCTAATGGGTAGTCTCGCTTTATTTTTCCTACTATCACCACTCACAATATGGGTCAAACTAGACATTGTATGTCTTGTTTATGTTGTTGGTCCTATCATATAAGGCTTTGATATCATTCCGCTTCTTCCTATTGTTCTTTCTATGTTTGTGTGTTTGCTTGGGGACAAGTAAAGAATAAGCATAGGGGAGTTTATAAAGTGAATATTCTTTATGATTTTGCCTCTCTTTACCTTCACTTTGGTACTTCATTTAATCTCTTTCACATATTTTGCTATGGTTCTAGTCTATTATTTGCACTACTACTTTCTGGAGTTTTTTTTTTGTAGGAATTTCCATAAGAATGCTAAATCCAAGAAAGAATTACTTGCTTTTAGAACAAGGGACCTAATGGAAGGCTTTGGAGGAGAGTAAATCAACCCAACATGTTTATGGAAGAGTCTTGAAGCTAAGAGAGTTGAAGATGTTCCAAGAAACCTTGAAGAAACAAGAAAAAAGAGCTCCACGACCGGTTGCACCCCCACCTACACAATCGTGCAGCACCTCCCTATGATATTCGAAGAAAAGAGAACTGCACAGCCAGGCAGTGCATGGGTCGCACAGCCATGTGGAATTTTATACTAAAAATCCAAGGCTCAGAATCTTGCACAGCCAGGTAATGTGTGTCTCTCATAGCCATGCAAGATCTGAAATTCAACCAGTTTGAGAGATGAGAAGCTGCACGACCATGCTACAATGGTTTCCCCCACAATCAACATGTGCTATATGGCCGACGTGACGGGGATTATTTAAGGCACAATTCGAGGAATTATTAGAAAGTGAGAGGAGAGATTGCAGAGCACTTTTCCTCCTCATTACCGAGCTATAGCTTCATGTAATTTGTTTGTTTCCATTAGTTTGATTTTTTTTCGGAGATTCAAGTGCATATTTGTGTATGATCAACTCAGAATCAACTTTTTTCTCCTCCGGATTTCCGTTAATTCAATCTAATTCTTCTTCTTTGTATCTTTATATTATTGTTATGTTTATAATGTTATTTATTTCGTTGATTTTCTTTAAAGACATGAGTAAGAAATGTTCTTTGCTAGAATTGAACTAGGTATGTTTTAGTGCTCAATATGATGAACTGAAGTATTATGTTGTATGTTTGATTAGTCTATACTATTACATATGCTAAGATTAATTGTTGTAAAATAGATTTGATGAAATCGAACCTCTTTCGATATAATATACAACTGAAAAAGTTGAGATTATTATTGGAAAGTAGCATATGTATGGGAATTTAAGTAATCACGAAAGTAGATGTTTAATTCTTAGGAACTGTAGAATTGGTAATGATTAATGGATTTAGTTTAATTTGTCACAAAAGTTGTTGGCAAATTAGATTAATTACGTTCTTAGACCTTGAAAGAGGCTAATGGATATAATTATACCAATCGTTTAGAGTTAACGGATTAAACTACGACATATTCATTGTTTCATCATTGATTACTAATTTTGAGACTAAAGTTCGATCCTAGGTTTCACTCCTATTATTTAGCATTTGCAATTAGAAAGCTTTTCGTAATTATCCTCGTTATCTGCTTACATATCTCTGATTTATATAGATTTAGATAGCTAAGATACTAAAGAAGTGTACTCAATTACGAAGTCCTTATGGGATACAACCTTAAAATGCTATAACAAATCTGTGCGCTTGCAGAAATAGCACAACAACACCTTCTGCATAGCCTTGTACAATTCAAAGAACGTCGAGAGTGGAAATGTTACATGGCCAGCTTGTGCAACCTTGCACGATCATGTAACGTGTAGTTACCACTACACACATCCTTCTTTCCATCATATATTTCCACTCTGTTTTCTACTGGCAACTAATGGGGGAAAAGGGGGTTTTAGACTCAACAAAGGGGACTAGTAGAAGAAAATGTTTTTACTTTATTTCTCTCTATTCTTCCCAAGCAAAGAACTCCATGTAATTAATTTTTAGTTCATGCAATTTCATTTTTTAAATTAAGATTAGACAATTATGTATCATAACTATACAGTCAATCTATTTTATCTTTAATTTATAGTTTGATCTATCCACTCTCTCTTTTGTTATTTATTATATCTGCAATATGTATGTTGTTTATTTTTATTCTATACATTTCTTTCCAACTATGAGTGAGTAATTCCTTTTTCTAGGATTGAATTAGGCTTGATTTGGTATAAATATGATGGGTTAAAGTATATGTCGTATGTATGGTTCATATTTGTTGTTTGTTATGTTAGGAATCATTATTATGAGATGGTTTTGACAAAATTTAACTTATGTAGACATTAACCATAACTAAGAAGTTGAAATCAATGTCAGAAATCAATATATGAACATAAAGTCAAATGATCACAAAAGTAGACGTTTGGTTCTTAGAGACTATTAAATCAGTGGTATTTAATGGATTTAATTTAATTTATTAGCCGTGAAAGTAGTCAATGAACTAGATTATATACATTCTTAGACCTTGAAAGAGGCTGGTGAATCACATTAGACTAATTATTTGCAATAAATTTGGAATATACTACAATATATTGTTAATTCATTATTGAATACCAAGAATGATTCTGAAGTTCAATCCTAGGCTTTATATCTATCATTTAATAATATATTTAGTCATTGCATTTTTATATATTATCTACTTCCATATTCTCATTCCATAAAGATCTAGATAGCTAAAATGATAAAAATCGTTAATCAATCACGAAGTACTTATAGAATATGACCTTGGCATGCTACAACGAAGTCATGTGCTTGCAGATTAGCACTCATCAAGCCTCAAGTACATTTTTATTTAGCGGGATTATTTGAGGCAACACAGATGGTTGGAGTTGGTTAAGATTTATGACCTAGATTTGACATACCATAAGGCTAAGACCAACATAGTGGTAGATGCTCTTAGCTAGAAAATGTCACACTCCTTGAGAATAATTATGCTGCCAAATCCCTTATGTTAGAAGTTTAGGAAGTGGTAGTTTTGAGGTAAGAATGAGTGCCTTCACCATCACACATTCCATCTTTGATGATATTCAAATTAATCAACCTAGTGATATCAAGAACAAGAGGATCTAACAGGGTATTATAGAGGGTAGAATTGAAGTATTTAGGATCCATGATGACATGAGCATTAGATGTCAAGATAGATGGTGCCTACCATAGGGATGTGCAGAGACAAATAGAAAGATCGAATAGAAAGATACTTGAGGAGGGTTACTATTCTCCTTATTTTATTCATCTTAAAGGGGATAAGTTGTATAAGGACTTAAAAAAGGTATATTAGTGGGCCCGTATAAAGAGGGAAGTTACAGAGTTCATTACTAGATGTTTGATGTGCCAAAAGGTCAAGATCAAATACAAAAGAATAGTATGGCTAGTATAGTCAATAAAAATTCAAGAGTGGAAATGAGATAGTACATCCATAGATTTTATGGTTTGTTTGCCAATAACTTGTAGTGGGTTAGATTTCAACTAGGTTATTGTTGATTATTTAACTAAATCAAAAGTTTTTAAACTAAATAAGTTGACTTTAAGTATGGAGAAAATAGTTAGTATTTATGTGGTGAGATTACATGGAGTACCTAGAGACATCATGTCAAATCATGACTCAATATTCCTATCACACTTTTAGCAGAAGTCACATATTGCTTTTGGAACTTAGTTGAAGATGGGTACCACTTTTCATCTAGCTACAGATGGTTATACATAGATGACCATTCAAACATTAAAGGATATACTTTGAGCATGGGTCATGGACTTCAGTGGTAGTTGGGAGGATTATTTGGACTTGATCAACTTTTCGTGCAATAAAAATTACCATGCAAGTATTGGGATGGCATATTTTGAGGCCTTGTACAGAAGAAAGTGATATAATCCCTTGTGCTAGAGTGATATCATTGGGTCAATTATACTGGGACTAGATATGATCGAGAAAACTACAAAGTAGATTGGGTTAATTTAGGATTGCATGAGAGTTGCCTAAGATCAACAGAATATCTATGTAGATTTAAGGAGGAGAACATATGGTTATAAGGTGGATGATAGAATCCTTTTTAGGGTCTCTCTTAGCAAAGGAGTGATGAGGTTAGGTAAGAAAGGAAAACTCAATCCTAGACATATTGGGCTTTACAAGATCCGAGAGTGGGTTAGTAATGTTGGTTATTAATCGATCTTGCATATGGAATTGTCTATGTACACAATGTCTTCCACATATCCTAGTTGAGGAAGTACGTCATAGATCCTTTATACATCATCCATCCAGAGATAATATAACTTGATGAATCCTTAACTTATGAAGAATGCCTAGTGAGAATTATAGACCCAAAGACTCAGGATATGCGTACAAATAGTGTTCCTCTAGTCAAGGCTCTCTGGTCACAACATGGTGCCAAGGAGTCCACTTGAGAGGCGAATGAGAATATTCATGCAAAGTGCCTCGATTTGTTCTAAAAAGTGTGTTATGTTTGGTTTATTCCTTTCTTTTGAGGAGGTAGTAACCCTTTTGTGTGGTTGTGTCAATTATGATGTGCCTTAGTATGTCCGTAGATATGGTTTAGTTAATTTATTGATTGACTTCAGGGACACAATCTCTTTGAAGGGGTAGTGTTGCAATCCTCTATAAATTAGACCTATGATGTGTGAAAAATCAATTGCCTAATTATGGTTAAATGGTGTTTCATCTTGTTTTGGAAATGCATTTTAGGTTTGATTTGCAAAAAAAAACATAAAAAAGTTTGGAAATAGAAGAAGATAATGGTTTTCTGGTGCATCAGTCAACAGGTAGTATGAACTAGTCGACTAGTCCATTGTTTTTAGCTTCTTTTTTTAGGACAATCATTCGACTGATTCTGGGAAATCGCACAATTACTGGATTAATTGTTGGAACCAATCAATGGATACACCAAATCAATCTCCTGATTTTCCTGATACGTGAGATTACAAATGAGAAAATTCTTCCAATAATCTTAAATTGTGGTAATCAAGCTCAAAATTTTTTCAAAATCATGTTTGATGATTTATGACCATTAATCCAAGCTTTTACCTTAACTCACACAAATATAAGGGACTTGAACAAATAAAAGGTGGTTGATAACCTCATCACCATTGTCTTATTCTTCCTCAATTTCTCTCTTCTATGCAACCCTAATATTGATGAGTCATCCCCTCCAACCTCAAAAGATTTTCTACACTTTATTACCTCTTGTTTTTGTTGATGTTCCCTCTAATGTTTTGGATTTTTTAAGGCGCATTAACCTCAAATATTTCAAATATCACCATATTACTCATGGAAAAATTCATCCTTGTTTCCTTAAGAAACTCACCTAATGATGTATGATTTCGAGCAAGAAAATTAGAGTTTTGGTGTTATATACCCATCCCATTCTTATTCCCATCAGGTTATGGGTACATTAGCAAACCTCTATTTTTCCTCACTTTTCCTCAACCACCGAGTTACCTTTGTTTTTCCCTCCATTGCGCCTTCACTCATCTTCTACTTCATGTTCTCTACTTATGTTCTTCTCCACCTCTTCTATTCCTTCCTCTACCTCTTTCTTATTTTACTCTTAAGAAATATAAGATTCGATTTAGGAAAAGATTAAGGGCTTGAAAACTTCCCTTGGTTTCTCATTTGGTAAAGGTTACATTATCTTATATTTGTTCCTAACCTCTTATTGGGTTTTTGTTTTTAAAATTTCTAAGTAGTTTTACTAAAATTTAATCATTTTTTAAGGTATTCAATGTTTGAACTTTTTTAGCTAAGAGTTTCCCTATTTGGTGTAACTTTTGGCTAAGCTTCACTTGAGGTAAGTCATTATTGCCTTATAGTGTGGAGTGGCCAAGCATGTGGGTTAGTATAAGCTTTTGAAATTTTTATTTTTGTATACATATATGATAGTATTAGTGTTTGTTGTGAACCATGCCTTGAGTTTTGTTATTTTGGAAAAAATACAAGTTTGTGCGCATATCTTGATGCTTAATTGGAAATGTAGCATGATCGAGTGGTTGAGCATATTTAATCTAAGTTTTGCTTGTGTTCAATGATAAGGATGTAGTATGGTTGATATTTGAGGCATGATTTGTGTGTGGACATGCATGTGTAATCTGCTTTGTACATACCAATCTACTAGTTCGATCGAACCCATGAACTAGTCTCTAGAACAATCGAATGGTTTATCAAATAGAGCAGCAGGTTTGTTTATGGCATTATTTAGTTTGGCGTTGGCTTGAACTCATTGACCGGTCTCTATAGTATTATTCAATCATCAATTAGCTATTGGAGGTTAGTATGTCCTATAACATTTATACTATTTACCTTCAAGCAGGGATTTTAGTTAATCTCGAGGCATTTGCTACTTTAGACACTGATGATACACTAGCGGGTATTGATACTAAAACATCTTGTCACCTTAGTGAATTATTTGGCTATAGGAAAACTTTATGTCCATTGGTGTTTTATTTGACTTCAACCAAACAATATATCCATTTGTGGTTTTCTCGGATTGGGCCGGATTTATGTCCTTTGGTTATTGGTTAGGATTCCAAGAGTACTGTAAGAGCCAGGGGGATTGATCCAGCTCATTGATCGTATAAAAATAATATAAATCAATGGCTATATAGCATTGTGATAAGGGTCTCAAGAATGATTAAATAGAATGGACCTTGGAGTTTACTTAAGTAACTCACATCCTTAGTACGTCACTTTATATGTCCCTAAATTGTTATCCTCGATCCCTTAATCTTTTGGTAAACATGATGAAATATGAATTTCCTACACTTGGTGTGAGGTATGATATTTCTATGAATTATGTGTCTATCATTAAGCATGATGTCGCCTATTCCCATATGCATGTATAGAGTACCATGTTGAGAATCTCATGTTAGTAAAACACATGAGTTAGTATGTTACTACATAAGCATGATAATGTGTAATGTCATCACTTGTATGCCTATTATAGCACATGTGCATCATAAACTCTAATGATTAGGTAACTTGGTTCACTCAGTATGTAGTGTACTGACATACAAATTTAATTAGATACCTACTCAATCCCATGAGGATAGGACCTTGTGCAGGTAATAGAGGGTGGCCAATAGTCGGCTAAATTATGTTTAGGGCATGGGGCAATCAAGCATGGGCATTTTAGCAGTTGTCATTTTTTTGTTGGTCCTTTAGAGACCTAATGCCTTCTTGTTTTGCCGTATTTTTGCAAACACTTTTTTATGTATTCCAGATTGCGTGGATCTAACATGGTGTTGGTTTTATAAACCCTAACTCTTATCATAATTTATGCTATTTATTTTGTGTACACTATTTCTTATATTTCAATAGTTGGATACGTAACTATGTGTCTAACATTGAACGTACGATAGAACGTTTATCCAATATTTAATGCAAGAGTAACACCCTTTTTTTTCTAGAAGTATTTTTGTATTTTTTTTCTTCCACAAAAATTTATAAATAAAATTTTTTTGTAGTAAATAATAAGGGTATTACATTCATTTCCTTTGTTATTTTTTTGACTGTTTCTTTTGAACTCTTTTTGGTTATATTATTTTAAACATCTCTATCTTTTATGTTTTTTTGAGTATGCCAGTTTGATCTAAGAATTTTATTAGTGTTAGATGCTTTGCCTTGTATTTAATATAGGACGAATGGGAGGTTGCCTGTTTTATGTTAGATATAGTAGTATCAACTCATTTTTTTTATAGGTATTTTGTATTTTGCTACTATAAGTTCTTTAATAAAATGAGTATTTTAGTAGTATGTTATAACATAAGAAAAAAGAAGAAAAATAACATTATAAGAATTTATCACTTAGAAGGTGCAAATTTTTATATAAAAAGTATCATTTATTAAAAATTATTTATATAGTATCATTTATATGGTTTATAAACTGTAATTTACTTCTATAAACCATAACTCAACATATTTTATAAATTCTAAATTACATCGTAATTTTTAAAAAATATATACTAAATTTAGCTTTAAAATATAGTTTAATTTGATTTGATTTACAGTTTAGATGACATTATAAACATTATGTATGTTTATTTTATCTGATATATGATGAATGGACCCGATTTAAATCGATTTAATTTGAAAAATCAAATAACTATTTCAATCGATAAAAGAATTAAATAAATCAAATATCTAATAAAATAAATACTAATAATATTCGATCTATAAAATTACACATACGTGCACGCGTACACACAAATTACACATATAATATTTGAAAAGATGATATTTTGTTAAAAGTAAATTTTATACTTTCTCATTATATTTTTTTTATTAAAATTTGTCTAGAATTTAAAATTACTAATTGAATATAATATAATTTTAAACTCAAATCAAATCATTTGATTAAACTGTTTTAAATTGGAATGATTTATTATTTTTTTAATTGAATAATTTTTTATTTAATGTTTCTTATTTATAGCCTACTTAAAAATTTCAAATATCAAACATATTATTTATTATCCAATTAAAAATATCTAAAATATTTATCACATATGTGATTATGGATTATCAAATCCTTAAACACCTAATAAGCATTCGCAATCGCAGCCTCGCAATTGCAATCGCAGCCTCATTTATATCCGAAGTGCGAACTTGCACTTGTTTGCTTTTCCGCACAAGGTGGGATCCAAAATGCAGCTTGAACCTATTGGACTATTTTCGGCACCCGCACAAAACCCAGCCCACAATGTCGATATCGTCAAAACCCTAGCTTCCTTTATCGACTTGCTGCATAAAATCTCACTTTCTCGATCCAGCCCCGACCCATTGTCTCTCGAGTAGTACTCGCAGCTCTGCCGCCGTGTCTGACGCCTGTTTCCATCCGCCGCCACCGCAAAACATGGCTGACACTCTAACTCTCCGCGGTACCATGAGGGCCCACACCGACATGGTGACGGCCATTGCAACGCCGATTGATAACAGCGACATGATCGTAACTTCTTCCCGTGACAAGTCAATTATTCTCTGGAATTTGACTAAGGAGGATAAGATCTATGGTGTCCCTCGCCGTCGTTTGACTGGTCACTCTCACTTTGTTCAGGACGTCGTCCTGTCGTCCGATGGTCAGTTTGCTCTCTCTGGTAGCTGGGATGGCGAGCTCCGTCTCTGGGACCTTGCTGCTGGTACTACTGCTCGCCGATTTGTCGGCCACACTAAGGACGTGCTCTCTGTGGCTTTCTCGATTGATAACCGTCAAATCGTTTCTGCATCTCGTGACCGTTCTATCAAGCTGTGGAACACACTTGGTGAGTTATTCTGTCTTATCTCCTTTCTTTCTCTGAGAATGTCGTCATAGTTTGTCTTATTCGATATGTATTGAATATCCTCTTTTTGTGTACATTTCGTGTTGATGTGGATTGATATAATACTTGACGATCCTCTCAATTATGTTGATTGGGAAGAATTGTATTGAATGCATATAAGAACATGTATGGCTAAGTCTTAGGTTTGTGTAAAACATTATGCCTCTGCACGGATTTTGTTCGAAATTTTGTTGCCGATCGGTTACCTTTGATGGTTGAATATGTATGGTTTAATATATCTATTCCATAACCGTTTTGAGATATGTGTTCAAATTTCATAAATCATATAAAACGTAATGTATGTAGGTGAGTGCAAGTACACCATTCAGGACAATGATGGTCACAGTGATTGGGTCAGCTGCGTTCGCTTCAGTCCTAACCCCCGCCAACCAACTATTGTTTCAGCCTCCTGGGACAAGACGGTGAAAATATGGAATTTGACCAACTGTAAGCTTAGGTCTACCTTGGCTGGTCACTCTGGTTATGTAAACACTGTTGCTGTTTCACCTGATGGTTCGTTGTGTGCCAGTGGCGGAAAAGATGGTGTGATTCTCTTGTGGGATTTGGCTGAAGGCAAGAGGTTGTACTCGTTGGATGCAGGCTCTATTATTCATTCACTTTGCTTCAGTCCAAACAGATACTGGCTTTGTGCCGCTACTGAGAGTGGAATTAAGATTTGGGACTTGGAAAGTAAGAGTATTGTTGAGGACTTGAAGGTTGATCTCAAGTCTGAGGCTGAACACGCTGAGGTAGCTGCGGCAACTGCCACAAAGAAGAAGGTATGATACTCATCATTTGGCTTGTTAATAGCTGTATTAATTTTTAGATTGTGATTTCTATTTCTGAAAACAATGGGAAATTATGATGTGGGAAGTGTAGCTTTCATTTTATTTTATCAATTTTTAAATAAACTACTTAAGTGCATTTCATACTTCATATTTTGTTTCGGACAATGAAAACTGAAATGCAATTTTGATGTATGTGGGTTAGATGGAAATCTGTTTCTACGATGGAATTTCTTCCAAAAGCTCTATAATATCAGATATTGTACTGCTATTGGTCTCCGTTTAAGTGTGTTTTGTGTACGCATTTATGTCCATGATTGTTGGTCTGACATTTGGCAATTCAATCAGATACATGCAAATGTTTAGTGCTTATTGGGATATTGTGATTCTTCATTGCCTTTAGTAACATTATGCAGTCTAATCAATTTGCATAATTGCACTCTGTTGTGCTGTTTTTTTGTGATCGTTATGCTTCATTGTTAGAAGGGATTTGTTGAAGTCAAGGACGATGCTTTTCTCCTGATGCAAGTTGGCTTTTTAAGCTCTAATATCCTTAGCTTTTACAAGGGATGTATTATTGTTTCACTGCTTTTCACTATATGCCTTTCTAAATATCCTTCGACTTGATAAACCTTTCACCATGTCATGTCATTGATCCATGTCTGCGTCTTATCATCAAGGATATACATATCCATGTGCTTAATACCTTCTCTGTGTCTAGTAGTAGAATGGTTTAGTTTGAATTGTAGATTTATTCTTTGGATCTGATCTGTTTCATTATTGGCTCTTTTTCAGGTTATCTATATCCAAATGCTTAATACCTAATCTGTCAAGTAGTAGAATGGCTTATTTTGAATTGTAGGTTTATACTTTGGATTTGATTTATTCATTATTGGCTTTTTTCAGGTTATCTACTGCACAAGTTTGAACTGGAGTGCCGATGGTGACACGTTATTCAGTGGGTACACCGATGGTGTTATTAGAGTTTATGGGATTGGTCGTTATTAGTGAACGATGCTTTCCTTGATCTTGTGATCACCTTTTCATTTTAGCATCGTTGTTAGGTTTTGTTAAGGTGGACACGGTTGAGATTTTCCATTCATCTGCATCCGTTATAATTTTTGTTTTCCTGCAATTAGCAGTACACATTCCGTTATGATGGCCGAAGTTTATACTTTCCCCCATAGTGGTGGACATTATTGTATCTCTAGAGTAATGCTGAATTTGAGTATCATATACCGTATAATGTGCTAATAATTAGGGTTCTATGAGGATGATAAAAGTGTATTTAAAATATAAATATTTTAGGTTTGTTCTTGTTAAATGTATAAATATATTTTAATTTTTGTAAAGGTATTAATATTTAGATTTTATTCTTCTTTATGTATGCATTAAAACTTTATATTTAAGATAATTATGATCATTTTTATTTATGGTTTAATGGGAATGAAATTTAAAAGATTATATTCTGACATGAAAAAAAATTAAAAGATTATACAGCGCCTATCTTTTATTTTAATGCCTTAAAAAGTTTGAGTGTAGAAGATTTTATTTTATCTTTTTTTTATTTGTTGCCATAGAATATCTTAGTAGACTATTACGGATATTATGTGATAAGTCTAGATTTTACCCTCCTCTAAATGTAAACAATTGAAGTTTGGATCGTTGTTATTTGTGGATGGTATTTTGTTTTTTGGACATTTCTTTAGTTTTATACCTTCAAATCTTTTATAAGTTCTATAATCTTTTAGGGTTGTAGATGTTTTTTTTTTTAATTTCAACCCTATTTCGGATCTTTTTTAAGTTCTTTAATTTCTCAGGGTAGTAGCTTAACACAAGTCCAATATATTATAGTGGAGGGGTTGAAAAAGATATCAATTACAAATTGTTATTCTAATTCAACACTTTAGAATGTGCTCTTTTTGTCAAGTATATGGAGTTATAACTCCAGCTGAAAAATCCTTAAAAGTGATAGAATATTAGAAATTGATTGACAAGTTTATTGCAAGGCTCCATGCTTGGTAAAACATTGACTTAAATTAGTTTTATTTGGCATTCAATCATAATAGACATTAATGCATTTGTTTCCTAAAAAACTTCATCAAACTATAAATGCTTTATGTAGATTATTTTTATGGTCAAAGTCCACCATTGTTACTAAGAAGAGTCTGGTAGCCTAACATCATATTTGCAAACCAATAAATGAAGGAGGTCTAAGGCTTTTTGATATAGAATAGTGGAATGCTTTGTTGGAAAGGTTACTTTGAAATATTAAAAAGGAGAGGGACATGATTTGGGTAAAGTGGATTCATATTTACTTCCTTAAGCATCAAAGCTTGCTAGAGTCTCTTGTTAGAAATATAGGTTCCCCGTGCTTGCGTAGGCTATTGAAGTTGAGACATATACTTCACTCTATATTTGATGGTGGCATGTGTGTTAATGATGCTTACAACATTAGAAAATGTTATGATTTGCACTAACCTAAAGAAGAGGTGGTGAGTTAGCAAAATGTTGTATGGAATTTTGTGTCACTTCCTCGCTATAAACTTCATTTGTGGCTGGTGGAGCAAAACTCATTATTCACAAAATATAAGATGCCAAAGTTGGGTTTTGATGTGAAGCGGGAATGTGTTTATATCATGTTCATGCAAAATCGATGGAACATCTTTTATTCCATTGTGCTTTTGCCAACCACATCTAGAGAACATTGATGCACATATTATGATGCACACACAACTAATACTTTGCCCGGTATTTTACATTAGATTCAATGAGGGGGGGAAGGGCCAAGTAACTGGGAGTTGATCATTCGATACTTGTTCAAGGTACCTATTTATCATATCTGGATGGAGAGGAATGCAAGAATTTTTTAGGACAAAGAAAGAACATCACCCTAGGTCCCGGGAGTTAGAGTTAGGGAGTTAGCTACTAGGATTGTTAGTTGCCAATATTGCAAGTCCTACAATGCTTTAGTTGCCTATGGCAATGCCTTAGGGCAGTGAAGTTTGTACCACATGTCTTTTTTAATGTTTTACTCTCACGTTTATTGATAATAAAAGTTCTAACTACTTACCAAAAAAACATATAGATATTTGAGTTTTAAAGCATTTATGTATTCATAAAAATAAAGTTTAAATGTTTTCGCTTTTATAGAAAATTTAAGAATGGCGATACATTTATAAGAATAAATCCAAAATATTTATGCCTTTAAATATACCTTTGTTTATACTTTATCACATGCTAATAACTAGGGTTGCATATGGTCATGGAAACAGGAACAAAGACAAATGGAGAAACATATAATTATAATTTTATGGTGCTTAGATGAGCTCCAGATTTGTGTGTATCCATAACCTTTGTCGTGTCAACCCTAGCATGGGTATGGCTATTGAAGATATCAATTGAGTACTTTGGCAACTTAGAGAAGCTTAAAGCTATTGGTGACTTCATTACTAAGTTTAACAAGTTTGAATGTTGTATTATGTCATCCTCCAAAGGTAGGTTTGCTCAAATTGTAGTGGAATTTTGGCTCGTCCCTCTACAATATAGAGTACAAGGGGATACATGTGATTTTTGTTAGTGTAGAAGAGTGGGTCATGTGCATGATTCTTGTTTGTCTACTAAAGCTACGACCGATTTGGTGCACGTTCATGCTAATGGTAGGTCAATCATGGTTGTGGATAATGTTGGACAAAGTTCTCCTTTTGGTCCTTACATACTAGTGTTAAGTAATAATTGATATCAGTAAAGTGTGTATAGACAAACATGCACCAATGAAAGAAGAATGGCAAGTTCAAAATTTTAGTAAAATGTATCTTCAGTTGTTACGATGGTAGATTTGAGGCTCCTGTAGATATAGGAGATGGTTTTCTCCTGGATGATAGATTTGAAGAGCTAGTAGTCATCAAGGAAAATATTTATGTCACATTGTTGACATCCAAGAGTCATGGAAAGCCAAATTCAATTCAATATAATTTGGGAACTCAATTAGAGTATATAGGGAAACCAACCCCACCATCTATCAAGAAATATATGACTACAAAATTAGTCCCTTTGGTTCAAGAGAACAAATAACTAGCCTCAAAGGATTCCACTAGATCAGGCCAGAAAAAACTATAACACCCTCAAAATTTACTATTAAAAAATTTTATTTTTAAAATTTATAAGTGGAGGCAAATACGGTAAATTTCAGGGTGCTACAACCATACTTAGTACCAGATCAGTTTTCTCTACCTCTTCGATATCAAGTGCTAAGGCTAGAAACACACTTTATACAAACTCAAAGATATAATCATAAAACAAGGTAGCGTGATAGTTAGATTAATAAGAAATACAATCCAATAATAATGGTTATAGAATAAAGTCATTGGAAAATGAAGTATAGGAGTTTTAAGGAAAATACAAAAAAAAAATCAGATAGTCCTATGCTCTTAACTCGAGAGTAGATATTGAATAGCACTTGCTAGCTAACCTGCAAAGGCCACTGGCTATTGAATAAGTAGGAGCCCTAGAAAGGAATCATTTAGTACTATGGTACTGAGTAACCATTTTTACAGGATCAATATGTTAGGCTCGCATTCAACACATCAATTGTCATACAACAAACACATGAACATGGGATCATACATATATATTTAAATACAATAATCATAAAAAAATAGCCACATACATCAAGATCATATGCCACCAAATGCTCATTCACTTAGAAATAATAGATTTTACTAATGGAACACCTAAGCAGTGCTCTTTGTAGTATAATTAAAAATCTAACATCATACTCAGCCATACACCATCCACTTAACTCATATGTAGGCCTATAGGCCCATTAATATGACACCATAAACAATCCAACCCGGTAGATGCCAAGGCTGCTACCAATCACATTAGTAGGTAATAATAGTTCATTCATTATTATCTGAACTCAAGCCATTAGTTTAGAAATTAGTCATCTCTCGAATTATATCCTTATAGGTTTGGAGACCCCACTATTCTCACCGGTGGACTAGTAACTATATAATATAAACCAAGACAGAATGCTCTTGACCACTATTATAACCAATGGACTGGTAAATATAATATAATCCAGGAAAGAATACTCTTGACCACTATTATAACCGATGGATCGATACATATAATCTATATGGTCCCAACCCACGTGGTATTCTACTATAAGTGATTAGTGTATTTCTATTTAATTATCACACCATTCCATTTTATTTACTCGAGGGGGAGATCACGAACCCAGAGACACAAAGGTATATCAATCATACCAATGCATAAAAGTAGCGTAATATCCTACCGACTATCAACCTAGGGATGCAAAAGTACCTTGGTCGCACAGGGACACAAAAGCACACAATACCCTACCGATAATGACACTAAATCCATAAGTATGCATACTGCCTAAATAGGTGCATAGAGCTAAATAAAGTAAGATGTAGGGTTTGGATGGGCACTAAGACATACCGGCAAAATCCAGAATAATCATAGGCTAAACCACGAATTTAAGGTAGCGACCCCTAAAAAGCCACAATTCCTAATTTTGAGATATTTCACTTTAAGTATTAGTATCTTAATTAAGGCGACCACGAGAGCACACATTAATCACATAATTAACCATTTTTTTTGTTTCTAATATTATAAAATAACTAGAATCAAGATTATTGTCAATGCCAACATAAGTAGCCCACTAAGGCTATCCTAGGCTTTAACACTCACGCTTAGGCACCATAGGTTAAAAATGACCAAAATTCCCCTAAGTCTAAGGTTACCTCTTTACCATCCATTTCCATCACAAATTCCATTTTATTTCATCCATATGCCATGAAATGAAATAACACACCATAATTATACTATTAATTATGAAGTTAAGTTACTCCACACATCAAATGACCATTTTATACATAAAACCCTAACATGCACTTCTATAACAACCAAACTCACATTCTCATACTTAAATCACAATTAATGCATTTCTTGCATGTTTATGAGAACGACATCATAACATACACCAATTTACCAAGTTACTCCTACCGTGCATATTTATTATGATACTCTCTAAATTGCCAAAATACCCCTAGATCCTATAATGTTCATAATCATGATTGAACAGGTGATACTAAAATAATAAACCTCTATTATCATATTTAACATCAATTAATACTTATCATAAAAGGCTTATTAGACTAATTGCTATATTACATGCAAAATTATCAAAATGTCCCTAGACTATATTTTATTGAACATCATGCTCAAATAAATGATAGTAAGATAATAAACCCCTATTATCATATTTAACATCAATTTATATTTACCATGCATGTTTATTAGACCAATCACTATTTTTCATGCAAAATTACTGAAATGTCCCTAGACCATATTGTATTGATTATTATGCTCAAGTGATACTAGGATAATAAACCCCTATTATTATGTTTAACATCATTTTATACTTACCATGCATGTTTGTTAGACTAACCACCATGTTACATGAAAAATTACCAAAATATCCTTAGGTCATTTAACATTAATAATCATATCCAGCATGCATTGCTAACACCACAAAACCCATATTATCATTTTAGCACTAATTATCACTTACCATGCATATTTATCTAGGTAACCTTCATTCCCATGCAAAATTACTAAAATTCCCTTAGGTCATAAAATATTGATAATCATGCCCAACATGCATTATTAACACCGCATAATCCCTATTATTATTTTTAGCACTAACTATTACTTACCATGCATGTTTAATTAGGTAACCTCCATTTTACACGCAAAATTACAAAATACCCCTAGGTCATTTAATGTTAATAATCATACCCATTATGCATTACCATCACAAAACCTCTATTATCATTTTCAACACCACATAACACTTAGCACACATTTTTATTAAGATGATCATCGCCATACATTAAAATTACCAAATTACCCTTAGGCCATAAAATATTGATATTTCTACTAACACTTATGTTTATACTCCACCAAACTCCCATATCCATTCTTTGCATCATATATATAGCATATTAGGCATCTCGATTAGGGGTAATTATCATGATTGTCCAAATGACCAAATTACCCTTAGGGCTCATATTTGTTCTATTTTCACTGCAAGTGTCTATACTCACTTAGCGTAGCATGTATATACACATAACACCCACCATCAACATCAACCCCCTTTCTTAATCACTCTTTCATAGATATCACATCATATACAAGATAAAATGCTTTTCTTTCTATTTTCCAAGATAACATTAATAATTATGGGATTGTTGGTAACACATTATATTTACATAAATCATATACCAAAAACCCTAATGTGCTAACATCGATAATCCATACATTTTAGTGGGGGTATAACAGTTACCTTATTTCTAGCAAAAATCAAACTTTATCGGTATCTCAATTTAAAAATCGTAAGCTTCATTTAATAAGATTTCGTACCTAAAATAATGTCACAAGTAGAATATTAATATTAGATAAGTAAAAGAATGATTTTTATTAAAAATATTTATTAAATATATAACATTACCAAAATATCTTATACCTTAATATTGGCTAAAGTATACCAAAAATCACATGGCATAACTCACACAGCCCATGCAGCGTGAGCCATGTAATGGACAAAAGGGAAAGGAAGGAGGAAAGAGGGGAGGGGAGGGTAAAAAGGGTTGACGGAGGCGATGGAGGGTGTTGGTGGCGGTTGTTGGGTGCAGAGGTGAGTTAGGAGATTGGTGGTGATTGGGGGTCAAGATGCGGTGACTTGAAGGCGGCGGAGGCGGCGGTGGTGACTGTAGGAGAAAGGAGTAGAGAAGGGAGGAAGAAGAGGAAGAAAGGAAAAGAAGAAGACAAAGGGAAGGGGGAAAGTAGGTGGTTCAGTCTCTAGGGCACCCTGCACCTGGCCACTATTGTGCCGATGGATCGGTCTAGGCCCGGCTCAATAATCTTCCACTTTAAATGGTTAGTGTCTTGTCCATTTCTTATTCAATAAGTACTTTCACCCTAGATATGCATGTCCTTTGGACTACCCACTCACACAACCCATCTACTCCTTGCCTCCTTAAAAGGTCCATCCCATATATTGGGACCTCTATGCCTCCTAGTACATCCAAACATCATTTCCCCCTTTTCCCTTACTTACCATGAATATCCAAATTCTATGTGTGTGGGTTGAGGCCCACTTTTCCATATCTCTAAGTCAACTCACTATCACCCTCTAGGGTTTTTCATCGGAAAACCCTAATTTGGCTTATATGGCCCAACCTTCCTCTATCTCACACAACCCATGTTTTCTTTGCTCCCAACTCATCACCTCACTCACTCCATCCCCAAGCATCCCACTTTATTTCCCATTTTGAGCATTTGGCCATGAAACCCTAGTTGGCCATCCCCAAAACCCTAGCACCTCTCTTTCCACATACAATGTCCCTCCATCACTCTCACTTACCACTCCCTCTTCCACACGACACACATTCACTCTCCATGGGGCATTCTTCTACTCTTATCCCACACTTCAATCATCTCCATTATTTCTCCCTTCCATATTCTCCTCCACTTAGGGTTTTCCTCCCAAACCCTAACCAAGTTTCTTATACACCATTATACCAATCTACGTATTATTTTTCACCCATGGACTCCAATCACTCCAACAACTTTTCCCTTACCTTACTTAACCCACAATTCAACTTTTCCCATGTAAGGATCATCCCTATGCAAGGACCATCTATCTCATGCAAACCCTATAATCCCCATGCAAGATTCATTCACTCTCTTTTTTTATTCCTATTATCCTTTTTTTTATCCACCCATAAGTTATGAGATACTTAGGTCATTCTTACTTCCCTCTAGTCAACTCATTTCCTTTACCCCCTTTCATCTTTTCACCCCCACACCATATCTTTTAAAACCTCCTGGCATGCATGTTAGAAAGGGTCAAATCACATAAGCACTACAAAGCACAAGATACATTATCATTTTACACGTGCCATAAAGAGAACACATACACTTACTTTAGATATGCGCTGTGCTACAAGTAAATAGTCATAATCACATAAGGTACACAAATATATCATCACACATAACATGCAAAGCACATAACACACATATTAGGCCTTAACTACATCCTTACCTAAAACAACAACGGGCTTGGAGCACGCTCCTACGCCTCCTTAAGGGTTGGACTTGGTTCACCTATAAGATGGAAAATACTAGGGTTAACTTCCCTCTTATTAATATTTTCATTAATTTCTACTCACCTTTATTATAACCTAATATTAGGGATAATAATAAAAATAGTAGCTTTAATAGTAAAAATAAGGATATTACCCTTAAAATGGTTAATCATGCTATTATTAGCCAAAATAGGTTTAGGTAGTTGTATTAGTCAATGATAAGATATTATCAACAATATTAGCAATACTGATGATAATAACCTTAATAATAATAATAATGATGATGATGATGATTATGATGATAATAATAATAAGGATAACAATAATAATAGTAGTGGTAGTAATAATACGGTTAGAATAATAATTACAAAAAATAAATTATACTTAAAGGCTATGAAGGGTTAAGGCATAACCTAGTGAGGGTGGCAGCTAGGTGGCAGTGGTGGTGCACAGCGGCGACTGTGTTGGTGGAAGTGGTGGTTTGGAGAAGGTGGTCTTTTAGGGCTAGAAGAGAGAGAGTGATATGGTGGTTGTAGTGGTGGTGGAGTCTCTGAGCAGAGAGGGTTGGAGTGGTGGTGGTAGCGCAGCAAGGGTAGCGGCGTAGGTGGTGGTGGTTGTGGTGGTCGAGGATGGTGGAGAAGTAGGGAGGATAAAGGAGAGAGATAAAGGGATAAGGGAAGGTAGGGGAGGCTCTATTAGGTTGATTAGGTGGTAGGGGAGGTGGTGATAGCGGTGGATAAGGTGACACACAACAGTGAAAGGGCGGCGATGGGTGCAAAGGGGCATGTTGAGCCGCCAACTTTGCACAATTGAGGTGGCTTGTGTAGGGGGATTCAGGGGTAGTGAGTGGCTCAGTTTGGTGGAGGGTAATGTAGGGAAGGGTTTGGGTGGTGTTTCGGGTGGCAATGTTGCGCGGCGACGGCCGAGGTAGTGTCTAAAGTGGTGGCGGCAAAAATGCACTGAAGTTTTTGGGCAGCGTAAAGAAGGACAAATGGAATCGGTAGGGGTTATTTATAGGCTAATGGAGGGAGGATAAGACAAAGGGGGAAGAGAAAAAAGGGGAAGGTAAGGCAAGGCTTGCCAGCCAGTGGTGGCTGGCCGGTACGAGTCTGCAAAATCGCAGGGTGCAATTGGCAAGGGGAGAGAAAGGAAAGGGGAAGGGGCACGCGGGGAAGGAGGTACAAGTAGGTTGGGGCTTGAAAGGGAAAGGAAAAGGACAGGGGAGAGAGGGGAGAAGTGCAGGGCGGTAGTACAGTAGCAGAAGGGAGGATGGTGGCAGAGTTATAGGGCGACCTACAATGCGAGGGAGGGAGAAGGGAGGAAGAAGAAAGAAGGGTCAAGCTGGCTGGTCAGGGGAAAAGAAAAGGAAAGAAAAGAAAGGGGGAACCAACGAGCAAGGGAGGAAGGAAAAAAAGAGAAGACAAGCTAGGTCGCGCGGGGGGAGAGAAGAGAGGGAGAGGGAAGTTGGGCAGGGCGTGGCCTAATACGGGGAGGAAGAGGAGAAAAAGAAAAAGGAGAAAGGAGAAAAAGAAGGAAGAAAAAGGAAAAAGGGAAAAATAGGTTGGTTGGAGTTTTTAAGATATTTTGGCATTTTTGAATATTTGAAAATAATAATAATAGTAAAATAATTAGTAAATTTCTTTTTATATTAATTTAGAAATTTTAGGGTAGATTTTCCTAAATTCTATTTTAATTAGCAAAATACCATAATCTTCCCTAATTAAATTCTTTATTATTTTACTCCTTTCTTTGTCTTAATTACTCCCATTATTTTATTAAAATAATATATTTAATTAATTTTACTAATAAATTCCTATTTTATCATAATTTCCTAAATTAGGGTTTTGGGGTATTATAAAGTTACCCATCCCATACTTGGTAGCTTGTGTACTCGTGTAGTACTTTGTAGAAGTATTTTGTTGCATGAGGATTAGTAGATTTGATTTGGTTTTTAAATCTCAAAGATAGATTAATCATATCATCAAGAGAATCATATATAAAAGTTTCAACTTTGTCTTGAATCATCATGTTAAGGCCTCCTATAAATATAGCACATGTTTGTTCCGTTTTCTCATGGATGTCATATATAAGTGCTAACCTTGCAAATTCTTTAGCATATTCTTCAACATTTAGAAGTCCTTGCTTAAGAGTAATCAATCTAATGTAACTATCTTTCTCATACTCTTTAGATACAATTTTCTTTTTCAAATGTTTTTTAAGCTTATCCCAAGATTTGATTTTAGATTTACCCTCTCTTTCCCTAGTTCTTATAAAGTTATCATACTATATCCTAGAAAACTTCTTAAACTTAAGAGTAGCTAATTTATGCTTTTTCTCATTCTAATAATCCTTGAATTCAAATATAGCCTCTACCTCATGTAACCACTCAATAAATGACTCAACATCAAGTTACTATCAAAATCAAGAAGATCAAGTTTGATACCGTTATCTTCTTTATGATGATGCACTGGTTGATGATCATTGTCCCTTTGATTACTTTCACTCCCTTATGACACTTCTTTATAGCCTACTTGTGAGTTCAAATATCCCCCTATTGTTGGATTAATTGGTTTTGCTGCACTTCCCACTTGATATCCATAGAATTCCTTTAGTTCTTGCATATTTTGCACCGAATCTTGCTTGGCAAAGTGAGACTCCATCCTTTACAACTGAGTATGCATTACAATAAGCTATTGAAGTTAAACATTGGTTGTAGCTATATTTATTGAGATCTTCTAGATTGCCTCAAAAATAGCTTGAATATTTAGTTCTTCCTCCACAGCAATCAACTTACTAATACACTTAACAAAAGATTAGTAATTCCTTAAGGTTTTGGTTGGAAATCCAAATCAAATAATGATTCCCCTTCGGTTTTAGTTTGTTTTGTGTATAAATTTTGATTCCAAGGAATCAAAAAATAGAAAAAAAGTCTAATATATCACATATATAAATGAATTATGACCCCTTACATGTTTCTTGTTAATTTATTGATATATAGTTCAACAAAAAACTCAAGCTAATCACTAGACACCTTCAAAAAATATTTATATGCATTTCTATGTTCTATCATGAAATATAAATAAAGTAAAGTCAAAAAATGAACCTATATGTATTAAGTGTATGCAAATCACAACCAACTGGTCTAAATGATGGACTACACACAACTTATATTTGGATAAATAAAAGTCCCACAACTGACACATGTCTTAAACAACAAAAGGCAATTAGGGTCAATATCTAATCAATTCTCATACACTTTAATCAATCATCAAAGTTATTTATTCAACATGAAAACCTATCCTTATCATGTATAATATAATGCAGAATAATTCTCTTTAATACCAATTCAAATACAAGTAACACACATGCACGTTTTCTTTCTCAAATCAATTGAAACTTTAACATGCAATTACTAACTTTTAGTTCGATCTTTAACGTATAATCATTCAATATTTACTATAATATCACCATATCTGACGCACTGTCATGTGCACATCAAATTTAATATATAAATCCTAATTTCTAAATACATAGTATATGGTAAGAAGGAGTCGAACCCACACGAAATGGTATATAATCAATAATTCTATAATTGATGTTAAAACCCCGGTTATGTATTCTCATTACTTGTATCACTAATTCTTATACTATGGATAAATAATAAAACACTGTATTCACTAATTAATGAATAAGGATATGAAGGTATTGATTATGGAATTAGGATATCAAATAATTATGGAGAAAATAATGATTCTAAATGATTTAATGTTGACCTGTAGAAACTCATAATAATTCATCTCTTTGTTTTCTCTCAATTCTAATAAATTGAATAAGCTCTCAATTTATCACCTAACCAATTAATAACCTAGGTTAAGAATGCTAGATTCAATTAATGGCAGCATTATGAATGGAAAGCTGTCAACTACGACCATAATCACATAAGCTCGGATCATGCAATCGTATGAATTATTGGACAAGATTAACAATTAATCTTTTGCTACTCTAGAAACATTAATTAACAATTATGTATTAATTCTGTTATCCTAGCGTAGATTAAGATCTAAACTAAATAGGTGATCAGTCTAATTAGTTTAAATTCTTAATCTATGATGTGAGATCATTCAATTCCATCCATCAATTCAATTAAATTTCATTTAGAATCATGAATTCAAATTATGTTTTCATATCTGAAACCCTAATTCCGTCATCAAATCCTCCTACCTTATACTATCTACATAATTGCAATAACACACAATTAAATGCAATAATCTATAATTAACATCAATGATTACAAATAAATTAACAATGAAACACCAAACATAAGATAAATAATAATGCAATAAAGAGAATTTATTTGCATTCAATAAAAAATCAAAACTTACAATTAAGAGAGGAATGGAGAAGAACTTATCAACTTGAATTGTAGAGTGTTGATTGTTCAATTAAATACAATGGAGAGAAAGAGAATTGGAATTACAAATTACATGTGGTATCTAGAGAATATAGAGAGAAAGAGAGAATCTCATTCTTGAACTCCCCAGAATTGCCTCTTGAATGTTTAGAACTTTAGAAATATATCAAGGAGAAGTTCACGCGACGGTTACAAAATTTAAGAAAAACACAGTCCGTGTTAGAAAACACGGGACCTCCATGTTTTTCCTTGAATTATCTACCAAATGCTGAATTTTAAAAGCTAAAATTTTATGTGCTGATAGAAAAACACGGGTCGTGTTTATGAAACACCGGGGGGCTTGTTTCTTGTTCCTTCGTTATTTCTTTATGAAATTTCAACACAAGCTTCCCTTTGATATATATTCTTCATTTCTGGTCTTTTCTTCCATTGATTCCATATCTCTTGATGTGTTCTTTGCTTCATTTGCTCTTTCCATCGATTTCTCCTTTGAATTTCTTCATTTTTATCTTTTCATGCAAAATCTATCCAAAAGAGAAAAACTCAAGAAAGATTAAATCTTATAAAAATAATGAGGAATAAATGACATTTTTACTTAGGAAAACAACATATAAATCCCATATATCAATATCATATTTCCTAACTCCACATTCGTCCATCCAAGAACATACACATGCATGAAAGAGTTCAAGAAAAGCAATCAAGATTCAAATAATCATAGCAAGAATGATCAAGACCCTCAACCAAATTTAGTGTTGATGTGTTTGTATGTTTCCACCTTGAAGTTGTGTTCTCCTCCAATTTGTATTGAACCAAAAGCCTTACTTTGAAACCAAAATTGATGTGGAAGATAATGGATGAATTATCCTTCACAATGTAGGATATTTATGCTTTGTTCTTTGAAGAAGAATGTTGATTAAAGTAGAGATAAGAATCGAGTATATAGATGTCTTCAACTCAAATGCATGATTGGAAATTTGATCTTCACCGAGATCAAATAAATTCTAAATAGAAATCTCAAATTTTTCTCTAAGAAAAATTCCTAAAATCTATCAAGATAAACTCACTTGAAGAGGAAGGAAGGGAGGTCAAAATCTTTCTTAAGAATTCAGCTAACCCATTCATTAATGTTCAATTCATCTCCACATAATGTACAAGCTCTATATATATATATACACATATGTAGAGCAAGCTTAACCTTCATTAATCAAGTCTAAATAAACTGGCTTAATTAACAAAAGGCTAAACTAATACACATCCATATACTATACATAATGGTTTAAAATTACAAATGACAAGACATTACAAAGCATATATAAAAATATCAAAGCTACATAAACCCTAATCTTGATAATACATTGAATAATTAGGTAATCAAGCTTCATGTCTTGTAGTTTTGTCTTCCATGCAACTTTATAACCCTTGCATGGTCATTGTCTTGCACATTAGATATCCTTGGTGAGTTCTTCTTTGTGAAAGCATATATAATACTTGCAAAAATCAATTAATGAAACATTATTAGAGTTATTATTAAGGTATTTAAGATTTTTAATAACAACTGGTACCATCTCCAAATATGCTAGCTCTTGAC
Organism: Tamarix austromongolica; assembly: GCA_039764185.1. NCBI lineage: Eukaryota > Viridiplantae > Streptophyta > Magnoliopsida > Caryophyllales > Tamaricaceae > Tamarix > Tamarix austromongolica. The sequence continues at coordinate 47,934,307 of CM077816.1, read as the reverse complement.
CACTAACACGAGAAGAATGAGATGGAAAAGGACTCCATTCTGACCTATCACTTCTTATATATGCTCTTATATGTGTTGGTTGCTTGAGGAAAGCAATAGTTAAAGCATAGGGGAATTGATAGGTATAATTTATGTTGGTCAATTAGAGTTTTAATGAAAATATTTAATGTAGTTATGTGATGAATTTTTCATACTTGAGTGTAATTGTTCTTGTTCATTTCTCTTGATTATATTTTATAGGCATTTGGAGATATTGAGATCAAAATAAGCTAAAACACAATAATGGGAATAAATGAGAAGCAAGAGTGATTACTCAAAGTGTGAAAAGGTGGAAAGATAAACGTATTCGACCATTATGCAATCTAAATTTGGAAAAAATGCTAAACATAAAAATTGTAGATATTCTTCTTATATTTCCACACATAAAAAATCAGCCCAAATAAAGGTATAACGAAGAAGCTATGGATGAAACATTGAAAACTTATGAATAAGTAAAGAGCCACCAAATTTGAGAGTGATTGGACCAAAGTTGATATACGGTTGGGCCTATTCCGTGGTTATTTAAGCATAAGTTTGAGAGAGAGTTAGGGTGAGAGGAGGAGAGAATGAATCATTTTCAACCATATTGATTGAAGAGTTATACTTTCCATCACCACTTATCCCAATCTCCCATCTCAATTCTTCTTGATTAATTCCATTATTTTCTCTTGTAACTCCAAATCAAGAATAGTGGATTGTAATCTCAAGGTTTATTTATGTATTACTTGTTATATCTATCTATTTTTTGCCATATGATGAATATCCTTGATTATGTGTGGCTAATTTTATCATGTTAAGGTGAAGGGAGAATTCCTTGAGTCTAATATGATGAATTTTCTGCATATGTCCTAATCTAAGTTTATATTCATGTAAATTGTGTTATGTTTGAATGTGTTAGTCAAAATATTGATCAACTTTTGATACTGGGAACTTTCATTGAGAACGAGAGATAAATTAGTTAGTAGATCTATATAACATAATTAGATGTTATGAATTGACACAATTAGTAGATCTTAGTGTGTTGAATTTTCTTCATATGTCTTGATCCGAGTTTATATTCATGTAAATTATGTTATGTTTGAATGCATTAGTCAAAATATTGATCAACTTTTGATATTAGGAACTTCCACTGAGATTGAGAGATGAAATGGCTATTATATCTACATTACATAATTAGAGATTAGGAATTAATAGGTTGAAAGACATTAATATAATTTCTACAACAATAAGGGTGAATAATTGAATTTATTTCTTTGAAAATTATATAAATCTAGGCTAGAGATAGTTGGACTTTTAATTGCCAAAAGGTCATTATGGCTTGAGAAAGTGTAGAGGCAATTATCCCTATTGGCACACTATGTATAAATTTTGAGTTAGGATCTACAAGATTATTTAGCACATCATAAATTGAGAAATTTAACTGGAACCTTAGTAGTCATATTTTATAGTTTAATTTCAATATTTTTGAATTTTTGTATCTTAAGTGCTTCTTTTTTGCACAATTTTTATAAAATTTAGAACAATACAATTAATCAACTATTTGGTGGCCTAAACATGGAGAAGTATGATCACTATTTTCGTGCTCACTCTCTAGTCCCTGTGGGATCAACCTTACATGCTACTATGACGCGTACACTTGTAGTTAGAGGAAATCAAAACCTTCGTGACTAAGAAAGTAAAAAATGATTAAAAAGGTTTAAGTAAGGTATAAAGTCCAATAAATGATTCAAAATAGAAAAAATAATCAAATAATTTCCAAAAATCATAAAAAGTTAGTGAAATGTGAGAAATTAATCTAGGAACCCAAATATATAAAAATATTGAGCACAAGAATTGATATAAGGTGAAAAGAAAATATAAAAATAATGAAAAATAATGAAAATTGCCCAACTCTGATCAACCAAAAAAGGTTAGTGGTTGACTGCCTAAGGTGAAATACCCCAAAATTCTAATTCCAGAAAGTATGGCTAAATAAGGATTTGTTAGGGAAATTAATTAAGTAAATTATTTTATTAAAATATAGGGGAGTTATTTAGGGGCATTCAAGAGGAAAATGATAAATAATTTAATTAGGAAAAATTAGGGAGTGTTGCTAATTAAAATGAGATTTAAAATTTTATTATTCAAAAATAGCCCAAATTAATCTAAAAATAAATTAATTATTATTTTTCTAAATATTATTATTTTAAATAACCCAAAAATACCAAAATACCCAACCCACCTATTTTTCCCTCTTCTTATTTTATTTTCTTTTCTTTTTTTCCTTCCTCCCCCGCGACCTGGGCCAACCCACCCCGCGCGGCCCAACTTCTCTCCCTCCTACGTGGCCCAGGCCCGCGTCGCACCTCCTCTTCTTTTTTTTTCTTTCTTTCCCAACCGGTCCGGTTTCTTTTTTTTCTTCTTTCTTCCTCCTTGGACTGCCCGGTCCCGACCCTTCTTCTTCCCCGAGGCGCGGGCGGCGATTGAGGAGCTGCAACCCTGCCCTCCGCTGGCCACCATCGATGCCTACCATCCTTCCCTCCCTCTCCCGTCGCTTTCTTTCATTTTGTCAACCCCAACTGACCCCTTCCCCTCTCTCGAGCACCCTGCCTCTTTCCCTTTTCCTCTTCCCTCGACCTTACCGCCCTGCCATGGCAAAACTGCCTCGACTGCCACCATCGGCTGGCATACCTGGCATCTGCACCTCTATTGTCTTCTTCCCCTTGTCATTGCCCACCCAATTGGCCTATAAATACCCTATTGGCATCCTTAATTGGGGTTTTAATTTCGAAACCAAGAAATATGCCCCTTCTCGCCGCCGCCCCATCAGACGAGCACTCTGCCGCCTCTGCCCATCGTCGCGGCCAAACTACCCCTAGAACTGCCCCTTGCACCACCCTCTAGCTAACTAAACCTTCCTCGTCCCTCTATTTTCCCTGCACGAGCCACCCTGGCAGCAGTGAAGCACGAGGACGCTGAAGTGCGCCCGTTTCGCGTCCCCGGGACGTTTCTGGGGACGAAACGCGAGGCGGGACGCTGATTTAAAAAAAAAAAAACCTCCAAAACGACGTCGTTTTGGAGGATTTTTATTGTCTGACTTCTGACGCTACTCGCCCAGTTGCCCACGCCCAGTCAGTCAGTCACCCGGTCGCCCCATCCCCTCGGCACCCTCGCACGACGCCCCACGGCCCCAGCCTGGCAGCCCACTGCCACTGCCCCTCACTGACAAATGACAATAGGCATCAGCATGACAGCATTGCAGCTCATTGCCACTGCCCCTCACATCAGCATGACAGCATTTACTATTCACTGAATAGTAAATGCTCCTCGAGAGAAACGTGTGTGTGTATGATATTAATTAAATAATTTTAATATACATTAAAATTTATATTAAAATTATTTAATTAATATTTTTATTAAAAAATATTATTTAATCAATTTTTTTATTAAAAAATAATTATTAATAATTAAATTTAACTAATATATGAATTAATTTTAGAATTTTTTTTATTTTTTTCTCTTAATTTTAATAAATTTAATCTATTTTTAAATAAATAAATATATATATATATATATATATAATTTTTTTAACTTTTCCTGCCGTCCCCGTTTCCTATACTTTTAAAAAATGGCGTTTCCGCGTTTCGTCACATCCCCGTTTCCGTGCAACACTGCCTGGCAGTGCAAAATTGCCTCTCGATCAACCCCCCTCAACCCCTTCCGCCCTTCGCACCATCGTCCGCTGCCAATTCCACCGCCACTAACGCCACCTCTACCCTTCAAAAAAAAACAGGGGATCCTCTTCTACCTCCCCACACCTCCCTTTCTCCCTCTCCTTCTCCCTCCCTTCTCCTCCTTCCACCACCTCCAATCCCCACATCCGTCGCCGCCGCCGCCAGTGCCACCACTATCCCTAGGTGGTTCTCTAACCTTCCCAACCCTTAAACCCATTTTATACAAGTATTGGTTATTTTAATAATAGTAATAATATTATCTATAATATTATCATCATCATCATCATCATTATTATTATTATTATTATTATTATTATTATTATTATTATTATTACTTAACCTAACTTTGGAAATATTTCTAACTAATGCTAATATTAATGGAGATCTACACTTTTAGTATTATTATGATTATCCTTGTTATTATTGTTGTTGTTGTTGTTGTTACCATTATCATTATCATTATTTTCTTGCTAATATTGTTAATACTAACTTTGTCCACTATCACTTTTATTTATTAATATAAATGTTTGGACCCTTATATTATTATTATCATTTTGGTTAATATTATTATTATTGTTGTTGTTATTATTATTATTGTTGTTGTTATTATTATTATTATTATTATTATTATTATTATTATTATGCTTAATAATAATAATAATATTATTATTATTATTACTATTTGTTTTTATTATTATTAATGTTATTGAAACCGAAATTGGCATGTTACCATTTTGTTATTATAGAAGAAAAATACTCAACCTTAGTATTATTATTATTATTATTATTATTATTATTATTATTATTATTATTATTATTATTCAAATATTGCTAATAATATTCCTAATGCCTTTGTTACTAACATTATTACTATGGTAGTATTATTAGTTATTACTATTATTATTGTTATTATTTTTTTACTATTATTGTGACAAAAACATTTTAACCCTTATATTATTATTATTCCAAATATAACTATTATCATTATTATCTTTAGCAATATTAGTACTTTGTTGGTATCACTATTATTATATTATATTTTAACCCTAACACTATTATTAGTCTTAGCCTTAAAAATAATAGGGCTTCTATTTCTAGGAGAATTAGTATTACTATTATTATTATTATCACTATTTTGCTATAACTAGTATTAGTACTATTATTAGAAGAAATAAAGGTATTAGGTTTAATAATATAAATATAGCTATAAATATTAACATAAATATATTTTGACTAGTAATATCTAGTAGACTAACTCGAGGATAAAAACCCTAGTTTTTACTTGTAAAGTTGCCTTTAATAATAGTAACCCTAATTTTAGACTAAAAAGAGAAATAATAGTATTTTGGTAGGAGGGAAACTAATCCTTGGTTTTTCCCTCTTATAGGTGAATCAAGCCAAAACCCTAAGGAGGCGTAGGAGCTTGCTCCAAACCCGGTGTCATTTTAGGTAAGGATGTAGCTAAGGCCTGTGTGTGTTGTGTGACTTTTATGCCTTGGATGTTATGTATCATGCTATGTCGTGTATCGTATAATTTTCATTAACTTGTCTTATGTGTAGCGCAGCTTGGGGTTAAGGTATATTTATGTGTTTCCTTATGGCATGAGTATGATACGTATATATGGTGATTATGATGTGATATGATATGACCCTCTAGGACATGCATGCTAGGATGATTGATAATGTGATATGGGAATAAAAGGATAAAAAGAAAGAAAATAGGAAGTGAGTTTACTAAGGGGGATATGAGGTTGACCAAAATACTTCATGATCCATGAGAGGAAAATAAAGAGGAAGAGATGACAAAAATGAAAAAGAGATAAGAACCATGCATGGGAATTCTAAGGTTTGCATAGGGACTTCGAGAGTTGCATGGGGTGGATGAAACTTGCATATGGATGATCTCTACATGAGAAAAGTTCTTTTAGGGTGTACATAAGCTAAGGGAAGAGTTGTGGAGTGGTTGAAGACTTGGGACGAAAAATAGTACGTAGGTTGGTGTAAGGGTGTATAAGGGACCCGATTAGGGTTTTGAGAGGAATAACTAATCTGGAAAGAAAAATGTGGAAGTAAAAACAATTAAGGGAGAGTCGAGTACAGGTTAAGAGTGGGAATTTATTATACTAGAGAAGAGTACGGGTACCATGGGAAGGAAGAAATATTAGGTGAAAAATAGAGAGGTTACTTGTGGGAGAAGAAAGGTACCAGAATTGAAGTGGCCAATAAGGGTTTTTTTGTCACATGTGGAATTGAGTGGGTAAAGCAATATGATTTGGGATTGGAACTAATGAGATAAGGTGTGGGGTGATAAATGAAGTAATGGTAGTGTAAAGTGAGAGAAATTTGGGCCACATAGGCCCAATTAGGGTTTTCAAGGGAAAACCTTAGAGGGTGATACAAGGGAAAACCTTAGAGGGTGATAGTAGGCGGAGTTTGATGTCATGAGGTGTTGGGCCTTAACCCACACCCTTAGGAGTTGATTTTCATCATGGGTACGTGTAAGGGGGAAAGGATGTCGAGGCATGATAAAGGGTACAGGAGTCTCAAGATATGGGACATGCCCCCTTGAGAGGATAGAGGTAGAATGTTGGAGACATGCATGCCAAGGGTAAAATGCTTATCGAATAAGATACTATCCATTTAAAGAGAAAGATTGTTGAGCTGGGCCCAGACCGGTCCACTGACGAATAATAGTGGCCAGGATCCGGGGTGCCTTGCATGATCGGTCCACCGGTGAATAATAGTGGCCAAGCACATTTTGCCCTACATGATCGTTCCACCAGCTATAATAGTGGGGATTTCCATGCTCAACAAACCAAAAATAATGATGATAAGACATGGGAAAGACACAAAGTAATTATAGTGAAACACCATGTGAGTCGGGGCCAGACCAGTCCACCAGCGAATAATAGTAGCCAGGAGCATTTTGCCCTGCATGACCGATCCACCGGCTATAATAGTGGGGTTCTCACACTCATATGGATTGATAAATACTATGATGTGAGTCAATTATATTTACTAGAGATCTAAAGAATAAGCCTATCTGGACCATAGTCGGCCTTCATCCTCTATATTACTGTGAGCTGCCTATATGATCATGTCATGTATACTATGTTGTATGTTTTTATATGTTTGGACTTAGTGCATGGTTACCTTACTTAGTACGTAGCGTACTGATCACCCGTTTCATGGTTGCTACTCATTCCCACGAGCAAAAGACCCGTCTGAGTTTGTGCAGGTAGGGAATGAAGTCTTCAATGCCTACGACACCTGCGAGGCATCGGGCGGGGCTGAGCATTGAGTCTAGACCTGACCTGGGGATTAAGAGTGACTCGACCGGACTCTATTTTTCTCTTGACTTGACCATGTATCTTTTTATTTAAGTTATGTGACATCTTACGGTATTTTATGTTTTTAAAAAAACTCTAGTCACTTACTCCTTGGGTTGTAATTCTAAATCGCACTCTGATTTCTATATGACTATGAGGAAGTCCTCTCATAGACTCTCATTGCTTTAGTAATGACTTGTGTTCGATGTAAACCCTATTTAGCCTTAGCACTTAGTATTGGAATGGTAGGAGTGAACCGATTTGGTACTAAGTGTGGCGGTAATGCCCCCTAAATTTACAGTTTTATTATTTTACTTCCGTTAAACCTTTTTATTTAAACGAAATTTTTTGGTAGTAAATTTTGGGGGTGTTACATAAGGCCCTGGATGACAGCATTTGGAATGTTGTTGGCTAGTTAAGGTCAATTTCCTAAGGCCTGGATGATAGCATTTGGAATGCTGTTGACCAGTTGATCAAAGATATTTCCCAATTGAACACCAGCTGATGAAAACTAGGATTTTGAAAGGTAGAATGGTAAAATGAGGGTTTTAGAGGTATAAGAAAGGTTTAAGGTTTAGAGAAGTGCTTAGGAGACTAATCACCTAATAATTAGGATAACAAATTTGTGGGGCATTACAAGTCAAGAGACGAGTTCAAAGGTAGATCAAAGATAAGAAAGCATATAGAAAGCTTCCATTTTGGTGAGAAAGATGACATGAATAAAAATAGTATGAAGTTCATAATAGAGTAACTTAGGAATGGTGATGCGAGTAATATAGCCACCACCATTTCTAAAGGAAATGTAGTAATCAGTGTGTGTGATGTTGGACATGTTAATTTGGCATGACAAGATTCATTTTAGAATTTAGATTTTGGTGCAAGAAGAAGAGATGCTTCCTTAGGAACAAACACTGGTTGTCATTCAATATTAAAATATGTGAGATATGCTCCTGGCATTTGTCTTAGCCTAATATCCACATGATTTTTAGCTAAGGAAGGACATACTAGTGTGTTTGGGATATGAAATTAAAGCTAACAAGAAACTCTTTGGAAAAAGCTTGATGCAAGAAATTGAATGCACATTATGTGATCGAAGAAAAAATTAGTAATGGGTATGTTAATGTAGAAACAAAAGATTCCTTAGCCAAGTAATGTCACAAACAAGTATAACATAGAAGTGAGAAATACCTTCAAATTATTTCCAAAAGAGAGACACTAAAAGGGCTTAAAGGTGACATAAGTATCTTAAACCACGTCCCAATTTCTTAGTCGGGAAGCAACATGGAGTCTTTTTCCAAGACAAGGCACCAACTAAGAGGCTTTATGTTGTTTGTATGTGATCTAATGAATGCAAGAGTGTGGAAGGTACTTTGTTACCTTTATTAATAACCTCTCTAAGAAGGTTTGGGCATATGTGCTTAAAATAAAAGACCATATATTTTAAGGTTTTCAAGCTTTTTATTACTAGTTTTTAACAATAAATAATAGAAAATTAAAGCGTATTCGTATTGACAATAGAAGAGAATATAGGATAGATTTTAGATACCATGACTTATCTTATTCTAATTTCCCAAAAAAATAAAATAGGATGATTCCAAACATTTATAAGCACAATGAAGTGGACGACAGACTAAACATAACTATTGTCGAAATGATGAAAACAATGTTATCTTATTCTAAGTTCCCCAAAAAATAATAGGATGATGGGTTGATGAATACACTTGATCTGATCAACTCACCCCCTTTTGCTCTATTGTATGGTGATGTTCCAAACAAGTTATGAACCAATAAAGATGTTTCTTGCACATTTAGAGGTGTTTGGTTGTAGATAATTTGTTCATATTCCAAAAGATGAGAGATTGAAGATTGAATCCAAGTTGAAGGAATGCATCTTCCTTGGATTTGGAAATGAAAAATATAGGGTATAAACTATGGGATCTTGTTAATAAAAAGATTATTAGAAATAGGGATGTTATCTTCTTGAAATATCATAATATTAAAGATTGTCAAAAGGGTAAAAGTTTGAAATTTAAGCAAACACATGGTTAGTATGGATCCAGATCCTCCTCCAAATCTTCATGGGGTAAATATGACATATGACATTGAAGATGTAGAAAATGAACCTCTAATAGATGGTGTTTGTGCTGAAAAAGTAATGGATTGTAATAGAAGTGATGGTAGCGGTAGTGAAGATATGATTGAAAGTATTAATAATGAAGGACATGATCCTCAACAACCTTATATAAGACCTTAGTTGAAAAGGTTTAGTAGAATATCCAAAATTCAAACTAGATATCTAACAATACAATATGTATTACTCATTGACAAACAATAATGGAAGTCTTATAAATAAGCTCTGATGGATTATGACAAGATGAAGTGATTGAAGTCCATGTACAAATATATGTATTCCTTGAACAAGAACTAGATTTATGAGTTGGTAAAGTTACCAAAAGTTAAAAGAGTAATCAAGGGAAAATGGGTGTATTGATTAAAGACTAAGAATGATGACTCGCAACCCAAATATATCACAAGATTAATTGTAAAAGGTTTTAGCTAGAAGAAAAAGTATTGACTTTGAAGATATTTTCTCTTTTGTGGTGAATATGTCATCAATTTGGGTGGTACTTGGCTTAGCTATAAGTTTGAATTTAGAAGTTGAGTAGATTGATATAAAGACCACATCTTTCATGGTGATCTAGAAGAATAAATATACATGGAGTAACCAAAACAATTCAAACTTAGGGGAAAATAAGATCTACTTTTTCAGCTAAAGAAGAGTATATATAAACTAAAGTAGTGTTAACCTCATAGGTTAATTAATGTCATTATCCTTGTTTTGATGATAAAAAACATATTTAAGAGTATGACAAAGTTTGTTTAAGTGTGTGTGTGAATGTACTATCATTTTTATACGGATGACAAATACACACAGACTCACTCTCTCTCTGTCTCTGTCTCTGTTACAAATGCACACACTTGCAGAGTTATAAAAGAACAATTAAGTTTCAAAACATAATAGAAGATTAATTTTCAAGTCCTAGGTGTAATCATGTAATATTGATGTTGAGCTAATATAGTTTTGATTTTAACTCATTGGAATGTTTTAAAAACTTCCTTTGAACTCATTTGATATGAATTATTTCTTAATTTTAACTTCCAAGTAATTATAAGTGTTTTGTTAATTTTTGGTTCTAGTCGGAACTAATCAACTAGTTTCAAAATTAATTAACTGGTTTGTATTTTCTATTCTAAGACTTTAATATTTTAAAACCCTATCTTATTGGTTGATTGGTTCTCAAAATCGATAAATTAGTTCCTTAATATCTTTTAATCCTAGAAAATTCATTTGATATTAACTTTAACAAATCAATTGATTTTTTTTGTAAACTGGTCAACTCATCCCTAATACCAATCGATAGGTTTGCTTACATCAACTTTAACACATCAATTGGTTTACCTAAAGAAATTGAATGGTTCATTCAACTTGGTAATGAGTTAAATAAGATGAAAAGTTATTTTTTCCTTAACCCAAACACATTGGTTATTTTCCCCAAATTGATCAACTAGCCATTGGTTTATATAACCATTCAATGAGCTTCAATTTGTTCAATGACCAATAATGTATGGATAATATCAATAAATTGGTTATAATGATTATAGAATTTGGATATCAAGCCTGAACAAACTAATCAAGTGGTTATACCAGCTAGTCGATTGGCTAACATCAAATGCTGAGAATTCGACCCATTATTTTCAAATCGGGTGGTGGAGTTTTGTTCCAAGTGACCATAAGCATTGCTTGAGCCATATATATCTCTTATGGGGCAAAATTAAAAAAAAAATATGAGACCTCATTTATTGATATCCAATTATATACTCTCTCTAATGTAGGAGCATCTTATTCATCTGATCCCACATTAATCACCCTTCTCCCCAAATTAGACAACTCTAAAATACTTTTAATTTGGGAAGGGTCCACTAAATTATCCTCCCACCAACTTCCCTTCCCATATCCTTTTTTTTTGTGCTCATTTATGAACAACCAAACATAACCCAAATCTGCCACCTTTTTATGTAATAATCCAACCATGCATGAGCCATGCACAAGCCATAGAAACTCCCCCCAAGCTACCCTAAAATTGCAGCCATATTTTAGCCACTTTTCATGTCATCATCTAAGCCACTTTGCAGGAAAATGTCCGGCCACTTTTTTCCTTCCCCCAAGCCCCCACCTTCATAACTTTTGTAGGTCAAAACACACGTCCACATTGCCCCTATCCAACCTACAAAAAATCACCTCCCTCTACCACCTTTTTCAGCCTACACAACCTACCATCATTGCCACCCTTTTTGCAGCTTGCAACACCAGCAAACAACTCTTTCAGCAACCTATAAGGGACAAAAAGGAAAAGATAAGTTGGTAGCCTACCAATATGCAGAATCATGGCCACTTTTAATGCCTTGTAATCCTTACTTGTACTTATGGCAACCTCTTTTACAAGTTGAATTTAGGGGTTAACCTTTTTTGTTTAAATTATGTAATAGCTTGTACCTATAGGGGATGAATTGCACTCAAACAAAATCAGCCAAAATATGGGTTGAATGAAGAAAGGCACATAATCCCCTTTGGGGTGGGAAAAACTAGGTCAACTTTGGTTAGAATTAAACTAGAAAGGTAGCTGAGTAGTAACTATCTAGTTTCGTATCTAACCAGCCCTAGTTTGCTTGTTATATAACTAAGTAATTATAACACTATGTAAGATCAATAAGGGGTTAATTGTAAGGGTCATTGGTCAACATTACTTCCCTCTTGATGAGTGAAAATTACCTCCTTGGTTAGTGCATACCATGGTTGAATTATCTCCCAAAATCTAATGTATTTTATCTTAAGTGTTGCATACCTTAAGTGGTAGATTCAAGTATATAAATTAAGGGTCACTTAACTCATATCTTTAACACTTCTTTTCCTCTCTATTTTTCTCATTTTTGTTGGTTTATTTCTCAACCATATTTTTACACCAAGTTTAACCCAATTCGTATCTGACATGTATCAAATTGATATCAAAGCTTAGGTTGTTATAAATTGGGTTTCATTTCATTCTACCATTAGCCCTGCATCATTTTCCAATACAAACATTCACAATTTTTTTTCTAACTCATTAGCCCTTCGAAAGCTTACCCTGTAAGAAAACAAATCTTCACTTTGTAGCCTATTCAAACTTATTCCCTACAAGTTCATCTTTATTCTCTTAACATATTCGAGCCTCAACCTGTAAAGGAAAAAAAATCTTCACCTTCTAATCCATTCGAGCCCCAACCTGTAAGAGAAAAAGATTTTCCTTCACCTTGCAACCATTTAAACCCCTAACCTACAAGAAAGAAATCACTACACCTTCTTAACCATATTCAAACCATCATTACACTGGCACAAAAAACAAATTCACTTTGTGGATGATCATCCCATACCTAGGGGTTTAAATCTTAATGAGACACAAAATGAAAGAAGGGATCATGCCATCGGTGCCCTACAACGTGACACTTAAAGAATAGATCACACATTGGTAGCCTTACAAGAGGAAATAGGACTCATTCAAGCCCTTTCGCAACAACTTATCCCTAACAATAACCCTCCAACAAATCGTCCAAACTAATCCCCCCATGAAGTAGAGGAATCCCATGGTGTTGACAACCTCTCAAGTGAAGATGACTCTTCAACAAGTGAGTCATTCCATGAATTGATAAGAAGGGGAAAATAAAAAGGAAGAGACTTTGGGGATATCAAAATTAAAATCTCAAAGTTTGAAGGACAACATAATCTAAAAGAATTCCTAGAATGGGAATTAAGGTTAAGGGACACGCCTCTCTTTGGTGGGAGAATCTTACAGACCAAAGAAGAAGGAAAGGAAAATCAAAAGTTAGATCGTGGCAAAAGATGAAGAAGCTTATGTGGGAAAGATTTATGTTATCCTCCTACAGTCAAGACTTGTTCAACGAGCTATCCTCACTAAGGCAAGGGTCAATAAGTGTATAAGAATATGTACAAGAGTTTGAAAAGTTGATTCTAATACTTGGCATCAAGGAAAGTGAAGAACACGCTACTTCACAATTTGTTAGAGGTCGTAGATAAGACCTCGCTAGGAAATTGGAGATGCAAATGTATTAAACCTTGGATGAGCTCTTCCACTTGGGTAATAGATTTGAAAATCAAAAGAAGGAGAAGAGGACCACTCAGTTTAGCATCAACAAACCACGTGTGCTTCCTCCCAAAAACATGCCAACACCGTCCAAGCTACCCTCCACCCCCCTTAAGTTTGACTTGAGGGGAAAAGGAAGAGAAGACATAGGTGAACCAAGTAGAACAAGGAATATAAGATGCTTCAAGTGCCAAGGAGTAGGGCATTACCAAAATGAATGCCCAAATCGAAGGGTCATGACACTTGTGGAGCTTAATGAAGCCATACCCAAGGAAGAAGTGGAAGAGTGTGACTCGACCCATGAAGAAGAAGAGGAGGAACAAGCACCACCTAATGTGGGAGAAGCCCTTATGGTGAGGTGGATTTTGTATACCAAAGAAATCCATGTTGAAGAAAACTAAAGGGAGTGAAACAAAGTACACCATTAGTGGCAATATTTTCTCCCTTATAGTGGATGGTGGGAGTTGTACAAATGCGGCCTCATGAACGTTGGTGGAGAAGTTAGGGTTGACCGCCACACCCTATACCAAACCATACAATTTGCAATGGTTGAATATTGGTAGTGTTGTGGAGGTGACCAGACAAGTGCCTGTGGTTTTTTCCATTAGAAAAACCTATCATGACCAAGTGTTGCATGATGTAGTCCCAATGGACACATGCCACTTGCTTTTAGGTAGCCCTTAGCAATAAGACAGGCACGTGACCCATGATGGAAGGAAGAACACCTAAACCTTTAAGTATGCTAAGAAGAAAATCATCCTCACACCGTTGAAGTTGCCATTAGCCATGGATGGAGGCACCACCAAGTGTTAAAAGTCCTTTTTTATAGATGAGAAATGTGTATCTAGGGCTGTAGACAAAGGAAACTTATTGTATTTATTGTTATTGGTAGCCAAGAATGAGGGGGGATCACCCGTGGACCCTCGGGTTAGGATTTTGTTAGAAATGTCTATAGATTTGTCCCCAAATGATTTACCCCATGTACTACCCCCCCAAACGAGGCATAGAGCACCAAATCAATTTTGTACCCGGTGCTACCTTGCCTAATAAGGTGGCCTATTGTTATAATCCAAAAGAAGCCACAGAGCTTTGCAAATAATTAGAGGAATTGCTTACTAAGGGATTGATTCGAGAATCCCTTAATCCTTGTGCAGTACTAGCCTTGCTAGTACTAAAGAAGGATGGATCTATGAGGATGTGTGTTGATGGTAGAGCTATCAACACCATCACCATCAAGTATAGGTATCCAATACCTAGACTTCATGCCTTGCTTGATTTTTTTACATGGTGCTTATCTCTTTTCCAAAATTGACCTTCATAATGGTTACTACCAAATCTGAATGAAAGAAGGCAAGGAGTGGAAAATGGCATTCAAAATGAAAAATGGATTGTATGAATGGATGGTGATGCCTTTTAGATTATCATAAGGCTTATGAATGATGTACTTAGGCCATTCATTACCAAGTTTGTTGTAGTTTATTTTGACAACATACTTTTGTATAGTCCAAATGAAAGAGAATATGTAAAACATCTTGAGCTTGTATTACTTACCCTTAGAACCAACAAGTTATATGCTAAGCTAGGAAAATGTGAGTTCTTTGTAACTAGCATTACTTTTTTAGGCTTTATGGTTTTTAAGGATGGGATAGCCATGGACAAGACAAGGATTGAAGCCATCAAGACTTAGCCAACCTTGAGTAGCTTGACTCAAGTAAGAACCTTCCATGGACTTACCTCCTTCTACCCAAGATTTATCAATGGATTTAGTACCCTCCTTTCCCCCATCACCGAATGCATAAATAATGGAGAGTTTAGGTAAACAAGAGCTACTCAAGACTCTTTTGAAGTGATCAAGGCCAACTTAGGAGAAGCACCCATCTCGACCTTACCTCACTTCTAGAAAATGTTCGAAGTAGAGTGTGATGCTAGCGGAGTAGGTATTGGGGCAATCCTCATCTAAGAAGGAAAGCCTTTAGCCTATTTTAGTGAAAAACTCAACAGATATCACATGAACTATAGCGCGTATGATAAGGAGTTTTATGAATTTAGAAGGCCCTTAGATCACTGGTCACACTACCTAAGGCCCCAACAATTTGTATTATGCATTGATCACAAGTCACTTAAATACATTAATGGCCAGTACAAACTCAACCCTAGGCATGCTAAATGGGTGGAGTTCTTACAATCCTTTTCATTTGTAGCTACACATAAAAGTGACAAGACCAATGCTGTAGTCGATGCCCTCTCTAGGAGATATTGTATGCTTTCTTTATTAGAAGCAAGAGTCCTAGGATTTAGCTCCATCAAGGAGCTATACCACAAAGATGAAGACTTTGGGACCTACTTTAAAGACTAAGATAAAATTAAGGGTTTGTTCACACTTCAAGACCGATTCCTCTTCAAGAACAATAAGTTTTGAGTGCCTAAGAGTCCCACTCAAGAGCTCCTCATCTGAGAGGTACATGGAGGAGCGCTTAAAGGTCATTTTTGAATAAAAAAACCATTGATGTATTGCAAGAACATTTTTTTGTCCTAGAATGGTAGGAGATGTTCAAGGTATAGTGGTGAGATATGCCACTTGCTAAAAGTCCAAGAGTCACTTCCATCAAGGATTGTATACTCTCCTCCCCATCCCCTACCAACTATGGGATGATGTTAGCATGGAATTTATTGTGGCATTGACTCGAATACAAAGGCAATATGATGCTATAATGGTGGTGGTAGACCAGTTCTCTAAGATGGCTCATTTTATTGCTTGTCATAAAATGGATGATTCCTCTTATGCAGCCAATATCTTATTTAAAGAAATAATTAGGATACATGGTATACCCAAATCCATTGTTTCAAATAGGGATACCAAGTTCCTCAAATATTTCTAGAAGACCTTGTGGAGGTTAGTCAATACCAAAATTTCTCTTTAGTACTGCCTACCATCCACAAACTGATGGCTAAACAGAAGTAACAAACCAAACCTTCACAATGTTCCCCCAAATTTTGGTCCATAAATCATTACGGGATTGGGATACCAAACTTATTTTTGCTGAATTTGCTTATAACCAGTCTCCCACCTATGACATGGGGCATTCACCTTTTGAAGTTGTCTATGGTTTGAGCCCCGCTTCTCCCATAGACCTCATACCTCTCCCCATAAGATAAGTAATAAGTTTTGAAGCCAGTGATTGAGCTAAAAGCATGAAAAGAATCCGTGAGCAAGTAAGGAAACAAATTGAAAGCGTAAATGAGCTAAACAAAGCAAGAGCTAATAAGCATCACAAACAACATTTATACGAGCCCAGAGATTTGGCTTGGCTTCACCTACACAAAGAAAAATTTCCCACAAGATACCAAGAAGTGATGGCCCATATAGAATCTTAGAGAAAGCGGGAGATAAGGCCTATAAGAGCTATTGGAAGACATGAGGAATATCTCCAACACCTTCAATGTAGGATATTTACTCCCCTACATCCATGACGAGCCTTTTGATATGACCAAGGAACCTTTTCAATAAAGGGAGAATGATGCAAGAGTATCCCATTTATTTAATCGTACGTTAACCACCCTTCTCCCCAAATTAGACGACCCTAAATTATGGTAATTTAGGAAGGGATCCACTAAATTATCCTCCCATCAAATTCCCTTCCCACAATGTTTATTTTTTATGCTCATTTATGAACAACCAAACACAACCCAAATCTATCACCTTTTTATGTAAGAATCCAACCATGCATGAGCCATGCACAAGCCATGGAAACTTCCCCCCAAGCCACCCTAAAATTGAAGCCATATTTTAGTCACTTTTCCAAGCTACTTTTGAGCCACTTTTGATGTCATCATCCAAGCCGCTTTACAGCTAAATATCCAGCCACTTTTTTCCCTTCCCTCAAGCCCCTACCTTTGTGACCTCTGTAGGTCAAAACACATGTCCACACTACCCCTATCCAGCCTGTAAAAAATACGTCCCTCCTCCACCTTTTTTATCCTATAACCCACCATCACTGCCACCCTTTTTACAACCTGTACTGTCAGCAAATCACTCCATTGATGACCTTTAAGGGACTAAAAGGAAAAGAGAAGTCGGTAGCCTACCAATATGTAGAATCATGGCCATTTTTTATGCCTTGTAATCCTCACTTCTACTTATGGCAGCCTCTTTTACAAGTTAACTTTAGAGGTTAACCATTATTTTTTATTTCAATCATGTAATACTTGTACTTATAGGAGATGACTTGCACTAAAAAAATCAGCCAAAATATGGGCTGAACGAAGGAAGTCACACAACCCCTTTTGGGGTGGGGAAAAATAGGTCGTGTTTGGTTAGAATTAAACTAGAAAAGGTAACTAAGTAGTAACTATCTAGTTTAGATTCTAACCAACCCTAGTTTGGTTGTCATGTAACTAATTAATTATAGCACTATAAAAGAGAAAGAAGGGACTGATTGTAAGGGTCTTTGGTAAGCCATACTTCCTTCTTGATGAGTGAAAATTACCTCCTTGGTAGTGCATACTATGGCTGAATCATCTCCCAAAATCTTGTGTCTTTTATCTTAAGTTTTGCATAGCTTAAGTGGTGGATTCAAGCGTATGAATTAAGAGTCGCTTAATTAATATCTTCAACACTTCTTCTCCTCTCTATTTTTCTCATTTTCATTTGTTTATTACCGACTGTCTTTTTACACTAAGTTTAACCAAATTTGTATCCTCCATGCATCACTCTCTTACAATTAATCCTCGACTACACACATTCAAATATGAATTTGTTGATATATTCTTAAAACTGTTATCGCTCGCTCAACTCAGCTATAATCAATTTTTTCATTGTCATATCCAATTCCTCAAGCTAAGATTACATATCACTTATTATTCTTCCATATACATAGCACTGTAAAAGTGATATTCATGTAATCACCACAACACTCTTCAAAAATATCAATACTAAGAAGTTGTATGTATCATTCCAAGAGAGATCATTGAATTTGTAGGCTCGTAAACATAAAAAAGGATAAATATACTAAATTATAAATCATTTCCTAAGAAATTTAATTGAGTTAGTTGGATCATAAACTCAAGAGATGAGTGATCATCAATATACACACAATAGAGTTTTAAAATCCAAAAATGAAGACATTTTGCTAGTGGATGTAGATAAAATAATTATAGGTTTGCTTGAATCAATATAAATTGTGCGTCCAAAATTTTAATCTATCATTAAATATAATTCAGCCATCTTAACCTAGTCTAGGGTACTATCAATACGCCTCATCAATTGGAAGCCCTATGTATGCAATGGTGTGCACATGACTAATATAACACATGTGGTTAGTGTTGTTAGCATATTCTTATTTATACCACAAAAAGAACATTGGAATGTTGTGAAATGGATATTGAGATATCTCAATGGAACGATCAGATTGATTTTATGCTTTAGGTGTAAAAATGTCGAACTCTTAGCTATGTAAATGCAGATATAGCTGGAGATATAAACTCTAGAAAGTTTGTTTTTTGATACCTGATTACTTTTTTAGGGAGAGTAGTATCATGTCAATCAAAATTACATAAGTGTGTTGACTTATCAACCATAGAGGTATAGTTCATTATAGTTATTGATTCTTGGAAATAAATGTTATGGATAAAGTGATTCTTATAAGATTTAGGGCGTATATGTACATTGTGCATTGTGACAGTTATAGTACAATCCACTTGAGCCAAAACTCTAGCTTTCACTTGAGATCAAAATATATTGATGTGTGACATCACTAGATATGTGATATGTTGGAATCTAAGCAAATTCATCTTGAGAAGATTGGTACTAATGATAAAATTTCATATATCATGATTGTTTGCTTACCTAAATACAAGTATAAATACTACAGATGAACAATAGGTGTACTAACGATCTCAACATAAGTCAGGAGGAGGAGATTCATGAGAGTCGATCATTTAGTAGAGGAAAAACAATTTTTTTTTATAGTTTTTCTAATTTTATGCTAGATGATAAAATGACGGTGCCAAATGAACACCTTTATCAAATAAGAGGAAGATAATGAATAACAAGAAGGTTGGAAAAGAAAAAGAAATAGAAGGTTAAAAAAAGAGGGTGCACGAGGAATTGGTAGACAATAATCAAAAAATAAAAGAAGAAAAACTTTACTTTATGTATGCTACATTCAAAGATAAAACCAAAACATAATATAGTTTTGAGAAATATAAAGCCTCACTTGTGTGACAAAAAAATAAAAACAAAGTTTAACCACCAATGTTTTGTGAGACTATTATTGTATTCCCATATTACTACTAAGACAATATATTATTTATTTTGATTTCCCGTTTTAATTAGACTTGTGTGGGAAAAAAGTAAGATCCTGTATTACTTAATTATTCATTGATCTTGTACTAGAAAATTTTATATGTCTTCATTTCCAACACATAGGTCTATGAAAATTATTTAAATGCTCTCTAAGATTGTTGGAAAAATACACTTATGACACATCATGTGCAATGTCTTATCTAGAGGACTTGATTCCACTATCATGATTTTGTTGCCGATCATCTTATTCCTTTTATGTAAGACTTTCTTAGTAGCTTCTAATGGCGTGGTACTAGAAAATTTAGAGCCTTCAAGTTTTAGCTAACTCATAAAAATGAGCAATAAAAAATAATAATATATAGTTCCCAATTTAGTACTATCAAAACTAAATTTAACTCCATTTCCAGGAAAAGGGCTGCATGACCCTAACTCTAGCATCCTTTTGTAATACCCCAATTTAAGCGGAATGTTATAAGAATTTATATGATTACTTATATCAATATGGTATACCATCCTTTTGGTGATTACATCCTAAAGAACTCCACAGTTAAGCGTGCTGGCTGTGGAGCAATTTTAGGATGGGTGATCCTCCTGGGAAGTTTCAAAAATTTTCTAAAAAGTTCTTGGAAAGTGCGTGAGTAAGGACAAAGCTCATTGAAATGACTCGTGTTGATTTATGGGGCCAGCCGATCAATCCAAAGCACTTCAAGGTAGCTCCTGCGTGATTGTATCAACTCGAGGTGTTACAAATACATTATATAAGGCATGATATACACATAGCACAAATGAGGCCTTAGCTATACCCTTACCATGCTCAATATGTAGCGTAATGACCACCCCTTTATGGGTGTTGCTCATTCCCACGAGCAGGAAGCCCTTCTGAATATGTGCATGTGGGTTATGCCTATTTCGAGGCCATTGATTTCCATGAGGCATCAGATGGGGCTGAGTGATGATCATGGGTTGTATTGATTATCGGAGTGGCGTGGCCAGTTTCTCTACTTATGATATTACTATTCCTTTCTATCATTTCTCCTATGTATTGAATTTTCCAGATTCAAACTTTAAAGTTTGTAGCCATTATTTCCTTTCCATGGACTTTTGATTTCTTTGTTATGAACTTTTGGTTTAAGTATTAATATGAGTTTGATGAAAATCTTTTCTTAGCCTTAGCACTTGGTACTGGAACGGTAGGAGTGAACCAGTATGGTACCAAGTGTGGCGGTAACATCCTCATAATTTACGGATTTTAATTTAAGTGTTTCTATTTTTAAAAAAATAGTGAATTTTGGGGTGTTACACCTTGTCGTTATAATTGAAAACCCCGGTCTATTAACTTCTCTATAACTAGAAGGGGTATGATAAGATAAAGGAGATAAGAGGAACGCTCATAGTTATATAATATATCAATCATTGACTTAGCACCTCACACTCAATAGCTCTCTGATGCTCCAGCTTCCACCCTACTACAATTGCCAATTCCACTATTGTTCACCATCTAAAGGTTTTCATCTTTCAAATGTTACCACATCATGTTCTAACTTTAGGATCATGATCCTAACTCCGTCAATAATGCTATTATAACACCCTTATTTTTCATTACCGAAAATTTTCATTTTAAAATATTACAAAAGAGAAAAAAATACCAAATACACTTAGAAAAAATGGGGTACTAACACCGTACCTAACATAGGATAGACGTCAGTTGCCCATTCCATATTAGATAAAAGGCTATAAAATCAAACCAACCAAAAATTAATGTAGAGTGCGAAAGAACATGATATATAGATATTTAAGAAGATGTTTTCACAATAGGACATTGGCATTCCCTAACATAATCAAATACAGGACGGTAAATTAAATTGAAATATAGGGTTATTATAGTAGAAAACAAAGGTAGGTTGTGACCTCAAGTCCTTAATCCATCATAGACTGCAAAAAAGTCTTTGAATGTCCACACTATCAAGCTTCGAACCCAAGATGATGTAGGCCCACTACTGGCCATCCTAAAAAACCTATACACGGTCATCTACTCATGGGAATGAACAAGTGACGGAGAAAACGAGCACATCAGTACATTACGTATTGAGTAAGATAAGCTACCTCCTCAACGGGAGTCACAAGCATACAAGATCCTAACATATTGTAGAAATCATACTGTAACACCCCAATTGTTACTACTAAAAACTTTCGTTTGCAGCGGAAGTAACTAAGTAAAAATAGTGGGGGTTAATGCCGTGATCAACATAATTCTGGTTTATGCAACCATCCTTACATCAATCATAATGCTAAAATGTTCAAGGTAATACAAGAAAACTAGAAAATAAAAGTACATTTATAGTATAAATACTCAGTTTGGAGTATTACTCAGAGTTTTACAATACCAAAATACAAAAAGGAGATACTGTGGATCAAGAGTCCAAAAGGGGTATCCAGTTTAATACATAACCCGGATAACAGTTACTCTTCACCTAACCCCGACATAGATAGAGTCACTCATCCCCACATAAGGCGTCATAGGCCGCAAAGTTATCTACCTGATCTTCTAAAACCTGCACACAAGATCTAGGGCCTTCTGCTCGTGGGAATGAGCGGTACCCATAAAACGAGTGGTCATTACACAACGTACTGAGTAAGGAAACAATACTATTGAAATAGGAATACAAGTAGCACATGCTTTTCACATTAAATGATAGAGAAATAATAACCAAGTAAATGATCATCTCATAAGGCATATTACGATCAGGATCCTTTTACTAAGTATAGTCCGTTTTTATTCTTTTATATACGATGAGTGTAGGAACCCACTGTTCTTAAATCGGTGGAACGATCTGAAAATTCTTAGGGACAATACACCTAAACTACTATTCTTTCTGATGGAATAGAGGTGATAACATCTTCTCAAGGCAGAACGCTGAGCCACTATTCTACCTGGTGGCATAGGAATAAATCACCATGGTCCTGACTTACGCTTTCTTCCACTTTAAATCATTAGTATCTTTTCCATAGGCTGTAAAGATATGTTTTATTTCATGATAAGTAGGCACCCCACTATTCTCAATCGGTGGAATGGTTTGAAACTTCTCGGGGATAACACACCAAAGCCACTATTTTTTCCAGTGGAACGGAGATTAAAAACATCATCTCAGGGAAGAATGCTCCCAAGCTACTATTCTACCCGGTGGAACGGGAATACACACACACACGCACGCACATATATAAGAAAAATAATTACCATGGCCCTACTCACGTGCTCTTTCACTTTAAGTGATTAGTATCTTATTTAAGATTGATTATTGGGCATAGAACACAGTCAAACAAATATGCATGTAATATAGGTTCAGACCCTTAAGTCCTGTCAAACCCCAATTACTCTTCCTTTAATGTTCATTCTCCCATGTTGATTATTCCACTCATGTTGTATTATGACATCTCACAAATCCCATCATTTATATCACACCCGAAAATCACAACCTAATTCCCATGGGTTTGATTTAGTAATCTCATCTCGATGTATATATATATATATATATTAAACACTAAAGTATCCAAGTCTAAATCCCATAAAATTTATCATAACGCTTCACATGAAATGTTCATCATTTCTAATTTTCCAATAGTTATTCTATAATTTATGAAGATGGAATAATAATATTAATATATCAAGATGACTTATCCCAAATTTACTATTAAAAAATTACGAACCCCAAATAACGATAATATTCCCATGAATTACTCTAGTTATAACTGTCGTAATTTAAGTCTCCTAACACATCAATTACCAAAACCTCCTTAATATCTTATAATGAGCAAGTTACCCTTTAAGCACAATCAACACCTTTATTTTATAAAATCTTATACCTTCCATACAAATTATTTTTCCAAGTCCCCATTAATTATCATACCTTATGAGAGACCTTAAGCCCATTGACCACAACTCATTTAACCCATATTTTATATCATAAGACATAATTTCACAGCTATGACATTCCCATCATTCAACCCAAATTTCATGCCATGAATATATTTCTACAAGTGTGATATTATCATCATTCAACCATAGATATATTTCCACAAGTACGATATTAACATCACTCAACCCATATTTCATGCTATAAGATGCATTCTCACAATTAAGATGTTATTGTCACGGTCATAACATAATCGTATATCTTACAAATCTTATATTCTTTCAACATGACATGCATAACATCACAAATTGTCAATATCACCATATGTTGCATATTATAGCAGCAATATCGTGAAAAACACATTTAGTCAAACAAGCAATTGTCATCAAAAGTCCTAAGCATCAAATAATATTCTTACCAACTAGGACACCGGGCTCTAAGCACGTAAAATCCTAGACTTCCTCCTCTGAAGCTACTAGAAAACCACCTACAAAAAATAATAAAATTACAGTTAGGCTCAAAGAGTTAAATTGAAGGAAAAATCAAGGTAAAGAGGGTAAAAGTAGGTATAACCAGTCCAATGAGAGCTTGAGATGTGTGGATGTGTAAAGGAATGTGTGGTGGAGCTATGGTAGACGTTTGGTGGTGTTTGGTTGAGGTTTAAGGGTGAAAATAGGGATGCATGGCCAAAGGAATAGGGTTGCACGGCTGTGCAACAAGCGGTGTAGCTTTTAGTCAAGAGAAAACAAAATGCACGGCTAGGCGATATTGTATGGCCGTGCATAATTAGACCGAGAGGAAAATTTGTACATTGTCAGACGGTGTTGGGATTGCACGGCTGTGCAGTAGGAATTTAAGCATTGTACGGCCGTGCAGCATGCGGTGCACCATCTATGCACGCTGCAACGCTGCAACACATGAGAGGAAGAATGAAGGAAAAGAGGCAGTGGTCTGTGGCGATGGCCGGCGACGACGAGGGGGGAGGTTGGGGCAACCTTGGTGGCCAATCCACCTACTAAAGGGCGGCGAGTAGTGGGCGAGGTGGTGCACGGTGGGGGAAGATGGGGTTGCATAAGCGAACATAGGGAAATGAAGGGGAGGAAGAAGAAGAAAGGGAGAAGAAGGGAAGGAGAAGGGTAAGGGAGCTTGGTAATGGCTCATTGGCACAAAATATCAGTAGATTGAGGCAAAACCAAAAAGAAGTAGGGAGAGTGTGAGGTATATATGTGTGTGTGTGCGTGCACGCATATGTGCGTGTGTGGTGATTTAGGGAAGGAAGAAAAATAATAGGGATGACGTGCAATGGGGAGGATGGTGATGGTGCAGCTGCAAGATGATGATGGTGGTGGTTACAAATGATGGCCATGGTAGGGTAGTAGCTACAAGGTGAGGGTGGTGATGGTTGATGGAAGAGTTGCGTAAAGATGAAAAGGATAAGAAGGATGCAAGGAGTTACATGTGCGATGGGTGCAGGTCTGCAAGGATAGGAGAAGGAAAAGACGAAGGAGAAAGGTGATGGGTGATGGGTGAGGGTGCAGAAATGTGACGGGTGGTGGTACAAGTGGGGGTGCATGTGGGTGGTGCAAGAGTTGCAGCAAGAGGTTGGCGGGAGAAGGAGAAGAAGGAAAGGAAAGAAAATATAAAGGAAAAGGGAAAAGAAAAGGAAAAGAGAAAGGGTTGAGGGGATTAGTT
This sequence comes from Tamarix austromongolica, assembly GCA_039764185.1. Lineage (NCBI taxonomy): Eukaryota > Viridiplantae > Streptophyta > Magnoliopsida > Caryophyllales > Tamaricaceae > Tamarix > Tamarix austromongolica. The sequence goes on along the minus strand of CM077816.1, from coordinate 47,909,122 downwards.
TAGGATGATTTTATATTAGTTAAGAGCAATTAGGACTAGTGGAAAATTTAGCGGATTTAATTTTGATCTACGAATTATGGTTTATCAAAGTTAAGGTTTTCAAAATCGGTTAATGTTTCAGGATTAAGGATATGTTAAGGTTAATATATAATTTATTAGGATTAGAATCAAATTAGGGTGCTAATGATGCGGGGGTTATATTAAGTAAAATTTTGGGGTGTTACACATACTTAGCATGAGTAATGGTGATGCCATATAATTAGACGTACCTACTCTGTCATGGTCGGATAATGCATCATAACTTAATACCATGCATGACTCGGGAAATCCAAGATGCATCATGCCTGTCTTCATAATACAACATCATATATCATCACGTACATATACTAAACAAGTTATTCAAATGACAACTATGGTTTTTACCATCCATTCACATGGTATTTTATTGGATTTATTTTCCAATTTACGCAATAAATTATATTATTCATTTACATTCATTATTTCTATTTTCCATTCCTTCTCTTTTATTTTTCATTTCATCTACACCCTTATTTTTTTCTTATCCAAATACTTATCCACGTTATTATCCAGTTATTCATTCCAATTATTATCAAGCAATGGACCATGCATCATCCAATTGTCTCACATACCATAAAAGCATATCCAAACCAAGAAACATAAAGTCTAGGCCGAAGCCTAGTAACCACCAATGGACATAAGTCTTGGCTGAATCCAAAACCACAAATGGACATAAGTCCAGGCTGAAGCCAAAAACTATATAGGTAACCAGATGCTTTGGTACCGATATCCCCTAGTACATCATCAGTGTCTGGAGTAGGTAAGGCACTGGATTCTATTAGGATCCCACTTGAAGGTAGAGCCTGAAGGCACAAATAACGCCCAAAAACAGACTAACACTAGTAGCTAATTGAGGATCGGATAACACAAACCCATACACAACTTGATTATCTTTTGCTTTACGTGATTAGTAAATTATTCATGAGGTTATGTAATCACACAACACCCGTACAATATGCAAGCAAGACGGTCATATGCTTATCCTATGTTAACCATTTCCATACCCAACCATGTGCGGGATTTTCTATTAATACTTGTTCAATATTAACCAAATTCGTTATATTAATCAATCTAAGGCAAAGTCCATTTTTCATCGTCCCTTTCAAAGCCATCAAAATTTTATTAGGGGTTTACCCATCAAGGCCTTTTACAATGCTCAGTGAGTATGTCATGAATCATGGTTTATTTAATCTATCAATTAGGTTGTTCATCCATGTCAACATATGTATCTTACCCATTAAATAGTTATATAATAGTGCTTGACACGGTCTCAAAGTGTATCCAAGCTGAGAAATCAAGATCACACATTCTAGTCTAACTAGTTGATTGGTTTGTCCTAACCAGTCAGTCGATTAGCCCGACCGATCTATTGGTTTAGCTCGGCCAAACCCAGGGTTCCCTTAAATTGGTTGATCAGTTTGAACATACTAGTTGATCGTTCATATACCGGTTAATCGGTTATGACTAACCAATCTATGGGTTTAAGCAGAGAGCAAGGTGAAAGTTACTGCAGACATACAGGTCGATGGGTTGGGTCGACAAATCGACCATTCTAAGAACTAGTCTATTGGTTGGACCTAACCAGTTAATCGGTTTTCTCTCAAACAGCAAAAAACAGCCATTTACATGCAAACCATACTTATAATTCTCCACCATACCAAATTGAAACATGAACTAACATCACATACCACACATTTCTACCTTACAAAGGTTACATATTTCATAATTAATCATCACGACTTAGTTTTACTTAAAAATCATGCATTCCTCTTAAATTTTAAGGTTTAATCACCCAGTACCAAATCTGAAAACCATATACTCGTACCAACATATAAAATCAGAACTTTAAAGGTTTCATAACATACAAGCTTAACCAATTCATATTTTATAAGTAAGAATGACTTACTTGATGTAGGTAAAACTTTCCTCAAATAATAATACTCAACTTTTAAAACCTTAAAAATAGATTCAAAGTTCAAAAATCATCAAATAATTTTCACAAATCATAACTTGAAAGAGAAAGGGAAAACAGACATACCACACCCCAAGAGAAAATAGTGAAGGTTATGTTGAAATCAACCCAACTTTTTTCTAAATCTAACTATTTCTTGCTTAACAATAAAATAAGAAAGAGCCAGAGAAAGGTTCGGAAGAGCAAAATAATTCAAATGAAGGCTTAAAGTGGAGAGGGGAGAAGGGAAGTGCTAGAGGGTTAAGGCATTTTCAATGGCTGAAATAAAGGTGAATAGAAGGGATGATTAGAGCTATTTATAGCCAACAAATCGATACAGTCACAAGTGTGGTTAGGCATGGATCAAAAACCCTAATTTCTACTATTTAAATTTGAGTTGAATGGGTAGATTTCGTCCAAGATAGATTGACTTATCTCCTATAGCTAAAATGGTGATTCTAGAGAGGTGTAGATCAATTTAGTCCAAAAATTCCAAACATGAGAGGGGAAATGGAAAGTCACCATGGGAAGAATCTCCCAGCTAAGCAAAAGTAGGCCTAGAATCAAAGCAACAATTCTAGAAGTGTGCAGAGGAGAGAGGTAGACTAAGACAAAGCTGATGTCATCTTATTCCTCAATTGTCTAAATCAAACTTCTCAGATCAGTTTGAGGTAGTGTTTTCTGGTGAAATGCATCATAAGAAAGGCTAAGAGTCTTTAAGAACAAATTGGAATGGGGTTATCGAGGTTTTATTTTGATATAAGAAACTTTCCTAAGAAATTAAGTTTTAAAAATGCACTCAGTTTGATAAATTAGTTGATCGATTTGGCCTACTAGTTGACTATTCTACCAACCAGTCGATTGGTCTCCCAAACTGGTCGATCGGTTCGGTTGAGAAAAATCCTTTAGCTGATACGACAAATCGATCGATTAGTCCGCTTAAAAACTTGTTTAATTTATTTTCCCAACCTTATTCAAATCCAACTTTACCTCAAACCCAATCATAGTTCCAAATCAATATCAAATTCCATGAATTCTTGTTAAATGCCAAAGATTTTTATTCAATAAATTTTACAAAAATATGGGGTATTACAACTACTGCAGTAGTCCCAATTCTTAGGTTACTATATCCTTCTTATGCATTTGTGCTTATCTTAGCTCTTTAAGTCACGCATTATTAGATCAACACCAAAATAATGTCCCGATGACACTCTTAGTAGTAGTTACTCTTGTTTTATGGGCTCAATCTTTAGAGCACACTATTTTTCAAGCCATGATATACTTGTAAATTTGAAAGTCCACAAGTTTTATATGGAGACTCATTCCCATTAACTAGTGATCTAGATCTTACGAGGAATTATTGTCATATATTGATTACTTGCCAAATTCAGCATAAATGACGCTCGTAATATTGTATACTTTGCTTGACTTGTTAGTTTTCATTAGATGTATTATTACGGTGCTTAGAGATCTAAAGAGCAAATATCCCATGTTTTAAAGTAAAAGAAAAATCCACAATAAAAATATTTTAGATTATTCAAAGTATAATGTAAACAATAACTTTTATACTTTGAGAAATTTAAAGACGTCACCTTAAAAGGCAAGAATGTTAAAATTTCTAGACAAAATTGTTAAACATTTATTTATTGACATAATATTTATTCACATAAAGACAATTAAAACATATTTATTTATTCAATAATTATTGCTTCAGATGTATTTGAATATTACCAAGCTGAAAAAGAGCGCGAACTTTGTACCACGCTGAGAATTTCGGGAATATTTCCCCGCCCTTGACCCGCGCCCGACCTAAAAACTACATTTTACTCCGCCACTTTCATTTCTTCTAGTTCTCGACGCGGAGAATCCCCTACTGGACCTTCATTTTTTGACGGACTGCTAAGGTAGAGTCTACCACCACGAATTGCATGAGTTTTGACGCACTTGCCCAAGTTCCAAACATCAAAGGTTAACAAAATCTTCCCGCCATTTTTCTCAGCTGAATCTCCGTCCCTCTCTCTCGTTGTTCTTCGTCTTCAATTTGTAAAAATTGTAAAGAGAGGAAGAAATAAATACAAATGGGAATAAAGGATCTTCTGAGATTCATGAAGCCGTATACCGAATCTATTCACATCGAAAAGTATTCTGGAAAACGGGTAACCTACTTGGAACTGCTGTCTCTCTCATTTTCTTCCATTTCCGCTGCTGTTCAATTTTGTTCTTTCATTTCATTATCACTATTTTGTAGGTGGGTATAGATGCATATTCATGGCTTCATAAAGGAGGTATCTTTCTTTCACATATTGTTATTCAGTTATTGCCATTGGTTGATTTAATATATTAGCTATGTTCTTATTGTCATTATTTATTTTTTCCTCTGGGTTTGCAGCTTATTCATGTAGCATGGAGTTGTGTCTCAATTCAGAGGGCGACAAGAAATTTCAATATATTAATTACTTTATTCATCGAATCAATTTGCTTCGACATCATAAGGTGACCCCGGTTGTCGTTTTTGATGGTGGTAACATTCCATGTAAAGCTGTCACCGAAGATGATCGATACAGGCATGCTCTATCGAAAATTTCCCTAAGATTTGGGCAAGTCTGGACCCCCCTCTCGTTAATTTCAATTCAAGTGGGAATAACTGCACGATTGTTTTTGGATAATTTAGGAGGAGAAAGGCTAACAGAGATTTGGCAATGGAGAAGCTCAAAGAAGGCAATGTTACTGTTGCATCAGAGCTCTTTCAGGCAATGACTTTGCGTTTTTTCTGGTTCTAAATGATTGACTAATTCTTTGTCCGGGTGCCAAGCTGCTTAACTTAATATAAGATCATGGCTCACATATTCAGTGAATCAGTTTCCTTAATTTTGCTACCTGGTTGACTTATTCTAGTGACACAGCAGTATTGTTTAGTTGGGAGCGTTTAGGATTATACCCTTTAATTTAACTTATTAAGTGTTTTGTAATAGTCTCTCTTCTGTATCCTGGAAAAATCATTTGATAAGCAATTTTACTTTCATTGATGTAGAGAGCAATCAACATTACGCCGTCTATGGCACACCAACTTATACAGGTGCATTATGCATCACTCTGCGGTTCTGCTATCACGCATTTGTTTTTTTTTGGTTTTATATCTTCCACCAATCCACAACATCCCTGCTAATGGTCAAGTCCTATAATTGTGGCATTGTAGGTTCTGAGATCTGAAAAGGTAGAATTCGTTGTTGCTCCATATGAGGCTGATGCGCAATTAGCATACTTGTCGAGCCTTGAAGAAGAACGGGGTGGCATTGTTGCTGTCATTTCTGAAGATAGTGATTTGTTGGCATATGGTTGTCCAGCTGTAAGAACTTCCACGACTCTGATAATATGACTGCATGGAGGTCCAAAGCTCTCCTGATGACTTCCTTTCATCTTGAACTTGAGAATGTTTTGCACGTCATGTCTTGATTTTATCCGTCGGTCACAGGTTGCCTTTAAGATGGACCGGTATGGCAATGCACAAGAGATTGTGCTAAAGAAGGTTTTCAGCTCCCCTAACACAAAGCCTTCTTTCCGACATTTCAATCAAGAACTATTCACAGGTGATTTGCTCTTTGCATCTTGAAACTTACACGAATGAAAGATTTCTCAATGCTGTTTATGATTTCTTTGTAAGAATAATCCAGGCACGAATCATGTATATGACACTTTGATCAACACAATTTCATGCATCAACATGGAAAAATATGTCGTGTGAAAACTCTAATCACATGATATAGCAACTAAATGTGGAGTAAATTTAAAACATGCATAAAGATATGTTACATAGGGTTGTAAATGAGCCAACCTGACTTGTGAGCCACATGCATATCTCCTCTTCATGTGCATGTGCGTGGAGAAAAAATGAATTGAGGCCCCATAATTATTAAAGAAGCCATATTTCCATCCCAAATCATTTTTAACATCAACGTTACCCTCCATCTTTTTAACTGAATAAGACAAAGGCCTGATTGCCTAATGTGTGTTAGAAGTTAATAAAATGTAAACCTGTATATATCAATGACAAACGAAGGAAAGGAAACAAATATAACTTATCAGAAAATGTAGCTGTGTCGTGGCCGGCTCGACGTCTAGTATAATTGATATTGTCATTTGCTTCTCAAGGTTTACACAACCTTTCCTTCACATGTGCACTTGTGGGTAGAAAATTTGAAACATACAGAACAATTGCCGAGGAGAAGGAAGATTGCGAAAGATGGCAAGAACATTTATTTGCCTTCTCCTTTCCCTCTCGGCTTGTACGTGTGAATTATTCTAAATTAGTTTTCAATAAATAGCAAATGGCGATTCACCTCATAAGCTATTGGTAACGGACAGAAATATCTAATAGCCGAAACCTTGACATAAGGGATTGTTTGGCATAAAAGCTAGTGAATGTTGATCATCAAAGCTTAAAGATGTGGTTAAAAAAGCCATTCAAACAGTTAGATGTGGTTAAAAAACAAGTGAATGAGGTGAAAAATAAGAGAATTAAACAATTGGATTAAAATTAATTAACACAAAAGGTATAATGCCACTAAATTTATGCCACTAATCAATACAATTACATCAACTTTCACCCACAAATAGCTTATAAGTGGCATGAGAAATGAAAACTTGGGCAAAAAAAGACTTGAACACTTAAGTATATATGAAGATTTGAATTAATATTTAGTGAAGTGAGACAACAATTTTTTCCAAATAGTGAATTCTTCTTGAACTATTAGGATCATAGTTGAGACCCCATAACATGTGTTGTATCCTTAAAATACCTCAAGTTCTGTGATATGCCACAAATTTTATTTTATAGCCCCATATAAACCATGTGTTCTTTTGACTGTTTTAGAAATATCGCTTGAGTCTTTTATAAAAGGCAACCTACCTTTACACTCACATGGGTGAATCCATCAAATGTCTCTTTAAGCACCACCATGAAGTGCTATGGATTCACTAAGAGCTTACAATCATTCTTGCAAGAAAGCACTACCTCATACCAGAAGGATGGGGAATGTAGTGCAAATGAAGTAGTCATATGGCTTTGTTTAACCTCTATTAGTATCCACCATACTTTCCTCAACTCAAAAGATTAAGCTCTGTTGCTCTCAACATATCCAAGACCAATTTCCTAGGTAACCCTTTTGTTAAAGTGATGTAGATAGGAAATATTTTTATAGGAAGAAGTATTTTTGTAGAAATAAACAATAAATTTTTCTTGTCTTTTTATCTTTTTTAATCTTATTAATTAGATATGATTTATTTTATTAGTTAGTTAGATACGATATATCTTATTTATTAGTTAGATATGGTATATCTCATGATCATTAAGATATTGTTTATCTTAAGGCCCCTAGGCTATATAAAGGGTTTTATGCCTGTCATTATTATTAGTATTGTTGAATGAATAAAATTATAAGAGTAATTTCCTCAATTCTCTTCTCGTTCTCCTTTCTAAATTCTTAATTTCTTCTTCAATTCTTTCAACCTTACATCATAAAGGGTTTACAAGAGTTTTCTTTAATCTCACATGCTCTAGAGAGACGTCACTATTCTTTAGTAGCTGTTGGACAATGGTATATCTTACACATATATGCCTTTGCTGTCCATTGTAGGCATAGTTCTTAGCTACTCCAATTGCAGCCTATGAGTTACTAAGGATTGACATAGGCGGTGTTGGTCTCCCCCACAATGGAACATTTGCCATTAGGCTTCCCAACCACTCAACATTTTGACCTGCCAATTTAAGAGTAATAAATTCTAGTTTCATGGTAGAGTGTACTATACACATTTGCTAAAAAAATATCTAAGAAATTGCAACTCCACCTAGTGTAAAGACATAGCCTCTACACATGTGCCTCAATGGGTACATAATTTGAAACTTGTTGATCAAATGCCTAAGAGAATAAAGGTTGAGAAAAATGGTAAGAACTTTTATTCCCCCTTTTTTTTTCTCAGCTTTTATGTGTGAAATATTCAAAATTAGTTTTCAGTAAGCAACAAATGCCAACTTTTTCCACATGCTATTACTACCAAACAAAAAAATATAATAGCCTAACCTTGACATAAAGGTTAATGATTATTTAGCAAAAAAGCTAGGGAACATTAGTCATAAAATTTTAAGGCACCTAAAAGCTATTCAAACGGTTAGGTGTGGTTAAAAAACAAGTGAATGAGGTGGGAAATAAGATACTTAATTAATTAAATTAAAATTTAATTAGAAAAAAGGGTATTGCCCATAGAATGCCATTACTCAATACATTGACACCAATATTGTGCAACATAGAAAAAGGCACATATAGTTATATTACAAAGTATAGAGAAGGGAAAAGAAAAATATATAAAAAAATGAAAAAGTGGCACTCTAACAACAAAGAAAACATAGAAAGTAGGTAGATATTGTAACATAACAAAGGTACAAAAATGCATAACATATACAAAAATCAAAATAGAGATGGTAGTAGGGAAACTAGAGAAGAAAGGAGGAAAAAAAATCAAATCAACATATAGCTGAAATGTAAATAAGGGATAAGAAGGAAATAACACGATTTTTTTTAAAGAGAGATTGAGAAGAATGAAGAAGGATAATTTTTGGAATATTCAAAAACAAATCATAACAACATAAAATCTGATATTTTCTCTCCTAGTAAATATTTCTTTTCTAAAAAAGATCTGTTGGCTTTCCCATAATCATTTTTCCCCTCCTACCTTTCCTTCCTGATCTAAGATTTAATTACCATAATAATTATAGTATTACTGTATGAAATTAAAACACTAATAATAACCATAATATAAAAATTTTGTGCCTTAGTGCGCTATAACAATGCCTTGCTAATATCGCTTATCCTAGGATATAGAAGCACCTAACACCCATCACCTTGTATCTTTTTCAAACATTATTTATATCCTCTCATACACATGTTTTTTAACTCATTAATGGGCCATTTATCCTTTTTTGTATGGCAATAGACTTTGAAGGGAGTATACTGACTTGGGAGGGAATTTAGAATAAAATGAACCATAATGAGTCAAGCATGTTAACTTCAAGAACTTTAATTGTGGCGCCAAGTCTCTCATCTTCATGATGTACTCACATACCCCATTAATTGTGGTAACCTAACTGGTAAGAATTTCATGATCAATGTGCTTGCCAAGGCCTTATTTGTAGATGTAAATTACTCATATACGGCCTTATACATTTTCTTAATGTTTTGACGATGATTGATAGAACCTCTAATAGTTGAGATCTTAGTTTGTATGCTGAAATATCCCTCGAGGGAGGCAAATAAGGGGTTTTAGAAATGGAAATGAGAAATTAAAAATTTGTCACAATATAGTGGTTTCAGAATAAAATCTTTACATCTACTACCAAAAGAGTTTTCCTTATAGATTTTGAATATTGTGTGTTTTATTGATTATCACTTTTTTTTTTAAGTCTCCCATCTCAATGATCTTTTAGGAGCTATTTACAAGTTCACCTAGTTATCCTTTTTAGATTTATGGATTTACTAATCCATTGATCTTTTTCTACAATGTTAGTCAACTCATAATCTCAATATAATAAGTTTTGAGGAGAGTTGTGGTTGATTATAAAATATCTCACAATTGATATCGATATGAAATTAAAAGAACAATTTGTGGGTGTAATTTCCCTAGAAAGAATTAGATATTACAATCAAAGAGCGATTTATAGCTAAGTAGAGTGAGCACAAAACACTTTTAAAAATATCTTAACTTGAGATGAATATGAAAGTGATTAGTTGATAATTAATTGCTAGGAGTAAAGAATTGAGTTAATGTAATTAATGAGAGCTCAAAAAGTTGTTTGTATGCTGCCACGTAAATGTTATTTATTCTTATGTCCAATAATATATTTGTTGGAGTAAAAAGCATATTTTTGTTGCACAAGCAATATGAAGAATTTTCAACATTTAATGTAGACCATTCGATTGGTTGGTCTAATAAGGTAGAGAAATATGTTGAGACCTGAAGTAAAATTGTTACCATTACATAAACCAGTTAATTGGTTATTGGAACCAATTGTTCTGTTTTGTGTTGTGCATATTTGGTCATTTAAACATATATGAACAACTGATTGGTTTTGCAAACAAGTTGAAGTGCCATATTAACTAGTCGATTGGTTTACTCATTGGGAAAAAACTATTCTGCATTGTGTCTTAATCCTTAGCTTGGTTGGTCATATTAGTTGATTGGTTTATTAACCAGTTGACTGGTTTGATGAAACCAGTCGAAGTATTCAAATGAAAAAGAAATGTGTTTTTACAAGAGTAAAATCCATAGCTTTGTTAGTCAAACTAGTCAATCAATTTTTAAATTAGTTGATCGGTTTGATGAACCATTCAAAGTGTTCAAACAGAGATGAAATGGGTTTCTCCAGGAGTAAAACCCATAACCCGGTTAGTCAAATTAGTTGATTAGCTTGATAAACAAGTTGAAGTGTTCAAATAAAGACGAAATGGGCTTCTATAAAAGTAAAACGTGTAGCTTGGTTAGTCAAACTAGTTGATCAATTTTACAATCAGTTAATTGGTTTCGACTTTTTGCAAGTTTGAAGTCCTAGTTTTGAACCAAACAAGTTCATTGATTTTGAGACCAATTGACTGGTTCTGACTGGAACTAACATGTTCACAAATACTTTTAAAAGGATTTTTGATTTAAAATCAACAAGAAATTTGTATCAAACAAACTTTAAGGATGATTTTAAAGCTTCCTAAGACATTAAAATCAAAAGTGTTATGCTCAAACAACTTGGAAAAATATCCTAAGACTTGGGGTATACGCCTTGAGGGCTTAAGTCTTGGTAGTCTTGATATAATATTCTCTTGTGCTTTGAAATTTAATTGTTCTTTTAAATATTGCACTTGATAAATGATTTGAATAAGTGTATTTTGATATCCTTGTAATCAATAGAGCTCATGCATCCTTAAATAACCATGTTAGCTTTTTTTAAGTTCTTTTGCTATCATTAAAATAAGGTTTAAGGTATTGATTGACCTAAGAGGTCAACATATGCACATGCAACAAATGTTTTTTAGATTAACCCCCATCACTCATTTCTAGCTATCTCCTCATATGTGTTATTATTGATGCACTAAAATGACACTTGTTATTTGTTTCGGTGATGGGAACACTCTTAGAAAAGATGAAGTTGGCTCCAAAACATTTTATTAAAAAAACTGTATAAAGAGTGAGAACAATGGTGTAATCAATTTTGAGATGAATTGAAAACTTAGGCAACATATAATAATCAATTAAGCACTACAAACAATAGGGAATTGTAGTTGCAACACCAACATCAATTATCAAATAGGACATAAATCTAGCAAAAATGAGGAAGGGAAGGAAACATGGTGGCTTGAATTGTGGAAAAGCATTGCATGTATCAGGTGGTAGGTGTGAATTAGTAGTAAGCAAGAATGGAGTCATAAAGAATTGTTTATTGTTGAGTGACGGTAGTCGGCAGATGATAGGAATAAAGGATAAAGGGTTAGGGCTCTCATTTATTTTAGTTTGGCTAGTTAGATGGGTTGGAGTAAGATTAGTTGGTTGGGCTTAGAGGAAGCTTAGGAATATTGTGTTTGAGTTGTTTGATTTTTAACTAGCTATCTTTTTTTCATTTGATATATACTGCTTTAAATAAACAATATTATTGTATTTGAATAATTATTAATGTAATTGAATAAAAAACTATATTTTATTTATATTTGAAATATTTTTTAGCCATTTCTTATGTCCTAAATTCCTAATTTTTTAAAGTCGTTTATTTGTTTACTAGCATCATCGTTTCCGCTTCCTTGTCCTTTATCCTATGCAATAGTGTATGTTATCATTAGTATCCTTCCTAATTACCTCATCCATGTCAAAACAACTTTATTGAAATAGAATCCTTTCCTTCCAAACACTATAATTATTTGTGCATAAACTAGGGATACCAACATGCATATTGGATATAGTACTAGGATGAAAAATGCAAATACAAAACATATAAATACGTGCTCATGTTCAAATTAAAGCTAAAAACATGCAATCATTAAATTTGCTTAAGGGCTAAAAATATAACTCTAATAGACTAATGCAACAAAAAATTAAAACTATTCAATCATCCCATAATCCTTAATTTTTGTGGACAAACTAAGAACCATGATTAAAAATTTTAATCTAATGCATTATATATACAATAAATGATCCTTTGAGACAACACTCATTATATATATGGAAAATATTGCAATTAGTATTAGGTTAACCACATGCAACCAATTAAAAAATGTTAATGTACAATCTTACATGATTAATAGTGTTGTGTTTAAGTCCTAACCACAAAATTATATTAATCACAATGACACTTATATACGTAAGCAAATAATCTTAGAACATGGCCTTAAGTGCATGAGAATACAATCGTGACAAACATAACGGCGTAAACTAAGAGAATGGCCTTAAAATTATAAAAAATTGCCAAACTCTTAGCTAACAAAACAACTTAAAAACATACAATGCATCGAAGAATCAAAAGATGCGTGCAGTGGAAAGGTCATAACTTGCATAGAACGATTGCGAGCCATAAGCTGCGCCATCAAGTCTCTCAAAACACAACATTTATCTCTTCAACAACATATTACATAAGTAGAACTATATAAGATAAAAAATGATAAAAAATATCAGTAAATGCTTGCAACCCAAGCAGTAGAGTGTACTACTAGCAAAATTCTCAAACACTTGTTTGGCAATACACTAAGCATTGTTTGATCATGCTTCTAGGCATGCTCATGCTTGTGCCCATCTAGAATTTTTGTTGACTTCTCAAGCAACTTTACACACAATTGCACACACTAAACCATGATATAATCAAGATAGAGGCATTATATGTGGTTAGATGCCAAATGGAAACATATTTATAGCATGAATCATGTATTTAGATAGATAGATAGATAGATAGATAGATAGATAGATAGATAGATAGATAGATGCAACCTTTGACCATTGTTCAATAAAATTTCACAAAAGACTGTAGGTTAATACTAAAAAATCATTATAAGAGATAGTGTTAAATTTCACAAAAAATCATGCACGGACCTTTTTAAGTTTTTCCTCTCTTGAATGCGTCATTTCATGGAAGAAATTATACTTAATCTCTCTCTTATGCAACTATGTATATGTGTGCACATGTTTTGCAATAAAAAAGAGAATATCAATTTGTTGGTGATGTAAAATAAAGATAAAGGAACAAGTCCTTTTCACATGAAAGAAAGATTCATTCCCTTGAGAATAACATTATTGGGGCCTAATTATGGGTAAATGCAAATTGCTAATTTCTAGAAATAAGAAAGAATGAGAAATAGCTAACTTGCTCACTAACTCCACTATTACTAACTTAACAAATTAACATATCTAATATATTGATTGACTTGTAGACCCACTTACCATTTAACAATAAGAAATATGAATTAATGAAATTTTGAATCATTCAACTAACACTTCCCCATTGCTTGAAATTTCCTTCAAAAATTGCAGCACTTCTCATCACCATCAATGAATTTGTTGATGCACTTTATCACCAGCTTAAGCACATTTCTCTATGGTGCACTTCTCACCAACTATTCTGTAAAAAAGTTTCTTCTTTTGCACATGCGCCATATTTGTCTATTATTTATTTTGAAATTGGCAATTCTTTTGTTAATGCCCACATCTTTTGCACTTGAAACATTGACGTTTTCCTTTATGTTAACAATCTTCCTCTTTGTGACCAAGCTTCTTATAATTATTGCATTGGGGGGACTATTCCTTATCCCTTTGAACATGAAGTCTTAGCTAAATAAGCTTTTTGACTTTATCTTCATCCTTCATTTTTCTTTTTTGATCCACAACTTGAAGAGCATTGAGTAACTCCACAAAAGTTTATTTTTGATAGATTTCTTGAATCTAAAAGTGAAGAATTTTTTGACTCATACCTTTAGGGAAGACTCACTAGAAGTTTTTCCACTATTGTCTGACCTGGAAAATCTTTACTAATTAGTTTGATTTGATTGACATTAAACATAAGCTTATTTCCATATTCTTTAACACCTTCAGATGTCTTCATTTTTAGCATCTCAAGTTCCCATTTGGGATTTAAAATTTGCATCAATTTGGTTTGATCATTGCCTTCAAACTCTTCCTTAAGCTTGTCTCATGCTTCTTTAGGTGATTCACATGACATTATGATTGTTAAAATTTACTCTGACACAATCAAATGTTTGTAAGAGAGCACCTTTGATTTTTTTTTTTTTTTTGCCATTTCTTCATACTTTCTAATTTGTGTTATTGTTGGATTTTGTGAAAGAGGGGTAGGATCAATATCACTCTCAACAAGGTCTCACAAGATGAACGCTTTTAGGTATGGTTTCATTTAATGGCCATGGGAAATAATTTTTTCCGTTGAAATTAAGAATGGGAAGATAAACTATTTGATCCATTGTAACAAAAGTTTTCGATCTCTTATTTTCTGTTCTCTATATTCATAAGCTCATGAGATCCTTGAGACTCTGATAATGGGGATGTAAAAGAAAAAAATAAGACCAAGTCCTTTTTATGTGAAAGAAAGATTCATTCCTCTGAGAATAGCATCACTGGGGGGCCTAATTTTGAGGCTAAATGCAAATAGCTGATTGCTATAAATAAGCAACAATGAGAAGTGGCTAACATGCCCAGTAACTCCATTATTACTTACAGAACAAATTAACATGCCTAATTAATTGACTGACATAAAGATCCATTAACCATTTAACACTAGTTAGGAATTAAAGAAATTTTGAATCAGTCAACTAACAATGTTCTACAGGATTTTAAAAACTGAAGCACGACATTCATATCTCTTCACGTGCATGTGTATGGAGTTCGTTTATTAACCAACTCTCAATTTTGAATTCATACAAAATCTCCCTTCATGTGTAGAAAAATATTAGACTGAATTAACTGAGAGCTGAACCAAAAAAGAATAGAAGATCTCTCGGTGATTTTTTTCTGAAAGACTGTATGTACATATATACACGCATGGGTGTATATCTAATGACTTAAGGCTAAATAGGAAGTTGAGAAAAATAAGGAAAAAGTAAGGAAAATCTTTTGCTACGCCTAATGACCTGAAAGTTCTCCTATAAACTTCCTAAATACATGGGAAGATCGAAACAAAAAATAGAACCAGTCTCTGCATTTACTGAGTCACGTGAGCATGGTGCTGCATGAGCTTGTGGCAGATATTTGTCTTCCAACACCCCCCGCAAGCTGAAGCATGGGGAAGCATGCCCAGCTTGGGAAGAGAGCGATCGTATACGTACCCATGCAAGGGCTTAGTGAGCACATCAGCAAGTTGGTCTCTTGTAGGAATATGGGATAGATCAATGAGGCCAGCAAGGACTTGATCACGAACAAAATGACAATCCAACTCAATGTGTTTGGTACGCTCATGGAAAACTGGATTTCTAGCAATGTGAATAGCAGCTTGGTTGTCGCACTTAACTGGAATCGGAGTGATATTGGTGAGGGATAAGTCATGCAACAATCGACTTAACCAAGCAAGCTCAGAAGTGACGCGTCGTAATGATCTGTATTCTGCTTCGGCAGAAGATAATGAAATCGTGGCTTGCTTTTTTGATTTCCATGAAATAGGTGAACCACCAAGCGTGATGAAATAGCCACTGACAGACTTTCTAGAGAAAGGACATGCAGCTCAATCAGAGTCACAAAAAGCTTGAAGGGAAATGTCCGAGCCATTATTGAGGAGAAGCCCCTGTGATTGTTTGCCTTTGAGGTATTGAAGAATGTGCAAGGCAGCATGATAGTGAGGTAATTGTGGTGCACTGTTGAACTGGCTGATATGCTGGACAGCAAAAGAGATATCCGGACGGGTATTAGTAAGGTAATTCAGCTTTCCCACTAGGCTGCGAAACTTTGTTGGATCAACTAGGGGTGCTCGCATGTCCAGCAATAATTTCGTCCTCATATCAAGTGGACTAGTAACTGCAGGAACATCATCAAGAGAATATTCATGCAAAAGGTCAGAAATGAACTTGCGTTGACTCATGATAAGGCCCTGGGAAGTATGAAGAAACTCGATGCCGAGAAAAAAATGCAACTGGCCGAGATCTTTGATCTTGAAGCTATGGTGAAGAAAATCTTTCAACTGCTGAATCTCGTTTTCATCATTACCTGTAACCAATAGATCATCCACATACACTGCTATGACAGTTAAACGATCAGCAATTTGTTTAGTAAAAAATGAGTAATCATTTTTGGATAGTGTGTAGCCACGAGAGTGCAAAGATGTCGATAATTTGGCATACCACTGCCGTGAGGCTTGCTTCAGGCCGTAAAGAGATTTCTTCAACTTACAAACATGAGAAGAAGGGAGGTTTAGACCTGGAGGTGGCTTCATGTAAATATCTTCATATAGATCACCATGAAGAAAGGCATTATTCACATCAAACTGATGAATATGCCACCCCTTTTTGACTGCTACAGCCAAAGTACTCCTAATGGTCGTCATGCGTACCATAGGAGAAAAAGTTTCTGTGAAGTCTTCACCAGCCCTTTGTGTGAAACCTCGAACCACAAGACGGGCTTTGTACCTCTCAATACTTCGATCCGCCTTATATTTGACTTTATATACCCATCGGCATCCTACGGGTCGTTTCCCTTTGGGTAACTTAACGACCTCCCAAGTCCCATTTGCATTAAGGGCCTCAAATTCAGCTTCCATGGCCTACTGCCAATGTGGATTGGACACTGCTTCCTCATAACTATTAGGCTCGGGTATGACAGAAGTGGTGCGGGAATGAAAAGAAAAGGACGGTTGGTTGTGAGTATAGGTATTGGTAAGAGTGTGAGGGCAAAAAACAGGAGTGGAAGTGGAAGATTGACATACGCAGGTGCAGATATAATCGTTTAAATGTGAGGGAGGATAAATGACTCTGCAGGACCTTCTCAGAGGCTGTGAAGAGACTATTGTTTGTCTGGGTGAAGATAGTGATGATTCTGAACCAGAGGGAGAAACTGCATGTGGATTGGTAGGTTGTATGTCAGATTCCAGTTGAAAGAGTGAAGGCTCAGGTTGTGTTGGTGAGTCAGGTATAGGCAAAGGCATAGGATGAGAATTGTAAGAGGACAGATTAGTGGATGTAGGGTTAGTAAAAGGAAAAATGGACTCCTTGAAAACAACATCTCTACTGTCAAAAACTTGTTTGGTTTCAAGACTCAGGACCTTGTAGGCTTTTCTCCCATGCGGATAGCCTAAGAAAACACAAGAAATGGATCGGGGCATGAATTTGTCTCTAGACTTGTGAGGTGTAGCAACATAGCAAAGGCAGCCAAATGTTCTTAAATGGGAGTAATCAGGTTTTGTGCCAAATAATAGTTGGTGAGGGCTATGATTGTTGAGTATTTTGGTGGGGATTCGATTAATAATATAAGTGGCTGTTAAAAGACTCCCCCCAATATATTTGAGGCATATTCGATTGAAACATGAAGGCCCTAGCCACTTCTAAGAGATGTTTGTGTTTTCTTTCAACCAATCCATTTTGTTGGGGAGTGAAGGGGCAGCTAGTTTGATGGATTATACCCTGCTGAGAAAAATATTGTTTAGCTTCTATGCTAGATCCTAATTCATAGGCATTATCGGATCGAATAGTTTTGATAGTTTTATGAAATTGAGTGCGAATTAAAGCAACAAAAGATTTGAGAATTGTGAATCCACTACCCTTTGTACTCAGTAAGTATGTCCAGGTAGCTCTAGAAAAGTCATCCACTATTGTCAAAAAATATCTAAAACCATTGTAGGTGGTGACTTTGTGAGGTCCCCATATATCAACATGTATAAGGTCAAAAGAGGAAGTTGCATGACTATAGCTAGAGGTGAAGGGCAATCTTTGCTGTCTGGCCTTAAAGCAAATTTCACACGAAAAATCAGTGATTTTATTAATGGAATGCGGAAAATCAATCATTTGTTTAAGTTTATATAAGGGTAAATGACCTAATCGAAGATGCCACAAATTGACATTAGAAGAGGAAAATAAAGCTGAAACATCTTTAATCTCAGAATTATTTGTGACTTGATCAATGTTTGAGACATTAGCTTGCGGGGAAGTCTGAGTAGAAGCCGGAATGGATGACATTGAGGGATTGAAAAGATACAGGTCACTACTCAATTTACCAAGAAGAAGGGGCTTCCTCATTGAAGGGTCCTGCATGAAGCATTGAGAATTAGTGAAGTAAATAGTGGATGAAGTTTGTTTTATGAGTTTGCTGATAGAAATAAGATTATATTTGAAATCAGGTATATAGAATACTTCTCTCAAGGTTAAGTGATTATTCAGGTTGATGGAACCAATTGAATGCACTAAGGTTGTATGCCCATTTGGTAAAATGATGGAAATGGGATTAGATATGGTCTGAAGGTTTAGAAATAGTTTTCAGTTGCCACTCATATGATCCGTGGCACCAGTGTCCAAAATCCATGCGTCAGTGCAGACCAGAGATGCATGAAGTGAAAAACTTGATGCAATAGAAGTATGGGAGGTACCTTTTTTACCTGCAAAAGGGGAGATCATTGTGCTAGTGGATAAGCAATTCCCTGCTGCTATTTGATCTGATTCACTAGGGGAAGAATGGATACTTTTGTCTCCCGCCTTGCATTGACTCAACAAAGAAAGCAATTGTTTATATTGATCTGCATTTAGTCTCCCAGTATGCTGGGTTTGTTCATCTGTATTGGTTTCTGTAGAAGTTCCCCCTGAGAATCTTTTGCTCTTTGTGAACTTAAAATCTGCAGGAAAACCTACCAACCTATAACACTTGTCCTTGGTATGGCCGGGCTTTTTGCAGTAGTTGCAAACAGGTTTCTTGTTCTCAGGTTTAGATCCATAAGGCTGTTCCCTTCTTGTTGCTCCCACATTGAATGAAATTCCCTCAGAAGGAAGGGCCTCATGAGAGCTAATTTCTCTCTGCCTTTCTTCATTGATAACCATAGCATAAGCAGCTCCAACCCCTGGTAGTGGATTCATCAATAAAATGCTCCCTCTTATGACTGAATAACAATCATTTAGTCCCATCAAAAATTGCACCAATTTCTGATCATCACCTTGCTTGACCAAGCTCTTGGCAGCGCCACAGCTACAAGTGGGAGTAGTCGTGAGCAATGCTAACTCGTCCCACAATTTTTTTAGCTTGGTGAAGAATACAACAACACTATTGGCACCTTGTGTAATGGATGAAATTTCCTTCTGAATCTGGTAAAGTTGGACCCCGTTTGAAGTACCAAACCTTTCTTCTAACTCTGACCAGATCTCATGTGCCGAAGTAGTGTATATTACACTTTCAGCAATTTCTTTACTCAGTGAGTTCAGCAGCCAACTTGTCACCATGGAATTACATCTAACCCATTGAGCATGAGAGGGAGTGGAGATGTCGGGCTCTTTTAATTTTCCATCAATGAGATTTATTTTATTTTTAGCACCAAGTGCTATCATCATGGCTCTCTTCCATGCATGATAGCCTGTGCCATCAAAAACTTTCGAGACTAATATTGCACCTGGGTTATCTGAAGCATGGATATAAAGAGGATTTGAGGGATCTGAAACAAAATTGAAAACCTGATTAGACTGAGATTGGATGGTGTCGCCCTCCATAAAAAAAATAATGAATGAGATTGAATAAGGTTGAATGGTGTTAACAAGTATCGCAATTCAAGATATGAGTATCTGCTTTGATACCATGTAGAAAAATATCAGACTGAATTAACTGAGAGCTGAACCAAAAAAGAATAGAAGATCTCTCGATGATTTTTTTCTGAAAGACTGTATGTACATATATACACACATGGGTGTATATCTAATGACTTAAGGCTAAATAGGAAGTTGAGAAAAATAAGGAAAAAGTAAGGAAAATCTTTTGCTACGCCTAATGACCTGAAAGTTCTCCTATAAACTTCCTAAATACATGGGAAGATCGAAACAAAAAATAGAACCAGTCTCTGCATTTACTGAGTCACGTGAGCATGGTGCTGCATGAGCTTGTGGCAGATATTTGTCTTCCAACATCATGCCGCAACATCCTCGTGCCCATGAAAATAAAATTCATAATTCTATATACGCACATATACTAGATACACTTTACCATCAAGGAATAAGAAGAAAAACTAATCCACTTACACAAGACTACGTTAAGTAAATTTTACGATCAAGTTTAATATCTAATTTAATAGGATCATGCTTTAGAGTTAATATATTTATATTTTATAAAATTTTTTATGTATAAAATAATAATAGTAATAATTATGTATAACAGAAAAAATATTAACATTCTCATAATATGAGCAGCTAAGGTTTAGTATTCGCTAGAAAATTTGCGGTCGAAAGTTGGAGGTTACATATAAAGTGAAGTTTTAAAAAGTTTCATACTGCGAAGGAACAAAGTAAATACAGAAAGAAAAAGTTTGTTCTTTAGATGTCAGACACTTAGAAGTTGCTCTTAATTCCTTCCCCTATAAACATATGAAGCAACGTTTTCTCTTATATTTGTTTTGTCTTCAGCGATGTGTGTGTTAGCAGGCTGTGATTTTCTTCCATCCGTCCCTGGAATTGGCATTGTAAGAGCTCATTCTTTAGTTGCCAAATACCACAACACAGATCGTGTAAGTGTCTCTCATTCCTTACAAGATGCTTCATTTGGTTTTCATCTTAGGGAAGGATCTTGATTGAATCAAATATTTTTTTTTTACAAATTTATGTAGTTTGTCCATGAAAACCGTGTGCCGATATTTGGAGGAAAATTTATGTATTGTATAGGGCTATTAATGAATTGAGCCAGTTTGCAAACAAATTCAATTGGTAAAAGTTCAACTTGACTTGTTTATTTATTTAAATAAGTAAAGCTTAATCCTTAATTTAAAGTCGTATATATTAAATAAGCTAATATCAAGTCGAAGTAAGTTGGGCTTTTTCATTTGTGAGCCGACTCATTTAGAAGTTTGATTGATGTTTGTTTGAGGCTTATTTAGATGATTGTTAACGACTTATTTATAACACATTTAAGTGGTGTTTATGTGTTCATTTACACCAATTAGTTTCACATTATGTATTTTGTTATATATAAACTAGTTGAGTGTGATGAAGATATGAATACAAGTCTTCTTATTATAACCTTAAATTCAATTAAATATATTTGCATATGCAAATTGAGTCGATGATTGAGCCTAGAACGGAACAAATTAAAACAACTTATTTATTATTAGAGCCAGCTTGGATGAACTCTTTTAACGAGTTCAGCATAAAATCAATATTGAGGTTTGTCCGGTAAATAAGTAGGTTCGGCTTGAATCATTGATCAAACAAGCTCAGTTTCAATATGGAAGGGTCCGACTCGATTTAATTCATTTACTACCTTATGCATGGAGGTGCCAACTAGAAGGGCCTAACATGATATTTGGGATGCCCCAGATAGGATTTTATTTTAGGGGCCCTATATACAAGCCCTACTAATAGACAAATTAAAATCATCAAATGTGGTGCTTGAACCCATTGAACTCGATATTATTTGTTTAAAAGCTACCATTACCAATTGTTCATTTACTTAGGTTCCTATTTTACAGACTATGTGAAAAAATATTTGGGATCCCCATTTCCACTCTCAATAAGTCATCGGCACGATTCATGCAGACTGTATTTCTTTTATAAATGATATGTTGGTGGCATGGTTGGTTGCAGGTTCTATCTGTCTTGAAATTTGATAAGGGAAATCAAATGCCAGATGATTATATGAGATCGTTTAAGGAAGCAGCTGCAGTATTTCAACATGCAAGAATGTGTGTTCTGTAGATATCAGCATCCTTTCAGCAGGAAATGACATCCCTTATTTGATTCAAGTCATTTTTTCTGCATACTGATGCCATTTATCTGGCGCTTCTATGCAGATATGACCGACATACAAAGAGGCTTGAGCACATGAAACCACTTTCCACGGAGCTTTTGCAGGCTCCAGATGGAGAACTTGATTTTTTAGGGCCGTATCCTTTCTTGTTAATGTCTAATGTTAATCTGATTCATCTACATATTGTACTTAAGTAGTCTGTATCTGTTGATTCTCTGACATTTCTTTCTCTATTCATAACTGCTTTTGTCACCATGTTACATGGCATCCTCTCTAGCTTCTGCTACAATATTAAACTCCAATCAAATATCAGGATCAGACTACTGACCTTTTAGTTTTAATCACGTCACTGAAGACTTGATTAAGATAAACCGTCGCCATTGTAGGTTGTACAAATAGCAGCATATTTTACACGATAGTTTGATATCTGTTATTTTAGGATATATATAGTCACCCCATATGTGAATTTTTGCTCTTGAAGGTTGTTGACACTTGCAGTACTGTTCCAGAAACATTACTCAACACGCTTTTGTTGATTTGAATTTCTCTTGCATAAAGGTGTTTCTTCTTGACCAACCATGAAAATTAGAGATATGCCTCCTTCAGTGGCTACCGCAGTTGCAATGGGTAATGTGCACCCAGGAACCATGAAAACTTATGATAGTTCCCCAAGCTGCACCAGAAGACATAGCATGACAGATAGAGCTTTTGAGCAGAGGGCTGAGACTACTACAGAAGGTACAGAGGCAGCTCAAATGCTGGAGGAACGGTCTGAGACAACTTCCATATCTGTAGCCAAAAGCTGTTTCACTGTGTATTCATCTCAACGGACGTCCGACAAAAAAACACCTAGTAAGTTGTTTCTCTAGAAGTATATATGCAAATGTTTCAGATCGCTGCATTTCTTTATTTTAAATGGATAAATACATTGCCACTTTCTTTACTTTTCATTTCCATTGCGGAGTTGCAGGTGGAGGATCAGTTCAGAGGCAAATTTTGAAGGAAAGGAATTACTTGAATGAAGCTGCATTGCTCGCAAAATTAGTCCCTCCTTTAGAGTTCCAAACCATGGAGGAGAATTCCACGGTTTATGAAGAAAACACGCCATTAAGTATTCCCCACAACAACCCATTCCGGAAGAGAAAATTTGTTGATGCTGATGGCAGTGAACTAGAGAGCAAAACTGAACCAGAGTCGCTGGTAACTGATGGTGAAAAATCAGTTGTACTTTATTCTACAATTGATTCTCAAGAAAGCGTTAATTCGAGGCCTATTAGGCTTAAGGACAATGAAGACAGCGGAAAAAAGCATAAAGTGAGCTGCAAAAGTTCAGAAAGTAGGAAATGCAGTATACTGAATTTCTTTTCTCGTGTGTAAAATGATTTCAGCGATGTAATTGGTAGTGGGATTTTGTTGCTTTCGTATCATTAAGGCTATAACTATTTTTGCTCGTACTTGAATTTGAGACGGGGATGCACTATGTCGGTACTTTAGAAGCAAGTTGCGATATAACACTATTGACTTTACTAAACAAAGTAACATTTTAGGCGTTTAAAACATACATTAATCGCCCCAAAAGATAAATGCAGCTGCAGCTCAAAGAGAATACAAGTGAATAAAGTCGTAAGTAAAGTTTAGATTAATTTAGCAAGTAAATTAACCTCAATGATACGTTCAAGAATTATTATAATTGGTTGCTCTTGTTGTGAAAAGGTTATTTTTTTCTTAACAACATATAGAACAAGTTCTTAGGGATTTTATGGTTATTAATAATCGAGCAACTTAGGTTTTCCTTAAAGTTTTTTTTTACTCTTCTATTTGGAAAAGCTCGACAATTTTAAAGTTTAAACACTGAAGAAGCTTGCACGACACTTGCCTTAATTTGACCATAAAGAACCTAGAACACGAATACTTTAACGTGGTAAAACCTAATTTTTTAACTAATATTATTTTTGTTATTTTTATTAATGACCAAAATTTGGAAAGATAAATATCATATGAAAAGTTGATGTGTAAAGGTGAAAATATGATAAAAAATCGTGTAAGTGAGAGAAAGAACTATGAAATTTCTGTCATTTTTTCTTCAACAAATGTTTGATCAAATTTAGAGATTTGAAGTCATTTACTATTGGATCTTACTGATTTTATGACACAAGCTTTCTAAAATAATAATCTTGATTTTGAACAGTGGAGATCTAATTTTAAGCCCTCCAAATCATGTTTCCATTGGCATTTCAATGAGCATTTTGCTCACGTTAGTTTCAATTTAGTTTCAATTTTAGCTCTATTGAGTAGTATATTGTGTTCAAATCTAGCTTAAAATTGATGAGGTTACTGTTAACATCTTGTTGTTGATTATAGTGCACTTTGAGATGATGTGAATTGGTTAAGTATGATTGGTTGCTAAAGATGACACTTGGATGTTATATATATTAACCCATGATTATCGTATATTGTTATGGCATGTGCTTTTTTCCTTTTAGCATGTTTTTGGATTATTATGTGAATATATTCAATGTGATCATGCTACCTCTTGTAAGGTATTGTGATTTACTCACTATAAGGAATTCGTACTAATATTACATTTGCATATGTATTTATAAAGGCTTTAGAGTGGCTAGAACTTATTAGAGTGGCAGGGTTAAGTGGAGTTCCTAGGAAAAAATTCTATTCTTAGGATGGATTAGGGCTGTAAATGAGTTGAGCCAGTTCGGTATTCAGCTCGGCTCGTTTATTAAATGAGCCAATCCCGAGCTCGAAAAGTGAGGTTCGGTTCGACTCGACTCGTTAAAAGCTCGGTTCAGCTCATTTGTTTAGTTAAACGAGCCGAGCCCAAACATTATTTTAGGCTCGTTTAGTTAAACGAGCCGAATCCAAGCCTAGGGGTATTCAGCTCGGCTCGGCTCGTTTACAACCTTAGGATGGACCTTTAGGGATAAGAGTTAGGGTACACTAGTGTTGTACCTTTAGGTGCTAGGTTTTCCTTTGGAATCATATGTCCCTTATTATGTTTGTGATTTTTAACTATGATTATTGTCTCTTATTTCCCTTGGTTTGATAGGGATGTCTTATATGATCACTTGTGTGTGTTTGGATGCAAGGTATATGTTTATGTCCCCGGTGATGAGAGGTCAAAGTTGGATCCAAAATCTCATCAATGTATCTTTCTAGTTTACGGTCATGATGAGTTTAGCTATAGGTTATTTGATCCTACGAACAAAAAGCTAGAGAGAAGTAGAGATGTAGCATTCATTGAGGACCAAACTATTACCAACATGATGGTGATAATGATGCTCTAATAGATGATGTTGTGGGTGATCACCAAGAAGCTCCTACAGATGAACCAACAACTCTACTTAGGAGGTTCATTGGAAATTATAGACCTTCTAGATACTCTTCATAAGAGTATGTGCTTTTGAATGATAAAGGAGAACTCAAGTCTTGTGAAGAAGCTGAAAGTGGAGAAAACTATATATGTTTTGAAGCAATACAATATGAGATGCAATCCGTGTATATAAAAAAAACCTTGAGCTAATGAAGTTGCCTAAGGGTAAGAGAGCTTTAAAGAATCATTAGGTTTACAAGTTGAAGCAATATGAGTATTCTTCAGCCCCATGATATAAAGCTAAATTGGTGGTCAAAGGCTTCAAGCAAAATAAAGGTGTTGATTTTATAGAATTATTTTCTTCTATTGTGAAATTCATTTAGGTATGAATTATGCTACACTTGGTTACTAATCTTGATTTAGAGCTTTAGTATGGATGTGAATACCACTTTCTTGCATGGTTAGTTGCAAGAAGAGATTTACATGAAGTAACTGGAGGGTTTTCATGTAAAAGACAAATAATACCATATCTTCAAGCTTAAAAAGATTCTATATGGATTAAAATAGGCAACAAGGTAGTGGTACAGGATGTTTGAGTATATTATCAAACAACATGGCTATAAGAAGACTACTTCAGATCATTGTGTTTTTATCTAGAAATTTGGTGATGGTGATCATATTATTGTTTTATGTCAATGATATGAGCATTGTTGGTAATAACACTTCTAGGATTGAGAATATAAAGTAAGAATTAAAAAAATATTTTTCCATGAACGACTTGGGTCTAACAAAGAAAATTCTTTAGAGTTAGAATTATTCAAGATAAATGAGCTAATAATTTGTGGTTATTTGAAGAGAATTACATTGAGAAGATACTTCAGAGATTCAGGATGGATAATGCCAAGGTTTTAGGCACTCTACTTACTTCTCACTTAAAGTTGAGCTTTAAGAAATGTCCCTATTGTGAATTAGAGAAGTAAGAGGTGAATATAATTCTTTATTCATCCTCTATGGGCAGTTTGATGTATGATATGGTGCATACGAGATCTAAGATTGCTCATGTAGTTGAAGTTGTTAGCAATTTCCTTTCTAACTAGGGTAGAGAGCATTGAATTTTAGTGAAGTGGATCTTTAGATATCTTCATGTCACTTCCAATTTGTTCTTTATCTTGGAATTAATGATATGGTACTTTAGGGATATATTGATTTAGCTATGGCTAGGGATGTTGACTTGAAGAAAGCTACTTTGGGTTGGTTGATCACTTTTGCAGAGGGAACAATGTCATGGCAGTTTAAACTTTAGATATATGTTGCTTTGTTTGCTACCAAAGAAAATTTCATTCCTACAACTGAATCTATCAAGGAGTTACTATGGATAGATGAATTTCGTTGTGAGATTGGTTTTGTTGTGGAAAGATATGTGCTATTATGTGACAACCAAAGCACCATACATCTTGGATACATGATGTTTCAGATGCTAATTTTCTAGAGGTTGAGAAGTACATATTGATGATAACGGGGCTAATATGTTGCTAAAAACCTTAATAAGATATAATTTTGAGGTTTTTTGTATGATTGTTGAGATGGTGATCATCTTCACATAGTCGGGGGTAGGAGAATTTGTTAGGGAATTTAGGTTACCTTTTATGTGGTAAAGTTAATTTTTTAACTAAGGTTATTTTTATCATTTTTATTAATGATCAAAATTTGGAAGTACAAATATCACCTTAAATTTTGTTGTGGGAACGTGAGAAAATGAGGGGAAAAATGATATTTGAATCCCATAGGTGTGTGTGAGAGACAATGCGCTATGAAATTTCTTCTATTTTTTCTTCGGCATATGTTTGATAAATTAAGAAATGAAAAATTATTTATCATTGGATCTTGCTAATTTTTTTGGCACAAGCTTCTTGGGACACCAATATTAAAATTTCATGGTGAATATATTATATTGAGGCCTCCAAGTCAGGTTTTAGTTAGCATTTTATTCAGGTTAATTTTAGCTCAGTTCTGGTTTTGTGTTTGATTGTTTTTTTTATTGTTCTCAAATTCAGTTAAAAATTGATGAGGTTGTTGTTAACATATTTTTTTTGATTATTGTAAAAATAATTGTTGTTTTGTGGACTATAGATCAACATTTGGATGTGTATACAATTACATTATTTTATTATTGCAAACTCTTCTCTTTGGGTGTTGCAATTGTTGTCTTATTTTACTATTTTAGATTGATGAGTGTAGAATCTAGTCAGCACTTAAATACTATACTTTGTAACTCATATTTATCGTATTGAAAGTTCCCTAAGTGGACTGCAATGCCCCATGATTATTTTCCTTTCTCATTGGAAGGATTTTTTAGGTAAATCATATATCATTGATTTGTTGTTGTATATATTTTATTGTTGGTACTTTTGACCCATTCTTCCTTTGACCCACCACTTTATAATTGGATGAATATGTAACTAGAATTCAAAATATTATTTTGGTGGCACATTTAAGAGGAGGTGAATTAAATATGTATAATTTCCCAAAACATTTGCAAAATTATTAATGTATAACATTGTTTTACCGTATGATTTGATTTGTGGTAGTTGTGGAAAGTGATATGTGATCAAATCTAGGTATTGTTTTGTGTAGCTGTGGCATAGTGTTTCATGCCTTGATATACTAATGTTTGAATAATAATAAAATAATCAGCACATTGTTGTGATATTGAAAAACTAAAATAGATCATGGATATAAAATAAGAGGAAGAGCGAAGGAGACTTGTGATTATCATTGATACGAATATGCTGTGTGTGTAAATATCTCATCAATCACATCCTAGTATATATATTACTCCATGTTATAATATATAAAAGAGTTAAATAGATGAAGTGGTGAAGGAGGCAGGAGATGGGGGTTACAAATGTTACAATTGATGGTCATAATGATGACATTAAACATATGAATTAATACTATAGAAGTATTTGAGTTTTACATCTACTATATGTAGATGAGTTATTTAATACACCTCCCTTATATGCACATTTCCTTATATTTACAACACTACCCTTTAAGAGTATATCTTTGTAATATTGCATCATTAAAAATCTTACTAGAACAATCCAGTGGGACAAAACCATACCTAAGGAAAATAATATAATATTCTCCCCCTCACATTAGTATTTCTCCTTCATACATCATATTATGTATGGTTATGTTATAAATATGTATTGAAAGTACTCATATTTGAAACTTCACCGGTAAAAATCCTATCAGGAAAAAAAACTTAACTTTTGTAAAAAGACATATGTTACCAAATTGAGTTTTAAATCATATCTTTACAAATACTAATGAGTAGTTAATTGGTATAACACATTAAAATGTTGAACTTATTGTCCATATAAATTACACTTATTGAGGGGATACATTTAACTTTTATATGTCTATTCAGCTTATTCAATCATTTATCAAGCTAGTGAACCGAGAATAATTCTCACTTTTATCTATTATCATTTGCAACTATTTCGGTAAAAGCATCATCAATTTCTACCCTATAACACCTTACATCGGTGTAAGGATAATTCATAGATGTTTCATTTGTCTGTGGAATCAATTATTAGATTCTATCCATACGGACATATTGACTAATTATGATAATTTTTCTATGATTTTAATGGATTAGAACACCTCTTTCAATAGTTTATGTCTTTGGACCCATATCATACACTTCTAGTATATTTGTACCATACTTTCCATTAAATTATTTGAAGTCACCATAAGGACTTCTATGTGAGTTGGAACTTTAATTAAGACACATAAGAATTTCATAACTCATTAGCCATAATAAATGCAAGTTGTAGCTAACCAACATCTAGCAAGCATAAATATCATCAATTATACTTTGATTTTTCTGTGGGTTCATATATTGCTTTATAATACAAATCTCCTCTTTTATCCTATGAGGGTGAGGAAAGTAAAATCCTTATCCTTCCTTGTGAATTGATTTCATATCTATGGGTGAGTATAGACACATATAACACACCTAAATTTCTTAAAGATAAACATCTTGTTCATTCAAATTGACATAACTTAAGGGATAATATCATATACAATTAATACATACCAAAAATCTTTATATTCATATTAACATATCACTTCTAGAACTCATTAACGAGGGTCTATGAATCAAATGCATAATCAATGACTCTATCATGCCATTTTGATCCCAATTTTAAGTAGTGATATTTAATTATCCCAACTGAATGGTTATTCACTTTTATCCTTATGCAATAAGATCAGTTTCATAATATAACATATCACCTTATATTGATGCATCATTATATGCCATTCCACTTGAATTCTATCAAGGAATCTAATAAGGTGCTTGTGCAAGTTTTAATGATCTTGCCTATCACTGCTACACCAATGTGATTTCATTTTTCATGCTATAGATATAACATTTTATGGTTTACTAACTTCTGGTTTGCGACATCTTTTGTTTTTTCACATATACCAAATGCATATATTTTGCATTTATCTCATGCTTATTTCTAGTTGATCTTAATGGTAGCAATACCATTAAATAATAATAGACCATCGTAAGTTCTCCATGAACTTGGTTATAATATAATGCAAAAAATTGCTATTTGATTGTTTCTTTCAGAAACCCTTTAATATGTTTATCATTTCACATACACATGTATATTATTGTCAATTATAAGCTCATAAAATAATTTATCCTTAAAATAGAATGCATAACGATATTTTAATAAGATAAATTGATGTTATGGATCGTATTTAGGTCCACGAGATGGGAAGCCTTTAGCCTCCACCTTTAAATCACTTATATCAAATGGGAAACTCCATGTTTCAATCATTAAACTAAAAATCGAATGGAAAGCCTCATGCTTTAACCATCAAAATACTTATGGGATAAGAAACTTTAGGCTTTAACCATCAAATGTATCTATCCACCAAAACTTTATTATAAACTATTCTGAATACTCAAACCATTATAGTAGTGAAGGATACTTGACTATGGTAGGTTTTAACCGCTAATAATGACAAAGTAGGTGTAACACCCCCAAAATTCACTACTGAAAAATTTCGTTTTTATTTAAAAGGATTAGCGGAAGCAAAATAACAAACTGTGAATTTTAGGGATATTACCATCACACTTAGTACCAGAACGGTTCACTCATACCGTTCTAGTACCAAGTGCTAAGGATAAAATAGTAAAACACAATCTACAAACCATATTTAAATTAGAGTAGCGTAATAAACCATTTACAAGAATAAAATCCACCAATGGTGGTTACAAGAACAAGGACCATATTTAAACTGGGGTTTAAAACAGAAAGAGTATAACCCTAGGACTTTCCGGATAGTTTCTTACACTCTTTTCCATTGTCCACTTGAATGACACCTGAAAAAGGACCTGCAAGGGATACTACCCATTGAATATGCAGGGGCCACAATAATGGAACCCTTCAGTACTATGATATTGAGTAACCCTTTAAAACAAACTTAAAAGTTGGCCCACAATGCAACAAATGATACAAAAGTATGTACATATATGATAAGACATGCATACACAACATTCACATACTTAACAAGTCCATCAAATATTAACAGGTCATAATGTGAAACCAATACTTCCGGGCCTTAAGCCATTAGTCCATCATTATTCAGTTATCTCTTAGATTTATATCCATGTGAGTACAAGAACCCCACTATTATAGTTGATGGACCAGAAATCATGCAGGGAAAAACTCTCCTCGCCACTATTATTCATCAATGGACCGGTCTCTAGGGCAGAATGCTCCCGACCACTATTATTCGCCGGTGGATCGGTCTGGCCCCGACTCACATGGTGTTCCACTATAATTACTTAGTGTCTTTCCCATATCTTATTGTCATTATGTTTGTTTTATTGAGCATGGAATCCCCCACTATTATTGTAACACCCCCAAATTTACTACTGAAAAATTTCGTTAAATTTAAAAGAAGTTTAGCGGAAGCAAGCAAATAAAATTATAAATCCGGGGGTATTACTGCCACACTTAATACCAGATCGATTCATACCTACCGACCCGATACTAAGTGCTAAGGCTAAAAAGAATAAAGTTAGAACAAATCATTCATAAGGCATAAGTTTTACAAAATCAGAGTGCGAAGGTCAAAAGTTGTATTCCGAAATACAACTTAAAAAGTCCATACATCAGAGTACTTAAAATAACGGAATAACAAGTACGATAAAACCCTTGAAAATCTAAGTACAGCACTTATGACTTCCAAGACGAATACGATTACACAAAACAAATTCCGAAGGGTAATTATCCGGACCACTTACTCACTCAAGTCAAACCTTCCACCCCAATTTAGCAACCGATCAAAACCTGCATCAAAGGTCTACTCCCCACCATTGGTGGATCATCGCAGGACCCATTCAACCAGTGTAGTATCAGTACGGGTCCAGTACTGAGTAAGGGCGTAGGGCTAGGGCCAAGCATACAATCATACCACGTAGTCTACATCACACAATCATATAAGTAACATGCAATAACACACAAGATAAGGCCTGAGTACTTTCCGGTGACTTATTCTTTAACCTCGTTAATAATAATATGTCCATTTCATACACAGTATTTATTAATCCATGTGAGTGCGGGAGCCCCACTATTATAGCCGGTGGAACGGTCGCGAGGGCTATGTCCTGCCACTATTATAGCCGGTGGAACGGTCGCGAGGGTAATATACCCTACCACTATTATTTGCCGGTGGACCGGTCTGGCCCCGACTCACAAGGTATTCCACTATAAAAATCAGAATCTTTCCATGACTTATCACTTTTGCGTTTGGTTTGTTGAGCACGACATCCCCCACTATTATAGCCGGTGGAACGGTCGCGAGGGCGTATGCCCTGCCACTATTATAGCCGGTGGAACGGTCGCGAGGGTAAGATACCCTGCCACTATTATAGCCGGTGGACCGGTCTGGGTTCGGCTCAACATTTTTCTCTGTAAGTCGTTAGTGTCTTAATGTATCTTATTCGAGGGCATATCTTTTGTCATGCATGGCCAGAGATCTCAACACATCACATCGAAACTGAAGGTATATGCGTACTATCACATACAAAGGAGGGCACAAGCACACGTCCTGATTTCAAGCCACGTTACACATGGAACATATAAGATAATGACGTTTCAAAACACAACACATAAATCATATAGAACATCCACGGCACATAGGATACATGTCACACATTCAGCCTTAGCTATATCCTTACTCGGTTTCGGTTACCGAGCTATCTCCCGCACTTATTTTAGGCCACTAAATACCCTTTGCGATTTATCAGACTTAACATATTTCTCGCATTGGAAACCAGATCATGACCCTTAGACTCAACTCTCCCTCATGCCTTACTCCTCCTCGTTTCTTTTTATTATTTTCTTTTTCTTTTTCCACCTTCTCAAATTAGGGTTTCTTTCCCAAACCCTAGATACCCTTATATGACCCTACGTACTATTTTTCATCTCGAGCCTCCAAACTCCCAAATAGACCTTCCATTAATCTCCCCACGTCCCAAAGTAACTCTTTATACGTAAGGTTCGCCCCCGTGCGGACCTTAACCTTCCCATGCAAACCCTAGTTTCCCCATGCAACCTTAGTTTCTCCCACTCTTCCATTTTATTCAATTCCCCCTTTTCCTCATCATCTCACAACTATGAATTCCTTAGGTTGCCCATACCTATGTTAACCAGCTTACTTCCCTTTGGTTATCTTAGTTGCTTATTTTTCTCTTTCAAGCCCCTACTCCACAATTCCTCATCAAAACACCTAGTATGCATGTCACATCACACCACCTCATCTTTGTACCATACCATATTAGTACATATAGACAAGAGCACAGGACGTACCTCGGTTCCATGTTGCGCTACACGGTAGAACAGATAACATACACATAATACAGCATATAAACCGCACGAGGCATCCAAGGAAAATAAAACATGTAATACACACAAGCGGCCTTAGTTACGTCCTTACCTAAATCGGCGCCGGGCTTAGAGCACGCTCCTACACCTCCTGGGTTTGACCCGGTTCACCTATAAGAGGGAAATACTTAGGGTTAATCTCCCTCTACCGGAATTATCAAAATTCCTATCTTACCCCTATCATGGTCTAACACCAAGGCTAATATTAAGGATGGGGTTTATAAATAAAGAATAGGTTTATTACTACTCTTACGATAGCTTAAACGGATTATCACTAATTAAAGTAGGTTTTACCAATCCAGAGTTTTAAGGTGAGTGTTTCAATATTAATAATAATAATTACTAATAACAATAAGAAGAATACTACTAATAGTAATAGTACTCATAATAAGAATAATAAAGGCTATAATGATACTAACGATGATAATAATAATTGAAATCATAGTGGCATTAGTGATAGTAATATTATCGATAATAATAAAATACTAACACAACCATAACCATTTAGATGACAATATCGATAACGATGATAATAATAATAATAATAATAATAATAATAGAAGGAGTAGTAGTAATGAAAATAATAATAATAATAATAATAATAATAATAATAATAATAATAGCAATAATAATAATGGTAAGGATAATAACAATAATACTATTAATAGTAATAATAATAATAACAATAATAATAACAACAACAATAATAAT
This sequence comes from Tamarix austromongolica, assembly GCA_039764185.1. Taxonomy (NCBI): domain Eukaryota; kingdom Viridiplantae; phylum Streptophyta; class Magnoliopsida; order Caryophyllales; family Tamaricaceae; genus Tamarix; species Tamarix austromongolica. The sequence goes on along the minus strand of CM077816.1, from coordinate 47,875,146 downwards.
AATATTAATAATAACAACAATATTAATAGCAACAATAATAATAATAATATTAATATTAACAACAATAATAATATTAATAGTAATAATATAAATGATAGTAAAAGTACTAGAAATAATACTAATAGGAATAATAGCGATAACAATAATAGCTAGAAGATAACATAATGACAGTAGTATTAACCATAGTAATAATAATAGTAATGATAGCGATAATGATAGTAAAATAACAATACCCATAATAATAATTACAATAATAATAACAATACAATAGTTGTGGCAAATACTAGGCATAACAAAAATACTAAGGTAATAATATTAAAGTATAACGTTAAGGATAATAACGATGGTAATACTCGATAAATAATAAATGCGTTAAATACAACAACAACAACAAGATAATAACAAGGATAATAATAATAATATAATAATAAGGATAATAATGATAATAATAATAATAGTAGTAGTAATAATAATATTAACAACTGTAATAGTAATGTTGATAATAAAAATAGTAAGGATAATAATAATAATGATGCCAATAACAATAATAATAATAATAATAATAATAGTAATAATAATAATAATGACAATAACAGCACTAATGATAGTAATACTGATAATAATAACACTAATAGTAAAATAATAACAATGGTAATAATAATAGTAATAATAGTGATAATAATAATACTAATAGTAATAATAATAATAATAATAGTACTAATAACAATAATAATAACAATAATGATAATAATTATAATAATAATAATAATAATAATAATAATAATAACATAACCATAAGAATAGTAACGGTAACGATATTGATAATAATAATAAAAATGATAATAATAGTAGTAATAATGATAGTAATGCTCATAATAATATTAATGATAATAATAACACTAATGATAATAATGGTAATAATAATAATAATAATAGTAATAACAACCATAATAATAATAATAATAATAATAACACTAATGGTAATAATAGTAATAATAATGCTTAATAATAATAATAGGGATAATAATAATAATAATAATAATAATAATAATAATAATAATAATAATAATAATAATAATAATAATAATGATAATAATAATATTATTAATAATAATAGATTAACAAGGCCCTATAGTTAATTAACACCATTAATTAAAAGTCCTTAGAGTAATGTGGAGTCCTAGTAATATTAATAAGGGTGGTAGTATTAATAATAATAACAATATTAGTAATAATAATGGTAATGTTAATATTAATCATAATACTAATAATAGTAGTTAATAAGGTTAAAACATTAATCATTTTTATTTATTTTTATCTATTTATTTATTTTTAAGCTTTAGGGTTCAGGGTGTTGGGCAACCTGACTGAGGTGGTGGCGGCGGCGGCGGCGCGGCGGTGGAGGAAGGGAGAGAGGGGAAAAATGGTGGTGGAGGCTAGGGGAGGGAAAATCAGGATAAAAGGGAGGTATAGGGTGGTAGAGCAGGAGCTGCCGGTCGTTTTGGGGGGTGATGGTGGTGCTGCAAGCGGTGGCACAGCTGGTGGCGGCGGCACGAAGGTGGCGCAGGGCTGGAAGGGGGTCGATTCGGGAAGAGGTTTTCGCACGGCCAGGGCGGCACGTGCGGCGCGAGGCAGGGTGGCTAAGGTGGTTGGTTGTGAAGAGGGCGGTGCAGGGAGGATTGTGGTGGCACGGGCAGGCGGCAACGGTGGCCGAAGGCGGAGGAAACGTCGGCTAAAGGTGGGGCGGTGTGCGGCACTGGTTTTCTGGGTTCCAAATTTCGAACCCGACTAAGGCGGCGAGGAGGGCTATTTATAGGCCAAATTGAACGGAAAACGACAAGGATGCAAGGGAGGGTCGGAGATTAGGTGGATGCGTGTCTGGCGAGGCTGATCGGTGCAGGTCTGCAGTTGCAGACCGAGGCTCGTCAGGGAGAGAGAGGGAGGTTTCGTGCGAAAAAAAAAACAGATTGATTAGTCCAATCTACAGGGGAGACAACGAGGATGAGAAGGACGAAAAGACGGGAGCTAATGGCGTGGCGTTGAAGCTTCCTTCACCGGCGAAAATCTCGGGTTGCAGGCGGCTGGAGGTTGAAGATGAAGTACGGGTGGGGCGAACCGGCGGTTCAGCGGGGAAAGAAGAAAAGAAAGAAAGAAATGGGGCGGGCCGAACCGGCCGGGGGAAAAGGAAGAGGGGCGTGCGCTGGGGAGATGGGTCGCGCCAGGGTGTTGGGCCAGCAGGCCGGCCCAAGTCGGGGGGGGGGAGAGTAGAAAAAAAAGAAAGGAAGGGAAAGAAAAGGAAAAAGAGGGGAAAATGGAGAAAAGGAAAAAGGAAAAAAGAAGGGAAATTAGTGGTTAGATTAATTAGTATAATTTGGGGTATTTAATAAAATAAAATTATCAAAACAATGATTAAATTCTATTTTTAGGTAAATTTAGGGATTTATGGAAGAATTTTCCTTAATTCATTTTAATTAACAAAACCCCTTTAATTTTTCTCTAATTAAATTATTTATAAATTTTATATTAATTTGAAACTATTTTATCCTTCCTATTTTAAATAAATTCATGTATTTAATAACTTTCTAAAAATAGAAACCTTAATTAGCTTAAAACACCAAAATTCCTCCTATTTACACACTTATAAATTCCCTCTTGATTTATCCTAATTAATTCCTATTTATTTCACTAAAAGTAGTTTATTTTAATTAATTTCCTAATAATTCCCTATTCGGCCATGATTTCCTAAATTAGGGTTTTTGGGGTATTTCAATTATAGCAGGGGATTGAAAATCATACGGGGCAAAACTCTTCTGGCTACTATTATTCATCGGTGGACTGGTCTCTAGGGCACCCCGGCTTCTGACCACTATTATTCGCCGGTGGATCAGTCTGGGTCTGGCTCAACAATCTTCCTCTTTAAATGATTAGTGTCTTATTCATATCTTATTCAAAAATGTTTCATCCTTGACATGCATGTCACCGACCTCTACTTCTATCCTCCCGAGAGGGTCCGTCCCATATCTTGAGACTTCTATGCCTCTTATCATACCTCGACATCCATTCTTCCTTCCATTTACTCATAACAAAAACCCAACTCCTAAGGGTGTGGGTTAAGGCCCATCACCTTATGACCTCCAAATTTTCTCACTACCACTCTCTAGGGTTTTCCCTTAAAACCCTAATTGGGCTTATGTGGCCTAACCTTTCTTTTATCGTCCAACGCCTCATCTCATTTAGATTCAACCCAAATCCTATCACTCTACTCCCCAATTATACATGTGACCGTGAAACCCTAGCTGGCCACTGAAAACCCTTGCACCTTTCTTACGTAAGGATCATCCCTATGCAGACTCCATCCATCCCATGCAAACCCTAGAATTTCCCAGGCAAAAGTCACATCACTTGTTCATTTTGATCATAACTTCATTTTATTTTCCCTCTCATGGATCATGAGATAATAAGGTCAATCTCATGTCCCCTTAGTCAACTCACTTCCCATTTGTTCCTTTTTATCCTTTCACCCTATATCATATTATTAAACATCCTAGCATGCATGTCCTAGAGAATCACATCATATAATATCGTAAGCACAACACATATCATTATGGTACACATACCATAAGGAATTAACATAAGCATACCTCAACTCTAAGCTACGCTACAAGTAATTAGTCATTATAATCGTAAAGTACACAACATGGAATAACATATGGCATGTGAGGTACATAACACACACATAGTTATTCTTAGCCACATCCTTACTTGGTTTAGGTTACCAAGTTATCTCCCACACTTATTAGGTCACCAATCACTCTTCATAATGGTTACACTTATCATATTTTCCATTTGGTTAGTTAGATTATCAAATTACCCTTTAGTTGGTTAAATTACCCAATTGCCCTTCTTCATTATCATAATTACCAACTTGCCCTTTAGTTGGTTAAATTACTAAATTACCCTTCCTTTACACCAATTTACCATTTCACCCTTCTCCTTTATTAAATTATCGTTTTACCCTTCCTTTACACCAAGTTACCATTTTACCCTTCTACTTTGTTAAATTACCATTTTACCCTTCCTTTACACCAAATTACCATTTTACGCTTCTACTTTGTTAAATTACCATTTTACCCTTTCTTTATACCAATTTACCATTTCATCCCCTTTACTTACAAAATTACTGTTTTGCCATTTACTTCTAAAATTACCATAATACCCTTAACTTCCAAAATTATCATAATACCCATTTTACTTACAAATGACCTTTTTTCCCCATTATTACCCACTTTTATTAAATTATCATCCCCACATGAAATAGTTACATTAATACTCCATTCTCATTATCCAACTCCACCAACCATTCTATTTTAACATAATACTCATCAAAACCCACACATATTGGGCCACATTCATGCACAAGATATATTATTAAAATTCCCCTAGGGCTCACAATAATATTAATCATGCATTAATGGTCACAATAACATAACACATCATGGATAAGTACTTAACATTTTCATTAATAACTAAACTCCTTCCTTAAGCATTATTTCCACACATAGCATATAAACTAACATGCTTTCCTTTTTATAAATCAATTTAAGCAACTACATACAATATATTAAACAATATATATCATGCAAAATAACATATTAAAACCCTAATGTGCTAGCATACGTTTATCCATGTGTTTAAGTGGGGTTTAATAATTACCTTAATTCCCGCAAAAATCAAACCTTACCGGTATCCTGATTAAAGATTCAAGCTTTGATTAGCAAAACCAATACCTAAAAATAATATCAATACTTATCATATTAGAAATGAGAAAACCAAAGTATAAGACTTTATAAAACTTAATTAATGAAATACTTAACTTAAATATTATTATATCTTAAAATCATTAAATAAAATATACCAAGGCATGCAACATCTCATACTACTTATGCAGCATGAGCTGCATGCAAAATAAGAGGGGTAAAGGGCTCGAAATGGCATGAAAAGGAGGAGGGAATGGTGTTTTTAGGTTAGGGTTTTGGGGCTAGGCAAGGAGGTAGGCGGGGGAGGATTTAGGGAAAGGGAAGGGTGCAGGGGTGAAGAGGGGGTGTAGGTGGTGGTTGGGAATGGGTTGTTGGCAGCCAAGGGCGACGGAGGCAACACCGGCGAGGTTGCAAAGGAGGTTGTCGATGTATAGGTGGTTGAGAAGGAAGGAAAAGGGAGGGGAAAAATGAGGGGGTGAGGGTGTCGGTTTTGGCCAAAGGAGGTGTGGGGGTTGTAGAGGAGGTTTTAGGGAGTGGGTTGGTGGCTTGGGAGGAGGTAGAGGCGGCGGCGGAAGGAGGGGTTGCAGGGAGGTTGCCGAGAAGGGAGAAAAAAAAGAGAAAAATAAGAGGCAGGGGGAGAAGGGGCCTGCAGGGTGGCTCGAGGGGTGGCAGGGTGGTGCAGGGATGAAGTAGAAGGTGGCAGGAGGTAGTGCAGGTGGTTGGTGCAGTGGTGGAATCGGTGGAGTTGAGCGGCGGTGCAAAATAAGGGGAAGGGATGAAAGGAGAAGAAAGGGAGAGAAAGGAATCAGGAGAGGGAATGAGGGCTTGAAAATGGGTAGGGGAGAGGCCGGTGAGGATAAGAAAAAGAAGAGGGAGGAGAGGGGAGTAGGTGGCCGGCCGGGGCAAGCTGTAGGGTGGCAGGCGGCCGGTTGGGTGGTCGGGAGAGGGAAGGGAAGAAAAGAAAGAAAGGGGTGTGTGTGTGAGGAGAGAGAGGGTTGGTCGAGTGGAAAAAGGGGTAGGAAAATAGAGGGGGAGAGAGAGAGGGAGGTAGGGGCAGGTGCGTTGCAGGCTGGGGTGGTAGCTGTAGGGCGTGGAGGAATTGGTCGGGCATGGCTTGGGGTGGTCGACAAAGAGCAGGTTGGGGTAGAAGGTAGAAGAAGAAAGAAAGGGAGAGGAGGGCAGGCCAGGTGGGAAAGGAAGAAGAATTTGGGCCGGCCCGGTCGGGGGAAGAAGGGAGAAAAGAAAAGAAAGAGGTTGGGCTGGGCAGGTGTGCGCGGGAGACGAAAGGGAAAGGGGAAGATGGGCTAGTGGCCCAATGCGCAGGGTAAAGGGGAGTGGTAGGTCGGCTAATGGCCTGAAGAGAAGGAAAGGGAAAAAGAAAGAAAGGAGAAAGGAGAAAGAGGAGAAAGAAAAGAAAAGGGAAAAAGGAAAAGGAAAAATTGGGGAAACTAAAATAATTTACTTTATAAAATAATAGAATGCAATATTTTTGGGTAATAGATTTATTTAATAATTTAATTTAATATAATTTAATATATTAGTTTAAAAAGGATAATTTTAGTAAAATATTAGTTTTAGAAAATTATTTAAATAAAATGAGTATGATAAAATAACAAAATATTTATTTTAATTTATTAAATATTCCTATCCAATTTTATATACTCAAAAATATATAAAATAATTAAATTAAATAAATTCAAAAGCTAATTTATTCTAAATAAAAGCTATTTATTAAATTATAGGTTTTTAAAATTTTGGGGCTTACAGTAGGGGCATAGTTTTACGGATAAGTGGCTAGCAGATTATCCATGACTTTGTGATTAGGAAAAAATATTTTTACTATTGAAAAAATACAAATAGTGTAACACCCCAAAATTCACTACTTTTTTTAAAGCGGAAGTGATTAAAATAGAAACTCTTAAATTAAAACCCATGAATTCTGGGGATACTACCGCCACACTTAGTACCAAACCGGTTCTCTTCGACCGTTTCAATACCAAGTGCTAAGGCTAAGAAAAGATTTACATTAAACTCAAACCAGTAGTTCATAAAAGAATTAGAAAGATCATACATTAAAAATTAGAGTACGCGTAAAAGTTTATAATGAATAATAAGATAGAAATCAGAGTGCGAAATCAAAATTCCTCGGAGGGAATAATCTTACAATCGATAAAAGCTTTATTTGAAATACTCAATACAAGGTAATAAATCAAATAGGATAAATACGATACAAGAAAAAATAATAGAAATAAATAAGATAACAAGAAGAGTGGATCCGGCCATGGTACTTTCGAACTTTGAGCCAAACATGCTCAACACTTAGCCCTGACTGATGTCTCGCCCACCTGCACAAGTTAGAAAGGCCTACTACTCGTGGGAATGAGCAACACCCATGAAAAGGGTGATCAGTACGCTACGTACTGAGTAAGGTAATAGATGCACTAAGGCCCACATGTAAAATCTCATAAACCATGCAGATGAATAAAAGAGTATAATCATGTTAACATAAATGCATATGACCATCCAGGTAAACGTACAAAGGCCCATTTATAGTCCAAATTAATTACTTAATTAATCTCTTATCGAAAGTTGATACACACCATACCTTTTATCAAATCCATGTAAGTACAGGAACACCCCACTATTTTAGCCGGTGGGCCGGTCACTTGTGGGACAATAGTCCACACCACTATGTTTCGCCGATGGATCGGTCACTTGCGGGACAATAGACCACACCACTATTCCTAACCGGTGGATTGGCTGTTAGCTGCTCACATGGTGTTCCACTGTAAGTAATTAGTATCTTTTAATTGTCTTAGCAAACTTTGGTTTGTATTTATTGAGCTCGAGTTACCCCACTATTATTGCCGGTGGGCTGGTCACTTGCGAGACAAAGTCCACACCACTATTATTTGCCGGTGGATCGGTCACTTATAGGATAAAACCCTAACCACTATTCCTAACCGATGGATAGGCTGGACCCGGCTTAATAATCTTTCACTTTAAATGATTAGTATCTTAAGTATTTTATTGAGAAACTTTTACCCTAGACATGCATGAATCATTCCCTTTACACTTCACACATCACAAATCATAAATTTCATCCTCATAATTACACTTTAATCACCAAATACACGTGATACCACAAAAACCCTAAGCAACCACATCAAACCCTAGCTCGGTCTCCTACGTACCCTTATATTGCTCAACGTAGTATTTTTCATCCAAAGTGTTCAAACACCCAAACAACACTTATATTACCTTCCTCACGTCCCAAATCAACTTTTGTAACACCCCCAAATTTCACTACTGAAAAATTTTGTTAATTAAAAAGGAAATTGCGGAAGCAAATAAATAAACGTGAACTTTGGGAGTATTACCGCCACACTTAGTACTAGACCGGTTCACTCATACCGTTCCAGTACTAAGTGCTAAGGCTAAAGGAAAATGAAATATAACTTGCAAGAAATTCCACATACTTAAAGCAGAGTAGCGCATCAAATCATTTACCAGAATAAAATCCACCAAGGGTGGTTACAGTAATAACATAACATTAAAACTAGGAATTTAAAGAGAAAGAGAAAACCCTAACGATACCAGATAACTCCTTACTCTCTTTTCCGTAGCCCACTTGAGTAGTACCTGAAAAGACCTGCAAGGGCACTGCCCATTGAATAGGCAGGGGCCCCATAAAGGGAATCCCTTCAGTACTACGGTACTGAGTAACCCTTTAATACCACACTTAAAGACAGGCCCGCATACAGCACATAATGCAAGCTACACACATAAATAATGAGAGGCGCATATATAACAATAACATACATAATAATTTATAAGTCACGATCGATACTTTTGGCCTTAAGCCATGTCATAGTGTGAGATCAATACATTCGGGCCTTAAGCCATTATTCCGTCATCATTCAATCAATCTCATATTTTATATCCATGTGAGTGCGAGAACCCCACTATTATAGCTGGTGGACCGGAAGTAAACACATAGGGCAGAACGCCTCTGACCACTATTATTGCCGGTGGACCGGAAGGTAAACACACAGGGCATAACGCACCTGACCACTATTATTTGCCGGTGGACCGGTCTGGCCCCGACTCACATGGTGTTCCACTATAAGTGATTAGTATTTTTCCATAATTTTATTCACATACATAACTGGTTTTATTGAGCTCGGGACCCCCACTATTTTAGCCGGTGGACCGGAATATATATAAAATCATCATTCAGGGCACAACGCTCTTGGCCACTATTATAACCGGTGGACCGGGATATATAAAGAATCATCATCCAGGGCACAATGCTCCTGGCCACTATTATAACCGGTGAACCGGTACTTAATATCATAATCATCTGGGCCCGACTCATTAATATTTCACTTTCATAATTAGTATCTTTCCTTTTTCTTAATCAGCACAACAATCATATTTATTTGCCTCGAACGGGAGATCAATAACCCGGGACACAAAGGTACACTAGTCGTACCGGTGCATGTAAGCTACTCAGTACCCTTTAACCACGAACCCAAGGACGCAAAGGTACCTTGGTCGTACTGGTGCATAAAGCTAACTCAGTACCCTACCGACAAGGACACCTAATCCATAAGTATGCATACCCCCTAACTAGGTCCGTAGAGCTAGAAAGAGTAAGATATAGGGCCTCGTTGGGGCACAAAGGCACACCAGCAAATACCAGAATAATAGTGGGCTAAACCACGTCCTTAGGGTAGCGACCCCTAAGGAGTCACCATTCCCGATCTCGAGGTCTTTCACTTTAAGTAATAGTGTCTTAATTAAAGTGATCACGAAAAGCACAATAATCAGATACTTATTCACTTTCAATCGTTCCGATATCATTAATCGTTTCTTATTCAGATGATTATCCAGGATATCACAGAGAAAACCATTAAGGCCATACTAATTATCAAATACTCTTACTTGGCTAATCAGCATCATTTGAATCATATTATAATGTTCCACAATCATAACAATATGTTAGGTACAAATTACTCATTAACCCCTTACTTATATAATTGCTAAGTATTCCTTCCTTACTTGACAATTTACTCCACTACCCCTTTAGGTTGCGAAATTACCAAATTACCCCTTGTCCAATTTAGATTACCAAATTATCTCCTACACTTTTTAGATCACCATTCACCCCTCATAATTGCTACACTTAACATATTTCCCCATTGATTGGTTAGATTACCGAGTTGCCCTTCTCCTTTGTTATAATTACTAAATTGCCCTTGTGATGGATAATTTACCAAATTACCCTCCTTCATTATCATGATTACTATTTTGCCCCTTTAGTTGGTTAAATAATTATCACTTTACCCTTTAATCGGCTAAATTACCAAATTGCCCCTTTAAGTGGATAAATTACCAAATTGCCCTTCTCCTTTATCATAATTACCATTTTACCCTTCTCAATTATTATAATTACCAATTTTACCCTTCTCCATATTTATAGTTATTAATCTACCCTTCTCCATCTTTATAATTACCATATTACCCTTCTCCATTATTAGAATTACCATAATGCCCTTTTATTGATTAATTTACCAAATTACCCTTCTCTATTATCATAATTGTCCAATTACCCCTTTTTAATCATACTTTAATTATTAATTTATCCTTTGTCGTTATCATTATTACCAAGTTACCCCTTACTATCGGGTTTACCATAATATCCTTTTATTTACAAAATTACTCTTCTACCCTTACTTTCAAATTAACATAATATCCTTTTATTTACAAAATTACCACAATACCCTTTTTATTTATAAAATTACCGTAACACTCCTTTTACTTTACAAATTACTATTTCACCCTTTCACATCCAAAATTACCATCTTTATCTTTCCTTACATAATTACCATTTTGCCATTCTTTTCCAAAATTACCATATTACCCCTTTACTTATAAATTACCATTTCGCCATTCACTTATACAATTACCATATTACCACTTACTTATGAAATTACTATTTTACCCCTCTACTTCCAAAATTTGCCATAATGCCCATTTACTTGAAAAATTACCATAATGCCCTCCTTCATCCAAAATTACTATTTTACCCCTACTTCCAAAATTACCATTCTTACCACTTACTTATAAAATTACTATATTGCCCCTTGACTCCAAACTTACCGCTTTACCCTTTTCTCCAAAAATTACCGTAATACCCCCTTTACTACTAAAATTATCATTTGGCCATTTAATCATAAAATTACCATATTATTCTTTTATCTCAAAAATTACCATAATACCCTTCTTTCTCACAACTTAAAATTTTATCCTTTTACTTATAAATTATCATTTAACCCCTTTCTTTTTAAATTACCAAATTGCCCTTTTACTTATAAAATTACCGAAATACCCTTTTCACTTATAAAATTTCCACTCAACCCCTTTATTCACCATTTTTATGAATTTACCATCACTACATAAAATAATGATATTAGTACTTCATTCTTATCATCTAAGTCCACCAACTTGTCATTATTCAACATAATACTCATTAGCAACTACATACATTAGATCACATACTTCATAAGCATAATTACTAAAATACCCTTAGGCAATAATATTACTCATGCATTAGCAACATAATACATCATAAACAAGCATTTAATATTTCCATCAATAATCAAACTTCTTCCTTAATTATCATACCTACACATGGCACAAAGGTTATCATACTTTTCCTTTTTATCAAGCAATATAAGCAACCATATATATATATATCATGCTAAGCACACAAACCATGCATAAAATCATACTAAATCCCTAATGTGCTAGCATACGTTTTTTCATGTATTTAAGGGAGGATTAATGGTTACCTTAATCCCGTAAAATATCAAATCTTACTGGTAACCCGGTTAAAGATTCAGGCTTTATTAGCAACTCAACACCTAAAAATAATATTAATCATTATTAGGTTAGAAGTAAGAAATTAAAGGATAAAACTTTATAAAACAAATTTATTTAATAATAATACACTTTAATTAAATATGAATATACCTCAAAATTTAACCAAATGAATTTCAAAACAAGGGGGAGCTCACGCTGCATGAGCAGCGTGAGTCTCATGCAAAATGAGGGGAGAAAAGGGCTCGAAGAGGGTGAAGGAAGAAAAATAAGCCATTTTCGGGTTAGGGTTTTTGGGCTAGAAAAGAGGGTAGGTGGGGGAGGTTTCAAGGCAAGGGAATGGTGCAGAAGTGAAGAGGGGGTGTAGGTGGAGGTTAAGGGTGGTTTCACGGCGGCATAGGGCGGCGGAGACGGCGACGGTAAGGCGGCGAAGTTGGCTGCCGAGATGGGTCGAGGTGGAGGAATTGAGAAGAAAGGAAAAGGAGAGGAAAAAATGGAGGGGTGCAAGGGCTGTTTTCGGCCAACTAAGGCATGGCGGTGGTAAAGGGGGTTGCAGGGTGTCGAGCGGTGGGTTGGGTGGCTGTAGAGGTGGCCGGACGGTGGTGGAAGTGGCGGTTGCAGGTGGCTCGGCGGTAAGGGGGAAAATGGGGAGAAAAAGGAAGAGGTGGAGAAGGGAGGAAGTACAGGGCTCGAGGGGTGGCTTGGGGGTCTCGTGGTGGCGCAGGGTGGTAGTAGGTGGTGGCAGGAGGCGGCGCAGGGGTTGGTTTCGGTGGTTGGAAGCGGCGGTGGGCTGCGGTGATCAAAACCGGGGAAAAAGGATGGAGGAGGAGAAAAGAGAGAAGAGGCTCGGGAGGAAGAGATGAGGCTCGAAAAATGGGGGAAAAGAAGGCTGGAGAGATGCAGAAAAAGAAGAGGGAGAATAGAGGGGCAGTGGCCGGTCGCCGAGAGGACGAAGGGTGGCAGGTGGTGGTCGGTTGGCAGGGGAAAGAGAGGGAAGAAGAAGGAAAGGGTGAGAGGCACGTGAGCTGTGGTCCAGGGGCCGGTTTGGCTCGAAAAGGGAAGGAAAATGATGGGGGAAGAGAGAGGGAGTAGCAGGGGGCAGGTGCGGTGGCAGGCGGCGGTAGTTGCAGGTGGCCGGACGCTCGACAATGGCAGAACTGGTGTTGGTCGGGCGTGGGAGAAGAAGAGAGGAGAAGAAGTTGGGCGAGCGGCTAGACCGGCACAAGAAAGAAGAGAGCCGGCCGGTCCAGAAAAAAAAAAGGAAGGAGGGCGGGCTGGGTGTGCTGGGCGGCGCGCGAGGGAGAGAAGGGAGGAAGCGGGCCGAAGGCCCAATCGTGCGGGGAGGCTGGCCTGGTGAGGCAGCCCGAGGGAAGAAAAAAAAAGGAAAAGGAAAAGAAGAAAGAGGAAAAAGGGAAAGAAAAAGGGAATGGAAAATATTAAAAAATAAAATAAATTAATTTATAGAATCATAAAATGTAATATTCTTGATAAATTATTTAATTTAATAATTTGATTAATTATAATCTAATATATTAGTTTAAAAAGGATAAGGTTGGTAAAATATTAGTTTGGAAAATTATTTAAATAAAACAATATGATAAATAGCAAAGTATTTATTTTTAATTTATTAAATACTCTTATCTAAATTTAAATACTCTAAAATCCATAAAATAATTAAAATAAATAATTTTAAAAGCAAATATTATTTCAGATAAAATTTATTTATGAAAATATAGGTTTTCAAAATTTTTGGGGGATTACAACTTTTCATACGTAAATTTTACTCCCATGCAGACTTTATATATCCCATGCAACCTTTCAAAATTTTCACGCAGAACCCTAGAACTCCCACGTAAAAACCTTAAAATCAACCATGCAAACCCTAGATCTATCTATACAAAACCCTAGATTTCTCCATATAAAACTTTAAATTCAATCCATAAAAAACCCTAGATTACATCCTCCCATGCAACACCATAAAATCTGCCATGCAAAACCTTAAGTTCATCCCTATAAAACCCTAAATTCCTTTCATACAAAACCCAAGATCCTTTCATACAAAACCCTAAATTAAATCCACACAAAACTAAAGCTTCATCCATACCAAACCTTAAATTCAAACCTTATAAAACCAAAGATTCATCCATACCAAACCCTAAATTAGATCCTCCCACACAAAACCATAACTTAGATTCTCCCATACAACCTCATAAAATATGCCATGCAAACCCTAAGTCCATCCATATGAAACCAAAGATTCTCCCATGCACGACCATAGATCTTTCCATGCACAACTATAGATTAGAATCTCCCATGTTATACCATAAATTAGATTCTCCCATACAAAACCATAAATTAGATTCTCCCATATAAAACCATAATTTAGATTCTCCCACATAACACCACAAATTAGATTCTCCCATATAACACCATAAATTAAATTCTCTTACTCAAACCTATGCAAAACCATAAATTAAATTCTCCCATACAAAACCATAAATTAGATTCTTCCACACGAAACCCTAAATTTCCCATTTTATTCTTCCACTCATGAATCATTAAAATGCTTAGGTCAACTCACATCTATTGGTCAACTTATTTCCCCCATTCTCCTTTTTCATCATTTCTCCCATACAAACTACATCAACATCCTCACATGCATGTCTTGCAGGGTCACAACACATATCATCACATATACATAATACACATGCCATATAACAACACAAGAACATGCTTGAACTCCACGTCATACCATATGCGAAATAATTACTATAATAACATAGGATGCATAACATACAAGGCATTTAATGCACATCAACGCACAATAGGCCTTAGTAACACCCTTACCTAAAACGACACCGGTCTTGGAGCACATTCCTACGCCTCCTTAGGGTTTTGACTGGTCTCACCTGTTATGAGGGAAAAACTAGAAATTAGACTCCCTCTTACTAAAAATACTATTAATTATTACTTTATTCTAATACTAGGCTTTTGATAAAATAATAAAATATTAATAATACTAACCATTAACTAATTACTAAATTTGGCTAACAATATAAGAATTAATAGTAATATCATAAAAGTTGATAATATAAAGTTGAAGACTTTTCGCTAAAAATAATAACATTAATGATACTAAAAACAATAATAATAAAGATACTAAAAATAATAACGATGATAATATTAATAAGAATAAGAATAATAATAGTAATACTAATAATAAAAAGGGGATTACTCAAAACAAAGTGAAATAAGGGTTTCGGCCCCTTTACCAAAATAATAATACTAATAATAACATTAGTAAAATTAATAACAAAATTTTGTAATAATAATAATAATGGAATAATAATAATAATAATGATAAAAACCATAATAATATTACAAAAATGATAATAATCATAATAGTAATAATAGTAAGGATAATATTTGAAGATAAAATGAAGTAGGGTTTCTACCCCACATTGAATAATAATAAAATTATTAAATAATAATAATAACAATAACACTAATAATAATAATAAATGCTAATGATAAAATTAATAATAATAAGACTTGATATTTATAATACAACTACTATAATTCAATATAGACACAATAGGGTTTCAACCCTATATAGAATAATAATACCAACAATGAAAATAATAATAATAATAATAATAATAATAATAATAATAATAATAATAATAATAATAATAATAATAATAATAATAATAATACTAATAATAATAGCAAAACCAATAGTAAAGTAGTTGTAATATTAATAATGGACTAATAATAATAGTAATTCGAAACAGTAAAATAATAATAATAACAAAAACATATTAATATTAATAATAAAGATAATAGCAACAATAAGAATAATAATAATAATAAAATTGAATTAAAAATATAATAGGGCTTCGGCCCTCAATAGAAATAATAATAAAAACATTAATAATATTAGTAATAGTAATAACAATAATAATAGAAATAATAATAATAATATGTTTCAAATAAATGTAATAAAATAAAATAAAGCTTGTATAAATAGTGAAAAAGGGTTGAGAGAGTTTAGGATTCAACCTTAGATTGGTGGTGATAGGCGGCATCGGCGGTGGACAGAAAAAGAGAAGAAAAGGGAAAAAGTTGCAGGCTGGGAACAAAATAGGGAGAATAAAGGTGGAAATAAGGGTGATTATGGTTGCCCAGAAGGAGAGGAACAAAATAAGTATGGTGGCACAGCCAACGGTGGTGGTGCACGGCGGCGGCGGCGGTGGCCGAATGGGGAAGAAGAAGAGAAAAAGAGGAGGAGAGGGAGGGAGAGGAAAAGAAATGTAGGGGAAGGTAGAGGAGGGTCTGCATCACAATTTGGGAGGTGAAAGGAGTGGCGGCAGTGGCAAAAGTGGTGGCTAAGGGCGGTTCAAAGGGCGGCAGAGGCAGAAAATAGGGCTACTCGAGGTGGTAACTTTACACGGCCGAGGTGGCTCATGCAGGGAGAATCGAGTAATAAGGGAGGCGTAGATAGTTAAAGGGCGGTGTAAGGATGATTTTGGTAGGTAGAGAGGGCGGCTAAGTTGGTCGACGACGGCGGAAGAGGCGTCTAAAGGGGCGGCGGTGGCAAGGTCGAGAAATTATGTATAGGAATTAAAAGCTTGATACAAGGCAGCTTACAAGGGTATTTATAGATTTTAGAAGGGAGGTTAGGGTTCTGTGGGTCAGCTACGGGGTAAGGCAGGTAGGGTTAGGGTCACCGGCGGCGATGGTTGGCCGGTGGTAGCAAATTTTGGGGCAGGGATGTGCAGGGAAAAGGGGGAAAATCGCGTGAGAAGGGGGAGAGTTAGTTGGGTGAAAATGGCCGGTGAGTCAGGGGGAGGAGAGAGGAGAAGAAATGGCCGGGCAATAAGGTGTGATCAGTGGTGGAATTTTCAGCTGGTGGCTGCGGTGGAGTTACAATCAACGGCGTTGGGGAAGGAAGGAAGAAGAAGATGGGGGGTGCGTGGACCGGTCAGTCTAGGGGAAAAGAAAAGAAAGAAAGGGGAACCGAGCGGTCAGGCACAGAGGTTGAAATTAAATGAAATGCGGTGTTTTGATGGAAATAAAGGAGGAGGAGCGACATTTCGATTGGGCCGTGCTGAAGGAAGAAAAGAAGGAACGGAAGTGCACTATGAAGATATCTTTTTTGTCCAAGAGATTATCGATGAAAATCTTCCTAGCTACTGTAGGGATTGCAAGGTGATTGGTCACCAAGCAGGGACTTGTAAGGCACAACAAAAGGTATGGGTACCAAAACAGACTAAAGGAGATACTATCCAACTATCTAAATAAGGGCCTAAGCTTGGAGAAGATACAACCAGTAAACTAGTAGTTGAGAGGTAGAGTGATGCTCAATTAGAAAGAGAAACCACTGAAAGTGAGCTACAAGATCCTAAAACAACAGCAGATGGACCCAAGGTAATTGATTCTTTGACATAGCAAGATGTAACAAACCTACAGTCAAGCAAAAAATCAAACAGGGTGGGAGCTGACACAGGCCAACCTCGGGAAGCAAGTATTATAAAACAAGTAGTGATAGTAGGTGCAAAAGTTACAGTTCTAAAGAGAAAAGGTAGTGAGGAAAAAAGTTGGCTAGTCCAAGTCACACAACACAATACCCTAGGATAAGGAAGAACCACCATTCCAACCATTTGTCTCCAAATCTACACATAAGAGACTGGTTAAGAAATTGAGAGGTAGTAGAGTACTCAGTTCAGCCAAGAGGAGGTCACATACCCCTAATGCACCCCTATGATTGTACTCATTTACAATATAAGCAGATGCAACCTCCCCATTAAATAAAAGGGGTTGCAAAGGATGGTTAGGAAGTATAAATGTGATATTGTAGGCCTATTACAAACCAAGATGGATGATGAAAAACTTAGTAAAATGTTGCTTACATATTTTCAAGGATGGAAAGCCTTGAACAACTATGCCAATTGCCCTAATGGGAGGATAGCTATTATGTGGAATGAGCAAAGGGTGTATGTATAGTCCCTGGAAATTTATCAATAGATCATTAATTTTTGGGTCCAACCTAAAACTAACCATGAATAATTCATGCTCAGTGTATGCTATGGGTTCTATACTGTAACTAATAGGAGAGGTTTATGGGCCAATTTGATTGAGTTTGCTAGACTGTATTTGATGCTATGGATTACAATAGGATACTTCAATTATGCTTTGAATAAAGAGGACATACAAGGTGCTAGGGAAGTGACAGAGTATGAAATAGGTGATTTCAGGAATTGTTATTTGGCTACTGACTTGCTTATGAGTCCTTAGTTGGCTGCTTCTATACCTTTGCACATACTAGGATAAAGAACAAGATTGATAAAGTGATGATGAACTCAACAATAGGTGGTCTTCATGCCAACATCCTTTCCACCTTCCTTACCCCAAGACCTCACTCTAACTATTCTCCAACTAGTTAAGGAGTCCCACAAGAACCGACCTTTCAAATTCTTTAATATGTGGGTGGATCACCCCGAGTTTGCTACTATTGTTGCTGAAACATGGTGAGAGGCATGAATTATGTCAATAATATGGACTTTAACATGAAGATTTAATGTGATTATATCATGATTTTTTTTTCATAATTTCGTCCACTTGTTCTTGTTTACTTCTCTGGATCATATTTTGTAGGTATTTCAAGTATATAGGATCAAAAGGAGCTAAAATTCAATAGCTGGAACAAAACAGAGGCAAACACGAGTGCTCAAAGTATGAAAAGGAATAAAGACTTAAAAATACAAACATGATGCACTCTGAATTTGGAAAAGTGTTGAACATGAACTTTTTAGATATTTTTGTTAGCTTTCCAATGCATAAAAAATAAGCTCAATCCAAAGTCAAACAAAGAAGTTATGGCTGGAATAAAAAACATGCACAAAGCTAAAGAATTGAAATGACACTGCCGTGTTGGTTTACACGGCCGTATTAATAGACAGTTACATTTCTATAAACATATTTTTCATTCATTTTGGAAGAGGAACAGATGGAATAAAAAGACGGTGGCTTTGAGAGCACTAAAAAGAGATCTAGGGTTACTTGTTTGGCATCACCCAATCCAATCCTACATTTAATTCATCCACAATCTTCTATCTCTTGATCTCAATTTCTGTTCTCGGCCGGACGGATAGAATAGTGAATTTCTTATCTTGAATAAACTCCTTTGGATTTTATTTATTGTTTTCAATTGATGCAATTCTCTATATTTAAGATGTTGAGCTTAATGAAAGATATGATTGACTAATTGATCTATGCTAAGGTGAAGGGAAATCCCCTGATCTAGATGTGTTGAGAATCTGAACCCTGCCCAATCTAATTTCTTGTCATATGTGTTGTGCTAATGATTTAATTGGAATAATAGAGAAAATTGATCACTTTTCTATTATTTTTAGAGAAACCTAGCGAGATTCGAGAGATGAGTCAGAGTAGGCTCCATTAGCATGACTAGAAATCAAACCACAAAGTTGAGAGATGTTGGTTTGCTTCTACAACTAAAAAAGAGAGAATATAATACATAATAATGCGTTGCCTATTTTTACATTCATATTTGTGATAGAAGAGTCTTAATATACAATAGGGTGTAGTGGCTTAAGAGAGCATTATAATACATACTTTGGTTGGCATTCATGGTAAAGTGTTTTGATTTGGGATTTGGGTTTAATATTCAATCACATTAGGGTTGAGGGGATTGACTAGAATCTTAGTATTTTATCTAAATGAATTTAACTTGTTCTTATATTATAGTTGGGTTTAGTTTGCATATTTTCTTTTCATTTAGAGTTAGACATCATCTACCCCTATCGTTAGTCTATATATAGGAGATATTTTCATTATCCTATTGCTCACTTCCTAGTCTCTGTGGGATTGACCGTGCACTTGCGGTCAGAAGTCATCAAGTTTTTGGCGTCGTTGCTGGGGACTAGGCAACAAGTGACCTTGGATTCTGAGGGATTTTCTTTGCTTTATACATTTGTGTTTCTATTTATTTTATTTTATTTTTGATCCTTCTAAAGTTTGTTCAAGTGGTTTTCTAACTTTGCATAGGATCTCTAATGCATGCCCCGCTCTTGTTGGGGTGAACTAGAGCCATTTGATCCAGAGATTGATAGGAATTTCCATAGGTTGCATGAAGTGGATAGACATGATGAAGGCATGGAAAACACCAAGAACCAACAAGATCTTAATCCATAAGACATGTGTCCTCCACAAGTGTTGCATCCAAATTTACAACACAATTAGGCTCTTCCATAGGCACCACTTCAGGTACAAGTACAAGCTTCAGTGGGTATATCTCTTAAAGACTATACCGCCCCAAATCTAGAATGTATAGGTTCTAAGCCGTGCAAGCACACCGCTTTGAAATTAAATCGGCCATTATTCAGATGATTCAAATAGTAGTTCAATTTGGAGGATTGCCAAATGATGACCCGAATGCTCATATTGCTAATTTCCTTGACATTTGTGATACTTTTAGGGAGAATAGGGTTTATGATGATGCAATAAGGCTTAAGCTTTCCCCCTTCTCTCTTAGGGATAACGCTAAGAGTTGGTTACATTATTTGCCAATGGGATCAATTACTACATGGGATAATATGGCTCGGTAATTTCTTGCAAAATTTTTTCCACCATAAAAAATTGCTAAGATGAGAAAAGATATTACTAATTTTGTGTAGTATGATAAAGAATTGTTATATGAAGCATGGGAATGATTCAAAGAATTGCTAAGAAAATGTCCTCACCATGGTCTACCTATATGGCTACATTTTTAAACTTTTTATAATGGTTTGTTTTCTACTAATCGTTCCATGCTTGATGCATCTATAGGTGGGGCAATCATGAATGAAACCCCAAAAGATGCCTATAATTTTATTGAGGAGTTGACAGCTAATAGTCATTAGTGGTATGCTGAGAGATTACCTAGTAGGAGTACGGGTATCTGTTCTATCGATGTTGTCACTACTCTTTTGGCTCAGTTAGATGCTTTGACCAAACAAGTGGCTAACTTGAGTGCTTCTACTACGCAGGTCCCAATTATGAGATGTGACTTATGTGGTGGACCTCACACTAGCACTGAGTGCTAGATGGGTAACCCTTTTGTACAATCTTCTTGAGCAGGTTAATTTTGTGTCGAATTTTGGCAGGACCAACAATAATCTATACTTGAACACCTACAATCCTGGTTGGAGGAATCACCCAAATTTTTCTTGGAGAAATAAAAACCCAATTTAGGCTCCAAGTCAAGTAAGACCACCTCTAGGATACCAAACCACGACCCCTGAACCAAAACCAAGTTTGGAAGAATTCCTTACTAAGTTGGTGATGGTTCGCATCATGAGGTAAAACCTTATCAACCTCGTATCCCATTTCCTCAAAGGTTAAAAAAAAATATGGATACACAATTTTCTAAGTTTCTTGAAATTTTTAAGAAATTACATATAAATATTCCATTTGCTGATGCTTTAACCCAAATAAATAGTTATGCTAAATTTTTAAAAGAAATTTGAGCTAACACTAGAGGATTGCAAGATGGTTAAACTTAATAAGGAGTGTTCTGCTCTGCTCCAAAACAAACTACCGCCTAAGCTAAAAGATCCAGGGAGTTTTACTATTTCTTATAATATTGGTAGTTTATATTTTGATAAGGTTATTTGTGATCTTGGTGAAAGCATTAACCTCATGCCCTTTTCCATTTTTAGGAAGCTTAGATTAGGTGAACCAAAGGGCACAGCCATATCTCTCCAACTGGTGGATCGATCAATCAAGTATCCACGTGGTATTATTGAATATTTGCTGGTAAAAGTTGACAAGTTCATCTTTCCTGTGGACTTTATCGTTCTGGAGATGGAAGAGGACTATAAGGTACCTCTAATTCTAGGGAGACCATTTTTTGTGATAGGTAGAACTCTTATTGATGTTCATGAGGGTACACTGATTTTGAGGATTAATGATGAACAAATTATTTTTAATGAATATGATGGGATGAAATACCCTCACAAAGAAGATACTTGCTCATGCATTGATTCTATTAATGAGTGTATTAGTGAGTATTTTCAGGCGTACATATTAAATGACCCATTAGAAGCATGTCTTACGAATGGACTTGGTGAGCATGAGGAAGGTGAGAGCCTTACAAAAGAAATCCACTATTTGGAGGTGTCTCCATCGTATCCTAGATTTTTAAGGCTACCACTTAGAGGCTTGGAGCATGATGAGATAAAAAAAAATTAAAACCTTCCATCAAAAAGCCTTTGTAGCTTGAGCGCAAACCTCTCCCCTCTCATTTGAAATATGTGTTTTTAGATGGTTCTACTTCTCTTTCAGTGATTATTTCATCTTCTTTGAGTAGGTTGATGGAAGAGAAGCTAGTGAGGGTATTGAAGGAGCACAAAAAAGTTTTTGGGTGGACCATTGTAGACTTAAAAGAAATCAGTCCATCTATATGCATGCATAAAATTCTGATGGAGGAGGGTTGTAAGCTAGTGGTTCAACCTCAACGATGCATTAATCCCACGATGCAAGAAGTGGTGAAAAAAGAGGTGATAAAATTACTCAATGCAAACATAATTTATCCCATATCTGACAGTTTGTGGTTTAGTCCAGTGCAGGTGGTACCTATTGTGGCTAATGACAAGAATGAATCGATCCCTACATGTACCGTAATAGGCTGGTGTGTTTGTATGGATTATAGACGAGTAAATGATGCCACTAGAAAAGACCATTACCCTATTCCCTTCATTGATCAGATGATAGAGAGACTGACGTGCCACGAATTCTACTATTTCCTAGATGGGTATTCAGGTTACATACAATTCCTTATTACACTTGAGGATCAATAAAAAAACAACATTCACATGTCCTTATGATACGTTTGCATATAGGAGAATGCCTTTCGGATTATACAATGATTCGTCTACTTTTCAAAGATATATGACGGCAAATTTTCATGATATGGTAGAGGATTTCATGGAAATTTTTATGGATAATTTTTCTATGTTTGGATGTTCTTTTGAAGCATGCCTAAATAATTTAGATAAAGTGTTGAAAAGATGTGAAGATACAAATTTAGTCCTTAACTGGGAAAAATGTCACTTTATGGTCTAAGAGGGGATTGTTTTGGGTCACAAAATCTCTAACAAGGGGATTGAAGTTAATAAGGCGAAAATTGAATTAATTGAAAAAATTCCCCCTCCCTCTACTGTTAAAGTGTCAGGAGTTTTTTGGGGCATGCTGGCTTTTATTTAAAGTTCATTAAAGACTTCCCAAAAATGGCTAAGCCCCTATGTGAGTTGCTTATTAAGGATGTTACTTTTATTTTTTCTGATGAGTGTTTGCATGCGTTTAATACATTTAAAGAAAATTTGATTAGTGCACCTATTATGGAATTTCTTGATTGGAATTTGCCCTTTGAACTAATGTGTGATTTAAGTGATTTTTCTGTTGGTGTTGTGTTAGGTCAAAGGAAAGATAAACTTTTTCGAACCATTTACTATGCTAGTAGAATTCTGAATTCTGCACTACAAAATCATGCTACTACTAACAAAGAATTTTTAGCCATAGTATTTGCGTTTGATAAGTTTCATTCTTATTTATTGTTGAATAAAGTCATCGTTTACAGTGACCACTTTGCATTAAAGTACTTATTTGCTAAGAAGGATGCTAAGGTTAGGATAATGAGATGGATATTGCTACTCCAAGAGTTTGACTTACTGATTAAAGATAAAAAGGGGAGTGAGAACAGTTTTACAGATCATCTCTTATGATTTCCTCAATCTTTCATAGAAGAGCCAACCAATTCCATAAATGAAGAATTTTCAAATTATTGCCTTTATAAAGTTTAAATCACACCTACTCCATGGTATGCTGATATAGCCAATTTCTTGGCAGGTAACATCTTACCGACTCATCTTTCATATCACCAAAGAAGGAAGTTTCTTTCTAAGGTAAAGTATTATTTTTAGGATGATCCGTACCTATTTAGAGTTTGTGCTGATCAAGTAATTTGGAAGTGTGTGAATGATGAAGAGATTTATTCCATCTTGGAATATTGTCATAGTAGGGAGGTTGGAGGTCACTTTGGACCAAATAGAACTATGGCTAATATTTTATAATGCCACTTTTATTGGCCTAGTATTTTTAAGGTTGCTCACACCTTTGTTTCTGATTGTGATAGGTGTCAAAGGACTGGGAATAATATCATGATTTGTGAGTTTTTTGACGTTTGGGGTATAGACTTCATGGGACCATTCCCTTGTTCTTTTTGTAATGAGTATATCCTTGTGGCTGTGGACTATCTGTCCAAGTGGGTAGAAGTTATGGCACTTACCAAGAATGATGCCAAGGTGGTTGTTAAATTCTTGAAATGAAATATTTTCAATCGATTTGGCACACCTAGAGCTATCATTAGCGATAGAGGGAAGCATTTTTGCAATAAATAATTTTAATCCCTCCTAGCTAAGTATGGAGTCAAGCATAAAGTGGCAACTCCCTACCATCCTTAGACAGGTGGTCAAGTCGAAGTAACCAATAGGGAGACAAAATGGATTTTGGAGAAAACTGTAAGTGTAACACGAAAATATTGGTCTATCAAATTAGATGACGTGCTTTGGGCTTATAGAACAACATACAAAACTCCAATTGGCATGTCCCTCTACCGTTTGGTGTATGGGAAGGCATGCCATCTCCTAGTCGAACTTGAACATAAAGCATATCAGGCATTAAAATTTCTAAATTTTAATTTGAGTGATGTAGGTAAGCATAGGAAACTTCAGTTGAACGAAATGAATGAGTTTCGTTTTGACGCGTATAAGAATGCAAAGCTTTACAAAGAATGTACCAAGAAGTTACACGATAAGCATATTTTAAAGCATAATTTTTCAAGGGACAATAGGGGCTTCTCTTTAATTCTATGTTGAGGCTTTTCCATGGAAATTTGAAATTCCGATTATCCGGCCCATTCTAGGTTGTAAACTTATATCCCTCTGGTGTGGTGGAAATTTTGCATCTTGAAAAAGGAACGCTCATGATTAATAGTCAATGATTAAAACCATATAATAGTGGTGATGTTGAACAACTCAAGACCATTATTCTCTTGGAAAACAAAAATTAGACATGAGGGAGTTGAGCTAACGACTTTAAACAAGCACTTCTTGAGAGGTAACCCAAGTTTATGCTTTCATTTACCTAGTTTTCTTTTTCTATTTTGATTTTTGTAGCTCATACTAACTCACAGATATTATGTTTTTATATTGGTCTAGGTGATGATGTTTCAATGAGGATGACGTGGGTTCCAAAGAATAACAAAAAAAAGGAAGGAGAAAAATGAAGAAACGAAAAAAAAAATCTAAGTGTTGATGTGTTGGGAGATTTTGGAATTTAAGAATTAATTGTTGGCAACCCATATCCAAGAATTGGCGAGGGACATTCTGCCACTACTGCACCACCACCCACCGAGTAAACATGGTCTGTGAGTTCCTCTCTTTCCTTTTACCTTGTCATCACATTGGGGACAATGTGAATTATAAGCATGGGGGAGATATTATAGGACTAAATTTTCCTTTGCTTTTGTTTCTTGCATTATATTTATAATTATGTATTTTTTATGTTTCAAAAAAAAATTTAAATTAAAAAAAATGAAAAATTTAAAATAAAAAAAAGAAATAAAAGTAAGAAATGATCTTTTAATGATGATAATAGAAGGCTATTTAACATGAGGTTGCAGTAAGTTGAGTTGACTTGTTGAGACCCCTTAACATTTTCTTGAAAATGATTTTGATTTTTTGAGCTTAAATTTTTTGGTTGCATTCTTAAGAGATGAGTGTAATTATGTTGGTGAAATTGAGGGTCATATATGCATTAAGACTTTTATGTGGTTCATTGTAGTGTAACTAATATGGTGACTTGTTTTATGATTTAAAGGATTAGAACTGGCATTTTTGTTTGTACCTTCTGAGATTTTGAGCCTAAAAGACCGATTCATCAAAAAGCATTCTTAATATTTTTTTGTGTGCGATATCCCCCCATGGCTTATGAAACTAGAACTTGCAATGATTTTCTTCGAAATTACATATGACTTATGATACGCATTAAGATGATAGAGGCATGCTTTCTTTTCATATGAAACCTACATTAGCCAAATAGCCTAACCTTGATATTTTATCTTTTGCTAACCCTTTTGAGCTTTGGGCTTATTTTGTTGATCTAACCACACTTGTAACCTTTATTTGTGTATCCCTACCTCAGTTTAGAGCAAGTGGGGTGATGAGTGTATTGAAAACAAAGGTATGAATATGGTGTAGCTTAAGTATGGGGGGGAGGTATGAAAAGGTGAATGATAATGGTGTAGAATAAAAAAGAAAAAAAAGAAAAAGAAATTTAGTTTTTTTTTTCATATTGAAGACGTTGAGACTATTGAAAAAAAAAGTGGAAGAGAAAAAAAAGGAGAAAAATATATTGAAAAAGGTGAAAGAGACTTGTATAACTATTATTGATCACACCACATTGGTTCTAGACTTCTAGCCTAAAAAGAAAAGAAAAATTTTTTAACCTTATTACCTTTGACCCCGTTATAGCCTTAATAAAACCTCTTGATTATTGTGTATTCTAAATCTTTATAGTGGTGGAGAATTGAGAAGTATTGCAAGCATATAGGTGATCATGTTCATGAGTGTAAGGAATTGAGCGAAACTTCAAAATTAATTCATATAAATAAACATGAGAGAGGAGTGTTCCAAATACCTAAAGTGAGGTTGCTAGTTTGAAACTTGAGTCTTTTATGAGTTTAGCTCATGGATACCTGCAACCCATGCAACATGTTATTCTTAAATGATCCTCTTTGCATGATTTTGACTTGAGAACTCAACAATATATTTCCACTTCTTTCCTAAGTATGCAACGTGAATACTATTTTTGAAAATTATGTTTTTACATTTTGGTGAATTTTGGGGTCTTGATGAGTTGATTTGATTTGGTGTGATGTAAGTGTTTGAACAATATTTATTGAGAAAGGGATCTCATTTTTACCTATGACTTCTACTATGTGCTTTTATGTGTTGGTTACTTGAGGAGAAGCAATAAGTTAAGCATGGGGGAGATGATAGGCATGAATTATGTCAATCATATAGACTTTAACATGAAGATTTAATGTGATTATATCATGATTTTTTTATATAATTTAGTCCACTTGTTCTTGTTTACTTCTCTTGATCATATTTTGTAGGTATTTCAAGAATATAGGATCAAAATGAGCTAAAACGCAATAATTGGAACAAAATAGAAGTAAACATGAGTGCTAAAAGTATGAAAAGGAATAAATACTTAAACATACAAACATAATACAATCTAAATTTGGAAAAGTTTTGAACATGAAAGTTGTATATATTTTTGTTAGCTTTCCAACACATTAAAAATCAACTAGATCCAAAGTCAAACAAAGAAGTTATGGCTAGATTAAAAAATATGTGCAAAGCTAAAGAATTGAAATGACACTGCCGCATTGGTTTACACAACCGTATTAATAGACAATTACATCTATATAAACATATTTTTCCTTCATTTTGGAAGAGGAACAGATGGAATAAAAAGAAGATGACTTTGAGAGCAATAAAGAGAGATCTAGGATTACTTGTTTGGCATTACCCAATCCAATACCACCTTTAATTTATCCATAATCTTCAATCTCTTGATCTCAATTTCTTGTTCTCAGTTGGACGGATAGAACAGTGAATTTCTCATCTTGAATAAAGAGGTTATTGTATTTTTCCTTTGGATTTTATTTATTGTTTTCAATTGGTTAAATTCTCTATGTTTAATATGTTGAGCTTAATGAAAGCCATGATTGGCTAATTGTTCTATGCTGAGGTGAAGGGAAATCCCCTGATCTGGATGTGTTGAGAATCTGAACCCTGTCCAATCTAATTTCTTGTCATATGTGTTGTGATAATTGTTTAATTGGATTAATATAGAAAATTGATCACTTTTCTATTATTATTTAGAGAAACCTAGCGATATTCAAGGGATGAGTTAGAGTAGACTCCATTAGTATGACTAGAAATCAAACCACAAAGTCAAGAGATGTTGGTTGGCTTCTACAACTAAAAAAAAAAGGAATACGATACATAATAATATGTTGCCTATTTTTGCATTCATACTAGAGATAGAAGAGTATTAATAGATAATAGGTGTAATGGCTTGTGAGAGCATTATAATACATACTTTGGTTGGCATTCATGGAAAAGTGTTTTGATTTGGGATTTGGGATTAATATTCAATCACATTATGGTTGAGGGGATTAACTAGAACCTTAGTATTTTCTCTAACTTAATTTCACTTGTTCTTATATTATAGTTGGATTAAGTTTGCACATTTTATTTTTCTTTAGAGTTAGAAATCATCTGCCCCTATCATTAGTCTATACATATGAGATCTTTTCATTATCCCATTGCTCACTTCCTAGTCTCAGTGGGATTGACCTTGCATGCTACTTTAACACTGTGCACTTATGGTTAGAAGTCATCAGATGGTATTTTAGAGGTTGGGGTACAACTTAGTATAGATTGTGCGAAATGTTAAGTAACATGAAAAAACCTTTGAAATTGCTAAATTAACTCTACTTTTCTCATATAATTACAAGGGTAGAGGAAGCAGATCTGAAACTATAAAAGGCCTAGTAAGTTACTTTGTAGAAGGGGGGATCGGATAATGCTAAAATTGGGAAATTAAGGAAGAAATTCATACACCTCAACAAAGCAACTATGAATTCCCTATCTCAAAAAGCCAAGAGCCAATTTCTTACCTAAGCTGATAAGGGCACTAAGTTCTTCCACACGCTAGTGAAGTCTAATCAAAATAAGAACTTCATAGCCCAAGTTGAGAAGTAGGATGGCTCATTAACTCATAATGAAATACAGTTAGAAGAGGCCTTCATAAACTACTATAAGAGTCTTTTAGGGACAACTAGACAACATTAGGAGGTAGATTACACCATTTTTGGGCAGGGAAGGATGGTGGACCAAGCTGATAGTGCCAAACTAACTAAACTAGTTACCCCTAGAGAGGTGAAGGAAGCGTTATGGTCTATAGGAGATAAAAAAGCTCCAGGACTAGATGGATTCTCCTCTAAATTCTTCAAAGCTTCATGGGATACAATCAAGACTGATGGGATAATTACAGTGAAATAATTCTTCACTAATGGAAGAGTGTTAAAGTAATTTAACCACACCCTCCTATCACTCATACTAAAGAAGGCATGTGCTACATAGGTCACTGACTATAACCCTATTTCTTTCTATAATGTAGTGTTTAAAATCATCTTGAAGATCCTTGCCAATAGACTTAGCGGATGTTTAACCACTATCATTAGCAACACCCAGGGAACATTTGTTTAGGGAAGGATAATGGCTGAGAATATATTTCTAACCTAAGAGCTCATAAAAGAATATAATATAAAGATAACCCTCGGATTGATTTGAGGAAAGCTTATGATATTGTAAATTGGAAGTTCATCGAGGCTATTATGGTGGGACTAGATTTTCCTTGAAAATTCATTAAGTGAACAATGGCTTGTGTAACTACCACCTCATTCTCATTGGTCATAAATGGTAATGTTTGTGGTTTCTTTTAGGGGTAATAGGGATTAAGGCAAGGGGACCCAATGTCACCTTACCTATTAGTGTTGTGCTTGGAGTTTCTAAGTAGACTTCTTAGAAAGAATGCCCACAACTTACAGTTTTCTTATAACTCAAGATGTAAAAAGTTGGGAATCACTAGCCTAGCTTTTACCGATGATTTAATGATGTTTTGTAAGGGAGATGCAGAACTAGTGCAAGTGTTGATGGATTCATTAAAGTAGTTTTGTAGTTGTTCTGGTTTGCAAATAAATTATGAGAAATTAGAGCTATACCCGGAAGGTGTGAAACTAGCTCTCAAAGAGAAAATTATTGAGATAAGTAATATGACTCTCGGTCAATCATCTTTTAGATATCTAGGGATCCCTCTCAGCCCCACCAAACTTAAGGTAATTAACAATATTGCTTTTTAATACTGCCATTGCTAACGCAATGGCAAGATGGAACAACAAGACCCTCTCTTATGTAGGAAAAATTAAACTAGTTAAATTGGTGATGTAGGGCATAACCTGTTTTTGGCTCATTATTTTTAATGTTACTCATATACTAACTACCATAGATAGACACACCAAATTAACTAGTAGGTAGATTCTGGATTCTGATTGCTCCTACCATGTATATCCCCAAAAAAGTTGGTTTCAGACATATGATACTATTTGAGGTGGAGTTGTTGTCTAGGGAAGTGTTGCTTCTTGTAGAGTTGCTAGGATTAGGATTGTGAGGGTAAAAATGCATGATAGTGTGGTTAAGACATTATCTAGTATTTTTAATGTTTCCGACATGACCAAGATCTTAATTTCATTATATTCCTTGGATAACAAAGGTTATAGGTGTGTCATTGATAATGGCACATTGAAGGTTGGTAAAGGGGTTGTGGTGGCTATTGTTGGTAAGAAAATTGGGACATTGTATGAGCTTGTTGGAACAAATATTGAGGGTGCAGTTGGAACAACATTGAGAGTGTGTAACTTAGATATTGCTGGTCTTCATCTGATGCGACTGAGACATGGTAATGTCATTAGCATGACTCCGGGTTCTTGTGCTATAACCCAACTACATCTACATATGTTATCTTTTGTGAGTCTGAATTCCTTCTTGAAAAGAAGATGGAGTAGGAGAGCCTGCTGGGTAATTCAAACAAGGTGAAGGTTGTTGTTGATCTAGATGGTACATATTATTCTAGTGAGGAGGAATCTTGGAATCAAGTGGAGCAAGTGAGCATTCCTTAGGCAAATTTAGGTATGCACTATATATTGCGAATATTATTGATGTGCAGGAGGTGATGTCAGACTCAGATGTTATTTTGGGTGTTGACTTTGCCTTATGGTATCATGTTGGTGTAATTGAGGAGATGTGGTCTCTTTGGCAAAATCAGACTTTGGTATGTGATATTTCACTAATTATTCTTTTGTTGTGTGCTCATGTTTTTCTTATCATAAAAAAATAAATTTCTGAGGAGGATAAGATGAAGAATTTGGATGAGCCTAAATCCAAAGTGGTTGTGTTGGCTTACTTAATCACTAGTTCATACTTGTAGGTGTTCTATATTACTCCTGTGGCGAACATGTGTGTGGTGAGTCTCTTTAAGACATATTAGTTAGGTGTGGTGTAGATTCTAAGATACTTAGTGCATACAGTATCGGATTGTATTAAGTATATGTTGCCTACTATTTTGTTAACGGATTACTTTGATAATTTTTATGGTCCTAGTAATTAGAGGTACACTAGTTTGCTGTTGTTCGACCTTAGAGGTTCTAAGGTTGTGTGTTTGTCTATGATAGAGGCTCTTTAGGAAGCCATGTGGCTCGGTGGTTTAGTATAAGAGTTAGGGTTTGGTCATGGTGCCCCAATTGCTTGTGGTGATAGCTAGAGTGCTATCTGTTTAGTAAAGAATCAAAATTCTTTCCATCATCAAATGAAGCACATTGACATCAATAATCACTTTAACAAGTGTACTGTTGCTGTAGGTAAAGTTGTGTTGAAGAAAGTGGGTAATTTGGACAATCTAGCTAATATGCTAATAAAGCCATTGATCGTGAGTAACTTCAAGTGTTTCTCAAACTTGATTAGTATTCTTAGGCCTTGATGTCCTTTGTTGGGCCAGAATTTTTGTAGAGGTCTTTTCATGTTATGTGTCACAAATACTCCATCAAAGTGGAGATTTTTAAGTTTTGACTAGGTATTTGAGCACAGCAAAACATTGTATGGATTCATGCATGTGTTAGAGAATTTTAGTATAATATAGTATTTTATATGAGAAACACAGTGGTATCGTGTTAATAAACATGGACCTTGTTTCTTAGAGGAACTTTTGATGTGCTTTTGTGAAAATGTCAATAGTAAGTAAATAAATATGGGGGTCCCATGATTCCAAAACATGGATTGTATTTTGTTTTTCCAAACGCACTAATTTTCTCCATAGTTTTTTTTTTTCTATAAAAGAAGATATGTTGAAACCCTAGTTGTCAAAAATCATGTGTTCCAACTTCTTCTTCTTCTTCTCAATATAATTCTCATAATAAGGAAAATTGCAGATTTGTGTAATAAATTGATTAATTGGTTTAATCATATTGTAATTGCATAAGAGCACAAATAACGATCTCTACTTTTTCCTAAATTATTTTATTTTGTGTGTGAATTCTCAATTGTGCATATTCGTGTTAATTTTGATTTGGTGTGGATCTCTCTAAATACATGCTAATTCCGTAACATTCTGTCTAACCTGTTCCAACCATGCGGTGGGATTTCCATTAGTGCTTAGATAAATTCATATCTACCCATTAAGGTAATCCATTTATGCCAAAATTTAGATTATATCATTTAACAATAGAATCATAGTATACTCATTCCAATTTACTCATTAAAGTTTTCCAAAAGTGCTAAATAAAAATATAATGAATTATAATTTCATAAATCTATCTAATAGTAATTTATGCCAATTTGTATTCTCATCATTAAAGGATCATATAATAGCATTGTGCAAAGTGTCAAAGCAAGTCAAGTCAAAAAGAAAAAAACAACACACTTTGGTAGAATTGATCGATTGTTTTGGCTTGGCCAAACCTCAAAGTTTCCTCAAACTAGTTGATTGATTTGGTCAGAATGATTAACTATTCTACGACCATTTGATCGATTCTAACAAACCAATCAATGGGTTTAAGTAGAGAGCAACCAAAGTTACCATTTGATTGGTTTGGCTTAACTAGTCGGTATGTTTGCTCCTAGAAAACATAAAACAATCATTTTACAGGTGATTCACACTCTAAAATCTTACCACAACCACCATAATATATCATAGCAAAATATCAGCATTTAACATGCTCATAAAAGGAATCATGCTTCATTTTTAAGCAACCGACCCTCTTTCCCATAAATTAAGCCTTTTCTCATAATTCTTCATTAATTCAATATGCATCATTTAGAAAGCCAAACTATCATGGAAACATATAAAATTAACATTTTATAAAGTACACTAACACACATGCTTATTTATGCCACATTTTAAAGATAAGAATGACTTACTTGATGTTTAGCAAAGTTTCCCACTAAAGAGGAGATCCTAATTTGGAAGATATCAAATTTCAAAGCCTTTAAAAACCACAATTTGAAACTCATAAATCATTAAATTCATAAATAAATAAATTGAATTAGGAAGAAAATAGACATACCACTTCCTAGAGAAAAATAAAAAAAGGATCGGCTAAAAGGAACTCATCTTCCTCCTAAATATAACTTTTTATTACTTGAGGATAAAACAAGAGGAAGCTAGTGAAAGGATCATAAGAGTGAGTGGAATTTGAATATAATCTTGAAGTGGAGATGAATTAATACAAGTGGTTGAGGACTTAGGTATTTCGAAGGCTAAAAGAACGGTGAGAAGAAGGGGTAATTAGGATTATTTATAGCTAATGAATCACTTAAGGAATGAGTGAGGTTATGCAATGGATCAAAAAATCTAATTTTATCATTGAAATTTGTGACAAATGGGTGGATTTATTAAAAATAGGTTGAATTCCATTTCATTGCTCAAATGTTGATTTTCTAGAGAATACACGTCAAGCTCATCCAGAAGATATCAAACACAAGAAGGAAAATGGAGGATCAACATGGGAAGGAAATCTCTTAGCTATATAGGGATAATCTAGAAATTGAAGCATAATTTTAGAGGTGTGCAGATGATGGAGGAAGAAAAAGATGAGAGTGAGGTCATCCTATCCCTTATCTTTCCAAATCAAGCCCTCGAATGTATTCGAGACAATAGCTAAAGCCGAATAAATGACCAAAAGGGTTAAGGATCACTCAAGGATAATTTATAGTCGGATCATCAATGCTCCATTTTGATGCAAAAATTTTTCCTAAAATTGAGATTTGGAAAGCCCTAATCCTGAAAAACAGTCAATCAGTTTAGATAGACCAGTCAACTATTATACATACTAGCCGATCGGTTTTTCTAAACCAGTTGATTAGTTAGGTCGAACAAAACCCTTTGCTGAAACGATGAAACACTCGATCAGTTCTCTATAAAACTTATTTTATTCAATTTTCCAAATATTTCTCAAATTCATTATTACCTCAAACCCAACTTTTAGTTCCAAATTAAGATTAAACATTATCAAATTTTATTAAACATAATAATTTTCCATTTAATAAATCTATCAAAAATATGGGGTTTTAAAGAATCACCAAAAGGATGGTATAAAATGCTCATATAAGTAGGCATATCAATTCTTATAACACTCATATTAATTTGGGAGCATTAGATAATAATCCTATAAGAACACTAGAAAATCTACTAAAAGCCAAAGATATAACAAGATTAGAAATTAGGGAAAATAACCAATAATAACTAAGGTGAGGGAGGGTGGAAATGGAGATAAAGAGTGTTGTTTGAGGTGATGATGGTTGGGAAATAATGAGGGTTTTGATGGGGTTGTGGTCGTTGGTTGTTGGGGGAAAGATGGTGGTGTTTGGTCTTTAGTGGTAGTGTTTGGCATGGTGTTGGGTGATAATGAATAAGCAGGGAGAAGGAGGAAATGAAGAATGTTTTGGGGCTGGTTTCTTTAGAAGAAAAGAGTGTAAAGGAAGGGAAGAAAAAGAGAAGAGAAGAGAAGAGAAGAGAAGAGAAGAGTTATTCCTAGGAGATGAATTGAGGATGTGGGTGTTTGGATTGCTAAAGGGTAAGCGACTAAACATGGCTGGTTTGACATGGGTATGGTGGGGTAGGTGGCATAGGTTGTTGGTGCATGTAGAGTAGGCTTTTGGTGTAGGTAGTGTATGAGATCAAGGAGTTGATGGTAGTGTAGGGGGTTGGTGCAAGGTTGTGAAAGGAACGGGAAGGTTGTGCATGGCTCAAAGGGGACATGGATAAGTTTTTTAGGTCAGGGAGGGAGAAAAGGAAATAAATAAAAAGGAAAAAGAAAGAACGAATTTTTGAGTTTAGGATTAGGATTAGTTTTAGGATTTAACAACTAGAGTAACAGTTAATTTATAACTCATCTGAGGTTAGGGTTAAGTTAAAATATTAATAACCCTAAATTAAGATTAGGATTAGATAAAATTTGACATTAAGGTTAGATAAAATTTAGAGTATTATAGTTTATGAGTTGTAAAATGAATTATGAAGCGGGGATGATGGGTATTTATAGGAGGAATGAAGGGTGAGATGTGCACCATGGGAATGACCAAATGGTGCAGGGCTTAGGGAATGGCTTGAGCATTTTGCACAAGTTGGGGATGAAAGGGACAGGGTGTGGTTGGCTAGGTTGTAGGGGTAGATGAAGGTTAGTGCAAGGGGGCAGGTGCAAGGTAGTTTAGGTCTGGGAAGGGAAATAGTTGGGAGACCATGTGAGGAGGGGGTGCATGACTCAAAGAGGAAAGCGCTGATTAGGATATTAGAGAAGGAAAAGAAAAAGAACAAAGGTAAGAGAATATAAAAGAGGGGAAATAAAAAGGGAAAATGAAAAAGAATTTAGGGTTAAGATTATAATTAGGTTTAAATTGAACATTAGAGAATTAAGGGTAACTTAATTTATTAATTATCCATGGTTAGGGTTAGTTTAAAATATTAATCACATGATATTATGGTTCAAATTATGTTAAGATTTAGGATTAAGAAATTAAGGTAAGAAAAAAAATATCAATTATCCATAGTTAGGATTATGTCAAAATATTAATTACTTAGGATCAAGATTTATTTAAAACTTGGGGTATTACAATATTACATTGAAAAAGATAAAATATCATGTTTCATCAAAGATAACTCAGGATATCTATGAGAATACCTCTTCCAATACTCTAGGACATCTAACTTAGAATGCAAATCTGATGGTGATTTCTCCTCTAAATAATCATCTAGTTGACTTTTATCTCTAATTGACTATATCTACTCCCTTGGAAACTAGTATAATCACCCTTCCCAAACTACCAGTTTCAACACTAGAAGTCATATTATGTGAACAAGCAAGGGTGGAATATTTTATATAATGAATGTATATAGACTATAGTGTACTAAACACATCAAAGACATTCCTCTTTGCTTCTTCTACCCTAAAAAACTTGGTAAAGAAATATTCAACCATATTTAACTTTTGGACATAATATAGCCTCGCATGATAAAATTATATTATATTTAGCTTAGTAGTTATCAAAATTTTGCTAACTATCCTCATCCATATTGCTCACCCCTTAATATCTCAAAGAGATGAGAATGAACCATATCTGCTCCCACAAAAAATATACTTGATGTTGGAGATTTCACAGCAAAAAACATAAGTATCACTTCATAAAAGATACTAAGAAACTTATGAATATTAGACAACATAGTCCACTCATCACTAGAAATTAATTATTTTCTCATATGTTAATCACCTTCTCCTAAATAGAAAAACACATCTTTGAAATTTAAAACACAATCCATCATTTTCCATATAGAGATCCATCTCATAGTCATATCTAAATGGATTTTTCTCTTAACTTCCAAATTAAACCTATTCCCATCAAAGCCATGAAAGATTGTCTCTCTACGTACAGATCTAGTCACATATCAAATCAATACACATGAATTCTCAATAATACACTTCATAAGCTTCAAACTAGTTTACACAATTAAATTTAAGATGTGGGCCTAACACCGCACTTGGAAAAAATGAGCCATCATCTAGATCAAATATTTAGAAATAGGATGGAGGTAAACTCAATAAAAAATCCAACCATAAAGAAATCTAACAAAACTAAAAAAAATTGATGCTATAATTAACTAGATTATTTGAACATTATTACTTTGTTTTGTATAGAAATGGAAAGGAAAAACTTACAAAAGTAATAATCAATCGGTGTTGGAGGAAGCTAGGTGGATGTTGATTGATAACTAATCAATGATAACTAGAAAAAGGATAATGTTTGATCAAAAACCATGATGTTGGAGAAATAGATGGTGCACAAAGATAGGCGACAAAGAAGGATTGAGATTGTGGAAGAAAAAATTATTTGAACTGATGAGACAAATAACACAAGGTTGAAGTTGGAGGGGAGTTTGAAGAGCCAAAGAGTGAACTAAAGATGAATGGTGAATGTGTTTGTGACACCCCCATTTTTCACTGCCAAAATATTTCTTTTCAAGATAATGCAAGAGTGGAAAATAATAAAAATACCTAGGAAATACGTGGTGCTACCTCTGTACCTAACACAGCATAGACATCAGTCACCCATCCTATATTAGATATAAGGCTAAAACTAAACCAACCAATTTGAAGCAGAGTGTGTGAACTTAAGTTACATAGATATTCAAAATATCATTTACAACAAAAAACCTTGATGGCCCCCGATAAAGTCAAATATAAGGAGAATGATAAGTTAAGAATATAATGCTATATTAAATGCAAAAAAAGATTAGAGTTGACCCCAAAACCAAGTTCCATCACAAACCCCTCAGAAACTTCCAAATGTCCACAGCCGCAAGCCCCAAACCCAAGCTATGTTAAGCTCGCTACTGGCCATCCCTAAAAACCTAGACATGTACCTCTACTCGTGCAAATGAGCAGGTGACTGAGCAAACATACACATTCGTATGCTACATATTAATTAAGCCAAGTTTCCTCTACAACGGAAGTTACAAGCATACACTGTTCTATCACGACATAGATATAGTAATTAACATGCGTCATGCCAATGCTTTATAAGTAAGTGTAATAATGCAGCAGGATTCACTATCATCTATAACTTAAGCAACTTAGAATGTATTATGCTTATTATCATAGTGCCATATGATGGATAATCACACATGTACTAAATAGATCAATCAAGAAAACTACTAGGGTTTATTTTCCAACTTACTCAATCAATTAGATTATACCATTTCCTTATCCATATATTGATACAGTTCAACTTATTTAATCATTTTAATTATTAACCAACTATTCATTCAAGCTATTATCCAAGTATTCATTCTAACTTTTACCATTATTATATTATGAACCATTGGTTCCAATCATTATTCAATTAGTCATCATTGATTGATGGACTGTGCACAACCTTATGGTCTCACATACCAAGGAAGCCTATATAAACCAAGGGATATAAAGTCCATGCCGAAGAGAGTCACCACAATGGACACAAATCCAGGCTGAAGCCAACTACTATAGATATAAGTCTAGGCCAAAGACAACCAACATGGACATACGTATAGGTTAAAGAGCCAACCATCTTGGTAACCAGATCCTTTAGTATCGATACCCTCTAGCACATTACCAGTGTCTAGAGTAGATAAGGAACTGTCATCTACTAGTATCCTACCGAAAGGTACCAACAAATGCTCGAAGGTAGATTAACCCTAGTAGCTAATTGAGGATTGGAGAGCCCAGAACCATACATAACTCAATTGTGTTTTGCTTTAAGTGATTAGTAAACTATTCATGAGATTAAGTGATCACATATGGCCCATAAAAAGAATAAGCAAGACAATCACATATCTCTTCCAAATCAATCCATTTCTATCCCCCAAGCACGAGTGGGGTTTCCATTAAGGCTTGTCTAATATTAATCATGCCCATTATATTATTTCATTTAAGCACATTATGTACTTCATTACTCATTTTCTCAAAACCATCACATTTCATATGAGGTACACCTATTAAACCTTTACAACACCCATTGAGCATGCCATGAATCATGGTCCATTTAATCCATTCATTAGGTAATTAATCCATGATAATATATATATATATATATATATATATAATATCCCTTAAATACTCATAAAACAATCCCAAGTATAGCCTCAAATCATAACCAAACAGAAAGAAACAAAATCACACAAACCAGGCTAACTGGTTGATCAGTCTGATCCAACCAGTCGATCAGTTAAACTGACCAATTGATTGGTTTGGGCTAACCAATTGATCTATTTAGCATGAATAAACCATGTTTTTTCTCAAAATGGTCAATATGTTTAGGCACACCAGTTGTAACTATCCTACCGATTGACAGGTTTGGGCAAACCAGTCGATTACGTCTAACCGGTAGAAGGGTTTAAGTAGAGAATAAGACCAAGGTCTTTATAGGCTTATCACTCCATTAGTTGGGTCAATCAATAAACTATTCTATGAACCAGTCGATTGGTTTTCTCTATAATAGCACCAAACAATCATTTTCATGTAGATCATGCTTCTAAATCTTCATCATACCACATTGGAACATGTTTTTACATCATATGAAATATTTTTGGCTTATTTTAACCAAACATTTCAAAATTAGTAATCATAACCAAATCTTTTATGAAGATTCATGCTTTTCACTCAAAATGCACAATTTAAACATCCAAATCCAATTCTATAAGTTATATATTCATACCAACAGGTAATATCTAACATATAGAGTTTCATATCATGTAAGATTATTCATGGCTCATTTTAGAAGAAAAAATGACATACTTGATGTAGGTAAAACTTTCTAAAAAAAAAAACACTCAACTTATGAAATCCTCAACTTTTAAAGCCTTAAAAACAACAAGTTTTAAGTTAGAAATCCATGAATAACTTTTATAAATTAGAACTTCAAATAGAAAGGGAAGAATGAAAATACTACACCTATAGAAAAATAAAAGGTAAATCTATTGAACCACTCAACATCTTTCCTAAAGCTAACACTTTCTTTCTTATTAATAAAAAGAAGAGGGAGCTAGAGGAAGGATCGAAAGAGTGAAAGAAATTTGACTATAAGGCTTGAAGTACATACAAAGAAGGTGAAAGCTAGAGAGTTAGATATTTTTGGTGGTTAAAAGAAAGGTGAATAAAAGGGGTGATTAGGGCTATTTATAGCCAATAAATTAATACAAATAATAGGTGTGGTCAGAAAAAGATAGAAAACCCTAATTCTTGCCTATTGAATTCGAGTTAAATGGACATATTTATTCTAAGATATGTTGACCTGTCCTCCAGAGCTCAAATAGTGATTTTAGAGGAGTACAAGTTAATTGGTCTATGAATGCAATACATAAGAGGGGAAATGGAAGGTCACTGTTGGCTCTAATCATTATTCAGTTATTTATCATCAAGCAATGAACTGTGCACCACCCCATGGTCTCACATACCATGGAGGCCTATCCAAACCAAGGGACATAAATTCCAAGCAGAAGCCATTCACCACAATGGAAATAGGTATAGGTTGAAGCCAACCACAATGAACATAAGTCAAGGCTGAAGCCAACCACCTAGATAACCAAACTCTTTAGTATTAATACCCCCTAATACATCATCAATTTCTAGATTAGTTAAGGTACTAGGAACTACAAGGTTCTTGTCCAAAGACAAAGCCCAAAGGTACCAATAAATGCCCAAAGTCAAACTAACCCCCGATAGCTAATCAAGAATATGGTAACCCAGACCTATACATAGCTCGATTGTCTTTCACTTTAAGTGATTTGTATATTATTCATGATATTAGGTTATCATACAATGCCCATAAAAAGAACAAGTAAGAGATTCACATATCTCTTCCATATTAATCCATTTTTATTCCCTAACCATGAGTGAGGTTTTTATTTATGCTCGTCTAATATCAATCATGCCTATTATACTATTTAATTCAAGCACATTACATGCATCATTATTCTTTTTCTCAAAACCATCACATTTCATATGAGTTACACTCATTAAACCTTTACAACACACAATGAGTATGCCATGAATCATGGTCCATTTAATCCATTCAGTAGGTCATTAATCCACAACAATATTTGTAACTTATCCCTTAAATTATCATAAAATAATCCCATGCATAGCATCAAAGTATAACCAAACTGAAAGGAACCATATCACACAAACCTACTAAATAAGTCAATCAATTTGGTCCAATCGGTCATTTGGTTTGGGCTGACTAGTCGATACATTTAGCTTAACCAAACCATGCTTTTCCTCAAATTGGTTAATTATTTTGGGCAAACTAGTTGACTATTGACATAATAATTGATTGGTTCAGCTTAACCAGTCAATTGGTTTTAGTAGAGAGTAAGACCAAGGTCTCCATTGCCAGTAGATGGGTTAGATCAACCAATCGTCTGTTCTAGGAACAAGTTGATCAGTTTTCCCTACAACAACACCAAATTGTCATTTTCATGCAGATCCTTCTTATACATTTTTATTATACCACATTGGAACATGTTTTAATATAACATGACACATTTTTGACTTACTTTAATTGCACATTTCAACATTAATCATCACAACCCAATCTTTTTTCAAGATTCATGTTTTCCACTCAAAATGCACAATCTAACCATTGAAATCTATTTTTATAAGCTACATATTCATACCAATAGGTAATATCAAACATTAAGAGTTTCGTATCATGTAAGTTTACTCATGACCCATTTTAGAAGCAAGAATAACTTACTTGATGCATGTACAACTTTTTTTTGGATAAGTAGAATTTATTGCTAATCAAAATGGATATTACAACTTAGGATTACAATTAATAGCATCCAGCAGCCCTAGACAGTTACCATACTTAGCAGAATAAGTATGATTACTAAACATTCTAGATACATGCATAATAATACTTCTCAAAAGAACTCCTAAATGTCTAGTTTTATTTTAAAAAATTCTAAGGTTCCTTTCATACCAAACAGTGGCAATATAAGAAACAAAGAGAGCCCCCAAAATATACTTCTTCTATGTTACCTGCCTAGTTCTTGTAAGTAAAGTCTTGACCTCTTGATCCCAGCCTAAGATAGGATCACTTCTTCCAGCCAACCTCCTAATAGTTCTCCAGATAATAGAAGTATTAGGGCAAAACAAAAAAAGATGGTCCCTGGTCTCATCATGCTGATGGCAGAAAATACATGCTGGATCCACAACCATGCCAATCTCTCTTAGTCTTATTTTAGTTGACAGTCGATTTCTGCAGGCAAGCCAAGCAATAATGTTCAAACGAGGAGTAGAAATAGATCTCCATACCAACTTTGTCCAAGGAAGCTTGTCTTGTGGTGGTCTAATGGCCTTATAAGCTGCTTTAATAGAATACTCTGTCTGATTTGCCTCACACCTAAAAATGAAGTCCTGCACAAGTGGTCTAATGTGAAGAATCCTGAGAAAAATCCAGGAAGTGTAAGATGATGGGTTAAAGTCCCATATAATGGCTTGTTTGATATATATTGAATGAATCCATTTGACCTATAGGGTATCTTTCTTTGCAGCAATGTTCCAGAGTAGCTTTCTCAATAAACAACAATTCCACAATTGTAGATTTAACAAACCAAGCCCTCCTTCATTGGTTGGGGAACATAGAGAATCCCAGGCCACAAGAGCAAACTTCTTCAGTTGCAACTTGCCAGACCATAGGAAATTCCTACACAAACTAATAAAATAATTGAGAACTTTCCTAGGAAGAAGAATGATCTGGCTAAAGTAGAGCTAGACACCGAAAATCATAGACTTAATGAGTTGCAATCTGCCTGCATAAGAGAGGAACAAGGTGCTCCAATGCCTTAACCTTGCAGTCATTTTATCTAAGAGTGGTTGTAGTTGAGTAGCTGATAGTCTTGCAGAGGATAAAGGCAAACCCAGATAGGTGATGGGAAAGCTGCCTGTAGAAAATCCTAGGTGCTCCAGGATACTTGCCTGAGTGGCTCCATCCACACCCCCAAAAAACACAGAACATTTGTTGGGATTAACCACAAGGCCTGAAACTGTAGAGAAGTGATCCAAAACCTCCTTAAGACAATGAACACTCTATAGATTACCCTTACAAAACAACAAAAGGTCATCTGCAAAATTCAAATTGATAAGCTGCAGACCTCTACATCTTGGGTGAGCTTGAAACCTAGGATCAATCCATAATTTCTTCAAGCACCTACTGAAATAATCCATAACCAGCATAAAGAGGTAATGAAAAATAGGATCTCCTTGCCTTAAGCCTCTTTTCCCAAGGAAAGTTGCAGCCAAAACACCATTGAAAGAGACTGAGTATGAAATAGTGGTTACACATGCCATAATCAATTTAATGAAATGAGGTGGAAAGCCATATAGGTTAAGGATTTGCTGCAGAAAATTCCAATTAACCATGTCATAAGCCTTCTTAAGATCAATTTTAAGCATGCATCTAGAGGAAGTGCCCTTTTGAGAATATTTCCTTAGTAATTCATGGGCCCACATAATATTTTCACCAATTCTTCTTCCTTTACTGAAAGCATTTTGAGAGAGATCAATGAGAATAGGCATAATGTGCTGCAACCTCTAAACCATAACCTTTGCAATAATTTTATATAACACATTGCAACAAGTTATTGGCCTAAATTCAGTAACCCTATTTGCATTTGGCTGTTTTGGAATGAGAGTGAGGGCATTTATGTTCAATTTCTTGGGAAGAAAACCAGAAGAGAAAAATTCTCTCATAGCCCAAACCACCTCCTCTGCAATAATAGGCCAACAAGACTTATAGAACCCTGCAGAAAACCCATCAACACTAGGTGCTTTTGTATCCTCCATGAAAAAAATAGCTGCTTTCACTTCCTCTTGAGAAATAGAAGCAGAAAGGCCAGCAAAAGAAATAGGATGAAGACCTGTGCTGAGAATAGAAGGATCAATAACTCCATCCATAGCAGATCCTGCTCCCAAGAGATCTTGATAATAATTACTAAAAGCTTCATGAATGTGCTTTGCACCTCTAATCTCATTATTAGCAAAGTCTAATAGATAAACCACTATTTTCCTTTGATGCCTCTCTTTGACCTTGGCATAAAAATATTTATGGTTTGAATCTCCACATGTAAGCCATTCATTTGTTGCTTTTTGTTTATAGAATAGTTCTTCATAATGACGTAAATGATAGAAGTTCTTCTCTTTTACCTTTAGTAGCACTCTCTGATCATGATTACCTGGATTTGTATAGCAATTTTGCTGCAATGCTGCCACTTCCTCTCTAGCTTCCTTAACTCTGTGAGAAATAGAGCCATACTTATATCTGTTGAAAGTTTTGAGCTCCTGCTTTAGTATACTCAACCTCTTGGAAATTTTAATCAGAAAGTTTTCTCCAAACTTGAGTCTCCATATGCTCTGGACAATAGGTAAGAACTCCTCTAATTCAGTCCAGAAATGGAAGAACATAAAAGGTTTAGGTCCTGTCAGATGAGAAATGTTAAGATGAATAATCACAGGGTAATGATATGAAATTAAAGGGCTTAAGAACTTTGCCATAGATTGAGGATGAGAATCAAGCCATTGAAGATTAACAAGAGCTCTATCCAGTTTACAAAACACCTCCTCCTCTCCTTCTCTATGACTGGACCATGTATAATGAAAACCCTGACTCTGTAAATCACACAATCTTAACTCTTGACAACAATCTCTAAAATCCTGCACATCAGATCTATTAGGCTGCCTTCCTTGAAATTTTTCTGAATCCTGCATCACCACATTGAAATCACCCACCACCAGCCAAGGAACCTGTCCAGGAGAATTAAACTTCAACCAATGCCATAGGGCTTTTCGTACAACACCAGAATTAAAAGCATATACAAAAGC
Organism: Tamarix austromongolica; assembly: GCA_039764185.1. Lineage (NCBI taxonomy): Eukaryota > Viridiplantae > Streptophyta > Magnoliopsida > Caryophyllales > Tamaricaceae > Tamarix > Tamarix austromongolica. The sequence continues at coordinate 47,830,845 of CM077816.1, read as the reverse complement.
CACCTAGAAACTAACATTTGAATGCAAATGAGTGACATGACATAAGATAGCCTGGTCATGCACAAAATAGGAACCTATCATCCATACTGTGGGATTCCATAGAACTCAAATTCTACCATTTGGATGATGAGAATAATTATGGATGGTCTTCCAACCATTCCGAATTTTATTAAAAATATTTTCTGAATTTGATTCTTTAACCCTGGTTTCCAATAAACCAAACAAATCCACTTTGTGCCTAGCACAAAATCTTCTGACTTCCTTATGTTTGGAAGTCTTATTTAGTCCCCTTATATTCCAAGCACTAATCATGTCCACCAGGGTCAAGGCCAGAAAAAATTCCCCCTGGTCTACACCAGCTCTATCTTGTCTTAGATCACTGTCTACACCACTATAATCATGAGATCCAGATTGAGACGCTCTAAATTTGGTAATTCTTGGCTCTGAAAAGTGAACAGATCTCTATAAAGTCTTGGTCAACCTTGACTCACTCACAGACAAGTTTTTCCCTCCAGCATCATAAGAAGAACAAGGACCCTTAGTACTAGTTCCTGGTCCTGACAAACCAGTATTTGAAATTATCAGAGAAATAACATCATTTTTTTGAAGTGGGACATCAACCACAACACCCTTTTCAAACCCAGTGAGATTCTCCTCTATAGATTGAACAGAGACAGTCTGTTGGGTTTTTTCGTGAATACGATCAATCTCAGCTTGGGCTTTCCATTTTCTATGATCTCTGACTACTCTCCATTCCCTCCTTTATCAGGCCCTATATTGTTATCTTGATTTGTTGTCTTGCATCTCCTTTGATCATGGCCAAAATAGTCACAAAGAGGATAATAGAAAGGCTTCCAATCATACTCTACTCTTTGTTCAACCTCTATCCCCTCAGGATCCATGGCCATGAATGACTCCAGCAGAGGTTTTTTCACATCCACCTCTTCCAAAACCCTTAGATAGGAGGCCCTATCCATAGAGGTAGTTATAGAGTCAGTGCAGACTGGATTACCCATTGCACTGGCTAGTTTGCTAAGAGATTTCGTGGACCAAAACTCCAAAGGAAGGTTTGGGAATCTAATCCAAAAAGGTAGAACCTGCATCTCATCTAGGTTGAATTGCAATCGTCTATGCCATCTCTTGAGCACAAAAGGCCTATTGAAAAACATCCAATGCTGGCTAAGCACCCATGAAACCTCCTCTTGTGAAATAAATTTGAATAGAAAAAACCCAGAAGAGTGCAAGATGACCCGTGGAATCTGAATAGCTGTCCATTGTCTCTTGACAAAAGCCTTCATCTGAGAAAAATATGGTGCTTGGCCATACACAAATCCTATCAACGTATTGGCCCAAAGTGCTGCTTCAGAATCAACATCATCCTTATCCAGTTTTACCACAACCTGACCATTGTCATACATGGGATTCTGAAAAGTTAGGGGTTGTCCATGGCTAGGAGTTCTATTTCCTAGAACTACATCTCGCCATGATGAATTAGGGGGTGAAGCAGGCTGCAATCTACTCCATACTGATGCCCTGGTATTAATATTTGAATGGTCGCTAGCAGTAACAAAACCCTCTACTAGGTTTCCTTCTGTTCCATTAGATACTCCTACATGGTTTTGTTCTGGGGAAGATGTAACAGTACTGGATGATTTCCTCATATCTCCCTCACGATTTGTAGTTAAAAGCATGTCGATCAAATCATTCTCCTCTATTAGGGTTTGGACGCCAACCCCTTCATGCATTGGTTTAGAAATCTTAGGCCTGAAGGTTACAGATTTGGTTCCATCCATTGGCACTTCTCGATCCTTGTCCACATCATTCGAACTTCCTTGAATCCTAGATCCTGGTGATGCACATTTCTTCTTTGCCATGGTCAAGACTCCCTCAACCCTAGGAGAGAGGAGAGAGCACCGACCGTTTTTTTCACTTTGTCATGCATGTACAACTTTCCTTAAACAAGAACACTCAACTTGTGAAACCCTCAACTTTCAAAGCCTTAAAAATAATAAGTTTTAGCTCAGAAGTTTGTGAATAGTATTTATAAATTAGAAATTCAAATAGAAGGAAAGAATGAACATACGACACCTAAAGGAAAAATAGAGGGAAAATCTATTGAACCACTAAACCTCTTTCCTAAAGCTAACACTTTCTTACTTATCAATTACAATAAGAAGGAGATAGATGAAGGAATGAAAGAGTGAAAGAAAAGTGACTATAAGGCTAGAAGTATAGACATAGAAGGGGAAAACTAGAGAGTTATATATTTTTGATGGTAAAAAGAAAGGTGAATAAAAGGGATGATTAGTGTTATTTATAGCCAACAAATCAATATAAATCACCGGTGTGGTCGAAAAAAAATTAAAATCCCTAATTCTTACCATTTAAATTCGAGTTAAACCAACATATTTCATCCATGATATACTAGCCTATCGTTTAGAGCTCAAATGGTGATTTTGGAGGGGCACAAGTCAATTGGTCCAGAAGTGCAATACAGAAGAGGGGAAAAGGAAGGTTGGTATGGAAGGAATCTCCCAAGTGAGTAGAATTAACCCTGAGATTGAAGTAATGATCTCAAAAACATACAAAGGAGAGAGGTGGAAGAAGACAAAGCTGAGGTTCTCTCCCCTTCTCAGTTAATTATCCCAATCAACTCCTAAAATCGATCCAAGGTAGTATTTTTGGAACAAATGAATCATGAAAAAACCTACAAATCTCTTAGGAATAATTCTCCATGGGTTACATAGTTCCATTTTAGTACAAGAAATTTTTCCAAAAATTTGAGTTTTGAAAATATACCCAACTTGACAAATCAATCAATTGGTTTGACCTACCATTCAACTATTCTATAAACTAGTTGATTGGCTCCCCAACCATTCTATTGGTTTGGTCAAGTAAAAACCATTTTGTTAAAATAACAAAAGAATCGATTCGTTCATGGAACCAATAGATCAGCTCACTTCAAAAACTCATTTAATTTAGTTTTCTAACATCATTTCAAATCCAACTTTACCTCAAACTAAATCATAATACCGAATCAAAATCAAACATCAAAATTAGCATACTTTCTCTTTCAATACTTTACAAAAAGATGGGGGTATTATAGTGGTCAAGTGTGTGGGTCTTGGCCAAATTTACCAAGCTTAGGCCTGGTTAATTTTCTCTAGGTTATAACGTAAACAAGTTGGCCCATACCCATAATTTTGAGTATTATCCATTTATAATTTTAAGCCTTTTATGGTGGTGGACACTGATGCATCCTCTATCACTATTCATGTCATCTTCTCTTTGAACACTACCCTACAACCTCTCCATCTCTAATCATCCTCAACCTAGTCTCATGAAATGTATGTAATCACATATGTTGTACATAAAAGGTGGTAATGCCTTCTCGATGCACCCTTCGCCATAGCCACTAACCACTAAAGCCTAAAAAACTCCTCAACTAGAGAGTTATAAGTTTGAGATCATTTACAAGTGTGGGTGTTGTACTAGCGTGGTTGATGCTCTATTGAGATGGTTGATTAGTGCTATCGAGGAGGAATTAAAGATTATCTCCACCATTGTTACAGGTTTGCTTGATTTAATTAAATAATTTACTTTGATTGATCCTCTACTTGGTATTATTTATTTTAAATTTCATGTCGGGAAGGATGAGGTTGATGGCTACCATCTTCACCCAGTGCATTCTTTTATATTAGGGTTAAATTATAGTTCCCAATTATGTTAACCTCCATAGACAAATAATCAATACCTATCATGGTTCTCTACTCAATGGACATTTGGGAATTTTAAAAATCACTACTTACATCGGTGCAAACTTCTTTTGACCTACCTTAACTAAGGATTTCCATAAGTTTGTTTTAAGGCTACAAAGTATGCTAACAAGTCAAACCTAAAATAGCAGCATCCAAAGGCCTACTACATCCATTCTGAATACCAAGCTGAGTTTGGGAGGTTGTTACCATGAACTTTATCACTCAGCTTCTAACTTCATTAGGTAAAGAAATTATATGCATCATAGTTGACTGGGTTTCCATATACGCATATTTTTTTGCTCTATCTGCCAGTATTACTATTATCCACATTGTTGAATAATTTATCTAAGAGGTGGTTCTCCTACATAGGTATCCATAATTGATTGTTTCTGATCAAGATCTATTATTTACTAGTAATTTTTGGAAGGTGCTCTACTAATCCCAAGGAATTACCCTCTGAATGAGCATGTCTTACAATTCCTAGATGGAGGGCCAGATGGAAGTCCTCAATTGATGCCTTGAGAGATATTTATGGTCAGTGATACATGATAATCCTTGTAAGTGGAATTCCTTAGTTCCTTAGATTAAGGGGTCACCATAGTTCCCTTGAGATGACTCCCCTCTTGGTTATGTATGTAGGACTACAATCTACCACAAGGAGTGCGCATAATTTAGGTCAAGCTAGCCATGATTTTAAAAAAAAATCAAGGATTCAAGTCATATATTTTAAAAATATTCGAGCCTTCTAGGTTGTCTAGTTATGACCTAAATTTTTTCAAAGAAGCTCAAAATTAACTTTTTGTTTTGATTCAATCCCTTTTCTTTCCACCATAGGTGCACTCTAAGATTTGACCATCCTTTCATTAGCTTCATCTGATTCCTCTCTCACTCTTAGATAAATAAACTCTCAGTCTCTTACCAGGCCTCACCTAATTATTTGTCCTCCATCATCTTTCTCCCACCCTCCCTTTTTTCTCTATCATTCTTCATGCCAGACTCCAGCCATTTGTTGCCAATTTTGTGCAACTACTTATTGTTGCATCACTTTCCTTATAGTGGGTCAACCAAACTTCTTCCTCATGTCCCTGCCTAATAGTTTCTTCATCCACCATCTATAGCTTGCGTTTGACTTCCCTAGATCAGGTATGTGATGGTCTTTAATTTTGTTTTCTCCTAGCTTTACCTTAGTCTTCAACAATGACAAATGACATTTGCTAATTATTGATTTTTCCTCTATTGTCAAAAGTCCTTGGCTACTTACCAACTGACAACATAGTTAGCTCCAAAAAGCTAATATTTTTTAATTATTGAGGTAATGATTAGTGTATGACATTGTAATTGCTTTGTGCATTGTTAATTCATTAGTTTAGTTATGTTTCATGTTGGTTTTGCTACTAGTTGATTCTATCATTACTTTGTGCTATGCACAAATGAAACTCTATGTTATTTGGTGGCTTAATTTTTACTTAGGAATTATGTTTGACTTTTTCAGAAAATAATCTTTACATTACATATAAATTGATAATATAGTTATAGGGTTTGTGATTCCACTTAAAAAATAAAGAAGGAAAAGGATAATAAGTATTACTTAGGTCGTATAATTTATTAAATTTTGTAATATTATTTTGGCAGTGTAAAGGTATGAATTGGTGAATCTATCTTTGTTCACTAGTCGGATGTTTTTGAAGAATGACTAGTTTGTATGTTGTTGTGACCTCCTTAGGTCCCTTATGGATGGTTGAGCTAAAGTGTTTAGATAAGGCATATTAGGAGGGGGATATAGATGGAGTTGAGGGAATTGGAAAGAAGTCATAACTAGTTTGGAATTATATCAATTAAAAAGTTTCTAACCCCTAAACACCACATAAGGAAAAAAAAGAATTGTCTAATCTGTTTATTTATCTTATATTATATTATCCATGTCTTCACTTTGTACCTTTTACTTTCCTTGGTTGATGGATTTCAAGTTCTTTAATCAATGTTCCTAATTTGCTTTCAATATGACTCAAATGGATTTTACCAGTCCTTATGTTGGGATCAAGAAAAAAAATGACTATCCTCTGCAATTAACTTTTACTAAATCATTTCCATACATCTCATCTCATGTTTGGTTCTTAAAAATGTCAATTATTATTGTATAATTGTTCTCATTTTTATAGCTTCTTTTTGTTTCTTATTTTATTCTTAATAATATACACTTGAATTTTTATTTTTTTAGTTAATGATTGGTGATATAATAACTATAAATTTTGAAGCCATATATTCATTAACATGACTTTCATGTAATATAAGTTAATAACTTAGGAAATTACTTTCTTTCTTTTGAAAGGTAGTGTAATACCCCACCCCCAAATTTAATGATGGATAGTTGATGCTTGAAAGGATTTATAAGACTACATAAATCAACAAGCTATACCTCCTTTTTTGAAAACCTACTATTAAAGAACTATATAGTTAGATGTGTTTTACTTGGAGCAATTTAAGGATGAGTGACCTCGTGGAAAATTTTCTAGGATATGTGCGAGTTGATAAAAACGTGTAAAAAAAGGAATCATGATGATTTGTGAGACCAATTGTTGATCTTGAAAGCACTCTATAGTTGTAATACCCCATCTTTTTGTAAATGTGTTAAATAGGAAATTTTACCAATTGTTGGTGTTTGATTTTTATTTTGGAATTGTGATTGGGCCAGAGTTGAAGTTAGAATTGAAATGAGGTTGGAAAACTAAATTACTCAAGTTTTTAGGCGGATAGATTGAGTGGTTCCATGAATCGATCGATTGGCACGTCATTTCATCAACATGGTTTTTACTAGACCAAACCAATCAACTAGTTAAGGAACCAATCAACTGGTCTGTAGAATAGTTGACTGGTATACCAAACTAATCAATTAGTTTATCGATCTGAGTATATTTTTGAAAATCAATTTTTTGGAAAAAATATCATATGCTAAAATGGAACCATGATAACCCATTCCAAATTGTTCCTAAAAGATTCTTAGCCTTTCTAATGATGCATTTGTCCCAAAAATACTGCTATAGATTAATTTGAGGAGTTGATAGGGAAAAATTAAAGGGGGAGATGACCTTAGTTTTGTCTTCTTCCACCTCTCTCCACTACATGTGTCTAGGATCATTGCTTTGATTTCAGACTCGATTTTGCTTAGTTAGGAGATTTCCCCCATGCAGCTCTTCCATTTCTCCTCTTGTGTTTTGCATTTATGAATCGATTGAAGTTCACTCCTCTATAATCATCATTTGAGCTCTAGAGGATAGGTCACCATATCTTAGACAAAATATGTCCATTCAACTTAAATTCAAATGGTAAGAATTAGAGTTTTCAATATGTTCTTGACCATACTTGTGAATTGTATCAATTTGTTGGTTATAAATAACCCTAATTACTCATTCTATTCACCTTTCTTTCAGCCACCGAAAATGCTGTAACCCTCTAGCATTCACCTTCTCCCTCTCCACTTCAAGCCTTACATTTGAATTCTTTTTCTCTTTTGATCCTTTCTCTAGCTCCCTTTTGCATTAATTATTTTATAAGAAAGAGTTAGATTTAGGAAAAAGGTTGAGTGGCTCGGAAAAATAATCCTCTGTTTTCATTAAGGTGTGGTATGTTCATTTTTTCTTTCTATTTCAAGTTTGGATTTGTAAAAGTTATTTTCTGATTTTTAAGTTAAACTTGTTTTTAAGGCTTTGAAAGTTGAGGATTAAACTGGTTGCGTTTTGTTATTTGAGGAAGTTTTACATGCAAGTGTTATGATTAAGCTCGCACGTTATGGAACTCTTAAAGTTTGATATTATATGTTGGAATGAGTCGATAGCCTTATAAAATTGGTATTGAATGGTTAGATAATGTATTTTGAGAGAAATGCATGAATCTTGAGGAAATATTAGGTTGTGATGATTAATGGTGAAATATGGAACTATTGTAAGCTAGAAATGTGATATGTGATGTTAGAATATGTTTAAATGTGGTATGATAAGGAATTATAAGCATGAACTGCAAGGAACTGATTGTTTGGTTTCATTGGAGGGTAAACCTATCGACTAGTTAGGTCAAACCAATGGACTAGTTCCTAAAACAGCTGATTGTTCAACCCAACCCACTGACTAGTAGGCTTATAGGGACCTTGGTCTTCCTTTTTGCTTAAACCCATCAACTACTAAAGCATAACCAATTGACTAATCTATGAATAGTCGACTGGTTTGCTTAAATCAATTAATCAATTTAAGGAAAGTCAGGTTTGATTGAGCGAAAATGATTGATTAGTTGGCCAGAACATATCGACTGTTTGGGCCAAACCGATTGACTAGTTTAGATGGTTTGTTGAATTTATTCTTCTCGATTTGGATATGCTTTGATATTTTGTATGGAATTGTTATATAATTATTTAATGGATAAAATACATATATTACCATGAATCAAGGACCTAAAGGATGGATTAAATGGGTCATGATTCATAACATACTCAATGGGTGGTATGAATGTCTAATGGGTGAACCACATATGAAATGTGATGGTCTTTGAGAAAGAGGGTGATGAAACACAGAATGTGTTTTGTACGGAATAATATAATGGGTATGGTTAATATTGAACAAGTATAAATGGAAATCCCATACATGGTTAGGGATGGAAATGATTAATATAGAAAAATTATGCAAATGTCTTGCTTACTATTTGTATGGGCCCTGTGTGATCATGTGATCTCATGAATATTGTACTAGCAAAAGAAAATCGAGCTATGTATGGGTCTGGGTTAACTAATCCTTAATTATCTATTGGGGGGTTAGTTTACCTTTGGGCATTTATTGGTGCCTTCGAGCTTTACCTTTGGACAAGATCCTGCTAGTGCCTTACCTACTCTAGACATTGAGTGTACTAGAGGGTATTGATACTAAAAGATTTAGCTACCATAGTGGTTGGATTTGGTTTAGACTTATGTCCATATTCAGCCTGGACTTATGTCCATTATGGCTGGCTTCTATCTACACTTGTGTTATGTCCCTTGGTTTGGATAAGCTTCCATGGTATATGAGATCATGGGGTGATGAACAGTCCATCGCTTATGATTGGAATGAATGGATGGATGATGATAATAATGACAAAAAGTTGGAATAAATACTTGGATAATGATTTGAATGAATACTTAGATAATTATTGGAATGAATGCCTATATGATATTAATAATGATAAAAATTTGTGATTAATACTCTAATAATGATTTTAATGAATAGTTGGATAATGATTGGAATGAAGGACTGGATAATGACTTGGATATGTATGTGGATAAAAAGTGGAATAACCTAATTGATTAAGAAAATTGGAAAATAAACCCTAGTGTTCATATGGATAACCTACTTAGTACGAGTGTATGACTACCTATGATATTGGACTATGAAAATGACCATGATCCATTATGAGCTTCTTGAGTTATGCATGATAGTCAAATTCTGGTGCATTACTTGACCATGATAGAGTAGGTACACTTAATTATATGGTATTCACATGGTGCATGTTAAGTATGATTTCCATGACATGATAGAACCTTGTATGCTTGTGAATTTCGTTAAGGAGGTAACTTGTTTTACTAAGTATGTACCGTACTTATGTGCCCATTTACATGGTCACCTACTTATTCCTATGAGCAGAGGGTCATGTGCAGTTATTTAGGGATGAACAATGGTGGACCTACCTCATCTTGGGTTTGGGGCTTAAGAGCATAGACATCTGGAGGTTTTTGTGTGGTTTGTGATAGATCATGGTTTTGGGGCCATGCTCTAACTTGGTTTATACTATAATAGCCTATACTCTTAGTTAATCATTCTCCCTGTATTTAGCTATGTCAGGGACCGTTAATGCCCTATGTTGTAAACGTTTCTTTTCAATATTTATGTAACTTGATGTTACACACTCTACTTTGAATTGGTCAATTTGGTTTTTCATCCTTGTATCTAATATGGGATGGGTAGCTAATAACTATCCTATATTAGGTACGGTAGTAGTACCTTATTTTTCCTAAGTATGTGTTAGTATTTTATACTTCCACATCATTTTAAAATAAAAATTTTAATAGTAAAAAATAGGGGTGTTACAATCGTTACTATCCACAACCCTATTGAGGCTGGGGTGTTATAATTGGAAATGATTTAATATATGTTATTACTTATTGTTATACTAATGTTTGTGCTTTTTCTTTCCTTTTTGATGTTAAACTCTGATATTAGATCTAAAAAGCGATGTTTAGCACTCGGATTCACTGATAATCCCCCTTTAATTGATGATTCATCTACTTAAGAAATCAAAGTATACAAAGACATTGAATTAATTGATGTTGAGGTAGTAGATTTTGGACCTAAGAAACCAACATAAGGTTGTTGATGTGTGAAGAAAAAAATTAGAAATAGGGGTGCTTATTGGGATCACTTTTGGAAATATATGGATGAGAAAATTCAGCCAAGGATGAAATATAAGTATTTTCTAATAACTTTTTTAGGAGATAGCAACAAAAATGGCATAGATTATTTAAAAAGACATGTAGAAAGTTGTGAAAATAATCTTCAAAACAAGGGAAATGGAAAAGTTAATCAATCTCATATATCATTTGACCTTGTTGTGGGTGATGATATGGGTATAAAACTATGAATCTTGATGAACTTAGAGAACTTGTTGGTGAAATGGGTATGATTGGTGAATTACCATTTAATTTTATTGAGAAGAGGGGCTTTATAATAGTGATGTATATTTGTTATCCTCAATTTTACATTCCTTCACACACTACTTTTGCATGTGATATTTATAAGTTATATCTCAGCGAAAGGATGACATTGAACGATATTCTTAGTACTTTACGACATAGAGTTTCTTTGACTACAGATATGTGGAATTCTATTCAAAGAAATAATTACAAGTGTATAAATAGTGATTTAATATATGATCAATGGAGGTTGCAAAATAGAATTTTGAAATTTTTTCTATTACCTAGTAAAAAGGAGAAGTAGTTGGTAGGGTTGTTAATGATCATCTGATTTTTGGGGTTTGAAGGAAAATTTATTAATTTCACTACTGATAATGCAAGTTCTAATAATGTTGTGCACATAATCAATCTGCTTATGTAGGATAGTGTAAAGGAGCTTACCCATTGCATTGATTGGATACGGGATGTTATTAAGTATAGAAGAAATTCCCGATGGCATTTAAACATGTTGAAAAATGTAAGATTGAGTGTAATGCCCAGTTATCTCTTGATATTACTACTAGGTATAATTCCTTCCATCTTATCTTAGATACTGTTGTGAAATTTATGGATATTTTTGGTAGGATGGATCTCCCTATAGAGTTTATGCATGATATTGATGTTTTTAGCCCCCTTTCTAATGAAGATTGGGAAAAAAATTTAGTACCTTGTTGTTTTCTTAAAGGAGTTTTATAACTTGACTATTAAGGTGTATAATTTATTTCATTTGACCAGTAATCATATTTTCTTTAACACTGCTCATATATATGAGTTATTGAAGTAATAGATATTGATGTAAAAGATGGCATTAGAATTATAACACTTCAAATGAAGGTTAATTTTGATAAGTATTAGGGTGACGTAAAGAAAATGAGCATGTGAGTATACTTGGGTGTTATGTTAAATCCAAGATTGAGGCTTCAAGGAATGAAGATTACTCTTTGTAGGATGTATGGTGATGAATCAGGGGAGATATTGACAAAAAAAATAAGATCTTAGGTTAACACCAAAGGTGATGTATTCTTCATATTAATATATATATATTTATTTAATCTAATAATGTAATTGTATTTTTTTACTTACTTATCTATTTTTGCTTATTCTTTATGAGAATTAAGACTATACAATATCTTATATACTTTCAATATTGGATTCAAGAAAATAATATGATAGAAAAAAGTTGATTAAGAGCAAGCCTTGGAAGAATTGGATGAAATAGAAAAATGTAATAATTAATTAAGCTTTATTTCTTTAATTTATTTGGTTCTTCTTTATACCATTTAGTCTTTTATCAATCATGCTTGAAATAATTTTATTTCTAACTACTAGTTTATTAACATTTGATTTTGAATGGATGTGGACAAGAAAGTTAATGTAGAGGCTAAGGTGGTGTATGTCGCTTGAAATGAATGATGATATTAGAGACTTTATGTTAACTTTTATTTATTTTGTTATATATTATGTGGTATATTGTTATTTCTATGTTGAGGACATTGTAGTTTTGTGGGTTTGTTATTATCCTCTATGGTTTATGTAATTATGTAATCTTTGGATGAGATTCGGGTTGAGTTTCAAAGTTGGGTCGAAATAGGGTAAAAAAAACATTTGTTTTGAAACTAGGTCAAGTTTTAAAAAAGAAGATTAAAATAGGGCTGGTCCAAGTTTAACTTAGTTAGCCTAAGTTTTTGGTGGTTTGCTTTGATAAAATTAGGTCTCCAGGTTTGATTTGAGTATGATCTGGTGCATACCCCTCGTCACCACCAATACTTTCTTTGTACATTGATAAAACCACTACATTCGCTTCTTTATATGTTGAACATGTAACATCTCCATCTTCATAACTAGAAATTATTGTTGTTTTTGGAAAGAGATTGTGGAAGTTATCATGAAAATGAGGAAGAAACCATCATATCCAGTATGAAAAAGGTACAATCCATACCTAATTCATGTCAAGTGTAAGGCATATGATCCGAGACCGATATAAAATCCTTTTGACAATGAATTAGAGTATGAAAAAACTCTTTAAATGAGATAGAAAGTGTTAAATAGTTAAATTTATACTTGAATTGTAAAAACAAATATAAGGGAACCATGGAGGAAAATAAATGTAGTAGCCTATTCATGGTCTAACATTGTTCACTTGGATGTAACTTTATAGGATTGCCTTACTTGCAAAGTAAGGCTAATTGTTCATCTACATTTGCCATGGTCATCTTAGTATCATGAAGGGCTTTGGTATAGCTAATTACTTAATAAACCTTAATTCCTATGAGCACATAGAACACAACAGATGAAACTTACAAGTTTTTCATACTATGTTTAAGCAAGTTAAATTTTCGAGCAATTGAGTGTGGAAAACATGCAAGCATGAGTAAGAGAAAACTTGAAATATGTTATATATAACACCCCCAAAATTTAGCATTGGAAATTTTTGTTTAAATAATTAATTAAAAAAATTAAAATAGTAAAAATGGAGGGTGTTATCTCCACACTTAGTACAAGTTCGGTTTTCTCTACCATTTTTATACCAAGTGCTTTGGCTAAAACTGTTACTCCACTTACATTAGTAACATAGTTATAATAATTTGTGTAGAGAGAATCTAGGAAAATTAATATCATTCCAAATAAAACCAACTATCGGTGGTTACAAAACTCAGTGAAAGGAAAAGTACATAAGAGTATAAAAGTACAATAACAACCAAATCAAAAGATACTAAGCAAAACACTATAAATCCCTAACTCTTAACTAAAGTACTAGCCTTCATTTGATATCACATGATAACTTGCAAAGACCATTTCTCATTAAATAAGCAGGGGGTCATGAAAAGGAATCCTTCAGTATAGCGGTATCAAGTAACTTATTATAAAAAACTAATATAACAAACCTACATGTTATACATAAAAGGCAGCACAACAATACATGGTATAAACATTAGAATATATATGCGATGATCAAAATACAATAATCATATCAGATAAATTCATATCAATAGAGTCACGTACTGGAATTACAAACCAAGGATATAAGATATGATCTCTGAAATAATGATTAGAACTAACCTCTACATAATAACCATATCATTCAAGATATATATCTATAACATCATAGATAAGGCTCAAATGCACAATACCAAATAAAAATTTATAACATCATAGGTAAAGCTCAAAGGCACAATACCAAACATATATAGGTACAAAGGCTACTACCGACCCACAGGTAGGCGCAAAAACCACTACAGAACTATAGGAAGGCATGAGGACTACTACTGACCAATCTAATAATAATCATTTCCATTTTTATTTGCTCAACGGGATATCATATCAAATGTAGAGACACTAAGGTATACCAATCATACCAGTACACCAAAGCGACATAATATCTTGCCAACTATCAACCTAAGGACACTAAGGTACTTTGGTTATATTTTTACATGAAGGTAGTATAATATTCTACCGACAAGGATACCTAATCCATAAGTATGCATACCCTCTATAAGTCCATAGATCTAAATAGAGTAAGATATAGGGCCTCATTGGGGGCACTAAGGCATACCTAAAAAAGTCCATAATCAACAATGAACTAAACCACATCTTTAAGGTAGCTTCTCCTAAAGAGCTATAATTCTTGGTCTTGAGGTCTTTCACTTTAAATATTAGTATTCTATTACAGTGACTATGAGACCACATAGATCCAATTTTCATACCCAACCATTTTTACTCATTTACAATTACTCAAGACAATCATAATCAAAGAAAAAAAATAAGGTCAACATTAGAAATCCACTAAGGCTATCCTAGGCTTAACTATTCATAATTAGACACTTTAAGCCAAAAATAACTAAAGTATCCCTGATACCATCATTACCACATTATCATCCATTTTAGATATTAATTCCACTTTATTTACTAACTTTTCATGAAAAGGATAAAGCTTAATAATTTTATTATTCAACATGCAAATAAATTACTAAACACACCAAATGAAAATTTTGCCCTTATATATGGTTTTGTACATAAAACTCTAACATATGTTGCTAGAACATCAAACCACGTTTTTACATGCTCAACAATAAATAATATATTTAAGGCTTTTTTTATCAAAACAATCATCATGATACACTTAAATTGACTAAAATACCCCTAGGATATATAATAATAATAATAATAATAATAATAATAATAATAATAATAATAATAATAATAATAATAATAATAATAATAATACTCATGTTAATACATGCCTTTCTAAAATATCAAATTACACATCTCCATACTTGTAATTAAGACATATTAGAAATTTTTACTTGAATAAATATTATGATGTGCTTAAATCACTAAAATTCCCCTAGGACACATTATAGTAATATGTTAAAAATGTACCTAAGCATGCTCAACCTATCACGTCTGACATACACAACATATATAATTTACTTCTAGCAATAAAATCATTTTGACAAAATTTTGTACACATACTAATTTATATAATTCAACATATTTCAGTTCACTAAATTTCATGTTAACACTTTTAAGCAAAAAATTACGCCATAACGAACATGCTTAACTAGGATTTGCACATCATAACCCTAATGTGCTATCATACGATATATGAACATTTTAGAAAAGTATAAGAGTTACCTGAATTCTAGCTAAAATACAATTTATCGACAACCTATTAAGATTTATTAGGCTCTGTTAATCAAATTTTTATACCTAAAAAGAATAACACATTAACCATATTAATATTTAACTAATAAAATAATATTTTTTATTAGAATATTTATTAAATGATAAATTACCAAAATATTTGACTAATACGTTAATCAAATTTCTCATTTAATAATATTTATTAAATGAGAAATTACCAAAATTCCCTTAATGTGAAAAATGGGAAAAATGTTATGTTAGAATCTTCATGCTACAAGGGACGACTCATTGATCCTGCATGCACAGAAGGTAGCATGACTAACATACACACAAAGGAGTTGGCATTAGTGGAGGTTGGTGCTCACTAGAGCTCAAGTAGAGTGTCTTCTCAACGAGAAGCATTGGTTCATTAGAGCTCCCACAAGGAAGCTTAACAGGGAACATGCTTGATAAGAGGGGTTGGAAAACATAAAGTTGGAAGCTTGTAAGGGTAGGGTTTACACATGGGTTAGGTAGATGTTCGCGAACCTTCTGACAAGAAGGATGGACAAAAGGAAATAGAAGGGTATTGTGGTGGGACTGCAGGTGGGACATTACTTATGGAAAAGTCAACTTGACGAGATGGGGGTTAGGATTGGGTAAGTATGCATTACTAGGGATCACCCTTTGGTGCTAGCTTTAATAAAAGGTGGCACAACAAGGTTGTGTTCCATAGTGGAACTCATGAAAAGAAGCTTATTGGTATGGCCAAAAATTGGTGAGATAAATGTAGAAAATGGATGGGTACTGATAACAACTGGAATGGAGGAAAAAGTGGGAGAGTTTGCTTGATGGGGATGTTGAAGGCATACACAAGCTCAGAGGGAATAAGGGAAGTTTAATGGGGTTAGTAGTGTGTGAAAGAAAGGGTAAGGGTTATAGAGGAAGATAATGATAAGGGAAATGTAGGCTAGCAGAGGCACATAAAAGTAGGTAGTTGGTTGCAAACTGGGTAGACGAGGTGAAGAAGGGGAACGATAAATGAGGGGCATACGATGAAGAGTGCATGGGAGGTTGGTTTGGCTAGAAGAGGAAACGGAAGGTTGGCATGCATGACATGGGTAAAGGTTTGTAGGGATGTGTTTGGGGGTGTTTGGATGTAGAGTTGGACGAGGGAGAAGGAGAAGAAAAGAAAGAAAAGAAAGAAGAGAAAAATGAGTTGGATAGTGTAGGTCGGGGGAGAGAAAGAAAAAACAGAAGTTGGTTAGGACATAAGGAGGAGAAAAGAAAAGAAGGAAAAGAAAATAAAAGTAGAAAAGAAAGAAAAAGGAAAATGAAAAAAATTAGGGTTACAAATGTAATTAAGTTATTTAATATTATGATAAAATTAATTTGTCTTGATTTAGGGTATCTAATAGGAAAAATAAACTGGGTAAAAGTTATCAATTTAGAGTGGATTTAAATAAAAAAATAACTAAATAAATAGGATAAATTTATTAAATAATTTATTTGGGTTTGATGGTAAAAGTTAATAAAAATAATAAAGCTAAGATTTAAGGGTTAGGTTTTGGATGAAAAGCTAAACACTCAAAATTAAGGTTATAAATTTTTAGGGTGTTACATTATACCCATCAAAAACGTAATTTCTTCTAAAAATAGTGTGAAAACTAAGGCTACTTTCCCATTTATGGGATGATAATAAATCATTGAATCACTTGAGTTAAAACTCAAAGTATGCTCTTAGGAAAAATGCTTAGAACCATTTTAAACTAAAATTTCTAAAATCATGGGATGTACCCATCAAAGAACTAAAGTCCTTTGTTAAGGTTCTATTTTATGTCACATTTTCCAAAATCATAGGTTGTGTCCATCTGCTAGCTAAATTATTTTGCTAAAGTTTTGTTTTAAAACATATGTTTCACATCATAGGTTGAATCCATTTGCCAACCTAAGTATTTTGTTAAGTTCGTGTTTTAAACCACTAAGCAGACTCATACGAGAATGCTTAACCTTAAGTAGTACTTAAGAGAAATACTCAGCTCCTAGTAGTACTTAGCTAGTACACAATGTTACAAATTATTAGCCCTTTTCATGTACCAGAAATTGGCACAAAACCTTTATCATGTATTCCATAGAATATATTATAACACCCCTAATTTACAAACCATAAAAGTTCATTTTTTAAGAAAATGGATAAGTGTTGGAAAATAGCTGTGCGATGCTACCACCACATCAACTATGAGAGAGGTGTGATCATCACCTAGTCCGTGCATGATGCAATAAAAAATGGAATAATGAACGGAAATATACATGCTCATAATATTAATGTAACAATACAAGATAATAATGGAAAGAATAATAATATAGAGAGAAAGATTATGATTAGGTTACAAATCTAAATACAGGAAATCGAGCTAAGAGTTTAAACAAATGTAAGGACAAAAAATTCCCAATGCAATGGGCAAAACACCTCCAACCAGTTAGCCTAACTCTTAAGCATAAACATAAATCCCTTACCCTAGGCAATGGCTTGCTAATGACCTATGTCATCACCCTTAGCATACTCTTATAGAGAGTCATACCCTTGCAAATCATCCTTTATGCCCCGTACCAAAAATCTGATTATCATAGTGACCACACAAGTGTAGTATTAGTACGGTGAAGTACTTGCAAAACATATAACCTAGAACATGGTAAGGTTCATGTAGCATATTGAAGTCACATAGTAGCATAGTAATAAGCATAATAGCACAAATTAACACTTAGTCTCATGGTAGTAATATAATAAAACATGCTTAAATGGAAAACACTAAAGGAAAATAATACGGTAAATGCGTCACAATCCACACAATATAATCCATTTTATAATTCTCCCCTTAGTGATCACATAGTTTTTAGTTAATAAGATAGTTCATTAGACCACACCCAATTCTCCACTGTGAATGACAAGCATGTCAACAAAAATAATCAGAATGGGATACCACATCCACCACACATAGTCAGGATACATCAAAGGGGGTTTTCCCTGAAGATACCACACCTACTAGATATCTAGTGCACTTACCATAAGGTCTTATACAAATCAGGATACCATACCCACCTATGTGGTCGAAGTACATCAAGGGGGTTTGTATTGGAATACCTCACCCACTATACCTTGAATACCCCCATCACAAGGGTAAAAAAGTTAGGATACCACACCCACCTAAGTAATACACAATACGAAGTGCCAAGGGGCTTGCACATGGGATACCTCACCCATTATTACTAGAACTGGATGCCATGTTAGCTTGCCACACTATAATCCTATACCTCAAAGATATGTGCATACCTCCCTACTGACCACACCCCAAAAGAGAAAGAAATAGGTACTGAGTGAAAAATATAAACTACAGAGCAACCCAACCACAAACTCTCGATCAACTACCCCAAGAGTATGAGAAAAAGGCTAACATAACAACTTATTCCCTTTTTATACATTTTCAAGAGATATCACATATAATAGATTAAATATACAAAGTCTAATTAGGTATTTCCAAGTGATAACACCAAACACAATTAAATCCCATTATTAACCAAATATGTTTCGAAGTGATAACAAAAAATACGATTAAATTCCATTATTAACCAACTGGGGTTTTCTAAATGATAACACCAAACACAATTAAATTCCATTATTAACCAAATTTGGTGTTTCCAATTAATAACACAAAACATAGCACAAGGCACAAAAGTTACCAATTGGGTTTTTAGAGATGACATCAAACTTAACTAATTCAAGTTCCAAATATCACCATTATGATTCTTATTAAATCCAGGGCAATAAAATTTGAAATCATGATTTAAATGTTTTAATTACATGGAAGTATTAACATAAAAATCCTAAGAGAATAACAATAATTAACCACCAAACAAGGCGGCATATAGCCAGACCAGTCTATCGGTCCCTAGGATTAGTCGACTGGTCTAGTCTTACTAGACCTAAACTGAAATAGCACTAGAGGACCTATCGACTGGTTGGTCTCATCGATCGACTATTCATAGGATCCATTCAATGGTCTAAGTAGACACAAAACCACTTTTGGTTGCATGGTTATTGACCTATAGGTTCAGTAAGCCAATCAACTGTTCATAGAAACCAACCATCTAGTTTATCAAACCAATTGACTAAAGTCACAACCAATCGATCCAGATTTCCTAACCATGCGTTTGCTCACACAACCAGCTTCTGGCTTTAATGAACCAATTGACTGGTCTGGGCAAAACATTACCCAAACTTTTGACGCACAGGACCTAAATTTACTAACTTTACCATATTAATCCTAGAATGCTTCTATGAAATAAAAAATAAATAATAAAAAGACAAGCTGCATATTTAGAATCATATGGACACATAATAATGTAGGCATTTTAATGAATCATTCTCAAATGGCCAACTCATGCATAAAAATCAAAGAAACCCAACAATGCTAACTTTAGGAAGAAATTTTACCATATTTCCAATTTCTATAATATAATTAGACCATACTCACAAAAAACACACCAAACACATGGAACCTTAAAAAGCAACAGAACCCCATTCATGTTAATGATAAGAATGCCTTACCTTGAAGCAGTTCTTCTAGTAAAAAACTACTACTTTATGGCTATATAATAGCTCCTTCATTCCTAAGAGAATAAAAGTTAAAACTATTAAAAATTCTTTTCAAAACTCTAATAAAAATTATAGAAAACTAGAAGAAGAGGAAGAAGAAGAAGAAAATACAACCCGACCATTTCTCAAAAATAGAATGCTAAAGGAAAAGAACTGAAATATTTAACCTTTCTCTAACCTTAATTCTTCCTTACTTAAGAGAAACAAGGGAGAACTAAAGCCAATATTAGAAGATGAAAAAGGAGATAATGCTCAACCCAATAAGGGAGAAAACCAGAGCAAGCCTTTATTTTTCCTTTGTAGATAGGAGAAAGGTAAGAACGAAGGAATGTTCAACCCTTAGAAATAGTTCCCACCAAGAAAAGGGAGAAGAGAGCAATAATAATAGGTGATGAATGAAAATGGATCAAGAATGAGGGGTATAGATGTGAGGCTAGTTAACACTCATAAGAGAGAAAGGGATGAGATTAATAAGGTTGAGTGTGGGTAAACAAGAAGTGTGGGTTAACTTAATGGAGTGATGAGGGGTTAAGTGTAGTTAGGAAGGGGCATGGCTGTGGGTTGGTGAGTTAGGGAATGGGTGTATGAAGTTAACCACGTACTCAACTAGCAAAAGAGAGAGGGATAGGTAAGGGAGAAGAGAGAAAGTGAGACATGAATCAAAAGTGCTTTTGGGAAAATATATCTAAATAAAAGCATAGAATGATCTAAATAATGTGGAAATAATCCCAAACCACCAAGATATGCTTATTAGAACAAATGGATTCAAATTAGAAGTTTTTATAAACATTATAAATGAATTTGAATCAAAATTAGGAATAAATCTAAAATCATAGGATAACTAGTCAATCCGTTTAGGTAAACCAACCAATTGGTATGTTGAGAACAAAACTGTCAATTTTCGAACATATCGGTCGATCGGCACACCTAAAATTCATATTTCTATTAGAATTTCAAGCCATTTTCAAATCTAAAACTAAATTATTTTATATCAACTAAAATTTAAACATATTTTGAAGGATTTTAGGATAGGGTATTACATGACTCTCCCCTTAAAGGATACGTTGTCTCCGAAGTCCATAAAAGAAATATATTGTTGTAAGCTCAAAACATAAGAAAGTCCTAAGCCATCAACCAGAGAATATATCAAATATGGGCTAGTAAACAAGAGAAGGGGTATTACCCTCTTAAAAGAGGTGGTGTAGCCCGTACAATGCACCTAAGCAAATAACTCTGGGTTCTTCATCTTAATCTTCTCCTTGGACTCCTAAGTGGCATCCTCTACTCCATGAATGTGACCACAAGACCTTCACTGGTGGAATGACCTTCAAACACATCTCCTAAGTCTTGGAATTAAGGATCCTCAATGTTCGCTCCTCATAAGCCAAGATTGGAGAAGGTAGTGGTGTTTAATGATAATGATATTAGTAGAATGAGACTACAAATGATGCTTCTAATTCCGTTGGAAGTAGAGGTAAAAGATATAAAATCAAATTTGTCATATATATCAAAAGTCTATGGTTAGATAGTAAAATTTCACTTGATGTGCTCCAATTTTGGAAAAATAATTATAAGACTTCTCTAGTTATTTCTTCTATGGCTAAAGATATCCTTGCCATTCCTATTACTACTGTTGCATCTTAATCAACTTTTAGCATGGGTGTTAGAATTTTAAATAAGTGGAGAAGTTTATTGGTGTTGAAAAATTTTAATTCTCTGGTAACTACTCGTAATTGGTTATACGGATATGATGGTAATAACATTAGTTGTTATGAATTTTTTTTGATTTGATAGCTTTTTAATGAATGAATCTTAAAGATAATATAATATTTTCTTTTTTTTGGTTCTTATAGAAATAGAAGAAGAAGAAGAAGAAGAAGAAGAAGAGGAAGAAGAAGAGGAAGAAGAAGAAGAAGAAGAAGAAGAAGAAGAAGAAGAAGAAGAAGAAGAAGAAGAAGAAGAAGAAGAAGAAGAAGAAGAAGAAGAAGAAGAAGAAGAAGAAGAAGAAGAAGAAGAAGAAGAAGAAGAAGAAGAAGAAGAAGAAGAAGAAGAAGAAGAAGAAGAAGAAGAAGAAGAAGAAGAAGAAGAAGAAGAAGAAGAAGAAGAAGAAGAAGAAGAAGAAGAAGAAGAAGGTATTTCTATGGAACCGCCAAAGTTAAGTAGCAACAATGATGAAATGGATTGAGAAGCTTCAAAAATAGTGGTAACGTTTCAAATGATTTTGCTTGTAAACATGAGCAATTGTTATTTTTTGTAGGTGAGAAATTCAATTTTGATTCAATCATGTTATTTGTTCCTTATGTTGTAAATTTACCATACTTAGATAATCCTTATGTTATTAGCCAACGATTATCTACTGGTGTTATGTTATTGCTACTATTGGCATTGTGTTACAACTTACAAGTAGCATATTGTGGGATTGTTTCTCTTGTTCTATTGCCTTGTTAGTTTTTCTAACATTTATGTAGTGGATATTTTGTTTAGAAGTTGTCGTAGTTTGTGGGTGGTGTGTATGTTTGTGCCTTGAAGGTTATTTTGATGTTTTTTTTATCTATACAACTTGTAGGTTGTAACTTGTAAATTTATAACTTATACATGAATTATGGATGTTATTAGAGAATTTTCTAGATCTTCTAATTTTGTTAAGTTGTTGTTGGGCATAACTACATCTGGCAAAAGTTGACCTTACCCAAAAAATTCGAAAAATACCAACTCGATCTATCCGAAATTCGATATGATTTTATCTAAATAATTAAGAGCCCAAAACCTCTCCGACTAGATCATATTCATATCTGATATCCGATATAACTCAAGAAATCAAAGGCCTAAGTAAACCCGACCCGACCCGACCCACTCCTTACCCAAAACCCGATATAATCTGAAAAACTATAAATCTAAAATAACCTAACCCGACATATTATTTTTTTGAAATCTAATATAACCTAAAAAAATTATAAATTTATAAATATTCAACCCAGTACTATCTTAAAATTAACATTAATCTATAACTCAAAATTTTCAAAACTTCATAAAATATAAAATAATATAGATGTGTAACTTATCCACACTAGTACTCACATCAAAATCTAGAAACAATATACTTTCTTAAAGTTTATATCACTTCTTATGAATATATAAAATATAATATGAATATCCATTGATACCAATATTAAAATATAGAAATAAAAGTAGATAAAAAAGAAGAAGGGAAAACTCTACTATGTCATATAAATATTAGTTCACTTCCATTTAATACCATAAGACAATAATAGTGTAAATACATCTAACACCTTAAATTCAAGATACAAACATACAAGCCTAAAAGACACCATATCAACACTTAAAAAGCCTCAAAAGGTATATATTCACATTGATACCTCAAAAAAATATATGTAAGCCTCAAAGGGCACAATATAAGCACTTCCAATACTTGTTTAACCTAAAATACAAATATGCAAGGCTCAAAAGGCTTACCACATGTTGGTAGCACTACAACCAAAAGCATGGAGCTTATAGCAAGATGATCATCAACATTTATAGACTTACCTTATGTTGGTAGCTCTATTAACAAAACAAAATCTATATAACTAAACCAATTCAAACTAGTTCTAATATTCAAAAGTTTCTGCTATATTGGATATACACAAAAGGTAAGATATGATAGCTCAGGTAACATGGAATGAGTGAATACAATCTAAATTCTTCTATTATACGCAAGATGATCAACCAAAAGTTGTTTCCAATCCCTTGCCTTCCAAGCCCTAAGGGCTAACACTAGCCACAAAACATCAAAACGTAAGCTTCAACATCAAAATATAAGTAGCCATCGGATGCTAACCTGCATAAATCATACAACCTAATAACATATTATCCAACATCAAATACTACTATCACCTCAACAAAGAAAAGACATTAGATGATACAAATTTGTGATATATAATTACCTTTTTGAAAAAAAATAGTCTAACAGACTCACACACAATTCAAAGAGCTTTTGTTAGTTTTCTCACTTGTTCTCTAACAATGTCAACAAAAGTGAGGAATAACCAACATAGCAAAAATACAGTAGCTTGAAAAAAATTACCTCCAACTCTTTAATTAGCCTCATTTTTTGGTTTAGAAAATTCCACAATAGAACCATCTTTTTGAAGATCTACACAAATACCAAAAATATAATTTATTTCACTAAAAGTATAACTATAATAAAATAAATAGATTTACATATTCAAATTAGCTCCATATTCAAATAACTAAATATGTGTTGTTACTAATGTATCAACATTTTTTGGCAAAATAGAAATTTTCCACTTATTCAATGTCCTACCACTCATACCAAAAGTAGACTCTGAAGCAACTATGATGATTGGAATAGCAAGAATATATTTTTCCATGGAACTAAGTATTAGAAAATGACTGGATTTATCCTTCCAATAAGAGAGGACATCAAGCCTAATCAATAACTCATAATTTGAATTTCATGATAGCTCTCTAATTCATTGTTTCCAATATTGCTAGCTCCAAGAAATATTAAAAATTCAAATTCTTAAAAAAAAAGAAAAAAAAAAGAATAAGACTATTTATAAAACCATAATAAAAAAAGTTAACTAAATAATAGGATGAATATAAAAAATATTAGTAAAATTAATATCTAACAATAATATTTTACCCGTATGTCATCATTTCTTTGATAAGTGTTGACTGCTCTTTGAATAAACATGCCTGAAACACAATAATCTACTTAGCAATTATCCTTATAATACTTGTATAAGTCAAGAAGTTAAGCATACACTTTTTTGGCCACCTATGAACCCTTATTGGTTTCATACAATTTTGTGAAAGCAAATGTCATAAAATCAAACTTGTAATGTGGATCAAAAATTATAACAAAAGCTAGAATCATAGAGTAGTCTGACCAATATTTCCCAAATATTTCATACATCTGAGTTTCCATTTTACTAATGTCCATATCATCACACAACATTGCCTTCTCTAGGCACCTTTGAATGGTCCATACATTAAAGAAGTATAGATTGGATGTAGGAAACTTCTTTCTAAAAAACAAAATTGCAATATCGTAGCATGGTTGTAACAAATCACAATTTTTTTTGTTTACCTTGATCCATTCATTACTTAAAACATGTCACTTGAAATTAGGTTCATTCAATGCGTAATAGTCTAAAGTGTAACACCCCAAAATTCACTACAATTTTTTTTAAAGCGAAAGTAATTAAAATATTTAATTTAAAACCCATGAATTTTGGGGATGTTACCGCCACACTTAGTACCAGATCGGTTCACTCCTACAGTTCCGGTACCAAGTGCTAAGGCTAAGAAAATACTATTAATAACACTATAAAAATCCAAATTTATAAAAATGAGAATCAGAGTACGCGCAAGTCTTACATAATTCGAAATACCAGCTATTGTTTTTCCAGATAATAACTAAAAAACGTTAGTAAAATTGTTTCGACAATTCAAACATAATAAAAGATAACATGAGTCATAAATTTAAAAAGGAAAATGGCCACGTCACTCTAGAGATTGATCCAGCCCAGCTATCACTCCGCCCTTCCTAATGTCCCGTAGACATCGATAGCATCAAAGTAGGTGTCTCCTACCTGCAACATATCAGACAAGCCTTCTGCTCGTGGGAATGAGCAGCACCCATGAAACGGGTGATCAGTACGCTACGTACTGAGTAAGGTAACCGAGTACTAAGGCCGGCATATAACACATTTAATCATGCAGGGTAATTATCAACATACAATTGCAAACCTACACATATAATATATAAAAGCATAAGGTGAAATCCATAACTTAAAATCAATAAGTCCACACATGGGGCCCAAAAAGGTCCAGGTTAATTATTTAATTAATCTTTTATTCGAAGTCGACACACTATGCCTTTTATTAGATCCATGCGAAAACAGGAACACCCCACTATTATAACCTATGGGCCGGTCACACATAGAGCATCATGCCCTAACCACTATTATTACCGGTGGATCGGTCACATATAGGGTAAAACCCTAACCACTATTCCTGATTGGTGGATCGGCTTGGTTCCTGCTCGCATGGTGTTCCACTATAAGTAATTAGTATCTTTTAATAGCATTGACAACTCTGGTTTGTCTTCATTGAGCTCGGGATCCCCCACTATTATAACTGGTGGACCGGACACATATAGGACCTCATGTCCTAACCACTATTATTACCAGTGGATCGGTCACATATAGGGTAAAAACCCTAACCACTATTCCTAACCGGTGGATCGGCTGGTCCTATCTCAATATTTTCCACTTTAAGATATTAGTGTCTTAAATATTTTATTCAAAAACATTTGTCATTCACAAACATTTGCTCTGACATGCATGACTAAATCCATACAAACCCTAACTCCCATGCAAACCCTACTCCATGCAAACCCTAACTCCACGTAAACCACACTTCCATGCAAACCCTAGCTCCTATGCAAACCCTAACTCCAAGTAAACCACACTTCCATGCAAACCTTAGCTCCCATGCAAACCCTAACTACACGTGACCCACGCTTCCATGCAAACACTAGCTCCCATGCAAACCCTAACACCATGTGACCCATTCTTCCATGCAAACCCTGGCTCCCATGCAAACCCTAACTCCACGTAACCCACGCTTTCATACAAACCCTAACTCCCATGCAAACCCTAATTCATATGTAAACCCCAACTCCACTTAGATCGCATTTCCATGTAAACCCTAATTCACATACAAACCCTAACTTCATGCCATTTCATGCAAAAACCCTAACACCATGCATTTTCATGTAAAACCCCAACACCACATTGTTACACTTTCCATCATGATTTTACAACCCTAACATGCATCTTAAGGCCATATCATACAATAATAACATAAACATACACTTAATTCTCATGCCACAGTTTATTCACACCAACATACTTTAACTCTATAATCATGCCACATACAACATAATTAATAATAATAAATATAGAATACGTGGCATATGAAGCACATAATGCATATAAACACACAAATGACCTTAGTAAACCCTTACTTAAAACGTCACCGGTCTTGGTGCACACTCCTATTCCACTTGAGGAATTTGACTGGGTTCACCTATTATATAAAAATATACTAGAATTAGGCTCCCTCATAAAATTTTATTATTTTGTAACTTATTCTAAGACTTGATTTTTAATTAATACAATATTACACAATAATTAACTATACAAAATATTACTTAAAAATACAAATAAATTACCATTTTCATTCGAAAAGAGTGGTGATATAAGGGTTTCTACCCTTCACCAAAGCAGTATTAGTAATAGTAATAGTAATAGTAATAGTAATAATAATAATAATAATAATAATAATAATAATAATAAAAGTAAAACATTATTAATAATACTCTTATTAGTAGAATATTAATATTAATAATACCATAAATCTTACAATTACAAGGTGGCTTTCTAAACCACCCCATTTAATAATAATACTATTTGAAAATGTACTAATGATATTAATATTATATATATATACTTATAATATAAAAGTTAATAGAGCTAATAATAATAATATAATTAGTAATAATGTTAAAAATGTTAATAATAGTAATAAAAAGTAAAGGTGCGAGACTTAATTAAAATTTTAGGTTTCTACCCCTCCTGAAATAATCACAATATTAAATATATAATTATACTACTAATAATAATAATAATAATAATAATAATAATAATAGTAAACATGTAATAATTCCATTAAATAACTAAAATTTGAGAATAATAATTTATCTAACTCAAGAATACTCCCAAACTTGTCAACAAAATTTAGCAATTAGGATACAGTTGATAATCATAATATAATAATAATTAAAATTAAATTAACATTAAAAATTTGGATATAAGCAAAATAATTTTCAATAAATCGAAGGAAAGTGTTGAAAAGGTCTAGGGTTTCACCTTGAGTTGGCGGGGATGGGTGGCACCGGCGGTGGTGCCCGGAGGTGGCCGGAAAAGTGATCTAAGAGGGGTGAAAATGAAGAAAAAGAGGGGAGGGGGAAGGAGAAAAGTAAAATAAGTTTATGGGTAGGTGGAGGAGAATTAGCAGGAGATTTTGAGTGGTTTAGAGGGTGGAAAAAGTGGCATATGTGGTGGTGGACGGTGGTTTAAGGTTTCGGGGTAAAAATTCCGGTGAGAGAACTAGCAAACTTTGCACGGTTATGGAGGCCCGTGCAAGGAGAATCGAAGGATGTAGATGGTTTATTTAGCTAGAGGGCATTGTAGGGAATAGTTTGGGAGGCAGAGGTGGTGTCGAGGTTGGCTAACGGCGGAGGAAAGCATGTCTAAAGTGGCGGTGGAGTACATACTTATAGTTAGGGTTTCGAGGAAAGGAAAGCTCGATTTCAGGCCAAATGAGGGGTATTTATAGTGGTGGAGGGTAGGCTCGAGTGCTGGAGGTTACCAGAAGGTCAAATTTGGTGGAAAAATGGGGTGGTTATGCCGTTGATCGGGCGACACAATTTTAAATTTTTGCCCGACCTTCGTGAGGGAAATGGGGGCAAACATTGGGAAGAAAAGGAGAGTGAGGAAATTAAAATTGAATTGTGTGTCGAGGGGAAGAGAATGGGTGGGAGAAATGCCGTTCAAGACACGTGTGGCCGGTGGTGCCATTTTCGGGGGAGGTGGGGAGGTTGTAGTTATGGCGTCGGGGAAGAAGAAGGAAGGAGGAGGAAGAAAGGTGGCTAGGCCGGCGGTTCAAGGAAAAAGAAAAGAAAACTAGCCGGGTGCGAGGTGAGGGGGAAAAATTAAGTGAAACACAGAGTTTAGGTGGAAAAGGGAATGAAGAGCGGCGTTCTGGTGCGGTCGAACGCAATAGAAAAAGGATAAAAATCAAAACATAGCGTTCGAGTGGAAGAAGGAGTCAAAACGTTGCGCGGATTAGGGAGGACGGAGGACGACGCGCGGGCCGGGCCTCGCCAAAGGAAAAAAAAGGAGAAAAGAGAACTGGGCCGCTGTGCTGGCCCAGTTCGGGGAAAGAAAAAGAAAAAGAAAAGAAGAAAAAGGAAAAGAAAGAAAAAGAAAGAAAAAGGAAGAAAGAAAAGGAAAAAAGGAAAAAGGAGAAGAGAATAATAGGAAGGTTGGGTTAAATAAATTAATTAAAAATATTTGAGATATTTAAAAATAATAATATTTAAATAAAATAATATTTAAATCCCCTTTTTAGGCTAAATTAGGATTTTTAAAAGATTTTCCAATAATTCCATTTTAAATCAGTAAATCACTCTAATTTTATTCAATTAAATTATTTATAAATTTAACATTAATTTAAAACTATTTTCTTTTTCTTAATTTAAATACAATAATTTATTTAAATAAATTCCCAAATTAAAATCTTTAATTAGTTAAAATACCCAAATTTCCTCTAACTACAATATTTATAAATTTCTTCTTGATTCGCCCTAATAAATTTCCTTTTTTTATTTTATTTTAATAAAGATAACTTACGTAATTAATTTCCATAATATAAATCTTATTTAATAATAATTAATAAAATTAGAATTTTTGGGGCATTTCATAAAGCCCAACTATAATGTAATGCTTTACTGAGTATCAAATATGTAGAATTCCACTTGGTTGCAACATCTAACCACAACTTTGCATAAATAGATATTTTCAACTGCACAACATATTCATGAAACTTAATTATCCTACCTTCTAATGCATCTATATACTTGACACTTTCTCAAACCTTCACCACACATTCGTTAATGTTTTTCATTCCTTCTTTCACTATCAAATTCAAAATATGAGTTGAACAAGGAATATGAAAAAATTTCCCATCACACACCAAGTTTCC
Organism: Tamarix austromongolica; assembly: GCA_039764185.1. NCBI lineage: Eukaryota > Viridiplantae > Streptophyta > Magnoliopsida > Caryophyllales > Tamaricaceae > Tamarix > Tamarix austromongolica. The sequence goes on along the minus strand of CM077816.1, from coordinate 47,801,207 downwards.
CAATAGCTTGGATTTCATATTCATAATCATATTGATCATATTCGACATATTGTCCACAGTCATGGTAAAAACCTTTTTTCCAATGCACCAATCCATTATCAATGAATGTAACAGATCATATATCTCTACACCAGTGTGGGGAGGAGGATAATAGTAAAAACTTAACAACTTATAGTTCAATTCCAATTATCATCAATATAATGTATAGTGAGAGTAAGATAACCACATTCTGTGCATGTTGTCCTTATGTAACAAGTTAAGAAAATCTTACTAGAAATGTTTCTTAATGCTGCTTTAAGAATATCCTTAAATTCAGCATGCTTCTCCTAATAAGTTTTCTTTATGTTATTTCTACAAATATGTTTGACATTCGGATTCAAATACTGATAGCCTTTTCTCTCTCCTTCATACTCAACATATGAGAATGGTAGCCCATGTTTCATTATTGACTCATAAAGCAACTCACTATATAATTTTTGACTAAATTGAGATGTAGTCATGCAGGACCCATCAAGATTTTTGTACTTTGAACACCTTACTAAGTATCTCTTAAAATTAGATGTGCCATTTTTTGATTTGGCTCTATATGATACCTCTTGGCAATGCTTACACACACCATACTACTTCTTCTAAATATCTTCATAACAAGCATACTCTTTCCATACCTTAGTCTTTCTCTAAAGATTTATAGGGACCCAATCCTCACCATTGACATTAGGGATTGAAGTTGGAGTCGGTACTTGATCATTTTTGATATATTTAGAATTAGGGGCTGCAATTTGAAAAAGTGTGAAAATAATAAGAGATAATATTTTGAATCAAATAATAATAGGTATCAAATATCACCAATGCTAAAGATTAAAGATAAATCAATACCTCTACTAGCAATAGATGAGAAATCATAAGTGTCAAAATGATCTTCTTGTTCTGGAGTCCAAAAATTTTCCTCCATGAATTTTAACACTACAATATTATCAAGGAATACATGAATTATTGATGATTAACATAGCAAAATATATTATTTCATACATCACAAAATTCAACAGTTAACATAATGCCTTTTAGTCTATCAAAAACCCTCTAACTGTTACCCCCTTTTAGTTGCACACCACCTACACCCTTTAGACTATAACTAAAACACTATTTCATGTAAACAAGGTCTCAAAGAAATAAAGATACCTCACTTAACATACATAATCAACGACATGATAGGACACATCCCATATTATCAGTCAGGACCCAGTACAATGAAAGGATGTTTCAAATTATTTTGATTTATTTTGAACCATCTTTCCTATAAGAATGACCACAACTTACATCCAAGGAAATGTCATAGAATTACAACATTTAATTAGATGGAAATGATAGATAGGTTCCCCATGAAAGGTAGGTAGAAATTTATAGAAGCACTTGACTAAGATATCTGAAATACAAAAATTGACACAACATAAGCATAAACATTCCCCTAACTCCAATTTGTAATCTTAATTCTTATGTCTTCCGTTTTGTTCAACCATGAAACTACCATCATGGTCGTATGAGTTCAACAAATCATAGGAAAATTGATAGTTCACTACATCTTCAAACAATTAGAAATAATTTCTCTCTCTTTCCTTTCAACAAAATACAAGAAGCATGAAATGATAAATTGAAGAAGAGGCGCATACTTTCACATATATTGTTAGAGGGTAATAGACTAACTGTTGGAGGGTTTCTGAAAGCAACATATATTGTGGGGATTAGAATTACGTGAATTCCCTATAAGCTATAACCAAATATCAGAGGTGAAAATTACTTGAATAAAGCAAAGAACAATGCCTTTGTGGTGCACGATGTTGGAGTGTAGCTGGAGCTTGAGCATGGAGGCTCGAAGGAGAAGCCAGCCAAGGTAGGCCGAGACCAAGGAAGAGGCGGTGGACTTGTAGGGAAGGGAGAAAAACTAGGGAGCTAGGCACAGGGATGGATGGATGGAGTAGAAAGAAAAAGAAGGAGAAAGAAAAAATGGTGGTGGTGGTGGTTATCAAAGCTGGAGAGCATGATGGAGGGATGGATGAAGTAGGGGCGATGGCGGAGGTTGAATGGTAATGATAACCAAGGAGCTCGATGAGGAGGTTCGACAAGAAGCTTGGCTGATGAGGTTATGGTGTGCGACTGAGGTGTTCGGTCTACTCGTAGGAAAGGGAGAAAAACCAGGAAGCTGCGCATGGGGATGGGTGAATGGAGAAGAAAGAAAAAGAAGAAGAAAGAAGTAATAGCAGTGGTGGTGGTTTTCGATTATTGTTTGACTCAACCATAACGTCACCACAGACACCACCAGCCACTTAAAAAGGTGTTTTGTTTGTTATTAGTCTGTTACAACTAATCTGTAAAGTAAGCTTGACTATATAAGTCGAAGCTTCTATTCTGTAAATAATTACCTCACAATTAATAAAAACAGCTTTCTCCCTTTTTCTCTCTTATCTCTGATAACATGGTATCAGAGCTTCATTCGACCTAGCTTCCACACTCAAAATCTGATTTCGCCAAACTTCAATCAATTTCACCCTAATTCTTCAATTCAATCATGCTGCCTACAATTCCCGAACATGGAAGTGGAACACATTCATCAATCAATGTCAATCAACATGCTAATTCAACCAATCAGCCTCTTGATCCATCGAATCCACTATATTTGAGTTCCTCAGATCACCCGGGCGCAGTATTAGTAAGCAAGAAATTCGATGGAACTGGCTTCTTATCCTGGAGAAGAGCTATGATTATAGCTATTTCTGCAAAGAAGAAACAAGGATTCATCTCAGGCAAGATTCCAGAACCAGCCGAGGAAGACCCCTCTTATGAAGATTGGCACCAGTGCAATTATATGTTAATCTCTTGGATTCTCAATTATACTGAAACGGCTAGTCAAATTTGGTCCGATCTCAATGAAAGATTTGGACAATCAAATGGAGCTTCTTGATTACAATTGAAGAAAGAAATCGCCAACACAATTCAAGGGACAAACAACATCACGAATTATTTTACTCGGCTGAAGAAACTCTGGGACGAACTTCAAGTAATACATTCTTCTCGGGTTTGTGGCTGTAAAGATATGGAGCAATTTCTTGAGGAAGAAAAATTCCTTCAATTCCTCATGGGACTAAATGAAAGCTATTCTACTATTTGGGGATCAATTACTGTAACCAAGCCGCTTCCCAGTTTAGGAGAAGCTTATTCTATGCTTCTCCACGAAGAAAAACAAAGAGAGATTGGTTCTCATTCCACTCTATATCAAGATCAAATATCACTCAGTGCTCAAGCCCAGAGAGGTTCTAAGTTCGACAGTAAGAAATCAAATCTCACATGCAGTTATCGTAAGAAGACAGGACATATCAAGGAAAAGTGTTATCGCCTTATAGGTTTTCCTTCTGATTTCAAGTTCACAAAGAACAAGAAGTTCTCGACTGTTGTTCAAGGAGATGATCAGGATAAGACACAAGTTGAGATACAGTCAGAAAATAGTATTCAACTAAATAATGATCAGTGTATGAAGTTGCTTTCTCTCCTGAATCAACAATCCCAGGCATTCCTTTCCAAACCAGCAGCAGGTAATTCTCCATCTATGACCTCTCTGTCTTTTGGTTCTTTGACCGGCAATTATTGGATATTGGATACGGGGGCCTCTGATCACATGTGTTCCCATAAATCTTTCTTTTCATCTCTTTCTCCAATGCCTAAACCGTACACTATCACCTTACCTAATGGTCACTCTGTCAACGTGACATACACCGGCACCATTACATTTCTTGATTTTACTCTTACAAATGTTCTTTATGTTCCCTCTTTCAAATAAAACCTAATCTCTATTAGCAAGATATTACGTGAAACACCTAATATCATCTCTTTCACTGATAACCTCTGTTTCATGCAGGGCCCTTCAATGAAGAGGCCTCTGCCTCTTGGTAAGATGCATAATGGCCTATATCTACTGCATCCCAGTTGTCAAGATCAGTCCCAAGTTCCAGTATCATTGTTATCTTCTGTTCGTGATTCTTTCGTGGATTCAAAAGATACATGCGCTATTTGGCACATTAGACTAGGCCATGTACCTTTTGAAAAATTACAAAAACTCAATGTACTTTCTCCACAACATAATAAAAATACTATTGTTCCCTGTACTGTTTGTAATCAAGCAAAACAACATCGTATGCCTTTTCCACAAAGTTCAATTCATACTATTGCTCCTTTTGACTTAATCAATATAGATATCTGGGGACCATATCACACTCAAACATATACTGGACACAAGTATTTTCATACAATTGTGGATGACTTCACTCAACACACTTGGACTCATCTCATCAGTACCAAAAGTAATGCTTTCACCACACTCAAAGCCTTTATCACAATGATTCAAACACAATTTCATGTCACTGTTAAGGCAGTTAGGAGTGAAAATGCTTTTGAATTAGGTTTAAGCAAAGAAGCTTCTTCATATTTCCTTTCCCTTGGAATCTTACATCAAACTTCCTGCTCATACACTCCTCAACAGAATGGAGTGGTTGAAAGGAAGCACAGACACCTCTTAGAGGTAGCACGTGCCTTATTATTTCAAGCCAAGGTGCTACCTAAGTTCTGGGGTGATTGTGTTCTCCATGCTACCCATATCATAAATCGACTTCCCTCCAAAGTATTATAATACATCTCACCACATGAAAAATTATTTGGCTCACCTCCCGATTTCTCAAACCTCAAAACATTTGGGTGCCTATGCTATGCCTCAACATGTCCAAAACCTACAGATAAATTTCTGCCACGCTCTCACCCATGTATCTTCCTTGGGTATCCTCTTGGAAAGAAAGCTTAAAAACTTTTTAACCTCACCACACAGTGCCTCCAATACTCACGGGATGTAATTTTCTATGAGAACCACTTTCCTTACCATCAAAATACACATGGTACAACATCTGACACATACTATCCTTTCCCTGTCACAAATCATTCACCTCCTGTCTCTTTCCCTCCTATTAATCCTGCTGGCTCACCAAATTCTGATCCACAACAATTTTCTGCTCCACGAATCTCAACCACAGAGATAACTTCACCAACAGTTACACCTTCACCCAACATCACCCCAATAGAATCTTCTTTGCCAGACATGTCACCAATAACTAATCCACCTCTCCGATGAACCACGAGACAAATAAAACCTCCTTCCCATCTTCATGAATTTGTGTGCAATGCTGTTTCCTCTTCCTCTGAGTCTCACCCTTGTCCCCACACTATTACAAATTCCTGTATTTCTCTATCTTCCCCTTGTCTCCCTTCTCATCACCACTGTTTCTCAGTTTCCACTCACAACATAGCACATGTTCCAGAACCCCTATCTTATGCCCAAGCTGCTGGAAATCCCAATTGGCAAGAGGCTATGGACAAGGAGTTTATTGTATTACAAACCAACAACACTTGGGAACTTGTTAAGCTTCCCAAAGGTAAGAAACCCATCAGTTGCAAATGGCTATATAAAGTTAAGTATCATGCTAATGGAAGCCTTGAACGCTACAAGGCTAGGCTAGTGGTCAGAGGTTTTACACAGAAAGAGGGTGAAGACTATACCGAAAATTTTTCCCCTGTAGTCAAAATGACCACCATTCACTGTGTTGTAGCTACTGCTGTTAAGTTTGGTTGGCCTCTCTATCAATTTGATGTTAACAATGCATTTCTTCATGGAGATCTCCATGAAGAAATTTATATGAAGCCTCCTCCCGGTCTTCCACTTCCTTCTCCTTCTCTTGTTTGTCGACTTAGGAAATCCCTTTATGGTCTCAAACAAGCATCCAGGCAATGGCACTCTAAGCTTTCTGAAGCTTTACTCTCTAAAGGCTTTGTACAGTCCCTGAATGATTATTCTCTTTTCATTAAGTCTTCCTCAGATAATTTGATTGTTGTGGCCATTTATGTTGATGATATACTTGTCACTGGGAATAACTCTGCTGAAGTTGATTCCCTTAAGGCCTTCCTCGACCACACTTTCAAAATTAAGGATCTTGGACATCTCCATTATTTCCTCGGTATGGAGTTTCTGCGTGTTCCTGAAGGTATGTTACTTACTCAACGAAAGTTTATCCATGATTTGTTAGATAAATTTACATCCCCAGACCTATCTCCAGTTGCTAGCCCTCTTGAGCTCAATCTTAAAATTCACCCTGACATGGGATAACCTTTGGATGATCCATCATTGTACAAGAAACTTGTAGGCAAGCTCAATTTTCTACTTCACACACGTCCTGACCTTGCTTTCTCAGTTCAGTACCTCAGTCAGTTTATGGGAGCACCTGATCAAGCTCATTGGTCTGCTGCCATGCATGTCCTACGATACCTCAAAGGAAAACCATCTCAAGGTGTCCTCCTTAATGCTACGCCTGATTTTGATCTCATGGCCTATTGTGACTCAAATTGGGCAGCATGCCCATTTAGCAGAAGGTCTGTCAGTGGGTTCCTTATTCTTCTCGGTGGGAGTCCTGTCTCCTGGAAGTCTAAAAAGCAACACACGGTTTCTCTGTCATCTTCTGAGGCTGAGTATAGGTCACTCAGGCGTGTTACTGCTGAATTAGCCTGGCTCAGCAGGCTACTGCATGAATTATCAGTACCTGATATCACTCCTGTACCAGTCAAGTGTGACAATCAAGCAGCCATTTATATTCCAAAGAATCCTGTTTATCATGAACGTACCAAACACATCGAGCTTGACTGCCATTATGTACGTGAACAGCTCCATGCAGGCCTCATTTCCTTATCTTATGTTCCTACTTCCTCTCAGTTGGCAGATGTATTCACTAAAATCCTCACTGGGAAATCTCATAATTCCGTTCTTCCCAAGCTGGGAATGGTTTCCCCTCCTCCAGCTTGCCGGGGGGGTGTTTGACTCAACCATGACGTCACCACAGACACCACCAGCCACTTAAAAAGGTGTTTTGTTTGTTATTAGTCTGTTACGACTAATCTGTAAAGTAAGCTTGACTATATAAGTCGAAGCTTCTATTCTGTAAATAATTACCTCACAATTAATAAAAACAACTTTCTCCCTTTTTCTCTCTTATCTTTGATAACAATTATAGAGAGCATGCCAGAGGGAACAGGTGGACCTCGATCGAATTCTAATGCCGAAGGATAAAAGAAAAGAAAGAGATGGTTGGTGGCTTTAAGAAGACTAAATGAGACAGTGCAAGAAAGAAGAAAAATAAGTAGCGGTTCGAAGTGAGTGATGTTGTAGAGTTGGTGTTGAATTGCTGGTGTTGTGGTGCAAACAAGACAAGGTGGGTAGTGGAGTGGTGCAAAGGAAAGGGTACTGTTAGTCTATTACTACCTAGTTACTACTTACTACTACTGTACCTGTACGTATGGAGAGGTAAGTAGGGATGGTAACGGGGCGGGTCGGGGACGGGGACCCCATCCCCATCCCCGAACCTGATAAGGAAAATTATCCCCGAACCCGATCCGATCCCCGTTTATTTCTTAACGGGGAATCCCCAACCCGATCCCCGCGGGGATGCAATCCCCATACCCGCCCCGATCCCCGATCCTCCTTCCCCGATCCCCGATCCTCGATAAGATCCCCGATCCCCAATCCCCTATAAACTTCCAAATCCCCGATCCCCGATACCCGATCACCGATCCCCGATAAGATCCCCGATCCCCGATCCCCTATAAACTCCCAAATCCCCGATACCCGTTACCAGGTCCCCGATCCCCTATAAACTCCCAAATCTCCGATACCCGTTACTAGATCCTCAATCCCCAATAACCGCCCCAATCCTCGATACATGTTTTCCAATCTCTGATACCTGCGTCCTGTAACTGTAAGCTGAAGAAAAAATAACTTAGAAAAATGAGGAATAATTTTAAACCATTCATAGCTCGATCCGCAAACAACCATGAATACCTGTAACCTCAACGGCTCAACCTGTGAAAATCGCAGAGTTCCAAAAAAAAAATAATGTCCACAATGATAATTTTGTAATTCTTATGCTGAGAAAAACAATCCTAATTCTAAAACATAAATTAATCAACCTGATTAATAATTAAAAATAAAAAATAACACAATAACTTTAGCTTATACAATCCATATTCTATAGACTATTCTAGAATAAAATAATAAAACCATAATGTATCCGTAGAAATTACAACGGATAACTCGCAAATTACAAATAAATAAACATACAAGTAACAAGTTTTGCATGATAATTGATAAATGACAACACTTCAAGCAATGCTAAAAATAAATTAGGTTGAGACGACGATAGACATCTTCATTCTTCCATCACAAATATTTTGCACTGCATCCGCAATTCCGCATATTGTCTTTATCAATCATTACATCCTGTGTTCCTGTATAAACAGTAGGCTATGCTCACAATCATTAAAGGACTAAAAAAAAATCTAGGATTGTACATTTTCGGCAATATAATTAGTTTACAATTTAATAGACTTACATATTCATAATAGATTTAGAAATCCATAAATCACGTCAAATCGCTCCCCGCAGTGTTGCTCTTATCAGTATACACCTCTGTTGCCTACAATTTGTATTGGAGGTTATACACACACACACACATATATATAATAGACATATATATATATACATATATATAATAGACATATATATATATAACAAAACGATAACTCAAAGCTAAAGAGCAATTTGTCTTTCATAAAACTAATTCTTTAGACACATGTATGTCTTTCATTCTTTTACTACTAGTATCACAACATGCTAATATCATTCGCAGTTTTCTAAGCTTTCCAGTATACCCACTTTTTTTTTTGCCATCAAAATGCATAATGTTTCAATAAATAAAATCCTAAAATCTAACTCTCTTAAAGAAATTCTCTCGAAAAAGTATAACTAGTGAAATACATCCAACACTAGTTCACTACAGTTCATTCTGCAATTTCTTGTACATTGCAGCGATGGACTTTTCAACCTGCAATGCAAGAAAAAAGGACCAATGGGTAGAAGTTTAACAAAACAATAACCCAAAGCCAAAGAACATTTTGTTTTCAAGAGGATTAGGTTGCTCTGATCTAAATGAAAATTTTTAATTAAATATTATTTCTATTTTACTCTTATTATTAACATAATTAATAATTTTCCTATTATTATAACAACTATTATTATCATTGCCATTATTATTATAATTATTATCACTAATTTCATTTTTTTCTTTTACTATTATCAAGATTTTACTGATTTTATATAATCTAATAGATCAACTCAAAAACTAAGTCGAGTAGAATGGGCCCTAATTCTTTATTCATTTATTTACTATTTAGTAGCATTACAATATGCTAAATATCATCTGCAGTTGTTTCAACTTATCCAATATGCCCACTTTTCTTTTCTTTCTTTCTTCCCATTTTTTTTAACATCATACCACATAATATTTTGATGAATAAAATCTTATTCTCATATAGAAGCTTTCCTTTTCAGTTATAACTAGCAGTGAAATACATGTATCACTACCCCATCGTCATACTTCTCACATTTTCTCAAAATTTAATTTGACAATCCAAATCTTCATTATATTACTTTATTCTTATATCTACATTGCTATGTAGAAAATATTCCTAAATTACCTCTATGGTTTTTGTAACAGCCCATAATATTCCTAAAATCTCATACATCCATCTCAGCCCATGATGTACATGTATGTATATGTGTGTGTGTGTGTGTGTGTGTGTGTGTGTATATATATATATATATTATGATTTACATGATATAACCCACATATTTTTACATACAACAAGGCCAAGAAATAGATCAATTACCTCTATATCAGCATCAACATCATCATTAAATTTTTGACACTCCGAAGTAGCTGTAGAGTTTGAAATAAAAAATAAATAGAAAAATAAGCAAATAATAATATTTACAATAAACAAAACTTACAGAAATAACTAAAAATATAGGATAATACCTTCAATTTCACTCCATAACCAATCTCGAGTACACATCAAAGCCTCTATGGTGTTAGGATGAAGCCTACTTCGATGAGCACTTATAACCCTCCCACTAGTGCTAAATGTTGATTCAGAAGCAACAGTTGTCACAGGAATAGCCAACAAATCCTTAGCAATATTTTGCAAATTGGGATACTTGTAACCATCCATCTTCCACCAATATAAGATATCAAAATTAGCAACAGTCCTTGGTGCAAGAGGATCCTCCAAGTACCGATCTAACTCCAACTTTATAATTTCAATACTAGAATTGGATTCCATGAATCTTTCTAGTCTACCACCCTTAGGAATTGGAGGCTTCGAAGAAGAACAATCTTGTGACCCTTGATGGACAACATGATATTGTTGTGATTTCTTCTTATATTCTTCAATTAGGTCACTTGCTACTTTTTTCACATCATCAATCTTCCCCAAAGATGCATCACCATAGACAAGAGGGTAATACAATTGAATGGTCTTTAACTTATACCTAGGATCCAAAATACTTCCAATTGCAAACAAGCAATTTATCTTATCCCAATACTTGTCAAATTTCTCTTTCATATTACTTACCATAATTCTCACCCTAATCTCATTTGAATTGATCCATTCATCAATTGCCAACTTAATCTCACACATAGTAGGGAAGAATAAATTCATGGTGACATACTTAGTCCCTGAAAACAACTCCGTTGCATCATAAAAAAATCTCTAATTTAGAAGCAATATCAGTCACATTTTGCCAATCTTCTTCGGTGGGAACTCTCTTATATAAAGGCTCACGTTGCTTCAAACGATAAAACACATCTTTATATTGAATTGCAGTGTTGAGCATTAAATATGTAGAGTTCCACCGAGTCTTACAATCAAGTTCTAGCTTCTTATTGCATTGAATTTTCATAAGCCTAGCTATTTCAACAAAATTTTCATCTCTTTTTGGAGTTGCTGTCCAAAATGCAACACTGTAACAGACATTTTCAATAGTTTCTGTAATTAATTCTAATCCATCCTTCACAACTAGATTCAATATGTGTGCAGAACAACACATATGAAATAATCTGCCTTCTAAGATAAGTGAACTCGGATGAAGCTTTTCAAAAATAATATCAACCATAGCGTCATTGGAGGTGCAATTATTGATTGTCAAACTAGAACACTTACTATCCAGGTTCCAATCAAATAAGCAACCAACAAGACAATTTGCAAGCACCTCGGCCGTATACGGACATGGCACGTACAAAAATCTAATAAAAACAAAAACAAAGTTTAGTAATTAATTTAGTTTATGTGTTGATTTTTCTTGTAAAACACATAGAGCTTACCTAACAAGCCGACTTTGAAGCTTCCATGAATCATCAATAAAGTGTGTTGTGATAGCCATGAATCCTCTTTTCTGATTACTTGAAGTCCACATATCGCTTGTCAATTCTATGCGGCTTGCATTTGTCTCCAACAACTTCATAGTTCTCTCTTTCTCAACATCAAACATTTTCAGGATATCACTTTTGATTGTGTTCCGAGAAACCACTTTAAATAATGGTTGTAAAACATGAAGGAACCTTCAAAACCCTACATGTGTAACCATAGATAATGGGTACTCATACAACACAATCATTTTACCAAGCTCCTCCCTTGCATGATCTTGGTTAAACTGATATGTACTAAGTTTTGATGACCCATCAATGGACTTTGTTGGATTTAAAAGACATTGTGTCATGGTCGCTTGCTTTTTATGTACACATGTCTTCAAGTGATCATGTAGATGCTTAGTACCATTCTTACTCTCTCCTCCCAAATGCTTCTTACAATAGTTACAAATTGCTTTCCATTTCCCTCCAACTGATTTTCTTTCGAAATGATCCCATACAATTGATCTTCTTTTTCTTTTTTTTGGCACTATCCGCATCCATGAGTTCAGTGTTTTCATCATCAGAACTCTGATTTGACACCTCCACATTAGCTTCAATATTCTCATCTTGACATGTTTGTGCTCCACTTTCTCGAGTTGGAGCACTTTCCATAATACTATCAACCTCTTTTTCAATGTTTTCCATATGTTTATTAAAAATAATAGATATTAATAACCCATACATCCCTATAGATTTAAAGAAAAATACATGATATATATTAACTTATATTGTAGAAATAAAAATCATTATGAAAGCTTAGGAAAGATTATGAGAGATTGATGATTTGTGTTTTTCACTTGGTTAGTTGGTTTTTCTAATTTTCAAAATGATTTCAACCTATATTTTATGATTATTTGTTTAGGTTAAACCTTTCAAGTGCATCTGTTTTGAAAGGTGTAGCTATTATTTTGAATACTATTGTTTTGCTGTTTTGCATATTATTGTTTTGCTGTTTTGAAAGGTGAGACTGTTACTTGATAATAACTCACATGCTGATTTTGCAAATTTGAGCATGTTTGGTAAATAATCTACGGACTCAAGATTAAATAAAATGATGCACAAATTTATTTGTATTTTACGACAGTCTACAACAAAGAGTGTAATAATTATTTTTCATTTGTTCTCTAGATCTTATACATCTCAGCTTGGTACCAGTAATATATCTTATACATCTAAACAGAAACCAGTAATATTTTTCCACCTAAATATAACAAAGTTGGGTTATGGAGAATTATTTATCTTCTTCATCTCCAAATAAGTTGTCTCTGCATATATAGAGATAGGCAGATAGCAGCAGCATATATGGACTATGGAGAGGCATAAAAAACAGCAACAACAACATATATGGAAATAGCAACAAGAAGAAGAAAAAGGAATTAGAAAGGAAAATTTAATCAATAAGACTTACCTCCCTTTAATTTCTGTGCATAAATTCTTGATAACACCAAACAAAAAATGGATAACATACACATGACATGACTGCTTCCATAATTATGCAGTGAGATTTCTTTTCTAATTTGAAAAGAAGAAGGAAGAAGAAGAAGAAGAAGAAAGAAAGATAGAAAGAAAGAAATAGATAACTAGGTGAGTGATAGATCTAATCTAAACTAAAATAAACCCCAAAAGAAATAAACCTATACCATATTCATATACAACCACATTCTTAAAGCAGCCACATTCTGATCAGGTACCATAACATAATTATTTGTGCTGTACAAATAGTGCACTTGCACTTTTATTTTATATTTTGCAGCATCATATACATGTATTGTCATATGGAAGCAGATCTATTTCTTAATGGATACCTATTTTCTGGTGGGTGATTAGTTGTTTACATGAAGGGTTCAATATTGCTTGTGTTCATGCCCTTTGTTTTTCTTTTTGAATGACATGTGTAGCTCAAATATTTACATCAATTACTTCATAGGACCTAGAAAAATGCCATTGATATGGTAGGAGATTCATCCTAATATATGTCATAGTCTTCACACTTCTGAAATACACTAGAAATGCCCATCTTTGAGGATTGAAGAACATACAGCTGCAGAGAAGTTCTAGTTAGATCATTCTATGTCTATATTCTACTTTTTCTTTACCCAACTTTATGTACTAGTTCATTGATGCTTTAAAGGAAGATGGAAGTTTGAAACTTGCTTGATCATTATTTAACCATACATAGTAGATGCTGCAAGGAGTTCAACCTTTTATATTTCATGTACATCTATTTTTCTTCCTATTTTTAAAACCATTGCCTAATGGAATGAATTTATTTTTTATGAGAAGCAATTTTGTGACAATGACTTGATCTTTGTGAATGCTGTACTACTGTATATCCTTATGTTATCAAATGCTTTATCATAAGCGTGGATTTCAAGGTTTTTTTCTTTTTTTCTAAAGCTTTAATTCACAATTTTGGCATGAGCTTATGTCACTTGTTTAGATTACAATCATGCTAAGCAAAAATCCAATAAGAAAGAAATCCACGCTAACTTATCTTCATATAGCATCTTCACTTAATTATTCTAGCAGTTTTTTTCCTTCATTTTCCCAACTACCCATCCTCTTTCCTAATCAACCATGAATCCTCAATCTGCCAGTCCCCTTGGTCCTTCTCCCTTTACAGCTGCTTCTATTTCCCCATATCTAAATATTTCCTTTCCGACTATCTATTAAATTGGACCATAACAACTACTATATCTGGTCATACCTAGAATCCTTCATCCTAGTTGATCTGCCATCATCTAGGCCATACCTGCTACGAGACCTCAATCATACAAGATAACAAGAACACATAACAATTAACAACTTCCCTCAATCCCTCAAAATAAAAAATGAAGCTGAAACAGGGGCAAATAATCAGCATTCACCAAAGTAAAATAAGGAAGAATAAGACAATAAAAAATTCAGAAAACTTGAACTCAATTCCAATTCACTCCATGGAAAGAAACAAGTTTAATGCCCCAAAGTCCAAACAATTGAAACAACCATCACCTCGCAACAGAGAAAGTCAAATATGAACGAAAACTTACCTTAACTCTATTTGTGCGAGTGCTGGAAGTCTGCAACGAAAACAATTTCTGCCACAGAGAACTATAGAAGAAACAATCAAACAAAACAAAACAACTTTCATGAGTCGTGACCCAAATTATAAGCCACTGCAGATTAAAACTTAAAAAGACAGTACCTTCACGCTCACTGAGGCTAAATTTAACGATTGCAACAGTGGCAGACTGGCATTGGTGGTTGTGGGAAAAGCTTCACTGACCACTGCTCTAGGTGCCGGGTTGGGAGGAAAACACACAATGTCAGCTATGGAGGACGACAGCGATGAAGAGGAAGGCTGGAAGAAGGAGGGTTACAGTCTTAGTCTTACAGAGCCAAACGAAACGACGGGGAGTCGGGGCGATGGGGACAAATAACAAATTACTGAAATTAGGTTAAGGTTACAGACTTACAGGTTAATGCCTCAGCGTCACAGTGGAGAGGCGAGAGCAGCAGACTGTGTGCAACATGCGGCAGGACTGCGGGCGGGGTGCCAAAGCCAAATGGGGTACGGGGAGGAAGATCGAACTCGATTCGAAGAGACGAAGACACAAGAGTCAAGACACAGACAGACAGGTTATAGGTAAAAATTGTGAGGTTCGGCCCGCACTGCCCGCCCAAATCTCAATTCAGCAAAATATGAAAATTTTTAATTCGGGGCGGGTTCGGGGACGGGGACCCCAAACCCATACCCGAATTAATCCCCGATAAAAATCCCCGACCCCGGACCCGATCCCCGAAATACTTTCCCGAACCCGAACCCGAATGGGGAATCCCTGACGGGGCCCCGAACCCGTGGGGAAAATTGCCATCCCTAGAGGTAAGAGGTTAGAGGCTTAGAGGTTTTATGTGTTTGGTTAGGGTTCTAGTTGGTTTTAAACTAATGTTGGGAATTAGCTTAGTTTAGGTTGGATTTTAGATAAAATGATAGTAAAATATTAAAATTAAAATTAATTAATTAAATCATTAAATAAATAAATAAATAAATAAATAAATAAGGTCAATTAATTTTAGGATATTATGAATTACTAAACATCCTATCCAAACTTACTATATTATTATTACTAATATTGTTATCATCATTATTATTATCGTTGTTATTATTATTATTATAAGATTATTATTATTACTACTGCTACTATGATTGTTGTTGTTGTTGTTATTATTATTATTATTTTGATTATTTTATTATTATTATTGTTATTATTATTGTTGTTGTTGTTGTTGTTGTCAATATTATTCTTATTATTATTGTTATCCAACCCTACTTTAATTTTACGCTTAATTATAAATAATAACAAAATTTTAAATTAAGGTATCTAAATTAGGGTTTATATAAACAAGGTATTATAGATGGGTATTGATTTAATACCAAACTAAAAAGTAATTTATTGAATAAGTATGTCACTATTTTGATACTTAACTAAGAAAGTAAACTTGATTTTACTTGTATACATACATACATACATACATACATACATACATACGTACACATTTACATACATACATACTAATCTAACTTTGTAATGAAACTACTCATTTTGATCTATAAGAAATATAAGGTTATAATGGAACTACTCATTTTATATTATGAAAATAGGTTAAGATTCTATTAAAACTACATGCTTTAGATTATGAAACTATCAATTCAACTAATGAAACAACTTATTTAAGCTTATAAAAGTATTCTAAGTTTCTAATGGAACTAATCTAAGTTTCTAATAACATTGATCATTTGCTATTATGAAACTAGTCATTATAGCATATTTATAATACTCTAAATTTCTAATAAAACTACTTATCTCTGCTTATTAAACTACTTAACATTATTAAGGAAAATACTCATTTTAGTTTATGAACCTAGTGTAATAGTTTTGTGAAACTGCCATAATTGTTTAATGAAACTAATGGTTCTCAATTCTCATTATAAGTAGTGGTTTTCACTAGATACACTCCTATATATATTCTTATCAAATATGGATGACACTACTCGAATTTACCAACTTAAGTGATATATTCTTATTATCAATTCAACTTGAGAATGTCAAGGTATTATGAATGCTTGTAAAGCCAACATCATAATCTAATTTATCAAATATTAGAACATACTTTTAAAATTTGTATGTGATATAACTATTATCAATATGCTTGTAATGATGAAGATCCCTTAAGAAAAAATAACAAATATGGAAAAGATTCATCAAATTCAACTCATTACCAAAGTGAGTTTAGAAAAACTTTGAAGAATAGGAGATAATAGGAAGAAACATCCTCCACTATAAACCTTTCTCAACTCAAGCTATGGAATAATATTGAAGATAGATATTTTATTCAAGCATCGTTGGCATTATTTCACTCACACAACATCATTCAAAAAGAGACGAAGAGAAGAGAGGAGAGAAACCAATGGTATGTAACCTTAATTAACTAAATTGAGTGCATAACTCTGCCAATTCTAAATGACATAAGAAGAACAAAGCTTTAATATATAGCTTCAATATATAACTTGGGTTGAACCAAATACATATGATTTCTTCCAACCCTAGGATAAACCAAATACAAAATATATAACTTCAATCCTATACAATAGGAATTGGTAAGGAGCATTTTAGCTTATAGAAGAATAATAGAATACATAGACCAACTAAACAGTTGAAACCAATTGAATACACTAACCTAAAAAAAATAAGCTTAAATTATCAATTACGCCCAACTAATTAATAATACAATATGATGTTTGGGTTAACAACTAATTATTATAATATTAAGCCTAGTAACTGTAGAACATGCCCTGTAGGCTACAAGTGATATGATATCCAACATATTTCAATTGATCAAGTCCACCAGAAGTTCCAACAAAGTCTTTAAGTCCACGATCTAGTGACCAAAACCCAAACAACAACTATGATATAAACCAATTGTCGTTGTAGCTTAAAATGAATATTATGTAATCATAGTCTATTCAGTTATTCAAAATGTAGTTATCAATAATACCAGTTCTAATATTTAAAACATTTGGAACAGTTATGAATGTATGTATATATATATATATATATATATATATATATATATATATATATATATATATATATATAGATATCAAGATTGCATCATAAGTAAAATCCAATCAAACAAGGGATTTTTTTTATACCAATTCTATTATAAGTACACATAAATAACAATTTGTAGCCTTAAAAACTATATGTTAGTATCTATACCTTGTACTATAACACCTAAAACATCATAGGAAAGTATGAAAAATCTAAAGTGAGGATGTTAATTATTCACTATAAAAATTGAACATTAATGTTTTTCATTACATCAACTATATTAAATAGTAAAAAGTTAATATTAGTTGGTCCTTTGTCAATAATGGTCATTATTACTTACTTTATCTAATTTAGCTTGATATGATCAAATCAAAATATATATAAAAAAACTAATGTGTTGTTATTATTATTTTTTCTATAACTGATATTCATTAATTACTATTATTATTGTTATCATTATTTTTGTATCATCATCATCATCATCATCATCATCATCATCATATTTATTAAAATTATGTTGATATGATGTGATCAATCTATTTGAAAAATAATATGAGAAGTACAACCTTAGAAGCCTTCATTTGTTATCAATTATCAATGGTTATTGTAAGTTAACATTATATAAGGACCATACAAGATATAAATATAATATAAACTTAAAATAATATTTGAACTCAATATGACCAAGCTAATAATGGAGTAAAATTATAATTTATACCTTAACATAAAAAGAAAAGTGATTCGATTTAAAAACTTTTAAATTTGAAACATCAAACACATCTCCAAAGATGAATTAATAACAAAATATTCTAAGGCCCCAAAACAATCTATATAATAATTCGCTGTTAATTGAATAAGATAAATTGAAATAAAAGATCTCAAAATAATTAACCTTTAATAACATCTTGGAATAAAAAAAAAGAAATAAAATGGCACAAGCATGACTCAAAACTGAAATAACCTGAATTTGATTCAAACTCGACCCAAAAATATAATAATTCGAACTCACCCGAGACCAATCCAAACCCAAACTAAAATTAGTATAACCCAATTTTACCATAATCCGAGTCCATCCAATCTTAACATGACCTGATTCGAGAACTTAGAATGATCCAAGATTATCTAATACCGAGTTGAGCCGAATCAAATTCGACTCAGCCCGACCTGATAAAATGATCCGATATTATCTAAAATCAATATGACCTAATTATTATGCAACTTGATCCAATAGTGACTTGACCTACTCGATTGTTAGCTCTAGGCATAGCTATTGCTTGTTGGATTTTGTGGGTAAAAATAAATATTACTATGTTATTCTATTAAGAGCTTCTTCAAATAGGTGGATGTAATGGAAGACTTTTTAGAAATTATTTTGGAGGCTTGTAGTTGGATATTTGTCTTTTTTTATTTTAATTTTTAGTTTGTCAATAATATATCTTATTTGTTAAGAAATATGTTGAAATTTTTTAGAAGATATTGTCATTTCTCCGGTTAAATGAGTTTGCTAATATGTAAATTATTTTATTTTATATAAAAATATGGAGTAATAATCAAAATGGTTCCAATAACATATTAATACTTATTAGCTGTTAACTTGTTATACATGTCATGGATGATGGAATTAGAGGAATAATGTTACTTTATACCATAAGTAATAACATATGATATAATAAATTAATAATGTGCTAATTTGCTAGTTGAGTAATATTAATTATTATGTGTATAAATTCATTTGATTGTATGTTTACAAGTTGTAAACTTGTAAAAGTAGTTAGATAAAGAAGATAAAAGATATTGAAAAATTATCTATTATACAACTTTATCACAAAAATTACTCCAATTCATTAACCTCGTAAGTAAGTAGTAAGTTTGATTTCATATAAGCATGTAATTAAAAATATGTTATTAATTGTTACTTATTTATTAAATTATTACTATAACTTTTTAATGTTGTATTTTTTTTTGGAAAGATTCATTAGGACATTATTAATAAATAAGGATGTCTAGGTTAAAAGTATAAAAAATAAATACAATTTATAAAACACTATATAAAAGCTTTTAATGAATTATGAAATATATGTAATTTATTATTATTATAACATATTTTTATGTCTAGTTGGGTTGATGGTGGGTTGGATCACTGCCGAGTTAGGTCTATGTTGGATCGAATTGTTATCAGATCATATTTATGACGGACCATGGGTTGGAATTGAATCAGATTAGATTAAGGTTGGATTAATTATTATTGAATCAATATAGGATAGGATCAGTATCAGATAGAATCATTATCTGATCGAATTTATATTAAATTAGATTATTAAACTTTTTAAATTTTATCGATTTGAATTTTACTCCGGTCGGATTGGATTGGACGGATCTTTTGACAGCTCTGCTACTTATGCCAAGATTTACCTTTGTTTTTTCATATCCCGGTACTAAGTGGTGCCCCGACCCTCAGAATGTCCAACCTGCTGACCCGCCTCCTCTATCCAATCACTCCGGTCCTCGTTTCCAATCCCTTCGGCTGCTTGATCACCGGAGAGTAAAGATCAATAAGAAGTGGGTTGATCAGGTTCCGATTCAATGGGAACCTTGCTCACTAGCCGATGCTACCTGGGATGATCGCGAACGGTGCCATGCTAGCGTCCCACTTTTCGATCTTGGGGACAAGACCAATTTTCCAGGGTACGACAATGACCCAGACCTGGCATTCACTACGCCCAACAGGAACAAGGACAGTATCTGAAGGATTATATTACCAATTGATAATTGGCCAGAAGAGCTACCGCTGGAGATCGCTAACATTCTAGAATCTTAGCATCTCTTAAATATATTTTCTGTTAAGTTAGCCCTCAATAGTGTCTTTCTGTTATAGTAATTTTATAGCCATAATGATGGCGTAGCTGAGTCATACAAGTATGTAAGTAGAGCCGTTAGGCTTTTTAGTGGGGTCAAGATGATCACTATGTGTGAATGTAGATACTCTATAAAAGAGCGACTGAATCTATTGAGAAGGCATGACCTTTATTTCAGTCTAAAAAATAGGCCCCAAGGAGCTGCCTCTGCTCGAAGGAGGCATCTTCACAACTCACCCTGTCAAAAACGTTTCTTGACCTCCCACCTTGATGCACTATTATTCACCCTATTTTTTGTAATAAGCACCAACCGTTATTTATGCACCTTTTGTCTCCCCACTTGTTGCCTACATCAGGTCACCGTACTCTAGAAACTAGAATCTACCAAATTATGCAAGTATTCTAGCCCAAGAGTTTGTCAACCTTTATTATACTCGAACAAAATCAAGTAGATTTTTAGTTGCGTACAGGACTTACTTGAAGAATATGATAATTAGAATACAAACATACTCTGAAAGCAAACCAGTTATGCAATGGTGGCTGTCTACTTCTTAATTCCAGCGAAGCAGTTGCTCGAACCAATAGGCAGACATCTTTGGATACCTTCTGAGAGTCTTGAAATCAACATATACTATGCCAAATCTCGAAGTGTAACCTAGTCTCCATTCAAAGTTGTCAAGCAACGACCATGCGAAGTAGCCTATCACATTTGCTCCATCATCAATTGCCTTTTTGAGTTGAGTCAAGTAACTTCTGTAATAGTTTACCCTCTTGGTATCATGCAACGCCTCTCTGAAGGTAACATTACCAGGATAATCCATTCCTGTAGTTGATCCCCCCGTCCCCAAAAAAAAAAAAAACCTTTTTATCTGTTATGCTGTATTTGACAACACAAAGAAGAAAATTTAGTTCTTACCGTTTTCAGACAGAATTATGGTAGGATTCCCATACCGTTCTTTAATGTATGTTATTGCCTTGTGCATACCCCATGGGACCTCATAGAGCCAGTTTGAGTTTGCCTGCATACCATTCATATGTCAAATGCGTTAGAAAGGTATCCCCTCCTGTAATTAACGCCTAGGTTATATGTGTAATTACCTGTGGACCTATCTGCACTCCCTGTTTAGAGTCTGAAAAAGAAAAAAAAAATCAGAAGAAGATTGAACTAACAATTGGACTCTAAATAGAAAAAGCAACCGAGATGAATTATGAATCATCATACAAGCAAATCCAGCTTGCCAATCCTGCTGGTAGCCAGGTGGCTTTGTTTTATTCTGTTTAGCTGGATTATAAATGTAGTAGGTAGTGTACTGGTTGATGCCCACAAAATCCATGGAGCCCTTCACCTTCTTTACCTCTTCTTGTGTGAATTTGGGCAGCCTCTTTCCAACTATTTCTTGCATTGTTCTTGGGTATTCACCGTATACAATAGGATGAATAAACCTACATTCATTAAAGCAAATGAGTGTATATGGGGATGGACTTAGCTTGATATGGAATCATGGATACTGCAAATGAACATACAAGATCATCAGTCAGTCATTACCATCCAACATGGAAGTCGCGTGCTCTTTGAGCAGCATAGTTGTCTGCTTTACCTCTGGTAAGTGGTTCATACCATGTAAAATCGAGGACAATTCCAATTCTTCCTTTTTGTTTGTCCTGTAATGTCATGAGAAAAGACATTATAACCTTTATGTTTTTATGTAATGATTTTTAACTATTAGATTTTACAATAGATAGTCCTATATATATGTGTGTGCGCGCGCACGCGTGCTTTACTTGGTATTTCTGACGGTATCTCTGCACTGCTGTTGCGTGCGACAAAATCAAATTATGGGCCACAATGTAAGGCTCTGTGGCCGAATTTCCTTCTGTACAGTTTCCATATGCTTTGGAGCATCTTGCAGGAGGAGAGAACCCATTGTCATACCCAAGTGCAGCAACAACTCTTGGCTCATTAAATGTTATCCAATCCTTAACTCTATCTCCAAATGTCTTGAAACAGAAATCTGCATAATATGCATAATCTTCCCTGCAGATTCCAAGTAACTAGCATGTTGTGTTATCTTATACATAATGTATGCTGATTTGAAGAGTCAAAACCTCATCTATAATAAGAAACTAGCTAGGATGCAAAAAATTAAGAACATTTTGTGGTACTTACACAACTCTATGGCTTAACAGGCCTTTGTATTTGTTCTCAAGAGCCTGTGGTAGATCATAGTGATATAAATTTGCATATGGGGTTATGCCTACAAGTATTCCAGAGATGCAAGAGAGTTAGTTCTTCATAGAGCGCTAAGACCTTGTCTTGGCATATAGTGTATGCTAAGCTACTTCATGTTGACGAAGATGGTATCATACATATTGCAATGGGAAACACAAGTTCTCTGTTTCATAGGGTTTGTCAAATCACTAGTACATATATATTACCTTTCTTAAGTAAGTAGTTGATCAATCTGTTATAGTATGCAACCCCTTTCCAGTTCACCTTACCGGTTCCATCTGTAATGCAAACATCAAGACGTCACCATGAATTGATACATTTATCCTCAACTGTATCTTGTCGTTAGTTGTTACTAGGACAATGATAAAGTGCTTGAAGACGGTTGAATCATTCACCTGGGAAAATTCGCGGCCAAGATATGGAGAATCTATATGCATCGAAATTTAGCTTTGCCATCATGTCCACATCTTCCTGTAGGAAAAATATAATTGTCATATTTGTGGGATGCAATATTTGCTATTGTTTGTTGTTGAATAAATGCTTGTCGAGATTCAAATCTCACGTCATAAGAAAGTAAATGGGAATAAAAATCTTCTATGGGACAAGCTGTGGTCATAGTGATTAATGTAGTGACAATAGGGTCATATGTGGAGTCAAGTCCGGCAAGTATGATCTGCAGCAAATCCGCATCATCAACCCAATGGCCAGAGGCAACAAGATTATCTGCTTGTTGCTTAGCATGAAGAAAATACTCAGACATGGACTTGTTACCTTTCTAGAGGGTTTGAAGAGCTTGACGAAGATGCATGATCCATGCTTTGGAGCGAGAGGCGTAGTGACTGTCAAGAGCAAGCCAAACAGCAAGAGAGTTAGACAAACCTACAACCTAGGCAAGCACTGGTTTTGTAAGAGAAGATCCTGATCTTGCTTTTTCCACTGAATGTATGAAGGATTAATTTTTGTGTCTGTGGGCTGAAGATGTTGAGGAGGGCATGGGTTTGAGCCATCAACATAGCCTTCAAGGCCATGGTCTTTTAATAAAGGATTGAACTGTGTGAGCCAGAGAGGACAGTTTGAGGAGTCAAGTTTAATGGTGATTTGATGTTGAATGTGAGTGAGCAGAAGAGAAGAAGAACAATCAGATGGAGCGATAGTAGTGGTGGAGGAAGAAGAAGTGGCCATGAGTGATGGATGCTGCAAGGATGGAACCCTCCTGATACCATGTAGAATTACTCGGCTTAGTTTTGTTTTGCATAAGTATAATGTTATTTATAATACAAGGTAGTTGCAAATTAATAATGGATGAGTCAAAATTGTTGTGGATCCAGCCCACATGTATTAGTAAAATGTGTATTTTGCTTTGTCCTAATGAATGGGCATTTGATAGCATTTTACTAATCTTGGATTAAGTCCAACTTGGGCTTATTATTTGGGCTTCTTAATTAAGCATTTGGTATAAATACTTGCTTTATAAATTAGGGCAATAGGAGAGGGTGTGAATTCAGAAAGTCACACACACAATTAGAAGCAAAAGAAGAGAGGAAGACAAAGGGTTGGAGAATAGTGATTTGCTATTGTTCAAGAACAGCGCTCAGAAAGTTGTCGATCGCCGGAGTTTCCACCGTTGGATTTTGCTGAAATTTGGTCAGCTTGTTGGAGACACATAGGGCCTCATTTTGAACGGTTGGATCGTCGTTTTGAGATCTGGTTTGTCTGTTATTGCAGCGAGACCGAACCTCTGATTTGTGGTGATATTCTTCACCTTTGATCTCTTCTTGCTTAAGCTCTTATGTATGTTCTTGTTGGTGGGTTGTGAATTGTTGTGAACCTGATTTGGGTGGTTCATTTTTCCCTCAATTTATCATAATAAGAGAAGGAAATAGGGTGGACTCCTCAAACGTCCCGTGGTTTTTACTCTTCACATCAAAGGGGTTTTCCACGTATAAATCTCGTGTGTTGATTGGTTCATTTTTCTAATCTATTCATTTGTGCTTGCTGCCCATAATTAGTTTTGCTTGGTGATTTTATTTGGTGAATTATTTGTGGTAGATTTGGGTTCTATTATTTGGTTGATTGTCTTGGTGTTGATCCTTGTGGGTATTATCATATATTACCCGGGTCCTTTCAAAAATCTCCTAAATACATGGGAGTTGTTATTTAGATATAGTTTGTTGTGGTAGAATATAAGCTGAGTCAACAATATTGCATATATAGAGCAAAAAAACCATTTTGTCAGCTCCCGTTCCCTAAAATGCCCACTCCATAGCGTGTTTACATAATCAACGAAATATGGGCTACAAGAATGTTAAAACTCAATATGAAGCCCCAAGAAAGTAGAAATTTTGTGTTAGGTCTGCTTTGTCTCGTATGATTTCAAATTAAGCAATGAAAGAGATATGTCATCAAATCATTTTTATGATTCTCTATTAGTTAAGAGCCATTCTCAACCGGATGACCAGTTGAAGAAATTCAGGACGCATCAAGAAGCAGGACCATGGAGAAATATTATGAAGAACATAGGCTAACATAGTCTGGCTTCTCAAGCTCTGATGACAGGCATAAGGACGGAAGTTGGTGATGGGAATAAAATCAGATCATGGATTGGTAACTGACCAGGTAGTGGTGGTCTGTATTCTCAGCGTCCCAAGATTCTTTTTCTGTTTCGAGGCAGCAACAGGTTAAAATCAAGGACGTGGGTTTCTGGAATTGTAGGATTTTGACATGAACCTCCATGCGGCGATGTCATTTATTCATTTGCGAAGAGGGGGAGCTTAGTAGAATGGTGAAACTGATCAAGGACATAAAAGCGAGCTGCAAAGAAGACACGTTCATATGGAAGCTCGATGATTATAGAAGGTCTTTCGGAGATGAATGGAGTCCTACATTTTTGACTTCTTGTACTTAAATGAATATCGAGCTGAATAGAACTCTGATCGATGGTGGAATGACTCGGTTCCGGCTAGGGATCAACTCTTTGGCTTGTTATTCAACAGAAAAAGTTGGCCAGAACAGAAATTATTGATGGAACTAATGTACAGTGTCCCATATGCAATCATGAGATTGAAACAGCTAATCATATTTTTCTCCTTTGTGCTATTTGTCTAAGGTTTGGCACGTGATATGTGCTTGGTGGGATTTTTATTGGTGAATACCAGGAGATATGAAAACGGCATGGGAGGCTTGAAAAGGCCCCACCACTGGTATCTTTCTTAATTGACTGGCAGTCTTGCTTTTATGCGGTCATAACGACAGTCTGGGATCTAGAAACAAGGTATCCCTTTGGTGCAAGGGGTGGCCTAAGGATTGAGGCTTTTAAGTGAATGACTTGCTGTTCCGTACAAATAACCATCCGTAGAAGTGCAGGAAGTTTTTTCATTGATAGGTGTGCATGTGCTCTGCTGTTCTTCGTTTGGGAGTGTTTCTGGCAGTAGAACCTCTATGTACATTTCCCTTGGGTTGCTTAGTGGTTGTGCGGCTAAGATGTGAAGCTTTGGTTGGCTTGCCCTTATCTACACTTGGTTGAAATTGAGTATCCTCATTTCTGCAGGAGTTGGCTTTAAGATTGAGATAGTTCCCCTTTCAGCAGGCCGGTTTTTCTCCCTTCTTCTTTTGTATCTATCAACTGAAGTCTTGTCTTTCACCAGCATATCTGGTTTGCTGCCTCTGTGGTCCTAGCTAGAGCTTTTTGTTAATTTTGACAAGTGCCTATTTCTAACACCTTCTTCGAGGTTATGGAAATAAGTATGTTTTAGTGGTTCTTTCGAAGGTTCTCATGAAAGGAATGTTGAAGATAAAGTCAAAATGGAGGGTGGGGTGGGGTGGATGACATAAGAGTAACAGGGAACGTGAGGCACGAAAGCAATTGTGTTTGCTGTATATTTATGAACTGATGGCCAATGGGTGACCACAGCTTTGAAGGACGAATGATGTTCAGAAGTTTTGGTCAGTAGTTCTTTCTTCTCATTATGGAAGTTTAATTTCGGCTCAAGCGTGGAATAGAATTCCTGCTGGTTGCCTTGTGGCTGTTATTCTCTTAAAAAATGTTAATTATAGATGAGCTAGAGGCGCATTTTATTGTGTCTTTGTTCACCAGCATGAGCGAAAAGTTTAAGCAGACGCCGAGTTTTTTATCTCAATGCTTCAGCGGTGCAGTATGGCTAATGTAGGGAGTATTTTTTATGTTTTTTAGTATATTTTGGTACATAGGGGAGTATCCTGTTTATGTTATCTGATATATAATAATTTAATTTAATATCTAAATTGATCTAATTTAAAATTTTAATTAATCAATCCGATATTTTTTTTTCAAATCAAGTAAGTGATGTGATTACTAAAAACCAAATAAATTTAATATCCGATCCAAAAAAATATAAATAATATCTGATCCGATAAATTATATACATATATATTCTAAATAGTATTTATTTTTCATAAAATTTTATTGTATATAACAATTTATGTGTGTAATATAAAATAAAAGTATTTATTATAAGTAAAATTTATACTTTTAAATTACTATTTTGATTAAATATTTAAATATTATTTAAAATTTGAGATTACTAATTAAATATAATATAATTTAAGACTCAAATTAAATCATTAGATCATATCAGTTTAAATTAGATCAATTTATTATTTTTTCGATCTAATAATATTTTATCCAATATATCTCATTTTTATTTAAAAATTTTGAATATTCGATCGATTATTTATTATCTAATTTGAATTTTTTAATATTAAAAAAAATATTTAATTTTTTAAATATTAAAAAAATTTACAAAATATTAAATAATTAAATATCTAAATTATTATATATTCAATCCATAAACACCCTTAATAAAAGGAGATTACTTTAAATAGGGGAAGGGGGGCCAAAGGAGATTCGGAGCAGGACTCGAAGTCTCGAGCCGGTGACCACCGTTCATGGGCAGATTTTTTTTAGTTGCAAGAGAGGGTCCCTTGTGATATTTTGCTATTTTTCCAAGAGGGATTTTAGTGCGTACGCTTAAGTTCGATATTTTACTTTTACGGGGTAGGCAAAAGCAAATGATAACCAAGTATTTTCAAATCCTTCTTCGAAGATTGTGGGGTTGTAGGCTTGTCCAGTGGGCTTGATGTGCTTGGTCGTATTCGACTTATTATTATTATTATTATTATTATTATTATTATTATTATTATTATTATTATTTTAAAGGACTTGTACTCTTGGTTTGAATTTTTTTATTTAATTTGATTAAAAAAAATATCAAAAAAATCTTATTACTTTTATGTGATCATTATTACTATCCTTATTTTAGAAATGATCTTATTTTGTATGATTATTGCTGTGTGATATGAAAAGTTTTAGCCTTTTCATTAACATAATACAAAAACTTATAAAATATTTGTATCATCCTAATATTTAAGTTCTTTATTCTTTTTTTTAGGATGTCCCATAATATAATTTACTTCTTAAAATAATTGTTGAAAAATATTTGAATTTTTCTTAATTAACTTTTTGTATTTATATTAAATTAATGCTAAATATGACATATTAAAGAAAATTAAAAGCTCATGAATGTTGACTTTTCAAATGCTTATCTATTTTAATTAAAACTATGTTAATGTTTCCTTCTTTAGGTGCTTAAAAACTTAAACTCTTTAAGTTTTCTCTTTAAAAAGATGGATTTTTTTCTCTTAATGCCCGAGCATATGGAGTCTTTTTTACACATTTTATTTTTGGAGCTATCTTTCTTAGAGTTGTTGAAAGGATAAAAGTGTTAATTTGAGATTCTTTTAGAAAAAAAAAGGTCAATACAAGACATAAAAAATGTTGTTATGATTCAACCATTGAAATAATCAAATGTAACACCTCAAGTTGATACAACCACGTAGGCGCTACTTTGTACCTACCTAATAGCACTTTGGACTCACAAGGGTTGCAAATGTTATCTTGGACTACTTTGTACCCATCTAATAGCACTTTGGACTCACAAGGGTTGCAAATGTTATCTTGGAGTGCTTCCTTTTAGTGTACTTTGTCTTTAATCATATGCTTTCGAAGAAATTTTTTAAAATTTATTTTGAAACTTTTCAAAAAAGTCACTCATTCCCAAAATTACTTTACGACAAGCATACTTAACTATAGAGTTCTTAGGATGAAATTACCAAAAGAATGACGTACATTGCTATTGATATAGGTAGCCATATTAATCTTTATAATACTTTTTTTAATTTGGGAGTATTATATTCACCCTCACTCAAATAATGCAACATCCTTGCTGCACCCTGACCATTTATTATCTCATTATAGTTTATCATGAGAATCATCTTGCTAAGCAGCTAACTGGCTTATCCAAGTTCAACTAGTGGTCGTAGTCCGTGTCGATACGGCCATACAGGGGCCCTTTGTTAGCCACTTGATAGAACCCTAGACCTATAAGGGTTGTAAATAATACCCTAGAGCACTTTCAAATTGATCAGTTGGCCCTCACAGATTAACACGAGTCCTTTCAGTATGATTTTTACTCACTTATGCACTTCCTAAGAGTGCTTTGGAAAAAAAATTACAACTTTCTAGGAGGGTCACCCATCCTAAAAAGTTCTACACAGAAAATACACTTAAGTGTAGAGTTATTAGGATGTAGTCATCAAAAGAATGGTATAACAAATATAATTAGTCATATCAATCCTCATAATACTCTGTTCAATTTGGGAGTATTAAATCAAAATTGTATTGTTTGTTTAGGCCTTCAATGTACAAGTTTTATGAGCTTTGACAACCAAGTTGTTAGTTATTATTTACAAGGCAACATGATAGTTAGTGTGTTAATAAAAGACACATTGGTTGTTAACTTATGTGTCATATCTTAAGCATTTTAGATTGTTATGTTAGTCAGAGTCATACTACAATCATTCAAAGTTTTTTATGGTAGTTAAGGGACAAGTCAAAGGTAGTTATAGTTGTTATATGACAAAATAAAGCTTCTGTAACCTATACAAAGGCATAAAATTATGAATCTATAGTATCACATATGTAGATGATTTGACTAAAATCCTCTCAATAAAATTTCTCTTTGTATGTCTTGAAATATAATTTTTTTATGTGTTTTTGAAATACCCCAATACCCTAATTTTAAGAATTATAGCTAATTAAGGATTTATTATGAAAATTAATTAAATTAATTATTTTATTAAAATAATAGGGAGTAAATAAGGCCAAATTAAGAGGAAATTAATAAATAATTTAATTGAAAAAAATTAGAGTGTTTTGCTAATTAAAATAAAATTTAAGAAAAATATTTCAAAAACCCTAAATTAACCTAAAAAGAGAATTTAATTATTATTTTATTAAAATATTATTATTTTTAAATATCCCAAACCCCCAACTCACTTATTTTTCTTTTCTCTCATTTTTCCCTTTTTCTTTTTCTTCTCTTCTCTTTCCTTTTCTTTCCTTCCTCTCCCTTCTCTTTTTCTTCTTCCCCTTCCCTTCCCTGACCTGGGCCAGCCCAGCTTATGGCCCAATCCCTCTCCCTTCTCCCTTCGTCCTACGCAGCCTAAGCCCACAGCGCTGCACCCCTTTTCTTTTTCCCCTAGCCGGCCGATTCCCTCCTTCTTTTCTTTCTTTTCTTTTCTTCCCTGACCACCCGGTCCACCCCTATCTTCTTCCTCAATCTCTCCCTTCGCGACCTACAACTCCCTCCTCCCCGACCTGCACTGTGAATTCCGCCGCCGACCAAGCTTGATTGACCAACCAACCTTCCCCTCTCTTCTCCGCCGATTCGCTTGCCTTTTTGACTTGAACAACCTTCCCCTCTTCTCACGCGCTATTTCTTCTCTCCTAACAAATCACAGCATGCCATGGTAGACCTGCGTCGGCTTGCCATCGTCAGTCGGTGTGCCCTATCCTACTTGCCTCCTATTCTCCTACTCCCATATGTTGTTATCTCCCTCCTTTGGCCCTATAAATACCCTATAACCAGCCTCGGACTCAGACTCTTTCCCATACCCAGAAAATCCCGTCCCTTGAGCCACCGCCCGATCAGACACCTCGCCATCACCATCGCCAAGAGCCACCGCCCGAGCCACCCATAATACCACTCCCTGCATCACCCTCTACCAAACTACGCCATCCTCTGCCTTTGATTTGCCTTGCACGAGCCACCTCGGTTGTGCAAAGTAACCTTCCCGAACAGCCACAATTCAACCACCACTACCCTTCGCACCACCATTCGCCACCACTCCTGCCGCAACCACCACCTCTTACACCTCCTAAAATCACCTGCAGACCTCCCTCTACCTTTCCATACACTTTTTCTCCTTCCTCCCTCTCCTCCTCCCTTCCTCCCTCTCCACCACCCTCGGCCACCATAGCCCCGCCACCTTTGACTGCGCTACCACCACCATTCCAACCCTCTTCACTTGTGCATCCACCACCACCCCAACTTCCACCCTCATTCCCCTATCCTATCCCCAACACTCAACTATCTCTTTTTTCTCCCCCTTTTCCCTCCACCGCTGCCGCCGCCATTCTCCGCGGCCAATGCTAGGTGGCATCCTAAACCCTCTCGACCCTTAAACCCTAATTATGCAAGCCTTATCCATTTTTACTTGTATTTATATTGTTATTATTATTATTATTATTATTATTATTATTATTATTATTATTATTATTATTATTATTATTATTCGTTTTCATTATTTATCATACTTATTATTATTTATAGCCTCAGAATATTGTATTATTATTATTATTATTAAGGGGTCAAACCCTATTTACTATTAATTCAACTATTATTATTATTATTATTATTATTATTATTATCATTTTTATTATGTATTATTATGTATTATTATTATTATTATTATTGGTATTAGTATTATTCATATGTATTATTATTCACCATGGTTATTATTGTTTTCAGCCTCGAGATACTAGTATTATTAATGAAGGGCCGAAACCCTATTTTAATATTATTTCGATTATTATTATTATTATTATTATTATTATTATTATTATTATTATTATTGTTATTATTGTTACCAATATTATTATGTTACAACTATTCGAACCATTATATTATCACTACTTCAAATATTATTATTAAAATCATTACCCTTAGCAATATTAGTATTTTGTTAGTATTAATTTTATTATATTATTGTTTTATCCCTAACCCTATTATTAGTCTTGGCCTTAAAAATACTAGGGTTTCTATTACTAGGAGTATTAGTATTACTATTATTATTAATATCGCTATTTTTGCTATAATTAGTATTAGTACTCTTATTAGAGGAAATAAAGCTATAGATTTAATAATATAAATATGGCTATAAAGATTATTAAAAACCTTATTTTTCACTTGTAAAGTTTCCTTTAATAATAGTAACCCTAATCATAGAATAAAATAGGAAATAATAGTATTTTTGGTAGGAGGGAAACTAATCCTTAGTTTTTCCCTCTTATAGGTGAAACCAATCAAAACCCTAAGGAGGCATAAGAGCGTGTTCCAAGACCGGTGACGTGCTAGGTAAGGGTATAGCTAAGGCCTTATGTGTGCTATGTGCCTTATATGCCTTATATGCCATGTATCATGATATGTTATGTATTTTATGCTTATCGTTATAACTATTTTATGTGTAGCGTAGCTTAGAGTTGAGGTATGCTCATGTATTATCTTATGGCATATGTATAATATGTATATGCTGTGATTATGATGTGATGTGTTGTGGCCCTTTAGGACATGCATGCTAGAATATGTAATGTGATGATATAGGGTGAAAGGATGAGAAGGAAAAATGGGAAAGTAAGTTGGCCAAAGGGAAATAAGTTGACCAAGGATGTGGGATTGACCTAAACATCCCATGATCCATGAGAGGAAGAATAAAAGGGGACTTAAAGCAAAATAAAGTGGATGAACTTTGTATGGGAGAATCTAGGATTGCATGGGAGAATCTAGGGTTTTGCATGGGATTTTTAGGGTTGTGCATGAAAACTTCGAAGGTTTGTATGGGATGGATAGAGTATGCATGGGGGCGGACTTTACGTATGGAAAGTTGCCTTGGGGCATGAGGAAGGTAATGGAAGAATTATTTGGGTGATTGAAGGCTTTGGGTGAAAAATAGTACGTGAGACAGTATAAGGGTACATAGGAGACCAAGCTAGGGTTTGGGAGGAAACCTTAATTTGAGAAGGTAGAAAAAAAAAAGAAAATAAATGAGGGTGAGTGGAGTATGAGATGAGAATAGGGGGATTGTCATGAGAGGGGCAAGCATAGGTATCATAGGAAGCAAGAGTGGAAGGTGAGAAATGGAGGGGTGACATATGGAAAGGAGGATGCTAGGGTTGGCATGGCCAGCTATGTTTTGGTGTGGCCACCTAGGGTTTTATGGTCACACATGTATTTGGGAGAGTAAAGTGAGATGATGCGGGTTGAATCTAAAGGTTGTGATGTGTGGGGTGTTAAAACAACCTTGGTTGTGTGAGGCAGAGAAAGATGGGCTACATAGGACCAAATTAGGATTTTTTGGAGAAAACCCTAGGGAAGACTGTAAATGGGCTTAGTGGTGTTAGGTAATGGGCCTTAACCCACACACCCAAGGGTGGGGTCTCCAGTGTAAGTAGTGGAATAAGGAAATGATGGTGGGGCGAGTTAGGAGGTACTGAAGTCTTAAGATATGGGACGAGCCCTCTTGGGAGGATAACTGTAAATGGAGTTAGTCATGCATGTCTAGAGTGAAACTTGTCGAATAAGACACGGTAAAACATTAATTATGTAAATTGGAAGATTATTGAGCCGGGCCCAGACCAATCCACCGGCATAATAGTGGCCAGATGCCGGGGTGCCTTGGAGATCGATCCACCGGCATATAATAGTGGTTAGGTGCGTTCTGCCCTATAAGTGACCGATCCACCGGCTATAAAAGTGGGGGGGTCCTAAGCTCAATAAACTAAACCCTAAGTTTGATAAGACATATAAAAGACACTAAGTGCTTACAGTGGAACACCATAAGAGTCAGGTCCAGACCAATCTATTGACATAATAGTGGCCAGGAGCATTTTGCCCCGGAGGCCGATCCACCGGCATATAATAGTGGCTAGGTGCGTTTTTCCCGGCAAGTGATCAATCCATTGACTATAATAGTGGGGTTCCCGTACTCGCATGGATCGATAAAAAGTATGGTTTGAAATGAGTACTATTCAGAGATTAAATAATCAGTTTATTTGGACTGCAGCTTGGCCTTTATTTATCTAAAGGATTATATGCTGTCATATTATCGTGCTTGTATTTTATGCCCTTATGTGTTGGCCTTAGTGTACGGTTACCTTACTTAGTACGTAGCGTACTGACCACCCGTTTCATGGGTGTTGCTCATTCCCAGGAGTAGAGGACCAACATGAGTTTGTGCACGTAGGAGATAGTATTTTTGATGCCTACGACACTTACGAGGCATCGGGTGGGGCCAAGAGTTGAGCCTAGACTTGGCCTAGGGATCGAGAGTGAATTAGCCAGATTCTATCTTTCGTTCATTTTAATGTGTATTGCATTATTTTATCATATTGTACTTCCTGTTTCTTGGGAACTTTAATTATGTACTCCTTTGGATTGTAAACTTTTTACACGTACTCTAATTTCCATGTTATGAACCTTCTAGTTCTTTTATGAATTCTTGGTTTAAATATTGACTTAAGTTTGATCATAATCCTTTTTAGCCTTAGCACTTGATACTAGAATAGTAGGAGTGAACCGGTCTGGTACTAAGTGTGGCAGTAATATCCCCAGAATTCACAGTTTTGTTATTTCATAGTTTGTGGTTGCATTGAAGTGATCAGAAAGGAAGGAAACCATTGGTATTATTAGAGTTTTATGTTTTGTGCCTTTAAGATATTACAACAAACAATAAATGAAGTAGGTTAAGGATCACGTATGCATGATAATTTAGAGGTATGGGTCTATTATAGTAGATGAGGCACACAATAACTTATAAGTTCTTATATTATGGCACTTCATAGCAATGTAGATAATAAATCATGAAACTCGTATACTTCATATGAAAATTACAAATGATCACATCTTAAATTGGTAAAAGTTATTTAAAAGGAACTAAGATATCCAAGTTTCCTGCTATCATTATAAACTTAATTCAATTATCAATTGAATTTTCATAACACCAAAAAAGTAACAACACTCGATTCACCCCTCCCTTACTTAAGAGGTTTACCCCAACTTTTTATTTTATTTATATTAGGGATTATATTCTCTCTATCTATATTGTTTCATTTATTGAAATAATTAAGTTAACTTATCTTGTTAGTTTAAGTAGTTAACTCAGTTAACTAGTAATTAGGTGATATGTTAGTTACTTAGTTAACTAATAATCAAGAGAGATATTCTACGGGTATCCCTTAAATAACCTAATTTCTTCTCCATATATTTTAATAATGCAAATGATTAATAATGTTTGTTTTTGCCATCATATTGATCTCTCAGTTTTATATGGTATCAAATCATTAATAAGCTATCCCTATAGATCCAATATACCTTTTAATTAACATCTCCAACAACTTGCTAGTCGCTGCATAATATACTATTGCTATTATAAATATTTAACTCCTAACCATCTCTAAAGGATCTTAGTTATGTCCATTACTTTCTTAGTATTGAGGTAACCTATGGTACTTCTAATTTGCACATGTCATAGTAAAGTACATTTGAGACATCCTTACTTGAACCACTATGTATGATTTCAAACCCATTACGTCACTATAACTCATCCAAATATTTTCTACATTATTAATACATAGTTAGTTTACGTGCAAACCAAAAGACCTAAATTGATGTGTTGTTAAATGTATCTTACAGTACCTAAAGGGCACTATATAGCTTGGTCTTCTCATCAAATTCAGGGTTAATAATCATCTTTTTGTATATTCTGATGTTGGTTGGGCATTTGATCATGATGAATGTCACTCTTAGCATGTGTTTGCCATCTATTATGGGGTAACTAAGTTAGCTGGTCCTGACGCAAGTAACATTTGATTATTCAATCAAGCATAGAGGTTGAATACCATGCTATGGATTTTTCTTCTGTAGAGTTATTATGGCTTCAACTATTTATCTCCTTTTCTATGTTGTGACAATCTAAGTGCCATATATCATGCTACTAATCCAGTTCTTCATCATCACTCCAAACACATTCATATTGACTATCACTTTGTTAGAGAATGTGTGCCAACATGTGAAATACGTGTACAATCCATTCCATCTCTTCAACAATGAGATGACATCTTCACAAAGGTTGTTGGTACAACTCACTTTTCTCATCTTTGAACCAAGCTTCATGTTCTTGAATTTCTATGAGCATGAGGGGGGTTATTAGGGATTATCTTCCTTTTGTCCGTACTATTTCATTTACTATGGTAATTTAGTTAACTTATCTTGTTAGTTTAATTAGTCAACTCAGTTAGCTAGTAATAAAAAGAGATATTAGTTAACTTAGTTAGCTAATAATCATAAGAGATATTCTACAGGTGATGAACATATATTTTTAGCTATTTTATACCCTTTTATCTTAAGCCTTTTTGTTATTTATTTGAATAATATGTAAAATTATTTATATTATTTTAAATTATGCACTTAATTGTTAATAATATCATATATTTAATTAACTTAGACTTTAAAGTTGATTTTTGTACGATTTTTGACAACTGATCGTATTTTGATCATAATTTTCATGTACAAACTAGAATTTAGGTGATTCAAATTTTTATGTAAAGATTAAAACAAGATATAAAATTTATTTTCTAGTTTTTTTCGTATATTTAATTGCATATGGGTCAAAAAATTATTTTTTTTATTCTATCCCCTTTTCCTTTTTCTTCTTTCCCTCCCTTTTCCTTTTTCTTCCCCTTTGGGTTGCCAGGCTTAAGATCTCCTCCCCTCATGCTGGGCCGCTGGCTCATCCTCCCTCCCTTCTCCCCTACGCCATTGCCAACCTGTCTCCCCTTCTTTATGTTATTTCCTTTCTTTTCACCCCTAGTTGGGCCAGCCCAACCCTTCCTTTCCTTTCCCCTCTCCTTCCTCTTGCACGGGTCATCCCATCCTTTTCCTTCTCCCCCGCCCAGCCAGCCTGCCTCTTCTTCCTATCCTCCTCCTCTTTCTTCTTCCCTCCTCTTCCCTTCTCCTTTGACGATGCAGTCTGCAACTCTAGTCTGCAACCACTGCCTATGCAAACCTACTCCCTTTCCCTCTCTCCCCCGTCCCTTTCTTGCCATTTTTAGGCCATACACACCCTGGCTTGTATGCCCCTTCCTTCTCTTTTCTTCCTACAACCCTCCACCATACAACCTTCCACCACAACCTCCCAGCCTATGCTTGCCTCCTCTCATTTCCCTCTTCCTTTTCTTCTCTTTATCACCTTCCTTTATGCTCATTTTCAACTTGCCTGGACCCCTCACCTCCCAACAGAGCCTTCTCCCTTCTCTTCCTTTCCTTATCTTCTCCTCCCCTATTTGTGCTTTGCCGCCCTCAACCACCACCCCTACTACCCAGCTAACTATCGGCACCACCTCCCTAACACCCCACCAACCTCCTTGCACCACCCCGTCACCCCCACACACCCCTACCGCATCCTTCCCTCCCTCTCTTTTCTTTCCTCTCCTTTTCGGCCTCCACCCTACACCACCACCATTCGCCACTATTTAGCCTCTTTTACTGCCTCCACAACCACCCATCAACTCCCTGGAACCTCCCCCACCGCCACCCTTCCTCCCCGTGGCAGAAATATCCCTTGTAGCCATCCTTCCCCTTCTTCATTTCCATTCCTTCTCCTCCTTTACCACCCTTGCATCCAATTTTTCAGCCCTGTAGTCGCTGCTTCCACTGTCTTTAGCCATCGATCACCAACCCCCGCCACCTACACCTCTACTCCATCCTTGCACCCAGCTACCACCCTAACTTCCCTCCACAAGCCCTCACCTGAGCCTCAAAACCCTCACCTAAACCAGCCACTCCTTATTTCTCCTATTCCCTTCTTCAATCCTTCCCCTTCCTTTTGCATGCAGCTCACTTTGCATGAGTAGCATGAGTCTACTGTCACCCCTTGGACATGTTTGGCTAATAATTTTGAGGTGTAATAATGATTAATATTAGTATATATTTAATAAAATTTTGATAAAAGCTATTCTTTTAAATTTCTACTTCTATTATGCTAATTTTTTAATATTATTTTTAGGTATTTTTTACTACTCAAAGCTCAAACCTTTAATTGGGATACCAATAAGGTTTAATTTTTGTTGGAAATAAGGTAACTATTATACCCTACTAAAATGTATGCATATACGTATGCTAGCACATTAGAGTTTTTAATATATTTATATGCATGATATATGTTGTTGAGTATAATGTGTTTGGTGGCATATGTTGATTGATGAAAAGAAAAGCATGATAATTTATGTGCCATGTGTGGAAATAATGTTTAAGGGAAGGAGCCTTGTTATTAAAGACAATGTTAAATACATATGTATGGTATGATATTCTAATGTGGCCATTTATTGTATAGATAATATTAATATAAGCCCTAGGGGTATTTTAGTAAATTCTCGTCTACAAAAGCATGACCTAAATAAGTATGTGTGGTAGGTGCTATTATGTGTTAATGTTAAATAATAGTAGTTAGTGGTGTTAGATGAGGTATATGGAGCATGTGTATCAATATTTTTGTGTAGTGAGAGTATTTTGGTAAAAGTGGTATAATAAAGGAAAAATAGTAATTTAATAAAGGAGAAAGGTAATGTGGTAATTTGGCATAAAAGATAGGGTATGTTGGTAATTTTGTAAGTAAATTGGTAAAATGGTAATTTAATAAATGAGAAGAGTAATTTGATAATTTGGCATAAAAGAGAGAGTATGTTGGTAATTTTGTAAGTAAAGGGTTAAAATAGTAATTTAATAAAGGAGACGAGTAATTTGGTAATTTGGCATAAAGGAATGGGTATTATGGTAATTTTGTAAAGTAAATGGTAACTTGGTAATTAATAAAGGAGAAGGATATTTTGGTAATTTGGTATAAAGAAAAGGGTATTATGGTAATTTTGTAATGTAAAGGGGGTAATTTGGTAATTAATAAAGGAGAACGATATTTTGGTAATTTGGTATAAAGGAAAGGGAATTATGGTAATTTTGTAACGTAAAAGGGCAACTTGGTAATTTTAATAAATAATAAGGGAAATTTGGTAATTATGCTAATATGAAGGGTAATATGGTAAATTGGTAAATGAAAAGGGGTGACTTGGTAATTTTGCAGACAGGGGGTATTTTAGTAATTTTAAAAAGATGATAGGGGTAAATTGGTAACTTGTATATAACATGTCAAGGGATTAAATGAATCTCCATAATATGACATAAGTAATATGAAATAATGACATATGAGTATTTGATAAATCAATGGGTATCACAAGTGAGT
This sequence comes from Tamarix austromongolica, assembly GCA_039764185.1. Classification (NCBI taxonomy): domain Eukaryota; kingdom Viridiplantae; phylum Streptophyta; class Magnoliopsida; order Caryophyllales; family Tamaricaceae; genus Tamarix; species Tamarix austromongolica. The sequence goes on along the minus strand of CM077816.1, from coordinate 47,762,200 downwards.
ATCATAAGAATATGGTATAACCTAGGGTTGGATGGATAACTAAGGGCGTGGTAAAGTGTTTATCTCATATTCATGAAGGAGGTGTCTTAATCATTTATCATGCATGATATTATGTGTTAGGTGTGAATTTAGGGCATGTTAGGATTGTGTGTGCCACGATCCTTTGATGTGACCTAACTAGACTCTAAGACTATATTGTGATCATGATTTTATAAATCCCTTACGGCATATGAATAAATGGAGATGAATCTTGAATTGGAACTAGATGATATAAGGACGGCCTTAGTAATTTCTTTAGGTTAACATGAATAACTGTATGAATAAGGAATACTTTATAATGATAGAAACAAAGGGGAATGAATAAGTATCTAGTTGTTGTGTTTCTAGTACTTACCTTAACTAAGACATTAATAATTAAAGTGGAAGACCTTGAGATCTAGAATGGTAGCTCTTTAGAGGTCGCTACCCTAAAGACGTGGTTTACCCCATGATTATTCTAGTATTTTCTGGTGTGTCTTAGTGCCCTAGCTAGGCCCTACATCTTACTCTATCTAGCTCTATGGACCTATTTAGGGGGTATGCATACATATAGATTAGGTATCCTTGTCCATAGGGTACTGTATGTCCTCATGCACCAGTGCGGCTAGAGTACCTTTGCGTCCCTAGGTTGATGGTTGAAGGGTGTTGAGTTACTTATATGCGCCAATATGACCGGTGTACCTTTGTTTCTCCAAGTTCTTGATCTCCCCCTCGAGTTAAATAAATAGAACTATTGTACTAATTAAAAGGAAAAACATTAATAATGTAAAGTGAAAGATGATTGAACCAGGCCCAGATGTATTATATCATGTGTACTGGTCCACCAATTATAATAGTAGCCCTGGAGCGTATTGTCCTAGAAGATGTATATGTGTACCGGTCCACCAGTTATAATAGTGGCCCAAGAGCGCTTTTTCCTAGAAGATGTATATATATACCAGTCCACTAGTTATAATAGTGGCCTAGGCGTGATAATAGTGGCCATGAGCCTTCTACCCTGGAGAACAGTCTACTGGCAAATAATAGTGGTCAGGTGCATTCTGCCCTGAAGTATATTTCTGATCCACTGGCTATAATAGTGGGGTTTTCACAGTCACATGGATATAATTCAAGAGATGATACTTAAATGACATTCATTAATAGCTTGAGACCAAAAGAGTTACTATCGTCCTCATGATCTGTTGTTATAATATAAGTTCAATCTTGGTACGTGCCTCTCTCGGCATATGATGGAATTGCTAAGTACATGGATGTTGTGTTATGCATTTATTATTGTATGTTGTGTTATTTTGTGTATTAGTCCATATGTTATCGGTTTATACTGTGTATACATGATGTGTTGCATGCGGGCCTGTCTTTCAATTTGGAATAAAAGGGTTACTCAGTACCGTAGTACTAAAGGGTCCCATTTGTGGGCCCCTGCCTATTCAATGGGCAGTGTTCCTTGTAGATCTTTTGTATGTGCTATCCAAGTGAGCATCAGGGTGTGAGCGTAAGGATTATTTGGGAAACTTTTAGGATTTCTTTTTCACCTTTTTAATTCCTTGGTAAATGATTTTACCCTTGTAACCACTAATTGTGGGTTTCTATAACTAATTTAGTGCGCTACTCTGTTTTAAATTGAATTTGTATAAATCTTATTCTATTTCTTTTAGCTTTAGCAATTTGTATTGGAATGGTAGGAATAAACCAGTCTGGTACTAAGTGTGGCAGTAAATTTTGGGTGTTACAGCAGACCTACTAAAAATGAGGCGGGTCTAGTGGGTCTGGGTTAGGTTCGAGACCCATTGCTATCCCTATATGTATCAATACCTACCTTGTGATATCTTATGTGTTTCTTATGTGTTTCTCATGTGTACTTATTCTTTACTATGAATGTATATATTTAATTGTATCCCTGATTCCACAGTATTGTCACCTTACTCAATACGTAGTATACTAACCATCCTTTTTATGAATGCTGCTGATTCCTACGAGCAGACAACCCTGATATTTTTGTGTAGGTTATTGAGGACCCGCTAGATGATTTTACTACCTACAATGTTCTGTATGTGGTAGATTGATTTTCTATACTAGGGGTTTAGACGAAGAGTCACATTATCTGGATGATCGTTTTACTCGAATACCATTCTAGACTCTAAGGTCCATGGCATCCCCTTTACTTATATTTTGTTATTATAATTGGAGTAAATCTCGAAAATCATATTTATGTTTATAAAATTTCTCTTGTTTTATATTTATCTTGGCTCATATTTTAATATTTTTAGCCTTGTGATTGATGTGAGGATGGTATAGTAAGGCAGACTTACATCAATTACGATAGTAACACCTGGTATTTTTGTTACAAGCTTTTGCTGTAAAGCGTAATTTTTTCTATAATAAAATTTGAAATGTTACAAAAAGAAAGTTTGAAAAGGGGTAACAAGTACTCCTTTTTAATTCACACTTACGATTATTTCCTGGTAAGCTACATTCACTTTAGTATGAACTGTTCACAATGATACAATGTTTTTCCTCCAGATTAATAGAGATAAGTAGTCTAGGAAAAGGAAAATTTAAGTTAAATGGACACCAACTGAAATTTTATGAAGCCAAAGAGGCTGGGAGCCTCAAAACTATCATATGCTTAAAGAATCTCGAGTGAATAGGATTAGATTCAAGCTAATGACTCTACACAAGAATTTTTTTGGGAGGTAAAGCAAGTGTGTGTTTAATTTAATTCATGTATAAATCTTTTTTTTGGATTGTGCTTTGATTTACTAGTCATTTTGATTTTTCCCCCTTTAGTTTACAAATAAATAATAAGTTAACATGCTTACAAAGGAATTATAGGGCATAAGGACATATAAATTTTGAAGTTGGGAGGTAACACGAATGGGTCACTTTTGAGGTAACATAGAGTAGGGGCGTGTTTCACGACACAGGTGATGTTGGCCTAAAACCACAAACTTTTCCTTCAGTATTTTTATACTATTTTTATTACCTTTCATGTACCTTCTATATGTTCTCACATAGACTGAATTGCCTTTTCCTCCTTTTGTGTGGATTGGTTGTCCATTGAAGACAATTTCCATGATAAGTGTGGGAGAGTTTTGGCTCATTTTTGTGCTTCATTGATTTTCTATTTTTTTTTACTGTTTTACATGACTTATGTATAATTAAGTTCTTTTATTTTTATTTTTGGTTTTTTTTAGCCTTAGGAGCCATCAACTAATCAATGATGAACATATCTTCAAAATTATGCTAAAAGAGGGTCATAAAATTAAGATAAAGTAGGGTGGAGATTTTATTAGTTAATTTTATAGGGAACACATATCTACATTTTTGGATTTGGATGGAGTGAGAATATGTATGATTTTATAACCATCAACATGTCCATGTTTAGATTCATCGCAACACATAGTAAGATTTTGAACCATATTTTTTGAATGTTTCACATAAAATAATCTATATTTTCTTGACTTCATTTTTTGTAAACCTCTTATGTACTACTTTTTTATTATTAAATTACTTGTTGTAGCTATTATAATAGACTATAGAGATTACTAGAACTTGTTCATGTGCTAATTAAAGCTTTTAAGTCATAACTACCCTGATTGAGAAAGCGATAAATGCACCTTAAGATTTACAATCACATAATCAGATAGCCTTCTACCCCAATTTTTATGTACATGAGTTGTAAACCTTTTAATCAATCCTCTTGAGCCTTTTACATTGATATTCATTTCTTCATCACTCACATTGTTCCTAACTGAACATAAAATACATCTCTACCCCTATTCTAAAATGTAGTAGAAATTTTTATGAGACTTACACATGTGATTTAAGGTTGTATGTGAATAAAATGTTAAAGATCATCTAAAAGAATAATTGTGGGTGAGGTTAAAAAAAGAAAAAAAAATTGAGATAAAAAGAAGGCGGAAAGGATAAAAGGAAAAAAGAAGAAGAGTTGGAACAGAAAAGAAACAAAGACATAACAATTAAGAGGCCTAATGGTCCGTTTGGATTGAGGTGAGGGTAAACATTAAAAATTAACCTAGGTGAAGGAAGTGGAGGTGAATCGGGGTGAATATTTTAAAATATTGTTTGGATGATATTAACCTAACATGAGTGAATCGGGTGAATGTTTTAAAAATTCCGTTTAGATTGAGGTGAATAAAGATTAAAAAAATAAAATAAATGACATTTATACCGTTGTATTAAATAGATATATCCTATTGAGGGGTATTTTGGTCCTATTAAATGAAAAAATTTACTTATTCTTTCACCTTCACCTTGGTTACCCTCAAAATTGGAGGTTAATAAAAATGAGGTTAATCGAGGTGAATGGAGGTGAAATATTAATCTCGATTTACTCAGGTAAAATTATTAATTTGATACCCAAATAGGGTGAATCAATTGATTCACCTCCGTTAACCTCCTTTCACCCCAATCCAAACGCTGCATCAAAGAAGAATGGTACAGGAGGAAAGTGAGGAGGAAGAGAGATGAAGAGTAGGCGGTGCTCAAAGAGAAAACAGAGAAAGTAGGGCACAATATTCAGCAATAACACAACACAGGATACCAAGCGTCGAAGGAATTTATTTTTCTATCATTATCCGTATAATATTATTTTTGAGTTTCTATTTTAAATCTAATATGCTATAATTTTATATTCAACTAATCTCATGTTTAATATTTTATGTATAATTTAATTTTTTTATTTAATTTAATAAAAATATTCTAATTACATTTTACTGTAGATATGAGAAATCTCTATATTTTATATGATTTAAATAATTGATTGCTTAATTTATAAATTACCATTTGTGTTTTATACTATCGTTCTTAATTGTATATAGTTAATAGATCAACCATATTTAATTAGGTTCTAACAAGTCGAATTTAGAGAGAAAGTTAATTCTCCACTTTACACAAAACATACATAGAAATTAAAAGGGTAAGAACAATAATATAATTTCTACAACGATAGATGATGATAATTAATTAATTGAACTTAAAACATAATTCTTTATTTAAGTCTTTTGACTATAAATAGTGTAACTGAAGAATGCGTGACTCGAGAAAGTTTATTAGTTATATATTTTCGTTGGTACATAGTAGGCAATTGAAAAAGTCAAGTAATTAGTTAATTAAATTTTATATGTAGATAGATGTAGATTTGGATTTTCTATTAATTTTTAATTTTTAATAATTAATTTTATATATGTTAGATTATATTTATTTTTGTTTAGATATTTTTATCTGAAATTCTTAGTTTAGATTAATAGTTGTTTTCTTTATTTTATTTCTTGAACCTAGGCCTAATTTAATTTATTGTATTTTTTGAGTTATTAATTAGTTTCCATGAGCCAATAATTCGGTACTCATTATATTTTATATTACTTGTCATTGATATACTTATTTATAGATATATTTGGCCGACATCATTGGATATCCCTCCACTTACCTGCTATATTCACTACAACAAACTGGACCATTAACGACCAATTTAGCGACCAATTTTTTTTTTATCGTTATTGATATATTATTAACGACCATCGTCAAAAGTCATCGTTGATGGTATATCTATTGCGAATAATATAATTTTTGGTCGTTAATCATTAATTTATTGGTCGTTAAAAAAATTTAAGTTATATATATGTTTTATAATATTTTTTTTTCAAATCTCTAAAATCCAAAAAAATAAAAATATAAAACACTTAATTGCCCCAACTCTAAAAAAAAAAAAAAAAAAAAATCCCGCGCGCCCTGCTCGTTTCGGCCCTTTAAACAAAAAAAAAAATCAACATCACATAAACGCGCGCCTATGCCAAATTATATCAAATTTGAGCACAGGTCGTCTTCCCTCCCCGACCCTGCTCGAGCTCGACGACCACACCATCAAGGCCACGCACGACCGTCTCCGTTTGTGCGTCTTCTTCCCGGACTGCACCACCACGCCATCAACCGCCGGTCGAGCAGACAGCCGCACCTCCTCCTCGTCGTCGATACAGCAGCAACGGAGTAGCAGCAGTAGCCAGCAGCAACGCACGACGACAGCCACGGCGCGCCACCGTCCGTCCTCCTCCACCGCCGCTCGTCACCGGCGAGTGGTCCTTGACCACCGGCGAAGGTCCAGCACCCCTCACTCCCTCCAATTTCGCTGCAATACGTTTGGTATAAATACTCAAACCCTAACTTATGTTTTGATTAATTTTAGATGAATTAGCTTATGATAAGGTAATTTAGCTGTTTAATTGTATATATATGTGTTGTATGAATGATTTAGAGTATTTAATTGTATTGGTTATGGTTGATTTGTGAAAATTGGATTTGTGACCCGGCTATATCCGGATTTGTCGGTTTTATCCGATTTAGCTATTTTAGATAAATTGAATTTACAATATCCTTTAAAATGTATCTAATTTCATGTTAGAACTATCAATTTGAAATTTTTGTGCGAAATTAATCGGAATTGGATTCTTAGGTCAAAATTCTTGCGAATTTAAATTGGATTGTGTAATCGAGTTATTTTATTCAATTGATTATATAATTTGCATTAGATTATGTTTAATTTCATTTTCGACATGTCAATTTAAATATTTTAGCAAGATTTGGCCGGATTTACAGTCCAAGCTAAAAAACCCTAATTATGTTAAATTGGATGTTTCGTTTATTGTTTTAATCAATTGAGTATATGATAGATGCTATCTTGAAAGTAAAATATTAGGAAGGGTTTTGATAGATGGTGGTGCTGAAGTTTTTCTTCATTACTTTATATTGTTATATAATCTCTTTGTTATGTCCTTAGAATATTTTCTATGTTAATTCATTTAAAAATTCTATAATCAATTGAATAAAATATGATGATGTCTAATAAGCTTCCTCTATAATCAATTGAAAGTAACCAATCCATATTTAGATAAGAAAGCATGTTAGACATGTTTTTGTAATCTGACTCTAATGAAAAGAGTCGCTCTTCATATGTTTTTCATCTTTAGAGTTTATCATATTTTTCCATTGGGGCATAAAACTATGTGAATGCTTTACTTTAAGCTTTATTGTACTTCTCGTGTACATTCTTGTTTACATGAAATTTGCATAGAAAATACTTCAAGGTCAAAAAGACACATTCCACAACTAAAATTATCTCAAGTTCCAAATCGGTGAGAATAATGATCGGAAGCATTATGGAATCTATCAATGTCTTCAACTTCTCAAGTACCCACATAAAATTTTCTTCCTTTTTGGATGACATATAAGTAAACACAATGTTAAAGTTTAGTTATGTTGTTGTTAATCTAACAATCTCAAGTAAAGGTATCCCACATTTATTTGTCTTATACGTGTAATCTATTGTTAGGATAAAAGGAAATGTTCATAAAATATTACTAGATATAGGGTATTTAAATAGAAGCTCATTTAGAATATCTGACTTTAGCTCACTTCGATACCACTGAAAATAATAATTCTCAATTAATATACTCATGACATGTTGTAAGATTGATTGGAAATCCATTTCATTCAATATAATATTTTTGTTGGGTATTATAAATATGTCTTTTTATGCTCACTTTTCCCATAAATTTTTTTCCTAAAGAAACAGCTGGATGTGTTGTGACTTAACATGGCTTTTGGTCAAATAGTTGAAAAACTTTACTTCTTCTTCTTCTTTCACTTTTCATATGAAAGCATGCCCTTCATAAGTATTTTCCAAATCAGACTCTTTTCATTAGAGTCAGAATATTTTCTATGTTAATTCATTTAAGAATATTTTCTATGTTAATTCATTTAAGAATTCCCCGAACTCAGTTCCAGAAAGGTCTGTTCTTTTTCATTTTTCTTCTAATATTTTGATCTTTGACATAATATAGTTAATTTGTCGAAGAAAAGATTCCGTTTCTCAATTTCTTCGTTAATATTATTGATTGATGTTTGGCCGACGTCGGCCTTTTGGGTAGAAGATATTGGATTTTATACTGATTGAAATTCGAACTAACGTGGAGTGTTCTTGCGCTCAGTTGTTCAAGTTGTTTGATTCACGTCGAAGAGAAATTTGTGTACTTCCAGTATCGTCGAGCTTGAATGAAGCAGCAAATTACATACCAGCAGCTCCTATATTACTTCCTGAGGGACCTTGGAAGCAGGTAAGCTCAAACAGGAGGCTTTGGAACTCGTAGGGTAGGTGTCAATGTCAATGTAGCCCGTTGTATTTCCTGCTTAAGTAATTTAAGCTTTGTGCCTAAGCAGCGTGACTTTGTAGATTCCTGGAGGAGTTACAGCTGCAAAGGGATTTAAAGCTGCAGGCATATACGGTGGATTGAGGGCCCAAGGGGAAAAACCTGATCTTGCCCTTGTAACCTGTGAGGTGGATGCCGTATCCGCAGGTTGGCTTATTTTTTATTTGTTTATTTTAAACATAGGTACTTATTCATTGACTATCGAGGAAGTTTACTGAGAACACGGGGATTGGTTGCTTACGGATCGCTAACCTTTTGAAGAAAGAATAGCGTCCTTATTGGTTTGTCAGTCCCTGGTTGTTGTGTTAAATCTTTTTCCTTTGGACCTTCCCTAGTAGCTTGCTTGTTGAAAATAAAGTAAAATGCAAGCATTTGGTGATGCAGTTGAATGGGCTAAGATTGGTGGTGATGGAGCATCACCCAATTCAAATTGGATATCCAAAATCAATATTGAAATTTTAATTTCAATTAATGTATCATTAGGGTACCTCTTTGTGTGATCATGATTCATAATCATGCGTGTATTAAACTTGGATGTGCAGCGACAAGCAAGTGTGCTTGCTTTAGTTCACTTAAACTAAATCTGCTGCCATCTTAGGTTTCTTGAATATAAACATGGGTAATAAAGGAATGATAAATCTCTTGGTGCTCACTGTTTTGCATTTTTAATAGTTATCTGAAGGAGGAAGGTAATGTAGTGCTGATTAACTTTCAGGGGCATTTACTACAAATGTGGTTGCTGCAGCACCGGTTGTTTATTGTAAGAGCAATTTAGAATCTTCAAAAACGGTGAGTCGGATGTTTACATTATTTTATTATTTTATAATGTATTTATCAATATGCGTCCATAAATTTTCACCCGAAAAGGCTATCAGCTCGAGAAATATTATGCGCTTGATGACAAGCACGTTAAGAACGGGACAGTGTTTGAAGGGTATTATGTGTTTGTAATAATTTATTTGGATGCCTTTTGACATACAAGCATGTTAAGAACTAATTAATGTTATATCTCTACATGTATGTGTGGTGAAGATTCTAAAAGAAATGTGATAGGCCCTTAATTGGGTATACTTATGTGAGGAAGGGTTTTTAAGGTACTACTAACTGAAAGAGGCCCTAGTTAAGTATTTCCAAGTCAGTATTTTCCTTATTTTCTTTACTCTGTAGTGTAAGAGTCTGTTGGCTAGAATTGGGAGTCACCAATTCTGTTAGGCTATGTCAATATTGTTACAAAAGGTTGTTACCGATATATATTTGAGTAGGGAGAGGAGAGAGAACGGGGAGGAAAGGAATTAGTGGGCTGTGGGAGGTACCACGACCTCAAATCCCTGACTTTATCATCCACTTTCTCATCATCTATCACATCTTCTCCTGCCCGTACTCCATACTTTCTCCATGATTCTTGCTTGATCAGTGCCCTTTTCTCTGCTGCAGTAGGGTGTCGGTGGACATGTTTGTAACAAAATGACATATAGTTATACACATGATTTTCCTTTTCTATGTGAAACTTATCGAGATTCACGTGGAGGTCAATGAACTACGATGTTTAGGATATTATTCCGGTCTAATTTTCTATCCCATTGATATTCCTTTTCTTTATCATCTTGCTATTGCAGGCACGGGCAGTATTGATAAATGCTGGTCAGGCAAATGCTGCAACAGTAAGTTTTCTTCTGTCCTTGTTGCTAACATATGCAATTTCTCAATATTAGTTACTAATGGTTCTGTACTTCTGTTGTCCATGGGTTTCAAGCAAAGATTTTTCCAATCATGATTGTGAATCATGATTAGAGACTATAGAACAATGTTAAAGCTCTTTTGAATAATTTCTGTGCATTCATTTTCTTATAAGTCTTGACACTGCTATCAGGGTGATGCTGGCTATCAGGATGCGGTAGAATCTGCTAATGCTGTTGCGGAGGTAATTTAACATTCTATTTTCAGATGCATCACCCAATGATTACTCATGCCTGTGTTTGCTTCTACAATACTGTATTTATGTTTGCAGCTACTCCAGATTAAACGAGAGGAAGTTCTATGTTATTATGAGTATGATTCTAACTAGTTGTCTAATAAGCTTAAGTAACCAGTTTAGATCTAAATAAATTCAAATAAGCTACATATGGTTCCTATGGATGACTTTTTAAAATTAACAAGTATGATTTTGCTCTAGGTTACTGTTGCTACAGATGATGTGGATGTGCTTCAACGGATTACATTGCAGCTCTCTGGACATTTTTGTATAGGTTGGTTTTCTCCCGCTTTCTTTATATTTATATTTTTCCATTAAGGCTAATACAGTAATTAGCTAAACTGTATGCGAAACTAAATATTGTAGGAAAAATGTTCGGGAGTAGTTAAGACAAGACCTTGTAGGGTTACATACTAAAAAATACTAGTCCAAAATATTGTAAATATTATGAAAGTAGTAAAAATGAAACTAGAATTGACCAAGTGGCAAACTCCAAAATAAATCTGTAGGGTGAGAGTGGTGGGCTGTGCTTCTTCTATCCCAAGGGTTTGGAAAATAGGCATTAGATTAACATTTGCACTTAAGTGGCATAATGCTCTATCACTATATTATTCACCAACGGAACATGTACTTTTGAAACTCCCCACATCTTGCAACTTTTGTGGCAATTTCTGTTGTATGATGGAGTTGCAACTTTACATCAATGTTGCCATTTCATACTCACATAGCCTTCTTTTCTTGGTAAGGAGCCATTTGTTGAAGTGATTCCATTAGAGGTAAGTTGATGTGCAATTTCTTAAGGATTTCAATGAACTTTTCAAACTGTGTCTTGTTGGTGCTTTGCCAAACTTGTTTTGGCTTTTGTTGAAGTGCTTGAATTTTTGAATTTCATAGTTATGCGATTTGGCTTCAAATGATGGTATCACTCTTAGCCATGTATCCTTTATGCTTATTCTCTAGTGACTTGGAACTTTCAGCATTAGAGGGTTGAGGAGTAGACTAAGTGTTTTTTTGAGGTTGGTATTGTGGATGCTGGAAAGTCAATGCAGGGTTTTTCTGGATGTTGCTTTGGTTTGTTCTGGCCCATTGTTGGTTGTTGTACGTTGTACATTTGATAATATCACAGACTCGATTACCTAGAACAGAAAATTGTGAAAACTCGCTAGCAGGAAAAATAATGTTGAAAACTCGATTATAACAAGCAAGCTACCCCATAAACTTAGTTTAGATGATTTAAATGATAGCCTAAGTTAGCTAGATTAGCCCTTTAAGCACAAGCAACAATTTTCAGAATGTAAGGGGGTATAGGGCTGCTAGGCTGCTAGTGTATGAAATTTTGATGTTCGTGTACTAAATAGATTAAATTAGCAAAAACGCCGTGCAAACAAGATTGAGGTCTCAAGAGAAAACAATAGATGAATAAATAAAAGCTTAGTATGCATGCCCATAACTGTTGAAAAAAATTAAAATTTTAAAGTAAATTAGTGTACTCTTCTGATATATTTGAAAACTGTGTGACAATTGATAACCTGCATCCTCGTTAAATACTTTTAGTAAATTTAGTTTTGTATATATTGTAGAAGTATAGGTGTAATTGATGCATGAATCATAGAAAAAATATTGTCTGATACACTTTGTGACCAAAACACACCATATTAATTAGGTATTGAATCATTGATAACAGACTTAAGGAAACACACCATGATGATGCATGATCTAGGTTGTCGTAGTAGAGCACATTTAATAAGTTCGGATGTTATTGAATCATATTTATTTCCATTTTCATTATTTTCCTTGTATTTGGAGATTTCATTTTTTATATCTGATTTCATGAATTGCATGTTAAGGAAATTACTCATTGTTTATTTGATACTTATATTAATTATTATTTTTATATTTCTATTGTTGCAGATCCAGTTTATTTTGATAAACTTACCAAATCTATTGTATCCGATGGATAGAATGATTAATTCTTAAGCAGTTGCTAATCATGATATTTTTGTAATGCAACGACATATTGTAGCTCTTTTGTAATATATTTATATTTGATCATAGCCGAAAATTGTACCGGACATTTGATACAAATTATTTGTATGAATATTTAGTTGAATGTTTAATTATAAACAGATATTTAGAAAATTATATCTATATGTTAGAATGAATATATATGTATGCAGGTACAAGATTTGAGAAGATCAAAATGGATATATATATATACATGCATACAGGTACAGGTCTTGAGAAGATTGAAATGGATATATGTACGTATATATATACAGGTCTTCAAAAGATTGAAATGGATATATGTATATCCATATAGGTGCAGGGTTATAGATGAATATTGAAATGTTGATTATATATATTATTGAATATATAATTATGCCATTTGCGACCAATAAATTATGTCGCAAATAATGAATGAATTTTAGTATTGACGGAAAAATTAGTCGTTATTGGTGTGATACCTTTTTAATTACGATAAAAAAATTGGTCGTTAATATTATTTACGACAGTGTATTTTATTCGTCGTTATTATTTTTAGCGACCAACATCATACGTTGTCGCTATTACTTTTAGCGACCAACGTCATAAGTTGTCGTTATTATTTTTAGCGACCAACACTTTGCGTCGTCGTTATTACCTTTAGCGACCAAAATTATACTCCGTTGTTATTATATTAGCGACCAACATAATATTTAGTCGTTATTGCTTTAGCGACCAAAAAATTTTAGTTGGTCGTTAAAGCCTTTAACGAGGGAGCAATAACGACCACTGACGACCAACAAATTTTTTGGACGTTAATAGCTTTAGCGACCAAAATTTGGCCATTAACGACGAAATTTGTTGGTCGTTAAAAACCTTATTTCTAGTAGTGATTCTCTATATATTGTATTGATGCAAATGATAAATAGTGTGTGCTTTTCTCATCATATTGCTCTCTCATTTTATAAGTTCCACTAAAATTAATCCTTCAAAGCAAATATTTTCTTTTGTTATTAAATATACTAGTTTCTTCACTTGTATGATTTAAACTATACTATATATAGATATAGATAACAACAATTTTGAGACTACCTACTCGAAGAGTTATTGATGGAGAATAGTGATACTTATTACGATAATGGCTATGTTGTTTCTCCAATTTGCTTTTTTTAAAAAAAAAAAAAATTATTTTATAATTAATTTTGTGAGAAAATCATATGTACCTAGATAGATTTTGTATAAATAACATATAAGTAAATTTTACTTGTGAAACTATGAAATAATATTTGTATTGCTCATTTTTACTGTATATTATTATTTTTTATTTACTGAATATTCGATTCATATCTTACTATATGTCATGTTTTTAACTGTTTCTCTAAGAAATGAAAAACGTCAATAATTACGAGTACAACTATAAAATTTAGTACTCTATTTTGAAAGACTAACATGCGTTTTCATTTATGTAAAAATTTTCATGCCATGCACAAACACAAGGCTATAAATTAGTTAATTTAAACACACAGGAAGATAAAATGAATTAAATTAAAAATAAAATTATATATATATAAACGAAAAATTTCAATCTTAGATACGTTAACAGTACGTATCACATGAATGCCATCATATTTATCTATATTATAATTTGAGATTGTAATTTCTTACATTTTTATTTAGACCACTTATCTTTCTCCTTTTTTTTTCTTACCTTTTCTTTTATTTCACGAACACAATTTATAATGTGTTTGGGTCGAGCACTAAATTTTTTATATTTCATTGAACTCTATTGTTGGATATATATATGATAAACTCATACTTCAATGTTTTCTTTTTTATGTTGCAAAAACGGTATATAAGTTGTGACTATAAAATTCTAAGAATTTATATAAAAACCAAATTTAGTTTGAACGAATTCAATTTGATATTACTATTGATAAGAAAGAAATAATATATAAAATTTACAAATACTTAATATATTATTATTTTCAATATTTGATGCTAAGAATATATAAAGCTAATTATATAAATCTTTTCTCACCTATCTACCCTTTAATTGAGAATAGTTAAAACTTTATTAGAATTTATCTTTTTTATTATAATATTTTATATTATATTTTCTTGGAACTTATGAACACATTTTTTTTAATGTGTATTCTAAACACACATATATATACTAGTAGTATTTAATTGGATTAATGATTTAGTAAGTGATAACTTCATAATAAATAATTTATGACATTTTTAGATTTATAATCTCAGTTACTTACAATTTAAATGACTTGTGAAAATTAATAAATTAAAAATATGACAATCCTAATGATACATTTTAATCAAATTTTGAAATGAATATATCATAGTACTTCTAAAATTAAATAAAAAAATTATTATTTTTATATATTTTTTAATAGAATAATATGTGGCATGTATTTTGGGAATAGTAGCTCTTATTGTTGAAGTATGTAATAAAGTAAGCTACGGAATCTTTTTTAGCATAAAATACTTTTTAAGCAAACGTATTTATTTTATTAGCACAAAATAAAATTGTAAGCGAGTCTATTTCGTTAGCACATCTCCTCCCTCTCCAACACCCTCTATCAACTAAAAAAAAGTAATGCTTTGTCCCCTATTTGTAAGTGTGAGAGGAGAGCTTCCCTTCTATGCAGCCGATGCATATGAGATTATAAGGACAAAAATAATAATAATAAAGTATTGATGTTCTTAACCCTAGTAAGGGGTAAATTTTTGCATAAATTTAGGTCACGGTGAACGCTCTCTAATAAAATACGTGGATCCCAAGGATAAAACCTGACTATAAGTACGAGAAGGATTATAATATATAGTATATAATTTGTTTTTCAAATTGAATACTTGTAGATGACATTAATCAAACCGTAAAGAAAAAGAAAATCATAAGCTCCTAAGACTTTTAAAAGTTTATGTCTTCAAATATTTAATTTATTAAAAAAATGTTTTAAAATTTTATGCTAAGTTATTGTTACTGCTCGAGTTAGAAAGTGAAATGAAATGATAATTAAAAAAGTAATTATCTAATTTCTTCTAAATGTCATATTTCTTTTGAATAAATAGCTCTAATCGAGTACTTAATTACCTATAAAATTGAGTTAATTTTGTATAGTGTGTTTGATTCACTTCATTTGGATACTTAATTTGTTATATTACCAAGGTTCGATATTTATTTTAAATCATTTCGATTCACTCCATATTTATTACTCCTAAACGTGGGAAGTAATATGATAAAAGGTAAAAATTAAGTAAAAATTTATTCTACGGTGGTAACATTATTTCTAAAATTAAGAATAATTAGAATAAATGATAAAAATTTAAGTAAAATTTAATTATATATTAACAAAATTACCCTTCCGTTATCCTATATTTACCTAGATGAGTATTTTAAAATATTAATTTAGATTCACTTAACCTAAATTTTTTTTTATTAAATATTTGTTGTCTTTCCGATTTGCTTTAACCCAAAGGCTTCATCTGACATGTAAAGAACTTTGAAGTCTCAACAAGACCATGCCCCGAGAAAAGATGGCTTCTAAGAGTTTGTCTAGTATAAAGATAGTAGAGGTAAAAAAAAAATACTTTTATATTTTATATATTTTTATATAATTTATTTAAAATTAAATATTTTTATTTTAATAAACATTTATTTTAGATCCTAATCTGATCTAAAATAAATATTTTATTATTATTAAATAAAAAAAATTTCACTCCTATTATCTTATACCAAACAAGCGAAAGAGAAACAAAGATGCGGACAAAAAAAAAGGACCGCAATGGTATTTTACCGGAATGCCGAAATATAACGCATCTTTATCCCGACGTTTTAGGCAACGGTGATCGCCTATGAGCTAGCAAACAAGATGCGGAATGGTACCATTTGCAAAATATAAACTAACGAATTCAATTTATAAACTGGTCCAGGCAGGCCTCACTACCACCAGCGACACCACTCTTCTCCGTATTTACGCACGTCAGAAGAGAACAAGCGAATTCAATATACAGACTGGTCCAGGCGGGCCGGCTAAATTGTGAAAACGAAAAGTACCCTCTTCTTACCCCATGAGAAGGACGAGAAGAAATTATATTCATCTTACAGTCCAATCATAATAGATGAGTACAAAAAGCAATAAAAGGAAAATAATGTTTTTTTTTATATAAATAAAAATATATGGAACCAACCTTATAACGGTGATATTGATCTGCCGAAACATCACCGGTTGCGTTGTCTGCAATGACTCCTGTGTTTCGAACCATACACTAAATTAAAGTATCCTGTTACCGAAACCTTCCCAATTTATACTTTTGGTACATTATATGGCTATTTAACTATCAACGAGCCAAATATATCCATATTAATTTTAAGTTAATTAAATTAATTGATAGTATCATGTTAAAGTATAATTTTACATAAGAATAAGCTGTGGTTCTTGTAAATAAGCTGTGATTGTGTTGGCAGTAAAGTTAGCATTTTTATTTATGTAAAAATTCAGTCATCTGCAAAGCTTATTTTTCCCCCCTTCGTGGCCTCATCACAAGTTACGCATAAATGTCATAATAATTAATTAAACATATATATATATATATATATATATATTTTTTTTTTGCATATGTTTAATCTTCTTACCTACAAATATTAATTCTTTGCATATATGCACGAGAAACAATAAGGGATAGTGCTAATTAACAATTCACAAGCCCTTAATTAGGGCGGTTTAGTTCTTCATTTATGTTTTTCAAGAAATTTTCTATTAAAAATTTAGAGGAAAATAAATTGAGAAGTACGTCCTGTTTGGCTAATTGAATTGAAAAAAATAAGAATAAAATAAAATGATTACATTACAAAAAAATAATAATTTTAATGAGGATTAAATTTCATGATGTATCTTAAAAGTTGGCATAATATTTTATTGATAACTACTGTTTTTAATTATTTTATTTAGTTACGTCACTTGAGTTATATTTTAGTTTCATCATTTAGGTTTCGGAATTAATATACAGTTTAAAAATCATTAAGCCAGATATTACAAATAAGGGGTACTCCTAAACTATTAAGCTAAAAATCAATAGTTTCAAATTAAATTTATCCTACTACTACTGCTAATACCTTCTTCTTTTTTCTTTTCTTTTTTTTTTAAATTCTTGGCGTAGAAAATTTTATAAAAAATAAAAAACTAAATTAGGGGCTAACCAAAAAAAAAACATGATTATCAAATAAGAAAAAAAAAACCCCATCATATATTTTAGAAGTTAATCAGACTATCATGAGACTAAATTTTTACCTGGAATTTTGACGAATTCATCCCAAATGCTAGGGCCACGTCCCTCCTGATGTGCCATTCCTTCAACTTGGTAAGCAGAGGTGGCTGTTCCGAAAACGAAGTTATTGGGGAAACTCTTTCTACCGAGTCCTCCGGTGTTCATTTTCCCATATTTCTTATTGGCCTCCGAACAAGAATCACTGCTACGTCCCTCTGTTCTTGTTGCACTACATGAACGTAGATGGACGAGACTAGCGGTGGTGTTTGCTATCAGTACGGTGATCAGAAACAAGGGGCGATGCAGTGGGATGCACATGTTTGCGTATCCTTTGTTTCTTATTCTAGCTTTTCTTTGTTCCTGGTCCAAGACCGTCATATATGAAGGCAGGTCACGGGTGGCACTAATAATATGTTGGGTGCAATGGCAACTTGTGGGTATTTTCAATGTCCCACATTGGAAGTGAATAAGCTTTTTGTTCACTTTTTATATCCCCTCACCTTTTGGTTGTTTGAATTATGAGTTTGGGTTGTTTTGTGGGTTGTGGGCTGGATCTTAAATACCACACACACGCGCGCACGCCGCCGCCCGCCCGTCCGGTCCGGGCGTGGGTGTGGTGTGGTCTTTGATCCGACCCGACCCATTTTTTATTCGGTTTACGTCGGTTGCAGTTTTACTCATTCAAATATTTCGGTTTTGTGGGCTGATTAGTGGAAGACGTTCCACTTATCCCTCATTCGGTTTTTTGCCTATTTAAATGCTAATTTCTTTTGTTTAATACCTACCGAAAATCATAATTATTTTTCGAAGTAACCGTCGGCCAAACCCTAACCCTACCGAGCTCTCTTCTTCAAAAATCCCGATCTGGCATTGTAACTTTGCAAGTTCCATTCTTCTATTCTGAGTGCACGGGATCGAAGAAGGTTGTGTAAACCTTGGGGGTGATTCGACGTTGAAGGGATCTGTGCCATTGTCCGGTCGAAAATCACTTCAGGGCAGTGATTCTATCACGGCACAACTCGTTAATCTCGGTTTGGTTTAATTATTTTTTGTTAATTGCTGCGATTATCATTAATTATTTCCTACATTCTGAAGTGATTTTTTGGCTTATTAATTCGTTTAATTGGCTCTCGTAGCAATTAATTCTCGACATTATTAGGCTCGAATTGGAAGGAGTTTGGGCTGTTGGTCGATTCGACTCTTGCTGGGTTATATAGGTCGAATTATTTAAGTGCTTCGAACTTCCTTTTGTGGCAAATATATGCTCCGTGTTTGTTATAGAAATTGGTTGTTTATTTGCTGGAATTAAAAGGGCTCTATTCGAACCCTTATTCGGTTTTATTGCTTCAAGTGTTGCTGCAATTTATTTGGTGGATTGAGAGTGGCATATTCGAACACATTGCTGAAATATATTGGCCGGATTAAGGGGGTCATATTCGAATTTATTGTTCGAATTATTGCTGCATTAATTGGTTGATATTCGAAGTGAATTGGCCTCTTGAGTTTGGTACTCTTAAGGTCTTGTTTGGCTGTGGTTTCGGTTTTCGACAAACGAATCTCTCTACTTCGGTTATAGTATCTTTGGTTCAATATTTTTGCTGTGTTATTTTTTCGTGGATTGAAATGGCTTCAAGTGTACCAAGAGTCATCCCCGATATGTCGAAAGTTGAGCCACTTGATGGTACCAACTACCGTCGTTGGTCTCAGAGGATGACGATTCTGTTTGAGGCATTGGAAGTTGATTATATTCTTTTTACTGAACCACCGACTCCGATTGAGACAGATGATGATTCTGCTACTCCAACCGCCACCCCGGCTCTTCCTGCTGAAAAGAAAAATGAAGAAGCCATGATAGAAAAATACGAACGGGACAACAAAACCGTTCGTGGTCATATTCTTCAGCACATGAACAACAAGCTCTTTGACATGTTCTTTGGTGTCGAATATTCCAAGGATATCTGGGACACTCTGAAGACCAAGTATGGGTCAGACGAAGCAGGTAGAAAGAAATACGCTGTGGGAAATCTTTTGCGATTTCAAATGGTTGATGACAAGCAGATTATGAATCAAGTACATGACTATGAGCTGCTGGTTGCTGAAGTATTGGGTGAAGGAATGAAGATCTGTGAAACTTTTCAGGCCAACATGCTGATAGAAAAGTTCCCTCCATCCTGGAGCGATTTCAGAAACCATCTGAAACATAAGAAGAGGGATTTGACTTTGCCAGAGTTAATCAGTCATATGAGGACAGAAGAGGCGAACCGTTTGAAGGACAACCGAGTTCGTTATGCCTCAGGTTCCATGAGTGCTAATATAGTAGAGTCTTCTGCTAGAGCTGACAAATCTAAGGGAAAAGGCAAATGGACTCAGAAAAAGGGTCAAGCGAAAGGTCAACCAAACTTCAAGAAGGGTGACTCTCGAATTCAGAAGAAACAGCTCACCTGCTATGTGTGTGGTAAGTCAGGTCACAAGGCTTATCAATGCTTTAAGAGAAAGGGCCCGCAGACTCAGAATCAACAAGGTGGTGGTGGTCCTGCTCCACAAGCTAATGTTGCTGAGACAGAGGAAGTGATAGCTGCTGTGGTTGTGGAAGCTAATCTGGTTGAAAACAAGACAGATTGGATCCTAGACACCGGAGCTTCAAAACACCTGTGCGCGAACCGAGAACTATTCCACCAGTTCCAGGATGCTACAGATGGAGAGCATGTCTTCATGGGAAACTCTGCAACTGCTGGAGTTCTGGGAAAAGGAAAGGTCCTTCTGAAACTTACCTCTGGAAAGTCTTTAATGTTGAATGATGTGTTGTATGTTCCCTCCCTCCGTAGGAACTTAGTTTCTGGTAGCTTGCTTAATAGGGCTGGTTTGAAACTAGTTTTTGAGGCTGATAAGGTCGTGTTGACCAAAAATGGGGAATTTGTGGGTAAGGGGTATCTGTCTGATGGACTTTTTGTTCTGAACGTTATTTCTGCTCCTATTAATGAAATTGGTTCTTCTTCTGCTTATATTGTTGAATCCGTATCTGTGTGGCATGGTAGACTAGGGCATGTGAATGTGGCTTCCATAAACAAACTGAAACGAATGAATTTAATTAATGTGTTGGACACTAATGATTATGAGAAGTGTCCCGTTTGTGTGGAAGCCAAGTATGTTAAAAAGCCCTTTAAACCAGTCACAGCGAGAACAACGGAATTGCTTGAATTAATTCATACTGATCTAGCTGATTTTAAGAACACCGAGAGTAGAGGAGGAAAACGGTATTATGTGACATTCATCGATGATTATTCGAGATATACTAGAGTTTTCCTCCTTAGGTCTAAAGATGAGACTGAAGGTATGTTCTTAAAGTATAAAGCAGAAGTGGAAAACCAATTGGACCGAAAGATTAAGAGGCTTAGGTCTGATAGGGGTGGTGAATATGGAACTAGTTTTTTAAAGGATTTTTGTGATAATCATGGTATAATACATGAGACTAGTGCCCCTTGTACTCCCCAACAAAACGGTGTTGCAGAAAGAAAGAATAGAACTCTAAAAGAAATGATGAATGCTATGCTTTTGAGTTCTGGTATGTCTGACCATATGTGGGGGGAGGCTGTCTTATCTGCATGCTATGTTTTAAATCGGGTTCCCATAAGAAACTAGACAAGACTCCCTATGAACTATGGAAAGGTTTTGAACCTAATCTGAAAATTTTGAAAGTGTGGGGGTGTCTAGCTAAAGTTGGTTTACCAGACTTTAGAAAAACCAACGTGGGAACAAAGACATTTGACTGTGCATTCATTGGGTATGCTCAAAATAGTGCTGCATATAGATTTCTGTGTTTGAATGATTATTCTATTTGTGAATCCAGAAATGCAGAATTTTTTGAGAATGTGTTTCCTTTGAAAAAGAATGCATGTGAACTTGCTAGCTCTTCTGATGCTTCTTCTGTGCCTTTGTCTTCTTCACCATCTCTTGGTAATGAAAATGATAATATTCATGAGCCTAGGAGGAGTAAAAGACGAAGACTAGAAACTAGCTTTGGACCTGATTTTATTACTGCTTTTCTTGTTGAAAATGATGACATTGATATGATTAATGTTGACTTTGTGTCTACATATCTAATTGAGGAGGATCCTAAATCCTATAAGGAAGCAGTAACTTCTATGGATGCTAGTTTTTGGAAAGAAGCAATTAAACATGAGTTAGAATCGATTATGTCCAATCACACTTGGGAATTGGTTGATTTGCCTAAAGGTTTTAAACCAATAAGATGCAAATGGGTCTTCAGAAAGAAATTAAGAACTGACGGGACCATTGATAAGTTTAAGGCTAGATTAGTAGCTGTAGGCTACAAGCAAAAGAAAGACGTTGACTTTTTCGATACTTATTCTCCTGTGACTAAGATTGCCACTATCCGCTCCTTGGTCGCTTTGGCTGCTATCCATGGACTTATAGTCCATCAAATGGATGTGAAAACAGCATTTCTGAATGGTGACCTAAATGAGGAGATCTATGTGGAGCAGCCCGAGGGCTGTGAGATTGAAGGTCAGGAGACTAAAGTGTGTAGATTGAGAAAGTCATTGTATGGTCTTAAACAAGCTCCTAAACAATGGTATGAAAAGTTTGACCAGACTTTAGTCAGCAATGGTTATATAGTAAATGCATCTGATTCTTGTGTATATTCTAAATTGATTGGACATGAATGCGTGATAATATGCTTATATGTGGATGACATGTTGATTCTTGGCACAAATATGTCTGTGGTCGATGAAACCAAAGTGTTTTTATCTTCTCATTTCGAAATGAAAGATTTAGGAGAAGCTGATGTTATTCTTGGCATTAAAATGAGAAAAACTGAGAATGGCTTTTGTTTGAATCAAACTCACTATGTTGATAAGATTCTAGAAAAATTTGAGTGTCAAGATGACGTGCCTGTGAAAACACCCTATGATCCTAGCATACATTTGAAAAAGAATCTGGGTGCTAGTGTTTCTCAATGTGAATATGCTAAAATCATAGGCAGCGTGATGTTCCTGATGAATTGTACCAGACCTGACATAGCATATGCTGTGAGTAGATTGAGTAGATATACTCACAACCCAGGTAATGATCACTGGACTGCTCTACGCCGTTTACTTAGATACCTTAAAGGTACTAAGGATTGGGGTTTGCATTTCTGTAAATTTCCTGCTGTTCTAGAGGGATTTACGGATGCAAATTGGATTTCTGACAATGATGAAGTCAGTTCTACCAGTGGTTACGTGTTTACCTTGGGAGGAGGAGCTGTATCTTGGAAGTCTTCTAAGCAGACTTGCATAGCTCGCTCCACCATGGAGTCAGAGTTTATTGCCCTTGAGTTAGCTGGTCAAGAGGCAGAATGGTTAAGGAACTTGTTGGCCGATGTGCCTTTGTGGAGGAAACCTAGTGTACCGGTTTCCTTACATTGTGATTCACAGGCAGCTATATGTGTTGCCAAGAACTCTGTTTATAATGGTAAGAGAAGACACATTCGTGTTAGACACAGTTGTGTGAGACAACTGCTGAAGAATGGTGTAATCTCTTTAGAGTTTGTTAGATCCGAAAGGAATCTGGCAGATCCTCTAACAAAGGGTCTAACAAGGAGAGTTATCCTTGAATCGTCGAGGGGAATGGGGCTTAAGCCTTTGAGTTGAGGAAGGTATGGTAAATACCATATCCTTGAATTCTCTGCACTACGTTCTCATTCCTATGGCGCCTTGTAGTGCGTTGTGGAAAGATTCAGCTTTCTACTTTTATAAGTTCATAGCCCTATATTTTGGGTGGTCCTTTTAAGACGGATTTGATGAACTTAATGCTAAACTTTTAAAAGGTTGAGCATGATTATGCTCTTAATGGATCCATAACCAGGTTTGGTGGTGCTAGTGAGACGCACTTGATGGATTCACCTAGGTGAGTGTGAAGGTGGGCCGCCTTCTATGAAAGATTAAGGCTATCTTTCTAGAGCACTCATGAGTACCCAAGGTGTGTGCATGGCCATTAAAAGCGCTTGTGTTACTATCGCGGAATTTGCAAATTTAAGGTAAAACATGTGCTGTGAGGGTCTCAATCGAAGTCTGAGTAGTTCAAGACTCGTTCACTCCTCAGATATGATTGTTGCCTCATTTCACTACGTATCAATTCAATCCTCGTGATATTGATACTTAAGTGTTACTCCTTCCTTGTCCAGATCAATCGGGTTTTTTTTTCTTCTGTTTGCCATTGGTGGGGGATTGTTGGGTGCAATGGTAACTTGTGGGTATTTTCAATGTCCCACATTGGAAGTGAATAAGCTTTTTGTTCACTTTTTATATCCCCTCACCTTTTGGTTGTTTGAATTATGAGTTTGGGTTGTTTTGTGGGTTGTGGGCTGGATCTTAAATACCACACACACGCGCGCACGCCGCCGCCCGCCCGTCCGGTCCGGGCGTGGGTGTGGTGTGGTCTTTGATCCGACCCGACCCATTTTTTATTCGGTTTACGTCGGTTGCAGTTTTACTCATTCAAATATTTCGGTTTTGTGGGCTGATTAGTGGAAGACGTTCCACTTATCCCTCATTCGGTTTTTTGCCTATTTAAATGCTAATTTCTTTTGTTTAATACCTACCGAAAATCATAATTATTTTTCGAAGTAACCGTCGGCCAAACCCTAACCCTACCGAGCTCTCTTCTTCAAAAATCCCGATCTGGCATTGTAACTTTGCAAGTTCCATTCTTCTATTCCGAGTGCACGGGATCGAAGAAGGTTGTGTAAACCTTGGGGGTGATTCGACGTTGAAGGGATCTGTGCCATTGTCCGGTCGAAAATCACTTCAGGGCAGTGATTCTATCACGGCACAACTCGTTAATCTCGGTTTGGTTTAATTATTTTTTGTTAATTGCTGCGATTATCATTAATTATTTCCTACATAATACAGCATGCACTAAGCCCCACGCTGATGATAATGACATCGCAGAGATCTTTTCTGATATTCATGTCCAAAAGAGCAAACACATTCAATCATAATTAAACTGGCCCATGTAGGCATATGCCTGAATCGAAAAGTCGTAAAGTGCATATACTCGTAGAGTAGAAGAGAAGGACCAGAGGAATTTAGCCAAAAAATCAATATAGGGAAGCATAGTCTGTGGTCCGTTTGACACAGACTATTTATATCTCATGCACAAAATACTGTCCATTACTTGTAGTTTTAAATCCACTTGCTTGATATTGTATTTGCACTTTGTCTAAACCTTTGGTTATTTTGGACTTTGACCACTAATGAGAGCTGCAATGAGCATAAGTTGTCCGTCATCGCTTCTCTAGTTGACTTGGACCGGGGGCATCTTCCTGCTTCCTTCTCCCATCTATGTTGACGCCCTCCTATGACGGATCACCAGCGGTGATCGGCACCCTTCTTCATTTCGTTAAATCCTGTCGAAGACTCTAGATCGCAAATTCTTTTTGGCGTTTACTATAGAAATCTTTGATTGCCAGTGTTTTTGGGTCCCAGAAATTCATCATTGTTTCTGTTTGGGCTTGATCTCTCTCTCTTCGATTCCTCAGATTTTGAGAAAACTTCGTAAATGCGAGATCATATGATTTTTTGACTTCTCTTACCTCGTGATGGTTTGGGCATTTGATTTGAGTTAAAGCTTAGGTATGGATCCTGGAATCCAAGGCATGTTGCGCGCGCTTCTACTATATTCGGTTATGGGATGCTATGTTTCATCAACACTTCCAGAGTTGCTGCATTCCTCTTCTTCCTAATATCGATGGTTTTAGGTGAGGTAAAGGTTGATTTCAATTACCTTAGATCTACATGATGGGGCAAAGTGAAAATGGCTCAACAACACTAACCCAAAAATAAAAATAATAACAAAGCAACGACACACGATTTACATGGAAAAATCTTTCCAATACGAAAGGGAAACAACCACGGGACACTTCGGTCCACTTGAAAATTTCACTATAAGAAAACTGAGATATAAAGTCTAGTATTCAAGTGCTAAATGGATACTACACTCATCAATCCAAAATAATACAACTAGACAACAATTATAATGCCCAAAGAGAACAACTTACAAACCCACAAAAGGGTTGCTATAAACACATCCAAAGGTCAATCTAAAAGCCACAAAATAACAAGCCCTTTTAAAGTAATTGACAGCAGGATGTAAACAGAAACCTCACCAATTTTCAGCCAAAACCAAGCACAATAGACCACTCAATCGAAGCCAAAACCAAAACAAATCTGAAACTGACCTATAAATCTCTTCTTACAACTCACCATGCAAGAAAGCAATCTTCACATCCATCTGCTCAACCTCTAAATCAAGGTTAGTAGCCAAGCCTATCACAACTCGGATTAAAGGCATTTTCACAACAGGAGAGAAGACTTCTCCAAAATAAACACCTTTCTTTTGCTTAAAGCCTTTAACCACCAACCTAGCTTTGTATCGTGGAATTGGAGAATGCTCATCCTGCTTCAACTTGTAAATCCACCGATTCTTCAAAGCTCTCTTACCCTTAGGCAACTTCACTAGCTCAAAGGTATGGTTGTCATACAAAGATTGCATATCATCTTGCATTGTTTTTGGTGAAGATGGAAGTAATGTAGCATGAAGAAGTGACACAAAGGGTGGTGGCTTAGCGTGGGTTTTTAATGTTGCTAGGGGTTATTAGAATGGGTTAGTGGTGTAGTTGTGCGGTATTGCACGTGGACACAAGGTATAGGAGTGGAAGGGTGAATGTTGCATGACAGTTTTTCACAACTAAGGTATTTGTTCCGTGATGTGTTAATGCAATTATCGCTGTTTGGCATAGGTATGTCATGTAGAGAGGATTAAGCAGCATGAGGCTTTGTCACTGCAAGGGTAGGGCTGTGTAAGGCATGCTAAGTTATATAGAGGTTTAAGGGACAAAAATGGTGGATGAAAGACAAATGAAACACATAGGAGTTGAGGGAAGGAATGAGGCTGGGGAGAGTTTGTGTGAGTTGCTAAGTGAAGTTGATATGGATGTGGGTCGAAAGAACTCAACGTAATCGAATAGATCTTCTTTATTCCACAACAATGCGTTTTGAATGGTTGTATGAAATATTCATACATTTAGATGGAACAAAACACTAACAAGATAGAACTTTGATAGTTCACAATGATAGTAATCAAAGGGTTTCTAATAAGAACTCACAAACAATCATTCGCTAAAGACAATCAAAAGAAACTATACATAGTAAATTTTCAATGATCAAAGCAAACTCACAAAGAGAATGAAAAACTCACAAAAGGACTTTTGATATTCAACTCAAGTTCACTTAACATATCATACAAGGGTCGACATTATGCCATATATATAGGCATAACCCATGAAATTATCCATCCAACTAGCCAAATGACACATTGGGGTTAGGGTTTAGTTACAAAATTGATATATAAAATCATAACTAATAACATAAATCATAGTTTATTGCAAGTCACTCCGTGGTTTTCATTATCCACATGGCATAGATGTAGTTGACTTATTCTAGCTGTCATTTCATCACTTTGATTGGTCAATCAATTAACCAACTCAACAAGGCTTCGTTTGGTTGCGCAGAAATCATCTATTTACAATATTCTTCAATTTAGAACCATATTTTTAAGAAAGTGTCTTTAACCTGGAAAACACTTCCAAGAACCTTAAGAAACATCATAAACATGTCCAAGAAACATGTTTAGATGTATAAAAATATTTGCACCTCCATCATTATTGTTATTGTAGCTAGCATCAACTGTTATTCATTGTGTTTATCCAACTCTTATTAGTTCATTGTGCAATAGAAAGTAACAAAATAAGCAAGTATTATATACAAAGGCTCTTTCTTTGAGAATTATGATGATTGTAACAAGCATCACGTATTATTTGGAAAAATAAGATGATTGAATTACACACATCACGTAGCTGCTACTTTGAAAGCCGACCAGCTATTATGTGGTGATCGGTGCCTAATGCTTAATTTCGGTGAAGTAGTTGCTTGAACCAATAGGCAGACATCTTTGGATACCTTTTGAGGGTATTAAAATCAACGTATACAATGCCGAACCTTGAAGTGTAACCTGATTTCCACTCGAAGTTGTCAAGCAACGACCATGCAAAGTAGCCTACCACATTTGCTCCATCATCTATTGCCCTTTTGAGTTGACCCAAGTAACTTTTGTAATAGTTTATCCTCTCGGTATCTTGCAACCCCTTGGTTAAGGTAACGTTACCTGGATCATCCATTCCTGTAGTGTATCCAAATCGGAAATAAAGTTATATTTCTGTTAGTCCGTTTGTGATCACAAAGAAGAAAATACTTTACATCTGTGTGTCTCTGGGTTCTTACCATTTTCTGATATAATTATGGCAGGATTACCATATCGTTCTTTTATGTAGGTTACTACCTCATACATACCCCATGGGACCTCATAAAGCCAGTCTGAGTTTGCCTGAATATCATTCATGCATCCAACACCCTCAACTAATTAGGCTTCATTATAGATACTTTGGACTATAGTTTTTAAAATTTTATACTAATTTATAATAACTTTAATTTCTAATGAAGCAAAGATGGTCAGCCCCACGAGCCAACCCAACGAGCCAATAGCTAATCCGAAGAATTACCTGTTGACCTATTAGTACACCCATTTTATAGTCTGCAAAAAAGGGGATAATATGAGAAGAAGAATGGGCAATTTAACGAATGCACCATAAAATTAGAGAAAGGAAACAGATATAATGTATAAATGTCTTACTAGTAGTTTCCGCATGCCAATCCTGCCTGTAGCCAGGTGGCATTGTCTTGTTTTGTTTTGGTGGATCATAGACATAGGTAGTGCTGTAGTGATTGATACCCAAAAAGTCAATGGAGCCCTTCAACTTGGTTAAATCCTCTTGTGTAAATTTGGGCAGCCTCTTTCCAACAATTTTTCGCATTGTTCTTGGGTACTCGCCATATACAATAGGATGGATAAACCTGGGAACATTCATTGCAGAAAATATATATGAATGAGAATGAAGTGACTTGATTTTATGGATACAATGAACGACATCCATTAGTATGAGCGTTCATTACCATCCAAAGTGGAAGTCGCGCGCTCTCTGAGCAGCATAGTTGTCTGCTTTACCTCTGGTAAGTGGTTCGTACCATGGAATATCCAGGACAATTCCGATTCTTCCTTTTTGTTTGAACTAAAATGTCAGGTGGGAAAAAAAAAAAACAGAAGAAAAGAAATTAATTTCTTTTACTTATGTTTCTATGTAAAGATTAGCCGTAATAATAATATTATTATTTATGTCTGTCTCTTTTACTTGGTATTTCTGACGGTATATGTGTACTGCAGCTGCGTGCGACAAAATCAAGTTATGCGCCACAATGTAAGGCTCCGTGCCCGAATTTCCTGCTGTACAATTCCCATAGGCTTTGGAACACCTTCCGGGTGCAAACTGCCCATTGTCATACCCAAGACCGGCAATAACTCTTGGCTCGTTAAATGTCATCCAATTCTTCACTCTATCCCCAAATGTCTTGAAACAAAAATCTGCGTAATCTGCAAAATCTTTCCTGCAGGTTCCAACTAACATGCATGAATCCTAGCTGCTTGTATTATTAGAATGCGAAAATAATTAATTAAGAAGTACGTCGCGGTACATACACAACTCTATGGCTTAATAGGCCTTTGTATTTGTTCTCAAGAGCCTGTGGCATATCCCAATGATATAAATTTGCATATGGGGTTATGCCTACAAGTATTTCAGAGAAGCAACATCAGAGAGAGTTAGTTATTCTTGAAGCGATTGCGCTGGAAAAATGCAAGCTCACCGTTCTGTGGGCTTGTAAGGTCGCTGGTTCATCCATATCAATCACGTACCTTTCTCAAGCAAGTAGTTGATCAATCTATTGTAGTAGTCAACCCCTTTCCAGTTCACCTTCCCAGTTCCATCTGTATTGCAATTCAGAATTACATTATCATCATCATACATCTATCCACTTCTTAACAAGTTCATCTACTTGTTTTGACAAGGACAGCAATGAAAGATAAAAGTGCCTATATAAAGACAGTAGAGAATCGATTCACCTGGGAAAATTCGCGACCAAGATATGGAGAATCTATATGCATCGAAATTTAGCCTTGCAAGAATGTCTACATCTTCCTGTACGTAGATAGAAAATAATAAAAATGCATATAATCTCAAATTGTAATAATAATATATTTTAAGTAAATATTCGATGGGGTCCCAACATATTTCGGATTCATATTTTCTCAGACTCATATCAAATTTCATATCCGTATCAAGTCGGCTCGAATATATTTCGAATTAATAATTTTTTAAGTCACATCAGATCATAGGCATGCAGCTAAAGTGTCAGGTTATATTACCTTTTGTTTTTATATTAATAGTTCAAAATTTAGAGAGAAAGTGTCGTCCTCTTGATATTGGCATGCTTGACAATAGATGTTAGTTGATTTACTTTAATTAGTTAGAAAATAAATTTGCTAAATTTAACATAACTATTGAAATTTTGTGACCGCAAGTTAAAGATGTATTTTGACACCAAAACTTATTTCCCAAACTTGTAAGGATAAAAAAGGATTAAGATCGAAAAATAATATTATGTATAATACCACATTTTATGGATGCGTCTTTTTTTATTTGTTTTTGTTATTAACGTGTTCAATATATGCAGAAATATTTAATAAATGAAGATGTATCGAGATATACATATATATATATATAGGAATATCTAATGAAAATCAATGAGAACCGAGAACTAGTACTTTAGTTGAAGAAACTACACATAATATGATAGTAGGTGGTGAAAATTACTCGTATTAGATAAATGAAATTACTATAAGTCTTTCAGAAAATTATATTATTTGAGTATTAAAAACTAGACGGTGGCATTTTTGTAAGCATTATATACTTATGTTTTATCTTTAAAAACTACGTACCGTAGGTGGTGAAAATTACTCTCACTAGGTGAAAGAAACTACTATAAGTCTCTTGGAAAATTATAGTATTTGAGTGTTAAAAATAATAGTATTTTTGTAAATATTAGGTATTTATGTTTCACGTTAGGAAACTATTCATAGTAAGTGGTAAAAACTACCTCTAGTAGGGAAAGAAAATTACTGTAAGTCTCTTAGAAAACTATAGTATTTGAGTATTTGAAAAAAATAATGTGTCATTTTTATAAATATTGATATTTATGTTTCAAATTAGCTATCACCGTAAAAGGTAGTTTTTACTAGATATACCATATATATATATATGGAGGAATATTTAATGGGAATTAACTCTCTTAGTCTGAACTGAAAACTATTATTCTAGGTTGAAGAAATTATCCATACTAGGTGGCAGAAACTACTATAAGTAGTTTAATAAATTATAAGGAAAAATAGGCGATGGTAGATATACCCCCTATATATGGGGAAATATCTAATGAAAACTAACTATTTCAGTAAGAACAAAGTAGTATTTTGGGTCGAAGAAATTATCCACAGTATGTAACACCCCGAATCAATACGACCATGTTAGGGCTACCTTGAGAGATTTCGGATTGATCGGCTAGTCCCATAGATCAACACGAGTCCTTTCAGTACACCTTTTCCCTAATCACGCACTTTTTGAAATTTTCTTAGAAGAGTCACCCATCCTAAAAATTATTTCTTGGTAAGCATGCTTAACTATGGAGTTTTTAGGACGAAATCACTAAAATGATGATATACCATGTTGATAAGTAGTTAAATCAATTTTTATATCACTTAGCTCAATTTAGGGCATTACATTCACCTTCACTGAAAGAATGAAACGTTCTCATTGCCTCAACCACTAACTGTCTCATTACACTTTATCCCAAGAATTATCCTACTAGGTAGTTGATTGACTCATCCAAGTTTAGCTCACAATCGAGATTTCACTTTAATACCATTTATAGCACCCCGAGTCAATACGACCATACGATGGCTATCCTTTAGAGCTTTTGGATTAATCGACTGATTACACAGATCAACACGAGTCATTTTAATATGCTGTTTTCCCAATGATGCGCTTCTTGAGAAACTTTCAATTTTTTTTGAAACACTCTAAAAGGATCACCCATCCTAAAAATTACTCCATAGTTAGCACACTTAACTATGGAGTTCTTAGGACAAAATTACCAAAAGGATGACATACCATGTTGATATAAGTAGCTAGATCAATCTTTATAACACCCCACTCAATTTAGGATATTGCATAGTAAGTGGTAGA
This sequence comes from Tamarix austromongolica, assembly GCA_039764185.1. NCBI lineage: Eukaryota > Viridiplantae > Streptophyta > Magnoliopsida > Caryophyllales > Tamaricaceae > Tamarix > Tamarix austromongolica. The sequence goes on along the minus strand of CM077816.1, from coordinate 47,730,453 downwards.
AACTATTGTTAGTAGTTTGAGGAAACTACTGTAAGTAATTCAATAAATTCAGGTATTTGAGTGTTAGAAAATAAAGTCAGTGGTATTTTTTGTGAATAATATGCATTTATATTTTGGTTTTGGAAACTACCTACTATAGGTAGTGGAAACTACTCTCAGTAAGTGGAAGAAATTACTATAAGTCTCTCAAGAAACTATAGTATTTGAAAATTAAGAAAAAAATGGTGGCATTTTTATAAATATTAAGTATTTATGTTTGAAATCAGAAACTACATACAATAGGTAGCGGAAACTATCTCTAATGGATAGAGGAAACTACTATGAGTCTCTTAGAAAAATATAGTATTTGAGTACTAGGAAACAATGTAGTATCATTTTTTTATAAATATTAGATATTTATATTTCAAATTAAGAAACTACATATAATCAGCGTTGCACGGGGACGATAAGAAACGCAAAAATATTATTTTTTAAAAATTTAGGAAACGAAGATAGCAGAAAAAGTAATATATATATATATATATATATCAAATCTATTAAAATTAAGAGAGAAAAATAATTAATTTCTAAAATTATTACTTCTATTATTTAATTTTAATCATTATTAATTTTTTAATAAAAAAATGAATTAAATAATTTTAATATAAATTTCGAGATTAAAATTTTTTTTTAAAAGAGACATGAGGTTTTGGGGACAGGGACGACACCCAACTATCGTCCCCGTACATCACAGTGGTAGAAAACATCAATAGTAAATAGGTAATGGAAGCTAATGTAAGATTACATATAATTTAATAAATTAAGTATATTTAGTGCCTTAATTTTATATTTAAGAGGGTTGCCGTGAGTTAAACTCAGCCAACTATTAATTTTTTTAGTGCTTTAGGCATTATTGAACCATTATTCAAAATATTTGATGACCGGTCGTGATTTTCATAAGCAGGAAACTTTATTTCCCAACAGAGTCATGGCAATCCCAAGAAGGTCATGGATGAAGGTATGGTGGAGGCGGAGCACAAAGGACGTATGTTCCACGCGGATAATAGTAGAATCTTTATTTCTACTAATAATATTTTTAATATATATTTTAAATAATGATATATTTATTGTAATAAAAAAATATTATTAAAGTTAATATTTTTCATATGTCACTATCGATTCGATAATATTTTATGTTGTTACCAAAAATATTTTTATAGTTATTTTTATTTTAACAATGGTAAGAGTAATTAGTAAAAATTGAATTTTTACTTATAGTCTGATAATAACATTACACTTTTTATTATGACATTCATTCCCTGATGCCCCAAAGAACAGATGACAAGATTAGTAGAAGATAAATTTAATAGAAAAATTAAATAATTCATCCATATAAAAAAAAATTATTCTATCAATTTGCATACTGTTTTTGAAAAGTAATAAAAATAGACTTAAAGTTATATTTACTACCTTCATAAAAAAAATAAAGTATTTAATGCATATAAAATTTAAAAAAAAGTGAGGGTGAAAATCAAAAATAGGCTTTAACTTTTTTTAAATGACTTTCTTTTTTTATACAAAAGTATAATGATAGATTGACCTTTTTTTTTTTATATTGTGAAATATGTCATTTAAATTTATAGTGATGTTGGTCTACAGTAAATGAGCAAAAAATTAATGGACTAACCTTATATCGATGATATTGGTCTACAGTAACATCAGCTGTAGCATTTTCTGCAATAACTCCTGCATGTGTTTTTGCAAAAATTAGAAGAAATTAAAGCAAGATATTATTATCTTTCCAATTTCTTAAAAAACATATACTTACTTTTTTTTAATATTCCCCATTCCTAATTAATTACTGCCTCTTTATCACAACCTTAATTAATTGAGGGAGATTTTTCTAATAATTGGGTCATTTTTAAAAGTTGCATAACAAATTAGGAGTGTAGTATTATTTTGTACATATAGTGTCATTTTATTTATATAAAGTCATTGAAGATCTTTATATTTACACTAATTGATATCCATTACATATGGCTACTATGTGTTATACACTAAAATAAGGCAAAAAAAAAAAGTCGCTTTCAAAATTGATATAATAAAATCATTCACACATAACAGAAAAGGCCAATTAAAATTTTAGAAATAATTCAAAAAATATACTAAAATTATGGTATTATATTCCACTAGTGTTAAATAAGGAAACATCTAAAGATTATAACATAGACAATATATAGAAAAGTATACTTATCCAATATGAAAAGTACCTTAGATAAATTACAATAGGTATCATTATTGTTTATATAAGAAGTATAGTAATTTTGTTGAATAGTTTTATTATTTAATATCAAAATATAGATCCAAAACGCTAATTTCTTTGATATGCTACAATATATAGTATCTTTATTTTGCATCAATAGCATATTGGTGATCATAATTATATACTTTTAGCTATAGAGTATCACTGTATATATAACATTAGCTGTATAATTTTATTTATTCATAGTAAAGGAATTAGTTATCCGTTATTTTATTCAAAATACTAAACTTTTCTAATTTGATAAGTTATAATAATTATGTCTGAAATATTTTTCTTTTAGTATGGTATTTAGGATCCTTGAAATAATTATTTTAGTTAATTAATTAAAATGGGAAAATGGAACCGAAAAGTAAAAAAAACATAATGATGTACGTAGTCTATAGTTCTTTTAATCAATTAATACTGTCAGCAATAATGTATTTGATGTTCGTCTTCATAATCCTAATTATCACTCTAATATGCTAATCAGCTACTACTAACTCGTGTTTTTAATTTAAGAAATGTAAAATTTAATTGAATATTTCCTAATTGAAAAAATAGATATGAAGCTAATTGGTTTATTAAGTATATACCTTCCGATAGTTTTCCCCCCGCAATGCGTTGGTTTGAAAAGTTAGGACACACTGTATCTAAATTTCCGTGCAATGCATGAATCATAATTAAATTAGTTAAGAATAATGCTGATATTTTGATCAGTATAATGCCGATTATAAAAGAAAACGTGACCGAAACATAACCTATCAAATCAAAAGAAACTAGAACTTAATATTTATCAAATAAAAAGACACGAGTTTCTGAATGTAAAAATCGTACGCGTCATATTTTAAGAGTTAGAACGCTGGGAAAACGCTTCACGTTTACCAGGTATTTTGACGAATTCGTCCCAAATGCTAGGGCCGCGCCCCTCCTCGTGAGCCATTCCTTCAACTTGGAAAGCAGAGGTGGCCGCTCCGAAGACGAAGTTACTGGGAAAACTCTTTCTATTCAGTCCTCCTGTGTTATTGGCGTCAAAAGCAGAATCTTTGCTGCTTCCTGTTGCAGATGCACGACATGAATTTGGACTCGTAAGATTAATGGTGATGATTGTGATCACCGTTAATAGAAACAAGCGGTGATCCAATGGCGTACACCCCATCTTCATGCTATTCGCTTGTCTGCTTTCTTCCTCTCCTTTGTTGTGATTCCAATCCGAGACAGCAATATATATAGGCAAGGGGTCAGGGTTGGCCTAAATTAAAAATAGAAAATGACAGTCCTGCTTTAGAATGCAGAAATCCATCTTTTTTATATTTGGGTAAATATTTAGATAATGATATTCAAAAGTTCTGTATCAATTAAATTTCTTCATATTCTTTTTTTAGGTAAATTTTAGATGAGGTTAGTTTGACAAGTTCTGTATCTATCAGGTATATATTTAGGGGTTTTTTTTTTCTATTATTATTATTTTTTATCTTGATTATTGCCTGAGAGTTTCAGTCTTGAGGATTTCAAAGCTAGGACGTGTTTTATCTCTGACCTCCTACGTATATTGAAATGAGGAGGGCACCCTATATTTACAGAGGAGAACACTCCCTTGGCTTCGGCTCATCTTGTGATATTATATGGTCGTGAGCAAGGTTCTATATAGCTTAACTTGGACACATTATTCGTAATTAAACTAAGCTATATTTATTTATCTTTATCCATGTGGCCATCATAATTTTTTTCTGTCAGCAAATGTCACCGGTACAAGCCATTGGCTTGTGAGAATTGGTGTACCATAAGACTCTAACTTATAGTACATTTTTCACTTTTAGCCAAAAAAAAATATACTAACTTCGATACTTTTTTTTTTGCCTAGAATAATTTTGTTACCATTGCTACATATTTTGGAGCTAATAGCAAGGATCTATCTTCTATTTCTTTTTCTCATACAAAAAATAATAATTTAGTTGCCTTGAAACTACTCTAAGAAAACATATGTACGTCATGTCCTCCTTATCTTATTTTTATAGCTTATCAAATTAGTTTAGATCGGCTTAGATAAGAAAATTTTTAATAATAATAATAATACCTTGTATTTATTATTATTATTATTAATTATAATAATGGTTGTAATACCCTATATTTTATGAGATTTATAAGATAAAAAATTCTTATATTTAATGAAATTTGGATGATTTATATCTTAACTTGGAACTATAGTTTGGGTATGATTTAATAAGGAATTGGAAAAATTTGGAAAAACATAAATTAACTGAGTTTTTCTAACAAGCTGATTGAAATACCCCAAAATCCTAATTTAGGAATTATGGCAAAATAAATATTTATTACGAAAAATTAAGTAAATAAATTATCTTATTAAAATAAAGGGGAATTAATTAAAGCAAAACAAGGAGAAAATAATAAATAAATTATTTAGGAAAGTTTGGACATTTTACTAATTAATATGGAATTCAAGGAAAATTTGTCCAAAATAGCCAAATTAATCTAAAAATAATTTAATTATTATTATAATAAATATTATTAATTTTAAATAAAAAATACCAAACACCCAACCCATCCATTTCCTCCTTCTTCCCTTTTTTCTTTTTCTTTTTTTTTCTTCTTTCTTTTCCTTTTTCTTTCTTTCTCTCCTTTCCCCTTTTCTTATTTTCCTCCCCTTCTCCCCTAGTTTGGGCTAGCCTGTGGCCTAAACTCTTTGCCCTTTCCCCCATCCCGCGCGGCTAGGCTCGCCCAATTTTTTTTTTCCTTCGCCCGTTCCCCTTAGCCAGCCGGCCCTCCTTTTCTTTTCCTTTTCCCTTGGACCGACCGGTTCAGCCTGTCACCCTTCTTCTTTCCCTCAACCCTGATCTGCAGCCCCGACCTGTAGCCTTCCTTTCGTTGGCCGCCACCATATGCCGTCCGGCCTCCCTTCTCTCTCCCCTCCCCCCGTCATTTTCCTTCCCTTTTTTGACCCCAACCAACCCCACAGCTCCCCTTCACGCCTGCCCCTTCCTTTCCCTTCTCTCCTCGACCCAACCTAACCTGCCAAGGTAGGACTGCACCACCTGCCACCGTCGGCCGGTTGTCCTGCCTCACCTACCCCGCTTGTCATCTTCCTTCTTCATCGTTTCCTCCTACAATTTAGCCTATAAATACCCCATTGACAGCCTGGGTCAAGCTTCTATTTTGGCAAACTAGAAAATCCCGACCTTACACCACTGCTCGATCAGATCCTTGTTCCACCGCCGCCAATGCTGCCCACCAAAACCTTCCCTGCACTACCCTTTATAGAACTAAGGCACCCTCCTCCCTTATCTTTCCCTGCACGAGCCACCCCGGCCGTACAAAATCACCATCCCGATCAGCCCACTTCAACCTCTCACTGCCCCCTTGTTCCGTCGTCCGCCGCCGATTTTGCCGCAACTAGCACCTCATTCACCCTCCAAAACAACCAGGGGACTCAACCTTACCTCCCCATACCTCCATCTTTCCCTGCCTTCCTCTCCTTCTCCCTTCTCCACCTTCCACCACCTTCGGCCACCGCACCGGCCATTGTGGGCCGTCGTGCTCCGCCACTTCCGGCTGCACCACCACCTCCATTTCCACCTCTCTCCACCTAAGAAACCTTCCACAATCTCAAACACCCCCTCATTCCCTCTCCTCTAACCTATACCCCTATCTCCCCACCTCTCTTACTTCTCCACCGCTACGCGCCGCCACTGATTCCGCCACCAACCCTAGGTGGTATCCTAATTTCCCCAGCCCTTAAACTCTTTTCCTATAAGTATTAATAATTTTTCGTATTATTATTATTATTATTATTATTATTATTATTGTTATTATTATTATTATTATTATTATTATTATTATTATTATTATTATTATTATTATGTATCACTCTTATTACCTAAACGAACTTCAGAAATATTTATAACTATGGTATTATTATTTAAAGGGTTACAACTTTAGTATTAATATAGTTATATTTACTACTACTACTACTACTACTACTATCATCATCATCATCATCATCATCATCATCATCATCATCATCATCATCATCATCATCATCATTATTATTATTATTATTATTATTATTATTATTATTATTATTATTATTTTCTTACTAATACTAACTTGGCCATTATCACTTTTCTTGTTGGTGTAAATGTTGGGACTCTTATATTACTATTACCCTTTTCAATTATTATCCATATTATGCTTAACATTATTATTATTATTATTATTATTATTATTATTATGATCATCATCATCATCATCATCATCATCATCATCATCTCTATCATCATCATCATCATCATCATCATCATCATCATCATCATCATTATTATTATTATTATTATTATTATTATTATTATTATTATTATTATTATTATTATTATTATTATTATTATTATTATTATTATACTTGACCACATTATCACTAAGCCTACTACTAAGATGATTTCTAGGACCTTCATTAGTATTATCCTTAAGATGAGAACTATTATTAATATTAATATTATTATTATTATTTAATACTACTATAAATATTATTATTGTTAACTTATCTTTTGTCAATATTTCATAATCACTAACCTATTATCACTGCTAGAATCATTAGTATAAGAATCAGTATGGTCACTACTTCTATATTACTTATATCACTATTATTATTATTACTAGGGTTTGGGTCGATATTAGTATTATCACTAAAACAAATAATAATATTATTATTAATAATATCAAAACCATCACCTTAACACTATGAATATCACTATGACTACTTTAACATAAACCAGGATGGCTACTAAGATTTATTTTGGTTAGTAATGGCACGATTAATTATTTTGGAAATAATAACCCTACTTTTAATTATAAAACTACTATTATCATTATTAGCCATAATAGTAGAGTATGATAAGAGTAGGGTAGAAATAATGGTAGTCTTTGGTAAGAGGGAGATTAACCCATAGTATTTCCCTCTTGTAGGTGAATTAAGCCAAAACCCTAAGGAGGCATAGGAGCGTGCTCCAAGCTTGGTGTCATATTAGGTAAGGATATGGTTAAGGCCTTTTATATGTAAGAATGTGTTATGTGTGTTTGTTTGATGGGTGTGCTTTATATTTCATATTTTATATTATCATGTTCCTATGGCAGCTTGTTAAGCATGGAGCTAAGGTAAGTTACATGTGTTATGATATGTGTAATATGATGTTATTACTTTTACTTGAATTGTGCTTATGTAATAATGCCCCTCATGACATGCATGATAGGAGGTCCTAAGTAGTACGATGTAGTTGTGAGAAAAATGGAAAAAGGGAGGAAAGTGAGTTGACCAGAGAATGATAATGATTGCTTAATTATCTTATGACCTATAGATGGAGAAAAAGAGGAATAATGGGAATGAGATTAAGGGAATGGATTTAACATGCATGGGAAGTTTAGGTTTTGCATGGAATGGTTAGTGTTTGCATGGGGATAACTTTTACGTGGGAAAAGTTGATTTGAGGATCGAGTAAGGTAAGGGAAGAATCGTTAGGGCGATTGGAGTCCATATGTGAAAAATAGTATGCGGGTTGATGTAAGGATGCATGGGGGATTTAACTAGGGTTTTGGGAGGAAACCTTAAGTGAGAGAAGTGTGTAAGGGAGGAAAAATTGATGGAAATGGATAGAATGAGGATAAAGATGGAAGGGGGTGTCATATGGGGGGGAAAAGTGAATCAAGAGAGAAGATTGTATTTGGGTGTTGAGTGAGTGGCATTAAATAAAGGAGAAGTACTAGGGTTTTCAGGAAGCTAACTAGGGTTTTCGTGATCATGTGTGGGACTTGGATAGTGAGGTTGTAAGGTCAAGTGTGGGTCGAGAGGAGTGATGGTCTTAGTAATAAAGAAGTGTTTGGGTTCATAGTGAGCGGGGAAAAGATGAAAGGAAGTCCTAAGATCATGTGTTGTGTTAGATATGTGTCGTGTAGAGGAGTTGGTGGTAAATGAGAGTGATGAGTAAATGACATCGTATTGGGAAAGAGAGTTGCTAGAGTTGGAATGGTTGACTAGGGTTTCTTGGCCACATGTATTATATGGGGAGAAATATGTGGTACTTGGGGAAGAGTCGAGCGAGGCGATAAATTGGAGGAGTATGAGTTATAAGGGATAGAGACAGGTTGGGCCATATAGGCCAAATTAGGGTTTTCCCCGGAAGAAAACCCTAGAGAATTACATTAAGTTGATTCAGAAATATGGGGAGTGGGCCTTGGTATTGAGTATTAGTGGTAATGAGGAAAGAGTAAGAAAGGATATTCGGATGTACTAGAAGAAGTAAAAGTCCCAAGATATGGGATAAGATTGTCGGGAAGTCTAGTGGGTCGTGCATGTCTAAGTCAGGGTTGTGTATGGAATAAGATACAATAAAACACTAATCACTTAAAGTGAAAGATTATCGAGCTAGGGTCAAGTGAGGTTATATATATATTCTCCGGTCCACTGGCTATAATAGTGGTCAGGTGCATTTTGCTCTGTTGAGTGATTTTTTGGTCCACCAACTATAATAGTGGTCAGGTGCGTTTTGCCTTGCTGAGTGATTTTCCGGTCCACCAACTATAATGGTGGGGGATTCTAGGCTCGATATACCAAACTTGTATGGTAATAAGTCTTGGAAAAATAATAATTACTTACAGTAGAATACTTCGTGAGTCGGGGCCAGTGAGGATATATATATATATATATATTCCAGTCCACCAACAATAATAGTGGTAAGGTGCGTTCTACCCTATGGAGTGTTTTCGGTTCCTCGGCTATAATAGTGGGGTTCCCGTACTCACGCAGAATTAATATAAGAAATGTGTGAACCATAAGTATAAGGAATGGAAAAATACTAATCATTTATTGTAACACCCCAAAATTCACTATTTTTTTTAAAAAGCGGAAGCAATTAAATTAGAAATACTTAAAACCCGTGAATTTTGGAAATGTTACCGCCACACTTAGTACTAGACCAGTTCTCTCCGACTGTTCCAGTACCAAGTTCTAAGGCTAAATAAGAGATTAACAATCAACTACAAAATTAATACAAACTAAACTCCAAATAATCATTAAACGGTTGTAAAACAAAATCAGAGTACGCATAAAAAAACGTAATTCATTTCCAAAAGAGAATTAAACTTACAACCGATAAAAGATTAACAAAAATAAATAGAATTACATAGAGACTGAAATATGGCCACAAATCTCTCGAACTTGAGCCAACCACAACTCAACACACAGCCCCACCGAATATCTCACTCACCTGCACAAATCAGAAGGGCATACTACTCGTGGGAATGAGCAGCACCCATGAAAAGGGTAATCAGTACGCTACGTACTGAGTAAGGTAACCAAGCACTAAGGCCAACACGTAAGCTCATAAACCATGCATAAGAATAAAAGATCATAAACATGATAATATAATTCATGTGATCATCCAAGTAAAAGTATAAAGGCCCATGAATAATTTGGATTAATCACTTAATTAATCTCTTATCATAATCTGATTCACACCATGCCTTTTATCAATCCATGTAAGTACAGGAACACCCCACTATTATTGCCGGTGGGCCGGTCACTTGCGGGACAAAGTCCACACCACTATTATTTGCCAGTGGACCAGTCACTTGCGGGACAAAGTCCACACCACTATTCCTGACCGGTGGATCGGTTTGGTTCCTGCTCACATGGTGTTCCACTTTAAGTAATTAGTATCTTTTAAATGTATTAGCAAACTTTGGTTTGTATTTATTGAGCTCGAGTCACCCTATTGCCGGTGGGGCGGTAACGCACAGGTACAAAGCCTGACCACTATTACTACCGGTGGATCGGTTACACATAGGACATCATGTCCTAACCACTATTTCTGACCGGTGGATCGGTCTGGACTCGGCTCAATAATCTTCCACTTTAAAAGATTAGTGTGTTAAATATATTATTCAAAGCTTACCTTGGACATGCATGAATCAACACACATCACAAATCACAATTACACGTTAATCACCAAATATACTTGATACGACAAAAACCCTAAGCAGTTGCACCAAACCCTAATTATCCACACGAACCCTAGCTCGGTTTCCTACGTACCCATATAATGTTCCACGCACTATTTTCCCTTCAAATGTTCAATCACCCAAACAATACTTACATTACTTTCCTCAAATCCCAAATCAGCATTCCATACGTAAACTTCACTCTCATACAAACTTTACACATCCCATGCAATTATTAACTTCCATGCAAACCCTAATACCACCATACAACCATTAACCATTATGCAAAACCCAAAATCTCATCATACAAAACCCTAAATTCAATCCACATAACCCAAAGATTCATTCATACCAAACCCTAGATTCAAACCATATAAAACCCAAAGATTCATCCATACCAAACTAAGTATCCATCCTTACCAAACCCTAAGTTCAAACCATATACAACCCAAAGATTCATTCACACAAAATCCTAAATTCAATCCATACCAACACAAAGATTCAAATCATATAAAACCCAAAGATTTTTCCACATAATACAATTGATTAGATTCTCCCCTTTCATAACCACAAATTAGATTCTCCCATACAAGACCATAAGTTAGATTCTTCCCCATAAAATTATAAATTAGAATCTCCCAAGAAAAATCATAAATCGGATTCTCCCAAACAAATCATAAATTATATTCTCCCAATCAAATCATAAATTAGGTTCTCCCATATAATATCATAAATTACATTCTCCCAAATAACGTCTTAAATTAGATTCTCCCTAACAAACCATAAATTCAATTCTCCCATATAACGTCATAAATTATATTGTCTCCCACAAAACCCTACATTTCCCATTTTATTCTTCCTCTCATAAATCATTAAAATACTTAGGTCAACTCATACCTCTTGATCAACTTCTTTCTCCATCCTTATTTTTCATCCTTTTTCCCCACACAACCATATCGACATTCTCACATGCATGTCTTACAGTATCACAACACCTATCATTATACATAAATAATACACATGCCATGCAAAACCTTCTTCAACTCCACGTTATATCATCCACGTTATATCACATACAGAATGATCATAATAATATAGAGGATACATAGCATGCGAAGCACATAATGCCCATAAGCACATAAAAGGCCTTAGCACCCCTTACCTGAAATGACACCGGTCTTGGAGCACGCTCCTAGGCCTCCTTAGGGCTTTGACCAAATAATAACCTTAACAAAATTCTAACTTTCCTAAATACAAAAAAATAATAGAGATATTATAAACCTTGATAATATAGGGTTAAAGATTTTACCCTAATGATAATAATGATACTAATATAATAATATCAAGGATAATAAAACTAATATCAATGAGAATATAAATAATAATAACAATAACAATAATAATAATAATAATAATAACAATAACAATAACATATAAGTTTTAAAATAACTAATGACTTACCATTTATTTAATATTAATAATAAAATTAATAACATATATAATAATATTGAAATAATAAAGATAATGATAATATTATTATTAATGGTTATAAGAACAGTAGAAATAATAATACTCAAATAAATAAGTGCAAATGTTAAAACAAAATTAGGGCCTAAGATTTTCCAGAATAAATAATAAAACATTAATAATAATTATTCTAATAATTATAATATTAATAATAATAATAATAATAATAATAAGAATGATAATAATCCTATAATAATTCAATTAATAACTTAAAATTCGAAACTAACAATAAAATTATTTTATTATCACTCTCCACCCTGCAAGTACAATTCAGCATAAATTTTATATCAAATAATAATAAAACATATTAAGAATATAAATATTAAGAATAATAATAATGGTATTTATATGCAAATAATTAAAATAAATTAAATCAAGGATTATAATAATATGAAAAATGGTTGAGAGGGTCTAGGGTTCAACCTTAAGCTGGTGGGGATAGGCGGCACCGGCGGTGGTTCACGGCGGCGGAGGCGGCGGCCGGAAAATTAGAGGAAAAAAAGGGAAAGATGGATGTTGGGAAAAAGATAGGGAGAATTGAGGTGATATAAGAGGTGTTTATTGTTGCCCAGGAGGAGAGGGACAAAATGATGGTGGTGGTGCAGCCAAAGGTGGCGGTGCACGGCGGCGGAAGGCGGAAGGCGGTTTAAGGCTTCGGGGTCAAAATTCCGGCGAAACGAGCATCCAACTTTGCATGATTATTGAGGCTAGTACAAGAAGAATCGAAGGTTGAAAATAGTTTAGTTAATTAGAGGAAATTTCAGGGAAGAAAATGGAATGCTTTGGTGGCGCTGAAGTTGGCTGACAGCGGCGGAAGAGGCGTCTTAAGTCACGGTGATGGAAGCCCTCGCCGAGGGTTTTCGGGGAAGAAAAATCTCCAAAACTCCTACAACTAGGCTATTTATAGATGGTGGATGAGATAATACGGTTTTGGGGGTCGGCAGGAAGGCATTAGATTCGAGATTTTGGGTGGCCGGTGGTAGTAATTGATCGGCCGACGTTTGGTTTACTTTGGGGTTTTGCGAGGCTGGGGAGAAGAGACGGGCGAGAGTTAACGCACGAAAATTATGCCAATTGATTCCTCGGGTCAAGGGAAATTCAAAGAGATAAGTAACGGCTGATTAAAGCCGCTGCAGTCGGAGACGCCATTGATGGGGTCGAAGGTACAACAGCGTCGACGGAGGAGGAAGGAGGAAGAAGGAAGAAGGAAAGGAGGCGGTCCGGTCGGCCGGGAAAGAAAAGAAAAAGGGAGAACCGGGCCGGTCGGCGCGGGGTAAGGATTCATTAAATGAAACGACGGGTTTCAGTGGAAAAGAAGGCAAAACGCGGCGCGACATGGGGCGGACAGAGGATGTCGCGCGGGCGAAGGCTGGGCCGAGGGAAAGGAAGAAGGGGAAAAATATTGGGCCACGGGAGAGGGCAGCCCAAACAGGGAAAAAGAAGAGGAAAAAGAAAAAGAAGAAAAAAGAAAGAAAAAGAAAAGGAAAAAGGAAGAATGAAAAAGAAAAAGGGAAAAAGGAAAGGAGAAAAAAAATAGATTAGGGCCAATTAAATTAATATGAATATTTAGGATATTTAAAAATAATAATATTTAAATAAAATAATATTTAAATCCCTTTTTAGGCTAAATTAGGATTTTTAAAAGATTTTCCATAAATTCCATTTTAATTAGCAAAACAATCAAATTTTCTTCCATTAAATTATTTATAAAACTAATATTAATTTGGAACCATTTTCTCCTCCTTATTTTAAATAAGATAATTTATTTAAATAAATTCCCAAATTAAAATCTTTAATTAGCTCAAATACCCAAATTCCTCCTAATTAAAATACTTATAAATTTATTCTTGATTTGCCCTAATTAATTTCCTTTTATTTTAAATAAAGTATTATACTTAATTAACTTTTATAATAAAACTTCATTTAAATATACTATTTAAAATTAGAAATTTTTCGGGGCATTTCATTTATAGTGGAACACCATGTGAGTCGGGCCTAGTGAGGTTATTTATATACTTTCGGTCCACCGGCTATAATAATAATTAGGTGTGTGTTGCCATGCTGAGTGATTCCAGTCTACCGGCTATAATAGTGGTCAGGTGCATTCTGCACCGTGGAGTGTTTTTGGTCCCCCGGCTATAATAATGGGGTTCCCGTACTCTCATGGAATTAAAATAAAAGAGATGTAAGATAAATCATTCATATAAGCTTGGCCTAATCTTGTAATTCTGGATTATTATCTTATACACCTTTTGTATTTATTCTCTTGCATGGCCTTACTTGTGTGCTTCTTGCTGGCCTTACCTATATGGTTACCTTACTCAGTACGTAGAATACTGACCACCCGTTTCATGGGTGTTGCTCATTCCCACGAGCATAAGACCCATTTGAGTTTGTGTAGGTAGGAGATGCCGTCTTTGATGCGTACGACACTTACGATGCATCAGGTAGGGCTGAGAGTTGAGCCTAAATATGGCCTGGGGAATCAAGAGCGACCCGACCATATTTTTTTTCCTTTTATTTTACCATGTTTCGTTTTTATTCTAGTTATGTCACGTCGTACGATGTTTTATGTTTTTGGAAAACTATAGTTACTTACTCTTTGGGTTGTAATTCTTAAATCACACTCTGATTTCCGTATGACTATAAGGGAGTTCTCTCATAGGCTCTCACTGTTTTATTAATGGCTTGTGTTTGATGTTAACCTTGTTTAGCCTTAGCACTTAGTACTGAAATGGTAGGAGTGAATCGGTCGGGTACTAAGTGTGGCAGTAATACCCCCAGAATTTATAGTTTTTTTTATTTCACTTCTGTTAAACGTAATTTAAATGAAAATTTTTAATAGTAAATTTTGGGGGTGTTACACTGATCGACTAGTTCTATAAACCAATTGACTGATTCATCCTTTTAGCTAGGGCTTTTGTTGTAGGAGCATCCATAGGTGATCCTCAAGATAGTAGTAATTTGGCATACTTGATTATGGAATCGATCACATTATATATCTTTGATAATAATAATAATATGACTAATCTTGATGATGTTATTTTCAGTCATTCTTGTAGATATGTAACATATTTTCAAGAAGAAGGTTAAACCATTTAAGAAGACAATTTACATAATATTTTCATGTGTTACAAGCTATTACAAAGGAAGCAATTGTGTATGAAAGTTAACTGTACAAGTCAAGAAGGCCTAGTTAACATTTCAAGTCAGCATCATTGTTTTATAAGGATTATTGTTAGTTGTTTTCATGTACTAATTAGCTTACATTTTTTGTAATAGTCTTTGCTGATTCATGTATTATATATGATATAATTATATTATTAATACTAGTTTATATGCTAGTTATCCATTTATATGTCATGTGGCTAAATGCGCTAGTTAGCAATGTACGGCTCCTATATATATAGCATGATGTTGAAATATTGTAACATGTTGATGGTTGAATATATTGAAATCTAATACAAGCAAATTGCTTGGTTAATTCTCTTTTTGTGATTGAATAATCCTTTCTAAGAATAGTTGGAGTAAACTTAGATAGGTGACATTTAAAGTTGAGTTCTTTGAATTCTTGTTGAGTTTTTTGAGATCTTGTTGAATTCATTATCAACTCTTCCTTGAATATATTCATTCATTCTTCTCATTTGGATAGCCACTAATCCTAATTTATTTTTAATCACACGAATTTTCATCATCTTTGAAGATTTGTGCTAGTTTTTGCTCGACAAAACTTATTGATTAGTTTTGGAAAACCTATTGGTTGGTCTATAGAATAGTTGACTAATCTGACCAAAGTGATCTACTGCTTTGTTGAGCAAAGTTCTTTTTGAAGCTTATTTTTTAGAAAATTTCTTGCATCAAAAAGGAACATTGATATTCTAACTTTGAGTTGTTCCTGAGTAATCCTTAACCCTTTTTTTTCATTTATCCAGCTTTAATTTTTGTCTCAAACAAATTCAAGGGATTTATTTCAACAAAAGAGGAGGGAGGTTGACCTCACTCCTCTACATAATTTTGGAACATATGATTCAATTCTAAACTATCACTACATTCTTGGGAGATTTGCTCCTCACACCAATCTATCATTTCCCTTCATGTGTTTGATCTTTTCTAGATGAACTCAACATGCATTCTCCGAAAAATACTTTGTGAGCTATGAAGTGAAAGTCAACCTATTCTTGATATTCAATCATTTAGTTGATATTCAAAAGGTAAAATTCAGGGTTTTTTTTATATGTTTCATATGCTTACTTGTTCCTTAACTGAGTCATTGGGTATAAATAACCCTAATCATCTCTTTTCCTTACTTTTCTTTCAGCTACTGAAATACCTAGGCATTTCAAATACTTTTTCTAATTCTTTCCATTTCAAGCTTTCATTCTTATTCAATTCACTCTTTTGATTCTTCTTTAGCTCCTTCTTGTTTTATTCTTAAGCAAACAAGAGTTAGATTAAGGAAAAAGTTGAATTTATTTTCAATTGTCTTTCCCTATTTTCTCTTATAAGTGGTTTGGAAGTTGAAATTATTCATCTTAAGTTTTTTCCTCTTTGGTGGAAAATGTTGCTAAGCTTCAAGTAAGTTATTTTTGCCTTAGAAATGTGACATGAATAAGCATGTGAGTTAGCCTTGTTTAATCTGTTAAATGTTAATGCTCATATGAGTGTATAAGATTTTTGTATTTTAATGATGCAAGATGAATTATTTAAGGTTTCTAAGAAAAGGGGCTTGATTCATGAGAAATATCATAGATTTCTTGTAAATGAAGCATGAGAATCTTGGTCTTATGACATGACAGTATTATGGTTTGGATGTGGTAAGATTTTAGAGTTTGAATCGTGTTAAAATTCATGTTATGTATTTTCTAAGAGCAAATTGATCAACCGTCTATGACCAACTAATTGATTGGTCCTTAGAATAGTTGATAGGTTGACCCAAACCAATTAGTCGAGTTATCTGTGGTGAATTTAGTTTCTCTCTACTTTAACCCATCAACCAGTATGTTAGGAACAATCAAATGGCCATAGAATAGTCAATTGGTTTGATCATACCAACCGATTAATTTGAGGGTACTTTAGAGTTTAGCCAAGCCAAATTGATCAACTAGTTCAACCAAATCTGGATGTTTTTATTATTTTGAATTTGATATGATTCGATACTTTATGCAATGCTAATTAAATGATTCTTTAATGATGAGAATACACATCTTTTTATGGATTAACTAACTTATTGGATGGATTCAATAGTTCATAATTCATAGTATTTTTAATAAGTACCTTTGGAAGGTTTTAATGGAAAAACTAAAACGGGTATACCATGACCTCATGAAGAGATAATTTAATCTGTATTCTTAGCCTAAATGGATTATCTTAATGGGTTGGTTTAAACTTGGTTAAACACTAATATAAATCTAACCACATGGTTTGAAGGGTAATAATAGTTAAGATGGAATAATTAAGTGGGTGTGTTACTTGGTGTTACATGGACCTTATGTAATAACATAACCTTGGAGAACAACACACTAATAATTTAAATTCAAAAGATGAGTGAGTTGTGCATAGGTTTAGATGACACAATTCTCAATTAGCTATTTACGAATTAGTCTACCTTCAAGTATTTATTAGTGCTTTAGCGTGGGTTCCCAGTAGATCCTGATGTCTTACCTATTGTAGACACTAATGATTTACTAGGGGATATCAATACTAAAGGGTCTGGTCACCTAGGTGGTTTTTAGCTTTAGTCGGACTTTATATTATCTTTTTTGAATAGGCTTCCATGGTATGTGAGAACATGGGTGGTAATCGACCCATGGCTCAATAAGAATAAGGATAAGGACAAAAGAAAAAGAAAAAGGAATAACATCTTGTAAATGATTGACCTAATGGATCATGTAAGCATGAAAAATTGACTTAATGGGCTAACTTGCCTATATTCATCCATTGCTATCCATAATATCTATGTTGTTTGGTAAGTATAATGAATTATGAGTTGTTTAAGTCTTTACATGGCATGAAATCCTGATGCATTATATGACCATGGTAGATTATGTAAATTTAAATATATGTATTGAGCATGATATGTGCTTAGCATGATTTCCCTTTTATGTATTAGCCTTGTGTACTTGTGATTACCTTGAGTTGTTAATTTGTCTTACTTAGTATATAGCATACCAATGTGTTCATTTAATTGGTCACCTACTAAATGCATGAGCAGAAGACTATATGCAGGTTTTTTATGTTGGCTGGTAGTGGCCTACTTTGTATTAGAATTGTGGGCTTGAGAGCTTAGATATCTAAAGATCTTCTATATGTCCTTAATGGACCAGATTTTTGGGGTCTTTCCTTTTTGTTTTTTTATCCCTCTTGTGTTTCCGTAATTTTAGTTTACTCCCTCTTATGCATTTGAACATCTTGGGGACCCATTGAGATCTTGTTTGTAAACTTTTTTATTATAACATCTATATATATATATATATATTACCTCTGCTCACTCTATAATTTAATTTGGATTAGCTACTTCTCCTAAGCCTCATATCTAATATGGGATGGGTGGCAGACATCTATCATATGTTAGGTGTGGCGGTGTTACCCCATTTTTTCTTAGTGTCAGATATTTTTCCACTTCCACAATATTTTAAAATGTAATTTTTTAGTAGTGAAAAATAGGGGGTTATAAGTTGGTATTAGAGCTTTATCTTAAAAATTGTTTCATTCAAATACTTTTAGTTATTACCATAGGTTGGTATTTGACCGTTGTTATGAATTTCTTGACATTTAAAATATTTTAAGTTGACAGTACTGATTATTTTAATGATTTTCCAACTACCATGAGTATTTGAATAAGGTTTCAAGTGTTTTCAAACATCGAAATGTCCATGAGTGAGGGTGGGTTGGGAATGTGCTATAGTCAATCTGTGTTAATTGTGTTATGTGGGACTTTAAGCTTAATAATTGGTTATTGCTAATTAATCCTAGTCTTTAGGAATCGATGGCTGCCAATTTTCACTACAAGCTCATCGATACATTCATGGAGACTATTGGCGCCTACATGGAAGGCTAAATTTGAGCATGACAACCACCACTAATGCTAGTACTTGCACTAGTTTTGGAGGATTGGCTTAAGAGCGTCAACCATCACCATCCACCAATTTTTAATGTTCAAGAAGACTCTAATATCATGGAGAGATGGGTTAAGGGTGTGAAGAAAACCTTTCCTACTTGTGTGTATCTGTTGGAAAAGAGGTTTGATGTAGTTGTGTACCATCTAAGGTGATGAGCATACACATGGTAGAGGAGCGTCCAACATAGAAGCAAAGAGCCTACCATTTTGGGACCCTTTTTTGAGGCACTTTGAACCAAATTCTATCCCACTCATCTTCGCATAAAGAAATATAATGAATTCATGGTCATTCTATAAAGAGTCATGCCAATAGAGGAGTACTATATAAGTTTTATAGACTTGGTCCATTTTGCTCCTAAGGTGGAGGGGTAGCGAGGTGATAAAGATTCACTAATTCAAGAATTTCTTTGGGATCAAGTACCAGGAAAAGATGGAGGGTAGTGAGGTGATAAAGATTCACTAATTCAAGATTTTCTTTGGGATCAAGTACTAGGAGCTGTTGCTGGGAGTTACCCCACAAGACATGGTTGGGATGTACGAGCAAGCCTTAGAGGCTTCTTGAGTCATTCTGGCCAGGAGTGCCAAGTTGTTGATGGGAGTTACCCTTTTTCATAACGAGTATCCGCTCTTCCTTTTTAGTGTTGGAGATAGAAAAATCGATAAGATGCCATTAGAGAAAATTCCAATGATCTAAGAGTATCTTGATGTGCTTTTTGATGAGATTTTAGGCATGTTGCCTGTTCAAGATGTTGAGTTTAATGTGGACTTGTTGTTAGGGATGGAACCATTATCAAAACCACCATACCCCATGGAACCCACATAGATGAAGGAACTTAAGGATCAAAAAGAATAATTGTTGGAGAAGAGATACATTGAAAAAATTGTATCGCCATAAGGAGCATTGGTATTATTCGTTAAGAAGAAGGATGAAAACCTGAGATTGTATATCGACTATCGAAGGTTGAATTAAGTTAAAATGAATAACCATTATCCATTATCTCATATTGATGATCTATTTAACTAGCTTAGAGGAGACAAAATGTTCTCTAATATTAATGTTTAGTTAGGTTACCATAAGTTGAGAATAGTAGAGTAGGATATTCTGAGGATGACATTCTGAACAAGATATGGCCACTACAAGTTTATAGTAATATCTTTTGGACTCACTAATGCACCATCAACATTCATATCTCTCATGAACTAGATTTTATGATTTTTAGATTATTTTGTCATGGTTTTCATCGATGATATCCTCGTATACTGCAATAATTGAGAGAAGTGCGAACAACATTTGAAACAAACCTTTGCATTGTTAAGAACACACCGGATGTATGATAAGCTTTTGAAGTGTGAGTTTTAGCATGATCAGGTGGCTTATTTGGACATTTAATTTGAAGGATGGTGTGTGAGTGGATCCCTCCAAGATTCAAGCAGTTTTAGAGTGGCTAACACCAACATCTGTCACTAGAGTGTGTAATTTTTTGAGATTAGCTTGTTACTACCGTAGATTTGTTGCAAACTTCTCTAAGATAGTTTGCCCAATGAATAATTTGTTGAAGAAGGCTATACAGTTTTAGTGGGATGAGTTATCTGGCGAAGGCTTCAAGGAGTTGAAGAGGAATTTAACCTCAACACCAATGTTCATGTTACCAAGTGGATCGGATTATTTTGAAGTGTATAGAGATGCTTCTAATCTTGGACTGAGATGTAAGTTGATGAAACATGGGAGAGTAGAGGCTTATGCTTCTCAACAACTAAAGCTGTATGAGTAGAACTATCATACACACGACTTAGAGCTTTTCATAGTGGTATTTGCTTTGAAGATTTAGAGTCATTATCTATATGGTGTTCGGTGCAAGTTCTACACCAATCACAAGAGCCTCAACTATATTTTCACATAGCGAGAGTTGAATTTAAGATAATGCCGATAGTTAAAGTTGTTTAAGGATTATGACCTATAATTAACTTACCATAAGGGTAAGATAAATGTAGTGGTACATGCTCTTAGCTAGAAGATATCATATTCCTTGAATACAATCATTTTGCATGTCTTTGATGATGATCCTCATGACTTTTGAGTTTTTGCCAATGGAAGAGTGATTTGGCATAAGTTATGGGTGGAAAGTTATAGGGTCTAGGGGTTGATACGTGTTGTGTGCATTAGAGTTCCAAATATCTCTTTTGGACTCTTGTTCTTTTTATCTTTCTTTTGATTTATTATTTGGAGTTGAACACCGTACTTTGTTCTTTTGTTATTTATACATTAAAAGTATTACCATTGGATCAATTAATTCCTCATTGCTTGAGTTTTAAGTAGCAAATGGTTTAGCCTTACATTTAGTACGAGAAAAATATCGATAGGACTTATACTAAGCATATGAATTGAAATTATACTATGTGTGAAATAGTAAACTGACTAGCTTATGTTTATGCTTCCTCTAGAGACGAAAATTTTTAATGGTAAATTTTGAGGCGCTGCTTTGGCTCCGGAAACATTACAATGCCCAAAAAGAGGGTGTTTAAAATTTTGGAAAGGTGAAAAAAAAATACAATTTTTTATATTTTATATTGTCCCAAGATCAAGATCGAAATGAACGCTAGTTGCGTGCGCAAAAAGCAGCATATGAGATAGTTGCTCGTACATTTGTAGGAAGAGACAAGACACGGAATTAGGGGTTGGATTAGAGCTTCTAATTAAACGAAAAACTTTAAATAGGAAATCAGAATCAGCAAGTTATTTTCAGGTCCATAGGAACACGTCTCTTTTCGCATCAGTTTTTCTTGCATCTTCTTTTGCTTTGGTAGCTGATGAGACATGTTAGCAATGACTTGGTAGTTTAATTTACACATGCCATCGACTCAATGAGACTAATAAACTTATGTTAATTTGTTCATCAACTAATTCAATATTAGTTTTCTAGCGTCACAAACACAAGTCGTGATGTTCTCATTCTCATATTCATGCTCTTTTTTTGCAGCCAGCATCAACCGTTATTTATTGTGTTTATATTCTGTTTTTCAACTTTTTGTTTATACCATGTCATTGTGCTAGTAGCAAAACAAGATGCAAGTACCGTGGACAAAGAGTTCGTCTTTCTTTGAAAATTACGATGATTGTAAAATACATCATGTATAATTTGGAAAATTAAAATGACTGAAATACAAACATCACATCGCTTCTACTCCAAAGCCAAAGCAGTAGTTATGTGGTGATAGATGTCTAATGCTTAGTTACGGTCAAGCATTTGCTTGAACCAATAGGCAGACATCTTCGGATACCTTTTGAGAGTCTTAAAATCAACGTATACAATTCCAAACCTTGAAGTGTAACCTAGTCTCCACTCAAAGTTGTCAAGCAATGACCATGCAAAGTAGCCTACCACATTTGCTCCATCATCAATTGCCTTTTTGAGTTGAGACAAGTAACTTCTGTAGTAGTTTATCCTCTTGGGATCCTGCAATCCCTTGGTTAAGGTAACGTTACCAGGATAATCCATTCCTGCAGCTCATCCAAACAGGAAATAAAGTTTTTTTCCCCCCTTAAATAGTTCTGTTACTCTATTTTAGAACACAAAGAAGAAAATGCATTAGATCTCTCTGTCCAGGGTTTCTTACCATTTTCAGACAGAATCATGGTAGGATTACCATATCGTTCTTTTATGTAGGTTACTGCTTTATACAGACCCCATGGGACCTCATAAAGCCAATATGAGTTCGCCTGCAAATCATTCATTGTTAAACGTTGATCCAAATTATTACCCACAAGTAACTAGTCTCCGGTTTTTTATATCTTTCTAAACTTTATACTGAAGTGTAATATCTTCACTTTCTAAATAAGCAAAATTAGCCAATCGTAATTCCCCTACATAAAAAAATATCAAATCATAACGGCTAATAATTAATGTGAAAAGTTACCTTCTGACCTATCTGTACACCCCTTTTAGAATCTGCAAAAAGAGGGGGGGGGGGGAATAAACAGTATAATATCAGAAGGAGAATGAGCAGACAATTGCAATGCAAAAATAGAGAAAGGAAACAAAGATGAATTATGAAAATCATACAAGCAAATCCAACTTTCCAATCCTGCTGGTACCCAGGCGGCATTGTCTTATTCTGTTTAGGTGGATTATAGATATAGTAAGTAGTGTACTGGTTGATGCCCACAAAGTCAATGGAGCCCTTCACCTTGCTTAAATCCTCTTGCGTAAATTTGGGCAGCCTCTTTCCAACTATTTCTTGCATTGTTCTTGGGTATTCACCATATATAAGAGGATGGATAAACCTACGTACGTTCATTGAAGAAAATATGTATAAACAGTCAGAATGGAATGACTTGATTATATGGAGGATACGACGAATGACGTCAATGATCGATTATGAGCGTTACCACCCAACGTGGAAGTCCCGTGCTCTCTGTGCAGCATAGTTGTCTGCTATTCCTCCGGTAAGTGGTTCATACCATACAAAATCCAGGACAATTCCGATTCTTCCTTTTTGTTTGAACTAAACACGTCCGAAGAAAAGAGAGATTAAATTCTTTTACTTATATTTTTATATAAAGATTAGCCTTCATAGGAATATTATTAACAGGAGCAGTTACTTGGTATTTCTGACGATATCTCTGTGCTGCAGCTGCATGCGACAATATCAAGTTATGTGCCACGGTGTAAGGCTCTGTGCCCGAATTTCCTGCTGTGCAATTCCCATAGGCTTTTGAGCATCTTGCAGGTGCAAAGTAGCCATTGTCATACCCAAGAGCAGCTACAACTCGTGGCTCGTTAAATGTCATCCAATTCCTCACTCTATCTCCAAATGTCTTGAAACAGAAATCAGCATAATCCGCAAAATCTTCTCTGCAGATTCCAACTAACATGCATGAATCCTAGCTGCTCGTATTATTTAGAACCCCGATTATGTACGTTAACCGGAACGCAAAAACTAATAATTACGAAGCAAATCGAGGTACATACACAACTCTAGGGCTTAATAAGCCTTTGTATCTGTTCTCAAGAGCCTGCGGCATGTCGTAGTGATATAGAAGTGCGTATGGGGTTATACCTACAAGTATTTTAGAGAAGCAGCAAATGAGTTAGTAGTTCTTTTTGCAGAGATTGCTCTAGAATAATGCAAAGTTTGCCATTTAGTGGGTTTGTTAGAGATCACTAGTTCACCCATATTAGTTACGTACCTTTTTCAAGCAAGTAGTTGATCAATCTATTGTAGTAGGCAACCCCTTTCCAATTCACCTTCCCAGTTCCATCTGTATCGCAAGCCAGAAATACATCATCGTCACGATACATTCATACATACATAACAAGCTATTGAATGAAGCTTGACCTAGTGGTAAAGGTTTGCTTCCGGGTACTAGAAGTCCTAGAATTGAATCCTCCTCCTCTGTCTCAATATTATATAGTGTCTCTATCTTTATGATGATTTATAATTGTCTTTATGGGACTTTTATGAATCAAATAAATATACATATTTGATTCATAAAGGCCATAAGACAGTAGAAAATATAAAGTATATGTATATATATACTCAACAAGTTCAAGTTCATCTAGCTAGTTTTTACAAGGATAATGATAAGTATAAAGTGTTTATATAAAGACAGTCCAAAATTGATTCACCTGGGAAAATTCGCGACCAAGATATGGAGAATCTATATGCATCGAAATTTAGCTTTGCAAGAATGTCTATATCTTCCTGTAGGAATACGAGGGGGAAAAAAGGCAGTCAAATCGCGCATTCCAAAGATTTACAAACAATATGGCATAAGACCGAGGCCAGTCACCAGTGTATATTTTCATGGCAACCTAAATAAAAAGAAAGACAAACGAAGGAAAACAGAGGAGGGGAGGAACGCCTTGATATCGGCGGAATGCCCGGGGGGCGGGGGGGGGGGATGAAAAAAAAGGTGTCCAGATGTGGCCCGTGATTTAGGACCAGAATTTAAAATGGTCGATGATCGGCGACCATTTCCATGCGGAGGGGGGTAAAAAAAAATGCAATATCAAAGACCCGCACGAGCCATGGATGAAGTCACGGGTTTTTATGACATCCTTTCATTCAAGTCCAAAAGAACAGAAAAGATGTCGGTTCATAGACTGGTCCTGCACGCATGGAGGCCTAAATTGAAAAACTGCTCTCTTACTGTACACAGACAAGACGAATTTAACCGACAAATCAATATATTAACATCATTTAAGATTTCATCGCACGCTTCGACATCAGCCAAAATAGCAAGAAATGCAGGACTAACCTCATAACGGTGATATTGGTCTACAGTAATATCAGCCGTCGCATTTTCAGCGATAACACCTGTACGTGTGTATGCAAAAAGGCAAACAAAAAAAAAATTAAAAATGGAATACACTAAAGAAAGATAGGGCTGTCTTTCCAATTTTTACTGTTAGCAGGAAGCTAGTCAAGCTCTTCATCATTTGAATTCAAGCTTTTAATTGAAGTAATATGATCGGTTAGAAATTTGTAGAAATTAGGTAGCTTAGGTTATTAAGTTTATACAATTTGATATATATATATATTCTTTTTTCACGTATAGGAATAGGGGGAAATTTTAATAATAGTTTAAATAAAAAATAATAATTATAGCACTTGGAACTACAACAAAAATTAGGATGATAATCAATTAAATTAAACATAGGGTTAATCACGTCAAATAAAAAAAAACAGCCGTCTGTGCATACTGTATAGTGAGTGTGTGTGTGACTGTGTATACATATATATATATATATATATATATATATATATATATATATATATATATATCTATATATATATATATATATGGGGGTTGCCTAAATAATAAAAAAATAATAATAATAAAAATAAATTGATCAAATAATGGAGCAAAATTAGGCATCATATATTAGCTTTTGTTACCGCCATGAGACACCGGCCATTGCAACTTACCTGGAATTTTGACGAATTCGTCCCAAATGCTAGGGCCACGTCCGTCCTCATGAGCCATTCCTTCAACTTGGTAAGCAGAGGTGGCGGTTCCGAAGACGAAGTTGTTAGGGAAACCCTTTCTATTCAGTCCTCCTCCGTTCATTTCCCAATGTTTGTTAATGGCCTCCGATGTTCGGGAATCACTGCTACGTCCCTCTGTTGTTGTCGCACGACATGATTTTGGACGCAAGAGATTAAAGCTCATACTTGCTATCACCGTTATCAGCAACAGGCGCCGATTCAATCGCATCTTCCTACTTCTACTTCGACTACTACTATTTGCTTATCTTCTTCCTTTTTTCTTCCTTCCTCCGCTTTGTCGTCCTTCCTCTCCGAGGCGGACATATATATCGTCACGGGCGAGCACTGATAACTGATAAGGCACTTATTTACCCCCAAAAAACAACAAAATCGATTTTTCTTACCGTAATTGTAAAGTAGGGGGGGGGGGGGGGGCTAATTTGTACTCCTTGGATGGGCACGGGCCTAATTTATAGAAATAATGTCACGAACCTTGAGGGGTTGTTATTTTTATATTTTATATAATATAATTCAAATTCAAAAAAATTAAATTATTATTTATTTTGAATTTTGATGTAATCTTCAATGAACATTTTTAATATATATATTTAATATAACAAAATAGATAATTTTTTTTACACCTATTACTCCTATGCTAAAGAAGTCATAAATAATAGAGAAATTATATAATTATTCTTAGACAAACTTTTCTCGTTAATTATTTATCAAGTATCTTACACTAAAATATTAATATTTTCTTTTTATGATGCTACATTATTTATGGTTAAAATAATTTTCTTTTATTACTTCTCTAATTTTTTAAAAGATATATGGTCATTTTAGTTAACTAATTATTGTATAATTTGGTATGTAATAACTAAATTGATAAATTAGGGAATACATGTTTAAAATTTGTCTAAAATGAACGGAGACAGAATAAAAACCTCAATAAAAAAGTAGGAGTACAAGATTGACCTAATCTACAATATTTTCTATTAATATCTCTTCAAGTCATCGCATTTGTACAATAGATTTATAGTGATATCATTATGAATATATATATATATATATATATATATATATTGCAATAAACCTACGGAGTAGTTAGGAATGGTTTGCCATGATGTTTAGAGCTCTAAAAGCTACCTTCCAACCATACGTTTGAAAAACTACAAAATAAAATTGGTAAATTTAGTTTCTAAATAAGATAAAATGAATAAATAAATAAGTTAATCACAACAACCAATAACTACAAGGACGCAACAATTCCTTTTAACCCATAATTTTTGAAAGTTTATGCAGAATTACGTAAACTTATTGTCTGAATAAAGTAAAAATAATAATAACCAAAACAACTAACAACCAACTAATATATCTCACCCCAATTAGTATATGTTGCTTAATAAAATAACCGCAATATCCCTAAACTACCCTCTAGTGAAACAAGAATAATAATAAAGACAATAACAATAAATTTCTAGACCTTCAAATAATGTCAATATATTTTTAATACAAAAATACTTAAGTGATAACAGTCTGATGGTTCAAAGACCAGACTACGCCGCAAGACATAGTGTTATAAGGTGATAGACCCAATGATATAATGATTGTTTTCTATAACTTTTCATAATGTACTAAAAAAGTAGGTGTTAAAGGGTGTGGGGAAAACTTTCTCAAACAATTCCATATTACTTATTATACATATATTTTAAATGCGGTCACCGAGAAATTTATATACAAATTAGATAGCTTATATTTGGATCGTTCATGTTATCCGATATCTGCTTATTTGATCCGATATTCGAAGCGATCCGATCTGAAAAAGTAAATAACCGATCCGATTTTTTTTTCAAATCAAATATCCGATCCGGTCAACGAAAAGTCAAACAAACCAAAT
Source organism: Tamarix austromongolica (assembly GCA_039764185.1). NCBI lineage: Eukaryota > Viridiplantae > Streptophyta > Magnoliopsida > Caryophyllales > Tamaricaceae > Tamarix > Tamarix austromongolica. The sequence continues at coordinate 47,702,637 of CM077816.1, read as the reverse complement.
ATCCTATCCGACAAATACAAATAATATCTGATCCGAAGAAAAATATTTATACATTTTTTTATAATTTTTTATTTTATATATAATTGTATATAAATAAATTTATATGTGTCTATGTATAATTTTTACTTACTTTATTTATTATTTGAGGAAAAATTTAATTTAATTGAAATTATAATTTTTAATACAATCCCTTTTTAGATATTTATAAAAATAAAAAAAATACTCTGCATACCGATAGACTCCGTCCACTCCTTTCTTATTTTAGTTTTAACATTGGATATTTGTTGAGTAAGTTGGATATTTGCAAAGCGAATCGGATATTTGCTCAGCATTCGCTCAACAAATCGGATAATATGAAATATATTTGTCATTTGGTAATTTTTTTATATTTAAAACTTTATTCGGATAATATCAGTTATATTTGATATCCGATCCGAAAATTCAAATATCCGATCTTCCGGATATTCGAAGTTTCAAATCAAATATCAAATATCATTTTTAGATATTCGAAATTTCAAATATCCGACAATCAAATATCCGAAATATCGGATATTGAACCGTGAACAGCCCTAGCTTATATGCATATTATGAATTAGGTCAGTTTTAAACATTGTTTTTATTAGTCTTTGGTGTATTTTTTAAACATATATTTCATATATTATCTTTGCAATTATAACATACTAAATTTTACATTGATTACTTAACTACTTAACTACATATCTAAGTTCGGACCGAAATTCCGATCCACATGTATATTTTGATACTCTCTCATCCGGTATAAACCGGTCGTTCTTTCTATTAGGCCCAAAAATCCTAATATTACTTAAGAAAAGAAGTACATGATACTAGTTAAAATATATATATATTTTGTGGGTTGTAGTCCTAACCAATCTATGACCAAGTAGTCCATTTTGGTCCTAGTCCGCTCTTTGCTTTTAACCTGCTCTATATTAAACTGATTGTGTACTAGTGAACACATATGACTAATATATTATCAATGTTACATGATTATATTATTATAATATATTAAAAACGCTAGTTTTTCATATCTATATTTTAGTATCAAATATCATACTACCATTGAGTAAAGTTAATATACTATTAATTTAACTATTATGTTATTAGAACTTATAAAAAATAATTATCTTACTATATAGTATTCTCTTACATGAGTTGAAAATTAGGATCTTTATATTACTTAAAATTGCATATTTATATAATAATATTAATATATGGTTACCTATAATAATATTATAAGGTATGCTAGTGTTCTCCAAATAAGTGTCTTTAGATATCTATAATAAACATTATTTTCATCTACTTGTAGCAATATTTGTACATAGATAAGTATCATGCTTAGCTGCATTTGTATGCTCTTAATTAATAAAAATATGGTTATCACATGTTCCTTCCTTAATTGAAGATACGCAGTCAATATTATCCTTCCATCTCAATTTGTTTGCAACTATTGAAAGCCAATAATGCATTGGAAAAGAAGATATCAATGCATCACTATTATTCCTAGAGTACCCTTTTCCTAAAAAAAAACGGTCAATATACAAACACCATAGAAGTGCAACATCTTATAAAATAGTATTGAGGACATCAAATGAGAAAAAAATATGTAATTTAACTTTCATGTGAGAAAATAAATGCCATTTGTTATTTTCCTTTTGATAAGTAATATGTATAGCTTTTTATAAATGTTAAAGAGAAATTTAATATTTGTAAAGGGAGATGTTAGATACACATCCAAAGTTATGAGTTCACACCCCTCAAAACCCTCTTTTTTTTTCTTTTTTTTTTCCATTTTGACCAATTTACTTCTTTCATTTGTGCACTTCACCAATCGACATTTCTAGTTTCTCTCTCTTTTCTTTGTCTTTTCCTCAATTAATTACACAACATCTAATTTTTGCAGCATTGAATACAATGAACGTGGATGAAGATTATGATTCTAAAGATTTTGTAACGAAAATGAACTCGATGAAATAATGGTAATGCAATTTTTTTCTAGAATTTTTACTTTCAATGGGTAAGTTACTCATCAGATTTCACATATAACAGGTGATTCACCTGTTCAAAACCATATCTGATTGGCAAAACACCCATCAAAAGATTACACTAACGGGCAACTCACCCGTCATAAATTAACTAGGACGGGCAACTCACCCATCAGATGTCATCTATGATAGGTAACTCACCCGTCAACTTACCTCTTTTCGTAAATTTTTATAATTTATTTTTATATTTATATATTCCTTATAATGTCATATTTTAAATATTAATTACAAAATTCAGATTTAATTAATACTAATTGGAGTAGATTAATTACTACGAATGAAATTTTTACTAATCGAGAGTCATTAATTGGTTGGGCTAAAGAAATTAGAAGGCCACATAATATAATTTTAGGTATCGAGAGGTTGAAAAAATGTAGGGTTTGGATTTTTTGTGAAAAAGGATGTGCTTGTAGAAGATAACCTTCAATGAATCAAAAAAGTGTTCATTCTACCAGAACTAAAAGTGTGGTTGTAAATTTAGGATTCGTGGAAGGAAAAATGCTTGCGGTGGTTGGAGACTAATAGTATAATGTGGAATGCATAATCATAAATTGGATAAGTATTTGTAAGGGAATTTATTTGCTTATCAATTATCTCTAGAAAAATGCAGGTTAGTGCATGAGCTAACAGAAATAAATGTAAAAAAAAAGGGGAGATTATAAACAAGTTGAGCCAGAGGTGATAGGGATAATACCACAATACTTAGGACAATGTACAATGTTAGATATAAGTTCAAAGTATAGATCTTGATGGGACATACAGTCATGCAAAAGTTATTGCACTTCATGGAAACTAACAAATACTATTCATAGCATCGTCAGTTACCCGACTCTGATGTGGTTAGTGATATAGTATTTGCGCACCCAGATTCTATTACTTTGTTGTATGCGTTTTCATATGTCATTTGTTTAGATTGCACATATAAAATCAATAAGTACAACCTTCTTTTCTTAGAAGTTGTTGGTTATGTGTCTAGTGGTAAGAATTTTGCCATTGCCTTGGCATTTATGATAGAGAAAAATGAAGATAGCTACGAATGGGTGCTTGATAAGGTAAAGAGATTGATGGAGCCTATGAATCAAATGTGGTGGTCACTGATATAGAACTGACACAAATAGTTTCAAAAGTCTTTCTTAATGCAGCACCCTTCTTGTGTAGAATGTTCTCTCATATGCTACAAAGAAGTTTGAGTATAGTAGCAAGAGAAAGTTTCCTAGAAGGTTGGAGGAAGATTGTACAACCACTATAATTAAGACATATGAGAAAGAGTTTCTACTTATGGGTGAGAAATGGGGTAGATGTTCACATCTTTTACAATATATGTACAAAACCTAGTTGAATCCATATAAGGAGAGGTTTGTTTCATTGTTGGTTAATAATTTATTTACTTTAGCACTCATATGACCAACAAGCATAATTTATTTGTTTAAATATTCAATTTATTTTAAATTATTAGGTGTGTAACGATAAACCATTACTTATATTTTGAATTTATAATTGTAGGGAGAAAAGTGAACATGTTAAGTGGAAGAAATATATATCATTATCACGAATGAGTTTCGACACATTATGCCTGAAGATTAATAAATTGATAAGACTTCAAATTAATGAGGTGAAAAAAGATCCAGAACAATCATGAGTAATTATTCCACATTACTTTATAGATGACATATTGTTAAAGGATCTCATATTTGTTGTATGTGATAGATAGAGCATTGGACTTGATTGAAGAGGAGAGTAATAGGTCAAATATGGCCGGTCCCAAATCCTTGCGTTGTGCATGTTACTTGAGGCCGACACATGGTCTACCGTGTGCACATGAGATATTTCATTACAAATGAAATCATCACCTTATACCCATATTGGTAGTGCATAAATTTTGGAAGTCTTTCACTTTTGTCAGACTAGAAGAAAAAAGGTTTGTGTTTGATGATTCAATTATTGATCGATTCGTTTGTCCATTTGCTTCTAACATTATGTCAAAGGTAATGCTTGACCAATCTCCATCACATCTACGATACTATTCTAATCTTACTGATGAGATTCTCAAACCTACACAAACAAGTATTGTAGAACAAATTGTTTAACAAAGCAAAGTATGTCCCAGTAATAACACAAGGAGGGAACTATCAAAGTGAGAGTTCACAGATCATGCTTATTTGGAATCACCTATAGGGTGAGATCAATCAGGTTGAGGACGTAGCAGAGGTTGCTCATCCCCTGGTTGATTGAAATGTGCCTCTCTTGGTAGAGGTCACTCTTCCCCTGGTCTATCAGATCGAGAAAGAATTAGTAGTGGGAGGGTTAGTACTGGGAGGAATCACATACTCATCCATGATTTCCCATGGTCTTTTAATATTAAGTCAGTTATGCTCCTATGGGGGGAATCTTGGTGTTATGTTTTCGGTAATGGAAACTATGGGCTTAGAGTGATTTAACTACAATTCTTTGGTAGAGAATTAGAATGGTCAAATGTTAAAGCCATAATATATAGGGAATTAGTGATGCATAAAGATTTATATGCTTTTTTCCTTTATAGATACTATTGCTGAAAATGTGCAACCCTTGGTATATTGGAAGGGATAAACTCCAATGGAGAAATGGTGGCATTAGCTTGACTTTGGGTTTTTCTTTATGATAATGTACAATGTTGTATTCGTTTGCTTGAGTATTCATGGGTCGATTACATGTTTATCGTATAGAGATTCGCCTAATGGAAAACAACCTCATTAGATCATCACCATTTTAAGTGTGAATAATTTATCGCACTCCATATCGGTATGCCTTTTACTCATACTAATTTTGTATATCATTTTTATTTTATTATATATGGCTGAAACTTATGTTTTTATTAATTTATATGCTTGTAGTTAACCTTGATGGAAAACAAAATATTAACACCTATATCTAATCAATGGTATAGACATATTACTTCAAGTATATCTAGATGGGATGAGCCATATCATGATCGTATTCAGTTGTATTATAATTCAATGGGTATGGGTGTTAACAAAGGGGGGAGACTTATGTTGATTATTTTTGCATAAAGTAACAAGTTTAGCATTTAAGTTGTTATACATTGGTTTATTGCATTATCTTAAGTATTTTGTAACGTGGTGTAAATACATTCATGGTATAATATGGTGTAACGTGAAGTTAAAATTAGTATACAATTGAGTTGTTTTGATAACAAAGTCATAATAACCTTAATAAAAAATTAAAATTGAAGTGTAAAGAAAAAAGATCTACTACATATCATTACCAAGGGTTGGTGATGTGTGTGGAAAATCTTCAATTATGTGGAAATAATGGTTTTGAATGTAGTTTGGATTATGTGATAAAGGCTTGGTGATAGTGAGTTATAAGATTAAATCTTTGAAAGTGATGGCAATAAGATGATGGTGATTTGAATTATGGTAGAAGAGTGATGATGGCGATTCGGTGATGAGGGTTTAACAATGATGATGGTTCAAATGTAACACACTAAGTAATCTATGCATTTAATGATGGATTGATAAGGACGCTTAGTGTCAAAAGTTAGGGTTTGGATGCAGGTTAGAATTGTGGTTTAGGGTTAGGGTTAGGGTTTGGTTTGAAAAGAAGGAATAAGGTGGTGTTTGGTTGGTATGAATGGTTTAGGGTTTCGAATGAATGGTTTAGGGCATCAATTTTGGTATACTGATTTTGATTTAATCATGAAATAAAGTAGGAATTTGATGGTAATCAGGGAAGGAAAATATGGATTAAGAATAGAAGAAAAGATATATATTAATCTCTAATTCACATAGACAAAGAGATTAAAACTTTCAAGCCAAACCGTTTATATATATTTGATTTGCATGAGCTTGAACTCATACAAAATTCATTCAATGTTTATCTTCAAATTCAATTCAATTCTTTATAATCATAATATATACCATATGCTCAACTTTTATGAATAATATAACCTTTCTACCATTAGCTAAATCATATTTCAAAAGATTTCAAGCTAAAAGATATTATGCTACCTTTATTCTCCTACTTTATAACTTAATTAATAAATTAGATAAATCACTTAATAATGCTTGAAAATCTTGCCAGTATACTCCTCATGCACGTAGTTACTCCCTCCTTGCATTACATGTATGCCATGCACATGCACGTAGATATTTAATTACTTGTTTGTTATGTTTTGAGCAACGTAACCATCCATTGGTCTTAAAAATTATAGGTGAAACTTTCCAAATGAAGAATAACTGGTTCCATAATTATGAAAGCCTATTTTTAGTATTTTCTCTTGCATCATTCTCCCTTTGTTGATTTGAATTTGCCCTCAAATTTGCATTGTCATAATATGGGCTAATATCTCTATCATTGAATGTCCTTGATACCCCACCATATAAATTTGGCAAATTGAGCTCATAAGCACTCTCTCCAAACTTTCAAAGTACTTTGGTCCTCCCTTGGCATAAGCTTGTGTTTCCTTAGATTAGGAAATCTCTCCTTCCTCAAGTGTAACCATACTAAATTTCTTGGTTGGAAAACATGTTGGCTTCAATGATTGTTTGCTCTTATCTTGAACACTTCATTTGCCTTCTCAATATTGTGCTTGATTTGTTGATGAAGTTTTTGAAAGAAATCCATTCACTCTTGTGCATCATAACTCTTCACTTCACCCTTCTTTAATGGCACCATATCAGTCGGTACATATGGATTAGTACCATATACTATCTCAAACGGACTAGAGCTTGTTGTAGTGGAAGGACTTCAATTATATGCAAACTCTGCATGTGTTAAATTGACATCCCAATCTTTAGCACTCTTACTCACCAATCCCCTTATCAAAGTACCAAAAGTTCTATTAGTAACTTTGTCTTATCCATCAGTTTGAGGATGATGTGACGTGCTGAATAGACGCTTCATCCCTAGAATATGCCATAAAGTCTTCCAAAAATAGCTTAGGAACTTCACATCTCTATCTGAAACAATACTTCTCAGAATTCTATGCAACCTCACAATCTCCTTGAAATATAAATCTGCAACATGTGTAGCATCATCGATCTTGTGAAACGGAATAAAATGAGCCATTTTTAAAAATTGATCCACTATGACCATAACAGAATCCTTTCCTTGTTGTGTCCTAGGAAATCCTAAAATAAAATCCATACTAAAACCTTTCCATGGTTGATCAGGCACAGGTAAAGGTACATATAACCCTTTTTGAAAGAAACTCTTGCTCCTTTGACACATAACACACCTAGCAACCATGGCTTATACTCCTTTTTGCATTCTCAACCAATAGAAATGTTCTTGTAGTAACTCTAAAGTCTTATGAACTCCAAAGTGTCCTACAATTCCTCCTTCATGCACCTCTTTGATTAGCAAGTCTTTAACTAAAGTCTTTGGTACACATAATTTGTTGTGCTTAAATAAGAACCCATCTTGAATAACATAAGCTCTAGAACTTTCTTATTTCTTGCACTCTTCAAAGATCATAGCAAAATCATTATCCATGGCATATTGACTCTTAAACATATTGAGCCCCAAAAGCTTTACATCCATCATTGTAAGTGCCATAGTCCTCCTTGATAATGCATCCGTCACAACATTTTCTTTTCCATCCACATGTCTTGTAGCGAACACAAATATCTATAAGAAGCTTATAAACGTAGCATATCTTGGACTCACCTTCTTTAACCATGAAAATACTTCAAGCTCTCGTGATCTAAATAAATTACAAAAGGCTTGGGTCACAAGTAATGACTTCATGTAACACCCCAAAATTCACTATTTTTTTTATAAAGCAGAAGCAATTAAATAGAAACACTTAAAACCTGTGAATTCTGGGGATGTTACCGCTACACTTAGTACCAAACCAGTTCTCTCCTAATAAAAAACCTATAAATTTCTTCTTGATTTTCCCTAATTAATTCAATTTATTTTAATAAAAATAATTTATTTAAATAATTTTTCTAATAAATATCATTTGAATGTAATTTATAAAATTAAAATTTTCGGGGCATTTCATTACTACCCCCTTAAAAACAGACTTCGCCCCCGAAGTCTCCTGCGGTTATCCTAAGAAAAGGGCTAGGAAATTCTAAGAATCTGGAATAACAATTTATTAACTAAACTTAAATCAACTATCCCCTTAGGGACAAACTAGATAAAAATAATCTAACCTTCCACAAAAAGCTCCATATATGCTTCTCGCATATCTTTTTCGGTCTCCCAACTTGTGGTATCAACTTAAAAATCTTAAAATCAAAAGAGTGTGATCAAAAGGATCAACTGCTTCGATACCAAATTGTGGTATCAGCTTAAATCATTTATAAAAAAAAACGAAAGAGCGTGTCTGAAAGGATCAACTGCTTTGATACCAACTTGTAACACCCCAAAATTCATTACTTTTTTTTTTATTAAAGTGGAAGCAATTAAAATAGAAACACTTAAAACCTGTGAATTCTGGGGATGTTACCGCCACACTTAGTACCAAACCAGTTCTCTCCTAATAAAAAACCTATAAAATTCTTCTTGATTTGCCGTAATTAATTCAATTTATTTTATTAAAAATAATTTATTTAAATAATTTTTCTAATAAATATCATTTGAATGTAATTTATAAAATTAGAAATTTTCGGGGCATTTCACTTCACGTCTCCAAATAATGAACTATAGCATATAACTCTTTATCATAGGTTGAATAGTTGAGTCTTGCTTCATTCAAATTCTCATTAAAGAAAGCAATTGGCTTCCTTTTTTTGTGACAACACACTGCCAATGCTTACACCACTTGCATCACATGTTACTTCAAATAATTTATCTAAACAAGGTAAAAATAATACCGGTGCATTTGAGAGCTTTGTCTTCAAATCTTCAAAAGCCCTTATAACTTGATCTTTCCAATGGAACTCTACTTTCTTCATCAACTGTGTGATAGGTGTTGCATTGGTAGAGAAGTCTTTGATGAACCTCCTGTATAATGAGGCCAACCCATGGAAACTTTGAACTTCATGGACATTAGTAGGAATATTCCACAATTGTATAGCTTCGACATTTGATGGATCAACTCGAATACCATCCCCGCTCATAATATAACCTAGAAACCTTTCCATCATGAAATCACACATCTCCATCTTACCATAGAGCTTTACTTCTCTAAGCTTATCAAATATCCTCTTCAAATGTCTTATGTGCTCGAACTCTCTCTTGGTATATTTTAAGATATCATCAAGGTAAAAAACAATAAAGACTCCAAGAAATGGTCTAATTACCTCTATCATCAACCTCATGAAGGAACTTGGTGCATTACATAGCCCAAATGACATCACCAACCACTCATACAACCTGTACTTAGTCTTGAATGATGTCTTTCACTTTTCCCCTTCTCGTATCCTTATTTGATGATAACTACTTCTAAGATTAATCTAAGAGAACACATTTACACCATGCAACACATATAACATGTAATCTAATGTTGGCATTGGAAATCTATAATTGATTGTGATATTTTTGATGGCTCTCAAATCAATACACATTGATGCAGGAGAATCCAATGAACATAATGATTGTCATGTTCATACTAATCCTCAAGGTAAGGAAGATGATTTAGCTTTCTTAATGTTGGAGCCTATCATGTTAAATATTTTTGATAATTCTTATATGCTTAACATTGAAAAACATTCAAGTTATTCTTGTAGGTATGTCACATATTTGCAAGAAGATGATGTTCATACACCTTGATGTGTACAAGTATTCCAAAGCCTGCAAGACTATGATATATATGGGATGATACATTAAAACAAGAAGATAGAGTGATTATATTCATTATTTATATAAACTTATTGTAAACCCTAACCCTAAGTATATTTTATGTAAGTTAGGGTATTGCTATAATTTCATGTATGTATCTTAGTCAATTGCATAGCTTTGTAATATTAATCCTTAATATCATTTAACCAATTATATTATTCTTTGAATTAAGGTTAATATGGGCTTAATTCAACCATCATTAATGTGCTGGATTAAGTAGGAATAATAGGTTGGATAGGTTAGCTCACAACCGACTCTTCCTTCTCCTATATATATACCTTTGTGCGCGGCTTGCATGAAAGATTTGAATGAGAATTTTTTTATTATCAAACTTTGAGAAAAGTTAGCTAAAATCTAATCCTCCCTTTTGGGTTGACATTGAGCAAGGAAAATCTTGTATTTAGCCTTCCTCAAACTATCTTCAACCACGATATATTTGAAGGCCATACAAATCTGTCGAAACTCTTCTACTTGTTTCATCAAGTTCTTCACCTATAATCCATCAATTTACTTAGTTTCTTTTTCATTATATCATGGGTGAAAGCTTCTAATACAAATTTCAATCCAAACTTCCATTAATTTGATAAAAAACACATCACACATCCTCCATGTACCATCCTTCTTAAGCACTAACAAATTTGGAACACCGCATGGACTCATACATTCCCCAATATAACCATGGTATAAGAACTATTTCACTTGTTTTTGTATCTCTTGGCCTCCTCCAAATTGTGTCTATAAGCTGGTTTTTTTGGTAATGGAACTCCTAGCATAAGATCAATAGCGTTCTTAATACCTCTCAAAGGAGGTAGCCCACTTGGCAACTCTTCCTGAAACACATCCCTATACTCTTTTAATACTTGTTACAAATTTGGATCCATATTAGCATTATCCCCTCATTGGATCTCTTTTACCACTAAGGCAAAGCATATCTTTTCATCTTTGATGGCTACATTCATCCCACACTCCATAAGGATCAACAAATCCACATTACTCTTCTTTTTTCCTTTCCTACACTTGACTTCTATCTTCTTTTTTTCTTCCTATTCACTCCTTAAAACTGTATCCTCCCCACCTAAATTAGGTTTGAGCCTAAATTTCTTTTGACCCTTGCATACCAAATACTCATTAAGGAACCCGTCATGCCCAACCTTCCTATCAAATTGCCATGGCCTCCTCAACAAAATGTGACAATAATCCATAGGTAGAATATTGCATAAAACATTATTAAAATAACTTCCAATCTTAAAATAAATAAGAGATTATTTGGTTACCCTTACGCCTTTTTCTTTGTTGAGCCATTGAAGTGAATATGGTCTTATATGACCTTAAGTCTCCAAACCGAGCTTGGTCACCATCTTTTCACTAGCAACATTAGTGCATGGGCCACTATCAATGATGATTTCACACACTTGGCTTTCTTCCAAAGCATCCTCCAAGATATCACTTTTCTCTTTTAGATCTTCATCGAGGTCTTCATTCTATTCACAGGCCTCTATATTTGCTATCTCTTTCAAAGTAAACGCCCTTTGGTTTGGATAATCCCGAGCAAAGTGGCCATAACCTCTACACTTGAAGCGTTGCTTGTTCACCTTATCAACCACTTGATCTTTGCGATTTTCTTCACAAGTGAACTTCTTAGCATGGTCTTAATTTATGGCTTGAGAAATTGTTGGCTTTGATACACCCTTGAAATTCAAACCATATGGATCATTGGTTGACTTTCTTGGTGCCTTAGTCCTCTTCACTTGTTTCTCAAACTTGATAGCTAACTTGGCTAGATCTTCAAACACTTCATACAGGCACACCTCTACCTTCTCCCAAAGATTCATATTTAAGCCTTTGATGAATCATGCATACCTTAGTTCTTCTCGTACTTGGAAATCAAATATTAGAGATAGCATTTCAAACTCCCAAATGTATTCTTCAACTCTAAGTAGCCCTTGCCTCAACGTAGTCATTTTTATAATGTTTTCTTGCTCATACTCTCGAGGCACAAACTTCTTCTTCAAATATTTCTTTAATTTTTCCCATCACCTAATCTTTTATTTTCCTTCTCTCTACTATCTCCTTTTTAAATTATTGTCACACTCTAGAGAAATTTTTAAACTTTAATATTGCTATTTGGCACTGTTTCTCATCATCAATTTCTTTATACTCAAAAATTGACTCAACAATTTCCAACCGTTCAAGAAAAGATTATGGGTTGAGATTACCTTCAAAGTCTGGAAGATTAAAGTATATTCCCTTTTCCACATCATCATAAGTTTTCCTTGAAGTTTCACATAACCTTACGTAATTTTTCATACTCTCTTCTTCTTCTTCTGCCCGATTTTGTGCTCTTCTCACATGCCCTTCCTCTACTTGTTCCCTTTGGTTTTATGGTTGCACATGGGACTCGTGGGCTTGGGAAGATTCTATTCTCCCCAATTGAAATTTTAACTCCTTGATTTCATCGATCAAGGTCTTGAGAAAATCTCTCAATTATTCTCCTCGGTTATCCATTCTTTTCTTTAACAACGGAACTTAACACTCCCCAAACACGCCCTTAATCACACAGCCCTCTTGTGATTTCTTTTTATGAATTCTTGGAGATTATTAAAGATAATACAATTTCTTAATGAATCTTGAAGAATCTTGAAAGAAATATTAAATCTTGATTGCAACTCCACCAACCTAAGGCTTTGATATCAAAATTGATGTGTATGGGAGGGTGTAATATTCAATTATATGGAACTAATGGTTCGAATGGAGTTTGGATCATATGATAAAGGCTTGGTGATGGTGATTTATGAGAATAAATCTTCAAAAGTGATGTAAATAATATGATGGTTATTCGAATTATAGTAGAAGAGTGATGATGGAAATTCGGTGATGAGGGTTTAACGATGATGATTGTTCAAATGTAACACACTAAGTAATATATGCATTCGATGATGGATTGATGATGATTCTTAGTGTTGAGGGTTTGGATGTAGGTTGGAATCATGGTTTAGGGTTAGAATTAGCGTTTGGTCTGAAAAGAGGGAATAAGGTGGCGTTTGGTTGGTATGGATGGTTTAGGGTTTCAAATGAATGTTTAGGGCTTTGGTTTTGGTATACGGATATAGGGTTTGGTTTAAAAGCATAATATAGTAGGATTTTGATGGTAATTAAGGCAAAATATTTTGGATTAAGAATATTATAAAGATATGGATTAATCTCTAATTCACACAGACAAAGAGATTAAAACTTTCAAGCCAAGCCGTTCACACAGATTTGATTTGCTTGAGCTTGAACTCACACAGAATTCATTCAATGTTGATCTTCAGCGTCAATTCAATTCTTCATAATCATAATACATACCATATGCTCAACATTTATGAATAATATAACCTTTCTACCACTAGCTAAATCATATTAAAAAAGATTCTAAGTTAAAAGATATTATGCTACCTTTATTCTCCTACTTTATAACTTAATTAATAAATTAGATAAATCACTTAATAATGCTTGAAAATCCTGCCAATATACTCCTCATGCACGTGGTTATTCTCTCCTTGCATGCCATGCACATGCAAGTAGACTTTTAATTACTTATTTGTTATGTTTCGAATAACGTAACCATCCCTTAGTGCTTGTTTGGTTAGGAGGTAACAAGGATGGAAAAATTACCCCCATATTTTTTATATCTTGTATAATCTAGTTAAAATTAAATAATTTTATTCTAATAAATACCTATTTTAGATCTTAATTTGATCTAAAATGGGTATTTTATTAGAAATATATTTATTATTATTAAATAATTAATATAAAAGACACAAAATAGGGGAGAATTTTTTCCACCCCTATTACTCCCATAGCAAACAAGCCCTTAGTCTTCAAATTTACGGGAGATACTTTTCAAATGAAGAATAATTGGCTCCATAATTATGAAAACTAATTCTTGAGTGTTTACACCTACATCAATTGGTCAACCTCCTCATCTTCATTAGACAACGATCTGAGCTAGCCCATGGTAAGGCACACCTCCTTTTGCCTATCTAAACTTCCATCCTTACAAATTCTACCCTTATTTTCTTTTTAAACTAGTAGCAGAATCCACCCATCAATTCATTATTTGTCTCCACTTATGTCCTAATGTATGGTGCATCACTCAACCCATCATTTACCAGCACATGATGGATTCAAGGATGATACCAAGGAAGGTATTCAGTTGAGGCATCATGCTTATATGTTGAACGATGAAAATGGGATATGAAGTCTAGTCATTGGTGTGGTTAAGCATTCCAAAATGATGAACTACTAGAGTAATTTGCCTTATAGTTCTTAATGTTTAAGCTTTGACATAATCCATGTGTTGGAATGATAAGAGGAATCAATATGTGTTGGGGATAGCCAAATTTTCAAGCGAATTGATTTAGCATACAAGGCTCCACCAAATCCATAAAGTGCAGGCCGCTTGGTATGTCAATGTAGGATGTTTCATACTTGAATCTTGATCAAATGGTAAGAAGTTAACTATAAATGCATGTAAAAATAAATTGGAATATCAATTATGAAACAAATTTTACACTTGAAAACTAGTAACAAAAATGTATGCCAGCTACTTGTTGGGCCCTCAAAGAATCTAATTGTCTCCTATATTGAATTACGCAATCCATGGAATCAAGGGGAAGCGTTTGATGAGATGTATCCCAACTTATTGCTGCAACATTGCATGATGAATTATACATACAAAAATAACTCCACTAAAAGCATAGGAAATACTAATAAATCCAAGCTTGTGCGTGATCATAACACAATTAAAATAGCAATTAAATAGCTTTTGCAACCAAAAAATAAATAATTACCTTTAATAGTGTCATACAACCACCTATTTTCTTGCATTTGGTTCTAGATATTATCCTAAGTTGTCTATATAAATATGCTAACATCCCGGCTCTAAGAGCTCGATCGCCTAACGTTTGTAAATCAGCTATTAGTTTGAGTATTGATAATGGAGCATGATTTCTAGACTTGTCAAAAAAAGTGTACACCATAGCATGTACCACATATAACATCGGGCATAAGACTCGTCATCCTTGACATGGTCAGTCGTAAGCTTATAAAAAACATCTTGTGTAATAATACTTCCCTTCACAAAGTGGAGATGAATGGAGCATTATGATGGTGTAAGTATACCAAACGTAGATGTTTTGGGCCAGTGGTCTCGATGTCGTTATAGGTAATACATATGCTAGTATCATCATCTGGTTGTCTTCTCATGTATTTTGTCCTAGACTGAACTCTTAGCATCTGACGTGTTTCTTAAAACAAAATGGATATGAGATTGATTAATTACATGATAAAAAGTATAGAAACCAATATATATAATAATAGAAATGACCTCAAGGTCACTCTATATGGAGTATGCCACATGAACCTTAAAACTAGTCAAAATTATATGAATAAGTGGACTCCCACCACTAGGTTCAGTTAATCTCTAGTTGTTTTTTTATGCTAATTGGGAAATCGAACCTACTACGTGGGCAGATGTGCTAGTGCCAGTGAAAGCATCCTTGTGGGGATAATCATATTCCTCCTCAAAAGGAACATGCTATATGTCTATAGTATATGGAGATTTGCCACACTCCATCTCTGCTTGTGCTTTAGAACTGGCAATACCTTTCCTCTTCACTACCTTAAGTGGTAGTAGGAGTAACCTATTTCAGATCCTTTCTTTTGCCTCCTCTACTAGCCATCTACTAATCATAATAATAAAAAGTAAGTATTAAATATCATGCATTAGCTCATAAATGATTTATGGTTTAGGGCTTAGGGTTAGAGGTTTTAGGTTTAGGGTTAGGGATTAGGCTTGGGTTAGAGGGTTTAGTGTTTATGGTTAGGGTTTAGGATTAGGGTTAGAGGGTTTATGGTTAGGGTTCAGGGTTAGGTTTTAGGTTAGATGATTATGGGTTATGCTTAGGGTTAGATGGTTTAGGGTTTAAGGCTAGAGGGTTTAGGGTTTAGGGATAAAGGGTTTTGGTTTTTGCATTTAGGATTTATGGGTTTGGGTTAAACAGTTTAGGGTTTAGGATTTTGCTTTAGGCTTTATGGTTAGATGTTTTAAGGTTTATGCTTAGATGTTTTAGGGTTTATGGTTTAGGGCTAAGGGGTTTTGAGGGTTTAGGTATTCAATGGGTGAGTTACCCGTTTGTAACAAAGTTTGATGGGTGAACTACTTGGTAGGATTCAATCATGACAGGTAAACTACCCCTTAGGGAAAGTATGTGACAAGTGAGTTACTCACTTGTTGGGATTCCTAATGGGTGAACTATCTGCTAGTATAATTTTGTGATAGGTGAGTTACTCATTACAAGGTATAACTAAAATCAGAATAATGTAATAATTATAGTTTGCATTTGCAATTACTTTGAAAATGTAAAAAATTAACAAAAAGAGATAAAATCTTACATACCTTTAGATGTAGAATGTATTGGAATATTAATTTCAATTTGATTTGATCAATTAATTGATGATTTGGGAATAATGTGAGAAGAGTTGAGATGAGGGAGAAGAGAGAGAAGAGAGAAAATTTGTTAGAGAGATATAAAGGATGGAGAAATAAGAGGGGTAAAATTAAAAATGATGGGGCTATATGGGTTTGTATTTAGTAAAAGGGGTATATGAGAAGATGTGAGAATTTGTAAAAGATAAATAGGCTAATTAAACCACAACATCAATCATGCCCACTAGTTTCCTAAAATATTCGCAATCTCTAAATAAATCCATGTATAAGGATATGCCACTTACTATATGAAATTTAAGTTGAGTGACATATGGGGCCAAGTCCCTAAAGATTCAAACATTTATTTCTTTCTAGGCATGATATGTCACAACAACCAATATACACACTGTGTTGATTAGGCTTGGACTTCCTAGGCCATATATAATGTCATGCTTTTGAAATTCTATACTAACTATTTGCTAAGCAGAGACTATGGTCAGATGGCTAAGTAAAAAATGCATTAAAATGACAAACACAAATCCATATCATATTTTTAAAGAATATATCTAAACATATATGATGATATTTATTCAATACAACAATAAAAATTACATACTATATCATTAACATATCATAGATATCTTAACAAAAATTAATCTAAGAAAAATATATACTATCAAATAAGAAAACAAAGTAGAATAAAATAACTATATATATATATATATATGATAAAATAAATTTTATCTAATAAAATAAATTTTATCTAATAAAATAATAATATTTATGCATACTAGCTCGCCAATCGATGTGTCTTTTCTCATTAATGTCATGTGGATCCCAGCCCCATCATAAAATCACCATCTTGGTCCTAATCCTAACATCATAATACCTTCTAAACTACAATTCCAACATGGGAGTAAGGTTGATGATAGTCAGATGTCAAGTATTCAGAGGCCATATTCTCAATATCAATCTAGGAGGTAATCATCATAACCTAACATAATAATCCATTTTCTCAACTTAAAAAATTTCATTTTGAAAGACCAATGCATAAGAAAAAAAATAAGAAATGGGGAATGCTACCGCATCATCTGTTATGAGGAGAGGTATGTGCATTCATCTAACTTATGACAAAATGTAAGGTTATACATTATTAGCAAAAACCAATAATATATATCACCATGAAATTTAAATCTATTTAGATGAAAATCATAAAAGAAACGGCTACAAAATCTAAAATAGAGTAATAAGAATCAAAACAACAATCCCGACAGAAGACAAAACACCAAAAAACCTACTCTTTGTCTCCGACTCAAAGTTTTAGAAGTAACAATAATGTTTTTCAAAGTTATTAATTGATAAAAAAAATATTTATGCATAAAATAAATTTTAATCTTAATGTTCCCATTTTACATATGTATTGCATCATGCTATAGCCTCTAGAAGATATATATTGATTTCTCTAACTAAGTTTAAAATGATCATAATTTTAACTTAAATTTCACCATTTTAGTCATAATTTGTCAATAGACTTCAATTATAAAATTTTTTTACTTCAGAGGAGAGAGAGTCAAAGACATATGAGATCTTTCTAGTTCAAGGCAGCATGGTTTTCCCATCTCCAACTTAGGTAGGTTGTGACTACCCATTAGCCCGAAGGTAATTGATGCACATGAGTCCAACTTGGGTATTGCTGGGAGTTAGTATTCTAAAATAGTAGAACAATAAAAAATGGTAGGGAGAAATGGGGAAAATTTGAGAGGAAAAAAATTGATTATTGGTAACCCTTTGAATCAATACTTGCAAGAAATACCTAAAATGTAAACTCTTAGGATAAATCTTATAAGATTTTTGTAATATCTTCAAAATCTTACACCTTGAGAATGAAGGGGAAAGGCTCTCAGTTTTGAGATAAAATAATGTAGCCAAAGGTTTAGTTTTATTTCCTTGCATTCCATCCTTGACACTTATAGAATAAGTGTAGAATTAAATGTTACAAATTATCCAACTAATATCTATGTTTAGAGCTAAAACAAAGGAGAAAATCTACCTAAGTTCCAAACCATGACTTTTAGTCATGGGTGTGGAAGTTTATAGCAAATTTTGACTTTTCCTCACCTATTAATACATTTTATAACTCATATAAAAGTCATAACAGAAAATGAAATATTTCTTCTAGCCTTCCTTATTCTTCCCCAAATCTGCATTGTTCTTCTAAGTGTTGAAAATGACTTGACATTCTACTTGAGAGGGAATTGTGGCTGTTTTATGGGGATTCTAAGAGAACAGATTGGCTACATTTTTGTTTTTTATTTTTATGGCTAAAATATTAATGGGAAATGGGAAAAAATATGGAAAAAACTTGAGAAAAAATGTGGCCTTAAGTACTCTCTTTGTTGTTGTTTTGTGGACGATACAAAAGAGGGGTTTGGTAAGGTATACATGGTTACATGGATTGTATGGCTTGGTTTTGTTGTCAAAGTAATGATATTTTTGTGGTTCTCAAATTTAAAAAATTATTGATGAGATTGTGATCATCAAATGAAGATACTCCTACATCATCCTCTCTCTCTTGAAAATTAGGCTCCTTGTTTTCAAATGGCTCATCATGAATGTAAGGAATTTGATCTCCTACATTAAATGTGTTTGATATATCTCCCATTCCTTCTCGTAGCTCTAACTTATATACATTATCACCAAACTTCTCAATAAATTTGCATATACCATCACTTCTAGGCATCACTTTGTTCTTCCTTTAGAAGAAAATCGTTCCTTCCTATGATGAATCCAAACTAGATCTCCGAGTTCATACAAGTATTATCCTTGGTGCTTTTTGGCTTTATTCTTGTTCATTTCATTTACCCTCTTTATTTTTGAGCTCAATTATTCATGAAGCTTCTTTATTGCCATAGCCCTTTCTTGTGCTTCAAAATTGGTGTGGGATACGATGGGAAGAGGTGAGAGATCGGTAGAAGTAGTAGGTTTCACCCCATATACTACTATAAATGGAGAGAATCCCTTAGCATAGGTTGGTGATTGGTTGTAGGCAAAATTGGCATGCGAAATGTTGGTATCCTAATCCTTAAAGTTTTTGCGAACCAAAATTTTGAGCATTATGAGGGTCCTTTTAGTAACCTCATTTTTCCCATATATTTGTGGATGGTAGGCAGTACTAAATAGAATTTTAGTACGACATAGCCTCCACAAGGTATTCTAGAAGTAGCTAAGAAACTTTGTACCCTTATCTGAGATAATGGATATAGGAATACCATATAGCCTAACTATTTGCTTAAAGAATAGATCGTCTATATAAGAGCCATCATCCATTTTATGACATGTAAATAAATGATCCCACTTTAAGAGTCGATCCATCACCACCATTATAACATCATTTTTCCTTTGTGTCTTACGTAATGCTACAATGAAGTCCATACTCATATGATCCCATGGTTGATGTGGGATAGGAGAAAGAGTGTAGAGTCCGTAGTGGAAGTGATTCTTTGAATTTTGACAAGTGATGCACCTAGCTATTATACTTTGTAAATTTCCCACAAGTTTGGGCCAATAAAAATTTTCACTAAGCAAATCCATAGTCTTTTTGATGCCAAAGTATCTGAACAATACCCTATATCTAGAAAACCTTAATTATTATGGGTAATTATGTGTAGTAGTTTTAATAATTATTTTAGTATATTTGATAATAAATATATTGTTGATATGTGTAATATTATTATGACTTATTAGTAATAAAATATAATTTGGTTAAAATGTACAAGAGGGTGCATTTCAATTTGTAAACCTAGGTTGGGTCATAACCTATATCTATATTGTCAAATAAACCTAGTCCGATAACCTTAAATTCTACTAGATATTTTTTCTATAAATCTTTACCTAGATATTTCTACCTTAGTCTATCCCTGAGTTATGCTAGATTCTCCCTAACCATCACCCTACCCTCCTAACCCCTACACGTTACCTAGGAATCGTCACCCCATCACTCTACACCATACCTCCCCTCTATCTTTTATTTTTCTCTCCTAGTTTTACTCTTCATTTCATCACACACAACCCCCTACTTATAAAATTCCTACCCTCCTCTGTGCGTGTGCCAAAATCCCTCAACATCCTACTAAATTCCTACCTCTCCCAAGCTCCCTCTTATGCACTAAACTCCCTTTCTACTCTCCTCGTCATAGCTCCTTCCACCACTAATTTTTATTCTACAACACCAACCCTCACTGGCCTTCTTACCTGACCATAAAACACCACCACTAAAGCCCAATGTCTTGCATCGACTACCCATGTTATAATCTCCCCTACACCCACGCTTAAACATCCTGCAACCTACCTTTCCTCAGACACATTTTCCTTCCTTTCTTACCTTTGGCAACCCTCACCATTTCCTCCTCCCCAAAATTGATAGAATCTATTGTTCCTACCCCATCTCCACTGCCCAAACTTGATGTTCCATATCCTTCCATTTAGCCATAACTCTTATAGCACCACACATATACCTTTGGCCATTATGGCCAACGTCCACCATTTACACTGAAACACTTCCCTCTTCTTCAACCCTTTGTGCTACAATCTCCAGCTCTCTTTTTGATTCCATTCTCTCCTCCCTACTTTTAGCCATTCTCACCATTCTTGTCCCCTAGCACCGATAAATATCATAGTCACCACCGATATAATTTTGAAGAGACTAATTGGCTCTATAACTTATTAAATTATTTGTTTCCTTAAGGCTCAACCCTCGTGGTAATGGAAGGTATCCCATTGAAGATTAAGAAAGTTAAGAAAATAAAAAGATTTAGCTAAGGGAAGAAGAAAATGGGCTTGGTTTTGAAAAGAGAGAGGGTGTTCTATTTAGTAATTTTTTTATGCGTGTTTGGTTCAGATAAGGATGATGGGAAGACAAGATAAAATCTAAATTACTATAAAAAAAGTTTTTTTACCAAGTTGAAGCATATGAGATCCAACTTGGGTCTTGTTAGGAGTTAGTGTTCTAAAATTTTAGACCAACCAAAAATGCTAAAGAGAAATGGGAGATATTTGATAGGATAGAAATTAATTCTTGGTAACTCCTTGAATCAATAATTTCAAGAACTACCTAGGGTATAAACTCTCAAGATAGATCTTTTAAGATCTTCAAACTCTTACATGTAGATAAAGGAATGGCTTTTGGTTTTCAGAGAAAATAATGCAGCTAAAGGATACATTTCTTTTCCTTGCATTATATCCTTTACAATTATAGAATAAGTGTAGGATTAAAGGTTACATATTATCTAGCTAATACATGTGTTTAGAGCTAAAACAAAGGAAAATATCTACCTAAAGTTCAACTCATGAGATTTAATCATACGGCTAGAAGTTTAGAGCATATTTCGACATTCCCTCACCCATTAACACATGTTATAACTCATATAACAACCATAACACTCAAAAGGAAAGAGAAAAAGGTACTTTCAATCTTTAAAGTAGCAAAAATAAGTGAGGAATGTCTTCTATCCTTCCTTGTTCTTTCCTAAACCCGCATTGTTTTTTCTAAGTGGTGAAAATGACTTGACATTCAACTTGAGAGGGACTTGTGGCTGTTTCATCTGGATTTTAAGGGTACATATGGGCTGAGTTTTTTTTTTTGTGCTTTTTAGGGCTAAAATATTAAGAAAATGGGTAAAAAGATGGGGGAAACCTGAGAAAAAATGTGGCCATATGTTCCCTCTTTTTAGGTGTTTTGTGGGCATTACAAAAGGGAGTTGATAAGGTTTCCATGGCTTATATGGATTTCATGGCTAGGTTTTGTTAGATGGTTAATTTGTCTAATTAATGAGATTTTTGTGGCTCTTAAAATTGGAAAAATTAATGATGATATTGTGATCATTAAATGAGGATACTCCACCATTAGCAAAGATTTTGTGAACAAAAATCAATTATGTTTTAGTAATATGGCTACATGGAATGATAATAGTATTGGGGATGTGATTGCTAAAAAAAAATTATTATCGCAAGAATTTAGGGGATCCAACAAGCCCTTGATTATACTTATTTCTGGATACTTGTTCATTTAGAGAATAAGTTCCTCTATGATTTGGTTTCCAAAGTCTAAACTCAATATTGGGAAGCTTCTAGACTGTAATATATGTTAATTTCACTCACTGGTTCTCAACTATTGAAGATTGAATAAAGTTACTTGCTTGCAAAATGAGGATGGCACTTGGAATTTAGATCATGATGAGCTTATGTCCTTGGTGGTTAGGTTTTCTGAGGTGTTGTTCATAGCCAAGAACCTCAGTCACTCACTTATCAATGTTCCTTAATTTATTTTCTAGCGCTTCATCTTGGTGAGATTCAATCTTTGAAATGTATACTTTCTTTTTGGAAAGTCAAAGAGGTCATTTCTCTATGGGGACTTTTAAAATTCTTGGTCTAGATGGCCTTAGGGAAATTTTATATCACAAAGTCTAGGATATCATAGGACTGAACCTTAATATCATAGTTTCATAGGCCTATAGTGTAACACCCCCAAAATTCACTACTGAAAAATTTTGTTAATTAAAAGAAAATTAGTAGAAGCAAATTAATAAACCGTGAACTTTGAGGATATTACCGCCACACTTAGCCACCATCAACCCATCGCTAACCACCACCTACACCCCCTCTCCACCTCTGTACCCTTCCCTTGCCCTAAATCCTCCCCCAACCACCTTCTTTTCTAGCCCCAAACCACCAACCCGAAAATGCATATTCCTCCTATTTTCACCCCTCCTCCCCATTTATTTTCATGCATCTCATGCTGCATTAGCAACATGAGGTTTTGGGTTTCTTGACCTATTTGTTTACTAATTTTAAGGTATAACTATATTTTAATTTAATTATTTGATTAATTAAGCATTATAAAGTTTTATGCCTTGATTTTATTGTTTCTAATGTAATAAATCTTTATATTATTTTTAGGTATTTGTTTTGGTAATGAAAGCTTGGACCTTTAACCGGAATACCGGTTAGGTTTGTTTTTGCGAAAACTGAGGTAATCGTTAAATCTCGCTTAAACTCATGGATTAGCGTATGTTAGCACATTAGGCATTTTTAATGTGTATTATGCTTGATATATGTTGTTAATAAATTATATATGTTTTCTTGTGTTGGTTGATGAGAAGGAAGTATGACAGATTATGTGCTATGTTTGGAGATATGGTTAAGGTAGTAGTTGGTTATTAATGAAAATGTTAAGTATTACCTATGTTGTATGATGCTATTGTGATATTAATGTATGATTAATATTCCATGAGCCTTAGGGGATTTTATTAATATTTCTTGTACAAGATTATGGCCTAGAATACATGCTAATAATGTTACATTAATTATAAGAGTTGAAAATGAGGGATTAAAGTTAATATTTTATGTAGTAATAATAATAAGTTAATATAAGTGGAGTAATAAGGGGTAAGATGGTAAATTTGTAAGTGGAAGGATAAATTGGTAATTTTGTAACAAAAGGGCAAATTGGTAATTTGTAATAAAAGGGCTATTTTGTAATTTTGTAATAAAAGGGGGAAAATTTGGTAATTTATAATAAAAGGGCAATTTTGTAAGTTTGTAATAAAAGGGGCAAGTTTGTAATTTTGTAATAAAAGGGCAATTTGGTAAATGGTAATAAAAGGGTAAAATTGTAATTTCATAATTAGAGGGTAAGGTAGTAATTTTGTGATTAATAGGCAGAATGATAATTTGAAAATTAAAAGAGGTAAGATAGTAATTTCATAATTAAGGATAAATGGAAATTTTATAAGTAAAAGGACGAGGTGGTAATTTTTGGGAGTTAAGGGGTAAAATGGTAAAGGGATAAAACAGTAATTTTATAAATCAAAGAGGTAAAAGTGGAAATTTGAAGGGAGTAAATTGGTAATTGAGAAAGGTAAAATAATAATTTAAATAACTAAAGGATAATTTGATAATTTAATAATGGAGTAGGGTAGTTTGGTAATCATGACAATTAAAACGGGCAATTTGGTAATGTAAATGACCAAGGGGTAATTTAGTAAATTTGATGAAGGAGAAGGGTAGTCTGGTAATTATGATTATATAAAAGGGCAATTTGGTAATTTAACCAACCAGGGGTAATTTGGTAATTTTGATAACGGAGTAGGCTAGTTGGTAATTGATAATAGAGGACGGTAAGTTGGTAATTAACTAAATAAAGAGTTAATTTGGTAATTAACTAAATAAAGGATTAATTTGATAATTAGGATAAGGAGGAAAGGTAATTTGGTAATTTGACCAACTCAAGGTTAATTTATTAATTATAGTAAAGAAAAAAGGGAAAATTAATAATCTAACCAACTAAATGGGAAATATAATAAGTGTAACGATTATAAACGGCGTTTAGTGACTTAATTTATGTGAAAGATAGCTTGGTAACCTAAACCGAGTAAGGGTGTAGCTAAAGTCGAATGTGTGCTATATGTCCTAAATGCCTTGGATGCCTTGTAAAATTTTTATGTCAAGATCTATATGTTATTATTTTAATTGTTTCACGCGTGGCATGGCTTGGAACCAAGGTGTGTTCATGTGCCCCTCTTGGTATGTGCTGATATGGATATGCTATATTTTATGATGTGATGTGATGTGGCCCTTAGGGACATGCATGCTAGGATAATTAATGTGGTAATCAGGTATGGAGGCATGAAAAAGAGTAATGAGAGAGAAAGATGGCCAAGGGGAAGTAAGTTGGCCAATGTAGGTATGGGAGAAACTAGGGTTTGCATGGGATGGTTAGAGTCTGCATGGGGTCAGACTTTACGTATGGAAAGTTACCTCGGGACGTGAGGAAGGTAATAGAAGTGTCGTTTGGGTGTTTGGGAGCTTCAGGCAAAAAATAGTATGTGGGATAGTATAAGGGTGCATAGGAGAGCAAACTAAGGTTTAGGAAGAAACCCTAATGTGAGAAGGTGGAAAAAAGAAAAAGAAAATAATAAAAGTAAAAGAGAATGAGTAGGGTAGAAAGTGAGGGTTGGATCTAAGGGTCGTGACATGTGGGGTGTTGAAATATTCAGGATGTGTACGACAGAGAAGGATGGGCCAAATAGGCCTGAGTTAGGGTTTTTGGAGAAAACCGAGTTAGGAGGTGCAGAAGTCTCAAGATATGGGACGGGCCCTCCTCGGAGGATAAGTGTGGATATAGTTAGCCATGCATGTCAAGGGTGAAATACTTTCGAATAAGATACATTTAAGACACTAATCACTTAAAGAGGAAGATGCCGATCCGGGCCTAGACCGGTCCACCGGCGAATAATAGTGGCCAGGAGCATTTTACCTTGTATATATTTTCGGTCCACCGGCTATAATAGTGGGGGATTCCGTGCTCAGCAAACCAAACGTAAAATTGATAAGATATGGGGAAGATACTAATCACTTATAGTGGAATACCTTGTGAGTCGGGGCCAGACTGGTCCACCGGCGAATAATAGTGGCCAGGAGCATTCTGCCCTGTATATATTTCTGGTCCACCGGCTATAATAGTGGGGTTCCCGCACTCACATGGACATTTAAAATCTGAGATGATTGATTAATGATGGACTAATGGCCTTAAGGCCCTAAAGTATAGATTATTCATTATGGCCTATTAGTATTCGGTTAACTTGTTAAGTATGCGAATGGACAAAGGTGAATGTTACGTATACACCATTAATATCTGATTGACCTGTTGAATACGTGAATGTATGGATCTGATTGTTATATTTACATATGTTGTTATGAACAGATATCCTAGTATATCATGTGTGATATTGTGTGCCTGTTATTAGGTGCGTTTTTAAAGGGTTATTCAGTACCGTAGTACTGAAGGGTTCCCTTCATGGGGCCCCTGCCTATTCAATGGGCAGTGCCCCTTTCAGGTCGTGTTCGGTGCTATTCAAGTCGGCTTTCGAGAAAGAGTGTAAGGTACTATCCGGTAAATTCAAGGGTTTTGATTTATTGCTTTTAACTTCAATGTATTTGTTATTTTGTAACCACCGTTGTTTGATTTTACTCTTGTAAATTAATTACAGTGCTTCTCTGATTTTTATATGCTTCAGTTTCTTGTAAAATCGTCTTTTACCTTTTTAGCCTTAGCACTTGGTATTGGAACAGTAGGAGTGAACCGGTCTGGTATTAAGTGTGGCGGTAATATCCCCAAAGTTCACAGTTTATTAATTTGCTTCTACTAATTTTCTTTTAATTAACAAAATTTTTTAGTAGTGAATTTAGGGGGTGTTACATATAGTAATGGGACTTTCCCTTCTCTACTAAATGAGACCTTGCTATCCTTGATTCCTTAGGTAGATTGCCCTATTTCTAGTAGGAAATTTATGTCAATTAGCTTATACAATGTTGTGTATAAGCCCATCACTAAGGTTCTAATCTCTCATGTTAAATCTATTTTAAGCCATATCATTGATATGAAGAAAAATAAATTTTTATCAAGTTGGCATCCTAAATATAGCATTATTATTGCCTAGGAAGCAGTCCACATGATGAAGAAGAAAAAAAGAAAAAACTAGTTATATGGTCGTGAAAGTGGATTAGAGAAAGTGTATGACATAATTTCTTGAAAATTTATTGAAGGCACTTTTGGTGCAGTTGGTATTCCTCATCATATTATTCACCTTATTATGGCAAATATTTCTTCTACCATAATTTATGTCATGAGGAGTGGAGAGGTATCACGTGCTTTTCATCCTTCTAGGGAAATTCAGCAAGGTGACCACATATCACCTTTATTTTCATTATGGGTGTTGGAAAATTAGAGTATGTGTTTATATGATTTCATCAATCTCTTATTGTTGAAATGGGGAAGCATTAAGTTGTCCCATATCTTTTTTGTAGATAACCTTATACTATTTTTCTCAAGCCACAACTACTTAAGTAAGGGTTCTTATAGAGTATTTGAATGAGTTTAAAACTTCTTTGGAATGAAAAAGTAGTAGCAATAAATACAAGATTTTATTTTAAACTAATATACCTCGACATATCCAAAGGGAGATAGCCTTGATTACAAGTATGAGAACTATACCTACTTTAGGTAAATATTTAGGTGCTAAATTAATCACCAGGGGATGGATGAAAAATATTTTTTCTTTATCTATGGAAAGGGTTCCAAAAATATTATTCTCTTTACTATCAAACTTATTTTTCTTATCTAGATGGGTTACCATGGTCCAATCTATCGCTTTTGCCTTGCCTTTGTATATACATGCACTTTTGTAGGTTTCTAATGCGCACTAATGAGCGATTGTACTTCTTTAATCATAGGTTCATATGTGGAAGATCACTTCGAAGATTGAGGATCCATTTAGTGAGCTAGAAGTATCTTTATTACATGAAGGAGAAAGGGGACTTAGGTTTTGAAGGATTTTACCAATGAAAATAATGCAGCGGAATAAAATTGAGGGCTAAAATGAACCCAAGAACACATGCTATATTAAGAATGAACTTGATATTTGCTCAAACTAGGTTACCAATTAAATCAATTTCAATTTGAAGATGAGGATGATTCAATCCACTTCTTGATCTAGTTTATGATTACTCCAATCACAAGGTTTCACACTTGTTTGATCGAGCAAGTATGAATTGTGTCACACCTCCACTGGTATCCACACACTATAAATCTGGATTGCTAGGGATGTGTGCTAGCACTAATGAGATTACTCTCAATTTCTTAAAGAACTATTTCATGGTGGCTAGATATTTTAAGGAGAGAGAGAGTAAGAGGGTTATTTATAATAAAACTCTAGCTTAGATATTTATATAAAAACCCTAGCCCACCATATTTGCTTTAGAATTGGGCTTTAATCACTTTAAAACCACTTGGGATTTAAAGAGATATTAATCATATTAAGATCTCATCTTACCTAATTTAGAATCCATTTTTCACGTAGTTCATTTGGTGTGTGATCCTATAGGTTCACAGAATATTGGTAGTGGACCGAAATTTCTCTTGGACCCACAAATCATAAGAGGTCCCTAGCAACATGTTATGACCACCCAAATTACACAAATGTCATATGCTTGGCACAACCTATTTATAACCCATAAACTTATCCGTTTGTCATAAAATATTTAGATTGAACACAAGGAATTGATCATGTCATCCTTGCTATATTCAATCACACACTCTCTTAATCAAAAATTAAGGTTAACCTCATACAAACAACACCTCATATGAGGAACATGAAACATCTGTCATACTTATCGAAAGGCCTAAATATCTCTCTCTCATATCACGAGAGGAAAAAATCCCTTCACGATCAACAATACGCTTCTATATGATTCACACTATGTTTGATCATTACTTTTATAATTACCCCTAATAAGGCTAATGTTTGGCAAAGTCAAAACATGATGATAATCATACTAGCATATATGAAGATCTCAAGTTAAAGGGCTATATACTATTTGGAGAACACTAATGATGCTTTTACATGATATCCAATGCAGTGCCCTCCTACTAGGTTGGTCCAATACCATATTCCATAACATGTATCTAGGTTATTAATTTGATGTTTCATATCAATGATCAGTGGAACATGATCATCAACAAATCAACATACTAGTCTTATGATCACTAATATCCCTTAACTAGATAATACTAGACTAGACACAAATATTAAATAATAATCTTTCTATCATTTATTAGAGTTCCACAATCTAATTCACAAATTCAATTATCCACATAAAGAATAATTACTCAAAGGGATAACAATATTTGAATAAATAACATCAAATGATCTTTTTATTAATATGGACAATCACTAAACAAGAAAGTAAAAATCATCAAGTATGATTAGTTCTAGGGCATATCTCCATCAGTATCTCACTTGCACTAGGATCAGTCATGCATAATCTTAGCTCCTTATGAAATAGTATGATGCTCATACTTAGGTTATAGATGAGTCTTGTTTAATGGATAGGCAATATTTACATGTGTATGAACCTTACATAAATTCACATCACCCCTATGGATAATTTGCTGAATGATGTGATATTGCATGAGTATATGCTTGGTCTTCTGATGAGACCTTGGCTACTTAGCATATGCAATAGCTCCATTATTGTTGCAGGATAAAAAAAAAACTAAACTAAGAATACTTGTAGCTACTTCCTGTATAGTGATGAATTTCCTTATCTACTCTTCTTCCTTTGATGCTTCTAAAGCAACATTATACCTAGCTTCTATTGTAGAATAAAAAAACTATGTCTTATTTTAAACTCCTCCATCTCACAGCACCACCGTTAAGGCAAATCACATAACGTGACTATGATAAAAAAATCATCCCTATCTTTTTGGAAACTCACATATGTGTAACCACTTACTATTCTTCTTAATTACTAAGAAAATTTCCTTTATTCTTCTTAATTATTTGGTAATGTTCTTGACTATAGTCTAGTGACTCTCAATAGAATTAGATTGGAATCTACTTGTCATGCTAATGACATATGAGACATCTGAGCGAATGCACAACATAGCATATATGATATAACCAATAGCTAAAGAGCATGGAATTCTACTCATGTTACCTCACTCATCTTGTGTCTGAGGACAATGGGTCTTGCTAAGAGTCAGATCATATTGTATAGGAAAGAAACCACCCTTAGAGTCTTGCATATTATACATACGGAGGATCTTAATCCAATCAACCTTCTTGATCTATCTCTATAGATCTTCATCCCCAAAATACAGGCTGCCTCACAAGGACTTCCCATTGAAAATGATTTTCCTAGCCATGTCCTCACAGATTGTAGCATAAGAATACCATTTCTAATAAGTAGTATGTCATCCATATAAAGAAAAAGGAAAATAATTACACTCCCACTAACATTCTTGTAAACATAAGACTCTTCTTCGCACCTGATGAAGCCAAAATCTTTGCCTACTTTATAAAAAAAAAGATTCCAACTCTAGGACGCTTGCTTAAGACCATAAATGGATCTCTTAAGCTTACATACATTTCTAGTAATTCTAGGATGTCCAAAACCTTCAGGTTGTGCCATGTAAATATCCTCTTGCAAATAACTATTAAGGAATGATGTTTTGACATCCATATGCCATATCTCATAATCATAAAATACAACAATTACTAGAAGGATCCGAATAGATTTAATCATATCAATAGGTGTTTATCTTGGATTTTGATTTTTACGGCTAAGTTATATATTTATTAGATTATGTCCTTGTAAGTCTTCAATTACAATAGGAAATTAAGGTCCTTTCCATTAATCTATCTATATATTAATGAAGATCATACTCACACCTTTACTATATATATCATCTATAGAGATGATCCTCCAAAAAGTCACTTTTGCTAATTTTCCAATTTGATATCAACCATATGATAATTAAATAACTTTTGGTAAGTGTTAAATTAAATACTCAATAAGTGAATTAGATGGATTTTGGTAAATTTATATAATATTTGTTGCATAATTAGTAACAAACTTTTGAATTAAATAACATTTGGTAAAATTTGAATTAAATACCAAAGTAATATTTATAGTAATTAGATGAGTTTTGGCAAATTCATAAAATACTAGTCACGTTTATGGTTACTAAATGATGTTTGGTAAACTTTTGATCCAAATACAAATCACTTGATAATTAATTGGTAAACTTCATAAGGATCCATTTATCTTGAATTTGAATCTCGTAGTATTTATGTTATAAAAAGGCATACCAAGAGCTAGAACATAAAGCCCATTATTCATTCAGGCACAACCATAAAATACTTCATTTAAATAAAAAGAATAACTATTATTCTTAATAATGAATTAAAAGTCCAAATAAGAAATTGAAATGATGTTCCTACTTATAGCAAGTATATAATAACAATTATTGAATTCTCGAATTAACCCTAATGGCAAAGCTAAATTGAACATCAAGTGGTTCTTGGCCATACCATTCTTGATGTTCCTCTTGATATTCATGAGATTTTTTTAATGTTACTAGAGGTACTAGTCTTCAGAGAATTTATTTTGATTAATTTAGCTGTTTAGCCGGACATATTCGCTCCTTTTATCAAAGGAATTTTTTTTCATTGTTGCAAATATTGAAACCATATCCATGTGTGGTGTATCGTGGACAACTCAAACAAAAATACCCTTTATTATAAATCTACCAAAGTGAATTGTTGTATTCTTAAACAATGCATAGCTGCAGTAATATAAAGGAGGAAGCAATGTTGATTGTTTCTTTTGTCTTGTATAGATAAACCTAATGGAACATAGATCGGAACGTTATGGTATGCCGGCTTTAGAGCCATGTGTATATTATCAAATATAAAAAAAAAAACTTAAACAAGGGTTCAAACCGAAAATTTTGAATTTATTAGTAGATCAACAAATGAATTTCATTCCAAGTATGGATGATTTATTTATAGAGGTGAGAGGGAGGTGAGGATTGTGGGCAGCGTCCGGAAAAGAGTACAGGAAAGGGAGAACTGGTTGGATATGTTTGCGTTTAATCCCATCCCCCCCATCCCCGTCTCCACTTCGTTCTCGGAATCCTCTCGCAACATTGCTGAGGGACTTCAAATTGGAAAGGACTTTCCCCGGTTGGAGACGCAAAGCGGGTTGTTGATTGGCCAAACAATCGCCCTGGTGTAGATGTCATCACTGAATCCTCTACTATCCTATCATCCGCGTTCAGCATATCATCATCTGAACACACGAAGCCGATTGTTGACGGCTGTAACATCGGCGACAAACCAAACACTTGTCGCGGTGGTGTAGGTGGCTGCACTGAATCCACTGCCATGCTATCCTCGGCAGGACAACCAGATGCTACAGTCGAAAACAAAAAGCAAGCTGTTGACGGCGGTAACATCGTCATAGATGCCTGCACTAAATCCACTGCCATACTATCCTCGGGAGGACTGCCAAATGCAACAGTGGGAAACAAAAGGGAAGGTTTTGGCCACTGTGACATCAGTGTAGATGCCTGCACTAGATCCACTGCCAAGCTATCATCTATGATCATGGGGTCAGGGTTGTCAAATGCAAAGGCACGACTTGAGCTTCCAAATCCAGGCTGTGATGCAGAAGGTGTTGCTGAAGTGAATGTAGGTGTGGATGTGGATAATGAAGGTGTAAATGAGAAAATGGAGCCCGACGATGATCCAGTAGAACCAAACATCATGGGTACGCTGTTGTTGGCAGACCCAGAACATGAAGATAGCCCAAAAGTAAAACCAGCTGAGTTAGTTTGAGCACTGTTGCCAGGAGGACCAGGACCAAAAGATGCGCCAAGAAGGAAACCACTTGGTTGGGATGGTGTGCTGTCACTAGAAGCACCGGAACCACAATATGCCCCAAAAGTGAAAACAGTTGGCTGCGATGAAGAGTTGAACCCCAAACCAATTGACGTGCCGACAGCAGGTTGATAGGTAGAACCAAATATGCCAGACGCAATGCCACTGCTACTGCTGACAGGCTGGGCCAATGAAGATGACTGTGAAGAAGAAGAAGAAGAAGATACAAGTGCAGGGCTCGAAGCAGCAAAAGAACCAAACACAAAGCAACTAGAGTCAGAGGTTAGAGACGTATTTGAAGAGGAAGATACAAGTACAGGGCATGAAGCAGCGAAGGAACAAAACTCTGAGCTAGCAGAAATAGGGATTGAGGACACGCTAGACCCAACAGTGGGGATAGAAGCTGATGTGGCAAGAAGACTAGGCATGCTCTGTGTGGCGGGTGCAAATAGAGTACAGACAGCAGGTTCACTCACATTACAAGCCTGCTGCTTGCTGAGAATACCACTTCCGACGTTAGAAGGAGCTATACCGGCACAACTAGTTTGATCGGCGATCGGAGACACCTCTCCAGCAACCTTTGATACTTTCAGCAAAGGGACATTGCTAACTTCAGGAAATATAGGGAAGGTAAAATCAGGTATGGGCGGAAGTATAGGGAAGGTGAAATCAGTGTCTATTTCATTCGGTTGTAGGTCATCATCCAGCTCCAGACAATCCTAGCAAAATTCAAGGAAAAACATCATGAAATGTAGTGTTGGAACATGACAGATCCATTGCATTTACAAAATTAAGACAATCGGTGTTACTTGGATAATCTTAGGTCACATACCTCATGTGCACTCATCTGGAAAGCTGGCCCCTTTTTTGGAGCATCAAGGGTGGCTATCGAAGCCATAGATGGCACTGTTTTATCAGAAGGTAAAAGATCCTCATTCGCCACTGTTTTATCAGAAGGTGTAGGATCCCCATGCTTAGCATCTGACTTACTAGATGAAGTCAATTCCTCTTCTGCGGCCTTGTCAGCGCCTGTGTCTTGCCTGGAGTTATAGTTAGAACTCGGGGCATGGTGTGATGTGGCTTCCGACAAATTCGAACATTTTTGGCCACCCACAGAACCATCCAACGAATTTACTTTCTCCAAGCCACTAAGCGTCCATCCAGGTAGCAAGTTGGGAATCATATCAATGGGCTGGCCACCTTCTATAGTATGTAGCTTCTTTTCCAGAGGTGCCAAAGTTTCTGGTGTCTCGGATGCCACCTCTTCTCGCCCATCTGAAAGAGCCGATTGCCCTTGGGAAACAGTAGAAGCTCCCGAAGCAGGCAAGCCCAAGTTCTTAGAATACAAAACCGTAGGCTTGCGGCGGATCCTCTGTATAGGAGCAATGTCGCTTTCCAGCTCTGAGCTACTGCGCTTGAAAGCCTGCGAAGGATATCACAAAATAAGCAGAATAACTAAACAGCTTGCATGGGTCATTAATCTTATATAAATCGAAGACCATAGCTAGTTGATGAATTAATATGATCCTGAAAGTCTGAAACAAGAATTTATGCTAGAGAATCCATTCGTATAGCTGTTTTTAATTATTATTTTTTTTCAAACGGTTGGTTTTAGCGTGCTACTAGTAACAACTATTGCCACTAACATAACAAGAACTTCAATTGATCATATATAAAAGGAATAATACTTGTTAAGCTGAGGGAGGGAGCATACGGTATATATGAAAAGAGAGAAAGCGAAAGGACCTGAGACTTGTGAGGAGGGCAAGCAGAGGAGGCCGTACGTGTTGGCTCCGAGAGATCATGGAGAGTTCCGAGGCTTGAATCCGTCAGTTCACAGATATCTCCCTGTCTCGGATAAGGTTTTGCCTATAAAGTTAAAATATAATACCAATTAGCCAGTAACAATAATGATACCGGAACGAGGAACTGCAAAGGATCAGGCAACTCTAACCGGACAACAAACGATAGAAACTACCAGCCTATAGAGATATATATATATATATATATATATATATATATATATTTACCAGTTTCTCGGGCTCATTAAATTGAACATTCTCCACAGATTTCTTAGGTGAAATTGATGGATGCGTTCCACGAATGTGTGGGTCAGCTGATGGAGTTCCAGCACCCTGTACCATCAACAAACTTGGAGAAGCAGCGGGCAAGGCCAAGTTCTTATAAGACAGAAGATTAAGCTTTCGCCGGATCCTCCGTACAGGACCAACAGTGCCAATATCACTTTGCAGTAATGAAATTCTGTGCTTGAGAACCTGTAGAGGATACCACATACATAAGCCTGACCGAACAACAACGACAACAACAACAACAACAACAAAAAATCCCAACTTTGCTACTTACTGCCTTTGGAGCAGGAGACAGATTAGGAGATGCTTTTGCGGACATGTGTACTTTGATAAGCCCAGCAGGCCGAGAAGCATCGTCATCTCTAAGATCCTGGAGTATACAGTTCATGGTTGTAAAGGTGCATTAAGATTAGAAGAACATGAGCGTATATATTATTATCGACTTGAGAAAATGCGGTACTACAGAAGAGTCTAAACACGTACTCTTGCCCCGATGGCAAATTCCCTTTGTTTAGCCCAATTCTCATGTCCAAGACCCTCAGCCTTCACTTCACACTTTGCCTTCTTATCTCCAAGAGCACCATCAGACCTGCAAGGCGATAATCTAAGTCAAAAAACACAAATACAAGCGATCGAGCAGCAACACGATCTATGTCAGACCTGCAATACACTCGAGTGATGGAGCTAGTAAAAAGCAAATATCAACTAGCACATTAGTCCACACAATCTAAAACCAGATCTGGGTATCGTCCTCCCCTATGGCCAATGATAATCTAGTGGAAGTACTTGTTGAATATTAAATATAAAGTTTTAGAAGATATAAAATTGGAACATGTTATAATGATATAGGATAAAAATGGAAAAAAAAATAAAAAAAAATCAATGTTTCCTTCGGTGACACTTATTTCGGATAAAAATAAAACTGTCAAAATGACACTTAAGAGAGATTAGAGTTAGTAATAATGATGCGAAATTGAGACTAGTCTACTCTTACGGAGAGAGGGACACATTGTAATAATCTGCTCTCTATCACCTCCTTTATTTTCTCATTGAAAGCTTTCTTTCATATATATAAATGATGACTCCACACAAACGAGAATAACAAAGAGAGCTACTGCGCAAAGATGTCATATTCAAGTTACGTGCAAGGTAATTCTGAAATCAATCCTAAAGATGATGAACAACTAAAAAAGCTGGACAGTGGAGAATCCAAGCAAATAGTTCTTTAGGGGCAACATGCAAGAACTCATTAATTATACATGCACTCTAAAAACAAATATATATAAAAAAAAACTTGCCTGGTAAGTTTCTTCTTCAGCATGGGCTTAAGTTCAGCAACCCTGTTACCGTTAAAACTAGTATCTAGATTTCGGATTTCTCTGCTGTTACCCTGTTGGCAAAGAGCAGAATAGTTCGCCTGAAGATCAAGGAACAAATATTATAAGGAAAACAACAACAGGACAGAATGAGGGGGAAAAAATCATTATATCCTCTTAACCCCTAGTCAGAAAGGCTTTGTTTTCATTCCTCCATCCTTATTCCATTAAAAGGTTATATATCATGAACACCTCAAATTTAAAACACAGAACGATATGATGCTTGGAAACTGAATGAACTCAGGAGAACATATCACCAAAAGATGGCATTCGTTGACAATCAAGAGAAATATTTATAAAACATGTCATTCCTGATCATGAGAGACTACCTACGTGCAGCAAAGCGAAAAGTAATACATATTCATGATTCACGTACTCATACTGAAAACACCTATATGATAACAAGTAGCGATAGAATCGACATCAAGTCAGCTTACAGTCAATGGCAGCTGATCTGGACAGTTGTCCCTCGAATCCCTCGTGATTTGACCTGATCAAATAATATACGTCGTACCAAGAGAAGATGATGTTAAGGACATAAGTTATCAAGCAAAAAAAAGATTAAAAGATTACAAATAAAAATTGAATCATGAAGTACACGTAGCAAAAGTACAGGAACATATATAAATAACAAACAACAATACGATCCACTCAAGAAAATAATGAAGATGAATTGATTCTGTAGATGGGCACATCCAATTAGCAGAAGTCAAAAAGAAAGAATGGAGTTTGACTTTGAGTGCTAGACCTCCTCTACGAAAAGAAATATTAGTGTATGTGGCGGAATCTTTGCATGGGCTTCTACCGTATACCCATTCCATCATCAGTATCAAAAAAATAAAAATAAAAAACAAAGAAAACATAATGAGTTTATATATATATATATATATATGTATGTATATATATATATATATATATATTTAAAATGCCGCATTCATCCAAATAACTTCGAGCCTCTAATCAATCAATTTCGATCTTATATAGCCAAAAAAAAAAAAAAGATCAGAATGAAAAACAGGCATGTGGTACCGTCCCCAACTCTAATACTTTATCTAATTGAAAATTCAGTTGAAACATTTCAAAAGTAACACTTGAAACTCCACTCACTATCGTTCAGAATATTCAATAGTTTAACCTTATATACCATGCAGATTTCTTTATGATACGACCACGTTCGGTCGGAGAGAGGGGCCTTAGGAGGAGGAAAAAACCTGGAGACTGCTCCGTCGTCGGAATGTGGCATTTACGGAAGACTGAACCGAATATTCTGTTTGCAGCAGAGGTTATGACCTTTGATGCTGGGTCAACTACTTTCGATAACCAGCCATATCTCTGCTGGTTTCCATGGGCCGTCGTCGGCCGATCGTATGGTGCAGTAGTCTTTCTCATATGCCTTTTCCGAAACTGGCCGCCTGCTCGAGCGCCCCTTCCTTCGCAAGCTGCATCAGCCACCGTCGAGTTCCCCACCGTCGCCATCAACCGGAGAGAAAGAGAGAGTGTGCGTGTGAATGTTACGTACAGTACAGAGTACAGACAATGGAACTTGGACGCGAGATGAATTTTCCTTGTTATGAGCGGACGCCGAGACTTTATATTAAAATTTAAGGAAGATTTGTAACCCTTTTTTTACCTTCCTTTTTCAATAGTAACTTTATTAGTGTATAGACATGTACATATTCATTTCCTCAAATATTTCAAACATTATTGGCAGTTACCACTTACGACCATTCTTAAATATTGATTTTTACCGTTAACCTTTTTTATTTATTTTAAAGTTATATATTTATTAGATTCTTTCCTAGTAAGTCTTGGATTGCAATTGAAAATTAAGATCCTTGAAAATTGAATTTACCCCTATACTATATATACCATCTATAAAGATGATCCCCTATAAAATCACTTTTGCTAATTTTTTAATTTGATATTAGCTATATGATAATTAAATAATATTTGGTAAGTGTTAAATTAAATACTCAATAAGTGAATTAGATGACTTTTGGCAAATTTTTACAATATTAGTTGCATAATTGGTAGCCAAAATTTGAATTAAATAACTTTTGATAAATTTTTAATTAAATACCAAATTAATATTTATAGTAATTAGATGAATTTTGACAAGTTCATAAAATACTGGTTATGGTGCCAGTAACTAAATGCGGTTTGAAAATTTTGAATTCTAGTACAAATTACTTGGTACTTAATTGGTTATATATATTATAGAGACACACACACTCTCTCTTACAGTAATTCATTGATTAACCATTGTAGAAATTGGATTAAATAACTTTTAGTACATTTTGAATTAAATCGATTAACCATTATGCAAATTCATAAAATATTAATTATGTCATCAATAATTAAATGGAGTTTGGAAAATTTTGAATTAAATACCAAGGTAATATTAGTTGCATAATTGGTAGCCAAAATTTGAATTAAATAACTTTTGATAAATTTTTAATTAAATACCAAATTAATATTTATAGTAATTAGATGAATTTTGACAAGTTCATAAAATACTGGTTATGGTGCCAGTAACTAAATGCGGTTTGAAAATTTTGAATTCTAGTACAAATTACTTGGTACTTAATTGGTTATATATATTATAGAGACACACACACTCTCTCTTACAGTAATTCATTGATTAACCATTGTAGAAATTGGATTAAATAACTTTTAGTACATTTTGAATTAAATCGATTAACCATTATGCAAATTCATAAAATATTAATTATGTCATCAATAATTAAATGGAGTTTGGAAAATTTTGAATTAAATACCAAGGTAATATTAGTTGCATAATTGGTAGCCAAATTTTGAATTAAATAACTTTTGAGAAATTGATAATTAAATACCAAGGTAGTATTTATAGTAATTAGATGAATTTTGACAAGTTCATAAAATACTGGTCATGGTACCAGTAAGTAAATGCGGTTTGAAAATTTTGAATTCTAGTACAAATTAATTGGTTATTAATTGGTTATATATATATAGAGACACACACTCTCTCTTACAGTAATTCATTGATTAACCATTGTAGAAATTGGATTACATAACTTTTGGTACATTTTGAATTAAATTGATTAACCATTATGCAAATTCATAAAATATTAATTATGTCATCAATAATTAAATGGAGTTTGGTAAATTTTGAATTAAATACCAAGGTAATATTTATATTAAATAGATTTTTTTTGACGAATTAATAAAATATTAGTGTAACTTTTTTTTCCTTAACGTTAATTTTTATGTAATTTTTTTCATAATATGTTTCTAAAATTTTCAATTAATATAAATTTCCAAGTCATTCTTATTAATGTCGAGACTTACATAGTTTATTTTAGTTGTTTGCGAAAAATTATCATTTTTATATATTTTTTTGGACTTGTCCAAAATTTATAACTCATTCTTAAATTATTTATAAGTTTATCAATTCATTTCGTTCTATCTTCAGCTACTGATTTCTTTCAAATCGTTAAATTGTAAAAAAAAAATTGTGGAATTAAACAATTTTAATCATTTATTATTTAAATTCATTTGAACTTTGAACGAATACAAATTCTTTTACATATTTATTATTTAAAATATTTCTATATCAACCAGAACCCATTTGGACCTTTAGCTAATCATTTCTTCCCATTAGCAGAAAAATAAAATTTTGTTAATTATTTAATTTTCCTTTTTTTTTGCTCGATTTCCATTAGATGATTTTCAAACCAATTCTAATATCAAATATTTTGATATATATTTGATTTTCTAAAATTAATCTACATTTATTCTTGGTAATTTGAACCTTTCATTATTTTTTTTTGTACATTTATGAAAGTATATGCTTCCACAGATTATTTTATTTTGCCATTTTAGCATGTTTCTACTCCATCAAGATTCATACCAACTCTAATATCCAATATTTTTATATATGTGGACTTCGAAAAATATTTTGCACCTTTCCACAAATTTTCATAAATTTTAGAGTTTGCTTGCTATTTTGTTTCCTCCAAAAATTACATATCATGTGCATTTTTTTACCATTTAATTTATGAAACTAATTGTAACTAAACTTCTAGCTATCTCTTTTGATCTCAACCAACCCTTCACTATATGCTAATCATATTGGTATCTTAGTTACCTTCTTTCAACCTCAATCTTAGTTAAAAGTACATTAGTCATAATTTTTATTATAAAACTCTTACACACTCAACCTATTTCTATACTTTATTATTATATGATTTCATTCAAGTGTGTAACAAGTTAATCACAAAACTTTTTTTATAAATTGGTATCAACCTGTTTATGCCCAGAAAATCATGCATTCAATTCCATTTCCACTCCACTCAAATCCCAATTTTCCCCCATTTTTGACTCTACGACTGATTGTGCAAAGTTTATTATCGCAACAACTTCCAACACCTCTAGCAGCTTTGTTTCTCCTTTGTTTCCCCTCATTCTTGTTGCGTTGGCTTTCTTAATATATATATATATATATACCCCCGGATTTTAACTGAACATAATCCTATATAATTAATACTTTAATCCAATTCTAATCTAAAAAAATTTATTTTAGCCTTACCCTAATTCTTTAATATCAAAATCTTAACCTAATCATAATATTTAACCTAGGTAATTTATAGTTTCTTAACCTAACTTTAATTCCGGTTGATTTAAATCTTTAATCTTACCTACGTTAGCTATTCAAAATTTAATCTAAATCCTAACTTAAGCCTTTCAGCCTTTTTCTTTTCCTTCTCCTTTTTCCTTTTTCTTCCTTCTTCTATGTTGATTTCTTATGCTCCTTCTCCTATCTTGCATGTGTAATCCTTAATTGCATGTGTAATCCTTAACCTCTTCAGCACACACAATTCTCATCTCAACCATCATTTCCCATCTCATCTCCTTGAATTTTTCTCCACTCCTCATGCCTCTACTGCACCATCATCCTCTATCACGCTCATAACCATCAACATCATCACCTTCCCCTACCATTCTCTATTTGCATGCCACCCTACACACATATATATACTACTTTATCCTCTATCCCTCCCTCATTTATTTTCCTCAATTGCTGCCCATTTTCTATCAAGCAACCAACCTATCGAGCCTTTTTTTCTTCGTGAGGCTTACGACTTGCGCATGGTCTTTCGCACAACCATGTACCATTCTTTTCCCTTATTGCACGCATGTGCATGCTCACATAGTTTGCTCGTGCATACTTGAACATGCCACACACAACCTCATGCACACCCTTTTGACCCTATTCTTTCTCACCTGTGTGTGCGATGTATTCACATGGCTATGCCTCCTTCATATAGCTTGCCTATGCGACTTACCAACTCTTAGCCTAAGTGTGCATTGCCTATTGCATGCTCATGTTTCTCCTCCTTGTCAGTCGTTCTTCTCTTTTATCACATCTAAAAATCATCCAAACACCACTATAACACCACTATAGCACCATAAGAGCTTCCACCGTACTTCCACGCAACTCAAGCTTCCATTTGATTTCTATTATTTCCATTTTTACCATCCTTTAGCTTAATTTTTCCCTTAATTATAATCTATGATACTAATTATATATTATCTCATTTTAATAGGTTTTTTCCCATAATCTTGGTGGAGGAAGTTTAGGATTTACTTGCATAGAGCTCGGTGTCCTTGTTGGTAAGGATACATGTCGTAGTGTTGTGCTATTTCCACAAGCACATGGATTCATTATAGCATTTCAAGGTTGTATCCTATAGAGACTTCGTAATTGATCACACTTCTTTACTATTTTAACTATCTAAATCTACAAAAAAGCAGAGGTATACGTTCGGATGAAAAGAATAATTACAAAAAGCTTTCTAACTTACGAATACTAAATAATGAGAATGAAACCTAGGATTGAACTTCAGTCTCCGAATTAATAATCAATAATGAAACAATACTTATGCCATAGATTAATTCACTAACTGTGCATAATTGGTTAAATAATATTCATTAGCCTCTTTCAAGGTCTAAGAACATATTTAATCTAATTTTCCGACTACTTTCATGACTCACAAATTAAATCAAACCCATTAAGCATCACCAATTATAAAATCCCTAAGAATTAAACATTTGCTTTTGTGATTACTTAAATTCCTGTATATATGCTAATTTCCAATAATAATCTCAGCCTTTTAGTTGTAGATTACATCTATGGAGGTCAGATTTTATCAAATCCACTTTATAACAATTAAATCTAGCATATATAAAAGTATCAATGAACCAATCATATAACATAATACATTATTTCATCATATCGATTACCAAAACAATACCTAAGTCCAATCCTAGAAAGGAGATTACTCACTTATACTTGTGAATAAAATAAACAAAATAAATAGCATGATGAGCATAATAATAATGCAATAGATAAAAAGAAGAAGAATTAGATTGAAATAACTATAACTTGGAAGAGTGCAATGTTGATTCGAACATGTCGTACACGAATTATACAAATGAATCTCCCAAAAGATTAAAACTAAAGGAAAAAACTATTACATAAAGCTATCCTCGGTAATGAGGGGTCTTAGACTCTTCTAAAATTTCCTTTCTCTCTCCTTAAGAAGTCCCTGAGGCATGCCATAAAATTTCCTATCACGCTAGCCATGTCACGCACGTAGATCGTGGGGAAGATAGCTACTGCACGACCGTGCAACCCTTATAAGGCCTGCCCGTATAATTACTCAGCTCTCGGCTGTAACACCCCCAAATTTACTACTGAATTTTTTTTAAATCAAAAGGTTTAGCAGAAGTGAAAGAATTAAAATCGTAAACTTGGGGGTATTACCGCCACACTTAGTACCAGACCGGTTCACTCCTACCGTTCCGATACTAAGTGCTAAGGCTAAACTAAACAATCATTAAGTAAGAATCATCACAACATAGGTTCATAGTTAACATAGGTCATTCACGAAAACACGAATCAACAACAGTTAGAATATCGTTTAAGAATACAACTTAAGAGTACGGTTTCAAAACAAGAAGCGTAGTACAAAATATAGCTAAATAAAACAGATCCCAAGGGACCAATATCCGGATCGCCTACTCACTCAAGTCAAGCATTCCACCCCAAGATAGTACCCGATCATAAACCTGCACAGGAAGTCTGCTCCCCATCATCAGTGGATCATCACAGGACCCATTCAATCAAGGTAGTATCAGTATGGGTCTAATACTGAGTAAGGGCGCAAGTGCGCTAAGGCCAAGCATACCATCATACAACATAACACACACAACACAATCACATAAGCAACATGTAATATTATGGATGATGTAGGTCGGTTATAGTCCAACCCAACTTCTTCTTTTTATAACTCTGATAATTATAGTCGATTCACATCATAATCGTTATGAATCCATGAGAATGCGGGAACCCCACTATTATGACCGGTGGATCGGTCACTTATAGGGCAAAACACACCTAACCACTATTTTATGCCGATGGATCGGTCTCCAAGGCAGAACACTCTTGGCCACTATTATGCCGGTGGATCGGTCTGGCCCCAACTCTCATGGTGTTTCACTGTGATTATAACGTATCTTTCCATGATTTATTTGTAAGTCATTTCACGCCATAATCTTTATTAATCCATGCGAGTACGGGAACCCCACTATTATAGCCGGTGGATCGGTCACTTATAGGGCAGAACGCACCTAACCACTATTATATGCCGGTGGATCGGTCTCCAGGGCACAACGCTCCTGGCCACTATTATGCCGGTGGATCGGTCTGGCCCCGACTCTCATGGTGTTCCACTGTAAGTATATAGTATCTTTCCTATGACTTACTTACAAAATACTGTTTGGTTTGCTGAGCTCGAGATCCCCCACTATTATAGCCGGTGGATCGGTCACTTATAGGGCAAAACACACCTAACCACTATTATATGCCGGTGGATCGGTCTCTAGGGCACCCCGGCACCTGTCCACTATTATGTTGGTGGATCGGTCTGGGCCCGGCTCAACAATCTTACTCTTTAAGTAGTTAATGTCTTATTCATATATTATTAAATGAGGTTCCACCCTTGACATGCATGTCTACGACTCTCTACTCCTTCCCTTCGAGGAGGCCCGTCCCATACCTTGAGACGGTTCTCCCCTTCTCACGCCCGATGTCCATCCCCTCTCACTCTTATACATTAGGAGACGCAGTAAGGGCACGCTCTCTCGAGAATGTGGGCTAACCTTAACACAACGATATCGGTCCCGCATGTCCTCACCCTTCTAGGGCTCCTCCTTGGAAAACCCTAATTTGGGCCTATATAGCCCAACCCCTTCTTACTTATCCTTACTTTACTTTGTTCCTTGTCTCGCATCCCGTCTCTACTAAGAATTTTCCAAAATATATCTC
The DNA here is from genome assembly GCA_039764185.1 of Tamarix austromongolica. Classification (NCBI taxonomy): domain Eukaryota; kingdom Viridiplantae; phylum Streptophyta; class Magnoliopsida; order Caryophyllales; family Tamaricaceae; genus Tamarix; species Tamarix austromongolica. Next base: position 47,658,200 of record CM077816.1, on the reverse strand, counting down.
TTTGTTCCCCAACTCCGCATGTGACCGCTGAACCCTAGTTAGCCACACCAAACCCTAGCACTTTACTTCCTCTCCAAGTAACCTCTCCTCTTTGCCCCAAAACCTCTTCTCTTACTTAGAATCCCATACTCATCCTTCATACAAGTGGACTCTCACTCTCAACCCCATACTCCACCCTTCCTTAATCGCCTTTACCATTGTACCCTTCAAATTCCTCATTTTTCCCCCAAAACCCTAATTGGGTCCCTTAGATACCCTTACATCCGCCTACGTACTATTTTACATCAAAGTCTCCAATGGGCCCATAACTTTGACATTATCTCATTTACGCCCTAAATCAACTTTCCTCACGTAAGATTCATCCCCATGCGTAATTCAAATACACCATGCAGACTCCCCAACACCCACTTACACGCAAAACCCTAATAAGGCTTCTTACGCACCAACTTACGTACTATTTTTCATACCAAGTTACCAACCACTCCAAGACTCCCCCAAACTCTCACTTATAATCCAAATCAACTTTCCACACGTGAGGAATCATGCCCATGCAAGGTCTAGTCCCCCCCATGCAAACTCCCCAAACGTCCACTTCCCCGTTGTTCTTTTATTATCATTTCATGCTATCCAAAACCCTAGCATGCATGTCCTAGAGGGCCATAACAAGTCACACCGTCAACATCAACATCAAACATGGAACATGTCATACCACAACAAGAAATATTACTTTGGGCAACAAATTATTTCGTTGCCCAACAAAACAAATTTGTCGCCCAAAGTTTGGGCGACAAAAAAATTTCGTCACAATTTCGTCGCCATAAGCCCGTTGCCCTTGCTTAGGGCGACGAAAAGAAAATTTTGTTGCCCTAAATCTCCTTTTGTGCAACAAATATTTTTTGTCGCCCTAAACCTCTTTTGTGCGACGGATATGTTTTGTCGCCCTAAGCCTCTTTTGTGCGACGTAGATATTTTGTTGCCCTAAACCTCTTTTGTGCGACACATATGTTTTGTCGCCCTAAACCTCTTTTGTGCAACAAATATTTTTTGTTGCCTAAACCCACTTTTGTGCGACGAAGTTGTTTCATTTGTGGCCCTATTACTTGTTTTGCAACAAAATCAATTCCTAGTCTTTCTTCCAAGCTACAAAAATATTTTGTAGCCCAAAGACCTGTATTATGTATTCATAATAATAGATCATCCTGTAATGCAGTATCATTCATATAGATACTCCACCATATTTCATTACCCTGTAAAATCATATATCATTCAAACCATGCATAAATTACGATATCATTGTCCAAAAACAAATGTCATTCCAACTTCAAAGTATATGATACTGCAATATACAAATTGGCAAAATTCATGCCTAATGGGTATCATAAAAATCAATTATGCTATCTAGCTTGAAGGACCACCAAAAAATGGATGATGTTATCTATAGTTCTGCATACTTAGCTTCATCAAGTATATTGCAGCGTCACAAAATATGCTTCAAGTTAATCTGCAATTCATGAAATAAAAAAATATAAATTAAGATTATAAAGAGATATGCAATGGTATCTATTTATAATTTTCCAATTCCCTTTAATTAAAAAAAGTTGTAAGCCATATTATAAAAATGAATACAAGAACTAACTTACATTCATAAGTCCAAAAAAGCTCCTTGCCTCTGAAAGTCTTTGTCATTTTCTAAGTCCAATTAGAACTCCCAGCTGTAAAAGAGAACAAATAGTATAGTTAGAATACCTGATGCAAAAAGTCATCCATCTCAATTTCAAGACAATGAATATCACATGTCTAACATTGGCACAAACTACAAATTTTAGTTCCATAATTTGTCCACACTTATAGTGCAGAGTTCTAACGTTCAAACCATTAATAATGGGAAATTTTGAATGGATTAAATATACCTCATACTAATTTAGTGAGTTGTGAAGATTGTTGTGTTCCTAGAAAGCCTGCAATTTGATCTCTCACAACTTGCATCATTTCGGCCTTCAACTTCTGCGTGGCCTCATCAGCATCTGCTCTCAGTTTCCTTTCTCGTTCCTCCGCTTCTTCTCTTAACTTTCTCTCTCTTTCTTCAGCAATTTCCTTCATCTTTTCCATTTCGAGCCTTAAATTTTCCTCCCTTAAGGCATTTGAATGTTTAAGCTCCTCAATTTGTTGACGAAGGCTAGCCTCAATTTCATTATCCTTTTTGTTCCTTAAAGGCATAGGTCCAGCTCCTAGCCCTCTAATATAGCCAGAACGATGCTCAAATGCCTGGGTATATGCTTCTTTCACACTAAGATTATCAACTCCATACAACTCCTTCTGCTTAGCATGAAGTTCAGTCAACTTTTGGTATTTTGCATATGCACCATCTTCCCATGTACCATCTTTTTTCCTATAATAATATAAAATAAATAATAAAAAAACCTTTCAAATTTGTTTAAATTAACTTATATTTACATACTTCTTCATATTTGACACACCTTTTGGTCTTTTCCCATAATCTAATATAATCTGGTTCTTGCTCAGGCTCCTCAATCGACTCATCAGCATTTTCAGCTATAATAGAAGGCTCTTTTGATGGTTGATGTTCCTACATATAATAAATCCATGTGAATATTTAACTGAAAGAAATAAGCCTTTGCTTTAACAATAATAGTTTATTCTATTGTAATACTTTTCATATACAAATATATAGAATTGACCAACCTTTGTATTTTTGATAGAACAATAGTAGTAGCAACAAAAATAGAAAAAAAAAATCAAAAAAAATTCATTAATATACTTACAATTTCATGAAGATAGCGCGCTGTTGACTTTCCTCCATTCCTAGGAATTTCAATTTGTCTTGATTTATTTCTACGATTCACTTCACTAATATGCTATATGTGAAAAAAAATGAAAATTAATGATTTCATAACTCTTTTGCATCTCATTAGCCAATGCATATCCATCAAATAAACTAAATTTATAAATTAGAGTGGAAATACTTGTCATCGGAAACTTAAAAAAAAAATTAAATAGTAGAACCTTTTGCTTAGACGAACCCCAAAAGTCCACCACTAACCACCTCCATACAGTAGCATTTATTGTTTGAGGTCGGTTTGCAATAGCTTGTGACGTTGAAAATCCATTAAAATATCTCTCTTTTAGCCTGAAACGCCATTGTCTATACAAAATTTGACATTGCATAGATAATGCTTTGTCAACATGACTACCCTCTGGAAGTGTCCACTCAGCCTAAACAATATATAAATATCAAAGTAATCAATTGGTTATGAACAAAATAAAACATGTAACTAATATGCAAAACTAAAACATTAGCTTTAAATTTTACCTTTATCTTATTGAAAAGTCTTTCTTTCGCGGTAGGATCCATATATTTCCAATTTCTACACATATAATTAAATATTCCAAAAAAAAATACAATTGATAAGAAAGTTTTGTCAAAAATAGACATGTGCAAATAGAATTAGAATCATTTCAACTAAGGTTTACCGTGAATCAAGAGGACAATAATTTTTTACCCACACTCCCAACTCTGTGATGAACTGGTTTGCATCAGTGCCTACAATTCTATTCATTTCTTCGGTGATTTTAGCATATGGCTTTGTAGTGTGGTCATTTAACCGTGAATTAAAATATTTTTTTCCACGAGTGGACCCCCGCTTTGGCCCTACATCACACAAGTATATTGGTTCAACCAATAATGATAAATATGTACAAGAAATATATAATTAAAAAATATATTATAGAAAAATAGGCATTCTTAACACAAACCTGTCCTTTGTGATTGTTGCAACCGACGGCGTTGCCTATATGTCATAGGATTGGCTAAGTTGTCAGATCGCTCATCATGACCATCCGGTGAAGTCTCCTGATTTAAATGCACCATAGCTTGTGATGATGAAAGATTAGATGCCATTAACCTGTAAAATCCAACAAAAATAAAATAAATTGATTGATATGCTAATTAAATAAATTAAGATACAATAGTTATATCATTTGGAAATTTATCACCATCACCTTCGACTTTGAAGGAAAACTAAAATAATATCATACAATATCTTCATCTGATTCTAAATCTGAATAGTAATTAACTTCACCATTTTCATCTTCGAGTCCCTCCTCCTCCTCCTCCTCCTCCTCCTCCTCATTATTCATAGCCCTTTCAACGTCACAAATATCAACTAAATCAGGTTCAGTATCATCACGTACCAAAGGAATTTCATCCCAATTTAAATCTTGCATATCAGAAATCGTAGTAGTCATCTCATTCTCCCAATTTGCATTTGAAGGTTCACTATCATCATCAATGTCCTCAATAATAGGAAAATCAAAATGATTTCGAGGACTTGTTTTGACAACTATCCTCCACTGAGGTTCTTTATGGGCCTTTACATAAAAAACTTGCCCTACTTGAGAGGCTAGCGCAAAAGGCTCATTATATCTTAACCTACTGTTAACATTAACAAGGGTAATTCCATATTTATCATCTCTCTTTACCCCCATCCTCTTATCCCATACATTGAACCATTCACATCTAAAAATAATGGTAGTAGGACTACCATAATTTTTGATAGGGTCGTATTCCAACACAATCACCTCCTCTAGTAACCCGTAAAAATCCACACCTCCACTATCATCATCTCCTTTTACCATTACTCCACTGTTTTGTGTCTTCCTTCTTCTTTGGCGCTTTCTTGTATGAAATCTAAAACCATTCACAATATATCCCTCATATGTAAGCACATTCCTCATTGGACCTCGAGCTAGACATAATAGTTCATCTGTAATCCTTTCATCCCCAGCATCTCTCAACTCTGTTATCTATATTACATAAAAATTAAAAGAAATAACGTAAGACATATGTTATTACTATAATATATCTATTATTTAATTCATATAGATTATAAGTTCACTTACTCTTTTTTCAAACCATTTAACAAAAGCAATAAGTTGTCCTTCATTGTCATTCATATACTCCCTATCATAAAGAACAATTATTAATCTTTGTAGCCCTTGCTACATATTGTGTATTCTATATAAATTAAAATAATCTCACTTACTCATAAAATGGTTGAACTTCTTCACAATTTCTTAGAATGTACAGTTGCGCTTGCTCCCAGTCTTTAAAGCTTAACTCTTTAAGTGTAGCCTTCCCTAATGGCTTACCATACTTACAGAAAATGGATAAGCTATAGGGAAGTGGATGATTCTCATCATCATTCCTCTCTTCACGATTAAATTGTGTCTCTATTTTACTCAAATACCGTGAGCAAAATGTAAGGCATTCATCTGCAATCTCACTTTCTGCAATCGACCCTTCTGGACATGCCTTGTTGCCTACAAACGATTTATAAGTACGCATTTCCCTACAATAAGAAAAAATTCATAATTTTACGTTTACATTACAAAATAATCAATTAAAAAATATATCCTGTTAAAATATTATAACTTTACATTACCTTTCAAAGCGCCACATTGAACGATAAGCCACAGGTCCTGCTAGCTTTGCTTCACTAGCTAAGTGCACAGTTAGATGCACCATCACATCAAAAAAAGAAGGAACAAATAGCCGTTCCAATTTGCAAAGGGTGATGGCTATATCTCTTTCCATTTGCTCCAACACATCAATCTTTAATGTTTTTGAACATAGTTGCTTCAAATATCTACTCAACTCTACCAAAGGTTGAAGCACCTTATCATCTAACACACCTCGAAAAGCCGGTAGAAGTAAATCTTGCATAAACAAGTGACAGTCATGACTCTTCATTCCAGAAATCCTACCATCTTCCAAGCTTACACATCTTGATATATTAGATGAATAGCCATCTGGAATTGCCAAATTTGCTAGTAGGGCAGCGACCTCCCTCCTCTCAAATAATGTTAAACTATAAGATGCCTTCGGAATATGAAACTTTTCCCCCACCAACTTAGGACGTAAATGCGGATGCATCTTCATATTCTCAAGGTCTAATCTAGCATTCAAAGTATCTTTATTTTTTCCGGGTATATCCAAAAATGTGCCCAAGATATTGTCACAAATATTCTTCTCGACATGCATCACATCTAGATTATGCCGAATTAACAAATGCTTCCAATACGAGAGTTCAAAAAAAATACTCTTTTTCTTCCATTGATGCACCAATTATCGCTCAGATCTCTTTCGCTTAAAAGATTTACTTTTTCCAAATGTGACATTTATTACTCCACTCAATTCCTCCAAAATATCATGTCCAGAAAGTGATTCTGGTGGGGGCCCTCTTTCAGTGTGTCCAACACCAAAGTCTTTCCTATTCAATCGCCATTTATGGTCCGGTTCCAAGAATCTCCTATGTCCCAAATAGCAGTGCTTACGAGAGTGCTTTAATCTTTGAGAGCAAGTATCTTTATGGCAATTAGGACAAGCAAGGGTCCCTTTTGTGCTCCATCCAGACAAATTAGCGTATGCTGGAAAATCACTAATTGTCCACATTAAAACAGCATGCATATTAAACACCTCACCAGTATGTGCATCAAATGTCCTAACCCCATTCTCCCATAATTCCTTCAATTCTTCTATTAGTGGCTGCAAAAATACATCTATATCATTACCTGGTGATTTTGGACCAGGAATTAACAAAGATAACATGAAGTAAGCACTTTTCATGCACATCCAAGGAGGTAAATTATATGGGACAAGAATAACAGGCCATATGCTATACTTGGAACTTAAGTCTGCTCCAGGGTTGAACCCATCACTCGCAAGTGCCAACCTAACACTCCGTGGATCAGCGGAGAAAGTGGGAAATAATTCATCTAGAAACTTCCAAGCTTTTGAATCTGCAGGATGCCTCATAATTCCATCGTCTGGACGATGCTCTTTATGCCAACGCATATGTTCTGCTAATTTAGAGCACCTATACATCCTTTGAAGCTTAGGGATTAAAGGAAAATGGCGTAAGACTAGTTGAGGCACCTTATTTCTAATATGCAACCCATCACCATCACTGCTACTTCCATCATCTTGATTCTTATCCTTCCATCTAGAGCATCCACAAACTGGACAACTATTGTATTGAGAATATTCTTTCCAAAATAATATGCAATGATTAATGCAAGCATCAATTTTTACATAATTCAACCCAAGTTCCTTAGTGTATTTCCTTGCTTCATACGATGTCTTAGGAAATCCTTTATCAAAGTTAAAGGCTCTATGCAAAACTTGAAGTAGCATATCAAAAGATTTATTACTCCATTTATTACTCACTTTGATATGGAGTAAGTTAACCAAAAATTCTAATTTTGAGAATGTCTTACAACCTGCATACAACTCTATCTCAGCATCTTTCATCAACTTAAAAAACTTCTCTAAACCAACACCATTTTCCTCAAGAGACTGACACCCTACTTCTGATTCAATATTATCAATACCCATGGAAAATTGAACATTTGTCACATCTTGTACCAACGGACCCATATTATCAAGATCTGCCTCATCATCCGCATTAACTCTAGTCTCTTCATCATAAGTATTATGAATACTATTATTATCACCCCTGATACTGCTGCCATCACTTTCTCCATGAAAAATCCATGGATTATAATCATTCTTGATGCCATACATCATCAAATGAATCCACATAGTACGTTGATTTTGGGCTAAAATAAAATTACAATTCAAGCAAGGGCATTTTAGCAAAATTCCCTCTTCCTTTCCACCAAAACGGAATTCTAAAAATTCATTAACACCTTCAATATACTCTGGCTTTCTCCTATCATTTATTCCCTTATGGTTCATCCAACTTCTATCCCCAGGCATTTTTGAAACAATGACTATACATGCAAAAGCAAATAGGAAAACATATATTAGGAAATGTTCATCGGTCAAATATAATCAATGACTATCTTCAAATATAATCAATCGACCAAATCACTTCAAATACAATTAGGATCATTTCAACTACTTCTATAAATTTAATTTTAGAAAAACAACTACACAATTAACCAATTTCATAATCTCACTTGAAATCTAGGGTTTTATGCCCGAAAATACAATTCGGTTGAATTCTATTAATTCAATCAAATTGAATGTTTAGAAATGCAATTAAACACATTTTATAACATATCAAATAATTAATTACTCAAAACCAATAAAAGAAATACACAATTTAGCACAATTAGGGTTTTTGATCCCGGAACGCAAATCCGATCAATTCTTGCCAAAACATATCAATTGACAGTTCGAAAATGTAATTAAACATATTCTAATGTAATTTATATAGCCAATTGAATAAAATAACCCGATTACACAATCTAATTTAAACCTGCGGGATTTTTGACCTAAAAATCCAATTCCGATCAATTACGCACAATTTCCCAAATCAACACTTCCAATATAAAATTAAATACATTTTAAACGATATTATACAATCAATTGAGTGGAACGACTCAATTATATGACCCAATTTGATCACACATGAATTTTGACCTAGAAATCAAATTCCAATAAATTCTGCATAAATTTCTCAAATTGACGGTTCCAACATGAAATTAGATACATTTTAAAACATATTGTATAATCAATTTCCCCAAAATAGCTAAATCGGACGAATCCGAAAAATTCGGACATAACCCCGCCAAAAATTCAAATTTTCCAAAATTTCAACATAACCATACAATTAACCTATCCAAATCATTCTCGCAGCACATATATACATTATCAAACAATTAATTTAGCTTATCACAAGCTAAATCATACTCAATTAAACGAATTAATATTAGGGTTTTTCAGAAAATTATACCAACGAAACCGACAAATCGGGACAAAGGAAGGCCGGGGAAGCTTCGTCGGGGAACGGGGACAGCTCGCCGGTGGTCAGCAGGGCCTGCCGTGGCCGGACGGCGGCGCAACCAGCGCGGCTCGTCGCTGCCGCGGCCTGCTGCTGCTGCTGCTGCCGCCCGCTGCTGCTGCCCTGTGTTGCTTCTGCACGCTGCTGCTGGTTGCGGTTGCTGGCAGTGGCGGTCGGAGTTGTGGCCGGCAGCGACTGGTGGAGCTGGGGAGAAGAGGTGGCTGGGCTGAGGGGCTGCGAACAGGCGCAAGGCAGGCGCAGCGCAGGGGAGAGTCGGGACAGGGTAAGAGAAGAGAGAAAAGGAAAGGAGGCGGCAGGCGTGCCGCGTGCGTGCTTTTTTTTTTTTTTTTTTGTTAAAACAAAAACACATAAAAAAAATATATGGCGGTAGAGGTAAAAATTTTGGGCGCCAAAAAAAAGAGTACCATGGGCGACAAAATATATAATCGTTGCCCAAACTTATTTTTGTGCAACGAGATTAATTTCGTCGCCCAAACTTATTTTTGTGCAACGAGATTAATTTCGTTGCCCTTATTATCATATCAAACAATATATTTTACTTATTAGAAATTGATTTTACGCTGCCCCTAGACCCCTACGGGAGCGCCCCCTTATTTAATAAAAAAAATTAATTTTACAATTTAAACAAACACACATTTCAACATAGTTTTGATATTTTATGTTTTCATTTGAGTATATAATAGAGTGTACTTCCCATATTAAATATACCTTAAAGTGTTGATTTTAAAATTTTTAGCAATTATTTGCTAAGGTATGGGCAACGAAAACATAAATCGTAGCCCAAAAGTACAAAGGGCAACGATTATAAGATTTTGTTGCCCTAAAGTGTTGATTTTAAAATTTTTAGCAATTATTTGCTAAGGTATGGGCAACGAAAACATAATATTGTTGCCCAACACTATATTATGGGCAACAAAATAATTAAATCGTAGCCTAAAAGTACAAAGGGCAACGATTATAAGAGTTTGTTGCCCTAAAGAAAACAAGGGCAACGACTATAAACATTTGTTGCATTAAAGAAACAAAGGGCAACAATATATTTTCGTCGCCCAAAATAGAACAAAGGGCAACAAAATCCGTTCTGTCGCCCTATTATCATAGAAATCGTCGCCCAAACTCACTTTTCTTGTTGTGTACACGTGTAATATAAGGCACATATAACATACCTCATAATCGACGCTGCGCTGCACAAAACAGGTTATTCATAACACATGCATAATACATATCAACATGGCATGCTCATCATTCACCCACACATTACATCACACATAACACAAGGACATAGCTTCATCCTTACCTAAGGCGACGCCGGGCTTGGAGCATGCTCCTCTAACTCCTTAGGGCTTTGGTTAGGATTACATATAAAAGGGGAAAATACTAAGTATTAGTTTCCCTCAAAAGTGCCATCAATCCTTATTCTAGTTTAGGATTAAGGTTCTTATTACTAGAGGGGTTATTATACAAAAGTTAGGGTTTTTACCTTAAAATTAAAATACTAAATATTACTAGTCAAAACATGTTTATTTTTAATACTTATTGTTACACCTATATTATTAGACTCGTTAGCCCTATTCTTATAATAGTAATGTTCATGCTAACTATAGAAAAATAGTGATAATAATAATAATAAAACTAATAATAGTGACACTAATGTTTATAGTGATAGAAACCCTAGCGTTTTTAAGACTAAGTCTAATAATAGTGTTAGGGTCAAAATAATAATATACTACTTACAATACCAACAAGTAAAATATTCCAAAAGATGATAATGATAAAAGTTGTATATTTTTAAATAGTTATAATATAAGGGTTCAAATGTTTTTGGTCACAATAATAGGAATAATAATAATAGTAGTAATAGTAAAGATAATGAAAAAAAAAAACCATGGCTAGCGTTTGGTATTATTAGTAAAAATAATAGTGAGGTTAATAGTGGTAATAATAGCAAATGAGGGAAGTCTTAATCACATTAACCCTAAAGTCTTAGACCGTTATTGATGATAATAGTATTATTGGTTAGGAAAATCATAAGGTTAGGTTGAGTAATAGCAATAATAGTAATGATAATAATAATAATAACAAAGGAGGTAACTATATTAACACTAAGTTGTTAGTAATAATAATAATGATAATATCATTAGTAGTAGTAGTAGTAATAATAATAATAATAATAATAATGATAATAATAGTAATAATAATAATAATAATAATAATAAAAGTAATAATAATAATGATAATATTAAGTATAATATCATTAATAGTAGTTAAAATTTAATAACAGTTATAGAAAGGAAATATTAGGGTTTGGGTAAATTGGAAACCACCTAAGGTCGGTGGTGGTCCGGCGACGGTGCGTGGCGGCGACGGCGGCGGTGGTGGAGGAGGAAGAGAAGGGAAAAGATCAAGGTGGGGGCTGGATGGAAGGAGGAAAAGAGAAGTTTGAGGTGGGGAAAGAAACAGCAGGTGAAGGGGAGTGGAGTCAGGGTGGTGGGTGGCAAGGGGTGGCGGCGCGCGGTGGTTAGCGCGGTGGCCGAGGGTGGTGGAGAGAGGTGGAAGATGGGGGAGGTAGAAGGAGAGGGAGGAAGGGGAAGATGGCGGTATGGGAAGGTAGAGGGAGGTCTGCTAGACATTTTGGAGGCTGGAGGAGGCGCTGGTGGCGGCCAGGTTGGCGGTGGAAGGCGGCGCAAAGGCGGCGAAGGCTGGAGGTGGTGGTTTCGGGATGGGAACTTTGCACGGCTAGGGCGGCACGTGCAGGGAAAGGCGGAGGGTGGTGGTGGATTGGTTTTGTCGAGGGAGTTGCAGGGAAGATCCAGGTGGGAAGAGGTGACAGTGGAGGTCACCGGTGGCGGCGGAAATCCCGTCTTTTTGAGGCGGCGGAGAGGCAGGGTTTCGGGGCAAAATCGAAGGAGGGAGCTAATTTATGGCTGCCAATGGGGGGTATTTATAGGCAATTGGGAGGGGAAAACGACAAGGGAAGAAGGAGACGAGCGGGGCAGGTGTGCAGGTGGCTGACCGGTGGTAGGCGATGCAAGTCCTGCCATGGCAGGTTAGGTCGGGAAGGGGGAGAAAAAAAGGGAAAGAGATGGGCACGTGGGAAGGGGAGAGAGGGACTTGGTCGGGGTTGAAAAGAGGAAGAAAATGACAGGGAGAGGGGAAGGTGAGGGCGGCCGGTCGTTGGCTGGTGGCTGCCGGCGGAATCAGGGCTGCAAGTCGACGTTGCAGGTCAGGCTGGGAAGAAGACAGGTAGGGTGGACCGGTGGTCCAGGGGAAAGAGAAAAAGAAGGGGGAAACCGGCCGGTTCGGCGACGTTTATAAGGTTTAAACCGAAACGCGGCGTTTTAACAGTATAGGGGACAAAGCGCTATGTCGAGTTGCTCGTTTGGCAATGGCTATCTTGAGTAATCGGAACGCAGCGTCTCAGCGGAAGGATGGCCAAAACGCTGCATTTGGATGCACGGGGAAGCGTCGAACGGCGCTGGGCCGCGGGAAGGGAAAGAGGAGGGGGAAGAGGCTGGGCGGGCTTGGCACGCGAGGCGGGGGAAGAGAAGGATCTGGGCCGGTGGGCTGGCATAGCCGGGGGGAAGAAAGAAAAAAAAGAGGAGGGGGGAGAAAAAAAAGACATGGGAAAATAAGAAAAGAAATAGGATGGGAAAATAAATAAAGTAACTTATGGGGAAATTGGGGTATTTTGGGTTATTATACATTTATATATATATATATATATATATATATATATATATATATATATATATATATATATATATATATATATATATATATATTTATTTTCTTGAATATTTAAAAATTATTATAATAATAATTTAATTCCCTTTTTAGATTAATTTTGGCTATTTTGGGAAATTTTCCTCTACTTTCATTTTGATTAGTAAAATATCCAAAATTTTCTAAATAATTTATTTATTACTTTCTCTTTATTTTCCTCAATTAATTTCCTCTTTATTTAATAAAGTAATCTATTTTCTAAATTTTCTCTAATAAATCATTATTTTGCCATAATTCCTAAATTAGGATTTTTGGGGTATTACATCGACAATTTGGAAATTCTGACTTTGCATGGCCTGGAAGTGCACTATTTTTAGCCTTGACTTTTCAGTTAAGAATTTCGGACGGTCGTGCAGGTCTAGCATGGCCGGGCCATGCGATTCTGTTTTCTTCTATAAACACAAGGGAGTGTTGTACGACTATGTAGCTGGATGTGCATCCGACTGTGCACTCCCCTTTTGAGTCTTCTTAAGGATTTCTTGGCATATATTTTGGCTCTTATATCTTTAATGCACTTCCATAAGCATGTTGGGTCGATGCACTCTCCTCCCAAGGTTTCCTTGCTAGGTGCTTTGCTCTAAAAATAAGCAATCCTTTCTTAGTCTTGGTGTTTTTATGGGAAAATCCTACAACATAAGGCTTAAGAAAATGGTAGTGCAAATAATAGACCAAAACCATAGCAAAATGTGTAAAAGAGATTAAATGAAGCCCTAGAGCTAAGGGAAAGAGAGGTAAAAATAGGGGGGAAATTCCCTTTATCAACTCCCCTATTCTTATACTTTTCTTGTCCCCAAGAAAACATAGAAACACATAACAACATAATGAGCAGAATGATAGCAAAGCCTCAGATGATAGGACCAACAACATAAACATGGCATACAAAGTATAGTTCGACCCATATTGCGAGTGGAAATAGTAGTATAGAAAAATAAAGTGAGACAACCCTTCAGCATGGACACACAAATCAGAATTATTATGACACTCTAATGCGGCTTAGGGTTGTGTAAATGTCGTCTCAAGAAAACATAGGTCAAAAAAGGCCACAAACTTACTATCTTTAGTTAAGTGGAGACATTATGCGCTCATATGTGTTTGTAGGGATAATAATGTCACTCAATACTCTCCTATCTAATGATGATGGCCCATATGCTTGTAGAAACTCTTCTTCTTCACCGCTTAAAGACATTATGCATTATAAAAATCAAGAGGTCTTTATAGGGTTGTAACAGGGCTAGGGTGAAAATGTAGGATAGATCTAGGAATGTAGCTATAGGCCTAAAACTAGAAGAGCAGTAACTACAAATCCAAATCAGAATAGGAAACTTTCTAATCACACTTACTTACACACCAAGGCTCCCTCCTTTATATATATATATATATATATATATATATATATATATATATATATATATATATATATATATAAAGAATTAGATGATACAAATGGAAATAAATGCAACTTTTCTATTTTTACTTTTTTTAGATAAAAAGAAGAAGATACCCTAATGCTTGTTTTTTTTACCCTGTCTACCACAATAAAATCTATTAGCTACCGCTCCCTAGTTTTTAGACCAAGGTAGGGTAGTTTCTTAGAAAAAAAACTAGTATGTAGGTAAACGAAGGGAAAGGCCTAGGCTCAAAAGGGTTAAACAAAAAGGAAAACAAGTGTTATTTGGTGGTTATGGCTAAAATAGCTAACAAAGAAAATGTATGCCTCTATCACACTAATGCATGCATAAGTTGTATGCAATTTCAAAGGGAATGTCTGCAAGTTCTAGTTTCTCATATTAGAGGAGAGAACACACAATTAGAAGATGTAAGACTACATAAAGGTGGATAGTTTATAAGGCTCTAAGTCTCACTAGTTCTTTGCTACGAGCCTTATCTCCTAAATCTTAGTCGGGATAGGTAAGTCTACGAAGATAAACCATTAGAGTGTTATAATAATAAGTGGTTTGAGAGTCTATCACTTAGGGGGATTTGCGTTATAAGCAATTTTTTTTAAAAAAATATCAGTTCTAATAGCTCACAATTCATGGGTTTTACTAGTGCATGATTAGGTTATGTAGAAAGTTCTATCATTTGGTCATCATATGCATTCACTTTGCAAAACAACAACAGAAAACATAAGGGAAAGAAGAATAGAAAAAGAAATCAAGAAAACAAGAAACAATAGAAAACAGGCAACAACTAAGAAAGAAAGAAAAATGAATCCCTCATGCTTGGATACCACATTGTCCACCATGTGGAAGTGAGGAATAAGGGGAGGGAAAACTCAATCACTAGGGTAGTGGTGGAGGTGGGTAGCAGTGCTCCAAATTCTATTGATACATTTGATGTATTATGGAGTTCATTTGGTTTATGGGAGTAACAACCTCCCTGATACTAGCAACTTAGGCGTCCAACATATCGAATTAATCATTGATGTGTTGGAAATGAGCATACTAAGAAGTGCATGAGGAAGAAGGGCTGAAATCGGTACCAAATGAAGGAGGCGTTGGAAGAGTAAGTAATGGTAAACGAAGGCCTTCTTCTAGGATGTCAGGGTTTTCATTCAAGGGAGGTGGCATTACCTGACTTGGGTGTGGCATATGAGGAGAGGGTAACCAATTGGCGCACCCATTCCCTATGAGAGTAGTGAAGATGGGGTTGGGAAGCCGGTACCACACCTCCTCGTTATAATACAATTTGCATTGACACCTATCCTACATAATTAACTTTATATTTGTGCAGGTTGCCAAACTGAGGTAGGTTGGCAGGAAATTCTCATGGATGTCATCTAGGCTATAATCGAGCCTAGTGGCAATGCACGTGATGATACTACCTATGACAATATCACTAGTGAGATTGGCACTCACCGTACTAAGATAGTCAGCAACATAAGATGTGGCATCGAGGGCACTATCCTAGAGGATACAACACAGAGCGAAGAGCTCCAACTTTCGTACATTTCCCTAGCTCTCCCCTCGGTTGAAAATTGAGCTGGTTAAAAGCCTTTGGATTGTAAATTAGGGTGGCCTTTGCGTGGTGTTCACTGTATGGCTTAGGGGGACATCCTTTCTTAGGTAAGGTGATTTCTCACCAAAAATCTTGAGGATCCCATATTTCGGAGCCCTCAAAAAGTCACCGACCATAAGAGGGCAAGCAAAGCAATGATGAGAACCTAGACAAGAACATTTGATGAGGTTTATTAAATAGCTGAAACATGATGGACTCGTCGGAACAATCAATAATAAAGGAACAAAGGAACTTAAGTGTGAGCTCATAGGAAATGCATCGGAAAAGAAATGGTAAAGACCATTACAAGAAAGAAAATACACAACATCCTCCTTTAGCCCTTTCGCTTGGAGACAATCCCAATCAACGAATCAAGTTAGGGTAATGTTCCGATTCACTAGTCCTTTATAGACATCCTTGTCATCAGGGTCATCAAACGTAATATCATAAGGATTTGAGGGTTGTGTATTTGCAGCCTTACCTCACCCTTTTAATTGGTATGGCTGCAGTGAAGAGGACTCACCTTCCTCCTGGGTTGATTTTGATCATTTTTTAGGGGCCATTGTTACTTTTATCTACAAAATCAAAGCGTTAGAAAATAGTTTGAGTAGATCACAATTTGTAATTAAGATGGGAAAATATAAAGTGGAAATTGAGCAAGAATAATAGAAGAATCAAAAGCATAAAGAATGGAACTAGGAAATGAAAAACCAAATTGAGAAAAATGCCTGTTTGCAAAACCGATGCAAAAATAGTGAGTAGGATGAGTGGTGTGTGGTGGTGCATAGGTAGGTGGTGCAAAATAAAAAAGAAATAGAGGTCTGCATAGGCAAGGTGTGCAAGTGATGGTGGTAAAAGGTTGATTAAGTGGTGGTGAAAGTGTTGTTTGTGCAAGTGAAATAGGTGGTGAAAAGGGTGGTGTGCAAAGGTGTGGTGGTTTGTTCTACACAACTAAGGAAAAAGGGTGGAAAAAAAGGTGTGCAAGATGTGCACTGCCTGGTTGTGCAGAGGTGGAATCAAGTTGTGAAGAGGTTGATGGTGGTGGAAGTGGTGTGAATGGTGTTGGTTGGGAAGATTTGGGAGGAAAGAGGAAGAGGAAGAGGTTGGAAAGGGTAGGGTTCGAAAAGGAGAGGATGGGATAATGAGAGAGAGAAAAAGAAGAGGTCACGAGCTTACGTATTTATGGACAGACGGGGTTGCACAGCTATGCACCATTTTCTCGGGCAGGCCGTGCTCCAATGGAAATGGGTGTGCACGGGCAGACGGTATAAAAATTTGCCTCTCAACCTGATAGTTTATGGATTGGCATGGCAAGACCATGCAAAATTTTTGCTCTCAGGTTTTCTCCATTTTTCAGTGACAGGGTTATGCACGGCCGTGCGGTAGATCGTGCTTAGGCAGTGCAACCCTGATACTTCATTTCTCTTGCTCCTTTTTGTTATTTAATGCATTATATCCTCCTATTATCCATTGGATAGCTTTGATAAGCAATCTTTCCTGCCAAAAAGCTGCAACACAAAAAGAAAAACAAAGATAACAAAGGAAATAAAAGAAAAGGAAACAACACAAAACAAAAGAAACACACAAACAAAAGAAACATAACAAAGGAAAACATGAAACATGGGTTGCCTCCCCTAAAGTGCTTGTTTAGGGTCATTAGCTCGACCTCTATGTTTTTCAAATGGAAGGTACCTCAAGAAGGGCTATGGAGCCCAATTTCTCAACTAGAGAGCCGACAACATAATATTTTAAACATTGCCCATTGACTTTGAACCTTCATATAGGTTCAGTCCAAACTTCCACTGCCCCATAAGGATATACTTTAAGATTTAGTATGGACCTAACCACCTTGATCGCAGTTTTCTTGGAACGCGCTTCAAACGGGATTTGAATAGGAGTACTAGCTCTCCTTCCTTGAATTATTTTTGGAGAATATGTCATTCATGCCACCTTTTTGTTCTTTCCTTATATATTTTGGCATTTTCATATGCATCTAACCGCAACTCATCAAGTTTATTGAGTTGAAGCATTCTCCGCTTGCCTACTTCCTTCAAACCTCGATGAATAGTCTTTATGCCCTAATATGCCTTGTGTTTGACCTCAACAGGTAGAAGACATGATTTTTTGTATACCAAATAGAATGGCATGGTGCCGATAAAGGTCTTATAGGTTGTCCAGTAGGCCCAAAGAATGTCATCTAGCCAAAGGACTAGTCTTTCTTTAACTTAGATACGGCCTTTTCCAAAATCCCTTTTATTTCTCTGTTAGTAATCTCCACTTGACCACTTATTTGAGCATGATATGGAATGACCACTTTGTGAGCTACACCATATTTCCTTAATAGCTTGCTTAAGACCTTGTTAGCAAAGTGGGATCCTCCATCACTAATCACAGCCTTCGGAACTCCAAAATGGGGGAAAATAATCTTCTTAAAAAGCTTAATGATTACCTTTACGTCATTTGTTGGAGACACTAGCACCTTTGCCCATTTTGAAACATAATCCACAGTGACCAATATATACTTATTGTTGTGAGATGAAGGAAACAGTCCTATGAAATCAATCCCTCATACGTCGAATAGATCAACCTCAAAAAATTTATTCAGGAGCACCTTATTCCATCACAAGATATTCCTAGTTCTTTAGTAGTGATCATATGCCAGTACAAAACTCCTCACATCTTTAAAGAGCATTAGCCAACAGAACCCTACACGAAGTACCCTTGCGGCTGTCTTAAAGGTATTAATATGATCGCCATATGGTGATGAATGAAAATGGGTAATGATATCAAAAATTTTATCTTCTGGAATGCATCACTAAAAAACTTCATTTGTACAATGCTTGTAAAGACAAGGATCATCCTAGAAATAATGTTTGATGTCAGAAAGGAATTTCTTTTGTTGTTGATAAGATAGGTCCTCAGGTAATACTCCGCAAACAATATAATTGACAAGATCTACGAACCATGGGGCTTGGAGACTCTCTACAGTAAAGAGATTGTCATCAGGGAATGAATCATCGATAAGACATTCATCCTTTTCTTCTTCATGCATCTCTTGCCTCAGCCTGGAAAGATGATCCACTAGTATATTTTCAACACCATTCTGGTCTTTGATCTCCAAATCAAATTCTTGTAAGAGGATGATCTACCTAATCAGTCTTAGTTTTGCATCTTTCTTTGCCAAGAGATGCCTAAGAGTTGCATGATTGGTGAACATAAGGACTCTCGATCCGAAAAGATAAGATCTGAATTTTTCTAAGGAAAACACCACAGTTGGGAGTTCCTTTTTAGTTGTAGCATAATTCATTTGTGCATCATCCAAAGTCCTTCTGACATAGTATATAGCATACAATTTTCCATCCTTCATTTATCCAAGAACAACCCTAATGGCATAGTCACTAGCGTCGCACATTACCTTGAAAAGAAGGATCCAATCGGGGGGTCTCATAACCGGGGTAGTGGTTAATGATTCCTTTAACCTACTTAAAGTATTCAAACAAGATTGATCAACTGTAAAAGGTGTATCCTTGATGAGGAGGTAGGTTAGAGGCTTAGCAATTGTTGAGAAATATTTTATAAACCTCCTATAGAATCCAGCATGGCCTAGAAAACTCCGAACACCTTTGACATTAGTTGGGGGAGGCATCTTATCAATAATGTCAATTTTTGCCCTATCAGCTTCAATACCCCTATTGGAGATTAAGTGACCTAGAACAATTCCCTCTTGTACCATAAAATGGCACTTTTTCTCGTTAAGAACAAGGTTCACCTCTTTACATCGTTTTAAGACCTTAGTAAGATTATTGAGTCATTTATCAAAGGTGGTGCCATAAACAGAGAAATAATCCATAAATACTTCCATAATATTTTCAATAAAATTAGAGAATATGGACATTATACAATGTTGAAAAGTGGCTAGGGCATTACACAAACCAAATGGCATTCTCCTATAAGCAAAAGTACCTTATTGGCATGTAAAATTTGTCTTTTCTTAATAATTGGGGTGGATAGGGATTTGAGAGAATCCCGAGTACCCATCTAGGTAGCATAAATAAGAGTGCCTAGCTAATCTTTCCAAAATTTGATCGATAAAAGGAAGGGGGAAATGATCTTTTCGAGTGGCTTTATTTAACTTCCTATAGTCAATACACATGTACCACCCGATGATTGTTCTTGTAGAAATTAGTTCATTTTTCTCATTTCTTATGATAGTCATGCCCCCTTTCTTAGGTACAACCTGAACTCGGCTTACCCACTCACTATCTGAGATAGGGTAAATGATTCTTGCATCTAGGAGCTTAAGCACTTCCTTTTTCACAAACTCCTTCATGTTTGGGTTTAACTATCTTTGATGCTCAATGGAAGACTTATGTCCTTGTTCTAATAAAATACGATGCATGCAAAATGAAGGATTTATGCCTTTTATGTCTTCAATATAATATCTTATGGCATCTTTGTGAAGCCTAAGAACTTTAAGTAATTTTTAACTTCTTATTTATTCAGGCTAGCATTTACAATGACAGGATATTTACCTTTTGAGTCTAGAAATTTATACCTGAGAGAGGAAGGGAGAGGTTTTTTCTCTACCTTAGGTGTAAATTTTCCCATACAAGATGAGCCATATAATTCTCTTCCAATCGGGGTCACTATACCTAATTGTTTTGCATAAGCATGATCCTCTCCGAGTATGGCAGTATAAGCATCTGCTTCTTCATCACCTTTGTGGATTAGTTCATCCCTCATTAAAAATTTCTCTAGTGGATCTTCTGAGATCAAATCAGTAAGATCTTCTTGAATCATCCTATCCACCGTATCGATCCTACAACAAGTATCATCAATTAATGTAAATTTCACTATGACAGGTAAATTGAAATCTACTTTCTCTTCCCTAATGTTGAGGGAGATTTTTTCATTCTTCACACCTATCACTACTCTTGCAGTATCTATGAAAGGTCTTCCCAAAATAATTAGAATTTGAGCATCTTCCTCTATTTATAAAATAATGAAATCAATTGGAACATAAAACTTATCGACCTAGATAGGTACATCTTCTAATATACCTACTTGGTGTTTTACCGATTGATCTATTAGTTGAAGGTAGATGGTGGTAGGCTTCAAACCTTCCATCTGTACCTTCTTACAAATAGAAAGAGGCATTAGAATAACACTAGCTCCAAGATCACAAAGTGCATGATTAATGGACATGTCACTAATAGTGCAGGGAATAAAGAATGAGTCGGGATCTTTAAGCTTAGGTGTAAGTTTGTTTTGAATAATATCACTACATTCTTGCATTAGTGCTACCATCTCATACTCTTCTAACCGTCTTTTATTAGAAATGATTTCATTCAAAATTTTGGCATAGGCAGGCATGTGTGATATGGCTTCCACAAATGGAATATTGATT
Source organism: Tamarix austromongolica (assembly GCA_039764185.1). Classification (NCBI taxonomy): domain Eukaryota; kingdom Viridiplantae; phylum Streptophyta; class Magnoliopsida; order Caryophyllales; family Tamaricaceae; genus Tamarix; species Tamarix austromongolica. The sequence goes on along the minus strand of CM077816.1, from coordinate 47,637,164 downwards.
TGCAATTTCTTTAGAATTTCTACAAAACTTCCAAACTATTTTTCTAATCTCGCTTTTGCTTATCATTGAGGGAAAGGTAGGGGAGGTTTATATGGTGGTGGAGGGACATACCTTTCTACCTTGTTATCTTTACCTAAGATGGTCTCATTTTCAACCTATGTGTCTTCTCTTTGTGTTTCCACTTCCTCTTCAACTCCTCTACTTTCCTCCTCTATTTCCTTTTATAAAATAGTGCCCTCCAACTCTTTTCTACTTCGAAGGCCAATGGCATTAACATATCCCTTAGCATTTTTCTCTGCCTATCTAGGAAGTATTCCAGTGGATCAAGAGGAAGATCCCGATTTTTGAGCCACTTGGATGATTTGATTTTCTAGCATTTTATTGTGGGTGGCTAGGGATTCTACCTTAGAGTTTAAGCTTTTGAATGAATTATTTAAATCCTCACTTTGTTTATTTTGAGAGGATATGAAGTCCTCCATCATCAACTCAAGATTTAACTTGGGAGGAGATAAGAATGGTGGTCTAAGGTTTTGGAAACCTAGAGGCTTAAAACTTGACTGAGGGAAGGGGTTATGAGGTGGATTCTTGTAAGATAGGTTTGGATGGTTGCGCCATCTAGGGTAGTAGATGGGGGCAAATGGATCTCCCTTTTGGTTGAAGTTATTGATATAGTTAACATGGTCAGCTAAGGTTGCTTTAGGGGGTGGAGGAGTAACCGATTGACATTATGCTGATGAGTGTCCTGTAATGCCACAAATCTCATAAACAGTAGGGGGTTGTTAATCTTTAACACTTAGTTTATCAAATTTCTAAATTAATGCATTAGCTCATGAAGAAAGACGATCCAGAGTATCAATGCCATACCTGCCACTCTTCTTGGTTGCAGAGCGCTCACCTAATCATTGGTAATGATTCTGAGCCATATCTTCAATTAGTTGCTTGGCTTCTGGTATACTTTCATGAGGATGCCTCCTACTGCTGCATCCAAAGTCAACCTGGTGTTGTAATGTAAGCTATTATAAAACATACGGACCAACAAGCATTCTTCTAACCTATGATGTGAACACATTTACAACATGTCTTTGTAGAACTCCCATGCATCATAGAGTGATTCACCGTCGTTTTGGCTGAAGCTCGTAATCAGGTTTCTTAATTGAACTATTTTAGATGGTGGAAATTATTTGTTGAGGAAGGCTCGATAAAGTTGATCCCAAGTGGTAATGGACCTAGGGGGAAGTGATTGCAACCAAGCCCTTGCTTTGCCCTGCAATGAGAACAAAAATAACTAAAGCTTGATTGCTTCATCCGACACTCCGTTCATCTTCAAGGTGTCGCAATACTCAAGAAAAATAGAAATGTGTAAGTTAGGGTCCTCCATTGGGCTACCACTGAATTGATTCTACTGAACTATATTGAGCAACGCAGGTTTGAGCTCAAACTTGTTAGCACCTACATTTGGCTTTTGGATGCTCGATTCCAACCTGTATGCATTTAGAGATGCAAACTTTTTAAAAGAGTGATGCTACTCCTCGTCTCCATTAGTGTCAGCCATGGTGTCTGAACTCGCACTTGCTTTTATCTCAATTATCCACCACCACAAGCTAGTTAACATTCGTTCGATCATAGAGTCAAGCTCTCTTGGGGGCCCAAGTCGAAAGGATCATTGCATAAAAGGTTCCTGAAAATGAATACAACAAAACAATCAACTAGTGAAGGTAAAGAATAGAAGGCAATTAAAGGATTTAGTCTAGCCAAAATAACAAAGTACAAAATATCAATTAGCTAAAGTCCCCAGCAATGGCGCCAAAAACTTGTTGTGCTATTTTCGCAAGTGCACGGATTCTTTATAGCATTTTAAGGTCACATTCAACAAAGACTTCGTAATTAATTACACTTCTTTACTAATTTAACTATCTAAATCTACAAAAGTGGAGGTATGCATTCTGATGAAAAGAATAATTACGAAAAGCTTTCCAACTTGTGGATACTAAACAATAAGAATGAAACTTAGGATCGAACTTCAGTCTCCAGATTAATAATCAACAATGAAACAATACTTATACCGTAGATTAAGTCACTAATTATGGATAATTGATCAAATCATATTCATTAGCCTACTTTAAGGTCTAAGAATGTATTTAATCTAATATACCGACTACTTTCGTGACTCACAAATTAAATAAACCCATCAAGCATCACCAATTATAGAGTCCCCAAGAATTACACATCTACTTTTGTGATTGCTTAAATTCCCATAAATATGCTAATTTCTTATAGTAATCTCAGCCTTTCAGTTGTAGATTACATTTATGGAGGTTAGATTTTGTCAAATCCACTTTATAAAAATTAAATCTAGCATATATAACAGTATCAATGAATCAATCATATGACATAATACTTTATTTCATCATATCAATTAGTAAAATGGTACCTAAGTCCAATCGTAGAAAGGAGATTGCTCATTCATACTTGCGAATAAAATAAAAAAAATAAATAGTATGATGAGCATAATAATAATGCAATATATAAAAATAAGAAGAATTAGATTGAAATAACCGTAATCTGAAAGAGTGCAATGTTGATTCAAACAGACTGTACATAAATTGCACAATTGAATCTCCCAAAAGATTAAAACTAAAGGAACAAACTTTTATATGAAGCTATCCTTGGTAATAAGGGGTCTCAGACTCTTCTAAAAATTCCTCTCTCTCTCTCTCTCTCTCTCTCTCTCTCTCTCTCTATCTCTCTCTCTCTCCCTCCTTAAGAAGTCCCCAAGGCATGCTACAAAATTCCCTATTATGCCAGCCATGTCGTGCACGTAGATCGTGGGGAAGAATGTTGTTGTACAGCCGTACAACCCTTGCATGGATTGCCCATGTAATTTCTAAGCTCTCAGCAATTTAAAAATTCTGACTTTATATAGCCTGGCCATGTAATATTTTTATCCTCAAGTTTTCCGTTCAAAATTTCTTATGGCCATGCAGATCTGGTACAGGCAGGCCGTGTGATTCTATTTTCTTCTACAAACACAAGGGAGTGCTGCATAGCTGTGCAGCTGGGTGTATAGTCAACCATGAACTCCCCTTTTGAGTCTTCTTCGGAATATCTTAGCATAGCTTTTGGCTCTCATAGCTTCAATGCACATCGATAAACATGTTGGGTTGATACACTCTCCTCCCAATATTTCCTTGCTAGGTGCTTTGCTCCAAAAATAAGCAATTCAACCCTCATCATCACACTTTACTCCCCAAGTACACGTGTGACCATAAAACCCTAGGTGACCATACCAATCCCTAACTGGCCATGCCAACCCTAGCATCCTACTTTTGATATGTCACCCCTCCATTTCTTACCTTCCACTATTGCTTCCTATGATACCCATGCTTGCCCCACTCATGACTATTCCCCCATTCACATCTCATACTCCACTCACTCTCATTTATTTTCTTTTTTCTACCTTCTCAAATTAGGGTTTCCACCCAAACCCTAGCTCGGTCTCCTATGTACCCTTATACTATCCTACATACTATTTTCTCCCAAGGCCTCCAATCACCCAAAAAAATTTTCCATTACCTTTCTCACTCCCCAAATCAACTTTCCATTACCTTTCTCACTCCCCAAATCAACTTTCCATGCGTAAATTCTACCCCCATGTAGACTTCATCCATCTCATGCAAACCCTCAAAGTTTTTCATGCAAAACCCTAAAACTCCCATGTGAAACCCTAAATTCTCCCATATAAATCCCTAGATTCTCCCATGCAAATCCTATATTCTTCCATACAACCTTATATTCTCCCATGCAACCTTAGATTGTCCCATGCAACCCTATATTCTTCCATAAAACCTTAGATTCTTCCATGCAACCTTAGATTCTCCCACTCTTTCATTTTATTTAAAGTCCCCTTTTATTCATCCACTCATGGATCATGGAATATTTAGGTCAAAGCCACATCTCTTGGTTAACTTATTTCCTTTGGTCAACTTACTTCCCCATTTTCTTTTATCATCCTTTCACCCTATATCATCACATTACATATCGTAGCATGCATGTCCTAAAGGTCCACAACATATCACATCATAACCACAACATATACATATTAAACACATGCCATAAGATAACACATGAGCATACCTCAACTCCAAGCTATGTTACATATAAAATAGTTAAACTAAAAGCAAAAGATACACAATATATCATTAAACATGGAATCCAAGGCATATAAAACACATAGCACACATAAGGCCTTAGCTACACCCTTACCTAGTATAACACCGGTCTTGAAGTACGCTCCTACGCCTCTTCAGGGTTTTGACTGGTTTCACCTATAAGAAGGAAAACTAAGGATTAGTTTTCTTCCTACCAAAAATACTATTATTTCCTATTTTATTCTAAGATTATGGTTACTATTATTAAAGGAAACTTTATAAGTGAAAATAGGGTTTTTAATAATATTTATAGCCATATTTATATTATTAAATCTAATAGCTTTATTTTCTCTAATAATAATAGTACTAACACTAGTTATAGCAAAAATAGCAATATGAATAATAATGGAAATATTAATACTCCTAGTAATAGAAACCCTAATATTTTTAAGGCTAAGAATAATAATAGGGTTAAGGATAAAATAATAATATAATAATAGTAACACTAACAAAATACTAATATTGCTAAGGATAATAGTAATAATTAAAATGATGATAATATAAGGGTTTGAATATTTCAAACATGATAATAATAGTGATACTAATAATATTATAATACAATTAAAATGAATAAATCTTGCATAATTAGGGTTTAAGGGTTGAAAGGGTTTAGGGTACCACCTAAGGTTGGGGGTGACTAGCGGCACCGGCGGTGGTGGTAGGAAAAAGGGTAGAAAAAAGAAATAGTTGAGTGCTTGGGGTGGGATAGGGAGAGTGAGGGTGGAAGTTGGGGTGGTGGTGGATGCCCAAGTTGAGAGGGCTAGAATGATGGTGGTGGCATGGCCAAAGGTGGTGGCGTAGGTGGTGGTGTAGTGGTGGTTGAGAGTGGTGGAGAGAGAGTTAGGGAGAAGGAGAGGGAGGAAAGGAAAAGGGAGGGTAGGTAGAGGTAGAGGAAGGTTTGCAAGGAATTTTGGAAGGTGTAGAAGGTGGTGGTTGCTGTAGAAGTGGTGGCAAGTGGTGTTGCAAAGGGTAGCGAAGGCGAAAGTGTGGCTTCTTGGGAAGAAAACTTTGCATAGCTGGGGTGGCTCGTGCAAGGTTAATCAAGGGCGAAGGGTGGCGTAGTTTGGTAGAGGGTGATTCAGGGAGTGGTGCTATGGGTGGCTCAAGTGGCGGCGCTGAGCGATGGTGGCAGCAAGAGTGTCTGAAAGGTTGGTGGTGCATGAGAGGGATTTTTTGGGGTGTGAAGTCAAAAGCTTGATCAGGGCTGCGTATGGGGTATTTATAGGCTAGTTGGAGGGGGATAAGGTCAGAAGGGAAATGGGAGAATAGGAGCAGGTAGGTTAGGGTTCACTGACCGGCACATGCCTGTTCCTAGCAAGGTGTGATTGGTCGGGGAGGAAGAAATGGCGTGGGAGAAGGAAGGAGAGTTGGTTGGGTTGAACCATATGCGAGTCAATAGGGAAGAGAGAGGAGAGATGGAAGGTCAGCGATGTGGTCGGTGGAGAAATTCATGGCACAGGTAGGGGAGGGAGTTGTAGGCTGATGGAGAAGGAAGAGGAAGAAAAAAGAAAAGGAAGAGGTTTGGGCCGTGGGTGAGTTTTCCCAAATCGGAAAGAAGAGAGAAAAAGAAAAGGAAGAAAAGAGATAAAGAAAGAAAAAGGAACATAAGGTGAAAAAGGAAACAAAATAAAACGAAAAAGGAAAAATAGGTTGGTTGAGGTATTTGAGATATTTTAGGATTTTGGGATATTTAAAAATAATAATATTTAAATAAAATAATATTTAATTTCCTTTTTAGGCCAATTTAAGATTTTTAAAATATTTTTCCTAAATTTCATTTCAATTAACAAAACACCCAATATTTTTTCTAATTAAAATATTTATTATTTTCTTCTTCATTTGTCCTAATTAATTCCCTTTTATTTTAATAAAATAATTTATTTAATTAATTTTCCTATTAAATTCTTATTTGGCCATAAATTTTAAAATTAGGATTTTGAGGTATTTCACCTATGTATACTGACAATAGAGATAATTCCTTACAACGTCACTTTTGCTAGTTTTTCAAGTTGCTATTAAGCATACAATAATTAAATGAATTTTAGTAAATTTTAAATTAAATACTAAAGTAATATTTATAGTAATTAGATGATTTTTGGTAAATTCAAATAATATTAGTCATGTCACTAAGAAATAAATTGATTTTAGTAAATTTTTGATATAAATACAAATTATGTGGTAATTAATTGGTTTTTAAAAAATGAATCTATTTTTAAAGTAATTCATTGTTTAACCATTAGTGAAATGGGATTAACTAAATTTTGGCAAATTTTGAATTAAATTGATTAACCATTATGTAAATTTATATAATATTAGTTATGTGACCGGTAACTAAATAGAGTTTGGTAAATTTTTAATTAAATAACTTTGGGTAAATTTTAAGTTAATTACTAAAGCAATATTTATAGTAATTAGATGGTTTTTGGCAAGTTTATAAAATATTATTTATGTAATTGGTAACTAAATGAGATATGGTGAATTTTTGAGGCAAATACAAATCAAATGGCAATTAATTGGTTTAAAAAAAATCATCTATCATTAAAGATAAATTTATACTATGCAACAAGTGCTATAATATTTTTTCATATAGTTTTCTTATAATTAATTTATTTTACCTTTTGGTTTGTTAAAAAATATACTATAATATTTATAAATTTTTTCTTTATAAATAGATATTGTAACACCTCCAAAATTTACTACTAAAAAATTTTATTTTTAAATGCTACAAGTAGAAGCTAAGATAGTAAATTAAGAATATAATTATAAATCAGAGTACCGCAATAGTTAAGGAGGTGAATTCACCTTCCAAATAATACCTACTAATTGTGGTTACAAAAATATCAAAAAGGGAAAAATACCTAAAACTCCTCATTTAAATTACTGAATAGAATCTCAGATAATCCTATACTCTTAACCAATTGAATAACCTTAAAATGAGCTTGTGAACTGACTTGTAAAGACCATTGCCCATTGAATATGTAAGGGCCCAAGAAATGAACCTTTTAGTATAATGGTACTAAGTAACCCGTTATATAAGACTAATATGCAAGACCCACAATCAATACATTAGATGCATCACATCAATCATATGAACATTAAGTTGTGCATATATTAAGTAAAATATGATAATTATTCATATAACCACATGCATCAAGGTCCTATGCTACCAATACTCATTCACATGGAAATAATTGAAACTTACTAATGGAACATCTAAGTGATACTCTTTGTAGTATAATTAGAAAATCACATCATTCTCAGCAATAGGCACACCTCACTTAATCAACCCACAACTTCTAAACAACACCATAACAAAAATGGCATTCATATATGAACATCATATCACCTCTTTTCATTATTATCTGAACTTGTCATATTAATGCAATAATTAGCCAACTTATAAATTTTATCCACGTGATTTTAGGGACCCCATTATTCTCACTGGTGGAATGGTAAATCAAAGTACAAACCTAAGGTAACACACTCTGGCAAATATTCTTACCGGTGGACTAGTACATAAAATACAAACCCAAGGGTAGCACGCTTCCAGCTACTATTCTCACCAATGGACCGATAAATAAAGTAAAAACCCAAGGCATCACCTCTTGGCCACTATTCTCTCTAGTGGACCGATAAATAAAGTTCAAACCTAGGGTAGCACAATCTTGACTACTATTCTCACTAGTGGACTAGTAAATATAGTAAAAACCCAGGGCAGTACACTCTTGTCCACTATTCTTATTGATGGACCGGTAAATAAAGTAAAAACCTAGGATAGCACACTCCTAGCCACTATTCTCCATGTAGTACTCCACTATAAGTAATTAGTGGCTTCCCAAAACTTACTATCATCTAAGGTTTTTATTAATTGAGTTCAAAACTACACTATTCTAACCAGTAGAATGGTAAATAAAGTACAACCCTAAGGCAGTATAGTCCTAACCACTATTCTCATTGGTGGACCAGTAAATAAAGTACAACCTGTCCTAACTCAAGTGATCTTTCACTTTAAGTGATTAGTGTCTTATTTTTGTTTTATTTATTCCAGATACAATAACTCATGCATGACTCCTGCCCTATTAGCACCCCAAGACAACCTTATTCCCATGGAAACCCTAATTTCATGATCTTAGGTACATCCTTACCCCTAATGTTCCTTTGAGTCCCTAATTTACCCAACAAACCCAAACCTGTTATTAGAAACCCCTCTTATCATGAGTTATAGCCTATTACCCCCGTTTCTCACATATGATAACAATTAGCTTCTAGGATTACTCTTGAAAACCCTAGTTTTTCCTAGTTGGTCTAGCCCCTTCTCTACTACTTGTTTGGCCCTAATTTTCCTTAACCATTCATATATTACTATGATTATCCATTCTCTAAATTTTTGTATATAATAACCTCCAAACATTGACCCCTATTGAAACCCTAACTCGTCATCGTGATTATAACTCCTCCCACTTATCCCACATGGCTATTTAATTTGGTACACAATTCCCAAATAATGTGATTAATATCATAATCCAGGGTTAGAGCTCAAAACTCCCATATTTTTGCATGTGATAATAATCTATCTATAGGATTTCATGCTTTAACATACTAAAACCCTAGTTTTACCTTTTTGGTAACCTCTTATCCCCTAACACTCCAAGGATTCCCCCAAATGTACAAAGCTACCTAATAAAGTCATCATTAACCCCCATATACACTCTTAGCAAACAACCCCTACTCTATTCACCTATGGTCATATCTTCCTTTGGGTTTGACTTATCCTATACATGTTTATTAGAATAATCACTCTAATACATGCATAATTACCAATATGTCCCTATTCCATGTAATATTAATAACCATGATAAAATATATGATACTAAGACAATAAACCCCTATTCTCATATTGAACACAAATTAATACTTACCATGCATGTTTATTATACTAATCACCATAATACATGCAAAATTATTGAAAATAGCCCTAAACAATGTAATATTGATATTCCTGCTCGGACATGAGTTACTAATACAACAAACCCCTATTCACATACCTATCATAAATTATTACCTATCATGCATGCGTATTAGGATAACCACTATTACATATTTAAAATTACCAAAATGCCCTTAGGTCATATAATATTAATATTCATGTCGAAACATGTGTTACTAATACCACAAACCCCTATTTTCATACTTGGTACCAGTTATTAATTATCATGCATATTTATTAGGATAACTTCTATTATACATTAAAACTAACCAAAATGCCCCTAGGCCATATAATATTAATATTCATGATGGAAAATGTATTTCTGATGCCATAAACTTCTACTCACATTCTCAACCTCACATAACACTTAGCCTACATATTTATTAGAATGATCACCATCATACATTAAAAATTACCAAAATAACCTTAGACTATAAAATATTGATATTCATGCTAATTCATGTGTTTATGATATGCCAAACTCTTGGCCCCATTCCTAGCAATACTTATAACACATTAGATATCCTGGTTAGGATTACATACCATGATGTGTCTAAATAACCAAATTTTCCCTAGGGCTTATAGTAGTAATATTCTTACTACAAATGTCCATACATACTTAACCTAATATTTATATACACATAATATACATCATCACTTCCTAACTTTAGACCCCTTCTCAATCATCGTTTTACACACGTAGTATTTTACACAAGATGACATGTATTCTTTTTCCATTTTCCAAGATAATATTAACAATCATGGGATTATTTGTAAAACATAATATCTACACAAATTACATGTCAAAATCCTAATATGCTAACATATGATATCCAAACATTTTAGTGGGGTATAATGGTTACCTGATTTCCTGCAAAAATAAACTTTACCAATAATAGATAAAAATAATATCAGAAATACCATATTAATGTTAGATAAATCAAATAATGATTCTTAATAAAAATATTTATTAAGTATAAAATTATCAAACTACCCTTACACCTTAAATATTATCCAAAAAATATAAAAATTACACTGCATAACTCATGTTGCATGTGCAACATGAGCCATGCAAAAATGAATGAAATGGAAAGGGGAAAAGGTGGCTCATTTAAGGGTTGTGGTTGATGGTGGAAGATGTTGGTTTTAGTTGTTGGGTGTAAGAGGTGAGGAAGGAGATGGTTGCTAGTTGGGGGTGTGGTGTAGATGGAAAAGGCAGTGGAATAAGTTGAAGGGAGAGTGATGTAGATAAGGGAAAAGAAAGGAAGAAAATGAGAAGAAGAGGAAGGAGAGAAGAGAGGTTCAAGTGGTGTTGGGTGGCTATAGGTGATGGTGTAGGTGGTGGGTAGGGATTGTGGCTGGCGATATACAACTACGAGTAGTTGTGGGTGTGGAGGAAAGGGAGGGGAGATAGGTGATCAAAGGTGGTTTTATGGTGGGGTATTAAAGGGGAGAGAAGGAGAGGTGGTAGGGTTATAAGGGAAGCTATCTACTTGGGATCGTATAGGGAGCTACGACGTGGAGGATCTAGCAGTGGCTCCAATAGAGGAGGGGGTTGTTGTAGGGAGTATGGATGGTGGTAGGAGAGAATCAGCAGGAACTACCATAGGGGAGAAAGAATGAGAGAAAGGGTAGTAGAGGAGGAGGAAGAATGAGGGAAGGAAGGAGAAAGGGTGGTGGCCAACGGTAGAGGTTGGGTTGATGGTGGTAGCATCAGAGGTGGCTGTAGATGAGGTAATGGGGGGGAAAATAGTGGTAGGGAGAAGAAGAAATAATGGAGAATGGAAGGTTTAGGGAGAGATCATACCACAAGGGAGAAGAGAGGAAGATGAGAATAAAAGAAGAAGTGGAGTAGGAGAGGGGGGAATGCCTAGCATGCAACGACATATAGGTGTAGGGAGTGGCAGGTAGGGCAGGAATGGAAGGGAAAAAATGAAAGGAAAGGGCCAAAAAAGGGAGGAAGATCAAGGGACTATAAGGGCAGAAAAGGAATAGAAAGAGATGATAGGAGGGTGGTGGTGCAGGTTATCTAGCCTATAAGGGGGCAGCATCGTAGGTGTGTAGAGGTGCAGGCTGCACGTAGGAGAAGTAGGAGGCATGCATGAGGGTAGGTAGTTTAAGGTGTATTTGGCCAAGCATAGATGGGAAAAGAAGGAGAGGGGGAAGGCTAGGCCATTGGAAGAAAGAAGAAAGGAGAGGGAAGGTTGGGTCACGCGGGAAAAGATGGAAGGAGAGGAAAGTAAGCCAGCTGTGCAGGAGAGAATAAGAGAAGAAGGAGGAGAGAGGTTGGGTTAACCCGAGGGAAAAAGAAAAGAAAGAAGGGGGAGAAGACCTGGGCTAGCCTGAGGGAAGAAGGAGGAAGGAAAGAAAAGAAAGAAAAGGGAAAATAAAGAAAAGAAAGAAAATGAAGGAAAAGGAAAAAAAGGGAAAGGAAAAGAAGAAAAAGAAAATAAAAATATATTTAGGGTTATAATTAGAAATTAGATTAAAATTCGGTTATTGGGAAATAATTATATTAATTTATCAAAAAAAATAGGGAATTAATTTAAGAAAGTAATTTTGGTAATATTATGGGTTTAGGGTTTATTTAAATAAAGAGAGTAAGATAAAATGATTAAAATACTTATATTTATTTATTAAATATTTTATCTATTTTCCTATGTTAAAGATTCAAAAAGATAATTAAATCAATAATTTAAAGATTCAATATTCCTAGTTAAAAATTTAAGCATCCAAATTTTAGGTAAAAAAATATTTGAGGTGTTAAAGATATCCATGTTAATATATATTTTTATAACAAAATGGAAAAATTCAATACAATAGTGGTAAAAGGTTATTTTTAAATAGAACAAGAGTGAAAAATCATATCATTGATAAAATATCAATACACTAGTGGTAAAATATTAGTTTTAGGTAGAAAAATAAGGAAATATCAACTCGTTTTTGAAAAATTCATTTCTATGATGGTGAAAGATTAGTTTAGCAATGGTGAATGATACTTAAATATATGATGAAATATATATGTAGTTGTGGTGTGATAAATGATTAATTTGATAGTGAAAAATTAATACATTAGTGGTGAAAGGTTAGTATATTAGTAATAAAAGATAATTTTTAAATAGAAAAATGGTGATAGATCAATGTACAGGTGAAAAATCAGTTTATTAATGGTGAAAGATTAGTTTAATAGTGGTGAAATATACTTAAATGTATGATGAAATATATATAGATATGTAGTTATAGTTAAAGTTCAATACAGGAATGGAAAAATATCAATTCATTAGTAAAAATCAGTACATAAGTAGTGAATGGTTAATATATTAGTAGTGAAATGTTAGCATATTAGTGGTGAAAGATTATTTTTAAATAGATTAATGGTGAAATATTAACTTACTAGTGAATAATCAGTTCACTAGCGGTAAAAGATTAGTACATTACTGGTGAAAGATCAACATAATAGTGGTCGAAGGTTATCTTTTAATTAGAACAATAATAATAATGAATAATCAATTTGTAAGTGGAAAATATGTACACTAGTGGTGAAAAAATAACATTTTAGTAGTAAAATATTAGTATATTTATTATAAAAGATCACTTTTTTAGTAGAATAATAGTAAAAGAGAAACTCAGTGTAAAAATTAGTTTAGTAATGGTGAAGTATTAGTTTAATAGTGATTAAATATACTCAAATATATATATATATATATATATATATATATATATATATAGTAATACTCCATCTTTTTCAAAAGTGTTGAATGAGAGGTTATGTAAATTTTGGTGTTTGATTTTTATTTGGTATTATGATTTGGTTCGAGGTAAAGTTGGATTCGAAATAAAGTTGGAAAGTTAAATTTATTAAGATTTTCAAGTGAACCAATGGATTGGTTCTATAAACAGATGTACTGGTTCATTATTTCAGCAAAATAGTTTTTACTAGACTAAATTAATCAACTAGTTTATAGAATAATTGATTGGTAGGCCAAACCAATCGATTGGTTTGTCAACCTAGGCCAAGCCTTTCATTGCCCTTCTTATGAATTATATTTTTAAACCAATTAGCCTGTATCTCCCCAAAATCACCATTTGATCTACGGAGGATAAGTTAGCATATCTTGGGCAAAATCTATCCATTTAACTCAAATTCAAATGGTGAGAATTAGGATTTTTCATTTATTCCTGACAATACTATGATTCATATTGATTGATCCTAAGTGTATATATATATATATACACACACACCCCTTTTGTTCACCTTTCTTTTAGCCACCGAAAACACCCAACCTTCTAGTACTCACCTTCTCCTTATCCATCTCGAACCTTATAGTCAAAGTACTTTTGCTCTTATAATCCTTTCTGTAGCTCCCTATCCACCGTAAATTTTAGAGTTTGCTTGCTATTTTCTTTCGTCCAAAAAATACATATTATGTGCATTTTTTACTATTTAATTCATGAAACTAATTGTAACTAAATGTCTAGCTATCTCTTTTAATCCCAACCAATCTCGCACTATATGCTAATCCAATTGGTATCTTGATTACCTTCTTTCAATCCCAATCTTGGTTAAAAGTACATTAGTCATAATTTTTATTATAAAGCTCTTACACACTCAACCTCTTTTTATACTCTATTATCATGTGATTTCATTCAAATGTGTAACAATTTAATCACAATTTCTTTTATAAATTGGTATAAAACCCTTTATGCCCAGAAAATCATGTGCTCAATTCCATTTCAACTCCACTCAAATCACAGTTTTCCCCCATTTTTACCCCTATAGTTAATTGTGTAAAGTTTATCATCGTGACAATTTTTAACACCTTTATCGGCTTCATTTCTCCATTGTTTTCCCTTATTCTTGTTGCGTTAGATTCCTTAAAATATATATGTAATACCTCTATATTTTTGTGAGCACTAATCCTATATAATTAATACTTTAGTCCAATTATAACCTTAAAAAATTTATTTTTACCCTACCTTAATTCATTAATCCCAAAATCTTAACCTAATCATAATATTTGACTTGGGTAATTTATATTTTATTAACCTAACTTTAATTATGATTGATTTAAGTCTTTAATCTTACCTATATTAGCTAATAAAAATTTAATATAAATACTAACTTAAGCCTTTTTTTCTTTTTCTTTCTTTCTCCTTTTTCCTTTTTCTTCCTTCTTCCGCATTGATTTCATCTTCTCCTTCTCCTATCTTGTGTGTGTAATTCTTAACCTATCCAACACACAACTCTCATCTCAATCATCATTTCCTATCTCATCTAGTTGAATTTTGCTCCACTTGCTCGTGCCTTTGCTGTATCGTCATCCACTTGAATTTTGCCACACACAACCTCATGCATGCCCATGTGCGCCTTATTCTTTTTTTCTTGTTTAAGGCTTTTAGCCACTATTCTCACTAGTGGATATGTAAATAAAGTACAAGCCCAAGATAGTACGCTCCTAGCCACTACTCATACCAGTGGACCTGTAAATATAGTAAAAACTCAAAGCAACACACTCCTAGCCATTATTCTCACCCATGGACTGGTAAATAAGTACAAACCCAAGGTAGCACGCTTCTAGCCATTATTCTCATCGGTGAACTAGTAAATAAGGTACATCCAGTCCTGACCCATATGGTATTCCATTGTAAATAATTAGTAGCTTCCCAAAGTTATTATCGTCTAAGGGTTTTACTACTTGAGTTCTAGACCCCACTATTTTCACTAGTGGAACAGTAAATAAAGTATAACCCTAGGTCACTACTCTTCTAGCCACTATTCTCACTGATGGACTAGTAAATAAAGTAAAACCGGTCTCGACTTAAGTGATCCTCTAATTTAAGTGATTAGTGTCTTATTCACGTTTTATTTATTCTAGATACTACACACAATCATGCTCAACTAATGCATGGCTCCTGCCTTACTACCATCATGAAACAACCCTATTCCCTTGGAAACCCTAATCTTATGATCCTAGTTACATCCTTACCCTTAATGTTCCTTTGAGTCCCCAATTTATCCAACAAAACCAAACCTGTCATTAGAAACCCCTCTTATCATAGGGCATAGCCTTTTATCCCTTTTTCTCACATATGATAACAATTAGCCTCTAAGGTTACTCCTCAAAATCCTAGTTTTTCTAAGTTGGTTTAGCCCCTTCTTTACTACTTATTTAGCCCTAATATTCCATAACAAGGCATATATTACTATGATTATCCATCCTTTAATTTTTTTTATTCTAACTCCCCTATTTTGCACATATGATAATAACCTCTCAAATTGGACCCCTCTCAAAACCCTAATTCCTTGTTGTGGTTATAAATACTCCCACTTATCCCACATGGTTATTTAATTTGGTATACAATCCCCAAATAGCACATCATAATCCAAGGTTAGAGCCCAAATCCCCCTTTTTCTTATATGTTATAATAACTTACCCTTAGGGTTTCGTGCTTTGATCAACCAAAATCCTAATTCTACCTTTTTTGTAATCTCTCATCTCTTAGCACTCCAAGGACCTCGCCAATGTGCACAGCTACCTAATAATGTTATCATTAACCTCCATATCCACTCTTAGCAACCCACCCTTACTCTACTCACCTACGGTCATAGCTTCCTTTGGCTTTGACTTAGAATAATCACCCTAGTACATGCAAAATTACTAAAATGCCTCTATATCATGTAATATTGATAACCATGCTAAAATATATAATACTAAGACATTGAACTCCTATTCTCATAATCAACACCAATTAATACTTGCCATGTATGTTTATTATACTAATTATTATAGTACATGTAAAATTACCAAAATACCCCTAGATCATGTAATATCATGCTCAAACATGAGTTACTAATATAACAAACCACTATTCTCACACTTAGCATAAATTATTACCTATCATGCATATTTATTAGGATAACCACCATAGAACATTCAAAATTAACAAAATTTCTATAGGTTATATAATATTAATATCCATATCCAAACATGTGTTACTAATACCACAAATCCCTATTTTCATACTTACCGCTAATTATTACTTATCATGCATATTTATTATGATAACCCCCATTGTACATTAAAACTTACCAAAACACCCCTAGGCTATATAATATTAATATTTATGATGGAACAAGTATTTTTGATGCCATAAACCCCTATTCTCATTCTCAACCTCACATAACACTTAACCTGCGCATTTATTGAAATGATCACAATCATAAATTAAAAATTACTGAAATAACCTCAGACCATAAAATATTGATATTCATATTAATTCATGTGTTTATGATACACCAAATTCCTATCCCCATTCCTAGCAATACTTATAACATATTAGACATCCTGGTTAGGGTTACATATCATGATATATCTAAATGACTAAATTGTCCATAAGACTCTTAGTATTAATATTCTTACTACAAGTGTCCATACTTACTTAACCTAACATTTTATATACACATAACATACATCATTGGTTCCCAACCTTGTACCCTCTCTCAATTACCCTTTTACACATATAACATCTTACACAAGATAACATAAATTCTTTTCCCATTTTCCAATAAAACATTAATAATCATGGGATTATTTTTGACACAATCTCTACAAAAATCACATGTCAAAACCTTAATACGCTAACATAAGATATTCAAAAATTTTAGTAGGATATAAAGGTTACTTGATTTCCATCAAAAACAAAATTTACCGGTAACCAACTAAAAATGTTTAGGCACCATAAATAAAATTCTGTACATAAAAATAATATCACAAATACCATATTAATATTAGATAAATTGAATAATGATTCTTATTAAAAATATTTATTGAAAATAAAATTATCAAACTACCCTCATACCTTAAATATTATCCAAAACTTATAAAACAAATTAATACATTAGTGGTAAAAGATTAGTTTTAAATAGAATAAGAGTTAAAAATCATATTGTTGATGAAATATCAATATATTAGTGGTGAAATACTAATTTTAAATAGATAAATAAGGAAATATCAACTCATAGTTAAAAAATTAGCACATTAGTGGTGAAAGATTAGTACATTGGGGATGAAAGATTAGTTATTAGTGGTGAAATAGGAAAATATCAACCTATTGGTGGAAAATTAGCACATTAGTTGTGAAAGATTAGTATTTAAGTGGTAAAATATTAGTACATTAGTAGTGAATTATTAATACATTAATAGTGAAAGATCGGTGTTAAGTAGAAGAATAAAAAAATATCACCTTGTTGGTGAAAAATCAACACAATAGTGGTGTAAGATTAATATATTAGTAGAGAAATATTAATACATTAGTTGTGAAAATTCAACACATTAGTGGTGAAAGGTTAGTATATTAATAGTGAAAGATTATTTTTAAGTAGAATAATAGTAAAGATCAACTTGATAGTAAAAAATTAGTTTAATGATGGTGAAATGTTAGTTTAGTAGTGGTGAAAGATACTTAAATATATGATGAAATATATATGTAGTTGTAGAGTGATAAAAGATTAATTTTTTAGTGAAAAATTAGTACATTAGTGGTGAAAGGTTAGTATATTAGTAATGAAAGATAATTTTTAAATAGAATAATGGTGAAAGATCTATTTGCTAGTGAAAAATTAGTTTACTGACGGTGAAAGATTAGTTTAATAGTAGTAAAATATACTTAAATGTATGATGAAATATATATAGATATTTAGTTGTGGTTAAATTTTAATACATCAATGGTGAAAGATCAATTCATTGGTAAAAATCAGTACATTAGCAGTGAAAGACTAATAGATTAGTGGTTAAATGTTAGTATATTAGTGGTGAAAGATTTTTTTTAAATAGATTAACGGTAAAATATCAATTCTTTAGTGAAAAATTAATTGATTCTTGGTAAAAGATTAGTACATTAGTGGTAAAAGATCAATATATTAGTGGTCAAAGGTCAATTTTTAATTAGAGTGGTAATAATAGTGAATGATCAATTTTCTAGTGGAAAATAAGTACACTCGTGGTGAAAAATTAACACATTAATAGTAAAACATTAGTATATTTGTTATAAACTATAATCTTTTAAGTAAAATAATGGTAAAAGAGAAACTAAGTGTAAAAATCAGTTCAATAATGGTGAAATATTAGTTTAATAGAGATGAAAAATAGTCATATGTATATATATATATATATTGTAATACTTCATCTTTTTGGGAAGTGTTGAATAAGAGGTTATTTAAATTTTGGTTTTTGATTTTGATTTGGTATTATGATTTGGTTTGAGGCAAAGTTGGATTAGAAATAAGTTTGTAAAGTTAAATTTGTTGAGTTTTTCAGGTGAATTGATTGACTAGTTTATCATTTTAGCAAAATGGTTCTTACTCAACTAAACCGATCAACTAGTTCGTAGAACAATCGACTGGTAGGCCAAATCGATTAACTGGTTTGTAAAACTAAGTATATTTTTGAAACTTAATTTATTAGGAAAATTTCTTATAATGAAATAAAACTTTGTTAATCCATGCCAAATTGTTCCTAAGATATTCTTATCTTTTTTCATGATGCATTTAGCCTAAAACAATTACGTGAGATCAATTTGGAGGGTCAATTTTGATAATTGGGGGAGGGGGAGATGATCTTAGCCTTGTCTTCTTCCATCTCTCTCCTCTACATATTTCTAAGATCATTGTTTTGATCTCAAACTTAATTCTTCTCTACTAGAAGATTCCTTCCACACTAACCTTTTATTACTTCTCTTATGAATGTTATTTCTGGATCAATTAACCTGCATCTCCCCTGAATAACCATTTGAGCTTTGGAGGATAGGTCAGTATATCTTAGGTGAAATCCATCTGTTTAACTTGAATTCAAGTAGTGAGAATTATGGTTTTTGATTTATTCCTGACCACACTATGATTTATATTTATAGGTTGGCTATAAATATCCCTAATCACCCCTTTTGTTCACCTTTCTTTTTGCCAAAGAAAATACCCAACCATCTAGTATTCACCTTCTCCCTATGCACTTTGAACTTTACAGTCAAATTCCCTTCACTTTTCTAATCCTTTCTCTAGTTCATTCTTGTTTTAATCATTAAGCATTAAGTTAGATTTAAGGAAATTGTTGAGTGATTCAGCTAAGTATCCTCTATTTTTCCTTTGGGTGTAGTATGTTAATTCTTTCCTTTCTATTTCTAGTTAGAAATTATAAAATTTATGCACAAATTTCTAAGTTAAAACTTGTTTTCAAGGTTTTAAAAGTTGAAGTTTTCACATGTCGAGATTTCTGGCTTAAGGAAAGTTTTGCCTTCATCACGTAATTTATTCTTACTTCCAAAATGGTTTATGAGTAATCTTGCATGATATGAAACTCATTAAGTTGATATTATATGTTGGAATGAATATATATGTCTTATAGAATTGATTTGGATGGTTAAAAGGGACACTTTGTGTGAAAAACATGAATTTTGAGAAAACATGGGTTGTGATGATTCATGCTGGGATGTGTAATTTTATTAGGCCAAAAAATGTATTATGCAATGTTAGAACATGTTCCAATGTTTTATGACAAATATTTATAAGCATGATCTGTATGAAAACGATTATTTCATGCTATTGTAAGGAAAACCAATCGATTGGTTTTTAGAACAATCAACTAGTTGATCCAACTCATCGACTAATAAGCCTATAGAGGCATTGGTCTTATTCTTTTCTTAAGCCCATTGATTAGTTGGGTAGAACAAATTGATTAGTTTATGAATAGTCAACTTGTTTGTCCAAACCAATCAACCAATTTGAGAAAAAGTAGGGTTCAGTCTAGTCAAACTAACCAATTAGTTAGCCAAAATCGATCGACTAGTTGGGCTAGATTGATCGATTGGTTCAACTAGTTTATGTTATTTGGTTCCTTTTGGTTTGGTTAAGCATTGAGGCTATGCATGGGATTGTCCTATGATTATTAAGGAGATAAAATATATAATTTATCATAGATTAATGACCTTATGAATGGACTAAATGGATCCTAATTTACGACATACTTAATGAGTATTATGAAGGCTAATGGGTGTAACAATTATGAAACATGATGGTATTTAAGAAAAGAGTAATGAAGCATAGCATGTGCTTGAATAAATTAATATGATAGTCATGAATAATATTGAACAAGGATAAATAGAAACCCCCCACATGGTTGGAAAATAGAAAGGAGTAATATAGAAGAAACATGTTAATGCCTTGTTTGCTCTTTGTATGAGCCTTGTTTGATCATTTAACCTTATGCATAATGTATTAATCATGTAAAAGGAAAGACAATTGAGTTTTTTATGGGTTTGGGTTACTTGATCCTTGATTAGCTACAGGAGGTTAGTCTCCTTATGGGTGGGATCCTAGAGATCATGGTGCCTTACCTACTTTAGACATTGATGATGTACTAGGGGTATTGATACTAAAGGCTTTGGTTACCTAGGTGGTTGGCTTTGGCTTAGACTTATGTCCACTTTAATAATTGGCTTTGTCCTGGAATTTACATCCCTTGGTTGTAATAGACTTCCATAGTATATGAGACCATGAGGGTGGTGCACGATCCATTGCTTAATGATAACATTTGGTTGATTAAAGTGGAATGACAAATAATTAGATAATGATGGTAATAATGGTTTGGATGATAAAAAAAAAGGGTAGAAGATGGAATGAACATGTGGACATTAGCTTAAAGGACTAACTAGTTAGTAATTAGAAGGATTGGCTGGATGTTGACCTATATCGCTATATGGATAAGGAAATGGTATGACTAAATCGATTGAGCAAGTTGTAAAATAATCCTTAGCGGTTGTCTAAATTAATCTTCCTAGTACATGTGTGATTATCTATGTTATTATAATATAAAGATAAGCATGATGTATTTTGAGTTGCTTGAGTTATGTATGATAGTATACTATGATGCATTACTACCTTTATGTATATGTCATTAGTATAACGCATATTAAATATGATATCCATTTCTTGATAGAATGTTATATACTTGTGACTTTGGTTGAGTAGGTAACTTGATTTACTCAGTACGTAGCACACTAATGTACCTATTTAATTAGTCACTTGCTCATTCCTATGAGTAGAAGGCTATGCGTAGGTTTTTGGGGATGGTCAGAGTGAGTCTACCTTAACTTGGGATTGGGGCTTGAGAGCGTGGACATCCAGTATATTTTATACGATCCATGATGAACCATGGTTTTGGGGTTATGCCTTAACCTCGTATTAACATAGCCTTATATTTTTACCTTATCTATCTTTGTGTATTCGACTTAGTTAGAGACTGTCGAGCTCATTCAATGTAAATAATCTTTTAAACATTTATGAAATTTAAGTTGTGCACCTTATTTTAAATTGGATGTGTTGGTTTAGCCTTGTATCTAATACGGGATAGGCGGTGTACATCTATCCTATATTAGGTACGGTAGTAACACTTCGTTTTTCCTAATAGTATATGGTATTTTCTGATACAGAATTGTTCTCAACCGAAATTTTCAATAGTAAAAAATTGAGGTTTACACACACACACACACAGATATATATATAGGGTGAAGATCACATATAAACCATTTCTAATATACATATATAGGAACCAATTTTAACCATTAGATTAGTATTTGACCAATGGTCAAAATTTAGTAAATATCTAACTTAAATTTATTTTGATATCGGCTCTTAAATCTTTTAGATCTAACGGTAATTAAGAGTTCCTACATTTGTATTTTAAATAATGGTTTATATAAAAGCCTAAATCTATATATATGTATTATTTTTTAAATTAAAAGTATATGAATATAAGAATCCATTTATAGAGAAAAAGAAAATCACAAATATTATAGTATTTTATTTTCTAATAATCTTAGTAAGAGATATGTTAGTTTTTCTTTTAAAAAAATGCTAATATTATGTTGATGTCAATAAGTTCCACTTATCTTCTACGTGCACCCATTTGTATAGTATAGATATTGTCATTAATATGATTTATTAATTGACAGTTATGGGAATAGGATTAAAATACTTTTGGTAAATTTTGAATTAAATTGATTAACCATTTTGCATATTCATATAATATTAATTGTCTAACAGATAACTAAATAAAGTTTGATAAGTTTTAAATTAAACAAATTTTGGATTAAATACCAAAATGGTAGTAATTAGATTTTTTGGGCAAATTGATAAAATATTGGTTACATGATCGATAACTAAAAGGAATTTCAAATTTGGTAAATTTTGAATTAATTAACTTTTGATTAATTTATAATTAAAATATTGGTATTATATTTTTAATAATTAAATGGCTTTTGAGAAATTTTGTTAACTCTTAGTTATGTATCTGGTAGCTAAATGAAATATGTAAAAAAAAGAAAAATACATGAATACAAATCACCTAGTAATTAATTGGTTTAAAAAATAATAATTTGCCATTAAAGCTATTCACTAATTTGCTATTATGGAAATTGGATGACTTTTTGTATAATTGTTATACAATATTGTATGAGGATGTGACAACCAACAAGAATGAGAATGAAAAAATGAAGAAAGAAAGAATAATAAAAATGTTATTTTTTTTTAAATTAAAAAAAGGTGAAGGAAGAAAATGATAAATAATAATAATAATAATAATGATAATAATAATAATAATAATAATAATAATAATAATAATAATAATAATAATTATACACACTCACATTATATATTATTTAAAAATATAGATTCAGTCTACTTAAATAAAGAAATAAAAGTGAACAAAATCTAAAACTAATATATTAACGTAAATCATTAATAAAGTTCAAAAATAAATAAAAATGCAAAAAGTGTTGGTGTTTTAGGGACATAAAACTACACTGATGTACTATTTTTGTGGTTTACTATTCTCACATCTTGCAATATTGGTGCATTGGTGGGTGGGGGAGGGAAGCACGTGGCTATAATAAAATGTTTTAAATCACCATCTCACGCACGATTCCTCCCGCATCATTATCTTCACTATTAGGTGGACATTCTTTGTCTTAATTCTTTTTCCTATCATGCCGCCTGCTATTGCGCTGCATCACCTCCCTGATCTCACCCAACTGTTGCCGTAAATAAGCTAAATTTTTGTATTCGATTTTGTCTCATTTAAGTAAAATGAAACTAAAATAAAATTTATCTTCGACTTATTTAAGTAAATGATCAAGTCGAGGCGAGTCGAATTTATGAGCCATAGGCATAAAATGAACTGAGCTCATTTTTTTAAGCTCGTATTCTATTCGTTTAACTAAATAAATGAGTCAAATCGATCTTTTAATGAGACAAATAGAGGTGAATATCGAATTGGCTCAACTCATTTATAATAAAACTTTCGAGTCTTGGCCACTCTTCTCCGTTCTTTATTATAGTGGCAAAAATGGATATGCCTCTTTAGATGGAGACTTCAGGGATTTGATTAACAAACGAATGCAATTATATGTCGTTTATGGAGATCAATGAGCTCAAATAGAAATGCTTGAGTTGGAATCATTTATTTTTTTTTTATTTTAGATGACAATGTGAGTTAAAAATTATATCTTATTTTATTAAATTATAATTTCCTTAAATAAGGTTAGATTTTTTTTTTAAGTTTTCCATTATTATAGTAGACACATTTTTTTTTCTACTTTAAAATTTTTGCAGCAAACCAATATAATTAGAATCTTGCTATGCTTAATTAGTTAGGTAGCTTGGATGGGCACATGCATAGTATGTGGTATTAATAACTACCTCAATGCAGACTTTTTATCTTTGACTTTTTTGTAATTTCGAATCCTAAATTTTGACAATTACTTCTTCATATTTTTATCAACTTGTATGATATATTGGTGTACTCATTTGTATATATACTTATACTGGTGATGCTATTGTTGCTATGATAAAATAAACAATTCCAAATATGCCCTTAAAAAAATCAGAAGTGCTGAGAGTTTTAATTGTACATACATTTAAAGAACTCAAACGAAATACTGGTATGATAATACGATATGATGATAATGCTCCAATTATCATTGATAATGAAGGAAATCTAAAAGGAAATTGATATTTTTGTGCCATTGTCCAAGAGTTGAGACAGTTAAATTTTACTAAAATAGTTTCATTAGCCCCAAAAATATTATAAGAAAATGACTATACTATAGTATAGTTAGAATAGGATATTTGAATAAAAAGAAAATCAATTCAATTTCCTTCAGTAGATTATGCATCACGTATATCCCTTTAATTTTTATTAATAATTCAATTCAAATAAATAATAAAGTAATAAAAACATGTTGATTATATAAAAGCATAACTAATTGGAATTGATCATGGGCAGGGATGGTCATTTGTGTATTCAATGGAGTTAAATACATATGAAGAAAGGAATGTTTAGAGTTACATCTTACTAACAATTTTTTTTTTTTAGTTTTGGAAAGGAAGATGCCAAGCCAACTCAAGTTTACTAGTGCTCTATTAAGTTTACACATGATTTGTTCGCCTCCTAGACTTTTGTTACACCATGTAAACATAGGACCTAAGAAGGGAAGTTTATGGAGTACAAGTTGATTAAGATAGGTTCTAAAGGCAGTGACATCCTACTTATTAGGATCATCTCCTTGAAATTTCTCCTTTGGGTCAAGAAAAAAATTAAAGTCACCAATGAGAAGCCATGAGTTGGAAAGAATATTGTGGTTTAAGAGCCAATCCTATAGTTCTTTTCGACCATTGCTAGTGTTGTATGCATAGATAAAAGCTATATAGAAAGATGTTCCATCTGAAGATAAGGCATTGACAAGTAAGGCATGAGCATAAATTGAGATGAGACTAACTTTCCATCTAGTAGTATCCTATAGGCACTATATATGACTATTATTATGGTAAGAATAATTATCTAAAAATCCCCAACCTAGGAACATTTTTTCTTTAATAACTATGGCCTTAGTAGGTTTATTCTTATTTCTAAGAGGCTAAGAAAGGACAAATTATTGGTTCTGTACCACTTTATTAATTCTTTTTGTTTATGAGGTTTATTTAAACATCCAAAATTGATGTGGGAAATCATTGAGTTGAGTATCCTCCCCTATCTATTTCCTTGCCTTATAGGGGTCGATATTCTTCCAAAAAAGATAATCCATCAATCTAATTATCTTGTTGTATTCCATCAACCGTTCTTCCATCTTGGTGTATACTTGACTTGGAAGTTTCACCATCTATTTTTTGCTCTACTATCCTCCTCTAAGTGGTGTTTGACCTTCTATTAGGGTTATAAGCAATAGGTATGTGGCGATGTCTAACATGTGCAATGTTATTCTGGGTGGGTTCTCTGGAGCTTTAGGCTATGGCCTCCGCTTTGGACAAGTTGAGGTGTTATGTCCTAAGAAGTCATAGTCGGAACAATATGCTGGCTTCCACTCATATTCTATTAACTTGGTTAAGGTATCATCATCAAGATCAAGGATTTCAACCTTATCCAAGCACTTCTTGGTGAAATCTACTTCAATAAGAAGTCTAGCATAGGATATTCTCTCTAGGCTTAGCGTAATTGCATCCACATGAATTGGCTATCCTACTGCACTTACAATCCTATTGAGAGAATTAGTGTTCCAATAACCTAAAGGGAGATTGGAAGTTTAATCCATAGAAAAAGAAATTGGACTTTCTCCTTGATGAACTAAACTTTTCTATGCCATGATTTGAGAATGAAGGACCTATTTGCATAGGTCCATCATAGGCAGGATAAAACTCAATCACAATCCGCAACTGATGCACATTTGAATATTATAAATTCATCATCATGTAGCAAAATCTTGGAGGGTTTTACTTTATCCCATCGCATTTTAATAAATCTCTGCATTTGTCCAAAGTAAGTCGGAACCCAATTATAAAACCCACAATGAGAAATTTCCAATTTGAAGAAGATAATTTGATCTCTTCTTTCTAAATCTCAATTCATTAGGAGTTTCCATTGGGTGTGGAAGGTATATACGACAATGATAATCCCGATTGGAGGGATTGATTTCCTATGACCACACTCCTCCAATTCATGGGATGCCCTAAGGTACCAGTCCCTTCAATTAGATTCTTAGATTGAGAAATGTTAGTCTCTGCCTGATCTGACATCGATGAGATATCTAAGGGTTGTGAATTGTTATTCTTCTCATACTGATTTGGATCGAACACATGAGAGTTTGCATCCTCGCTAGGGTTCAATGCAATAGGGGATTCCTTCTCAACAACTTCCCTCAAAACGGATTTGTTGGTGTTGCTTGATGCCTCTAGAGATCCAATTTCACAGCAAATGGGTTTCACATAGGCAACTACCTTGCCTTTCACTCTCTTCTTCATAGATTCAGTGCCCCTCCTTGTGCAAGCCATCAACCTTTAATTTAAAGCATGTAATGTATTTTAACATATCCATAAATTATTAAAAATATTGATTATCTCAATATAACCATTTTCATTATATTTAATATGTACTTTATTAAACAAAAATGCAAGAGATATTTACAATTTTATTTCTTATTATTTCATGTAAGAGGATTTTTCATACTATTCAATAATCTTATGGACGTTCAAACTATGAATATAATATTTTTTGAAATTTATTCAAATAATGATGAAAGCATTTGGTCTATTCAATTAATTTAAAGAATTATAAAATTAATAAAATTAAAATCATCATCTTTTCACCATAGAGAGAGATCTAGATGTATTGGCTCACACCAAGTAAAATACGTATGTGTGTAGACATACATATCAATCTTATCTTCTTCTTTTTTTATAATAATATTCCTTATGTTGGAAAATTTTGAATTAAATACAAATTTTTAATGACCTATAATTAAGATGACTTTTGTAAATTCATAAAGTATTAGTTCGATGACCTATAATTAAATTAAGTTTGTTAAATTTTATGTGAATACAAATTAAGTGGTAATTAATTGGTTTTAAAAAAAGTTAATCTACTGTTTAAATAACTCATTGATTAACCATTATGGAAATTGGATTAATTAACTCTTCGTAAATTTTGAATTAAATTGATTACCTAATATGAAAATTTGTATAATATTAGTTATGTGATCAGTAACTAAATTGAGTTTGGTAAATTCTAAATTAAATAGCCTTTGGTAGATTTTGAATTAAATACCAAATTAATATGTATAGTAACTAGATTTTTTTCGGTAAATTTATAAAATATTAGTTATGTCATTAGATGACATTTTTTTACATTTCTTACATCTTGCATTGCTTTTAAAGAGCATGGAAAGATTGAAAAAAAGAAAGAGTTATCCAACACATGGCAAGTTGAAGATGTATTAAACCATCATCTTAAGCTCATTTCTCGTTAGCGATGGTAATGGATCAGGTCTAAGTTGAATCTAGTTAGGCTTAGATCTAGATCTATTTATATTATCTAGACTCAGACCTGATCCAGGCCCAATCCATTGCCATCAGTTAAGTTATACATATTTTTGAAATAGAATTGATAATATAAACAAAAAAAACATAAATGTGTTATTCAATATAAATGGACCAGACCTGACCCATTGCCATAAAAAATAGTTTATATTATAAATAAGATAGTTTTTTTTAATTTCTTTTACATATTATAAACTATATTAAGTTAATAGCACCAAAAATATATTGTCAAATGAAAAGTAAAAATTTCAATATTTTTATTGATAAAGATAATATACAATTTATTGTACTCATAATATACAATATTATTAGCCTTAAGAAAAATATACAAAGAATGAAGAATGCAGACAATGAGGACAATATTTTCATTCATTTAAAAGAATAAGACCCCAAAAAAGTATGCTGCCTTTAAATATTTTAACGAATCAATAAAAAATGAAAGAAAAGAAAAGAATGTTTGACTATATGTACCTATATTAGGTTACTATATAAACTATATATACACCATTAACTAAAGTTTCTTTGCATTTTGTAGTTAATATGACCATAAAAAGTGAAAACAGATATGAATTTTGAATTCAATAGAATTTAGTAATTAATAATATTGTAAAAATTTAATATATTCATTCCACCATTTAGATTGAAATTACATTCGTTGTTAACATTTTACCTCAATAATCAACTTCATTATTTTAGTGATATTTCGATCATTTTTTATTTGCTTCAACTCATTTTCAAGGTATGTTACAAAATAATATAAGGCCTAGAATCAAAATAATAATAAAAATGTATATGTGGAATAATAGAGAAAATAGATTTAGGATAAATGGATAAAAACTATAATTATTATATAGAATTGTAAGATTTTACCTAGGACCATAAGATTCTACTGTAGTATTGTAAGATTCTATAACTATTTGACTACAAAATTTAACCAAGGATTATGGATCATTTTATGATATTTTGATCATAAGATCATAGAGTCGTAGGATTGAATTGGGATTTTAATAACTATGCTCTCAAGTGTCAGTCACTCTTCTCCACCAATGATAGAAAAAATGGTTATGCCTTTTTAAATGGAGATTATAGGGATATGTATATGGTTCACAACAATGGCAAGAACTTGTTCATGGAGATTAACGAGTTAGAATAGGAATGCTTGAGTTAGAATCCTTGATTTGAAATCTTTTCTTTGATTTTGGATGATGATGTTCGAGTTAAAAAATGTGTATCTTAGTTTATTAACTTAGATTTTTCTATAAGAAAAATTAAAGTTCTCAATAGAAAATAACATTTTTGACAATTACAGTAGACATACATAATTTTTTCAACTTTGAGAATTTTATGATGAACCATTTTCTATAGAATCTTGCTATGGTTAATTAGTTAGAAAGCTTGCATGGACACATGTATACTATGTGGTATTAGTTATTACATCAATCTAGATTGCTTTTCTCAATAACTGTTTTTCTTAAGAGCCTAAAAATTGAAAAGTACTTCTTTATATATTTATTAAATTTTATTATATGTTGGTGTACTTAGTCAAAGTTAACTTGATAGCTTAATATATTTTTAATAAGTTTATTATTTTAATTTTTAACTTTTTTTTCAATCATAGATTTTATCTTCAAAAGAAATGGGTAGTAAAATTATTATATATTAGCTTAAAATATCAAAGCAAACTATATCTTCTAAAAAACGAAAAAAAAAACATTTTCAACTATTATAATAGGTAATCAAAATTTTTTTCGCTTCAAGAAATTTTATAATGGGCGAATATGGTAGTACTTTTCCACTATGAAAAAAAATAGTATTATATACTATCATAGTAGATAATTTCCTCTTAACGTAAATATAATCTTGAAAATGTATCATGAATCTATGACCAAGTGTTTATTCATTTTGCCAAGTAAAACAACCATTATATATGATCAATCTTTTATTGATATGGTTTGTTACAAATTTTGAGTGTGGATGAATAATGGACTTACTTATTACCTTTCTTTTCTTGTTTTACCAATTTTAAAAGTTTCATAGAATATTAAATAAAATTTGAACTATGTATATAATTTGAAACTTTTAAAATATATAATTTTATTTGATTAATTTTGACAACTTTTTAAAAACTACGATAACTTTAGAATATTTTAGAATTTTGTTTTCTTTTGTATAACAAAATGAAATTTTAAGCATAAGATCATAAAATTTAAATACATGTTTTGTTAAGTTGTATATTTTATTATCATCATATTGATAAAAAAAAATGTACACGTATCGTAGTTATACAAAAATTTTAATATTTTATTAAGAGTACACTTTAAATTTGTAAAATAAAAATAAACATGTTTTAATGGAAACAAGTCACAAATGCTCATGTATTATAAAAAGCTCAATAATATTTATACTTTCATAGAAAAAATGTCTAAATATTTATTCCTTTGAATGTATTTAAATCCGCAATAAAGACTCAAATATATGCTAGTCAATTTTTAATATTTTTTCATATTAGCTTTGAAATATCCAAAACTATTAACTTAAATAACAATAATTATAATGACAACTATGTGTGTGAGCTTAGTGAAAAAATTTGCTTAAGTACACTTTGAGGACCTAACTCTTCATTTTTTGAAAACTTTTGGACTTTATTTTTCCCCTAAAGATTTAAGAACATTTAGCTACTTTCTAGCTACTTTGTTTAGTCAAATACTACCATTTTGCAATATAAAAATAGCTTATGTAAGTTGTAACATTCAAAATGTTACTACTAAAAAAATTATTTTGGACGAAAGCGTAATATCAAAATAGTTGGATATTATCACTATAATTTACATAAGTCTACCTTACCATACCATCCTTACATCAATTAAAAGACAAAATAATTAGAATATAAAACATGATAAATGGATAACAAGAGAATCTTTATAAATATTGATAAGTGTTGGAGGTTAATATAATACCCTTAAATTAAGAAAAGTATTATAAGGATTGATATGGCTATTTATATCAACATGATATACTATACTTTTAGTGATTCCATCTTAAGAATCCATAGTTAAGCATGGTGGATGTGGAGTAGCTTTTAGGATTGGTGACCATATTGGAAATTTTTAAAAACATTCTAAAAAACTCTCGAGAAGTGTGTGATTGAGGAAAAAAAATGCATTGAAAGGACTCATATTAATCTGTGAGGCTAACCGATCAATTTGAAAACTCAGAGATAGCCCTTGTATAGCCGTATCAACTTAGGGTATTACAAATGGTATCAGAGCGAAACCACAACCAAAATCTAAACTTGGGTGAGACACTTTTATCATCTTCTGGAATAGATGTAACATATACCAGGGAAACATACTTCTAACCACTATTCTTAAACTAGTAGAATGGTTAAAATCGTCTCTCATGGCAAAACACACTTAAACCACTATTATCGTCTGGTGGAATGAAACAACAATTACGTATTGACTCACTTAGTCTTTCACTTTAAGTGGTTAATATCTTATTCATTAGTTAATTATCTCATAAATATGTTATCATTCACCTTGGGTTTTATGGCTCCACTATTCTTAATTAAGTGGAATGAATTGATGCATCTCTTAGGGCAGCTATTGTAGTCTAGTGGAGCAGGTACAACCTTGACCCAACTCACATGATATTCCACTTTAAATGGTCAATAACTTATTCATAATTGGTTTGGTATTCAAAACATATAATTAAGCAAACGTAAAGAAAAACCACATAGTTATTAAGGCCATCCTCAAGGAATATGTCCTTAATTTCCCTTAAAAATCCTAATTTTATATTATAAACATAAATTCTTCCATATTAATCATATATCCACCAATTTTATCAAATATTCCTCAAATATTAGTATTATAAGAATATCCTAAAATTATGATCTAAATTCAACATTTTATACATGCAATAACAATCATATATCAAGAGTTCCTATTCACAATCCCTATAAAACTCTAATTTCACAAGTTAGGTATAATTTCCCATATAATTCATATAATCACCCAATTCAATACAAATTCCTAGAATTTAAATATTAAAACATATTTAAAAAAATTATATTATTACTATAACATATTACGCCTGTAATAATAACGCTGCCTCTATGGTTACTATTCCTAATTGAAGCAATTTTCTTAGTTTATTTGGACGTAGGACATTTATAATTACTCTAAGAATTCCACATGATATTATTAACATATTTTAATCCATTAAAAATATTAAAATCCCAAAATTTCTACACACACCCTTATTTTACAAAAACCTTATGTGTCCCACATAATTAATTTTCCAATATTCAATTTTTTACACCACCATACATATTAAATAGAATTACCACCCACTTATTCTAATACCCCATAATTTTTATAAATGGTTTAATGAGAATTTTTCCAAACTTTGGGCCTTTGATTTTGCTTTAATGTTATCATTTGGTTTGTGATAAGATTTAATTTAAAATCATGTTGAAAGATGGAGTTCATTGAGTTTTACAGGCAAACCGATCAATTAGTTCCATGAACCAATTGACTAGTTTATCATGTCAACAAATTTAGGTTTCTCGAACAAATAGATTAATTTGTTGGGAGAAACTGATGGACTGGTGGTCAAATAGTCAACTAGTAGACCTAAACACATCGACTAGTTTGTCAACCTATTCATATTTTTGAGCTTGAGTTGTCTCAAAAATCTCTTACACTAAAAAGGAACCTTACCAAGCTATGTTAATTTGTCCCTAAGAGATTCCTAATAATTTTCATGATGCATTTTGCCTGAAATATTGCCTTGAACTAATTTGAAGGTTTATTAGGAGAATTGATGTAATACCCCAAAATTTTCGAAAACCTATATTTTAATAAATTACTTTTATTTGGAATAAAATTGCTTTAAGATTATTTATTTTAATTATTTTATAGATTTTAGAGTATTTAAATTTGGATAAAAGTATTTAATAAATTAAAAATAAATATTTTGCTATTTATCATATTATTTTATTTAAATAATTTTCCAAAACTAATATTTTACAAACTTTATCCTTTTTAAACTAAAATATTAGATTATAATAAATTAAATTATTAAATTAAATAATTTACCAAGAATATTATATTTTATGATTTTATAAATTAAATTAAATTACTTTTCCTATTTTTCCATTTCCCCTTTTTCCTTTTTTTCCTCCTTCTCCTTTTCTTTTTCTTTTTCCTTTTCCCTCGGGCTGCCTCGCCAGGCCAGCCCTCCCCCGCGCATTTGGGCCAGGCCCGTTTTCCCCATCCTTTTCTCCTCCTCGCACGCCCGTCTCCCCAGCCAGCCTCCTTCCTTTATTTTTTCCCCTGGACCGGCCGGCTCCCTCCTTTCCTGCGCCGGTCCAGCCGCCCCCAGTCTCCTTCTTCCCTTCTTCTTCTCCCACGCCGACCTGCTCCCGCCCTCCATGCACGCCCGACCACTGCCGCCGCCTGCCACCACACCTGCCCCCTGCTACTCCCTCTCTCTACCCCATCCTTTTCTTTCCTATTTTGAGCCAAACTAACCCCCTGCACCCTCCATTTCCCGCCTGAATTCTTTCCTTATTCTTCCCTGTCTTCCCCTGCCAACCGACAGCCCTGCCACCACACCGCAGCACCGATAGACTGCCTGCTCCCCCTGCCTTACCCTATTATTTTTCTTACCCTCACCAGCCCTTCATTCCCACATTTTTCGAGCCTAATCTCCCTCCCCGAGGTCCCTCTTATCTCCTTCCTTCTCCCTCCATTTTTTCCCCATTTTTTTTTCTCACCGCCGCCCGCCGCCGCTTGAACCACCAAGCCCAACCCCTGCGCCACCTTCTGCCACCGTCTACTACCACCTTGCACCACCACGTCGCCCCTCGAGCCCTACACTTCCTCCCTTCTCCTCCTTTTCCTTTTTCTTCCCAGCTTTTCCCCCTTACCGCCGAGCCACCTGCAACCGCCGCTTCCACCGCCGTCTGCCCACCTCTGCCGCCACCCAACCCACCGTTCGACACCCTGCAACCCCCTCTACAACCGCCATCCATTAGTTGGCCGAAAACAGCCCTTGAACCCCTCCATTTTCCCTCTCCTTTTCCTTCCTTCACAACCCCTTTCCCTCGACCCATCTTGGCAGCCACCTTCGCCACCTTGCCGCCGCCGTCTCCGCCGCCCTATGCCGCCCTTAAACCACCCTTAGCCTCCACCTACACCCCCTCTTCACTTTTGCACCATTTCCCTGCCTTAAAACCTCCCCCAACCACCTTCTTTTCTAGCCTAAATACCCTAACCCAAAAATAATGGATTTTGCTCCCTTCACCCTCTTTGAGCTTTTTCCCCCATGGTTTTTGCATGAAACTCACGTTGCCCATGCAGCGTGAGCTCCCCTTCATTTTAAAAAAATTATTTAGCTAATTTTTAAGGTATAATGGTATTTTATATTAAGTGTTCTATTAATTGAATTTTTATAAAGTTTTATCCTTTTTAACTTCTTATTTCTAACAATAATGATGGATATTATTTTTTAGGTGTTGAGTTGCTAATTATGCTTGGTAAAATTTGATATTTTGCGGGATTAAGGTAACCATTGATCCTCCCTTAAATATATGGAAAAACGCATGCTAGCACATTTAGGGTTTAGTATGATTTTATGCATGTTTGGTATGCTTAGCATGATATGTTTATGGTTTCTTATATTGTTTGTTAAAAAGAAAAAGCATGATAACTTTTGTGCCATATGTAGGTATGTTAAATAAAGAAGGAGTTGGAATATGTGTAGAAATGTTAAATACTTGTTTATGATGTACCATGTTGTTAATGCATGAATGATGTTATTGTTTAAGGGTATTTTAGTAATTATGCTTATGAGGTATATAAATCAATGTGTGTAGTTGCTAATGAGTATTATGTTGAAAAATGACAAGTTGGTGGACTTAGATGATAAAAATGAAGTATTAATATCATTATTTTATGTAGTGTTAGTAAATTCATAAAAATGGTGAATAAAGGGGTTGAGTGGAAATTTTATAAGTGGAAAGGGTATTTCGGTAATTTTTGAGATAAAAGAATAATATGGAAATTGTATGATTAAATGGACAAATGATAATTTACAAGTAAAGGATAAAATTGTAAGTTGTGAGAAAGAAGGGTAAAATGGTAATTTTGGATGAAGGAGGGCATTATGGTAATTTTGTAAGAAAAGGGTTAATATGGTAATTTTGGAGGTTGAGGGGCAAAATAGTCATTTCATAAATAAATGGTAATATGGTAATTGTATAAGTGAATGGTGAAGTGGTAATTTATAAGTAAAGGGGTAATATGGTAATTTGGGAAAGAAGGGCAAAATGGTAATTATGTATCGAAAGATAAAGATGGTAATCTTGGATGTGAAAGGGTAAAATAGTAATTTGTAAAGTAAAAGATGTATGGTGGTAATTTTCATAAATAAAAGGATATTATGGTAAAATTGGATGTAAGGGGTAAAATGGTAATTTTGTAAATAAAAGGATATTATGGTAAACTTGGGAGTAAGGGGTAACGTGGTAATTATGATAACGACCAAAGGTAATTTAGAAATTAAATTATGATTGTAGAAGGGCAATTGGATAAGTATGATGCTATAGAAGGGTAATTTGGTAAATTAACCAATTAAAGGGCATTATGGTAATTTTAAATATGGAGAAGGGTAAAATTGGTAATTGTAATTATGAAGAGGGGTAAATTAATTATGAGGAAGGTTAATTTGGAATTTATGATAATTGAAAAGGGTAAATGGCAATTAAAATAATTGAGAGAGGTAAAATGGTAATTATGATAAGGAGAAGGGCAATTTGGTAATTTATCCAACTCAAGGGCAATTTAGTAATTATAACAAAGGAGAAGGGCGATTTGGTAATATAACCAACCAAAAGGGAAATATGATAAGTGTAGTAATTATGAGGGGTGAATGGTGATCTAAAAAGTGTAGGAGACAATTTGGTAATCTAAAGTGGACAAGGGGTAATTTGGTAATTATGCAACCTTAAGGGTAATGTGGTAATTTATCAAGTAAGGAACGGATACTTAACAAATATATAAGTAAAGGGCAAATGAGTGGTTTGTACCTGACATGCCTTTGAGATTGTGGAATATTAATATGATTAAATAATGCTGATTAGCCAAGTAAGAGTATCTAATGATTAGTATGGCCTTGATGGTTTCTCTGTGACATCCTGGATAATCCTCTGAATAAGAAACGATTAATGATATCGAAACGATTGAAAGTGAATAAGTATCGGATTATCGAGCTTTCTGTGATCACCTTAATTAAGACACTATTACTTAAAGTGAAAGACCTCGAGATTGGGAATGGTGACTCCTTAGGGGTCGCTACCCTAAGGACGTGGTTTAGTCCACGATTATTCTGATATTTGCTGGTGTGCCTTTGTGCCCTAGCCAGGCCCTATATCTTACTCTTCCTAGCTCTACGGACCTAGTTAGGGGGTATGCA
This sequence comes from Tamarix austromongolica, assembly GCA_039764185.1. Lineage (NCBI taxonomy): Eukaryota > Viridiplantae > Streptophyta > Magnoliopsida > Caryophyllales > Tamaricaceae > Tamarix > Tamarix austromongolica. The sequence continues at coordinate 47,601,073 of CM077816.1, read as the reverse complement.
TACTTATGGATTAGGTGTCCTTGTCGGTAGGGTACTGAGTTAGTTTTATGCACCAGTACGACCAGGGTACCTTTGCGTCCTTGGGTTCATGGTTGAAGGGTACTGAGTAGCTGATATGCACCGGTACGACCGGTGTACCTTTGTGTCCCGGGTTATCGATCTCCCATTCGAGGCAAATAAATATGATTGATGTGCTGATTAAAGAAAGGAAAGATACTATTATTGAAAGTGAAATATTAATGAGCCGGGCCCAGATGATTATGATATTGAGTACCGGTCCATCGGTTATAATAGTGGCCAGGAGCGTTGTGCCCTGGATGATGAGTTATATGTATCCCGGTCCACCGATTATAATAGTGGCCAGAAGCGTTGTGCCCTGGATGATGATTCTTTATATATCCCGATCCACCGGTTATAATAGTGGCTAGGAGCGTTGTACCCTGGATGATGAGTTATCTGTATTCCGGTCCACCGGCAATAATAGTGGGGGTCCCGAGCTCAATAAAATCGGTTATGTATGTGAATAAGATTATGGAAAAATACTAATCACTTATAGCGGAACACCATGTGACTCGGGGCCAGACCGGTCTACCGGCAAATAATAGTGGTCAGGTGCGTTCTGCCCTGTGTGTTTATCTTCCGGTCCACCGGCAATAATAGTGGTCAGAGGCGTTCTGCCCTGAGTGTATACCTTCCGGTCCACCGGCTATAATAGTGGGGTTCTCGCACTCACATGGATATAAAATATGATATTGATGGAACGATGATGGAATAATGGCTTAAGGCCCAAAGTATCGATCGTGACTTATAAAGTATTATGTTTGTTATTGTTATGTATGCACCTCTCATTATTTCTATGTGTAGCTTGCATTATGTGTCGTATGCAGGCCTGTCTTTAAGTGTGGTATTAAATGGTTACTCAGTACCGTAGTACTAAAGGGATTCCCTTTATGGGGCCCCTGCCTATTCAATGGGCAGTGCCCTTGCAGGTTTTTCAGGTGCTACTCAAGTGGGCTACGGGAAAGAGAGTAAGGAGTTATCCGGTATCGTTAGGGTTTTCCCTCCTTCTTCGTTTAATTCCCTGGTTTTGATGTTATGTTGGTACTTTAACCACCATCGGTGGATTTTATTCCTGAAAACGATTTGATGCGCTACTCTGTTTTAAATATGTTGAAGTTCTTGCAATTTACTCTGATTTATGCATGTTGAATGTCTTTCGAATTGTATTTCATTTTCTTAGCCTTAGCACTTGGTACTGGAACGGTATGAGTGAACCGGTCTGGTACTAAGTGTGGCGGTAATACTCCCAAAGTTCACGTTTTATTTATCTACTTCCGCTAATCTTCCTTTTAATTAACGAAATTTTTCAGTAGTGAATTTTGGGGGTGTTACAATTGAGGGGTAGAGGTGACCTCAGCATTGACTTCTTCCTCCTCTCTCCTTGGCATAGTTCTGAGATCAAATGCTTTAATCTTAGGCTCTACTCAGAGTAGTTGGAAGATTTCTTCCACACTAACCTCGCATTACTCCATTTATGAATGCTAATTCTGGTCTAATTTACTTGCATTCCCTAGAGATACCACTTGAAATTTAAAGAATTGGTTAGTAGATCTCAAACAAAATCCATCTGCTTAGCTCAAATTCAAATGGTCAATGGTAGGGTTTTGAGTTAGTTCTTGAACCCTCATTATTTATCTTCAATTAGTTGGTTATAAATAGCCCTAGTCATCCCTACTATGCACCTTTCCTTCAACCACCTAGTTTTTAAAGTCTTGTATTCCCTCTATTCTTTCTACACTTCGAGTATTAACAATTAATCTTAAAATTTTCTAATCCTATTTCTATCTCTCTTATTTTTAAATTTGTAGGCAAGGAAGAGTTAGGTTATAGGAAAAAGGTGGAGTGGTCTAGTTGAGATTTTTCCCTTTTTTCCTTAAGTGGTTTGTTCTTACTTTGTCATGTCTTTAAGTTTGAAAATTTTATAAGGTTTTGGTATATTGTCTGAGTTTAAGATGTTTCTTTTAAGTTTTTAAAATCTAGATTTTCATACAGTTGGAATTTCTGATTTTAAGGAGATTATTCCAGTATCAAGTAAGTGATTATTGCTTTTAAAATTTTTAATAAGTATTCTTGTATGTTAGGTGTTACCTTTAGTTAACTTTTTCATGGTGGAATGAATGAATACAAATTTCATAAGTGATTTAGATGATTAGATGGCATGATTTAAGTAAAAAGCATGAAATTTTGTAAAATAGAATATGATGGTTCCATGATGAGAAGCACATGTTAATATGTTAAAAATAGGTTAGACTATGTTGATACGTAATATGATCTGGTGATGAGTTAGGGAAAACTGATTGACTTGTTAGGTCAAACCAATCAACTACTTCTTAGAATAGTCGATTGGTTGACCGAACCTATCCACTCGTAAGCCTGCAAAGATCTTGGTCTTGCTCTCTACTTAAACCCATCAACTACTTTGGAAAAACCTATTGGATGGTTTATGAACAATGGATTAGTTTACGCAAATCAATCGACTAGTTTGATGAAAGCATGGTTTGGTTAAGTCAAATTGATTGACTGGTCAAAAAATAATCGATTTGTTGAGCCAGACTAATCGATTGGTTCACTGGTTTACATAATTTGTTACTTTTTGGTTAGATCATGCTTTTGTGGTTATGTTTGGAACTATACCATTATTATTAGTAAGGTGGCATATAGACTTTAATATGGATTATTTACCTAATGAAGGGATTAAAAGGGATCAAAATTTATGGTATACATTATGACTAATGTAACGATTATTTGAGTATTTCATTTATGATAAGTGATGATATTAAGAAAAGAGTAATGAGAATCAATATAGACTTGAATTGAAATAATATGGTGGTTAAGAGTAATATTGGCGAAGGACAAATGGATAATCCATATGGTTGGGAAAATGGGAAGAAAAGTATAAATATGGATTAACATGGAAAATTGCCTTGCAGGTATTTGTATAGGCCTTGTATGATCACCATCCTTATGAATAAAATACTAATCACATAAATTAAAAGACAGTAGAGTTGAGTTTGGATCTAGGTTACCCGATCTTTGATTAGCTATTGGGGTTAGTCTTCCTTCGGGCATTTTTGGTGCTTTCAAACTTTCCTTCGTGTGAGATCCTAAGAGTTCTTGCAGTCTCACCTACACTATAAACTAATGAAGTACAAGGGATATCGATACTAAAGGGTCTTATTACCTAGGCGGTTAGCTTCAGCCTAGACTTATGTCCATATTAGTTAGCTTCGGCCTAGACTTATGTCCATTATGGTGATTGGCTTTGACCTGGACTTATATCTACTTAATGATTGGATTTGGCCTATAATTTATGTCCTTTATTTGGATAAGCTTCCTTATTACATGATACTATAGGGTGGTGCACAGTATATGGCTAAGTGATAATAAAAAATGGATAATAAGTAAGTAGCTTGTAAATTAAGAATGATGAGAAAGAGAAGGGTCAATACTTTGTTAGGAATGGTAGTAATGGCATGATTGATTGAAAAGGAATAAATGCTAGGTTATACACTTGGCTAATAATCTTAATGACTAATTGGTTGTGGAATGGAATATTGAATGGATGATTGACTCACTTGTGTCATATGTGGAGAGGTAAATAATTTGACTTAAGGAATTGGATAACTGGGAATGAACCCTAGTGGTTACTTGGATTCTCTTGTTATTATATGTGTAAGTTATTGTGCAATAACAATATGAAACTAAGCATGATGTATTCTACTTTGTTGGAATTGTGCGTGAAAACATATATTCATGCATTTCTACATTTATATATGTCATTATCATGATGCATGCTATAATTTATATTCACATATGGTAAATTGGTATACTTTTGTACATTTATGGAATAACTTAGCTTACTCCATATATTGCGTACTAAAGCATCTATGTGCTTGGTCACCTACTCATTCCCACATGTAGAGGACCATATGTAGGTTTTTGGGGATGACAAGTAAAGGGCATACTTTAGTTGGATCGGGGCTTGAGAGAAAAGATATCTGAAAGGTTGTTGTTGTGATCTATAGCATATTAAATATTTAAATTGGTTTTCATATCCTAATTCATTTAATTATAGCCCCGTACTTTATCTACATGTATTTTGTAATGATTTAGTTTAAGACAATGAGGGTTCTCCAACATAAACACTCTTATAGTTGTTTAATTAAAATTTTATTTCATGCACTCTGCTATTTTAAGTGATTTTATTGGTTTAGCCTTGTATCATACATGGGGTAGGTAGTAGAATTCTATCCTGTGTTAGGTGCAGTGGTAACACTCTATTTTTCTTAGGTGTTTTATGCTTTCTCAAATGTTTTACAAATTTTTTTACTAGTGAAAAATGGGGGTGTTATAGGTTGATTAGGGATTTTCTAAAACATTTTCTAATTTTAGAAAATTGTTAAACTAATACCATAGGGTTTTATCAACGCATTTTATTATAATGCCATACTCTCGCGAATAATTCTAAGCTGATACCACATAATGGTATCGGTCTTGATTTAAAATTCTTCTTTCCTAATTTTTTGACAAGTTTTATTGTTTCAAACCTGGATGCCTGTGAGTGATAGTGAGGTTGGGAATGTGTTATATAGATTGTGCTTATTATTGTGTAAGTCTTAGTACTCGGTAGATCAAATTTTAGCCCTAAAATCTTCCAATTTTTAGGAAGTGATGGCTACTAACTGCTACTACGAGTGTATCGAAAAATTCATGAAGACTATCAAAGCTTGTATGGAGGGCCAAATTTGAGCATCCCAACTTCCATTGGTGCCATTATCTGCACTAACTTCGGTATATTACCTTAGGAGGGTTGGGTGTAACACCTAGTTTTTAAGACTTAAAATTTTCATTTGTAGAGTTAAGCGAGGAAGGTAAAACAATAAAGATGAAGGGTGTTATCGCCATACTTGGTACAATTTCGGTTTCTTCTGTCATTCTCATACCAAGTGCTAAGGCTAAAAGCATTACACTTATATTAATAACATGATTATGGACATTAGAATAGAGAGAACATTAGATAAATACCATGTTAATTAAAAACAACATCAGTAGTTTACAAAAATTAAGAGAGAAACTACAAGAGGACATAAAATTCCAAATATCATCGAAAATAAGATAGCAAAAGAGACATCAGATAGTCCTACTTTCTCAAATCTGAACTACCAGCTTTGGACTGAACTCAGAAGCTGACTTACTAAGTCCATTACCCATTGAATAGGCAGGGTCCCACGAGAATGAACCCTTTACTACAACGATACTGAGCAATCCTTATACCAAACTAATAAGAAAAAACCAACATGGAATACATACAAGGCATTATAGTCAACATGGTACCAGACATATACATATACATACGAGAATTGATATATAATAATCATTTAGATAATCAATTACCATCAAGGTTATATACTATCCATATTCATTCATCTAGAACAACTCAACTTACCAAATGAGCATACTAGAGATGCTCTTTGAAGTATGATTAGAAATAAACTCCAACACAACAACCATAACCTTGAAAACATAACTCCTATCTCAACATAAATCACAAAAGAATACATAACATCATAGGTAAGGTAAGAAGGCACAATACCAACATAGGTATGAAGAAAGCAAGCTCAATTCCAAATCCTTTTCTTTTTCTCTTCTTCGGTGACCTAGACCTGTTTTCGTGGCCCATTCCCATTCCTCCTATTTTTTCCTTCGGTGTGGCCCAAGCCAAACACCGCATTTTTTTCCCTATTGCCGGTCCGGGTTTCTTTCCTTTCTTTTCTCTTCCCCAGCTGGCCATTCTAGCCCTTAATTTCTTCTTCTTCCTTCCTCCCTTCCTAGCCATCATAGCCTATAATTTTCTTCCCCATACTTTGCAGGTATTTCTTCCACCGACAATGCCACTGACTAGCTGATTCTCTCCTCTCTCTCCTCTACTAACTCACCTGTTGTTTGATCCAACCAACACTCCCTCTCTTCTCGCACGAATTTCTTTCTTCCATAGCCAATCACGCCCTGCCACGAGCTGACCTTTGCCAGCCTGCCATCACCTGTCGGAGTGTTCCCACCTACCTTCCCCTATTCTCCCTTCTCCCCTCTAACCTTATCCCCCTCCACAACCCTATAAATACCTCCATAATCTACCTTATATCAAGTTTTTGATCTCCTACCTAGAAAATTCCCCTTGTGCGTCGTCGCCCCTTCATACACCATTACCACCGCCTCAGGCCAACTCCTCCGCCCTCTTTGCCCATCCAAATAATCCTTGCATTTCCCTTTAACTAATTAAACTACCCATATCCCTCAGTTTTCCCTTCATAAGCCACCCTGATTGTGTAAAGTTTCCTCCTCGATCAACCCTTCCTTCCATCTCTACCACCCTTCGTGCTGCCGTCTGCCACCACTTCCGCCATTGCCACTACCTCATTTAGCTTCCAATAGCCCCTACAGACCCTCCTCTATCTCCCCTACCTTTCTTTTCCCCTTCCTCCCTCTCATCCTCTCTTTCTCTTCTTCTTCCCCATTCGGCTGCCACCACCGCCATCGTGCGTTGCCACTTTTGGCTATGCCACCACCCTCATTCTATTCCTCTCCTTCTAGACACCCATAACCACCCTTACTGCTACCCTCTTTCTCTTTCTTTTTTTCCTAGCCCTCGACTTTTCTCTTTTTCTTCTCTTTTTTTCGGCCACTACTACTATTGCCGTGCACCACCGCCAGTGCCGCCTATCACCACTAGCCTAAGGTGGAACCGTAAACCCTCTCAACCCTTTTTCCCTATTTAATTAAGCTTATTTTATTTTATTTCAATTTTTAACCTATTATTCAATTATTATTATTATTAGGTTCATTATTATTATTATTATTATTATTATTATTATTATTATTATTATTATTATTATTATTATTATTATTATTATTATTATTATTATTATTATTATTATTATTATTATTATTATTATTTCTTATTAGGGCTGAATTTGACTTATTATTATTATTATTATTTATTTAGAGGGTTGAAGCCCTACTTTATTTATGTAATTTTAATACTACTACTTTACTACTACTACTATTATTATTATTAATATTGTCATTGTTATTATCTTTAGTAACTTTGTTATTATTATTTTTAGTATCATTATTATTATTATTAGGGTAAACTCTTCAACCTTATATTATCAATTTTTATAATATTACTATTATTTCCTATATCTTTAACAAAGTTAGTAATTAGTTAATATCATTTTTATTAATATGTTATTATTTTATCAGAAATCTAGTCTTAGAATAAGTTAGTATTTAATAGTATTTTTGGTAGGAGGGAATCTAATTTTAGCTTTTCCCTTATATAGGTGAAACCAGTCAAAGCCCTAAGGGGATGTAGGAGCGTGCTCCAAGATCGGTGTCATTTTAGGTAAGGGTTTTACTAAGGCCTTATGTGTGTTGATGTGCATTATATGCTTTGTATGTTATGCATCCTATGTTTATCATTGTAATTATTTCATGTGTGGTATGACGTGGAGTTGAAGTATGTGTTCTATGTTATTATATGGCATGTGTACTATGTGTATGTGATAAAATATTATGGTATATGATGATTGGTTTATGACCCTTTAGACATGGATGTGAGGATGTATAAAAGTGGTATTGTGCGGGAAAAAGGTTGAAAATGGAAAATGGAAAATGAGTTGACTAAAGGGGAGTAAGTTGACTAAAAGGGAAATGAGTTGACCATGGGATGTGAGTTGACTTAAATATGTTAATGATCTAGTAGTGGAAGAAGAATAGGGGGTGAGAGTGAAATAAAGGAATGGGATAATCTAAATTAGAGTTTTTGTATGGATGGACTTAGGGTTTTGCATGGTAGATTTTATAGTCTTGCATGGGAGAATCTAAACTAGGGTTTGGTATGGATGGACTTAGGGTTTTGCATGGCCGATTCTATGGTGTTGCATGGAAGAATCTAGTCTAGGGTTTTGTATTGATTGAATCTAGGGTTTGGTATAGATGAATCTAGGATTTTGCATGGAGGAATCTAGGGTTTTGCATGGATGGATCTAGGGTTTGCATGGTTGAATCTAGGGTTTCACATGGGAATTTTAGGGTTTTGCATGAAAAGTTTGAAAGGTTACATAGAATGTGTGAAGTCTACATAGAAGTGAAATTTGCGTATGGATAGTTAATTTGGGGTGTGAGGAAGGTAATGTAAGTGTTGTTTGGGTGTTTGAACACTTTGTATGAAAAATAGTATGTGGAGCAATATAAGGGTATATAGGAGACCAAGCTAGGGTTTGGTGTAAAGAATTAGGATTCAGTGTGGCTACTTAGGGTTTTTGTGGTAGCACGTGTACTTGGTAACTAAAGTGTAATGATGAGGGTAGAATCTATGAGTTGAGATTTATGGAGTGTTAAAATGATTTGGGTTGTGTGAGGTGGAGTAGGATGGGCCACTTAGACCTAAATTAGGGTTTCTAGAGAAAAATCCTAGAGTAAGGAAGTAAGTGGACTTGGAGACGTGTAGTAGTGGGCCTTGACCCACATACATTGGGAATGGACTTCTAGTGTGAGTTAGAGTATAGAGGAAAGGTTATTGGGCAAGTTAGGAGGTGCAGGGTTCTCATGATATGGTACGGGTCTTTTGAAAGATAAGTGTAGAGGGAGTGAGTCATACATGTCTAGGGTAAAGTTTCAGAATAAGGCACCGTAATACATTAATTATTTAAAATATAAGATTGTTGAGCTAGACCCAGACAGATCTACTAGTAAATAATAGTGGTTAGGGCATGATATCCTATATGTGACCGGTCCACTGGCGAATAATAGTGGTTAAGCATTATACCTGTGCATTTTCGGTTCACCGGCTATAATAGTGGGGGATTTCGTGCTCAAAAAATCGAACATAATTGTGTTAAGATAGAGGAAAGACATTAAATACTTATAGTGAAACACCATGAGAGTCGGGGCCAAATCGGTCCACTTACGAATAATAGTGGTCAGGAGCTTTATGCACTGTATGTTTTTGATCCACCAGCAATAATAGTGGTCAGGAGCTATGTGCCCTGTATGTATCCAGTCCACTAGCTATAATAGTGGGGTTCCCGTACTCACATGAATTTGATAAAAAGCATGTTGTGAATCGATTTCCGATCATAAATTAATTAAGTAATTATTTCGAATTATAAATGGGCCTTTATGTATTTACTCGAATTATTGTACGATATTATATTATCATGATGGACTATAAGCTCTTTTTATTTTTCTGTATGGTTTATGTTATTTTATGCTTTGGCCTTAGTGCACCAGTTACCTTACTCAGTATGTAGCGTATTGATCACCCTTTTCATGGGTGCTGCTGATTCCTATGAGTTGTACACCCTTCTGACTTTGCATAGGTGGGTGAGAAATCAGGCGAAGCTGAGTGTTGAGCATGTTTTGGCTCCAAGTTCGAGAGTAGCGTAGCCAGATTCACTCTTTATATGATTTTATTTCTTTCTGTTATTTCTTTTGTATCATATTGACCCTTTTATGATTCATACTTGTATTGAGTATTTTAAATGAACTTTTTATCGGTTGTAAGCTTATTTTTCTTTTGGATATGAATTACAATTCTTTACTCGTACTTTGATTTTTAATGTTATGATCTTTCTAGTTCTTTTATGAACTCTTGGTTTGAGTTTAATGTCAATCTTTTCTTAGCCCTAGCACTTAGTACTGAAACGGTTGGATAAAACTGGTTTGGTACTAAGTGTGGCGGTAATATCCCTAGAATTTATAGGTTTTAAATTTTAAATTCTTCTGGTTTTTTTTTTTTAAAAAAATAGTGAATTTTGAAGTGTTACACTATACATGTAGGAAGAAGAGAGGGAGGAGGAAGGTGGTGGTGCACTAGAGATTTGGGTGGATGAATGTAGGGGGTTGGGTTTGGCTTGGGCAAGGGTGTTGAATTAGAGAAGGGGTTGTTTGGTTGACAAGGCTGTGAAGGGGAGGTAACAACGAGAGGGGGAGTCAGGGGTTGTTTTGTTCTTAGAGGAGATTAGTGTTTTTGTGTTTGTGTTTACGTATATAGATGCATATGCAAGTAGGTTGAGTGTATTGAGATAATGAAGGAGATTGGGAGAGTGTTTGGGGAAGAAGATTGGGGCATGGTAGAGGGGTAGAATGGGGGTAAAATGGTAGGGTAGGGTAGAATTTTATTTATTTAGTTTTAGGTTTAATTTGGATAGATTAGGGTATTAAGTCGAAAAATATATTGAAAAAAATAATTTTGATTAGGATAGGTTTAATAGAATAGGGAAAGGCAAAATAATTGAGGATAAATTTTATGAAATTTACTCCAAGCTATGGGTCATGGTTATAAAAAAAAATAATTAGGCTAAGGTTTAAGAGTTAGTTTTGAATAAAAAGGCCAAACACTTAAAAACAAAGGATATGAAATTTTGGGAAGTTACATTGGGCATCATCACTTTCCAATCTTTGAAAGCTAGGAGGATCCCAACATTATTATTATTATTATTATTATTATTATTATTATTATTATTATTATTATTATTATTATTATTATTATTATTATTATTATTATTATTATTATTTAATGTAGGGTTGAAACCCTATTTCACATTATTTTTTATTAATACCCTTATTTTTAATATTATTATTATCATTATTATTATAATTATTAATATTGTTATTACTATTAATTAATTATTATTTTTGTTAATATTATTATTATTATTTCGGTGAAGGGTCGAAGCCCTTATTTCATATTATTTCAAATTATACCATGTATAATAATAATTATTATTATTATTATTATTGTTGTTGTTGTTGTTGTTGTTGTTGTTGTTGTTGTTGTTGTTGTTATTATCATTATTATCATTTTTAGTATCATTATTATTATTAGGGTAAAATCTTCAAACCTTATATTATCATCTTTTCCAATACTAGTATTATTAGTTTTATACTTAGCAAAATTAGTATTTATTTAGTATTACTACTATTATATTATTATTTTATCGATAACCCTAATCTTAGAATAAAATTGAAAATATTAGTATTTTTGGTAGGAGGGAACCTAATCCTAAGTTTTTCCTCTTATATGTGGGACTAGTCAAAACCCTAAAGAGGCGTAGGAGTGTGCTCCAAGACCGATGTCGTATTAGGCAAGCATGTAGCTAAGGCCTTATGTGTGTTATGTGCCTTATATGTTTTGTACGCCATGTATCATGACGTGTTATGTATCTTATGCTTATCATTATAACTATTTGATGTGTAGTGTGGCTTGGAGTTGAGGTATGCCCATGTGTTAATTTATGGCACATGTAAAATATATATAAGCTATGATTATGATGTGATGTGTTATGGCCCTTTAGGATATGCATACTAGGTTATGTAATTTAATGATATAGGGTGAAAGGATGAAAAGGAAAAGGGGAATAAGTTGACCAAGAGATGTGGGTTTGACCTAAATATTTCATGATCCATGAGTAGAAGAATCTAGGGTTTCACATGGAAGAATCTAGCGTTTTGCTTGGAAGAGTCTAGGGTTTGCATGGGAGAATCTATGGTTGTCCATGGGAGAATTAAGTGTTTTACATAGGAGAATCAAGGGTTTTGGATGGGAGAATCTATGGTTGTGCATGGGAGCATCTAGGGTTTTGCATGAAGGAATCTAGGGTTTTGCATGGGAGTTTTAGGGTTTTGCATGAAAAAGTTCGAAGGGTTGCATGGGATATATAAAGTCTGCATGGGGGTGAATTTTACGTATGGAAAGTTGATTTGGGGTGTGAGGAAGGTAATGGAAGAGTTGTTTGGGTAATTAGGAGCTTTCGGCGAAAAATAGTATGTGGGATAATATAACGGTGCATAGGAGACCGAGCTAGTGTTTGGGAGGAAACCTTAATATGAGATGGTTGTAAAAATAAGAAATAAATGAGAGTGAGTGGAGTACGAGATGAGGATGGAAATTATCATGTGAGGGGTGGGCATGATTAGCATGGAAAAATAGGAAGTGGAAGGTAAGAAATAGAGGGGTAACATGTGGAAATGAGGAAGCAGGGGTTTGGTGTGGCCAGTTAGGGTTTGATGTGGTTACCTAGGGTTTCGTAGTCACACGTGCAATGGGAAAGTGAATCGTATTGTTGAGGGTTGAATCTAAGGGCTATGATGAGTAGGGTGTTATAATAATATGGGCTTTTGAAGTAGAGTAGAATGGGCCACATAAGCCTAAATTAGGGTTTCTCGATAAAACCCTAGAGTGAGAAAGTGAGGGGACTTGGAGGTGTAAGGTAGTGGGCCTTGACCCACATACTTAGGAGTTGGAATTCTAATATAAGCTAGGGTAAGGAGGAAAGGATGATGGGGCAAGTTAGGAGGTGCAGGAGTCTCATGATATGGGACAGGTTCTTTTGGAGGATAAGCGTAGAGGGAGTTAGTCATGCATGTCTAGGGCAAAATGTTTTGAATAAGACATTGTAAACCATTAATTATGTAAAGTGGAAGATTTTTGAGCCGAGCCCAAACCGGTCTACCGACATATAATAGTGGTTTGGGCATTTTGCCCTATAAGTGATTGATCCACCGGTGAATGATAGTGGTCAGGCACATTATGCCTGTATTTTTCCGTTCCACCGGCTATAATAGTGGGGGATTCCGTGCTCAACAAACTAAACTTAATTGTACTAAGACATGGGAAAGACACTAAGTACTTATAGTGAACCACCATGAGAGTTGGGGCTAGACTGATCCACCGGAAATAATAGTGGTTAGGAGCTTTATGCCTTGTATGTTTTCGGTCCACCGGCAATAATAGTGGTTAAGAGATTTATGCCCTATATGTTTCCGGTCCACTAGCTATAATAGTGGGGTTCCCTCACTTGCATAGAATGATAAAAAAAGTATGGTGTAAAATGAGCATTGATCAAAGATTAACTAATCAGTTTATCGGGACTATAATTTGGCCTTTATTTATTTATCTGAAGTGATATCATGTTGTTGTATTATCATGCTTAGATTGTGTTTCTTTTTGTGTATTGGCATTAGTGCACGGTTACCTTACTCAATACATAGCGTACTGACCATCCATTTCATGGGTGTTGCTCGTTCCCACACGTAGAAGGCCCTTCTGACTTTGTGTAGGTGGGTGATTCTTATTTCAATGCTTTCGATGTTCATGAGGCCTCAAGCGGGGTTGAGTGCTAAGTTCGGACTTGGCACGAAGATCGAGAGTGGCATGGTCGGATTTCCCTTATATGATTTTCTAATTATGTTTTGAGTTTCCTAGATTTATCTTTTACTATTTGTAAACTTATTTCCTCTTAAGGAACTTTGACTATGTATGCTGGTTTATAACTCTTTGACTTTGCACTCTGAATTCTATCTTATAATCATTTAATGCTTATTTGAATTCTTATTTAGATTCGATTTATATTGATCATTAAATTTCTTTTAGCCTTAACACTTGGTACTAGAATGGTCGGAGTGAACCGATCTAGTACTAAGTGTGGTGGTAACATTTCCGAAATTCACATGTTGTAATTTAATTGCTTCTGTTTAAAAAATAATAATAAATTTTGCGGTATTATAGTTCTAGGCTTAAAATAAAACATAAGTGTGAAGCCTATATTTTATGTTATAATCTAAAAATCCAATCAACCTATATGACAATCCCTAATATTAGCCATAATATAATTATTGGAATCCCTTTCATAAATCTAATTACCCCATACAAAGTATACTATACTGGCATAACCTTCAAAATGAAAGACATAAAAAATTCTTTCTCACTCCTTGAAATACTTAAAGCTAAAAATATAAATATTCTAAAAGCTAAATCCATTTATGAAAACCAAATCAATCTTCTAATTCAAAACAAGCAAACTAATCTTTATTTTATCAAAAAATGAATTTTTCTAACAAAAATTCAAAATTAAATAGGAATCAAGAATACAAAAACCAAGATCACTAGCCTCCAAAAGAAAATTAAACAATAAATTTGTGCTGATCTTTCTGACACCTTATGGGAAAAAAGCAACATATTATTGATTTTCCCTATTAATATTCCTTCCTTGAAAAAAGTATCCTTACAAAAGCCAGACCAATCCAAATGAATGCAGATCTAGGAAACCACTACTGGATTGAGATCACATTTCTTGGTAGAAAACACCTAATCTAAAATTTTAGATCTCACTGATATTACACAAAGTTTTATGTCAATAAATAGTCCGATTTGAACGAGAAACTCCTTTTCTCATCGTAAATTACAATTCCCTTTATACTTCTCTCAAATGGATTAGATACCCCATTCCCAACAAAAGAGATCTTCTTCAAAAACTCTTTTGAAGTATCAGTTTTTCCAAATTTGATTTGAAATTGGGGCTTTGGGAAAGCTAGATCTCTCCTAAATATCGGTACAAGAAAGCTTTAACTATTCCTTTTAGCCATTATCAATGGAATGTCATGCTTTTTAGGTTTGAAAATGTACCTTCCGAGTTCTAATGAATCATAAATGACATATTTCATTCTTACTCAAATATCTTTATTGTTTATATCGACGATCTCCTTATATTTTCCCATTCCTTAGATCAACACTTTAAAAATATTAAAACATTATTTTCTGTCATCAAAAGAAATGGTCTTTTTGTTTCAAAGTACAAGGTCTTCCTCTTCCAAACCCATATTAGATTCTTAGGTCACTACATCTCGCAAGGTACTATTACTCTAATTGAAAGGTCTCTTGATTTTGCATCAAAGTTGCATGAAAAAATCCTAGATAAAAAAATTACAAAGGTTCCTTGGAAGCCTAAATTATGTCTTAGATTTCTATCCAAATATTAATAGATTAATAAAACCTCTCCATGATCCACTTAAGAAAACCCCTCTCCCATGGATCCAAGAACATACCCAAATTGTCAAACACATCAAGACCTAGGTCAAAAATATCCCGTATCTTCATCTTATTGATCCAAAACTTCTAGAGATTGTTGAGGCTGATGTCTCTGACATCGGCTATGGTGGCATCCTCAAATCATAACTTGACATACATAATAAAATGATAACATATTAAATAAATGATACGTACAATTATTGTAAGTTAAGTTCTATGTACAAGTAATATGTTATATGATTTATGCACACATATCTAGGATTTTGTTAGAATATTCGTCCTTGTCAAGTTATGATTTGAATGCCATAATAAATATCTCATGATAGACGGTATAATTTATGTGCGAGCATGCTATGATTGTTTAGACCTAGAATCCTACTAGGGTTTTATATTTTTCAAGTAACATGACATACATAATAAAATGATAACATATTAAATAAATGATACGTACAATTATTGTAAGTTAAGTTCTATGTACAAGTAATATGTTATATGATTTATGCACACATATCTAGGATTTTGTTAGAATATTCGTCCTTGTCAAGTTATGATTTGAATGCCATAATAAATATCTCATGATTACTAATGCGTGATAGTTAGGGTTATTATAATTGTGTGAGGTGGAGTAGGATGGGCCACTTAGACCTAAATTAGGGTTTCTAGAGAAAAATCCTAGAGTAAGGAAGTAAGTGGACTTGGAGACGTGTAGTAGTGGGCCTTGACCCACATACATTGGGAATGGACTTCTAGTGTGAGTTAGAGTATAGAGGAAAGGTTATTGGGCAAGTTAGGAGGTGCAGGGTTCTCATGATATGGTACGGGTCTTTTGAAAGATAAGTGTAGAGGGAGTGAGTCATACATGTCTAGGGTAAAGTTTCAGAATAAGGCACCGTAATACATTAATTATTTAAAATATAAGATTGTTGAGCTAGACCCAGACAGATCTACTAGTAAATAATAGTGGTTAGGGCATGATATCCTATATGTGACCGGTCCACTGGCGAATAATAGTGGTTAAGCATTATACCTGTGCATTTTCGGTTCACCGGCTATAATAGTGGGGGATTTCGTGCTCAAAAAATCGAACATAATTGTGTTAAGATAGAGGAAAGACATTAAATACTTATAGTGAAACACCATGAGAGTCGGGGCCAAATCGGTCCACTTACGAATAATAGTGGTCAGGAGCTTTATGCACTGTATGTTTTTGATCCACCAGCAATAATAGTGGTCAGGAGCTATGTGCCCTGTATGTATCCAGTCCACTAGCTATAATAGTGGGGTTCCCGTACTCACATGAATTTGATAAAAAGCATGTTGTGAATCGATTTCCGATCATAAATTAATTAAGTAATTATTTCGAATTATAAATGGGCCTTTATGTATTTACTCGAATTATTGTACGATATTATATTATCATGATGGACTATAAGCTCTTTTTATTTTTCTGTATGGTTTATGTTATTTTATGCTTTGGCCTTAGTGCACCAGTTACCTTACTCAGTATGTAGCGTATTGATCACCCTTTTCATGGGTGCTGCTGATTCCTATGAGTTGTACACCCTTCTGACTTTGCATAGGTGGGTGAGAAATCAGGCGAAGCTGAGTGTTGAGCATGTTTTGGCTCCAAGTTCGAGAGTAGCGTAGCCAGATTCACTCTTTATATGATTTTATTTCTTTCTGTTATTTCTTTTGTATCATATTGACCCTTTTATGATTCATACTTGTATTGA
Organism: Tamarix austromongolica; assembly: GCA_039764185.1. Lineage (NCBI taxonomy): Eukaryota > Viridiplantae > Streptophyta > Magnoliopsida > Caryophyllales > Tamaricaceae > Tamarix > Tamarix austromongolica. The sequence goes on along the minus strand of CM077816.1, from coordinate 47,584,408 downwards.
GTATTTTAAATGAACTTTTTATCGGTTGTAAGCTTATTTTTCTTTTGGATATGAATTACAATTCTTTACTCGTACTTTGATTTTTAATGTTATGATCTTTCTAGTTCTTTTATGAACTCTTGGTTTGAGTTTAATGTCAATCTTTTCTTAGCCCTAGCACTTAGTACTGAAACGGTTGGATAAAACTGGTTTGGTACTAAGTGTGGCGGTAATATCCCTAGAATTTATAGGTTTTAAATTTTAAATTCTTCTGGTTTTTTTTTTTTAAAAAAATAGTGAATTTTGAAGTGTTACACTATACATGTAGGAAGAAGAGAGGGAGGAGGAAGGTGGTGGTGCACTAGAGATTTGGGTGGATGAATGTAGGGGGTTGGGTTTGGCTTGGGCAAGGGTGTTGAATTAGAGAAGGGGTTGTTTGGTTGACAAGGCTGTGAAGGGGAGGTAACAACGAGAGGGGGAGTCAGGGGTTGTTTTGTTCTTAGAGGAGATTAGTGTTTTTGTGTTTGTGTTTACGTATATAGATGCATATGCAAGTAGGTTGAGTGTATTGAGATAATGAAGGAGATTGGGAGAGTGTTTGGGGAAGAAGATTGGGGCATGGTAGAGGGGTAGAATGGGGGTAAAATGGTAGGGTAGGGTAGAATTTTATTTATTTAGTTTTAGGTTTAATTTGGATAGATTAGGGTATTAAGTCGAAAAATATATTGAAAAAAATAATTTTGATTAGGATAGGTTTAATAGAATAGGGAAAGGCAAAATAATTGAGGATAAATTTTATGAAATTTACTCCAAGCTATGGGTCATGGTTATAAAAAAAAATAATTAGGCTAAGGTTTAAGAGTTAGTTTTGAATAAAAAGGCCAAACACTTAAAAACAAAGGATATGAAATTTTGGGAAGTTACATTGGGCATCATCACTTTCCAATCTTTGAAAGCTAGGAGGATCCCAACATTATTATTATTATTATTATTATTATTATTATTATTATTATTATTATTATTATTATTATTATTATTATTATTATTATTATTATTATTATTATTTAATGTAGGGTTGAAACCCTATTTCACATTATTTTTTATTAATACCCTTATTTTTAATATTATTATTATCATTATTATTATAATTATTAATATTGTTATTACTATTAATTAATTATTATTTTTGTTAATATTATTATTATTATTTCGGTGAAGGGTCGAAGCCCTTATTTCATATTATTTCAAATTATACCATGTATAATAATAATTATTATTATTATTATTATTGTTGTTGTTGTTGTTGTTGTTGTTGTTGTTGTTGTTGTTGTTGTTGTTATTATCATTATTATCATTTTTAGTATCATTATTATTATTAGGGTAAAATCTTCAAACCTTATATTATCATCTTTTCCAATACTAGTATTATTAGTTTTATACTTAGCAAAATTAGTATTTATTTAGTATTACTACTATTATATTATTATTTTATCGATAACCCTAATCTTAGAATAAAATTGAAAATATTAGTATTTTTGGTAGGAGGGAACCTAATCCTAAGTTTTTCCTCTTATATGTGGGACTAGTCAAAACCCTAAAGAGGCGTAGGAGTGTGCTCCAAGACCGATGTCGTATTAGGCAAGCATGTAGCTAAGGCCTTATGTGTGTTATGTGCCTTATATGTTTTGTACGCCATGTATCATGACGTGTTATGTATCTTATGCTTATCATTATAACTATTTGATGTGTAGTGTGGCTTGGAGTTGAGGTATGCCCATGTGTTAATTTATGGCACATGTAAAATATATATAAGCTATGATTATGATGTGATGTGTTATGGCCCTTTAGGATATGCATACTAGGTTATGTAATTTAATGATATAGGGTGAAAGGATGAAAAGGAAAAGGGGAATAAGTTGACCAAGAGATGTGGGTTTGACCTAAATATTTCATGATCCATGAGTAGAAGAATCTAGGGTTTCACATGGAAGAATCTAGCGTTTTGCTTGGAAGAGTCTAGGGTTTGCATGGGAGAATCTATGGTTGTCCATGGGAGAATTAAGTGTTTTACATAGGAGAATCAAGGGTTTTGGATGGGAGAATCTATGGTTGTGCATGGGAGCATCTAGGGTTTTGCATGAAGGAATCTAGGGTTTTGCATGGGAGTTTTAGGGTTTTGCATGAAAAAGTTCGAAGGGTTGCATGGGATATATAAAGTCTGCATGGGGGTGAATTTTACGTATGGAAAGTTGATTTGGGGTGTGAGGAAGGTAATGGAAGAGTTGTTTGGGTAATTAGGAGCTTTCGGCGAAAAATAGTATGTGGGATAATATAACGGTGCATAGGAGACCGAGCTAGTGTTTGGGAGGAAACCTTAATATGAGATGGTTGTAAAAATAAGAAATAAATGAGAGTGAGTGGAGTACGAGATGAGGATGGAAATTATCATGTGAGGGGTGGGCATGATTAGCATGGAAAAATAGGAAGTGGAAGGTAAGAAATAGAGGGGTAACATGTGGAAATGAGGAAGCAGGGGTTTGGTGTGGCCAGTTAGGGTTTGATGTGGTTACCTAGGGTTTCGTAGTCACACGTGCAATGGGAAAGTGAATCGTATTGTTGAGGGTTGAATCTAAGGGCTATGATGAGTAGGGTGTTATAATAATATGGGCTTTTGAAGTAGAGTAGAATGGGCCACATAAGCCTAAATTAGGGTTTCTCGATAAAACCCTAGAGTGAGAAAGTGAGGGGACTTGGAGGTGTAAGGTAGTGGGCCTTGACCCACATACTTAGGAGTTGGAATTCTAATATAAGCTAGGGTAAGGAGGAAAGGATGATGGGGCAAGTTAGGAGGTGCAGGAGTCTCATGATATGGGACAGGTTCTTTTGGAGGATAAGCGTAGAGGGAGTTAGTCATGCATGTCTAGGGCAAAATGTTTTGAATAAGACATTGTAAACCATTAATTATGTAAAGTGGAAGATTTTTGAGCCGAGCCCAAACCGGTCTACCGACATATAATAGTGGTTTGGGCATTTTGCCCTATAAGTGATTGATCCACCGGTGAATGATAGTGGTCAGGCACATTATGCCTGTATTTTTCCGTTCCACCGGCTATAATAGTGGGGGATTCCGTGCTCAACAAACTAAACTTAATTGTACTAAGACATGGGAAAGACACTAAGTACTTATAGTGAACCACCATGAGAGTTGGGGCTAGACTGATCCACCGGAAATAATAGTGGTTAGGAGCTTTATGCCTTGTATGTTTTCGGTCCACCGGCAATAATAGTGGTTAAGAGATTTATGCCCTATATGTTTCCGGTCCACTAGCTATAATAGTGGGGTTCCCTCACTTGCATAGAATGATAAAAAAAGTATGGTGTAAAATGAGCATTGATCAAAGATTAACTAATCAGTTTATCGGGACTATAATTTGGCCTTTATTTATTTATCTGAAGTGATATCATGTTGTTGTATTATCATGCTTAGATTGTGTTTCTTTTTGTGTATTGGCATTAGTGCACGGTTACCTTACTCAATACATAGCGTACTGACCATCCATTTCATGGGTGTTGCTCGTTCCCACACGTAGAAGGCCCTTCTGACTTTGTGTAGGTGGGTGATTCTTATTTCAATGCTTTCGATGTTCATGAGGCCTCAAGCGGGGTTGAGTGCTAAGTTCGGACTTGGCACGAAGATCGAGAGTGGCATGGTCGGATTTCCCTTATATGATTTTCTAATTATGTTTTGAGTTTCCTAGATTTATCTTTTACTATTTGTAAACTTATTTCCTCTTAAGGAACTTTGACTATGTATGCTGGTTTATAACTCTTTGACTTTGCACTCTGAATTCTATCTTATAATCATTTAATGCTTATTTGAATTCTTATTTAGATTCGATTTATATTGATCATTAAATTTCTTTTAGCCTTAACACTTGGTACTAGAATGGTCGGAGTGAACCGATCTAGTACTAAGTGTGGTGGTAACATTTCCGAAATTCACATGTTGTAATTTAATTGCTTCTGTTTAAAAAATAATAATAAATTTTGCGGTATTATAGTTCTAGGCTTAAAATAAAACATAAGTGTGAAGCCTATATTTTATGTTATAATCTAAAAATCCAATCAACCTATATGACAATCCCTAATATTAGCCATAATATAATTATTGGAATCCCTTTCATAAATCTAATTACCCCATACAAAGTATACTATACTGGCATAACCTTCAAAATGAAAGACATAAAAAATTCTTTCTCACTCCTTGAAATACTTAAAGCTAAAAATATAAATATTCTAAAAGCTAAATCCATTTATGAAAACCAAATCAATCTTCTAATTCAAAACAAGCAAACTAATCTTTATTTTATCAAAAAATGAATTTTTCTAACAAAAATTCAAAATTAAATAGGAATCAAGAATACAAAAACCAAGATCACTAGCCTCCAAAAGAAAATTAAACAATAAATTTGTGCTGATCTTTCTGACACCTTATGGGAAAAAAGCAACATATTATTGATTTTCCCTATTAATATTCCTTCCTTGAAAAAAGTATCCTTACAAAAGCCAGACCAATCCAAATGAATGCAGATCTAGGAAACCACTACTGGATTGAGATCACATTTCTTGGTAGAAAACACCTAATCTAAAATTTTAGATCTCACTGATATTACACAAAGTTTTATGTCAATAAATAGTCCGATTTGAACGAGAAACTCCTTTTCTCATCGTAAATTACAATTCCCTTTATACTTCTCTCAAATGGATTAGATACCCCATTCCCAACAAAAGAGATCTTCTTCAAAAACTCTTTTGAAGTATCAGTTTTTCCAAATTTGATTTGAAATTGGGGCTTTGGGAAAGCTAGATCTCTCCTAAATATCGGTACAAGAAAGCTTTAACTATTCCTTTTAGCCATTATCAATGGAATGTCATGCTTTTTAGGTTTGAAAATGTACCTTCCGAGTTCTAATGAATCATAAATGACATATTTCATTCTTACTCAAATATCTTTATTGTTTATATCGACGATCTCCTTATATTTTCCCATTCCTTAGATCAACACTTTAAAAATATTAAAACATTATTTTCTGTCATCAAAAGAAATGGTCTTTTTGTTTCAAAGTACAAGGTCTTCCTCTTCCAAACCCATATTAGATTCTTAGGTCACTACATCTCGCAAGGTACTATTACTCTAATTGAAAGGTCTCTTGATTTTGCATCAAAGTTGCATGAAAAAATCCTAGATAAAAAAATTACAAAGGTTCCTTGGAAGCCTAAATTATGTCTTAGATTTCTATCCAAATATTAATAGATTAATAAAACCTCTCCATGATCCACTTAAGAAAACCCCTCTCCCATGGATCCAAGAACATACCCAAATTGTCAAACACATCAAGACCTAGGTCAAAAATATCCCGTATCTTCATCTTATTGATCCAAAACTTCTAGAGATTGTTGAGGCTGATGTCTCTGACATCGGCTATGGTGGCATCCTCAAATCATAACTTGACATACATAATAAAATGATAACATATTAAATAAATGATACGTACAATTATTGTAAGTTAAGTTCTATGTACAAGTAATATGTTATATGATTTATGCACACATATCTAGGATTTTGTTAGAATATTCGTCCTTGTCAAGTTATGATTTGAATGCCATAATAAATATCTCATGATAGACGGTATAATTTATGTGCGAGCATGCTATGATTGTTTAGACCTAGAATCCTACTAGGGTTTTATATTTTTCAAGTAACATGACATACATAATAAAATGATAACATATTAAATAAATGATACGTACAATTATTGTAAGTTAAGTTCTATGTACAAGTAATATGTTATATGATTTATGCACACATATCTAGGATTTTGTTAGAATATTCGTCCTTGTCAAGTTATGATTTGAATGCCATAATAAATATCTCATGATTACTAATGCGTGATAGTTAGGGTTATTAAAATGATAACATATTAAATAAATGATACGTACAATCATAATTTTATTATAATAACCCTAACTATCACGCATTAGTAATCATGAGATATTTATTATGGCATTCAAATCATAACTTGACAAGGACGAATATTCTAACAAAATCCTAGATATGTGTGCATAAATCATATAACATATTACTTGTACATAGAACTTAACTTACAATAATTGTACGTATCATTTATTTAATATGTTATCATTTTATTATGTATGTCATGTTACTTGAAAAATATAAAACCCTAGTAGGATTCTAGGTCTAAAGAAGTCCTACAAAATGATGTCCAAAACATTACTTTGAAAACAAATATTTGCCATGTGGTAAGTCATTCTATTAGTCTATAATTATGACATAGAGTTTATCATAGGAGATTTAAGTTCCATCCCTGATTTTCTAGCTAGAGAATTTATCCAGGTACAACCTTGACATGGCTCCCAAAAAGAAAGGAAAACAACCCATCTCCCAACCCCTATCACAAAATTCTATCAAAACTTGGTACGAGGCCACAGTCAAAGAAGAGGAAGATCTCTTTGCCTCACATATTCCCCCTTCTAACACATAACATGAGGCACAAAATTAGATAGAAACCCTTATAAAATCACTTGACGTATTCTTAGCACTACAAATATTACAAAGTATCCTATTTCTATCTATAAGTATAATTTCTTCCACTATTTTAAAAATCAAGGAGGGTCCTTCTTTCCAAAAACCCCCTTCTCCAAAATTTATTTCAAAATCTTCTTCTACAAATCTTGTAATTTTAACAAATCCCTATTCAAAACATATTGTTCAAAAATAGAAAAGTTTTCAAAAAAATTCTAGTTATTTTCAAAAAACTGATTTTCAAATAATAAAAAATTGTTAAGAAGGTTTGTGTTATCCTAAACCGTTTCTCTCCCTTCAAAAACTCTTCTTTGGGTGGTGTTTTAAACCATGGGATTCACACAAACAAGAGCTATATTACATGGCAATCTAAGATTACACTAGTTTTGCCACTTTCAAACACTTTTCTCACCATGAGACTCTAAATGAATGGGCATATTCCTCTTGAAAAATCCATAAATTTCTCCTACCTTCTGATTATGGCAAAATCCTTAAAATCCAAAATGGCTCCCAGATACATAGAAAACCTCACAAAGCTTCCCCGCACCTTTAATTATTAGGACTTCTAACAAGTATAGTATAATAACTTTTTCTCACAAAACAATCGAAAAAGTCATTCATCGCTATTATTTTTTCCAAGCATTTGCATTAGTTAATCTCCTAATCAGGTTTATCAAATGGTGGAAAGATTTTGATTCTTTACCTAAAATTCTACCTCTATTGGTATCTAAAGCCCTTGATTATTTCATAACCCTTTTTAGTCCTAATCCTAGAGATAAATAATTACCTCCCTTATTCCATTTTTATTCTAGGTTTTTCTATCCTTGGTTTTTCTCTTGGATGGTTAATCACTAAAACAATGATAGGATGTCCACCATAATTTTACTTTATAAGGTCTAATGGTGGAATAAATTCTAAGTCTTTTATAAATTCTCGAAACGGTCCATCCAAATCTGGGCCAAAATACAGAAATTGGTCAAAATAATCTCCCAAGTCCCTCTTGATCCTTCTTAAACCAAATTTCTTGCACAAAAATCCTATACAGTTGCCAAACTTGATGTTGTGAAAACCCAAGATGAATATCTCGCCATCATTTGCTAAATCCTTTCTTAAAACAAATCTTTGTCATCCTCTTCATCATCAGTTTCCCTCATCAACTATGGTGATGATAATGAAGATGACTATTACGAGATTCTCCCTTGACCACAAAATCTATAATACCAATAAAAGATTTAAAAAAATGATAAAAGATCTACCCAAAAGATATCACCATAAGACATACTACTCCATAAAGCATAAAGTAGTTACTGTATCAACGATCGCTATAGCAATCACTATAGTAGCCAAAAGCAATAATTAAAGGGAAAAGTAGCTTTTTACTTCTAAGATAATAAGATAATATATTATTTATATCATGCAAAAAATTTATCTGTTGGTGGATTCCCTTATATATGAATCTACCAAAAAGGTTAAAAGATGGAATGATGATATCTCCAACGAGTGAAGTCTCTTACCTCTAAAGTGAAGAATTATGACTCATTATTAGACATTATTTTTTCCCAAAGATATATTATAATCACCTACGTATTATAGTCCCCTCTCCCAAAAATATACATTGTATTCTTAAATTTTGTAAAACTCATGTGTTGAGCATCATCTATATAATCCTCTTGTATTCTATTAACTTTAGATGATATAGTTCCACTATTTCTTATCCTTTTTATTTTCAAATTTTGAAATTACAAGTCCATTGTCCCTTATTCTTGTTCTTCATATTATCTAAGTTTCCCTAAATCTAATGGTGCTTTTGGGGTGTGTGTGGGTGTGGGTGTGGGTGGGTGGGTGGGTGTGTGTGTGTGTGTGTGTGTGTTTAGGCTCACACACATGCATGTTGTGTACCTGAGAGGAATGGAAGAGAAGGAAGAAGAGATGTGAGGCATGATCATGGTAAATTTTTCAATGGAACTCATCAACGCCAAATGTAAGAGTTGATGGTGTGATGATGAGGGTAGGGGTGGTAGGTTAGAGAAGCATGACAAAAGAGATTTGGTGGGAAGGGAGAGTGATTCACGTAGGAAGAAGAGTGAGAAGAAAGGAAAAGAATGTGGTAAGAAGAAAAGAAAAGGGAAACGAAAAGGAGATGGAGAAAAAGGAAAAAGGAAAAGGATGGCGAGAAAATATGTTTGAGGTTAGGATTAGAGTTAGGTTAAAATAATTTAGATTAGAGTATTTTGAAAAAATTAATTAACAACCATCTTGGTTTAGGTTTAAGTTAAAAAATATTAATAACCAATAATAAAGACTAGGATTATATTAGGATTTAGGATCAATGATTTAGAGTAAGGTACTAATATTAATCTCCTAAGATAAGAATTAGGTTAAAATATTATTTTTTTGGGATTAATATTAGATATATTTTGGGGTATTACATAAGTAGTAGACAATGATCATATTTGAATGAGTATGAAGGTGCCTATATATCATGGCATAAGTAGCGATCTAGATATAGAGTTAATATTTTGATTGGATAAGAGCTAAAAGTGCTATAATAGTACTCAAATTATATAATAAAAAAATGATATCATCAATTCATTTGAAAATTTGAGATCCTCAAATTATTAAAATGAAAAAAAAAATGAGGCCTTCAAATTATCCAAAATAATTATGAAGTTCTCAAAATATTGAAAAAGGAAATTTAATGTCTTAATATCACTAAAAATAAAATGTTATTGGCATTTTTATGAAGTAGTTCCCAATATAAGTAATTGGAAATGTTGTTGAGAAATAGTTAAAAACTTTAATATTAAAAAAAATTGAAACCTTAAAAATTTGGATGTTTAGATCCTTAAAGAGTACTTAAGTCATTATAAAAACCTTTTAATTACTTCAAGGAATTAAACTAGTATATGGTGGATTTTGAATAGATAAAAATGAAGGTATTTAATATAATATTAAACACAATAACAATGGCTTCATATATTATGGAAATTTACAATGTCTTGATAACCCTGAGAATGTGGCATATGGCATGCAAAAGGACAAGGCATACTTAATATAAGTGAAGCTGGGTCTTATACTGTTAATAATGTTTATTAATACTTTGCTTGCAAGATGTAAGAATTGCACAAATATTCAACCAATTTCTATAATAATTAATTAATTAGTTTTTTTAATAGTAAATTATTTTTTTTAAACCAAATAATTGCCACATAAATTTTATTCACATATTTGTGAATTTAGCAAAAGTAATCTAATTACTATAAATATTACTTTGGTATCAAATTCAAAATTTACTAAATAGTAATTTAATTAAAAATTTATCAAACTTTATTTAACTATCGATCACATACCTAATATTATATTAATTTGCATAATAATTAATCAATATTCATAATGGTTAATCAATTTAATTTAAAATTTATCGAAAGTTCTTTAATCAAATTTCCATAATGATAACCAATAAATTATTTTAATGGTAGATATTTTTTTAAAAAACAATTAATTACCATATGATTTGTATTCATGTAAAAAAAATCACCAAACTTCATTTAGTTAATAGTGACAAAACTAATATTTTATGAATTTGCCAAAAGCCATCTCATCATTATAACCTGTTTTTGGTATGTAAGTACATTTTATTACTATGAAAATAGGCATGAACTACAATCAAAAGTATGAAAGAAATCAGGAATCAAGACCTAGCTATGGGTAGACATGGAATAAATCAATCATCAAAAATATCTTCTAAAAATTAGTACTAGCATGCACACTAGCTATTCTATAAGATGCTTTATGAAGAAGTTGCCTTAGACTCTTCTTAGGGGTGGATTTTATTTGTTATAAAAATATATTATTTCTATCCTTCCAAACATTGTAAACAAACGCAACAGGGAGGATCTTTAAAGCAAAAGTCTTCTCATTGTTTGTGAAAACCATTTTTATTCCATAGGTCAATATTGGGGAATATGGCACTTCCCCCATGTTGCTTAGTATCATGCCCCATATAGGATGATAAAATGGGTAATGGATAAGTAGATGGCTTAGATCTTCATCTGCAAATTCACATAACACATAATTGGGATTAACTATACCTAAAATCCTCATTAAGGTCTTTGTAGCCAAGCTTTCATGTTCTGTCAGTGTAATGCCCCCAAATTTCCCTCTTGAATTTAAAATAAAAATATATGGAAGCAAAAGTAGAAAATCGGGAATATTAATTCCACACCTAATGTAAGATGGATGCATATCATCTATTTCATGCTATATGAAAGGCTAAAACTTGTACAACTAAAACTTAAACATCATATATGCTGAGAGAATAAAATCCTACAATAAGATATCCAATGGTATATAAAATGCAAATGATTTCACTAGGGAAAAAATCATCATTGATAAAAGTTGCAGAACACTTGTAAAATAACCCATGATTTAAAAAAAATAGGAAGTTAATAGAAACTAATATTCAATTATAACACCATCAAAATTTCAATTCAACACTTGAAAAATTCAAAAAAAAGGTACAAAAACATAAATAGAAATCCTTGAGGGGTAAGGACTCCAGATGCTCTAACTCTCTCAAATACCAAGTCTTCAACTCAATAATGTAACATTTGATCTCAACCTTATATGAGAGGTTTGCTCCCCACCATCAATTGATTTGTTGTAACAACTTACAAGTATCATAAATTGTTAAAGTTAGGTAACATTGTGTATCACATATATGCATGAGTATTTTAAGTTAAATATTGTCATTAACTTATGTATATTATGTGCCCTCCATGAGTTAGGTAGTTTTTATTTACTCGGTACTGGACTTGTACTGATACTAACTTGGTTGAATGGGTTTAACTCTGATATAACCATAAACTAAGTTGTAGCAACTTACAAATATTATAAATTTTTGAAATTGTTGTACATATTAAGAACTATATTAATTCAACAAAATTATAAATAAAATTTCAAATGAATTGTGGAAAATGCAATGAGAATATGGGTACAAGTAAAATACAACTCATTTTGTTCAAAATATACAATATTATTAGCCTTAAAAGAAACATACAAAGAATGAAGAAAGTGAATGACAATAAAGTCAATAATGAGATGACATTATTTTATATGATTTAAGATAATAAGAACCCAAAAAAATTTTATGTTAGCCTTTTAAATTTTATTGAATCAAGATAAAAAAGAAAGTTAAGAAAAGGATTTTTTGGTTATGTGTGCCCATGTTAAGCTACTATATAAAACATATGCAAAGTATAAAATAATGTTTGTTTGTATTATGAAGCTAATATGGTCAGTAAAAAAATAAGAAAAAATATTAATGTTGAAATCAATAGATTTTAATAATTATTAATATTTTAAAATTTCATATACTCATTTTACTATTTAGATGGATATTATATTCTTTGTCAACATTTTGTGTCAACAATAAAATTCATTACCTTAATGGTATCTCATTCATATCTTCTTTGCTTCATCTCATTTTCAAAATATGTTGCATATTAATATAGTATTGATGGTTAGAGGATTAAGAAAGAAATATATGTAGAATAAAAGGGAAAATTTATTTGGAGATAAATTGATAAAAATAACAGTTATTATGTATAATTTTAAGATTTTACCTAAGATTGTAAGATTCTACCGTAGAATCGTAAGCATCTATGATCACAATATTTGGTAACTATTCAACCACTTCAAGATTTTTCCTAGTATGGTAGATCATTTTATGATATTTTGAACATAAGACCATAGAATCATATGATCAAATTGGGATTTTAATAACTATGACATAGAGTGGAAGAGGGTCCCTTTGAACCTTGTAATGCACCCAAAAGCAAAAAAGAGAAGAATAAAAGAATTGGATCAAGTGAATATCAAACCTAACTCAAATAGTTAGTTTGAGTGATATAAGTTCTGACTCAAGATTTTTAAGTTTAAGTGATTAATGTTTTAGTTAAGGTTTTAACCAAAAATGAATTAGTATCGCATAATAACACTTAAATCACTTCCATCAGCATAATGAAATTCCATCATTATTTTCCATTGTAATCCACACACATTATCTAGAAGGGATCAAGACCCAAACCATGTGGCATTATAGATGAATATTCTAAGTGACATTAAAGCCGATCTATTCCAAATGGCATTAAAGTAAAAAAATCTCAAGTGGCATTAAAGCCAATCAATCTCAAGTAACATTAAACTGAATCAAATTCATAACATAAAAGCCCAACATAAGCATCACACTATTTTAATCCATACTTAACAAATTATATATATATATATATATATATTAAAACCAATTATAATTAAAACACACCACCACATGTTCTAGAATACACGAACATTTTATAAATTAGCCAAACATGTTAACCACATCACATAATCATACTCAACTCTTCACATACTCATACTCATATAAATAATCAAGAGGTATGTTAACATTTGTTTGTATCGAAAATTATAAGCTCATAGATATAGGAAAGTACCATAAAATACATGGCATATGCTTGACATAAATAAATCACATAGATTATACTTATCAAATTCAACTTCAATAAGACATACATTTCATGATTCCATCAAAAAGAAAGGTAAGTAGAGACTTAACTACGTTCAAAGACAGCTAAGCAAAATAAGAAAGATAGGGAGATCACTAGCTTGAGGATCCACAAGAATGATTTTCTATATTACTGATTGAAATATTAGGACTATTTTAGAAAGGGAAAATTAGTTTGTAGTCTATTTGAGTGGAATTAATAAGATAAAAATTAAAATGGTCTTAAAGTATTTAGTTCTAAGTACAAAATATTATGTGCATATAATTATACTAATATGTACACCTAATTATGAACAAATGTACAAATAATATTCTTTATATGTACATATACCAAAAAAAGTAGACTAAACACCAAATTGAGTGTTTAACTTTAAATAGTTTGATTTAAATGGACTTTAGAATAATGTTCTCTTTTATAAATCTACCTTATTGACCAATAATTCAAGTACTATAATTAAATCAATAAAGAAAATCAAAAACCAAATTTCATAAAAAAAAATGTAACCAAACCTTAATACTTGAGAGGATAGTTTCATTAAGATTCATAATTACGTCTTAACCAAATTGAGCTCCACAAATATCACTTAGGATATTCCAAATTGATTTGAAAAATTGAGGGAAGGATCGTAGAGGAAAAGTTAACTTTATTGAAAATGACTTACTTATTAGGTTTTGCAACAAAAAAGACAAACCAACCAATGTCATAGTACTAATCAAAGCCAATAAGATACAAATAAGATTTAAATGATGTTAAACCAAAGCTAGAAATAAAATAGGTAAAAAGAAGTATAAACAAATGAATTTAATAAAATAATATTTGAAAATTATGGTTTTAGGCCTGAACTACAAATCAACCAATTCACTTTTATTACCTTAAACTGATAGTTTCAAACTATAATAATACAATTCTCAATAAATCTTAATAATAACTTTTAACAAAAACAATCTTACAAATAACCAATTTAAGATAATAATTTTGATAAATTAGGGTTTTGGGCCTAAATGTGAAGCCGGTCAATTTATGCTCAATTAGTCAAATTGATGATCCAAATATAAAATTAAGTATCTTTTATGATTTATTATATGATTTATTTGGTTAAAAACCATAAAGATGTGTCCCAACAAAAAAATATTATAATTATATTATAAAAATCCAAAGTTAGTTAATTCATATAAGTTTTATTAAATTAACAAATTGGAAATACAATTAATCATATTCTTAAATGTTTTGTAAATACATTTGTCATAAAGAGATTATAAATCAAATCTAATTCAAAGACATACTCTCCAATTAGGGTTACCAACATAAAATTAGATATATATCAAAACATAAAATATAATTACCTAGCCTAAAATTTCAATTCAATAAATTTTATCAAATTAAAGCTACCAACATAAAATTAGATACATTTCAAAACATATTATGTTATAAATTTATCAAAACTAGCCTAATTAGATAAATCTGAGTAATTTGGACATGTTTGGGTTAAAAATCAAAATTTCACCAATCATCAACATAAAATATAATTAACCACTCTAAATCAATCACACAACTCATATATATATAATCCAAGCATTGGTTTAACTTAATTAAGCCTAATTTATCTAAAATTATTCAAAATCAAAGTTAGGGTTTCAATAAAATTATACCAAAATATCTCTATAAATTAGAGTGGATGAGGTCAAATGGAACTTCATTAGAGGTTGGGAACAACTCACTAGTGGCTAGGCAATGCTAATAGTGGTCGAATGGTAGTGAGATTAGTTGTTATTCCACTTATTGTTTTCATCTTGGGTAGTGACTATTGCAGCACAAGGGGATAGAGGATGCACGGTAGATGAAGGCATATGGATATGGAATTGGAGTAGGATCAAGCAAATTGCTTTGCTCCTCTACTTATGTTGGTTTACTACTTCACTGCTCATTTGAATATTGTTGATTGCCGGTGTTGGTAGGTGGATGCATGAAGACCGCTAGCAGCAACGAGCTAGAATGGCATTGGTGTAGTCGTAGTGTTGGTTTAAGAAGAAAAATGATTAAGGAGGCAAAAGATTAGGGGTTAGGTTTGGTTTGCAAAAAATAGAGAGATAAGAGAAAGAAGAAAAAGAAAAAATAGGGAGTGAGAAGAAGAAGAAGAAGGGAGGTTTTTTTTAAACTAGTACACACTCATATGAGGATTGAAAATACTAAAAAAATATTATTGGATAATTTTATCTAAATCTCATTAAAAAAATCATTTATAAAGATCCAAAGATATAAAATTAACATAAAAGTTATTTAAAGGATTTTAGAAAAGCTTTTGGAAGAAAATTCCAAAAGTGATAGAATTAGTATTATTTATAAAAATAAACAATACAACATTGAAAAATATTTAATGCTATCTGAATTTTTTTAATAAAATTCTAAGAAATTTAGATTAATTTAAAATTTTATAAAAAAATGTCTTCTATAAACCAAAAAAGAAAAATTAGAAGGAAATAGAATTCAAAAGGAAGGTCATAATAAAAAATGGAAATATTTAATTTAATTTTTTTTTATGAAGATCTTATCAATCTTGTAAAACTACATAATTTCAACAAAGGAATAGTGTTAGAGATAAAATAAAATAAAATAAATTTACTACTTTAAAGGGAATTTTATAATCTAAATAGTTTTTCTCATTAATGAAATGTTACTCTAAAACAAAGTTGTAATCATACGACAAAGTCATAATAAAAAATTATAAAAAATTAAAATATATGAAAAAACATATTATTTTTAAAACAAAAATGTAATCCCCCGAATTTTTAAAACCCTATATTTTAATAAATAAATTTTATTTTGGATAAATTAGGTTTTAAATATTTTAAATTTAATTTTTTTATGGATTTTTGAGTGTATGAAATTTGGTATAAATATTTTAATAAATTAAAATAAATATTTTGTTATTTTATCATACTCTTATTATTTAAATAATTTTCCAATTATTATTTTAATAAAATTATCCCTTTTAAATCCTTATATTTCAATTAAATTGTTAAATAAATTTATTACCCAAAAATATTTTACCTTATTATTTATAAATTAAATTATTTTAATTAAAACAATTTTTCCTTTCCCTTTTTCCCTTTTTCCTTCTTCTCCCTTTTCTTTCTTTTTCTTTCTCCTTCCTTGGGTCGTCGGCCTACCCTCTCCCTCCCCGGCGCTTGGGCCTGGCCCATTTTCTTTTTTTTTCTTCTCCCGCGCATAGCCTGGCCGCCCCTCCTCCTTTCTTTTCTTTCTTCTTCGACCGGGCTGGCTCTTTCTTTTCTTCGGCCGGTCCGCCCGTCACACAACCCCCAGCCCCCCGACACTCCTTTCTTCTTCCCTTCGTCTTTTTCCTCCATCACCGGCGAGATTTTCGCCGCCCGACCTGCAGCTCCCTCTCCCCCGTTGACTCCCCTATCTATCTATCTCTCTCTCTCTCTCTCTCTCCCTCGCGTCGTTTTCTCTGCCCATTCCTGTCTCCCTCTCCCTCTCCCTCTTTCTGCTATTGCCATAACCCTTCTCCCCCTCCCTGCAACCTCCATTTCCCTACCACCTATAATTGTCTTAGTTGGAAATGCTAAATTTATGGCACACATGGAGATAATGTATTGATTAAGAAATTATTGTCTTAGTTGTAAAATTTTCCTCATAGCCCAAGAAAATGAAGCTTTAAGATGGAATTTCCAAATTAGAACTCCTTTGAAATAGAATTCATAGACCCTTTTAACTCAAAGGGTTTTCTTCTCCATCGATAGCTATCACAACCATTTACAGACAATAACCTTATTTTAGGTATAAAGATTGAGCATGCCTAGGCCACCTTCATTAGTGGGGGAACAAATAGTGGACCAAGGAACATATACCTTCCTTGTTACTAAAGTTAAGCTTAGCTTGATAGTTGTGATAACTTTCTTCGATAGAATAAACATCTAGTACTAGTAGGCATGTATACTAAACATGACTACTTTAATAAGTTGGAGTCTTCTGGCATATGTAAGAATTTTAATAAACTAGAGTCTTAGCTTGATAGTATTTTTTTTCATAAGGGTAACAAAATGATGGCCCATTAATCATGTGCTAGAAAGAGGAGAACCCAAGTATGTAACAAGTAGTGAGAACTCCTTAATATGAATCAAATTTAAAAAATCAAATTTATTAGCTTGAGTCATACCACCAAAGAAAAACTAGCTTTTATGCCCATTTAGCTATAAACTAGATAAGGAAGAGAAAGTGGGGAAGGTATGTAGAAATTTTGCAATTGATTAATGCCATGAGAGAATAAGAGGAGATCATCGATAGAGGAGAGGATAATAATTCTTATTTTCTTACATTTGGGGTGCGCTTTATATTTTTGAGCGTCCCACAAACCTTGATGAAGTTTATTTAAGTACCCCATATCTATGACATAAAATAAGGAGAAATGGGGTCTCCTTGTCTAAGGCCTTTCTTATTTTCAAAAGGGGGTGTGGATTCTCCATTAAATAGTAGCTAATATTGGTGATGCATTTCTTGATCTTCTCAAAAAATGAAAAGGGAATCCCATGTCATGAATAATGTGTTACATAAAACACCATTTAATAGAGTCATAAAATTATCTTAAGCCTAAATTTAGCATGCATGTCGGTGATATTTTTTATTGTAGGTTCTGACAAGCTCATGAGCAAGCAAGATATTATCACTTATACACCTACCTTTGATAAAGGTAGCTTATGAGGGAGAAATTAATGCTGGGAGAATGGTGTGTATACAATAGGGGAATAACTTAGAAATAAGCTTATACAGGGCATTACAACATGTAATAGGTCTTTATTGACCCACTTCCATAGTTTCTTCAACTTTAGGAATCAGGGTGAGAACAACCACATTCAAACTTTTAGGAAAAATACATAAGTAGAAGAAATCTTGTATAATTTTTCAAAGATGATATTCCGCAATATCCCAATAGTTCTTATCAATAAAGGTATAAAAGCAATAAATATCAAGGACCTTATCATCTCCCATCTCTAAAAGAGTCCTGTTGACCTCTTTATTAGAAATGGGAACAAGAAAATATTTACATTGTTCAACTAAAAGCAATTGACCTCCGGTAAACACATAAGGGTCTAGATCACAATCAGCAATAGAGGAAGATCACATCAAGCTTTTATAGAAACATAGAAACTTATTCTAAATGTCTTGTGGGGAGTTCAGATTCAGGTATGCTTGTTATCAATATGGTGGATTTGATTCATTTGGGTTCAACCTTTATCATAAGAATGAAACAACTTGGTATTATTATCACCCAAGTTAATCCAATTAGTTCTAGATTTTTGTTTGTAAATTTATTCTTCTCAACTGGAATATTGATGCTCAATTTTCACTAATTCTTTCTCCTTATAAATAGTGTCAAAGTTTAGCAAAACAATTTGTAGGGCTTGTTGAGTTGCTTGAACTTGAGTTTGTGTATGAACTACCCTAAACTTTTGTGCATCAAGGGCTCTTAGTTTATTTTTTAGGAGTTTCAACTTATATTGGAAATCATAAACAATAAAAGCTCTCCCTCACTATTGCCACGAGAAATGCACCACATCTTCAAATTGAACATCTGTAACCCACGTATTACTATATATATTAATTTGGTTTTTAACTCAAAATTTTCCAATATAGGGAGTATTGTTATTAACAAATATGTGATCGATATGCATATATACGCACATACATATTTTATTTTATGTGAGTTATACATGTAGACCTCCCATTATGCTAAAAAGGTGAAAGTTTTATATATTTTAGATTTATTTTAATCAATTGAATATATCAAATGCTTTCATCATTATTTGAATAAATTTCAAAAATTATATATTCATAATGTAGCATCCAAATTTTTTACTACTAAATTTTTTTAAAAAAATTAAAGACGACAAATACAAAAAAAAACTCATAAGGAAAAATGGGGTGTTATTCTCGCACCTAACATAGAATAAACGTCCACCATCCATTCTGTATTAGATACAAGGCTAAGATTCCAACCACACATAACACAAGGAATATAGTACTAGGCTAACTTTTGGCCACCCTCAAATACTTGTAAACGGACCTCTGCTTGTGCGATTGAGTAAGTGAATGAACAAACGCACATGTCACTATGCTATGCACTATGTTAGCCAAGTTATATACTTATGGGAGTTAATTATTCAAGTAAGATCATGGAAAGACACATAGGTCATACTAGTAACATTCTCATGATCAAGTAGTGATATACTAACTTATGTACTCTATTAGCATGGAGTTCTCATCGTAGTAAAGGGATCATGCTCATGGAAAAATGTAGTATCATATTCAACAATAGACACAGGATTCACAAAGCACCATACTTTACACCACATATAGGGGATTCATACTTTGCCATGCTTATTCCAATATTCATGAGTGATATGAAGCAACATAGGATCATGAAAAATAATAAACCAATGGTATGAGATACAAGATAAACTTAAGGTCCATCCCACTTATCTAATTAAGGGACATCATATAGTAGTTAATTCATTTACTTTACTTTTCTCTTCTTCTTTTAGAGTAAGGAATGAATTATCCCCTATGGTTTCTTAATACCCATGGAAGCCAAACTAATAACGAGAGGGAATAATTCTAACCAAAGCCGAAAATCCTCCATTGGATATAAAGTTGAGTTAAAGCTAAGAGAACACTTATGGACATATAGTCTGGCCAAAACCAAAATAATCTATAGTACCCCAAGATTTACTATTTAAAAAATCGATTTAAGCAGAAGTGTAATAACAACATAATTGGGTGTTACCAACATACTCGGCATAAGTCTAGCATAATATGCCAACCTTACATTGAATACAAGGAAAAACACTCAAAAGCTTTAAGCATGGTAAAACAAGAAGCGAGATAAATTCATAAGGAAAATAAAGGTTTGGAGGTTAACTCCAAGTAAAATAGCCAAAAAAAAAAATTAAAACATTCGAGACTAAGAGTCCTAAAGGTATTCAAACTAAAAGAAAATTAGATACCACGACTCTACACCCAACCTTAAAACATAATAATCATCCCTCCAAAAGTAAGGCATTGTAAGAACCAAATTCATCAAGATGGTCCTCAACAACCCAGACAAAATCACTTGAGGCGTCTACTCATAGGAATGATAAACATCCATAAAAAGGATTACCAGTATAATATGTATTGAGTAAGATAATAATATAGTCATAATTAGGGTTGTTAAGGAGCCGAGCCAAATTGAGATGGAGAGGGCTTGGGCTTAGCTAGTTTAATAAATAAGCCTAGAAATGAATCTCAATCTTGGATCATTTATAAACTAGCCAAATTTCTAACAAGCGTAGCCAAAATATTAATGAAGTTGCTCATGAGGTTTTGTGGTAAACGATACAAGCTAACAAGCTTTTACACTATAAACAAGCTTGAGGTCAAATTTTTTGTGCTCTATCTCAACTCATGTAATAAATGAGATGAGCTCATGTCTTATTTTTAGGCTTATTTAGTTAAATAATTGAGCTAAACTGATCCCTTATTGAGTTGAGCCCAAAAAGTTCACGAGCTGGCTTGGCTCATTAATAGCTCTAGTTATAATGAGGTTTCACGATCTCATAAATGTCATGAGAAGGGATAAACATTCATATGTATTAACATAAGATGACACTAACTTGTTTATTGATTTCAAGTCTCAAAATATGGAATAAATAAAATCTATAATCTTATTCATATAAAGTTTAGAGACCTCACTATTCTCAGTTAGTGGAATGGTATCAACAATATAAAATCCTAGGGGGAAAACACTCCTAGCCACTATTGTCATCCTATGGAATGGAAAGGTACAACCCTAGGATAAAAATGATTATGGCCCTAATTCTTGTCTGGTGGAATGGGTAGGTATGACCAGTCCTAACTCACATAATCTTCACTTCAAAAAATTAATATCTTATCAATGATAATGATCATTCAAATTCTTTATTTCATATTTAGTTTAGGGACCTTACTATTCTAAAATAGTGGAATGGTATAAATAGTATACAACCCTAGGGAAAAAATGGTCTTGACCATCATTCTCATTCGATGGAATGGATAGGTAAAGCCTTCGGAAAAAATACCCTTGAGTACTATTCTCGTTTGATGGACCAAACAAGTAACATAGGTCCTGGCTCATATGATCTTTCATTTTAATTTATTAATATATTATTCATAGTTATTTATCTAAGGATAATCATGAAGGACACACATGTAGATATGAAATTCAAATAATCTAACTTAACATAGCTATTCAAAACATGTAAAACACCACCATATGAGTTTTGGGACATCCCCCACGGAAAAGACCTATATTTCCCTTAGAAACCCTAATTTAATAAGATAAATATATCTACTTCGACAATAATCATTTTAACACCAAATTTAGTATACATCTATAAAATTTTAACATTGATAACATATCTAAAAATTAGTGTCTAAACCCAACATCCTACACATGCGATAACAACCTACCTCTATAGTTACTATTGACAAACCATATGAAATCCTAATTTTCGGAATATAGCATAACTTTTCTCAAAAGACTTATGTGGGAACCAAATTAAAAAGCATTTCTAAAATACCAATATTAAGAACAAATCCAAAATTTAAGGTCTACACATGTGATAATAACCCTGCCTCTAAGGTTGTTATTTTTAATTTAAGCCATTTTCTCATTTTACAAACTTTGGCTATTCATAAAATTACTCCAAATATTCCACTAATTTATTTAGTGTATTTTGAACTGATTAACATGTTAAAATTCCAAAACTTCCACATTAAACCCATATTGACCAATTACCATTAGGATAGCTAAAATGCCCATATTTTCACCAAAACCCTATAATTCCCAATATGAATGGTTTTCACCTTCCAATATCAATAATTATGACACTACTTGACCACATTAAATAACGAATTTTCATACCTAGTCAAAGCACATTACAATTCCATAGGTCATACTACACACTTAAGGTCACAAAATGAGATTTATAACGACAACATATAAACTCATACTCTTCACATATTTACACTTTCCATAGACTTGATGCCACATTATGATATCATAACATTATCAAAATAATATTATCATCATACTAATAACAAACATGGGATTTCATATAGTTATATACATTACACACAAACCTTAGTTATAACGTGTATCATTACCAAAAACATCTTTGGTCTCTAAGTACATATAACCCTAATATTCCTCCTCCAAGACCTTATAAAAAATTCATATAAGAATAAAGGATAATATATTATTAGAAAACAAGAAAATAACCAAAGAAAAATTAAGGAAAATGAGGGTGGAAAATGGAACAAAAATGTAGAAAACTAAGGCATGTAAGGGTTAAACTTGCAACGATAGAATTTTGTGCAACAAAAGGGGGTAGTGTGGACTCTTGTTATATCTAGAAGGCATTGCATCAAGGAGTTACACTAGTATAGAGAGCTTGGCATGGGTGCTGGACATTGGTGAGGTTGTGCAGCATGAGGGTTTGGCGTTTGTAGGGATTGTGTAGTATAAGGTTGGGTTGTTTTGGTGGAAGGTGTAGTGTAAGCTTGAGTTTATTTAGGGGCTTGTTACATGAGTGTTTCATGTAGCTAAGGCTTAGAAATGATAGGTGCTCATGCTATGGCTAATTTGTAGCATAAGAGGGCAAGGATTTTGTATAGGTTTAAGGGATGTAAATGGTATACGGGCGACAAATGAAGCATAAGAAAGCTAAGAGAGTCTAAGGAGAGTTAAGAGAGCTATAAAATAATGGAGTAATTAGGGAGGTAAAGGTGTTTATAGGAGATAAGGTGAGGGTGTAGTTTGAAAAAGGTGAATGGAAGTTAGGGAAGTTTTTATAATTTTAGTTTGATCGATAACGGTAAAGAGGGAAAGGGACAAGCGTACCTTCTAGTGGTGCTAGTTGTGTTGTAGGGTAGAGGGTAAGTGGGCTAGTGTAGGGTAAATTCATGGTTGGGAAGGGAAATATGATACCATGTGAGTGATTTGTTTGCATGGATTAATTAAGAAGGAGATAAGGAGGCCGATAGAGAAGAAAAGAAAATGGAAAATGACAAAGTAAAGAAAGAAAAGAAAAGAGAAAATGGAGAAGGAAAAAGGAAAATACGTTAGGTTTAGGATTAGAATTAGGTTAAATTTAGATTAGGGAATTTGTGGTAAAAATTATGTTATCAACCATTCAGGTTTAGGTTTTAGTTAAAATACTAATGACCTACTCTTAATATTAAGATTAGGTTTTAGTTTAAGATTAATCAATTAGGTCATGTAAAAATAATAATATCTTGAGATTAGGATTTGGTTAGGATATTAATTACACAAGATTAATGTTAGATAAAATTTGGGGTGATACATCACTATCCCCTTAAAAGAGACTTCATTCTTGACATCAATAATCTTAAGGTTGGGAAAGAAGAGAAAGAGGATGTAAGGAAAGACAATCTTGGTGGTTAATTCCATGGAATTTGACACTAGAATATTGGGTAATACACCCTTAAAAGAGGTAGAATCCCATAACCTAACACACATGTGCTAAAGAGATCGAGATCCATATCACACATTTCCTTATCTATCTCCATCTACACTATGGTGGGTCTATATAATATTCATCTATGGAAATGAGCTTGAAAGGGTCCATTGTACCTTGATGTCAAGAATTTACAAGGGTCTCTCCTCTTAGGGTAATGAATTTTTGCGCTCTATCTTGTTGGGTCTGATCACGTTGGAAAGATATACATTGTACTTCCTTATCTATAAGATGTGAAAGATATTACAAACTTAAGCTAAATTTTGTAGAATTGCCAAGTGGTATATGACCTCACCAACTCTTTTAGGAATCTCGATGGGTCCAAAATACCTCGGGCTTAACTTTCCCTTCCAATCAATTCTCTACACCCCTTGGTGTATGAGACTCTGGAAAAAACTTTGTCCCCTACCTCAAAACTATCAACTCTGATATGCCCTCATCCTATTTTGAATCAACCAAACCTGCTAAGTCATCTATTTAATCATCTCCAGTCCAAGTACATCAATCTTGCTACTAACACTCCAACACAAAGGTGACTGACACTTGCATCCATATAGTGCTTCAAAGGGTTCCATCCTTATATTGGAATGACAACTATTATTATATGAGAAATCCACCCAATGTAGACGATCCTCCGAACTGCCTTATAAATCTAAAACTCAAGATTGTAATATGTCCTCATATATCTGAATTGTCCTCTCAATTTTTCCATTTATAATTGGGTGAAAGGCGACAATCATCCTCAACTTCATGCCCATAACCTCCTATAAATTCCCCTAGAAATGTAAAAGAAATATCAAATCCTTATCAATGACTATGTTAGTAGGTATACCATGCCTTCTCACCACAACAACCATGTAAGCATCGATCAACTAATTCACACTCTAATTATACTTCATCGGCACAAGAAACTATCATTTTAGTCAACAAGTCAATGATGATTCAAATTATATCACACCTACTATGAGTCCTTGGTAGTCCGTTAAAAAATCCATAGTGATAGTGTCCCACTTCTTTTTTGAAACATCTAATGGCTAGGCCAACCATATATGTCTATGGTGATCTATCTTGACCTTTTGATAGGTATAACATCTTGACATGAACTCCGCTACTTCTCTCTTCATGTGAGGTTACTAATAGATCCACTTAAGGTCCTTGAACAATATATCCCCTCTTGGATGAATTTAATAAGGGGTATAATGACCATCCTCTAATATTCAACGCTTCAAATTAGTATAACTTTGAGATACACACTAGTGATCCTTATAGCGAATGCTACCATCCTCATGAATCTAAAATCCCTTGACCCGACCCTCTTGTATCTTCTCTCAAATCCTATTGAGCTTTATATCTCCAGGCTACCCAACTCGAATCTCATCAAACATTGTTAGTGTACTCGTTAATACACTCATCTAGACTTATAAATCACCTTACTAAATCAACTCTATCTAAAACTAACCAAGATTTTCGAGCAATTGATTACCCACGACATAATAACTCAAAGAGTGGCATATCCTCTTACTTAAGGAATCTCCAACAACACCGGCCTTACCATTGTGGCAAGTCAACTTGATATCATAATCCTTCACCAAACTGATTCTAAATGAATATATACTTGAGGCTCTAAATCTTCAGTGCAAAGATGACTGTGACTAACTCCAAGTTATGTGTTGGGTAGTTTTTTGCAAGATACTTTAACTAACAAGAAGCATAAGTGACTCACTTACCATTCTATATCATCACATAACTATGCTAATGCTTTAGCTCATTACTAGAGACCTCAAACTTGTCTGATCTTGATGGTAGAGCTAATACCAGAGTTGGAGTCAAACACTACTTTATCTTCTAAAATGTGCCCTCGCGTGTTTCATCCCACTAAAATCTTGTAGTATTCTTGAGAAGATTCATTAAGGGACAAGATACCTTCAAGAAGTCATAAAGAAAGTGCCTATAGTACTCGACCAAACCTAGCAAACTATGAACCTCAGAAATGCTGGTAGGTATCTTCCACTCTATAATTGTAACCATCTTTTCTAGATCTATGGAGAGATTAGCACATAACTCTCTAAGAACTGAAAAAATAGTTTGAAGATGTTGCTCATTCTCCTCCCTACTCCAAGAGTATACAAAATTATCAATGAACACTATGATAAAATTATCAAGGAACTGCTAAAAGATCCTCATCATCAAATCTATAAATATGGCATGATAATTAGTGAGACTAGGTATTATCATGAATTTATAGTGCCCATTCCGTATCTTAAAGATGTTTTTCATGATATCTACCTTTACTGTGCATAATTAGCGATAATCTGACCTCATGTTGATCTTTGAGAAGATCACAACACCCTAAAGTTGGGCAAATGTATCATTGAACCTTTGAAGGGAATATTGGTTCTTCACTGTCAACTAGTTCAGACCTTGATAATCAATACATATATGAAGGATCTTATCCTTCTACTTCACGAAAAGAACTAGTGCTCCATATAGAGATATACTCAGGTAGATATACCTATGAGCCAATAATTCTACCAAGTAAGACTTCAACTCCTACAACTCTACTGGGGCCATCAAGTATGGTTCGTTTAGAACTAACTCCATCCCCGAAACTAGTTTGATGATGAAGTTTATCTTATACAATAGAGGCATACTTGGTATCTCCTACAAGAACACATCTAGGAAGTCCTAGGAAACTAGATATCTTTTAAAGCCAACACATCCTTATTCAACTCCTAAATGCTACATATGTTTATAGTGTAGCCCTTATGCACCAATGAATACAATGTATGTGAAGATGGGACCTTTGTTATAGGCATAGGCATGAATCTCTTATAGAATGCCTTAGAACCCTAAGGTTTCTGCAACACTACTTGTTCTTGTGCACAATCTGTCATCATCTGGTACCTTCCTAATATGTCAATCTAAAGGATCACATCAAATTCTTATAGCTCCATATCAACCAAGTGTTCTAGGAAGCCTACCACACCTATCTCTAAGGCCATGTCAAATTAAACCTGATGCAATCTAGTATATCCCTAGAAAGTAATACAAAAAATATAGATAAACTAGTAGATGGTGATAAGGTAACTCTAATAATAAAAGCAAGAGAAACAAACGAAAAAGAAGCAATCAAATCAAACAACACATGAACTAGTAGTGAAAGGATGGTGAACATAGTAGTGACCATGTGTCAATATTGATGAGCCTATGCTTGTTTGAAAACATTTAGGCCCCTACTTGAGTAACTTCCCTAGTATCCTCCACTATACTCTCTACATCCTTAGGTCTATCCTCTTTTTCCCTGAGGAAATGGGTAAGGAGCCTATGGTCTCACCTTACCCTCCTTAAGATATACATTGATTGGGGAAGGTGCCCTCTGTTGCTACTATAGTGGTGGATGGTAGGTTTGCTACTAATAAGCCTATTGTGGAGGTACCAACAATCCCCTATACTAAAATAAACCACCCTATGGCTAGAATTAGCCCTTATATTGCTGACACTTGAAGGCTTGAAAAACTATCCACAAAAAACTTGATAATGAGTAGGTCTACCTTTGTAGTCTTTTCTTAGTTGATCTCTGCCACATCATCAGTAAAAAAAAATTGACTCCATGGAACCTGATATCCAATAGGACCACTCAACCAACTCCACTACTAGAACCCTAAAGGCCTACCTTTGTAGAACTAAATTCTACCTCTAGAACTCCATGTCTCTGACTTTTCTCTTACTCAGAATGGAATCCTAGTTCTAAACCATCATAGTGGCCACACATGCTTGCTCATACATTATGGCCAAGTCCTAAAAATCCACAACACCTTTCATTCTTCAAATGCTAAAATGAAGCCCCTACTAAAACTAGTAGAACACGGTATACTCAATAGCTACTATACCCAAAGTAAACATCAACAACCCAGTGCATTGAGAACGGTATTCCCACATAGTCATGCTCCCTTTGGTCGGCTGCATGAAATCCTTAATCTTATCCCTGTTAAAGCTCTTAGGATAGAAATTTGTGCAAATCCCTATCATTAAGTCTTCCTCGGACATTGAAAATCCTCCCCACGCATGATGACCTACCCACTAGGTGTGTGGTAGTCTCCAAAGGATATAGGTTATAATACTTACCTTCCATGTATATAGAAAATCAATGGCCTTATATATGCAATCCATGTCCTAGATCCATTCCTCTAGGATGATTAGGTTCTCCTTACCAACATAGATTAGTGGTTGATGACTAGTGACGCCTCAAAGTTCTATTCTAGATGTCCAACACAACAATTAAAAGCCATAGCAAACTAGCTGCAAGAAAGAAAACTTTGTAGAATAAAATATTCCTAGCTTACTAACACATATTACACCTAAGCACACTCAAATGCCACTAAGGCTACATGTTCTCGATTTCTCACAAGTTAATATGGGTTTCCAAAGAATTGAGTTCTTCAATATATGAAATGGACCAATATAATAAGATAGGGGATCATTTGAAAAGAAAAACTTTCAAAATAAAACATGTTAATCAAAATCAAATCTCAGGTACCAATTTGTAACAAATAAAAATTTACTACTATTTTATTTTTATTTTTTTGTAAAAGAAGAAGTGTAATAACAACATAGTTGGGTGTTAGCACTATATTTGATATAAGTCTAGCTTACTATGCCATCCTTACATTGAATATAAGGAAAACAGTTAAAATATTTAAACATGTTAAAAAAAGGAAAAGGATAGATTCTTAAGGTATTTGGTAGTTAAATCCAAGAACAATATTGAAAATGCATGACAATGAATATATTAGAGACTAAGAGTCTCAAAGGCATCTAGATCAAAAGAAAAACATATAATGTGACTCTATGCCTTACCTTGAAACATAATAATCACTCCTCCACAAGTAAGGCACTGTAAGTTGTAAAGTTATAAGGATGGACCTTAATGACCTATGCAAAATCACCTGGTACATTTAATTGTGGAAATTAGTAGGAGCCATGAAAATTATGATCAGTATACTACATACTAAGTAAGGTGACAATACAGACATAATGAGGTTGCACGATATCATAATGTCACAAGAAGGGATACATATGCATATAGATTAACATAAGATGACATCAAACTATTTATTGATTTCAATTCTCATAATATGGCATAATCAAGATCCTTATTATTATTCGTGTTGAATGATGAGTTCATATTTTGAAACATTTTATACCCTTATAATCTTAGTTTTTGGTAGTTTATTTAACTAATATAGGGGAATAAGTATTGTTTTATGCTTAAGTGGTAAAAATTTCATGAATATTATTATTTGAGCTAAAATGATATAAATTAAATAAATTTAGACTAAAATATTATTTATTAATTTTATTTTTTAGGTTATATTATTTTTAAATAAAAGAAAATAAAAAAATTTTGACCTTTGGACCAACGGCCAAAGGCCGAAGGCCCAAAGGCCTGGAACGAAAAAAAAAAGAGAGAACCGACAATGGCTCGGAAGAGAAGAAAAGTCAGTCGAGGGCTGACGTGGCACGGAAAGGGTAGCAGACAGAAGGCACAAAGTAGGGCCGCACGTTATAAATAAAGGAGGCATGGAACGGAGAGAGGGGAGAATCAAAAGGGGGCGGCAGAGCTAGGAGAAGGGCGCGAGCCTTCACAGGCTCGTGCAGTCGAGGGACGGTAGAAGGCAGAGCCTTCCGAGGCTCTATGGAACGACAGCAAGAGAAGCCTCAGCACACGGAGTTCGAGGCGGAAACAAGTCAGCCTCCGTCAGCCCTGTCAGCCGGAAGGAAAAAGAAAGAAAAAAGAATATATTGCACGGAAACCAAAGACAACCGAAAGAAGAAAAATAAGAGGAAATTTATACCGGTAGAATTTATTTCAGATAAAATTAATTTTTATCTGAATAAATTCTTGATCTTTTATTTAAAATTAATTCCGGTTATTTCTTTCTCTTATTTTAATTTACATTTTAGATATATATTTCTGTGTAATTAATTCTATAATTATGGATGGCTAATTGTTTATTGTTAGGGAATAATTTGAAACCCTAGATTAGGAATTAAAGTATAATTTTATTTTCTTAGTTTCGTGAGATTGTTTCTTGACTCTATATTAATTGCTATCGTTTATATGTATAATTCTGTCAAGTATAGTTTATTTGGTGCATGCCTTGTTCTGGTTCCTCATAAGTGACAGTATATAGGATTATTTGCCTGCTAGGTGGCCATCTAAATATACTAGAATTTATATGTATAAATTACAGCTAGGTTAGATAACAATTCACGTAATCGTTTTGTGATTCTAACCGAAGTGGTAAAACGTTTCGATACGTGTGGGTCAAGAAAAGGAAATACAGTTAGACATGCATTTTGTACTAGTCTGGGTACTTAGATTGACAGCCTTCCACTTACAATTAATGCATTAAATCTAATTAAATATAGGAGCCGCTTGTTCCTACTATACTGCTAGTATTTAATAGGGTTAATATAGGCACGTGGTCGTATTAATTAATTAAGGGAAGTAATATAAGGTGTATGGATCTGCGTTCGGTGTGCAACTTGGTCGATCTCATTCTCACGATTAAATATTGACTTAGAAATAAATATTATATTATGACCTAATCTAGTGGTGGATTTTTATTTCCCTAATATATTTCTCATATCTGCGGTTTTCCATTATTTCCCATTATTTTCATTATTAGTTTATTTTATTTATTCCTTTTATTATTGTTATTTTTATAACCCCCAGTAGTATTTTTCTTATTTATTTGTTTTGTGCTATTTAGGATTTTTATTTTTAGTTTTAGTTTTATTTTCAAGCTAGTTAGATAGAGGTGAGCCCTCTCAATCCTCGGCCTAGAACGATACCCTTATTTACTAGTGCTACAATTGACAACAAGAGGGTTTAAATTGCATGCCGGCTACGTTCACACCAATTTTTGGCACCATTTTCGGGGATTGGGAACTTCACCTTTATTTTGCTAGTATTTTTAGTGTGTTTTTATTTTTAGTGTTTTCGTATTTCTTCTTTTAGTTTTGTTTTAGATTTTCTTAGGATTTTTGGTGTGTTTTGTTATTAACCTTTTCCTTTGAAGTGTAAGTGTTTTCAGGTGGCTATGAGAGGATCCTTTGGTTATGGACAACTTTGCTCGAATCTTAACGCAAGAGTAAATGAGGTAAGTATGAGTAGTCTTGAATATAAACTTAACAAACTTACTACTCTTGTTTTGCAGGTAGCTGAAGCTACTGGAGTTATTAATACAAGTGGAGTATGTCATACGCAAGGAAATCCATATGCTTACCATGAACAAGCTATGAGAGGAGGAGGATGGACACAATCCGGTGCTCAATCCTTCAATGGTTTTCAAGGACATAATCCCTATACAAGCACATACTATTCGGGAATGAGGCATCAAACCAACTTTGGATGGGAGATGAATGATCAGTATCATGTTCCATATCAAGACCCTTACACACACAAATATGAAGCTTCAAAACATTGTCAATATCCTCAACAAGAATCTTCTCCAGTTTCAGAGCCCTCAAGTTCAGAAAAAATGAATAAGCTTTTTGAAGCATTGACAAACAGCCTAAATCAATTGATGCAAAGTCATATTAGACAAAATGAAAGGGTGTCAGTGCTAGAGGAGAAAATGGGTTATATGGTCAACCTAATGAATCAATCACAAGCACAAGAAGAGCTCTCTAGTACTTCAATTCCAAATTCAAGTGAGAGTTATGAGGGTGATGATGCCATATCTGAATGTAAGGATGAGCTAGTTGAGGAGGTTTCCATAGAAAATATTGAAAAACAAGATCAAGTGGAAGAAGAGCTTGTAAAAGTAGAAGAAGAATCTCATCAAAATGAGGATCAAGTGAACAAAGAGAAGTATATGGATGACAAGACTATCACTTTCACCTACCATATACCATCTTTGAACATTTATTCCCCACTTTTGCTTGGAGATGGTCATGAGACACAAGGTAAGCCTTTGAACCACGTTGATTTTATTTATGCTAACCACACTCCTTGTTTTCCCTCTTTTAGCAGGTTATATGGATCCAAGAGTGAAGAGAGTAATCAAATCACCTTGGATAAATTTAATAAAAAGCGTGATGCTCTAAATGAGAGGTTATGTTGGAAGGATGTGTTTAAAGATTTTAAGATGGGAAAATATGTTCCTTCGATAGAGAGATCACGATATATGGACATTGGGCAAAACATTCTCTCTTTACACACCTGCTTAAATTTCATGCTAGGTAAGTTACGTTCTTGCTGGGTCAAATCTTTCATTAAATCTAATATTTTGTCTTTTTCTTCCTTACAAGATAAAATGATCATCATGAGGAAGGATTTGGTGAAGCAGCTCTGAAGTGGACGTATCCACCTTGAACGATAAAAACCGAGATCATGTCAGGTTGAAGACATAAAAACAAGCGCTACTTGGGAGGCAACCCAAAGTCATAAGGGAGTTTTCTATCCTTTAGTTATTTATTTATTTATTTTGTTTTCTCCATACATTAAATTACATGTTTCTTTAGTTGTTTACACATTGAGGACAATGTGTGATTTAAGTGTGGGGGTGTATGTGTTTTATTATTTAAAAAAACAATTTATTATTTTAAAAAAAAATTAGAGTTTTCGAGTGTTTGTCAACAAAAAAAATTGTTTAGATTTTTTAGAGTGTTTAGTGTTTTTAGAGTCATATGAACCCTTAATTAGTCAATGAAGAATATATCTTTGAAATCTAATGAACAGAGGATCATGAAATCGAGATAAAGCAAGTGGATATTTTTTGTGTTAATTTCGATATAGGGAACACATATCTACGTGTTTAAATGTGAATGGAAAAAGAATATGTATGATTGTCTAACCACCGACATGGCATGTTGAGATTCATCACTTTCCTCAATGAGCTTTTGAACCATATGTACCTTCTTTTTTCTGAGTGAATTTACACAAAATATTCTATTTTCCTTAGCTTCAAAATTTTTCTTTGTAAACCTCATATATTTTTAATTGCTTTGATCAAATTATTTGCCATAGATCTTGTAATGGACTATAGAGATTACTAGAACTTACTCTTGTACTAGTCGAAGCTTATAGTCAAAATATGCTCTGATTGAGAAAATGATAAAGGTAGCTTAGGAATTTTCCATCACATGACCAAATAGCTTAACCTGATTTGTGTATACATGATATACATCCCATAGAAACCCTTTGACCCTATACATGGAACATACATTTTTTTTCATTACCCACATTGAATAACCTTCGGGCCTTAATCTCCTTACCTTTACTTAAAGCTAGTGGAAGGAAATCAAATCGTTATGGATATAAAGAGTGGTTGTGTATGTGTATATGTAATAGAAATATATGTATTTATGCTAAGAAAAGGGATTGGTTATGTTTGGTGGAGAAAAAAAAATAAAAAAAATAATGTATGAAAAAAAATAAAAAGAAAAAAAAAGAAAAAAATGTTAGGATATAAGGAAGAGAGGGAGTTATGGAGATGATGTTGAGAAAGTCCTATTCATGTTATAATTTGGTGTGAAGACGGAGAGGTGTATCATTAATATTTGATGTGGAGTTATGCTTATATTTCATCTAATTATTAGATTCTACTAGCTCTTGATCTTTTTAGCACCACACTCCTAAAATACTCCATACCCTTCTTTACCTTAAACCCCACTACAACCAATAAGTAAGTCCTATTTGATTCTTGAGATGAGTAGCCTTTGATTTGATGGAGATTAGTCACAAGAGTTAAGCATATGGTTCGGTCCATTTGGCAAGTATTTGATATCTTTCACGAGGTTTTATCCACAAGAACATGAGCCTTCTTTGTTTATATATGTGAGTCGTTTGTTATCTTTATCATCTTATCTCACATACATGAGTGTTTCTATACATTTGTAGTCATGAATCTAAGAGAGAAAAAATAGAGGGTATTTATAGTGAGGATGGATCTTTATGTGACTAAGGCATGGTAGATTTTCATCCATAATATTGATCTGTTCATACCTGTCATGTTTATGTGTGAACCATATGTTGAAATTGATCCTTTAGATCTCCCAATACTGAATCTTGGTTCATTGCTAATCTTAACGTTTGAAAGTAAAAGATTATGAGACAAAAATAGTTAAGGGTGTTAGGTGTTAGGTTTGATTTTATTTTATTTTATTTGTGTTTGATTTTGTAGGTATATCATCTGTGAAACCCTCACGAGACCTTACTCGTCCTCGATGGGTGACCTAGGGGTTTAAAGGGCTTGTTACACATGCTAAGTGTAATCGTGAGACCTACGAAAGTGGGTAGTTAATTTAATTTTATTTAGTTAGAGTAATAACTTGCTTGAGGACAAGCAAGAAGCTAAGTGTGGGGGTGTGATGAGTTCATATTTTGACACATTTTATACCCTTATAATCTTAGTTTTTGGTAGTTTATTTAACTAATATAGGGGAATAAGTATTGTTTTATGCTTAAGTGGTAAAAATTTCATGAATATTATTATTTGAGCTAAAATGATATAAATTAAGAAAATTTAGACTAAAATATTATTTATTAATTTTTATTAATTTTATTTTGCAGGTTATATTATTTTTAAATAAAAGAAAATAAAAAAAAATGACCTTTGGACTAATGGCCAAAGGCCGAAGGCCCAAAGGCCTGGAACGAAAAAAAAAAAGAAAAAGAGAGAGTCGGCAACGACTCGGAAGAGAAGAAAAGTCAGCCAAGGGGTGACGTAGCACGGAAAGGTCAGCAGACAGAAAGCACAAAGTAGGGCTGCACGTTATAAATAAAGGAGGCACGGAACGGAGAGAGGGGAGAACTGGAAGGGGGCGGCAGAGCCAGGAGAAGGGTGCGAGCCTTCACAGGCTCGTGCGGTCAAGGGACGGTAGAAGGCAGAGCCTTCCGAGGCTCTGTGGAACGACAGCAAGAGAAGGCAGAGCCTCTTAGGCTCGGAAGAGAAAGGACGACGCCGGAAGCCTTAGTGCACAGAGTTCGAGGCGGAAACCATTCAGCCTCCGTCAGCCCTGTCAGCCGAAAGGAAAAAGAAAGAAAAAAGAATATATTGCATGGAAACCAAAGACAACCGAAAGAAGAAAATTAAGAGGAAATTTATACTGGTAGAATTTATTTCAGATAAAATTAATTTTTATCTGAATAAATTCTTAATCTTTTATTTAAAATTAATTCCAGTTATTTCTTTCTCTTATTTTAATTTACATTTTAGATATATATTTCTATGTAATTAATTCTATAATTATGGCTGGCTGATTGTTTATTATTAGGGAATAATTTGAAACCCTAGATTAGGAATTAAAGTATAATTTTATTTTCTTAGTTTCGTGAGATTGTTTCCTGACTCTATATTAATTGCTATCATTTATATGTATAATTCTGTCAAGTATAGTTTATTTGGTGCATGCCTTGTTCTGGTTCCTC
Organism: Tamarix austromongolica; assembly: GCA_039764185.1. Taxonomy (NCBI): domain Eukaryota; kingdom Viridiplantae; phylum Streptophyta; class Magnoliopsida; order Caryophyllales; family Tamaricaceae; genus Tamarix; species Tamarix austromongolica. The sequence goes on along the minus strand of CM077816.1, from coordinate 47,549,248 downwards.
ATAAGTGACAGTATGTAGGATTATTTGCCTGCTAGGTGGCCATCTAAATATACTAGAATTTATATGTATAAATTACAGCTAGGTTAGATAACAATTCACGTAATCGTTTTGTGATTCTAACCGAAGTGGTAAAACATTTCGATACGTGTGGGTCAAGAAAAGGAAATACAGTTAGACATGCATTTTGTACTAGTCTGGGTACTTAGATTGACAGCCTTCCACTTACACTTAATGCATTAAATCTAGTTAAATATAGGAGCCACGTGTTGCTGCTATACTGCTAATATTTAATAGGGTTAATATAGGCACGTGGTCGTATTAATTAATTAAGGGAAGTAATATAAGGTGTATGGACCTGCATTTGGTGTGCAACTTGGTCGATCTCATTCTCACGATTAAATATTGACTTAGAAATAAATATTATATTACGACCTAATCTAGTGGTGGATTTTTATTTCCCTAACATATTTCTCATATCTGCGGTTTCCCATTATTTCCCCTTATTTTCATTATTAGTTTATTTTATTTATTCCTTTTATTATTAATATTTTTATAACCCCCAGTAGTATTTTTCTTATTTATTTATTTTGTGTTATTTAGGATTTTTATTTTTAGTTTTAGCTTTATTTTCAAGCTAGTTAGATAGAGGTGAGCCCTCTCAATCTTTGGCCTAGAACGATACCCTTATTTACCGGTGCTACAATTGACAACAAGAGGGTTTAAATTGCGTGCCGGCTACGGCCACACCATTGAATTCAAGAACCCCACTATTCTCAATTTGTGGAATGGTATCAATAATATATAACCCCAAGATATAAACACTCCTGGACACTATTTTTGTCTAGTGGAACAGATAGGTACAAACTTAGGGCGCTCCTATCACTATTCTTATTTAGTGGAACAGACTAGTTCAAGTGGTGCTAAATCACATGGTCTTTAACTTTAAGTTATTAATACCTTCTCAATGATTACAATAATTCCAATTACTTCTTTTATAATTATTCTCAATAGGTGGAACGATATTAATAATATATAAACCTTGGGGAAAAAATGCTACTGCTAACTATTCTCAAATGGTGGAATGGACAGGCATAATCCTAGGGCGAAAATTCTCCTTCCCATTATTTTAGTCCAATGGAACATATAGGTATAACCAATCTTGATTCGTGAGAACTTTCACTTTAAGTGATTAATATTTTATTCATAGTTAGCTTCTGATCATCATAAAGGATTGCATGTAGATATTCAAGGCACATAATTCAACTTAACATAGGTATTCAAAACACTTTAAACACTACTACATGAGTTTTGGGACATTGCTCAAGGAAAAGGTCCATATTTTCCCTAAGAAACCCTTATTTCACAAGATAAATATATTTGCTTAGACAAAACTCATTTTACCACCAAACTTAATACATATACCTAAAATCTTAACTTTAAAAACATATCTAAAAATGAGTGTTTACCTCAAACATCTTACATATGGAAGAACACCCTACCTCTAGAGTTACTATTTACAAAACCCACAAAATCCTAAATTTGCAGATCTAGCATAACTTTTCTCATAATACTTATATTTTCACCAAATTAAATTAAATTCCTAAAATACCAATATTAAAAAATATATCTAGAATCCAAAGTCTAACTCTAACATTGTACAAAAGCGATAATGATCCATCCTCTTTGCTTACTATTCCTAATTTAAGTTATTTCCTCATTTTTTGAACTTTAACCATTTTAATTAGTCTAAAAATTCCACATAATATGTAGCATACTTTGAACCAATTAACATATTAAAATGTTAAAATTCCATACTTGACGTATTGACCAATTACCCTTAAGGTAGTTAAAATGCCCATATCTTCATAAAAACCCTAAAATTCCCAATATGAATCGTTTTCACCTTCCAATATAAATCATCATGACACTACTTTACCACATTCACAAAACACTCTTCATAACTAGTTGAACCAAATTAAAATACCATTGGTCATACTAAACATTTAGGGTTATAAAACAAGATTAACATTGACAACATATAAACTCATTATATTCTCAATTTCCATAGATATGATACCAAATCATCATATCATTGCATTATCAACATAAGATTATCATGATAATAATAACATACATGATATTTCATACAAGTATATAAATTGAACACAAAATCCTAGTTATGACACGTATCCTTACAAAAAACTTCTCCCGTCTTTAAGCATGTATAACCCAATATTCCTTCTTTAAGACCACCAGAAAGTCAACTAAGAATAAAGTATAATATATCATTAGAGCCCAAGAAAAAAAATAAAAACTAAGGCATAGGAGGATGGAAAATGGAGCATAATTGAAGCAAACCAAGGCATGTAAAGGTTAAACTAGTTGCAATAGAATTTAGTGCAACAAAGGGGGCAATGTAGACTCTTAAAGCAACTAAGAGATGTTACATCAAGGAGTTAATCTATTATGAGGGGCTTGGCATGGGTTCTTGATGGTGGGGAGGTTGTCTAGCATGAAGGCTTGACGTTGGTAGGGGTTGTGCAATATGAGGTTTAGGCATTTTGGTGGAGGGTGCATCATAAGGTTTAGTTGATTTGTGGGGCTAGTTACATGAGTATTTCACATATATAAGGCTTAGAAATTTCAAGTGCTCATGTGGTGGTTACTTTGTAATATGAGGATATAAGTATTTTACATAGGTTATAGAGATCTAAATGGTAGATTAGCGATAAATGAATCACAAGAAAGTTTAGGAAAGGGAGAAGTAGTCTAGGAAGAGTTCATGGAATTATAAAATAATGGAGTAAGAAAGGAGTGGGAGGTATTTATAAGATATGTGGCGAGGGTGTCATTTGAGAAAGGCCAATTAGTGAAGATCAGGGAATTTTGGCATAGGTTTGGTTTCTCTAATGAAGGTTAGAGGAGAAACAGATGAGCGTACCTTTTGGTGGTGTAGGTTGTGCTGTTGGGCAGAGGGCAAGTGGGCTGGTGTAGGAGAAATGTATGGTTGGGAAAGGAAAGAAGAAATCATACAAGGGAGTTTTTCACATGGCTTGAAAAGGAATAAGGGAAGGAGGTCAATTAAGATATGGATAAGATGAAAAGAGAAAGTAAAAAAGAAAAGTGAAAGAGGATAAGGAAAAAGGAAAATAGTTTAGGGTTAGGTTTAGCATTAGGTTTAGATTAAGGTGTTGGTGGTAAAAATTAATTTATCATCAATCTGGGGTTTGGTTTAGGTTAAAATACTAATAACCTAGAATTAAGATTAGGATTAGGTTTAGATTTAGGAATAAGGAATTAGGGTAAGGTAAAAATATTAATTTTTTGAGATTAGGATTAGGTTAGGATATTAATTACTTAAGATTAGATTTAGATAAAAGTTTAGGTATTACATAAACCACCTAGGTGACCATACCCTTTAATTTGATACCCTTTGTACATCATTAGTTTCTAGAGCTGGAAAGGCATCGAGATCATCTAGGATCCCAACCAAAGGGAGCCTTAAGGCAAATTAATAAACTCAAAGGTTGACTAACCTTGAGAGATAACTGGGATAAGATAATCTAGACCCATATAGTACTCCATGATTTTCCACTTTATGTGATTGATGTTTTATTAACCAATCCATATACCGAAAATCCCCACATAGCATGCCAAGTCCACCATAATTACATAAGCATTCCAATTTATCCATCATAACCCTTCAAGGGTACTTAGTGATCACATAATCAATATTTAATCAATTTTATCCACCACTTAAGTTAAATAATTCATGCCAATAAATAAATTTCCCATCGGCCAACAATTATGCCATAGCACAATTACAAAGTGAAAAGGAATCAAATAACAAATTCTTACATAATTGGTCTATCAGTTTTGTAAATTTGTCAATCCTATTGGCATAACCAAACCTTAGAGTCTCCAATCAAAACTAGTTTATCAGTCTATCAAACCAGTTGATGTGCATCAACATAGAATAGACCAAGGTTAACTCAAACAAATTTATTAATTTGTTAGGTAAGTTGTTTAACTGTTCTAAGGACCAGTTGATTTTTTTTTTGTCAATCCAGTCAATTGATTTATGCACAAACAATATATTTAGGCATTTTCAAACATGAATTAGACCTCAACTACCAACCTCATCATACCAATATTATTATTATTGTATAAACTAAGATCAGAAACACTCAAATACTAAGTCATGTTATATTTCCAAAGAATCATTAAGACATTCACATAAGTCCATATTTGCTCATAATATTTTAACTCATAGCTTGAATCATAAAAATAATACTTTGTGATCATGCAATAATTAGAATTTTCAAGCTACACTAGCTCCTATATTCATTCATTCCACACCTCAAGGCAAGAATGGCTTACCTAAAATAGCTTAACGAAACAACTCCAATTATGGAAACTTTAGTTGAACAAGCCCCGATTGCGAACACTTTAAAAAGAAGTTTTAAAATTAGAAAATCTTTTTAAAACTCATGTGGACCAAAATAATTATGAATCTGAGGATAATTTGAAAATACCCATCCTAAGTGGACTAAAAAAAATTTGGAACCTTAATATTTTTCTAAATATAACACTATATTTCTTATAGTTAAAATAAGAAGTAGTTAGAGGAAATATCTGAATAGGTAGGGCATGTCAAAAATGAAGAGTAATAGGGGAAAGAGGTAGAGAAATAAATGTAGGAGAAATAAGGTAATCTCGGTGGCTAAAAGAAAATAAAAGAAAAAGAGGATTAGGGTTATTTTTACACCCACAATTTACTAGGAAAGGAAGAGGAGAGAGATATCCAATCAAAACACTAATTATCCAACTTGAATTATGCAAATAGAGGGTGAATTCATTAAGGAATAGATGAACTCTCTCAAGGCTTAAATGATGGATTCTAAACAATGTTGATCAATGTATCTTATAAAAGCTTCAAACATAAGAAATGAAAAGAGACAAAACAACATAAGAAATGAATCTCTAGGCTTTCAGTGATTATCAGATCATCCATCCATATTTACATAGATGATAGAGGTAGAAGAAGATAAGAGATGAGATCATCCTCCCAATTTGTGTTAGCTGTGGCCTTTGAATTTGCTCATGGTAAAGAAAAACTTGGATTAATTTCAAAATGGTTAAAGATCGTTTAGAAAATAAATCAAACCTTGATTACAAGGTTCAAAATTGTTACAAGAATTATCCTATAAAAACAAGGTTTGAAAGTCATGAAAACCCAAATAACTAGTTGATTGGTTTGGTTGAACAGTCAAAATTTCTAAGAATTGATTTCCCAAACAAGTTGAATGATTTAATTGAACCAAAACCTAAGTTAAAAATGACATACCATTCGATCGTTCATAGAATCTGTTAACTATTGCACCTAAAAAATCACTTTCTTCCTTATTGTCCAAACTTTTCCATTGCTTTTTCAAATCAAATCCAAAATGTGCTTCAGAACCAAGATCAAACATCATTTAATCTTCAACCAAAAATGAATTGCTATATATTATAGATAAAAAAAAAATTATAGGGTATGAAAGTCGTCTCTAAAAAGTACTACAAAATTTTATTGGAAGATTGAAAAATAAATGCTAAGGTTTAGATAACAATTTCAAGTAAAACAGGCATAAAAACTCAAACGTAAATTTGTTTTGCCTATCTTTATATAACTATTTTTTAAATAACTTACACAAAGCTCATCTTGTTATGTAAGAGTTAAATATTGTTGTATCTATTGATACTAATTTAAAACACGGGCAATTTAGATTCCAATTTTGAATAAAACCATTATCTAAATTTACACCATGCAATAGTTTAGAAAACTATTTTAAACAAAATTGTTATCTAAAACCCACTTATTCGATCAAAACTAAACTCTTTTTTTAAATGCAAATTGTTTACTAGTCTCTCTCACTATCATTCTCTCTTTAATGCGTTTGTCTCCTTATTCTTCCTCCATTATTGACGTAGGAAAGCTTTATTCATCGCCAACCTTCACTTTACCATTATCAACACATGCTAGTGGTGGTCTCCAAAGGATGTTCTCTGGTTCTCTATGTTTGTTTTTTTATATAGTTGGCTCATTAGCCATCTTCTCCAACCATCCTCATTTTCTTCGTTATCTTGGCCACCATAGTTGTTTTGATATGCTTCATTATTATACCTCTATCTTCATTTTTTTATTCTAATTTTAAAAGGCTTGCATGCCTTTTATCACACTCTCTCTATTGCTTACATCTCTCACATCCCATTTTTCTTGACTTAGGAAGTGCTAGTTATTGTGGTGTTGTCCCTGATCTTTTCCTCATCATTGTTATTAGCTCCAATTTTCTATTTATAGGTAGGTAAGCTTAATTCTTCACTCTTTTAGGTTTGGATTTTAATTTATGATATAATTTTTTATTTTTTATTTTTGAATTTTCATGTAGTTTGTGATTTTAATTTATTCTCAATCCTTTGCTTTAAAATGACATTGTTTATTATGTAAACCCTTGAGTATTGTGGATTATTGTGGACGTAAATAATCATGGTTTAGAGATATTGTTTTTTATGTGATGCTTGTGCTATAACATGTGTGTTTGAGGTGGAATTGTTTGTTGGCAGTGAACTTCTAGATATTAAAATTTAGTTTTAGGAGTAATGTGATTCTATAGCTATTTTTTTTGTTGCGGTGAAAATACTTGTGAAACCTATTTAAGCTTGGAGTTTATAAATTAAGAAGTATTGCATAACTATTGCTTGAAAGAGTAAATTTTACATTTCCTTGCTATTTGATTTCAATTTTGGTTTTGTTTTAATTTTTGTTTCTAGGTTTTGTTTGTGGTTTATCACTAAAAAAATATATGTTGTTTGATTATTTGATTGTTTTTGGGGATTATTTTTACCTTAGTGGTAAGATTAGGTTAAGTTTGAGCAGTATGAATATCCTAAATTATAAGACTTAGTGGTTGTTCCCCCTTTTATTGGTAGTGAGATGACATACTAATTGTGCGTGGTACCCTCCGCCATATTTTTGGATCTTACCTTACGGTGATATCAAAAGACATATAGCCTTGTTACTTGAGAAATAAGGGAGCATGATGGAGAGCAGTTTATACATGGATATGTAGGTGTTTAAGTCATACCATTTATTGGTGACCTTACCTCAGATAGAGCCATGGATAAGGGCTATAACTAGGTATATGGTTTGTTTCTCATGGATGTTCCACATTTGAGGTCTGTTGATTGTGAGTATTTTATAAGAGATTACCACCAAATAGCTATGGATCTTATTATGATAGACAATCAATGGAGTCATCTTAGGTTATCGACGAGTCTATACCTTGGTGGGATGGAAGGACCATCCTATAATGAAGTGAGGGAGCATATGGTTTTTCAGGAAGAGTAGACTCGAAGAGTGATATTTGATATTTAGAGGCTTTAGGGTGGTTGAGAGTACCATAGGACATTTTAGGAGTTCCATGCTCTCAGTAAAATTCTTAGGACTATAGGCATATTTCTTTGTACATATTAGTGCTTTTGCTTCACATTTCTTCATAGTTTTTTCATCATGTTTTAGTCCCCTTATGTTTATAACAATTGTATGTAGCTTTAAATCCTTATAGCAATATTATATGAATGTTTATTTTTACTACATGTTTTAATCCCCTATGTTTATATTTATTATTTGGTTTTATGTTTTTGATATAAATTGTAACACTAAGATAACTTGAATTGTTGGGATATGAAACCATATATTGTTTTACTTTACTAGAATAATATTTATGAGGAAGACATATATATATATATATGGGAAAATTATGTTAAGGGAATCAGTCTCTACAAATCGTTAGTGTAGGGAATATGAATATGAGGTGGATTTTTTCATCAAGTTTGTAGTAGAACATTTTGAAGACTAGTAGAATAATGTGTCCCTATTTGGATTGTTCTTATATCGAATTTATCAATGTTGATCAACTATGAGACCATTGGTTTGTTTTTAGGATAGATAGAAGTTATACTTATTGGACATGATATGCCAGGATAGAGTGTTTATATAATAACGAGGAAGATTGAAGGAAAAAAAATCATAGCATTTAAGAAAATGTTTAAGACAATGGTGAATGATTTTAAACACCCTTTGTATGGTGGTTGTAAGACATTTACTAGATTTTACATTGTTTTAAGATTGTATAGCTTGAAATAAAGTAACATATGGAGTGATAGGAGTTTTATAAAATTATTAGTAGTTTTGAAAGATATGTTTCCAAATGATAATGTTTTACCTAATAACACCTATGAAGGTTAAAATATTCTCTTATCTATGAGAATGCATTAAAAGAAAATACATGCATGCCCTAATGACTGTATATTATTTTGTAATGATTATGTATCCTTAAATATTTATCCCAATCCCAAAATCAAGGGATCACAGTACAAGAAGTTCAAGGTTCTGACAAAGGTGCAGTGGTATTTTTATACAATACCAATATTTAAGCAGATGTTTAATGATAAACAATATGATAAAAAATTCACATGGCATATTGGTGAGAAGATAAATAATGGTCTTCTTAGACATCCAAAAATATGACTATTCATAATTGATGATGTTTGATAATATGTTCCCCAAATTTGGTGATGAATCAAGTAATCAACATCTTGCACATTTTGCGGATGGAATGGATTTCCATAATCAAGGCACCTATAGTATATGGCTAGTATTTTTGTGATATATAATCTATAATCATGGTTATACATGAAACAAAAAAAAAATATGATATTGTCTTTACATATTTTGGGGCCAACCACTAGTTAAATGATATCATTATTTATTTAACACTTTTGACCAATGTTTTGAAATTGTTGTAAAACACTTGTGCCAAGGTATTTGATGTATATCGTTAAGAGCACTTCACTTTGAGAGAAATATTATTCTATACCATAAATAATTTTCTTGAATATGGGAACTTGTTTGGTTATAGTGTGAAATGCCATCATGCATGTTTGATGTGTGAGCTAGATAGCTTAGTTTTTCAGCTAAAGCATGGACAAATGACTATTTTCTTTGGACTCCATATATTTTTTTTACTAAGGAATCATTATTATCATAGGTAGAGGAAATATTTCAATGGTTTGTAGGAAGAAGGGGAAATAGTATTTCATTTAATTGGTTGATAAGTGTATTTAAAGATAAAATAATTGAAAATAAAGTTTGAGAAGAAGAAAAATATGTGACTCCATTATTTGGGTGGAAGAAGGTGTATGTGTTCTTTGATCTTCCTTATTGGGAATGTATGTATGTATGATATTCCCTTGACATGATTTATGTTTAAAAAAATCTATATAATGGTCTTATTGGCACAATGCTTAATGTTCCATAAAAAAACTAAATATGGTGTAAATTCTTGAATGGATATAAATAAAATGGACATTCAGTAGGAATATTCACTACAAACTAAAGGAACAAGAATATATTTACCACTGGCTTGTTCTACTCTCATTATAAAAGAGAAGATTGAATATTGTGAACTCTTTAGCAGTGTCAAGGCTCCAAAAATTAATATTCAAATATCAAAAAACCTTATTTCAATGAAGGAGTTAAAAGTAATTGGTATGAAGTACCATGGTTACCATATGTTAATGCATTATTTGTTACCAGTAGCTATGCATGGGATTTTACCATGTTTTTGAGTTGCTATCACTAAGATTTATTTTTTCTTCAAGGAAATATACTCCAAATTCATACATCCTAATATTTTAGACTCTTTGAAAAGACAAGTTATGGATACTTTATGCCAACTTGATATATACTTTCCACCTTCATTTTTTTTGACATTATGGTACACCTACCTAATCACTTAACTTATGAGGTTCAAATGTTAGGCCCCATTTATGGGATTTAGATATACCCATTTGAGTGGTTTATGATATTGATAAATTGATATGTAAAGAATCGATATGGACTAGAAGGATGCATTATTGAGAGTTACTTAGTGGAGGAGGTAATTCAAATTTTCACAAATTACTTGTAAAATGTTGAAGCTGTCAATATTCTAAATTCTTAACATGTAGAAAAAATTGAAGGGAATAGGATTAGGAGAAAAAGGTTGGGACATTTGTATAATGACATGTTATATAAAGCACATCTATACATATTACATAACATCAATGATGTTCAACTAAATGTTGAAGAACACTTGTAATGTTTGGGGATTAAAAATCCATCAAATAATGAGAAGTAGATAATGTATAAACACGGTCATTCATTCAAAAGTTGGCTCAAATATCATATTATTACCCTCATTAGACATGCAATAACTTTAATTATTGAAACATTGATGTGGCTATCTCAAAAGCCCTATCTAGAAGTATTCTTATAGACTATTTATGTCATTAATGGTTACACCATTTATACTAAAGAACAAGATCATAATAGTATGATGTAGAAAAGCGAGATGACTTTAGTAACTTAGGTAATGCATATTAATATGCAAAGGAAAGTAATCAGGCTTATGTAGATATGAAATATTATGGAATAATTAAAAATATATGGGAGATAGATTAAATTGGGTTTAAAATACCAATTTTTGTGTGAAGGTGGGCTAATAATAATCATGGGAATAAATATGATAAGGGCTCGCACTAGTAGATCTCAATAGGGTAGGAAACAAACATGAACCTTTTATCTTGGCATCACAAGTTGTCTTTATCATGTATCCTACTGATAAAAGATGGTATGTGGTTATATCTTATAAGAAAATAATGGTAATGAATGTGATGTTGAAAATGATGCCAATTGGGAAAGAGAAAGTATCACAATTATATGAGTAACTCAACTATTTGTGGATCATAATAATGACACTGCTAAGTATGACATCAATGTGATGGATGATCATTGTGAAGTGATTATATGTGTCAGATCATGAATCTGATTTGAAAATAGGAAGAAAATAAAGGATAAAAGGAAAAAATATGGATAATTATATTTTGTGCTTATACATTTATTTCTTAAGAATTTGTACTAATTTTTTCCCTATTTATACATGTTGTTATATACTAATTCTTTTAATGTATAGTAGAGAAATAAGGAAGAAGGCTAAAGAAATGGATAGTAACAATGAAGAATAAAATAGGGAATAGGTTGTAATGACGATAGTGAAAAATATGAGAAACAAAAGAGAAGTGTTGGAGATGCAATTCAATGCTAGTGGTATACCCATGGGTGAGCATTGTGGGGAGATCATGACATACGTAAGATTTGCTCCTTGTTTGCATGTTCCCATCAGCATTAGTAGTTGGAAGGAAGTGGATGAAGGAACTAAAAATCTCATTAGTATGGATGCCAATGCAATTATATTAGCTTGATTTCACATATTTTATTATATTATTTGATGTTAAATTCAATAAATAGATATTTTGATGGATATACTTCAAGGTACCGTAATCTAAGAAGGAATGGTTTATGAGGTAATATAGCAAGCAAAATAAAAATTCAAGTCACTTTTGGTTGGGAAAAAATTATACAAATCCAACAATACACTATGGGCTAACCTACCAAAACATTATAAATTTATAACTCAAAAATATTGGGATGAGTTTTTAGCATTTCAAAATACATATGAGTTTAAGGTATATATCACTTTAATATTTTGAATTTTGATAATAATAGGCTATTAATATATATTATAAATGTTAATATTGCAATATAATAATTAAGGACCCAAAATTTAGAGCTATCTAAGAAGAAAAAATATGTCTACAATATGTCCTAAAAACAATATGGAAGCCTTGAGGAAGAGTTGGTATGAATTTTTCACTTTATATCAATTAAATAATAGCTCTAAAACTTATGTCTTATGTTAAAAAAAAAAATTTGATTCAACAAGAACATGATCCAAGCACCCAAACTATTCCTTTCTACTCCCTATAGAAAAAGGCTAGAGTAAGTGCAAGTGCAAAGTATATCAATGATGAGGTGCATCAACCTGTCGATAAAATTTTAAGTATATTAATGATAATTACTAAATATGTTTATTTATTTATTCACTAATTGTGTGTATATGAGGATGCTCTTGACTAATTGAAATCAATGTAAGACAATGCAGTGTCCTTTCATAAGTGATAGAAACATAAGACCATCTTAAAAGGTAAATGGATCTTGGATTAGGGGTTATGAAGAGAGGATGTGTATGGTCAAACACATTGGTCTCAGAATACCAATAAGTAGGTGACATACCTAACTGAACAATTAAACCAAGTGACAAAGGAAATGCTCAGCATATGACAAGATTTGTTAGTTATGAAAATACAATAGTATAATCCAGTTGGCCAAGTGTCATAAGATACATGTCACATACCTAATGTAGAAAAGGATTCACATTTATCTTCTCTTTCAACTGTAAGCATCATAAACCATGGTTTACATTTATTATTATATGTATCAAATATGTAATATACACTTCTCTAATTAATAAAGAGGCATTGGCAATCTATATTATTATTAGTACCTTATATCTTTATGACATTAAATTAATTAGGTCTTTATATCATTATTATATTTTTTTAAGAAATCAAAGGTGATGAAAGCTCATATGGAAAAGGTAGTTACACTATCTATCATACTAATATCCAATTTTTTTAAATAAATTATAACATTAGTTAATATTATGATGATTACTATAACTTTTTTAATAATTATTAGGCAAAGGAAAAGAAGATAAGGGAAAGTGAACAAAGAAAATAATCACATATGCTTTAATAACTCCTACAGAGATAATGCCTCCAAAATAAAAATCTAACATGTCTGCTCAACTACAGATTCCAAACATACCAATTTTGGCTATGTTGTGCTTCTATGCCCAACATTTCCTTAGCATGGAACATGTATTTGTCAACATGCATGTCAACATAGTTAGTCGGAATGAATCCAATATTAATCCTATAATAAAAGATGAAATAAGCAAAGTGGTTCACCAAAAGTTAATGTTATCTGCCACAATGTTTGTATATATTAAGTAAGTGTTATTTAATATCATCTTAATACATTAAAGTTTTGTATTTTGTGGTGACACTATTATAAATCATCTATGTTATTAATTCATATGCACTATTATGTTCATGCATAGAGTATTGCAATTCATAGCTCAAATATATAGTTTTCCTACTAGTTATTATAGATTTCTGTGTCCACTTTTATTGAATGATATGCATGCAACGTAGGAGGGGAAAAAACATAAAATATCTAGCGCAATGGATCATGCATTTGAAACTAGGACAACTAATGTTTGTACCACACTTCACTGGTCAACATTGGGTGTTGTATGTTATTCATCATTATAAGAGCAAAGCCTTTGTGTTTGATTCCTTAACTAATCATTCAACCCTTTTTTATTAATCTTGGCCTAAAGGGAAGTATTTGATCGATACATTAGTATATATTTATATTTATTTTCTTATGTTTATGCATTTTATCATTTCGATTTGGACAATACAAATGTCAATTATGATGGAGGGTAGAAGAGATCCAAGAAGTGGCTTTCAATATGATTCTATCAAGGTAAAAAAAAATTAATAATTTATTTTGTCTCAATTTTAATTACTATCTATAGTGAATGCTATATATTTAGAGTTTATAATTTAATTTTTTTTACAGGTTCCTAGGTAAATTTTCTTTTATTAATTATGATTACTACGTGTGTAGATTCATATATGACATCATGTTAAAAAATTCTTTAGATATAGGTCATGAAAATGTATGCCTCATATTTAATCAATTTTAAATAATTAATAAGGAAATTTTATAATTACTTACTAATCAAATAATTAAATGAATGTAATTTGTAGTTATATCATTGTGGATCTTATTTGAGGGAATGCACACCAGAAGAGACTAATGAAGTAAGTGATTAGTGGGCCAAATTTGTACATATATGCATAGGCATCTTTCTTATAAGTAGGTTTCTATCGGGATAAGTAACAATTGCTTAGTATTTTTGGGCTAAACATAGATAGTTTATGTTTTGCAACAAATGTGAAGGTGATGATCGTTGATAGTGGATTCCATATATACTTTATAACTAATGTAATGATGAAAATTTAGGCTTGTGATTTTAAAGGTTTAAATTTGATGTTGTCAAAGAATGATGCTATTTATTGTTTATTGAATACTTAGGTATAGGTTTTAAGTACTTTTATTTTAGTGAGAATTCTGAATGTGTGCAGATTTAGTGGTTGTGTATATGTTGTTGATGAGAAGAATTCTGGTTGAGGTATTGGTGTTGAATTTTTATGTTTGTTTGTGATATAAAAAAAATTCCATGATTTTAAAGATCACCTTATACTTCACACAAGAAGGAAGCAAGGGTAAATTTTGAAGAAAATTATTTACCTTACAATATAGACATCATCAGAAAGATTATTAAATCAGGAGTCCAATGCATCTTTCGGATCTCAAATCCAAGTTTTCTACAAAAACAATTATGACTTTTTTACCATATATGTGTCAAGCTTAATTTTTACATACTAATGGATAAGGTGTCTTAATTACCATTATGGATGTTGTTATCTTTTCATATTTATTAGCTAAGTTTTTATTGACTTATTTGATAATTATTTTATGATATTAGTTAGTTAATTAATTTCCTTAATCATTAAGAAATTAGATAATGTTTATCTTTTATCTTATGATGTATCTTATCTTTTTAAGATATTGCTAGAATTTAATTATAATTATCATAGTAGATTACTATTCATGTGAATAGTATCATGAATAGTGACTTCATTATTGTTTATTTTATTTAGATTTAGGTTATCTTATTATTGAGGAGGTGGATATTATTCTATAAATATCGCATGTAAACTCATTATTTGAGGAGGATAGTTGAATTGAGTTATTAAATTGAGTTTTCTCTCATCGAAACCCTATGTGAGTTTCGTTATTCTATGTTTACATTATCTGTGTGAGTGATAATTTAGAAACCCTCTATACATTTCCTATGTGGATTGTATATAGTTATCTAGTGAAGTTTAGTGTGTATTTATTCATTAGAGATCCTTTGAGAGCTATCTATGTGAGGCTTTCAAGATAGTTTGAAGAATTGTTTTGTATGATCCTTCATCCAGATCCTCAATTCAAAATTCATCCTTAGTTTATCATTATAGAACTACATAAAAGTGGGGAATTTTGAAACCACTCGTTCTGCTACATATCAAATTGGTATAAGAGCTTAAGTTGGTGGAATTACAATCAAGATTCAATCTTTATTTCAAGATTCTTCAAAATTCATCAAGAAAGAGTATTATATTCATGAATATCCAAGAATTAATAAATAAATAAATAAATAAATAAAAGAGGGCCACGTGATTATGTAACACTCCCAAAATTTACTACTGAAAAATTTCGTTTAATGAAAAGGTTTAACATAAGCGAAATAATAAAACTATAAATTCTAGGGATATTACCGCCACACTTAGTACTAGACCAATTCACTCCTAACGTTCCAGTACCAAGTGCTAAGGTTGAATAAGATTAACATCAAACACAATTCGATAATTAAAACGAGCATTCATAAAAGAACTCAATTGTGCACCATACATAAAATTAGAGTGCAGTAAAAAAAGAGTTATAAGCCATAAGTAAGGATTTAAAGTTCCCAACGACATAAAACACCATACAACAGAATAAAACTAAATCAAAATGGTACAAGAAAAATGAAACGGAAGATACAATCCGGTCAGGTCAATCTCAATCCCCAGGCTACGTCCAGGCTCAACTCTCAACCCCGTCTGATGCCTCATAAGTGTCATCGGCATTAAAGATAGTGTCACTGACCTATACAAAGTCAGAGGGGCCTTCTGCTTATGGGAATGAGTAGCACCCATGAAACAGGTGGTCAGTACTCTACATACTGAGTAAGGTAACCATGCACTAAGGCTAACATATAAGGGCACATAATACAAACACGATAACATGGCAACATACAATCTTTCGAATAAATAAAGGCCAAGCTACAGTCTAGATAAACTGATTATTTAATCTCTGATCAGTACTCATTTTACACCATACTTTTTATTGATCCATGCGAATACAAGAACCCCACTATTATAGTTGGTGGATCGGTCACATATAGGGTAGAATGCACCTAACCATTATTATATGCCGGTAGATCGGTCTCTAGGGCAAGATGCTCCTAGCCACTATTATACCGGTGGATCGGTCTGGCCCCAACTCTTATAGTGTTCCACTATAAGTACTTAGTGTCTTTTATATGTCTTATCAAACTTAGGGTTTGGTTTATTAAGCTCGGGATCCTCCACTATTATAGTCAGTGGATCGGTCACTTATAAGGCAGAATGCACTTGACCACTATTATATTCTGGTGGATCGGTCTCTAGGGCACCCTAGCATGTAGCTACTATTATGCCAGTGGATCGGTCTAGGCTCGGCTTAATAATTTTCCACTTTCAATGATTAGTGTCTTACTGTATCTTATTCAATAGGTTTCACCCTATATATACATGACTAAATCCATTTATGCTTATCCTCCCAAGATGGCCTGTCCTATATCTTGAGACTTCTACACCTCTTAACTCACTCCAACATCCTTTCCTTTTCCACTACTCACACTAGAGGCCCAACTCCTAGGTGTGTGGGTCAAGGCCTACTACCTAACACCATTAAGCCCATTCATATTCTTCCCTGGGGTTTTCTTCATAAAATCCTAATTTAGACCTATGTGGCCTATCATCTACCTCACGTAACCCACATTGTTTTAACACCCCATACATGACACCTCTTAGATTCAACCTCATAATATTACTTTACTTTCCAAATACACTTGTGCCCACGAAACCCTAAATAGCCACACCAAACCCTAGCTAGCCACGCCAAACCCTAGCATCCTCCTTTCCACATATTACCCCTCCATTTCTCACCTTACACTCTTGCTTTCCCATGATACCCATGCTATCCCCACACATGAAAAACCTCCATCCTCATCTCACACTCCACTCACCCTCATTTATCTTCCTTTTTCCACCTTCTCAAATTAGGGTTTCCTCCCAAACCCTGGATTGGTCTCCTATACACCCTTATACTATCTCATGTACTATTTTTCACCAAAAGCCTCCAATCACCCAAACAACTCTTCCATTACCTTCCTCACACCCTAAGGCAACTTTCCATATGTAAAGTTCAACCCCATACAGACTCTGTCAATTCAATACAAACCCTCAAAGTTTTTACACAAAACCCTAAAATTCCCATGCAAAACCCTAGATTTTCCTATGCAAATCCTAAATTCTCCCATAAAAACCCTAGATTCTCCCATGCAAACCCTAGATTCTCCCTAACAAAGTTCATCCAATTTATTTTGCTTAAAATCACCTTTTATTCTTCCTCTCATGGATCATGGGATGTTTAGGTCAATCCCATATCCCACAGTCAACTTACTTCCCCAATTTTCTTTTTTATCCTTCCACCCCATATCACTACATTAATTATCCTAGCATGCATGTCCTGAAAGAGCCATATCACATCACATCACAATTCACAGCACAAACATATTATACACACGCCATAAGAGAATACAAGATAATACTTCAACTCCAAATTGCGCTACACATAAAACATTTACAATAATAGCACAAGATATACAACATATCATTATACATGGAATCCAAAGCATATAAGACATATAACACACATAAGGCCTTAGCTACACCCTTACCTAGCATGTCCCCAGGCTTGGAGCACGCTCTTATGCCTCCTTAGGGTTTTGACTAGTCTCACCTATAAGAGGAAAAAACTAAGGATTAGTTTCCCTCCTACTAAGAATACTATTATTTCCTATTTTATTCTAATATTAATGTTACTATTATTAAAGGAAACTTTACAAGTAAAAAATAGGGTTTTTATCCTCATGTTAGCCTATTAGATTATTACTAGTCAAAATAGATTTATATTAATATTTATAGCCATATTTATATTATTAAACCTAATAGATTTATTTCTTCTAATAATATTACTAACACTAGTTATAGGAAAAATAGTGATATTAATAATAATAGTAATACTAATACTTCTAGTAATAGAAACCCTAGTATTTTTAAGGCTAAGGCTAATAATAGGGTTAGGGATAAAATAATAATATAATAATAGTAATAATAGTAATACTAACAAAATATTAATATTGCTAAGGATAATAATAATAATAATAATAATAATAATAATAGTTATATTTGAAATAATCATAATATAAGGGTTCGAATATTTTTACCATAATAGTAGTAGTAGTAGTAGTAGTAGTAGTAGTAGTAGTAGTAGTAGTAGTAGTAGTAATAGTAGTAGTAGTAGTAATAGTAATAATAATAATACTATAGAAACCATGTTAATAATAAAGGCATTAGGAATAATATTAGCAATATTCAAAAAAGAAATAATTATAATATTAAGGTTTGTGTATTCTTCTTTTATAGTAAAAAAAATAATAGCATGCCAAATCTAGTATCAACAACAACAACAACAACAATAATGTTAAGAATAATACTAATAATAATAATAATCAAAATTGTAATAGTAATGTAAGTGTTCAAATATTTACTGTAACACCCTAAAATCACGACTTGAAAATTTCGTTTAAATTTTGCTTTGTAGAAGCGAAAATTAAAGAACGGTGGCTGTTACCACCACACTTGACATAAGTCTGGTCTCCTCACCATCCTTACGTCAAGTGCTAAGGCTTAAAACAAATCAACCCATCCAAAGATAAGAGAAGTATAATACGAAATCAAGAGTTTTGCAAAAGAGATATTATCCATGACAAATGATTGTTTAGAAAATTAAATAACTAACCATTTAGAAAATAACAACAAAGTACGCAAAAGTCATTAATGGTTTGCCTTACACTCTTACAGTCCAACAAATTACAAGGAAAAGGGGAAAAGGGGGCGGGGTCCACTCGCTCCCTAAATCTACCTATTCGTCGGGGTGACGATCCTCGTAGTCTTTTAGCCAACGCATGCCCTGGAAGTACTCCTCTGAAAAATGATAGCATCAGTATGACTTCCTTGTATTGAGTAAACCACAACGCCTCCGGAGAGGTAGCATACCCACGTAGCAAACATCATACAAGTACATAATTCAAAGAGAACATATGCTCACATGCAAGGCCACGATTTTGAAACACACAACCACATCAGATTTAACATTACGAGCTAGGTCAAAATCTCTATCAAAGGCATTTAAGGCATGCTTATAATTTCATAATCAATTTAACTAACCAACGACCATACATTATGGCCTAATAGGAAGAATTAGTGATATTCCAAGCAATCTCACCAAGGTCAAGTCATTCCTATTCCAATTATTATAGAAGTATTATGGTGGGTGTCTAATCCGGTTATATAATTTATATAAAATTTCTCAAGTGGAATACAATCCCATATTCATGACAAAGATCGTCAAGGAGGGTGGTACCAAAATAAATCACTCGATTCCAGGGCAAAGCTCGCCAAGGAAGCCACACAACATAACGGTCGTCCATACTAAACCTCAAAACTCAAGACCTTAAATACGCATACTCCCTATAGGGCGTATGGAATACCTATAGAGCAGAATTGAGCCCCTTGACCCAAAGGCCCAAACTATGCACTCGCGGCCAAGTCCAAGGCACGAGATTCCTTTCCAACTTGAGTCTTTCCCTTTAAGTAATTATTGTCTTATGAAATTCTGGTTTATAATTTCTTTTTTTTAGAATATCGAGATTCACACAGTCCAACTTAGTCAACCATCAACAAACAATGTCACATCCAAAGACCACGAGGTCGCAACCATTCCAATACAACGCAGCCTAGGGTTAGGCATTATGCAATAGCCCGAATAATTATTCGATTCAGTGTTCAAACCAATTGTCTAATTATTCCCAACATTATTTTGAGGCCAACACTTAATTTAATTAATCCAATTATCCACTTTGGAAACCTTTTTTCCTTAATGACCAAAATACCCCTCAACCTATAATTACCACATTTTCCTTCACTTTTATTACCAAGTTTTACTTACAAAGGCTATTTGTCATGAATTGCTAGCATTAAATAACTAGTGAAACTTTACATCTGATAATTTCTTCGGTACTACGAAGGACCATATTACCCCTAACCATTTATCATACATAGTACACGTAAACACTATTAGCATGCATTTTTAATATTTCATAGGTTCATACAATTTCCACAAAAAAATCTCAAACACAATCATAGTATATAAAATTACATTTTACCTTAAACATACCCGTCTCATTTTACTAGCATAAATCCAAGTTCGTTACCATTAGCATACACTTCTTCATATTTAAGAATATCACTTAGGCATATAAAAAGATTGCATGATAACACATTAATTTATACATCATTATACTCATGTAGGAATGAACTACAACTTAATCCTATATAAACTACATTTTACCTTAGACATACTCATCTCATTTTACTAGCATAATTCAAGTTCGTTACTGTTAACATACACTTCGTCAAATTTTAGCATATTACTTAGGCATATGAAAAGATTGCATGATAACACATGTTAATTTACACATCATGATATTCATGTAGATAAGGACTAAAACATAATCCCATTTCCCACAAACATATAATAATTTGATATCTTAATCCTATCATGATTTAATCCTAGAAAACTAGCCTATCATTTTCACATAAAAAATTCTACCGTCTACGAATTAGTTGGATTTACCTTGAGCTAAGAAATATTAACAGCACAAGCTTCCTCCACAAATACTCTAAGCGAGGTTGAGGTTACCTAGAATTAAATACACCATCCAAACTACAAGCATTAATATTTATGCAAAATAAAAATAATCAAAATGCAACCTACATAAGCTAATACTTGAAAATGATTAAGAAAAATAAATGAGGCAGCCGGTGCATGAATTTAAGCACCGAACCCACCAAAGATAGAGTAATTACTTGGGGAAGAAAAATGGCTGCTTGGGGGAGGTGGAACACAAGGCAAAAGCTGGAATATTTTTGAAGCTAAATTCAGTGGAGGGGAGGGGAGTTTGGGGCTGCACTTTCTTTTCTTTTGTTGATGGAATTTAGGGAAGGGAAAGAGGGGTTGCAAGGGGAAAATTTAGAGGGCATAAAGGGAGAGGGAAGGAGGGTGATATCTGCATATTGGGGCTAAAAAAAAGAATGGAAAGTTGGGGGGAAAAGGGTTGCGTGGGTTAGAGTAAAGGGGGTTGCAAGTGGGTTGTTTCAGGGGTTGAGGGTGTCAACAGGTTTGCATAGGGAAGGAGGTCTGCAAGTGGCAAGTTGATGCATGGGGAAGGGAATAAAATAGAGGGGTAGATGGCTAGAAAGATGGGGTAGGTGTGCAGGTTGAGAGAAGGAGAGTTGAGGCTGCAAGTTGGGGGGAAATGGCTAGGTGTCGAAGGTGTGGCTGCAGGTTGGTGAGTGACGTGAGGGAGTGTGGATGGCGTTGGAGCTGCTATTGTAGGTTGAAGTGGCATGGGAAAGGAGGAGAAATGGGTAGTTAGATGGCTAGAAGGTAGATTAGGAGTGTAGGTTGGGGAAAAGGAAAGATGAGGATGCAAGTTGGAAGGGAAAGGATGGGTGTCGAAGGGTATGGCTGTAGGTTGGTGTGTGACGTGAGGGAGGATGGGCTGGGTTGATGGCTACAAAATGTAGTGCTAGGGGTGGTGTGAGAGAGGGGGAAATTCATGGAGGAGAAGGGCTACTTTTGGGGAAGAGGGAAAGCTGCAAAAAGAGGAGGATAGTGCTGGATAAGAAGAGACATATGCATGGAGAGGAGAGCTAAAGGTGACGGGATGCATGGCTACATTGTAATACCCCAAAAACCCTAATTTAGGAATTATGGCAAAATAATTATTTATTAGGAAAAATTAAGAAAATAAATTATTTTATTAAATAAAGAAGAAATTAATTGAGGAAAATAAGGAGAAAATAATAAATAAGTTATTTAGAAAACTTTGGACATTTTACTAATTAAAATGGAAGTTAAGGACAATTTATCCAAAATAGCCTAATTAATTTAAAAATGAATTTAATTATTATACTTAAAATAATTATTATTAAAATTAAATATATAAATTAAATATATAAATAAATAAAGACCCAAATACCCCCCAACCCAACCATTTTATCATTTTTCCATTTTCCATTTTTCCTTTTCTCCTTTCTTTTCCTTTTTCTTTCTTCCTCCTTTACATTTCTTCCATCTCCCCCCTAGTTTGGGTTGGCCCGTCAGCCTTGATCTCCTTTCCTCCCTGGCCCGTCTCGCGCGTCAGCCTTCTCCCTTGCCCAGGTCAGCCGATCCTTTTCTTTTTTTTCTTTTCCCCCCTGGACCGACCAGTCCAGTCGTCCCCTCTTCTTCCCTGACCTGAAATTCGACCTTGCAACCCCGAATCTTGCCGGCAGCCACCAGCCCAGTGCCGACCGTCCTCCCATGCCCTTCCCGTCATTTTCTTTCCCTTTTTCGACCCAAAAAGCCCCATCTCTCCCTCCCCGCGTGCCATCTCCTTTCCTTTTTCTCTCCCCCTCCCCGACCTAATCTACCATGGCAGGATTGCACCGCCTGCCACCGCCGGCCGGTGGTCCAGCCACACCTGCCCCATTTGTCTTCTTCTACCCTTGTCTTTGTCCTCCTCAATTAGCCTATAAATACCCCCCCCCCTTAGCAGCCTGGTTCGAACTCCTTTTTCCCACAGCCCATAACCCCGTTTTTTTCACCGTCGCCCAAACAGACACCTATCCCTCCACCGTCGGCCACCTCTGCCGCAAACTCCGTGCACAAAAACCTTCCCCGCACCTCCCTCTATGAAACAGAACCACCATCGGTCCCTACCTCGCCCTGGCCATGCGAAATCGCCACCCCGAGCAGCCCCTTCCAGCCCATTGCCGCCCCTTGTGCAGCCTTCCGCCTCTACCAACACCTCCACTACCCTCCAAAACGTCCAGCAGACCTTCCCCTATATTCCCACAACTTCATCTCCCTCTGCCTCCCTCTCCTTCTACCTCCCCCATCTTCCACCACCCTCCACCACCTTCGGCCACCGCGCCAACCACCACGCGCCGCCACTCCCAGCCACGCCGCCACCCTCATTCCACCCCTCTTCACCTGCTGCATCTTCCTCCACCTCAAACACCCCTCCACTTCCCCTCTCTTAGCCTACATACCCATCTTTCCCTCTCTTCCTCCTCCACCACTGCCGCCATCGCCGCCACGGGCCACCGGCGGTTCCACCACTAACCTTAGGTGGTGCTCCAACCTCCTCAACCCCTAAACCTTCTTATCACAAGTGATTAATAATTTTTACTAATATTAAGGGTATTATTATTATTATTATCACTATTATTATTATTATGGTTGGTATTATCATTATTATTATTATCTTTATCATTAGTTAATCTAACTTTAGAAATCCATTTTATATAAGTGTTAACAATTTTTAGTAATATTAATAGTATTACCCTTATTAGTATTATTAATGTTGTGTTGTTATTACTATTATTATTAGTAGTAGTATTAGTATTAGTATTAGTATTAGTATGTATCACTCTTACTACCTAAACTAATTTCAGGAATATTTATAAATATGATATTATTATATGGTATCTTTATCATTATTAATAACATTATCATTACTACTACTATTATTAATATTATTATTTTCTTACTAGTACTAACTTGACCATTACCACTTTTAGTGTAAATATTGGGACTCTTATATTACTATTATTCTTTTCGATTGTTATCTTCTATTATACTTAACATTATTATTATTATTATTATTATTATTATTATTATTATTACTACTACTACTACTACTACTACTACTTAACCTAACCTTATTTGATTATTATTATTATTATTATTATTATTATTATTATACTTAACACCTTTATCATTATTGTTATTATTACTACTACTTTTATTATTATCAATGTTATTTAACTCGAAGTTGGTGTGTTATCATTTTGTTGTTAAATAAGAAGAATACTTAAACCTTAGTACCTTACCTTTTAATATAATTCCTAATGCCTTTAACACTAACATCATTACTATGGTATCATTATTAGTTATTACTATTATTACTATTATCATTATTTTATTTATATTATTGTGACAAAAACATTTGAACCCTTATATTATTATTATTCAAAATATAACTTTTATCATTATTATCTTTAGGAATATTTTACTTGTTGGTATTGTAATTATTATTTTATTATTTTAACCCTAACACTATTATTAGACTTAGCCTTAAAAACGCTAGGGTTTCTATCACTATAAACATTAGTGTCACTATAATTAGTTTTATTATTATTATTATCACTATTTTACTATGGTTAGCATGAACACTATCATTATTATAAGAATAGTGCTAATGGGTCTAATAATATAAGTGTAACAATAAATATTAAAAATAAACATATTTTGACTAGTAACATTTAGTATACTAATTTTGAGGTAAAAACCCTAGTTTTCGTATAATACTCTCTTTAATAACAATAGCCCTAATCTTAAACTAGAATAAGGGATGATGGTACTTTTGAGGGAAACTAATACTTAGTATTTTCCCCTTTTATAGGTGTTCCTAACCAAAACCCTAAGGAGTTATAGGAGCGTGCTCCAAGCTCGGCGTCGCTTTAGGTAAGGACGAAGCTATGGCCCTTGTGTGATGTGTGATCTGTATGTTTTGAATGTTGTATATGACATACCATGTATTATATGATTGTGGATAACTTGTCTTATGTGTAGCTTATCTTGGAGATTGAGGTATGTTTGTATGTGTTTCCTATGACATGAGCATGACATGTATATGTATGATGTTTATGATGTGATATGGTATGGCCCTCTAGGACATGCATGTTAGGATAAATAATAATATGAATTGGGAATATAAGGATGACAAGAAATAAATGGGAAGTGGGTTCACTAAGGGGGATATGAGGTTGACCTAAGTACCTCATGATCCATGAGAGGAGATTTAAGTGGAAGGAATGACCAAAATAAATGAGAGTTGAGAACCATGCATGGGAGTCTTAAAATTTGCATGGTGACTTGGGGTGTTTGCATGGGATGGCTAAATCTTGCATGGGGTGAATCTTATGTGAGAAAAGTTGATTTAGGGTGTAAATAAGAGAATGGGAGAGTTGTGGAGTGATTGGAGACTTGGGATGAAAAATAGTACGTAGGTTGGTGCAAGGGTGTATAAGGGACCAGGTTAGGGTTTTTGGGGAGAAAGGGGAAATTTGGGAAGTATAAAAGTAAGAATGATTAAGGAAGGGTGGAGTATGGGTTAAGAGTGAGAATTCAATTATATAAAAGATGAGTATGGGTTTCCATGTGAAAGAAGAGACCTTGGGATGAAAAGAGAGAGGTTACTTGTGGAAGAAGTAAGGTACTAGGGTTTGATGTGGCCAACTAGGGTTTTGCCGGTCACATGCGAGGTCGAGGAGTAAAGTGATACGCCTTGGGGTTTAACCTAATATGGATGAGATGTGGGGCGAGGAACAAGTAATGGTAAGGTAAGTGAGAAGAAGTTGGGCCACATAGGTCCAACTAGGGTTCCAAGGGGAAAACCCTAGAGGTTGAGAATAGGAGAGATTGATGTCATAGGGTGTTGGGCTTAACCTACACTCTCAAGAGTTAGTCTTTCATTAGATGTGAGCATAAGGGGGAAAGGATGTCGGGGTGTGACAAGGGGTGCAGGAGTCCCAAAATATGGGACGGGCCCTCTTGAGAGAATAGCAATGGAACATCGATGACATGCATGTCAAGGGTGGAATGTTATATAATAAGACACGGATAAAACACTAGTCATGTAAAGTGAAAGATTGTTGAGTCGAGCCCAGATCGGTCCACCGACAAATAATAGTGGCCAAGAGCCGGGGTGCCCTGGAGACCGGTCCACCGACAAATAATAGTGGTCAGGAGCGTTCTGCCCTGAGTGTATACTTTCCGGTCCACCGGCTATAATAGTGAGGGACTTCGTGCTCGACAAACCAAAGTAAGTAAGCTAAACCATGGGAAATATACTAAGTACTTACAGCGAAACACCATGTGAGTCGGGGCCAAACCAGTCCACCGGCAAATAATAGTGGCCAGGAGCATTTTGCCCTAGAGACCGGTCCACCGGCAAATAATAGTGGTCATGAGCATTTTTTCCTGAGTGTATAATTTCCGGTCCACCGGCTATAATAGTGGGGTTCCCGCACTCACATGGACTATTAAAGAATATGTGTGGAATGGACATATTATTAATGAAAATAAAGAATAAGTCACCGGGAAAGTAATCGGGCCTTATCATGTGTGCTATTGTATGTTGTCTATGTGCTTACCCTTGTATCATATGTCCTATGTGTTGGCCTTAGCTCGTCTGTTACCTTACTCAGTACGTAGCGCACTGATCACCCATTTCATGGGTGTTGCTTATTCCCATGAGCAGAAGACCCCTATGATCTTGTGCAGGTAGGAGACCATGTCTTCGATGCCTACGATACCTACGAGGCATCGGGTGGGGCAGAGTGTTGAGCCTAACCTGACTTGGGGACCGAGAGCGAGTTGGCCGGAACTCTATTGCTATCATCGGATTTCATATTTCCTACTTAGCTGTGTTTTGTACTACGCTTCATGTTTTGAAAATCGTACTCTTAAGTTGTAATCCTAAACTATATTCTAATTACTGTTTGACTTGCGTTTCATTAATGATTTATGTTAAATGTCGACCCATGTTTTAATGTTTCGCACTTGATGTTGTTTGGTTTTAGCCTTAGCACTTAGTACTGGAACGGTAGAAGTGTATCGGTCTAGTACTAAGTGTGGCGGTAACGCCCCCTAGTTTACGGTTTTATCTTTCGCTTCTGCTAAACCTTCTTGATTTAAACGAAAATTTTCAGTAGTAAATTTGGGGGTGTTACATACATGGGCTGCATGCTCTTCGACAGGTTGGGGGTGGCTTCACTGGGTTTAAGTGGGGAAAAAGGTGGGGGTTTGATTAGGAAAAGATTAGCAAAAGCCTCCTAAAGTATTAAGCTAGCAAGTAAGGTTATTAGGAAAGAATTCCCACCTAAGCAAGGTTTAATTTGCTCCAAAAAGAAATCATGATACTATTATTATTATGATCAACATTATTATTATTCTTAAAATCCCCTTCTATTTTAATTACTCTCTTCTTATTATCAGTTTTATTAATGACATCAATTTTTAACTTCCTCTATCCTTTTTTACATTTAATCCAAGTTATTTTTATAACTCAATATTTATGGACCTACTCGAGGCAACAAGGCGATCGTTAACAAAATAATAATAATAAATAAACAAAACACAAAAAAAAAATATTATGGTTTACTTCGCCTACTAATCAAACTTTAAGTCTTACGTGTTTAATTTAAAGATTAATTAATACGAGGTATTACATTTACCATAATAATAAAGGTAATAATAGTAGGCCAAAGCTAGCATTACTAATAATAGTAAGAATAATAATGAGGATAATTGATAAGTTCATATTTTGACACATTTTATACCCTTATAATCTTATTTTTTATTATTTTATTTAACTAATATAGGTAAATAATTATGATTTTATGCTTAAGTAGTAATAATTATATAAATATTATTATTTAAGCTAAAATGATATAATTTAAGTAAATTTAGAATAAAATATTAATTATTAAAATTTATTTTATTTTATTTTATAAATTTTACTTTTAAATAAAAAAAAAATTAGACCTTTGGACCAACGGCCAAAGGCCGAAGGCCCAAAGGCCTGGAATAAAAGGCAAACAAATTGGAGCGCAGCGGCGAGGCAAACCAAAGGCGCAGCATGGATGAAATAAAAGGACAAAAGAAAAGTCAAAGAAGAGAAAGAAAAGAGAGGTGAGAAGGAGAGTCAACCGTCAGGGCTGATGTGGCGTGGGGAATGAAAAAGGCTCGGAGCCATCAGCCGCAAAAAAATTTATAAAAGGCAGGAGACACCGCACGAAATAGAAAGAAGGGGGGTAGCCTTCACAGGCTCGGGTGAGAAGCAGCAGTTGGGGGAGAGGAACGAGCCTTCAAAGGCTCGGACGACGAAGGACGGCAAAGTGAGTAGGAGCAGCCAGGCACGAAGGAAGGGAGAGGCTCGGTCGAAGGAAACAAACACAGCGCCGCACGAAAACCGAGGCTAGAAGAACAACAGCTTTAGTGCCACAGCATCAGTGCCGTCAGCCAGAAATAGAGAAAAAGAAAAAGAAACTAAGTGCACTAAATTCGGCGCCGGAAAGGATAAAAATTAGGAAAGAATTTATACCGATAAAATTTATTTTAGATAAAATTAATTTTTATCTGAATAAATTTTTGATCCTTTAACTAAAATTAATTTTGATTATTTTTTTTTCTTATTTTAAATTATATTTTAGATATATATTTTTGTGTAATTAATTCTATAATTATGGATGGCTGATTATTTATTGTTAGGGAATAAATTGAAACTCTGGATTAGGGTTTGAGATATAATTTTATTTTCTTTGTTTTGTGAGATTGTTTCTTGACTCTATTTTAATTGCTATAGTTTATATGTATAATTCTGTCAATTATAATTTATTTGGTGCATGCCTTGTTTTGGTTTCCTCATAAGTGATAGTATGTAGGATTATTTGCCTGCTAGGTGGCCATCTAAATATACTAGAATTTATATGTATAAATTGCAGCTAGGTTAGATAACAATTCACCTAATAGTTTTGTTATTCTAACCGAAGTAGTAAAACATTTCGATATGTGTGAGTCAAGAAAAGGAAATACAGTTACACATGCTTTGTGTAATAGTTTGGGTACTTAGATTGACAACCTTCCAATTACACTTAATGCATTAAATCTAGTTAAATATAGGAGCCGCTTATTACTGCTATACTACTAGTATTTAATAGGGTTAATATTGGTACGTTGTCGTATTAATTAATTAAGGAAAGTAATATAAGGTGTATGGACATGCGTTTGGTGTACAACTTGATCGATCTCATTCTCATGATTAAAAGATGACTTAGAAATTAATATTATTTTTATTTCCCTAATATATTTATCATATTATTTAATTATTTTTATTTTTATTTTTATTTTTATAACCCCCATTATTCTTTTTCTTATTTATTTATTTTGTGTTATTTAGGGTTTTTATTTTTATTTGTAGTTTTAGCTAGTTAAATAGAGGTAAGCCCTCTCAATCCCCGGCCTAGAACGATACCCTTATTTACCAGTGCTACAATTAACAACAAGAGGGTTTAAATTACGTGCCGGCTACGGTCACACCAATAATAATAATAATAATCATAATCATAATAACACTAAAGTTGTATACCATTAATAATAATAATAATAATAATAATAATAATAGTTAGGAAAATTCTAAAGTAAGGTTAAGTAGTAGTAGTAGTAGTAGTAGTAGTAGTAGTAGTAGTACTAATAATAATAATAATAATAATAATAATAATAATATGGATAATACCATTAATACTATTAAAAATAGCCAATACTTGTATAAAATATGTTTAGGGGTTGTGAAGGTTAGAATACTACCTAGGGATGGTGGCGGCACTGACAGCGATGGCGGCAGGGGTTGTGGAGGGAGAAGAGAGGTGGAGAGATGGTGGTATAGGCTAGAGGAGAGGGAATAAGGGGGTGGTTGAGGTGGTGGTGGGTGCCTTAGGTGGAGAGGGTTGGAATGAAGGTGGTGGTGTAGCCAAATGTGGCGACGCATGGCGTCGAGTGTGGTGCCCAAAGGTGGTGGAGGAAGGAGAAAGGAGGAGGAGATGGAGGACGGGGAAAAGAAGGGTGGGGAAAGGTAGAGGAAGGTTTGCAAGTGCTTTTGGGAGGTGTAAGGAGTGGTGGACGGTGGTGTGAAGGGTGGCGGGGGTTGATCAAGAGGGGAACTTTATATGGCTGGGGTGGCTCGTGTAGGGCAAATAAAGGGAGGAGAGAGGTATAATTGGGTAGAGGGTGATGTATAGGGCAGTTCTATGGGTGGCTCGGGTGGCAGCACTAGACGGCGGTGATAGGATGGTCATTTGATTAGGAGGTGGCACAAAGGGGGAAATTTCTAGGCTATGAAAACAAAGGCTCGATCAAGGCTTCCTATGGGGTATTTATAGGCTAATTGGAGGGAAAAAAGACAAGGGGAAGACGACAAGATTGGGGTATAGGTGCCAGGTACATCGGCCAGCGATGGCAGGTGGCGCGGGTCTACCATGGCAGGGGTGATTAGGTGTAGGGGAGAGGAGAAAAGAAAGGACAGGGTACGCATGAGAGGAGAGGAGGTTGGTTGGATTGAAATGGGGAAGAAAATGATGGGTGAGGGAGGGAAAGGACCATGTGTAGTGGTGGCCAGCAGAAGACAGGGTTGTAGGGTCTCAGGTTGCAGGTTGCGCCTTAGGGAAGAAGAAGGATGGACTGGTGGTCCAAGAAGAAAAGAAAGAAAGAAAAGAGGAGGGGGAGAGCAGACCTACTGGGGAAAGAAGAAGAAGAAAGGGTATGGTGTGGGCCTAGGCCGTGCAGGAGGAAAGGAGGGGAGTTGGACCACAGGGCTGGGCTAGCCCAGGTCGGGGGAGGTAAGGAAAAAAGAAAGGGAGAAAGTAGGGGGAAAAAGAAAAGGAAAAAGAAGGAGAAAAGGGGGAAAAAAGAAAAGGGAAAAAGAAAAGCAATGGCTTGGTTGGATGTTTAGGATATTTTAGGGTTCTTGATTATTCAAAATAATAGTAAAATATAATAATAATAATAATAATAATAATAATAATAATAATAATAATAATAATAATAATAATAATAATAATAATAATAAATTTTGTTTTTAGGTTAATTTGGGATATTTTAAACAATTCTTTCCTAAATTCCATTTTACTTAGCAAAAATGCCCCAATTTTTCCTAATTAAATTATTTATTATTTTCTTCTTAATTTATCTTAAATAATTATTTTAATAAAATAATTTATTTAATTTTTTTTCCTAACATATCCTTATTTTGCCAAAATCCTCTAAATTAGGGTTTTGGGGTATTTCAGATTAAGGCTTGTTTAGAAGGGTAATATTCGATTGTTAAGAAGAAGAATGGAGAAGACTTGAGAGATTTTCTTAAAACATTGATGGATGAAATTGAGGAGGTCAAATTGCAGGTGGAAATAATAGAAGCTTCCAGAGCCTATGAGTCCTATGTGCAGCCACAAAACCAAAGGGAAGAAGTTGAGGAAAGGCATATGAGAAAAGCAAAAAACTAGATGCAAGAAGAAGAAGAGAGCGTGGGAAATTATGTAAGGGCATGTAACACTTCAAGGAGAACTTATGATGATGTGGAAAAGGGAATTCACTTTAATCTTCCTAACTTCAAAGGTAATCTCGACCCTGAATCTTTTCTTGAATAGTTACAAATCGTTGAGTTGATTTTTAAGTATAAGGAATTAATGACGAGAAACGGTGCCAAATAGCGATATTAAAGTTTAAAATTTTTTCTAGAGTGTGGTACGATAATTTAAAAAGGAGATAGGAGAGAGACAGAAAATCGAAGATTAGGTCAAGGAAAAAATTAAAGAAACATTTGAAGAAGAAGTTTGTGCCTCGGGAATACAAGCAAGAAAATTTTATAAAAATGACTACATTGAGGCAAGGGTTACTTGGAGTTGAAGAATACATTCGAGAGTTCGAAAGGCTAGCTCTAATATGAGACGTCTAAGAACAAGAAGAACAAAGGTGTGTGAAATGCCCCGAAAATTTCTAATTTTAAAAATTATATTTAAATGAGGTTTTATTATGAAAATTAATTAAATAAATTATTTTATTAAAAAGGAATTAATTAAGGAAAATTAAGAAAAAATTTATAAGTATTTTAATTAGGATAAATTTAGGTATTTTAGCTAATTAAGTATTTTATTTTGGAAATTAAATAAATAAATTATTTTATTTAAAATATAAAGGAGAAAATAGTTTTAAATTAATATAAATTGTATAAATAATTTGATTGAAGAAAATTAGGGTGTTTTGCTAATTAAAATGGAATTTATGAAAAATATTTCAAAAAGCCTTATTTAGCCTAAAAAGGGATTTAAATATTATTTTATTTAAATATTATTATTTTTAAATATCCCAAATATTTTAATTAATTTAAATATCCAATCCAATTATTTTTTCTTTTTCTCTTTTTCCTTTTTCCTTTTTCCTTGTCTATCTTCCTTTTTCCTTTCTTTTTCTTTCTTTTTCTTTCTTCTTCTTTTCTTTTTCTTCCTCCCCTCCCCCGAGTTGGGCTTGGACGCGGCCCATTTCCCCTTTTTCCTTTTCGTGGCCCAAATCCCCGTCAGTTTCTCCTTCAGCGTGGCCTGACTCCGAAGCGCCGCGCCTCGCTTCTTTTTCCTTCAGAACTCATCATTTTATTTAAGAAATTTTTAAGCGTCGCCCGACCCAGTTCTTTCCCTTTTTCCTTTCTTTCTTTTCTTTCGGATTGCCAGTCCAGCCCTTTCTTCCTTCGCACCTGCCTAGCCCCGCCACCGACCTACACCTGCACCGCCGCCCAACCAAAAATTTTGCCGTTGGTTACGACCGCTCTCCTTCCTCTCTCTTCCCCCTGACTCGCCGGCCCTTTTGACCCAACCATCTCCCCTTTCCTCACACAATCCTCCCTCTATGTCCTGTGCACAACCCTTGCTCTGTTTTGATTTATGCCGACCAACTTCGCTGCCGGTGAGCTTGAACCAACTTTTCTTATTCCCTCGTCGTCCCTCAGACCTCACCCTATCATTTAAACCCTATAAATACCCTCTTACATAGCCCTGTGTTGAGCTTTTAATTCCTACCTAGAATTTCCCAACCTTGCCGCCGCCGCCCCTTTAGATGCCTCTTCTGCCGCCTCCGGCCAACTTTACCACCAACTCCGCCTACCCAAAATCTTCCTTACACTGCCCTTTAGCTAACCAAGCATCCCATATCCCTCGATTCTTCCTGTGCAAGCCACCCTAGCTGTACTAAGTAGCCTTTCCGATCAACCCTATTTTCTATCTCCACCACCCTTCAAACCACCTTTAACCACCTCTTCCGCCACTATCGTCACTCCTTTCACCTTCCAAAATGTTCTACAGGTCACCCTCTACCTTCCTCTACCTTTCTTTTCCCCTTCCTCCCTCTCCTCCTCTCTTTCTCTCCTTCTTCTCCATTCGGCCACCACCGTCGCCGCCTTGCGCCGCCACCTCTGGCTGCACCACCACCCTTATTATGTCCCTCTCCACCTGGGCAACCCTAAACACCCCATCTCCCACATCCATTCTACCTATCCTTTTTCCAGCATCCAACTTTTACCCTTTTCTTCCCTTTTTCAGGCCACTGTAGCCACCGCTGTGCACCACTGCCGGTGCCACCTATCACCTCCAGCCTAAGGTTAACCCTAGACCCTCTCATCCTTTTTTCCTATTTTTATAAGCCTTAAATTATTTTATTTCATTTATTTGAATATAAATATTATTATTATTATTATTTATATTTTTAATATGTATTATTATTATTATTAGTATTAATGTTTTGATTATTATTTTTGTTGAGGGCTGAAGCCCTATTGTATTTTTATTTTGATTTTATTATTATTATTCTTATTGTTTCTATTAGTACTATTATTATTATTATTACTATTATTATTATTATTATAATTATTATGTGTTTATTATTATAATAATTATTATTTTTATTATTACTATTTCAAATTACTATTACTATTATTTCATTATTAATATTACAACTACTTTACTATTAGTTTTGCTATTATTATTATTATTATTATTATTATTATTATTATTTCATTATTACTATATTTGGTTATTTATTTATATTATTATTAGTATTATTTTGGTAAAGGGGTCAAAGCCTTATTTCACTATACTTTTGAGTAATGCCCTTTTAATTATTATTGTTACTATTTTTATTATTCTTGTTAATATTAATATTGATATTATTTTTGGTATTTTTGGTATTATTATTTTAGTATTTTATCAAAAGCCTAGTCTTAGAATAAGTTAGTATTTAATAGTATTTTTGGTATGAGGGAATCTAATTTTAGCTTTTTTCTCATAATAGGTGAGACCAATCAAAGCCCTAAGGAGGTATAAGGGCATGCTCCAAGACCGGTGTCGTTTTAGGTAAGGGGTGCTAAGGCCTTTTATGTGCTTATATGCATTATGTGCTTCACATGCTATGTATCATATGTTTATCATTATTAATTATGTCGTATATGGTATGATGTGGAGTTGAAGTATGTTTTTGTGTATTTGCATGGCATGTGTATTATGTATATGTGGAGATTTGTTTGTGACCCTTTAGACATGCATGTGAGGATGTTGATGTGGTTTGTATAGGAGAAAGGATTAAAAAGGAGGATGGGAAAAGAAGTTAACCAAGGGATGTGAGTGACCTAAGTATTTTAATGATTCATGAGTGGAAGAATAAAATGGGAAATTTAGGGTTTCGTGAGAGAGAATATAATTTATAGTTTTGTATGGGATAATCTAATTTATGATGTTATAAGGAAGAATCTAATATATGATGTTGTATGGGAGAATCTAATTTATGATATTATATGGGAGAATCTAATTTATAGTTTGTATGAGAGAGTCTAATTTATGGTGTTAGGTGGGAGAATCTAATTTATGATGTTGTATGGGAGAATGTAATTTATGATGTTGTATGGGAGAATCTAATTTATGATTTTATATGGTAGAATCTAATTTATGGTGGTATATGGGAGAATCTAATTTATGGTTTTGTATGAAAGAATCTAATTTATGGTATAACATTGGAGAATCTAATCTATGGTGTATCATGGGAAAATCTAATCTTTGGTTTTGTATGAATTGAATTTAGGGTTTGGTAAAGATGAATATTTGGTTGAGTATGGATCGAATTTAGGGTTTGGTATGGATGAATCTTTGGGGTTTTATATGGTTTGAATTTAAGGTTTGGTATGGATGAATCTTTGGGTTTTGTATGGTTTGAATCTTTGGTTTTGTGTGGATTGAATTTAGGGTTTTGTATGACAGAATCTTAGGTTTTGTATGAAAGAATTTAGGATTTTGCATGGTTGAATCTAGGGTTTCCCATGGGAGCTTAGGGTTTGCATGAAAAATTCGAATGGTTGCATGGGATGTGTAACGTTTGCATGGACATGAAGTTTACATATGAAAAGTTGATTTGGGGTGTGAGGAAGGTAATGTAAGTGTTGTTTGGGTGTTTAAACACTTTGGATGAAAAATAGTACGTGGAGCGATATAAGGGTACGTAGGAGACCGAGCTAGGGTTTTTTTTGTGGACAATTAGGGTTTGGTATGGCTACTTAGAGTTTTTGTGGTATCATGTGTTTGTGGTGATTAAAGTGTAATTATGAGGGTGAAATTTATGATTTGTGATGTGTAAAGTATAAAGGGAATGATTCATGCATGTCTAGGGAAAAAGCTTTTGAATAAGATACTTAAGACACTAATAATTTAAAGTGGAAGATTATTGAGCCGGATCCAAACCGATCCACCGGTCAGAAATAGTGGTTAGGGTTTTTACTCTATAAGTGACCGATCCACCAGCAAATAATAGTGGTGTGGACATTATCCCACAAGTGACCGACCCACCAGCAATAATAATGGGATGGTTCGAGCTCAATAAACATAAACTAAGGTTTGCTAAGACACTTAAAAGATACTAATGACTTACAGTGGAACACCATGTGAGCAGGAACCAGACCGATCAACAGATCAGGAATAGTGGTGTGGACTATTGTCCCGCAAGTGACCGATCCACTGGAGAAAAATAGCGGTATGGACTATTTTCCCGCAAGTGACCGGCCCACCGGCAATAATAGTGGGGTGTTCCTGTACTTACATGGATTTGATAAAAGGAATGGTGTGTATCGACTTCTGATCAGAGATTAATTAAATAATTAATCCGAACTATAAATAGGCCTTTATATATCTACCTAAATGATTGTATGATATTATATTATCATGATGGATTATGCTCTTTTATTTCTTCTGCATTATTTATATGATTTTATGTACTTATGTGTTGGCCTTAGTACTTGATTACCTTGCTCAGTACGTAGCGTACTGACCACCCTTTACATGGGTGCTGCTCATTCCCACGAGTAGTATGCCCTTCTGACTTCGTGCAAGTGGGCGAGACATCAGTCGGGGCTGAGGGTTGAGCATGTTTTGGCTCCAAGTTCGAGAGTGTCGTAGTTGTATTCATTCTTTATGCGATTTATGTCCGTTTGTTATTTTGTTTGTATCGAATTTATCGTTTTTGATTTATTACCTTGCATTGAGTATTTCAAATAAACCTTTTATTGGTTGTAAGCTCATTTTATTTTGGATATGAATTATAATTCTTTACGCGTACTTTGATTTTTAATGTATGATTCCTTCTAATTCTTTATGAATTGATGGTTTGAATTTAAATGTTAATCTTTTCTTTTTAGCCTTAGCACTTGGTACTAAAACGGTCGAAGAGAACCGATTTGGTACTAAGTGTGGCAGTAACATCCCTAGAATTCACAGTTTTTAATTTAAATTCTTCCGCTTTCAAAAGAAAAAAGTAGTGAATTTTTAGGTATTACAGTGTGCATGATTCATCAGGGGTTTAAATATGAACCTTTGGGAGAAAGTAGATTTGTACCCATATGAAGTGTTTGAAGGCCTAGCCAAGCTGGCCATCAAGTTTGAGAAACAATTGAAGAAGACTAAGCCACCAAACAAGTCAACCAATGATTGACTTTCAAGGATGTTTCAAAGCCACCAATTTCTCAAGCCACAAGTCAAGACCATGCTAGGAAGTTTACTCATGAAGAAAAGGGCAAAGATCAAGTGGTTGATAAGGTGAACAAGCAATACTTCAAGTGTAGAGGATATAACCACTTTGCTCGAGATTGTCCAAACTAAAGGGCGTTGACATTGAAAGAGATAGCAAATATGGAGGCTTGTGAAGAGAACGAAAATCGTGATGAACACCTAGAGGAGAAGAGTGATATCCCGGAGGATGCTTTGGAAAAAGGCCAAGTGGATTTCCACATGTTACAAAGGGTGCTTCATGTACAACCATGATCTTTACTTACTCAACAGAAGAAGATTTTCAAGGCCAAATGTAGAATTAGTGATAAAGTGTGTGAATTCATCATTGATAGTGTCTCATGCACTAATGGTTCTAGTGAAAAGATGGTGAACAAGCTCGGTTTGGAGACCTAGGGTCATCTAAGACCATATTCACTCCAATGGCTCAACAAGGATAAAGGTGTAAGGGTAACAAAATAAACTCTTATCTCTTTTAAGATTGGAAATTATTTTGACGATGTTCTATGATATATTCTGCCTATGGATGCTCATTACATTTTGTTGGGGAGGCCGTGGCAATTTGATAGGAAGGTTATATGCATGAGGGGGTCCTTAATGAGTATGTGGTGTGTAAGGGACAAAAGAAGTTTAGGCTTAAACCTAATCTAGATGGGGAGGATTTAGTTTTAAGGAATGGAAAAAAAAGAGGATGTTGAGTAAAGGAAGAAAAAAGAGAAGTGTGGCATGGAGATGTTGATCCTTAAGGAGTATGAGATAAATAAAGCCATCAGAGATGAGAAAATATGTTATGCCTTAGTTGTAAAAGAGGTCCAATGAGGGGAGAATGCTAATATGGATCCAAAATTGCAATAAGTGTTGAAAGAGCATGTCGATGTGTTTCCAGAAGAGTTACCTAGTGGGTTACCTCCTTTATGAGGTATTAAGCATGCTATTGATCTGATGCCAAGAGTTCTATTACCAAATAAACCAGCATATGGATGCAATCCAGAGGAGGCTAATGAGCTACAGAAACAAGTGCAAGAGTTGTTAGAATGAGGTTATATTCGGGATAGTATGAGTCCATGTAGTGTTCCAGCTTTGTTAGTACCTAAGAAGGATGATACATAGAGGATGTGTATTGATTTTAGAGGCATCAATAACATCAAAATCAAGTATAGATTTTTTATGTCGAGATTAGATGACATGTTAGATGAGTTTCATAGTGCAAAGGTGTTCTCAAATATTGATCTTAGAAGTAGCTACCATCTAATGAGGATACGGGAAGGGGATGAGTGAAAGACAAGTTTCAAGACTAAGTATGAGT
Source organism: Tamarix austromongolica (assembly GCA_039764185.1). NCBI lineage: Eukaryota > Viridiplantae > Streptophyta > Magnoliopsida > Caryophyllales > Tamaricaceae > Tamarix > Tamarix austromongolica. The sequence continues at coordinate 47,511,093 of CM077816.1, read as the reverse complement.
TGTATGAGTGGTTGATGATGCCATTTGAGCTATGTAATGCACAAAGTTCCATCATAAGGTTGATGATGGAGGTACTTAGACCATTTCTTAGGGTCTTTATAATTGTTTACCTCGATGATATCTTGGTATATAGCAAAAGCGAGTTCGAGCACGTATAACACTTGAAGAGGATATTTGATAAGCTAAGAGAGGTGAAGCTCTATGGTAAGATGGGGAAGTGTGATTTCATGATGGAAAGGGTGATCTTTATGGGTTATATTGTGAGTGGGGATAGTTGAATTGAGTTATTAAATCGAGTTTTTTCTCATCAAAATCCTGTGTGACTTTCATTGTTCTATGTTTATGTTATTTGTGTGATTCATAAAATAGATTTATCTCTAAATTATCTTATCTGTATGAGTGATAATTTAGAAACCCTTTATACCTTTCCTGTGTGGGTTTGTATAGAGTTATCTAGTAAAGTTTACTGTGTATTTCTTCATTAGAGATCCTTTGAGAGGTATCTGTGTGAGGTTTTCAAAGTTAGTTTGAAATATTACTTTGTGTGATCCTTCATCCATATCTTCAATTTAGAATTCATCCTTAGTTTGTTATTATAAAACTGTATAAAAGTGAAAATTTTTGAAACCATTCGTTCCACTACACATAAGTTTGATATAAGATACATGTTAACTTTTGATATTACAGTTTTGGGGTAATCAATGAGAACATACAGTTGTGCACGTGATTTTAAACAAACTAAACAAACAAAAAAGAAAGAAAAAGGAGCATAAGATAGCGCTTATTCTCCAAAACCGTTATCTAAAGTCTATCAAAAAAAATTGATTCAACTTTAGATAATGGTTATTGATAAAGCTGTTACCTAAAGTATAAAAAAATTCAAACAGTACACTTTGGATAATGGTCACATCAAAAACAGTTATCTAAGGTTTTGAATTTTTTTTTTGGCCAGTGATAACGGTTTGTATCAAGAACTGACACCTAAAGTCACAACATAAGCATACTTATTGTAGTTTAGATGATGGTGTTAGCACCATTTTTAAATATTAGATAACTCCAATGACAATAAAAGCTGTATACTATTATTTAACATAAAAAAATAATCGGTATTAAAATCTTGTTCAATGGTAGTGGTTGTGTATCCAATGAATATATACATTTTAAAGTCTAACTATAAAAAATAAAGTATATATGATCACACATAAAATAAAAAAAATAAAAAAAATAAAAAACTCTTGCATTAATAAAAAAACAAAAAAAAAATAACTATACTCAATCATATATACAAAACTAATACAAAAGCATCTATAGTGATAAGCATTTTATTGCTTAGCTATCGACAATACTATAAATAATTAAGTATGTATAAAAGACTCTACATTAATAACAAAATTATCTACAACTGAAACTCTTATCTAAAAACAAAAATATAGGTACTTTTGTCTGACTTCGTTGATGTGTCTATCTAAAAATCTAAGCTCATCATCTTAATATACTTTAGAAAAAAATATCACAATTTGCGTGATTATTGGTGAATATATTTTATGTCATCTTAATTAAATTTTTGGCCATTTATTTAAATAATACTTGATATCATTTATACTATTTGTAATTATGTGCTCAAATTATTATAATCTCAAATATTTAGTAAATTTTGAGTAAAAACTTTTTTTGACTATTTTTCACAACTTGTCACATCTGGGTTATAAATTTTTTTCCCTATAAAATCAGATTTAATTAATTTGAATTAGTATAGAAAGAGAAAAACGAGATCAATTTTTTATTTCTGTAGAGTTTCTTATATCGGATTATATCAAGTTACGGCTATGATACATATATTTTTAGAAGATCCTCACTTATTCTTTTCTAAAGCTGAACTGCTGGTACGCGCTCACTCAGAACATCCACAACAAAGGAGCAAAAAAAAATCAATACACCTTATAATTTTTTTGCTTCTTTTAAACTTTAACTATACAACAAATGTTTAATAATATAATATTAAAATATATTATATTATCAATCTATATTCCATCATAAACAACTAAAATATTTACTTAATTAATTATATTATTAATTAAATGTTAATTTCTATTATTAAAAAAATAATTTTTTAATTTTAATAAAATGATATAATTTTTTTATTTACACATATTAACATATTTTTATCATTTTAATTAATTACAAAATTAATTGTCTTCTTAATAATATTTGTTTAATATAAATATTAAATATTAAAATAAAAATTAATATTTTAATATTTTTAATTTATGTTGTTTGACATAATTAACTTTTATTTTACATTTTAAATATTTAATATATTGTTTAATATTTTAACAACAAAATTTTGATCCGGCACAAAAAGTTGTGCCCGTCTGATTTTTTGATACTTTTACGTCTTTGTTGTGACGTGTTGCGTCGAAGCAAAGGGAAGTTTTTTTGAGCCGTTGTTGTGGACGGTCTCGACCGCAAATAATTAACATACACATCAGCAACAAAAGTTAATAGCTAAAAAAGAGAGAGAGAGAGAGATAACAGGGGCGTTGACAAAGAATTAAAGGCAGCCGTCTTCGGATGGTGCACGCACACACACACACATATATATATATCAAATGAATAACGGCAAAATAAGAAAAAGGGTTGATAGAGAAATTGTTAACAAGATTTGCCGGAGGCCACCCCCTCTCTTGACCCGGAAGAATTACCGCACCACCTGTGGATACTCTATGCACCAGACAAATGGAGGGCATACTTCAGAGCCACCGAGGAAAAAAATACGAGGCCGAAGCAATGACTGAACCTAGAGTTATAATTTTTTCCTCCTTATTCCATCCTAGATATAAATTAAAATTTAGAATCTATATAAATAGAGAGACTAATTATAGCAAATATATGTTTGAAGGAATCCTCACAAGTATATTTTAAAAAAATTCCTATACTTATTTTTATTTTCCATATTTTTATATAATTCTCTATTTAATTTTTATGTATTATTAAATAAACGTGTCATTTGAATTAAATTTTAGTAGCCATATTTTATTAAGTTTTAGTTATTATTGTGTTTGAATATTATGGATCGTGGATGATTAAGTTTTTGATATATAAATTATATATGTGACTAATGTTTACATTCTTATATTTGATATGTAACTTGATCTATTTTTTTAGGACTAAGGGCTATAACTATTCAATTAATTCTATCTTGTTAAGAATTAAATAAAATAAGTAGCAATTAGTTTAATTTGGGATCTTCATAAGTAAATGAATTAAATTAAAATATGCTTTATTCTAGTCGTTAAAAATGAGGGGTTTTTAATTTGGTAGGGTTAATGAGTTTTCTAAGAGATTAATACATTTAATTTATCTCTAATTTAATTGAATAGCAATGGTTAATTAGTATTAGGAAAATTAGGTAGTTAGCCTAATCATACAACTTTTGGAAACGGGAAAGTTATTAGGTTAATTTTTTTACGAATAGCCTATCAACTTGATTATTTATACATTCATTAATTAAAGTAATGGTTGTTTAAATTTAATATAGATGTTGGAAAGGATGAGGGTAGAATATGTATATATTAGTTTAGTTATTAATTAATTTAATTTCTTATTTTGATTTTGGTTTTAATTATTTATCTTATATATTAGTTTAGTTATTAGCTTTATTTTCTTATTTTATTTTTCATATATTGACCCCCAAAACCTTGTTAATATTATAAATTGAATATGTATGTAGGTGTTATTGTCCCTTAATTTCCCTCTCTAGTTTATTAAGATTCTCATTAGTTGTGTTACTACTAATAGCTATTCCTTAGTCCTTAATCAAGCACTACACATGCCTATTAAATTTAGGAAAGGTTTGAGACAAAGTGATCCCATCTCACCTACTCTCTTTATCCTTGTATTGGAATACTTGTAATACTCCAAATTTTTATAACCTTAAATTAGAATTTTTAACCTTTTATTTGGAAAATTTTAATCTTTAATTATTGATTTAATTATTTATGTCAACCTTTGACCAACAAACCTAGATAAATTATTTAATAAATGAATAAAATTATTTTAATCATTTTATCTTACTCTTTTATTTAAATAAACCATAAGCCTATAATTTTATAAAAATTATTTTCTTAATTTGATACCATAATTTTTGGATAAATTAGTATAATAGTATACTAATAACCCTAATTTAATCTCATTTTTAATCCTAACCTTGACTCAATTTTCCTTTTATTTTCTTCTTTTCCTTTTTCCATTTTCCTCCTTTTCTACCTTTTCCCTTTTCTTTATATTCTCCCTTCCTTTTCTCTCTGGTCAGCTCGTCTCCCCCCCTTTTCTTTTCCTCTCCTTGATAGGCCCTTTCTTTCTTTCTTTCTTCTTCTTCTTCTTCTTCTTCTTCTTAAGCTAGCCCACTCATTTTCTCCCTTTTTATTCCAACACGACCCAAACTCCCTTATTTTTTTCCTTTTCCCCATCTATGCCAACTGACATTTTTCCTTCTATCCATCCATTTATTTCCCCTTATGGCCTAAATAATTCCTTGCAATGCTTCCTTCACATGACCCCTTCCCTTCTTAGATATGCATCCATCAGCCCTATGACCTCCCAACCGTTGCACATATTCCCCTACTTATGCCTTGTACCTTGCCGACTAATTTTTTCCTCCTCAACCTAGACAATCTCTACTCTTCTCCCTCTTATAACCTATTTCCTTCCATTCTTAGCAACATGTATACAACCACCTCTCTACTACACCATCCCTTTTCCCCTGTAGCCTCCACTTGCCCATGCTCATGCCTGAGCCATTTCCCTCTGCCTCATCATCATCTTCTTATTATTATACTTCTCTTCTCTCCTCTCCATCATGCCTTGCCCTATTTTTCTCCCACTTAAACCCAGTAGCCCTACCTCCCTACATCACCACCCTATGCAACCCCTCCTCTGCTATTGTAGCCTCCCCATCTTACCTCAATTATAGGTGCCTACCTATGTATAGAGAATTTGTGGTTTTGATTGTGATAATTCATTTAATTATAGCTTGATAATGATATAGCTTTCTAATTATACTACAAAGAGCATCAATTGGATGCTTTATTAGTAAGATTCAATTATTTATAAATGAATGAGCAATGGATTTGTATGATCTTATTGTATATGGCTATATGAATGATTATGGCTTTTCAATTAATATATGCATAATTAAATTTTAACATATTTTTGAGATGCATTTGATGTGTTCCATTTGATCTTCCCATATTAGTCTTGTATAATGTGTTACTTAGTACCATTGTATTGAAGGGTTCCTTTCTTGGACCCTTCCTTATTCAATGGGTAATGGCCTTTGTAGGTTAGCTCGTAAGCTCTATTCAAGGTTATCCTTTAGGTTAAGAGTGTAGGATAATACGAGATTTTGTTTAGTAACTTGAACCAAAAGTTTCTATATTTCTTATAGTCTTTTTTATATTTCCCTTTCACTAATAATTTTGTAACCACAGTTAGTGGGTTTTATAGAAATATCAATTAATCTTTTTAACTATTTTTCTACTCTGATTTTTAATTAAATTATTAAATTTAAGTGAAGTAACGCTTTAGCCTTACCACTAGGTAACATAATGGTAGAGGAAGCTGGTCTAGTATTAAGTGTGGTAGTAACACCTTGAAATTTACTATGTTAGCTTCACCCCAAAACTCTTAAAAAAAATTTTTTTAGTAGAAAATTGTATAGGTGTTATAAGTTGGTATCAAATCCTTTTGAAAATATTCTCTAGTTTTAAATTGTTTGAGTTGATACTAAAAGCTAGTATTAGAGTTTTCAGTTGCAAAGAATCATGTTTCATTTAGAGATTTAATTCTCACAACCCTAAATGTTTTAATTAGAAAAGGGTATTCTCTTCCTCCATATGTTTTTAAAATCCGAATTGGCCTTGTGAGTAACCAGTGTGGGTAGACTAATTGGCTTTTGATATGTGTTGATATGCTATGTGTATGTAAGATAGCATCTTTCCTAATGTGTTTTTGTTTTGTAGCTAGCTTGTTATGGCCTTTAGCGGATGTGTTGACAATTTGTAAGGATTTTTTAAGACCTTCATGGAGTTTGGTCAGCGTCTTTTTGTGTCTCAACCTGAACATACACACCTCTGTATAACCCACAAGCAGGTATTAGAGAGGATTAGAACTTGTCATCAACCCCTATCTTATGATGGAAAGGAAGACCTTGTTTTCCTAGATATTTTGACATAAGATTTTAATAAGACATTTGAGGTAGTCAATTTCCTAGAAAGGAAAAATGTAAGCATAGCTACATACTTCTTTTGAGGACCAACATAAGCTTGGTGGGAAAAAATTTCGCACTCTAGAAGGATAACTGATATCCTGGAAAGACTTCAAGGTTTCACTTCACATGTGTTTCTACACTGAGAGCATCAAGAAGGACAAGCTCAAGGTGTTCACGTAGTTGACTCAAGGAAGCTTGACAGTATGAGAGTGCAATGCACAATTTACTAAATTGCTAAGGTTTGCTCCTGGCATAGTAGCTAAAGAGGCTACTATGGTCTTTCAGTTTGAGTAAGCACTTCACTTCAATATCTAGAATCTGATGGGTGAAACTATTTTTCATGACTTGGCTATGCTTTATGAGCCAGTGTGTAGCACTGATGCTTTTTTCCAGGAGCCTACTTCCATCCTTGCTAAGAGAAAGAACAAAGTACCCAAATTTAGTGGAAAGAGTTAGCACTATAGTGTTAGAGTTTTAAGTATTTAGGATCAGACTATGGTTCAACATTAGAGAGGTTAAAGTATCTTCTGTGGCATAGCTAGCTAGAGATCAATCTAACACTACCATTGTCACTATTAGAGATGAGATCACTAGGTAAGGATTGTATGGGGAGTTTATTCAATGCCATAATTGTGGTCAGCTTCGGCATAGAAGCTTCAAGTGCTACACCACACCATATGAGGGAGTTCAAAGATCCCATCAATAGCCAGCTTAGCAAGACTCCATGCTTGGAGTGATCCACTTGGCTAGTCTAGTAGGAGCACATTAGCAAGTACTCAATCTGGATGCATCTTACTCTAGTATGCCATCAATTCTTTCTTAGTTATTTGGAACCATTGGCTTGCTTGTGTTGTTTGTTTTTGCTGTTTAATTAGTTAGGGTTGTCATTAAGGGGGTAGTTACCTCTATGTTCCATAAGTTCCCTCATGCATATTCCTTGTAGTGAGGTGTAACTTTGGGGATGAAGTTTGTTTTAATGAGGCAGTGATATAATACCCTAAATTTTTATAACCTTAAATTAAAACATTTAACCTTTTTATTAGAAAACAAATTAATCTTTAATTATTTATTTAATAATTTTTTACCAACCTTTGATGTAAAAACCTAGATAAATTATTTAATAAATTAATATAATTATTTTACCCTGCCCTTTTTTTATTTAAATAAACCCTAAACACAAAAAATTTACCAAAATTATTTTATTAATTTGATACCCACATGTTTTGATAAATTAATATAATATTATCATAGTAACCTAAATTTACCCTCACTTTTAATCCCAACCCTAAATCTATTTACCTTTTCTTTTTCTTCTTTTCCTTTCCCTTTTTCCCCCTTTTTCTTCTTCTTCCTTTTCTATCATTTCCCTTTTCTTTTTCTTCTCCCTTCATTTTTACTCTCTCTAGCCATCCCATCTTCCCTCTTTTTTCTTTTCCTCTCCTATATTGATTCATCTTCTTTCTTTCTTTATCTTCTTCTCCCACTCGATCAACCTAACCTTTCTTCCCTTCTTCTTCTTCTTCTTCTTCTTCTTCTTCTTCTTCTTCTTCTTATTTTTTTGTGCAAGCCAGCCCGCTCCTCTTTTCCTTTTTATTTTCAATGCAGCCTAACCTCCCTCCTTTTCTTCCTTTTTCTCATTTGTGCCCCTATGCCAAACATGCCCCAAGCCCCCTACTTATATTTCTCCTTCTCCCCTTCCCTTTCTCCTATACGTTTTTGGCCCAAACCAAATCTTATGGTGGCACCTATGAATGACCCCTTCTCTTTTCAGCTATATATCCATCACCCCTAGCCCCTGAACCACTTCCCTACTTATGCCTTGCACCCTACCAATTTTCCTTTCCGTTTCAACCCATACAACCCTTTCTCTTCTCCCTTGCATGCCCCGTTTCCTTCCTTTCTCAACAACCTACACCCAACTACCTCTCTGGAAACCCTGTCTTTTCCCTTCAGCCTCTACCTTCCCATATGCATGCTTGAGTGGTTTCCTCTAGCCTCTTCTTCTTCTTCTTCTTCTTCTCCCCTATCCATCATGCCCTGCCATATTTTTCACCCTCGCAAACCCTACAACTCTACCTCCCTACATCACTGTTATGTGTAGCCCCTCCTCCATCACTGTAGCCTCCCCTATCTTGGCTCCAACCACTAGCACCATTAGCAACCCCAACACCGTCAACCTTACCCTTTCCTTTTCCCTTTCTCCTCCCCTCTTTGGCCTTCTCTCCCTACACCCAATCCCTCTGCCAATAGAGATGCCCTATACCACTCATTGTTGTTGATTACTGATAAAGTGAATATTTCCCATAATTTTACCTCTTTTTACCTTAGCTTTGGGACTTTATTTAATCTCTTTTACATATTTTTCTATAGTTTTGGTCAATTATTTGCACTACCACTTTCTTGAACTTTATGTTGCAGGAATTCCAACATAAACACATATTCCGAAAAAGAATTGCTTATTTTTGGAGCAAATGACCTAACAAAGAAAGCAGGAGAGTACATCGACCCTACATTTTTATGGAAGTGTATTGAAGCTATGAGAGCTAAAATATGTGCCAAGATATCCCTAGGAAGCATAAAAAGAGGGCTATATGGTCGGCTGCACACCTAGTTGTATAGCCATGCAACATTCCCCTATTATTATGGAAGAAAATAGAATCGCACGGCTAGGCATTGCATCGATCTTTTGGACATGAAAAATTCTGATTTGAAAAGTTGAGGCTAAAAATATTTCACGGCTAGGCTATACAAGGTCAGAAATTCCAAAATGCCGAGAGCTGAGAAACTACACGGAAAGGTTGTTTAAAGGCCACACTACCGTGCAGCGACGGTCTTCCCCACAATTTACCTCCACGATATGGCCGGCTTGATGGGGATTTTCGTGGCGTGCCTCGGGAACTTCTTAAGGAGAGAGAGACGTGGTTTTAGGGGACCTTTAGACCTCTCATTACTAAGCTTTAGCTTCATGTAATTGTTTGCTCTTTTAGTTTTGATTTTTTTTTGGAGATTCAATTATATAATTCGTGTACGGTAGGCTCGGAATCAACATGACTCTCTTTCAAATTATAGTTGTTTAAATCTAATTCTTCTTCTTTATATTTTTGCATTGTTATTATGATTACCATGCTATTTACTTCATTAATTTCATTTGTAAATATGAATGAGTAGTCTCCTTTCTAGGATTAGACTAGGTACTGTTTTAGTGATTAATATGATGAATTAAAGTATTATGTCATATGATTGATTCATTTATATTGTTATATATGCTAGATTTAATTTTTATAAAGTGGATTTGACAAAATCTGGCTTCGTTAAATGTAATCTACAACTGAAAGGCTGAGATTATTATCAGAAATTAGCATATGTACAGGAATTTAAGTAATCACAAAAGTAGATGTTTAATTCTTAGAGACTTTAGAATTAGTGATATTTAATGGGTTTAGTTTAATTTGTGAGTCATGAAAGTAGTCAGCAAATTAGATTAAATATGTTCTTAGACCTTGATAGAGGCTAATGAATATAATATGACCAATTATCCACAGTTCACAAATTAATCTACAGCATAAATGTTGTTTCGTTATTGATTATTAATTTGGAGACCAAAGTTTGATCCTAGGTTTCACTCTTATTGTTTAGTATCTACAAGTTAGAAAGCTTTTCGTAATTACTCTTCTTATCCGAATGCATACCCCCATTTTATACAAATTTAGATAGCTAAAATAGTGAAGAGGTGTACTCAATTACAAAGTTCCTATGGGATACAACCTTGAAATGCTATAAAAATATGTGATCTTGCGTAAATAGCACAACAACCCTTGTCCTAGCTCCCCAAATGCCACCCTAGCCTCCTTCCACATCCTTCTATATGCGCTTGCCTCTATTTCTTCTTACGAGCCCACCTGCAATATCACCTCCTCCCTTATGGCCAAACCACCAAAACCAAACCCCTACATCACCTCCACCATAGCCACCGCTAGCTCCTCCACATTGCAGCCTCCCTACATTACCCCAAAAACCTACCCCCAACCACCTCCTTACAGCCTTGCACCCATTTCCATCCCCTCAACACACCCTGTCGCCACCACCTCTATTTGGCTACCCATTCCCCTTCCATTTCCTCCACTATAGTAACCCCTTACAACCTACTTACTGCAACCCACGACCTCCACCCACTCCTACATCATCACCTACAACAAACCTAGCAGCTCCTTATGTCATTCTTATTCTCCTCCTTTCCTTCTTCTCCTTTCCCTTCTCTGTACAACCTCTCCCTACAACCTACACCACCACCGCCATTGCCTTTAACCGACCTACAACATACCATATAACCACTAGCTATCTCCACCCCTACCTCTTATCTCCAACAACCAAAACCAATACCCCCAACCACCACTTCTAACCTTGCACCAAACCTTTCCCCCTCCTTTACATGCATGCCTCATGCTGCACATGTAGTGTGAGTTATATGTTTAATTTTTAATTAATTTTAGTATATTTAATATGTAGGAGTAGTTTTTTAATTTTATATTTAATAAATATTTTTAATAAAATTTAATAACTTATTTATCAAATATTAATATGGTATTTATGATATTATTTTTAGGTATAAACATTTTATCAATGGAGCCTAATCATTTTTAGACGTTTATCAATAAACTTTGCTTTTGTTCAAAATTAGGTAACCTTTATATTCTAATAAAATGTGTGGATATCGTATGCTAGCACATTAGGATTTTGACAAATGATTCGTGTTAGACATGAATTATTACAAATAAATTTGTGGTTTTTAATTTTATCTTTGAAAATCAAAAGGAAAGTAAGTTATCCTGTGTAAAATGTCATGTGTGTGAAAGTGTGATTAAAAAGGGTCTAATGTTGGGAAGTGATGTGGTATGTCATGTGCATGAAAAATTGTTAGGTTATGTATGTTTAGACACAATTGTAGCAAAAAAATTACTACCATATGCCCTAGGGGTCATTTGGTCATTTAAGTATATCATAATATTTAAACCTAACCATGAATCCTAATGTGTTATAAATATTAACAAGAATGGAGAATTGGGGATTGTGGTCTTAGCAACACATGTTTCAACATCATTATCAATATTATATGATATAGGAGTATTTTTATAGTTTAAGTGGACTATGATGATTGCTCAAATAAATATGCATGATAAGTATTATTTGATGTTAAATATGATAATAGGGGTTTGTTGTCTAAGAAACACATATTCTAGTATGATTATCAATATTATATAGTCTAGAGGTATTTTGATAATTTTGAGTGGACTATGATGATTACTTTAAACATGCATGATAAGTATTATTTAACGTTAAATATGGAAATAGGGGTTTGTTATCTTAGTAACCTATGTTTTAACATGATTATCAATAATTTTATAGTTTAAGGGTATTACGGTAATTTTGAGTATTGAACGTTAAATATGGGAATAGGGGTTTGTTATCTTAGTAACCAATGTTTTAACATGATTATCAATAATTTTATAGTCTAAGGGTATTATGGTAATTTTGATAGTACTACGACGAATATTCAAATAAACATGCATAATGAGTAATATTTGATGACAAGTATAAGAATAGGGGTTTTGTTGTTTTAAAACCACATGATTATGAATATTATAGGGTTTAGGGGTATTTTAGTAATTTAGTTCATGCCATGATGATTATTCTCATAAACATGTAGGATATGCATTATTGTTGATTGTGCATGAGAATATGTGTTTTGTTGTTCTAGAAGCGAATGATAGGTTTTTACGTGTAGAATGGTGTATAAGGGTAAAATGGTTATTTGGTGTATTAAGTAACTTAATTACATGATCAATAATTTATTTATAATGTTTTATATTTTTTATGGCAAGTCAATAAATGAAAATAAAATTTGTAATAGGAACGGATGGTAAAGTGTAGCTTTAGCCTTAGGGGTATTTTGGTCATTTTGATCCAAAGTGCCTAAGTGTGAGTAATTAAGCCTAGGATGGCCTTTAGTAGACTTATGATGTTGAAATTGATAATGATCTCGATTTTGGTTACTATACAATATTGGAAACAAATAAAAATAGTTAAGTATGAATAATTGATTATATGTGGTTAATATATGTTTTTCGTGAATGGTGGCTCTTTGGGGGTCCCTACCCTAAAGATATGGTTTAACCCATGAATATTTATGGATTTGTGCTGATATTCCTTAGTACCCCAGCTAAGCTCTTTATCTTACTCTATTTACCTCTATAGACCTAAGTAGGGGGTATGTATACTTATGGATTAGGTGTCCTTGTTGGTAGGGTACCATGTACTTTTGTGTACCAGTGAAACTAAGGTAGGTTTGCATCCTTGGTTTGATAGTCAATAAGATACTGTGATGTCTTTGTGCTCTAGTATGACTAGGGTACCTTAGTATCTCTAGGTTCATTGATCTTCCCTTAGGTAAATAAAAATGGTAATGTTTACTAATAAAATGGAGATGATTATTGGGATGATTTCGTAGTATCCTTTGTGCCTACCTATTATTTGTTAGTAGTCTTTTTTCTCCTACCTATGGTTTGATAGTAGTCCTTGTACCTACTTGTTATTTGGTAGTAGTCTTTGTGCTTATCTATAGTTAATAGCAGCCTTTGTGCCTACCTATAGTTTGGTAGTAGCCTTTGTGCCTACTTATGGTTTGGTAGTAGCCTTTGTGCCTACTTATGATGATGTTTGTTTATTGGTTATATTGATGGGCCTACTTGTGTATATAGAAGTTGTGGGTTTGATTGTGATAATTATTCCTAAAGTTATAGCTTGAGAATGATATGAATTTCTAATTATACTACAAAGAGCATTTCTTAGATGTTCCATTGGTAGGATTAAGTTATTTTTAGATGAATAAGCATTGGAAGTATATGATCTTGATGTATGTGATTATATGAATGATTATGGATTTTCAATTAATATATACATAATTAAATGTTCATGTATTGTTGTGATGCATTTGATATGTTTCATATGGGCCTTGTATATTAATCTTGTATAATGGGTCACTCAATACCATTGTACTAAAGGGTTTATTTCTTGGGCCCCTACTTATTTAATGGGTATTGGCCTTTTTAGGTTAACTAACATGCTCTATTCAAGGCTATCTTTTGGGTTAAGAGTGTAGGGTTATCCCAAATTCTCTCCAATAACTTGAACTAGAAGTTTATGTATTTCTTATAGTCTTTTTATGTTTCCCTTTCACTAAAATTTTTGTAACCACTGTTAGTAGGTTTTATTGAAAGGTTAATCAGTCTCTTTAACTAATTTTTTAATTTGATTTATACTTGTATTCTTAAATTTAGGTGAAATAATATTTTTGCCTTAGAACTTAGTAACAAAATGGTAGAAGAAATAGGTCTAGTACTAGGTGTAATGGTAGCACCTCAAAATTTATTGTCTTAGCTTCTACTTGTAATTATTAAAAATAAAATTTTTTCATAATAAATTTTAGGGGTAATACAATACCTAAAAATACTACTATCCTTAGTTTGGGAGAAAACCTAGTTCATCCCTCACCCCAAATGCAAGAAAACCCATTTGGTTTCTATTTTATTTGTTGATGATCTATTGTTCTTTTGTTTTCGAGATAATAAATCCATTAATCCCTAAATCAATATTTTCGTCACTTTCTCTATTATATCTAGATAACAACTTAATGTTGCTAAGAGTAACATCTTCTATGGAGGGAAAGTGATATTCAACACCTATTTCATATACATGAAGAAATCTTAATCGTGAAATAAATGGGCTTTCCTCTTATTGGCTAAATTTGAGAACTTTAGAATATATATCCCTTGTGGATAAATTGATGGCTAGAATAACAATTTCACAGAGTAAACTTTTGATCTATATAGGGAGACTTCAATTAATAAAATTTATTCTCTTTGGCATCCAAGCATATTGGAATCTTATGTATTTACTTCCTAAACTAGTCATGCACACTGTACCACCCTAAATTTTTATAACCTTAAATTAAAATATTTAGCCTTTTATCTAAAAAATTTTAATCTTTAATTATTGATTTAATTATTTTTTATCAACCTTTAACGTACAAACCTAGATAAATTATTTAATAAATTAATACAATTATTTAAATTATTTTATCCTACTCTTTTTTATTTAAATAAATCATAAACCATAATTTTACCCAAAACTATTTTCTTAAATTAATACCCTTATTTATGGATAAATTAATATAATATTATCAAAATAACCTAAATTTAATATAATTTTTAATCTTAACCCTAAATCTATTTTCCTTTTTTTTCTTCTTTTCCTTTTTTCTTCCATTTCTTTCTTTTTCCTTTTTCTTTTTTTTTCTCCCTTCCTATTTTTCTTCAGGCTACACCATCTCCCCTATTTTTTCATTTCTCTCTTATGCTCACCCATTTTCCTTCTTTCTTCTTCTTCTCATGTGTGATTAGCCCATCTTTCTTCTTTCTTTTTCTTCTTCACCCATGCAAGTCAACCACTCCCTTCCTCCCTTATTTTTCCTTCTGTAACCTAACCTCCCTTCTTTCCTTCCTTCCTTGTCTTAGCCTCATACCAAACATACCCCAAGAGCCCTATAAGCACACCTTCTTATCCCCCTACACATAGTGTGACTGCACCGCTGCACAGTTGCATCTCCACCTTCCTTCCCAAATAAATACCTTTGCAACACCTTCCTCTGATCCATCCTTTTCTTCCTATTTCTGGCCCTATGACATCCTTCTCTCTTCCCTCGCATGCTATATCCCCTTCCATTTTTAGCCTTGTGCTTACCCTGCTTGCAATTCTTTACACCACCCACCTGCCCATTGCATGCCGAAGGTCCCCACCTCTCTTTCTCCTCTTCCTCCTCTTCTTCTCTTCTCCCTCATGGCCTAATCTCTCCCCCAACCTTCCCTTCTTCTTTCTTTTTTCTTCTCCCTACCCCTATTTTTCCTTACCACCTCCACCTATAGCAATCGTCGTTGCCTCCAACACCAAACTAGCTTCCACCATTGACCACCACCCTTTTTCCTTCCTTCCTTCCCTCCTTCTTCGTCCTCCTTTGCTTCCCTATATCCCCTTATTTCTCCCTATGGAAATTCCTATCGATCTTGACCCCTATCACCATCTACCATATCCGTAGCCCATCTAGAGTAATGATAGTTTTTATCATTACCACCCTACATCCTCCCAACATGACCCCAAGCAGCCAACGCCACAGTCACTTCCCTATAACCTTACCTCTTTCTCTCCACTTTGACACCCCACCCTACCTCCACCACCTCCATTTAGTTGCCCATTCACCTCTATTTCCTTAATCGTCGTAGATCCTCCTAGTCTGCACCACCTTAGCCTCCACTTTTGCACCATCACTCACAACACCCTAACACCATTTGCACTTTCCTCCTTATCCTCCTTTTCTCCTCCTCATTTCCCTTTCTCTACACTATCTCTCCCTATATTTTGTGCCACCGTCACGCCTTTGACCCACCTACACCACACCCTCTAACCACTATCTATCTCCACACACACCTCTTGCACCCAACAACAAAAATTAATGCCCCTAACCTCCTCTTCTAGCCTTACCCAAACCATTTCCCCTCCATTTTGCATGCATAGCTAATGTTACATTATAGTGTGAGCTATGTTTGATTTTTTATTTAAATTTAGTAATATTTAAGGTGTTAGGATAGTTTGGTAATTTTATATTTAATAAATATTCTTAATAAAAATTATTTTTTCATTTATCAAATATTAATATGGTATTTGTGATATTATTCTTATGTATAAAAATATTTTATTAACAGAGCCTAGTCATTTGTAGTTCGTTATTAGTAATGATTGTTTTTGTTGGAAATTAGGTAACCTTTATACTCCACTAAAACATTTGGATATCATATGTCAACACATTAGGTTGTTGACATGTGATTTGTGTTATACATGAATTGTTACAAAATATTTATATGATTACTAATGTTATCTTGGAAAATTAAAAAAGAAGGCATATTATCTTGTATAAAATGTTATGTGTGTGAAAGTGTGATAAAAAAAGGAGCCTAATGTTAGAAAGTGATGTTTTATGTTATGTGCATGTAAAATATGTTAGGTTAAAAATGTTTACACACACTTGTAGAAAATTTATTACCACCATGTGCGGTAGGGGAAATTTAGTCATTTTCACATAACATGATATTTAACCCTAACTAGGATGCCTAATATGTTATAAATACTTATAAGAATGGAGAGTAGGGATTTGTGTCCTAGAAATACATTTTTCAACATAAATATCAATATTTTATGGTTTAGGGGCATTTTAGTAATTTTAAATGTACAATAGTGATTATTCTAATAAATATGCATAATAAGTGCTAATTGATATGGAGTATGAGATTAGGGGTTTGTGGGATTAGAAATACATGTTTTAGCATGAATTTCAACATTATATGATATAGGGGAATTTTGGTAATTTTGAACATACAGTGGTAATTATTCTAACAAACATGCATGATAAGTATTATTCGATATTAAATATGATAATATGGATTATCTTAGTATCACTTATTTCTACATGATTATCAATATTATTGGCCTAACATTATTTTTATAATTTTTCATATACTATAGTGATTATCCTAATAAATATACATGATAAGTATTATTTGATGCTAAGTATGATAATAGGGGTTTGGTTGTCTTAGTAACCCATGTTTCAATATGATTATCAATAATTTTATGATCTAAGGGCTTCAAATAATTTTGAGAGTACTATGATGATTATTTAAATAAACATGTATGGTAAGTGATATTTGATGACAAGTGTTAGAATAGGGGTTTTGCTTTTTCATAACCATATGTTCCAGCATGATTATGAGTATATTAGGGTCAAGGAGTATTTTTTGTAATTTAGAGTGTACCATGTTGCTTATTATAATAAATATGCAAGATATGTGATTTTTGCTATTAAGTATGAGTATAAGGATTTTTTTTGTAATGGATATGCATATTTTAGCATGATTATTGCCATTGTATGGTTTAGGAATATTTTGGTAATTTGGTGTATTCTATGATGATTATTCTCATAAGCATGCAAGATGTGTATTAATTATTGATTAAGCATAAAAATATGCACTTGGCTATTTTATAAGTGTATGTTAGGGTTTTATATGTAGAATGGTGTATAAGGGAAAAATAGTCACTTGGTGTTTTGGGTAACATAATTACATTATCAATAACTTAATTATGGTGTGTTATCCTTTTTATGGAAAGTTTATAAAATAAAATGGAATTTGTAGTGGGAATGGATGATAAATTGGTAGCTTTAGCCTCAAGGATATTTTGCTTATTTTGACCTAAAGTACCTAAGTGTGAGTAATTGAGCCTAGGATGGCCTTGGTTGACTTCTGATGTTGATATTGATAATGATCTTGATTTTGATTACCTTATAATATTGGAAACAAATAAAAATGGTTGAGTATGAGGAATTTATTATATGAAATTAATGTGTAATTTTTGTGGTCACCCTCATAAAATAGTAATATTTAAAGTAAAAAAAAACTCAAGATCGAGAATGGTGGATCTTTAGGATTTTTTACCCTAAAGATGTGGTTTAGTCCATGATTATTATGGATTTTGATAATATGCCATAGTGCTAAAGCTAGGCCCTATATCATGCTCTATTTAACTATACAGGACTAACTAGGGTGTATGTATATTTATGGATTTAGTGTCCTTATCGATAGGGTGATGTGTACTATCATGTACTAGTGTGACTAAGGTACCTTTACATCCATTAGTTGATAGTCGATAGGACATTGTGCTGCTCTATGTGCTAGTATGACCAAGGTACCTTAGTGTCTCCTAGTTCGTTGATCTCCTCTCGATTAAATAAAAATTTTAATATTTGATAATTGACTGGAAATGATTATTAGGATGATGGTAATAGCCTTTGTTCCTACCTATGATTCAGTAGTAGCCTTTGTACCTACCTATGATTAGTAGTAGCCTTTGTGCCTACCTATAATTTGGTAGCAGCCTTTGTGCCTACTGGCTGTATTGATGGGCCTACCTATATATTGAGAAGTTGTGGGTTGATTACAAGAATTTTGCCTGTTGTTATAACTTCAGAATAATGTGACTTTCTAAGTATACTACAAAGACCTTCTCTTGGATGATCCATTAGTAAATTTTAGTTATTTCAAAATGAGTGAGCATTGGTATCATATGATCTTGATGTATGAGGTTATATGAATGATTATTGCATTTCAATTGATATATGCATAATTAAATGTTCATGTATTGTTGTGATGCATTTAATGTGTTCCATATAGGCCTTGCACATTAGTATTGTATAATAGGTTACTTAATACCATTGTACTAAAGGGTTCCTTTCTTGGGCTCCTTCTTATTCAATGGGAAGTAGCCTCCTCAGGTTAGCTCGCAAGTTCTATTCAAGGCTATCATTCGGGTTAAGAGTGTTGGGTTATTCGGGGTTCGGTTTAGTAACTTGAACAAGAATTTTCTATATTTTTTATAGTCTTTTTATATTTCCCTGTCTCTGACATTTTTGACCAAATTTAGTGGGTTTTATGTAACATCCCCAAAATTATACTTGAAATTTTTTGTTTAATTAAAACGAACACAAGCACGGGGATACTACCGCCATGATTTGTATAAGCCTGCCCCCCAACCAGTCTCGTACCAACCACAAGGCTAAGGATAATTTCTTAAGAATATTAAGCAACTTAGAATAGAGATAAAACTAAAATACTCATAACACAAAACATAGTGTGCGTTAAAAGTTATACAACCCAATAAAGTACTTAATCAAAGTTCTCACAAAAGGTAAAGTATTACAGTATGATAGAATGAAAATAAAATAAATTGATACTTTGATAGAATAAATTAAAAGAGAATCTGGACAACGTCACTCTCGGACCCCCAAGCTAAGTCCAAAGCTCAACTCTCAGCCTTGTCCAATACCTCATAAGTATCATAGGCATTAAAGATGGCATCTCCTACATGCACAAACTCAGCAGGGCTCTCTACTCATAGGAATGAGCAGCACATATGAAATCCAGGGGGGGTCAGTACGCTACGTACTAAGGTAACCATGCAACTAAAGCCAAACACAGAAAGCATATAATACAAGCATGGTCATACTGATAAACATACAAGCAATGCAAATGGTAGAGGCCATATTATAGTCTAGTTAAACTCATTCATTAGATCTTTGGTCAATATGCTCATTTCACACCATGCTCATTATAATTCCATGCGAGTATAGGAACCCCACTATTATAGTCAGTGGATCGAAAACGTACATGGCAGAACACACCTGGCCACTACTATATACCGATGGATCTATCTTCAGGGTAAGATGCTCCTAGCCACTATTATATCAGTGGACGGTCTAGCTTTGACTTTCATGGTGTTTCACTATAAGTACTTAGTATCTTTTCCATGTGTTACTATGAATTGAGGTTTTATTTATTGAGCTCAAGATCCCCAACTATTATAGCCGGTGGATCAGAAACTTACAGGGCAATACGCACCTGACCACTATTATATGCCGATGGATCAGTCTCCAAGGCACCCCAGCACCTGACTGCTATTATGCAGGTGGATCGGTCTGGGCACGACTCAATAATATTTTGCTTTAAATAATTAGTATCTTAACTATGTCTTATTCAGTATATGTTTTTCACCCTAGACATGCATGTTCTTTGGGACTACCCTTTCACACAATTCGTCTACTCCCATTCCTCTGAGAGGGCCCGTCCTATATCTTGGAACTCCTACGCCTCCCAATACATCCAAAACTCCTTTCCCACTTCTCCTTCTTATCACGAATACCTAAATCCTAAGTGTGTGGGTCAAGGCCCACTTCCTTATACCATCTAAGGATAACTTCCTATCGCCCTCTAGGGTTTCCCTTAAAAACCCTAATTTGGCCTATATATCCCATCCTTCATCTAATCCACACAACTCATGTCTCTTTATCCCTAACTCATCCTCTCACCTAGATTCAACCCCCAACATTTCACCTTACTTGCCATTTTACACATATTACCACGAAACTCTAGTTAGTCACCCCAAACCTTAGCCAAGTTCCCTATACACCCTTATACTAACCTCTACATACTATTTTTCACTCGAGGACTCCAATCACCCAAATAAAGCTTCCCTCACCTTAATTACACCCCAAGGCAACTTTTTACATGTAAGGATCATCCCCATGCAAATACCATCCATCCCATGCAAATCATAAATTTTCCCATGCAAGATTCACTCCACTCACTTATTTTGTCCGTATTTTCCTTTTATTTATCCCTTCATAGGTCATGAAATAAGGAGGTCATTCTTATTCCCCTTTAGTACACTCACTTCCCCTTTTCCCCTTTTCATCCTTTTACCCTATACCATACCATTAAACCATTCTAGCATGCATGTCCTAGAGGGTCATAACATATAATACCACAAGCACAACATACACATCATTTTACACATGCCATAAGGAAGTCACATAATTGTACCTTATCTCCATGCTACGCTACAAGTAAGCATTCATAATAATATAAGGTACACAATATAACATAACACATGGCATACAAGGCACATAATACACACAAGTGGCCTTAAACTACATCCTTACCTAAAATGATGTCGGGCTTAAAGCACGCTCCTATACCTTCTTAGGGTTTTGACTTAATTCACCTATAAGAGGGAAATACTAAGGGTTAATGTCCCTCTTACCACAATAATCATTATTTCCTACCTACCCTTATCATAGCCTAATATTAGGGTTAATAATAATAGTAGCAGTTTTATAAGTAAAAATAAGATTATTATTATTAAGGTAGCTAATCATACTACTAGTAGTCAAAATAGGTCTTAGTAGTTATATTGTTCCATGTTAAAGTATTATTAGTAAGAGTTATATTACTAAAGATAATGGCTTTAATATTAACAATAATGATTATTATTATTATTATTATTATAGCTTTTTTTCACATTTCTTCAATATTTTTCTCACGTTTTCTTTTGCTTTTTTTTAATACTCCAAATTTTAGCTAACCATAATCTTGAATAATCAATATCATAACCTAATTATAATCTCAGAAAATTATTATTTCTATCATACTCTAACTCGCTAATCCTAAATCTTCTCCTAACCTTTATCTTTACTCTAGGTTGTTGATATTTCCACTCTAACCTAGGCTACAAATAATTAATTTATCATATTACATAACCTAAATTATTTTAAACCCACATTATTTTCTCTCCTTCTTTTCCTTTTTCTCATCCTCCTATTCCTTTCACCAACTAGTTCTTCTTATCCTTTTTTCTCCCCTTTTGTGAAGAAAATTCTATCCCCCAACCATATCAGCTACTAAGCTTACTCCCTACCCCATCAACCCCCTCCACTTCCCTAGCTTAAGGGTTTTGGGTTGAAATTATGGCTAATCATCCCCCTTTTCTGCATGTACAAATAAATATACCACATGATAAATGCCCTAAAAAACCTTCCATATCCCTCCATTTTTCTATCAAAAACCACAAATGCATCTCTTCTTCCCATTGTCCCCTTCCTCCCTGCTGTCACCAAAACAACCACAATAAGCTACCACCGACAAGCCCATCCAAAACATCTCCATAACCTTCAGCAACCTTTACCATTAAATCATCCCTATCACTAGCCAAATTAACCATTCCTACCCCGATCCACCGACCAAAATTATCACAATATACACCCAAGCAGCGGCACAAACCACCAAACACCACCCTCCACTTTCAGCCAAAATAACCAAACACCAATCCCTTCTATTGGCACCAACCATCAAACAATACTTCCACCCTTCAGCTAGTTCTATAGTAGCAACCACCCCCTTCAACCCCTATTATTGTTCCTCAACACCTAGAAATGGTAAATGTGTTGTTATCACCTCCTCAGCTTTGACACTTGTTTCCATTCCTTCTCAATTAATGCTCAAGTTTCTAAAAACAATTACCATAGTTGGTTTGTTTTTCCTCCATTCCTTCACACTTCCATTACCTTAGCATTTCCTTAATTATTTCATTTAATCCTAATTTTTTTTATTAGGTGAAATTCTTGATGTTCTAGAGAAAGTAAAACAACACAAACATGCTTAGATATCATAGTTTTTTTCATTAGGATACTAGTTGTTATTTAGGGATTTGTGTTAAAATGATTATATGACTATGCATGTTATTATGTTATTGTTACTATTTTATTAAATGCATGTCATATGAAATGTTTTGAGAACATGAAATTAAATGTTGAGAAATGAGTAAGTACAAAATCATGTGATATCATTACAATAATGTTTTACTTGAAAAGCCCTAAAAATATTAATAACATAGATATGATCATAATATGGGATTCATAAAGTATGATAAGTGGGGGAAATAATTATATGTAATATTTATGGTTCTAAATGGAGGATTTGAAAATAATGACATTGACTTTATAGGATTTTTGTGAAATAAGGGCATTTGGTCTTCCTTAAGGGCATTCTTGTCGATATGGGTTTAATATAGAAATTTTGGTTCTTAATATGATTAATAGAATCCATTTAACAATATAATAACAACTTAATTAGAATACACATAGACATGCAAGAATTTAACACAAAACTCCTAAAACATCAACTAGTATCCTTACGAAAAAGGATCAGATCTCTAAGCATAATTATCCTATCCTGTCTCTTCTAAGACCTTATGAGTATCACCTAAGAATAATTAAAAAAAATAATTAGATTTTAAATGATATAATTAATGTGAGGTTAAATTAATGGAAGGGTAAAAGAGTGGGAAAAACCAAACTGAGGTTCGAAGAAGTCTCGGTCGAGATTTGTGCAATAAAAGGTGGATCAATTGAAAGGTGCAAAAGAAGGTAGGTGGCAGTGGTAGGTTTGGCCAAAGGGATTGTGTGGATCTATGGTTTACCAAATGAAGGTGGTAGGATGTGGCAGAAATGGCCAAATGGTAGTATGATGGTTTTAGAGGAAAAATGGCTAAAGGTGGTGATGATTGATAAATCGACAAAATGGCTAATATTAGGATGATTCTCCCTCTTTATATACGTCTATTTCCATGGATTCTTTGTGCATATTGTTGGATTTTCTATTGTATTTGTGGATATTACGTCCTTTGGCATTTTTTTTATAGGTGCGCTCAATGAATGCAAATAAGGCCAATATGAGACAATATATTGGCTTTAATTGAAAATTAAAGATTTTTTTCTTTGATTCAATATTAATTTCAAAAATTGAAAAGAAAAAAAGTTATAGATCTTCTTCTCATCATTCCAATACATCTAATATCACCACATTCCTATTCCATTTGAAGAAATTATGAGCCAACATAACCTGTCATGTTGATTAACATAGTCATATAGGGTTTTAGTGTGATTACTTGTTTTCTGACCCCAACATAGTTGTGTCGAATGTCAAATTTTATTTTCTGATTGTAATTTTAAAGGATCATACGGTTACATTGAAATACCCCAAAACCTTAATTTTATTAGGAAAATTAATTAAATTAATTATTAAATTAAAATAAGACGAAATAATTAGGGAAAAATAAAGAGGAAATTTATAAATAATTTAATTGAAAAAAATTAGGGTGTTTTGCTAATTAAAATGGAATTTAGGAAAAATCTATCAAAAATCCTAAATTAACCTAAAAAGAAAATTTAATTATTATTTTATTAAACTATTATTATTTTTAAATATTTTCAAATAGAAAAATATTCTAAATATCCCCAACCCATCTATTTTTCTTTTTCTCTTTCCCCCTTTTCCCCTCTTTTCTTTCTTTTCTTTTCTTTTCTCTTTTTTCCCTTCTTTATTCTTTTCTTTTTCCTTTCCCTCCCCTAACCTAGGCCAACCCAACCCCCTACAGCCCAAAACCCCCTCCCCCTCCTTTCCTCTTATGCAGCCCAAGGCCCACATGGTCTCTCCCTTCTTCTCCCCCTAGCACAGTCCAATTCCCTCCCCCCTCCCCCTTTCTTCTTTTTCTTTGACTACCAATCTACCACACACCGCCTTCTTCTTTCCCTTCTCCCCCGACTCCCTCTCTCTCCACAGGCCTAACCTTCCCACTTCCCTACATAGGCACATGGCCTCTACACCACCACACGCCAGCTTGCCACCCCTACCCTCTTCCCTAACACCCCCTCTCTCTCCTCCACTCAATCCTAGCCCCTCTCTCTCTCCTCATTCATGAATCTCTCTCCTCTCCTTTTCCCCTTCCCAAGTAGCCCGACTTGTAAATTTTGTAGGCCTTCTCTGACCATTGGGCCACCGACCTGCGACCTACCCGCCTAGCAACAACCCTTCTTCTTCCCCCTCTCTCCTTCCCCCTCATCCTTATCCTATAAATACTCCTCATCCACCCCTCATTCAAGCTATTCCTCCCAACCTAGAAACTATCCCTTTTTTGTAGATGCCGCCTGTTTTGCCACCCACTACTCTGCCATCGTTCAGCTCTACCGCCTGAGCCGCCCACCAAACCACTCCCTACATCACCCTCCAAAAACAACACCCTCCACCACCCTCGATTTTTCCTACACAAGCCACCTCGGCTGTACAAAGTAACCTTCTCGATCAGCCATGCCTCAGCCACCACAAACCTTGCACGGCCATCTACTGCCACTCTCGTTGCAACCACCACCCCTTATACTCTATAAAGTCACCTATAGACCTTCCCCTACCTTTCACTATCCTCCTTTTCCCCTTCCTCCCTCTTCTCCTCCCTTCCTCCCTCTTCACCACCCATGGCCACCACAACACTATCGCCTTTGACCGCACCACCATCAC
Organism: Tamarix austromongolica; assembly: GCA_039764185.1. Lineage (NCBI taxonomy): Eukaryota > Viridiplantae > Streptophyta > Magnoliopsida > Caryophyllales > Tamaricaceae > Tamarix > Tamarix austromongolica. The sequence continues at coordinate 47,485,980 of CM077816.1, read as the reverse complement.
CACTCCAACCCTCTCCACCTAGAAATCCTCCACCACCTCAACTTCCACCCTCATTCCCCCTCTCCTACCCTACATACTCAAATTTTCCCCTTCTCTCCCTCTTTCCCTATCGTTGCCCCACCGTCAGTGCCGCTGGTCACCACTAATCCTAGGTGGTACCCTGACCCCTCTCAACCCTTAAACCCTAATCATGCAAGCCTTATCCATTATACTTGTATTTATATTATTATTATTGTTGTTATTATTATTATTATTATTATTATTATTAGTATTATTATTATTAAGGGGTTGAAAGCCTATTCTATTATTATTTTGATTGTCATTATTATTATTATTGTTGTTGTTGTTGTTATCAATGCTAGCCTTGGCATATTATCATTTTATTGCTATTAAAAATATTCAAAATTTATTATTAATATTTATTATTCAAATATTACTCTTACTAATATTATTCTTAACGCTTTTATTATTATTATTATTATTGTTACTATATTTATGATTATTATTATTAATATTATTATTATTATTATTTTGTTAGTATTACTATTATATTATTATTTTTATCACTAAACCTATTATTAGCATTAGCCTTAAAAATACTAGGGTTTCTATTACTATGAGTATTAGTATTACTATTATTATTAATATCGCTATTTTAGTACAACTAGTATTATTATTATTATTATTATTATTATTATTATTATTATTATTATTATTATTATTATTATTATTATTATTATTATTATTATTATCACTATTTTTATTATAACTAGCGTTAGTACTATTATTAGAAGAAATAAAGCCATTAGATTTAATAATATAAATAGGGCTATAAATATTAACAAAAACCTATTTTAACTAGTAATACTCTATTAGGCTAACTTGAGAATTAAAAACCTTTTTTTCACCTGTAGAGTTTCTTTTAATAATAGTAACCCTAATCTTAGAATAAAATAGGAAATATTAGTATTTTTGGTAGGAGGGAAACTAATCCTTAGTTCTCTCTCTTATAGGTGAAACTAGTCAAAACCCTAAGGAGGCATAGGAGCATGTTCTAAGACCGGTGATGTTGTAGGTAAGGATGTAGCTAAGGCCTTATGTGTACTATGTGTGTTATATGCCTTGTATTCTATGTATCATGATATGTTATATATCTTATATTTATTATTATAACTGTTTTATGTTTAGCGCAACTTGGAATTGAGGTATGCTCATGTATTCTCTTATGGCATGTGTATAATATGTATATGATGTGATTATGATGTGATGTGATATGTCCCTTTAGGACATGCATGCTAGGGTATTTAATATAATGATATGGGTGAAAGGATGAAAAAGGAGAATGGGGAAGTAAGTTAACCAAAGAATGTGGGATTAACCTAAATATCCCGTGATCCGTGAGAGGGAAAATAAAAGGAGACTATGAATAAAATAAAAGAGTGGGTAAACTTTACATGGGAGAATATAGGGTTTGCATGGGAATTCTATGGTTTGGCATGAAAACTTTGAGGGTTTGCATGGGGTGCATGGAGTCCGTATGGGAACAAAATTTATGTATGAAAAGTTGTCTTAGATTGTAAGGAAGGTAAGGGAAGAGTTTTTTGGGTGATTGGAGGCTTTGGGTGAAAAATAGTACGTGGGTTAGCATAAGGATGCACAGGAGACCTAGCTAGGGTTTTGGAGGAAAACCCCTAATTTAAGAGGGAGGTGAAAGTAAAAATAATTGAGGGTGAGTGGAGTATGAGATGAGAATGGAGGAATGTCATGTGTTGGGTGAGTATGTATATCATGGGAGAGCAAGGGTGGAAGGTGAGAAATAGAGGGGTGATAGGTGGGAAGAAGAATGCTAGGGTTTGGTGTGGCCACCTAGGGTTTTGTGGTCACACATGTATTTTGGGAAGTAGAGTGAGATGATGGCGGTTGAATCTAAAGGAGGTGATGTGTGGGGTGTTAAATCGCCTTAGTTGTGTGAGGCAGAGTAGGATGGGCTACATAGGCCCAAATTAGGGTTTTAGAGAAACCCCTTGGGTAAGGCAGTGAGTGGGCTTTGAGGCGTAGGGTAGCAGGCCTTAACCTACACACTTAGAAGTTGGGCCTCTAGTGTGAGTAAGTGGAGGAAGAAAAGGATGCTGGGGTGTGTTAGGAGGGACATAGTCTCAAGATATAGGATAGGCCCTCTTAGGAGGATAAGTGTAGATAGAGTGTGACATGCATGTCTAGTGTGAAAGTTATTGAATAAGATGCAGTAAGACACTAATCATTTAAATAGAAAGACTGTTAAGCCGGGCCCAGACTAGTCCACTAGTGAATAATAGTGGTCTGGCGCATTATGCCTTGTATGTTTCCGGTCCACCGGCTATAATAGTGGGGGATTCCGTGCTCAATAAACTGAACATAATTATGATAAGATATGGAAAAGACGCTAAGTACTTATAGTGAAACACCATGAGAGTCGGGGTTAGACTGGTCCACCGGCAAATAATAGTGGTCAGGAGCATCTTGCCTTAGAGACTAATCCACAGGCAAATAATAGTGGTCAAGAGCAGTATGTCGTACATGTTTCTGGTCCAACCCTATAATAGTGGGGCTCTAGCACTTACATGGAATGATAATAAGCATGGTGTGAAATGAGCATTGATCAAAGATTTAATGAATCAGTTGATCTGGACTACACCTTGGCCTTTATTTATTTGAAATGATTGTATGTTTTTATGTTATCATAATTTTATTATATGCCTTTGTGTGTTGGCCTTAGTGCATGGTTACCTTGCTTAGTACGTGGCATACTGACCACCCGTTTCATGGGTGTTGCTCATTCCTACAAGCAGAAGGCCCCTTTGACTTTGTGTAGGTCGGTGATACTATTTTTGGTGCCTTCGATGCTTATGAGGTATCAGGTAGGGCTGAGTGCTAAGCATGGACTTGGCTTGGGGATTGGAGAGTGTCGTGGTCGGATTTACTTTTCATGTCCTTTTACATTGTATAGGTTCACTCAAACTTGATTTTTATTGTATTGTAATCTTTATTCCTTTTGAGGAACTTTACTTATGTACTCTAGATTGTAAACTCATTTTGCATACTTTGATTTCTACCTTATGAATGTTTTAATGCTTCATTGAAACCTTGCTTTAAGTTTGAATTATGATGGTTGTTAATTTTTCTTTAGCCTTATGGTTAGTACGAGAATGGCCGAGGGTCAAGCTTGTACTGATCACGGCGGTAACATCCCCAAAATTCATAAGTTTTGGTTTAATTGCTTTCGATAAATATCAAATAAAATAAAATTTTTCAGTAATGAATTTTGGGGGTGTTACATACATTCAGCAGCACATTTTGCTAAACCTAATTAAGCATGACTCAAGGCATATTGGGAGGCCATCTTTCATTCTCTTTGTTCTCTATTATTCCTCTCTTTGGTTTTCATCTCTCTTTTATATAAAAACCCATCAGATAAATCATTTGCTTTTGATTGGCAACATTAATTCTAGAGAATTGAAGCACAACATTGAACTCCATCTCTATGGTTTTATCTATTGCACTCTTCTATTTCTCTTCTACTATTACGTGTTTGATTTCAATTATATAAGAGTAATTATTGTTCTAGGATCGAATTAGGTTCAACTCAAATGTTAATTTAATTAATTGATTGAATTGTTGTCGAAAATTTTTGAATTGGATTATTCAATTTCTAGAAGTTTATTAATTATGTTTAGAACAATTTATCACTATTTTAATATAATTAGGTTGTTAATTAGAATTGAAAGATTATAATTAACACCATAACTTAGCAATTGATTGGGAATTGATGACTCATGAAAGTAGATTAGTGATTCTTGAGAATTAATTGAATTAACTTATTCTTATTGAGTTTAATTAAATCTATGGCCATAAAATAAATTTTTAGATTTGATTAAGCATGAAATTTAGTTATCAAAAGAGATTGCTGGTTAATTTTGGCTAATTTTTCCTAATGTATTGAACAAATTTGACACAAGATAGATTTATTTATCAAATTACACTAAAGTTGTAACTGAACTTTGATCCTAAGCTTGTTTTAAATTGATTGAGTTCATACTTAGTAGTTTCTATCACTTTTTTTATTTTATTTACCTATGGTTATCGCCCATCCATTTCTAATTATTTGTTTAGATATTCAAAAGCAATAAAAATCAATAGTTAACACCAATGTCCCTAAGGATATAACCTTAATTTGCTATTATGACATCCGTATACTTGCATATTTAAGCAAACAATGATGGTTTTAGTATAGGGTGTTGAATAATAGAGGGGATTATGTGGTTTTGGCTTTCAAAAGGGGTGGTGTTGGCTATGATTGAAGTTGTTGTGGTGGTAAGGAGAAGGGAAAGGAGAAGGTGATTGCGGTGGAGGCAAATGAAGAGGAGTGCGGGCTATGGTTAAATTGCCAAAGGTGATGGGGGAGTACCAACTATTGTTGCCATAGCTAAGGAAGGAAAATAAAGGGGGATTGGGGTGCAAGATGCCAAAGGGAAAGGGGGCACTGGTGGTTTTGGGTAATGGCTAGGGTGAGCCACAACAATAGTGACCGAAGGGAGTGGGGTGATTTAGTTGGGTTAGTTAGAGGTGGCTTTTGTGGAGGTTTTTACAGAAGCAAGGAGGAGGTGAAGGACTAAGAAGATTATGGGTTGTTTTTTTAGAATCAAAAGGGAGAGAAGAGAGGCAACAGGATCATTGAATGTTTGAATTTTATGCACACACATGCATGTGTCCTCCAAGATGGATAGAATAAAGACTACAACATCATTCCTCAAGGATCCTCCTTTTAAGGTTAGCACACCCCTATGGTACAAACCACCTACCACTATATTTGATACTACCATTGTCGTGGATTCAGGATCCTTTAGCTATATCTTCTATAATACCAGTCTAGATTCTCTTAATCTTAACATCACCACATTGATTAGCTTGGATATCCTTGATTATTGAAGGTGTAATGGTGAGTGCACGCATTCTTGCCTCTATACTACCAACAGTGATTAGTCCAATCCCCAAATCCTAGATCTCTTGACATAGATGATCTAACAACACAATCATATTTAAGGATGAGATGCCTTTCAGAGGAATACTTGGTAGGGGAGACATGCACATAAGATGAAGAGAAGAGGAGAATAAAGGTCATGTGAAGTGAGGAGATCAGTAGAGAGAAAATAAAATAAAATAAGATGTGGAAAGGAGAAGAAGAAAGGAAAAAGAGTTTGTTTAGAGTTATGTTTTGGTTAAAATAAATTATATTAGAGTCTTAGGATAATTAAATTAATGATTATCCAAGATTAGGTTTAGGTTAGAAAAGATATTAATGACTCGAAACAAAAATTATGTTTAGGCTAAGATTTAGGGTTAGGGATTTAGAGTAAGATAGAAATATTAGTTTTCCAATATTAGAATTAATTTATGATATTAATTTTTTAGGATTAGAATTAGCTAAAATTTGGGGTGTTATAGTAAATTTCTCAACATTGAAAAATGGCGGTTTTGTGGTGGAGATGCCTTCATCCAAACCAATTTAATCCATTCTACTTGTAGATATTTTTCACCTTCGATTGTTGAATCCTATGCAAGATGCCCAATATTTTATGTTAATTAAAATAACACTAGAGGGGGTGAGGGTTTAATGGAATTGAAATGGAAAATAAAAAAATTTACACACTTTGAAGAGTGGTACAAGAGTAAATTACTCTCTACATCCACTACCAAAAGCTTCTCCCTTTTGAATTTTGAATAAGTAATATGTTCTTATTGATAATCACTATTCTCCAATTTTATGAGCCTTACAATCTTAATGATCCTCAAAGAGATGATTTATAACTTGACCTATTTATATTCTCTAAACTTTTAATAAAAATATCTCAAGAATGATAAGTAAACACTCACTAACTCCTTTGTAATGTTTTTAAGGTGGTCGTGATTACAATTGATTCTAACCAAAAATAAAGATACAAAAGTGTAGAACATTATATGAGATGTAATGTATCTAGATGTAATATAAGATATTATAAATTTAGAACAACTCTTGCTAAGAGAAGTGATCAATGAATACATTTCAATGATAAACTTAGAATCTGAAAGTGGTGAGAGTTTTAATGAGAAATTAAATGAATTTAAGAGTAGATGATTAATTTCATAGTTTAGTATAGCTGAAAAGTTTCTTGATTAATGCCAAGGTAGCTTCTTTATATATCTCACCCTCATCAGGTAGCCATTGGACTCAAAATGCCCAAAAATCTATATCACCCAATAGGAATAAAATCAGCATTTAATGCTCATCGATTGATCGATTTAGAAAAACCATTAGATTGGTTATATAACTAGTTGATTCGTGTTTCAAATCAATCTGGAATATGTTCAGACTAGGGATGAGAAATTTATTGTTACATAAAGCATTAAATTGGTTTATCGAGACTAATCAATTAGTTTAGTGTTATACTTAATTAGTCCTATAAATATATATAAATAGTACCATGGTTTGGTAAACTAGTTGGTGTGTTCTTAAGAGCATTCAATCTGTTCCAAGCTAGTTGATCAATTTCCAAACTAGTCAATCAATTTAGTAAAACTAGTTGATGAGTTTAAATAGAGATAAATGGCTTTCTGTAGGAACTAGTTATTCAAACCTCACGATTGATTTCCAAACTAGTTGATCAATTTAGAAAATTTATTTTATGGGTTTAAATAGAGGCAAATGATTTTTTTAGGAGCAAAACCCATGAACTAGTTGGTTAAACTAGTCAATCAATTTTGTCACATGAACCAATGCAAATGAATTTAACTCATCTAATGCTTTTGGTTTAAACTAAACCAGTAAATCAATCTTGAGGTTCTGTCTACAACCAATTAAGTTGTAAAAAAATTTGGAAATATTTTAAAATTAATATTAACCATGAACTAATATGAAATGAATTTCAAGTTTGCACTTGAGAGATGATTTGAGTAATTGTGAGTTGATCTCTTTCTTTATCAATCATAGTTCATATACATTTAAGCAAATACATTAATTATGTAGACCCAATTTGTATCATCAAAACAAATATAAGGACATTTATTTGACCTATGAGGTTAACAACTTACATAAATAATAGTATTATTACTATTATATATATATATATATATATATATATATATATATATATATATATATATATATTAATAATAATAAGAAGAAGAATAAGAATAATAATTCTCATAATATTAATATAAATAATACCATTAATATCATTATTAATATAATTCATATTATTATACCAATTTTAATTAATCTTATTATCATCATAACTATTCTCAAGATTAACTTATTAATGATATTGTCGTTATTATTATTATTATTATTATTATTATTATTATTATTATTATTATTATTATTATTATTATTATTAGCATTATGAATTTTCATATTAAAATCATATTTATAATGATTATTATAAGTATCATTATTATTATTAATTTCATTATTAATATTAATAATACAAATATTGTTATTATTGAAATTAATAATATTATTACTATGAATAATGTTGGTAATAATAACCATAATTATCATCATCATTATCATCAAATCTTAAAGAAGATAAATATATTTTAAAATTTTTAAAAATAAAAGACAGATTTATAATATGGAAAAATGAATACATTTTCTTAAATTTTTTATGGAATTTTTTTAATAAAAAACAAGAGATAAAAATAATGAAAAACTATTTTCCTAAACTTAACACAAATCTCATTATAGGTTTTATCTGTTTTCGAGCCTTATATTGTTATGATATTTATAGCCACCCAATCTAGATGAATCATAGAGTGGTTAGGAACAACTTAAAAACCCTAATTCTTACTATTTAAATTCGAGTTAAGAAAATGGAGTTTGTCCAAGATATTTTAACCTATTCTACACAGCTTAAATGTTTTTTTTAAATGTAGGTCAATTGGTCCACAATTAAAATTCACAATAAGGTTAGTGTGGAAGATATCTTCCAACTAATCAAAATCGTGCTTGAGATCGAAGTAATGATCTTAGAAATGTGCAGAAGAGAGAGGTGGAAGAATACAAGGTTGAGGTTATCTCTACCCCCCTTAATTATCCCAATCAACTTCCAAATTGATATGAGATAGAGTTTTCATCACGCTAAATGCATCATAAAAAAGGCTAAAAATCTTATAGGGATAATTCAACATGGGTTAACAAGGTTCCATTCCATTATAATAAATTTTTCCAAAAAATTGAGTTTCAAAAATATGCCTAGCTTGACAAACCAGTTGACCAGTTTGACCTAATAGTCGATTGTTCTATAAACTAGTCGATCAGTTCCCCAACCAATCAGTTAGCTTAGTTGTGCAAAAAACCCTTTTGTTGAAACGATGAACTAGTTGATCGGTTCATAAAATCAGTCAATCAATTCGCGTGAAAAACTCAAAAAAATTAATTCTTTGACCTTATTCCAGGTCAAACCTTGCCTCAAAAAAAATTATGATACTAAATCAAAAACAAACACCCAAAATTGGCATAATTTTTCATTCAATAGTTCCAAAAAGGTGAAGTATTACAACACTTCCTCCTTAAAGAGGTTGTGCCCCTGGAGCCCATAAACATTTGAATCACACTACTTACCACACAGTAAGACACACATCAAATTCACATTTAAGGAAAAGGGTTACTACCCCCTTAAAGAAAATTATTACACTAAGGTAACACACTAAGAAAAAACTCTGAGTACTTAGCTCAAATTTCCTCCTTGGCCTCCCAAGTAGCCTCCTCAGTACTATATCATGACCAAAGAATCTTTAGCAATGGTATGGTTAATGTATGTGTCTCTCTTGTCCTTGTATCCATAATTCTCATTGATCGTTCTTCATACGTTAAGGATCCATTGAGCTCTAGTGACTTTGATCGGATAACATACAAAGGATCCACTATGTACTTCCTCAACTGAGATATGTGAAAGATGTTGTGTACACATGAAAATTCCCTTCATAGAGCTAAGAGATAGGTGACTTCATCAATACTATCTAGAATCTTGTATGGTCCAATGTACCTCTGACTGAGCTTACCCTTTCGATTGAACCTCATGACTCCATTGGTGGGTGAGACCCTCAAAAGGACTCTGTCATCCACATTATAACCATTAGTTCATCTTCTTAGATTTGCATAGTTCTTCTGCCAGTCCTGGGCTACTCTCATCTAGTCCTAAATCAATTAGATATGCCTTACTGTCTCCTTGATCATTTTTAGTCCCAACACAAGCATCTCGCTGATTTCATTCTAATATGAGGCACTATGACATTTTCTCCCATACAAGACTTCAAAAGGTTCCATATTAATACTAGCGTGGTAACTTTTATTGTAGGAGAACTTGATCAAGTCCAAACGATCTTTCCAACTACCCCTAAAGTCTAGCACACATGCTTGAAGTATGTCTTCCTAAGTCTAAGTTGTCCCCTCTATCTGACCAGCCGTGGCTAGGTGAAAAGTAGTACTCATCTTCAGTTGAGTATCAAAAGTGGCTTGCAACTGTTTCTAAAAATGCGATAAGAACTTGGAGTCTCAATCTAACACAATGTCCTTAGGGACTCCATGCAGTCTCGCCACATGCTTTCTATAGGTGTTGGCTTGTTGCTCTATATTCCATGGCACCTTCATTGGAACGAATATGTCTGACATAGTTAGACCATCCACAACAACTCAGAAAGAATCGAATCCACTATGGGTCCTTAGAAGACCAACCAAGAAGTCCATAGATATGATATCACACTTCCACTTAAGAACTTATAGTGGTTACACTAACCTAGCCAGTCTCTTATGCTTGATCTTAACCTTCTGATAGGTCAAACATCAGGTAACACATTTTGCCACTTCCTGCTTCATGTAGGGCCACCAATATACCTTCTTCAAATCCTTATATAGCTTGTCCCCTCCATGGTGCACAAAATAAGGAGTGTAATTTCCTTCTTCAAGGATCCTCCTCTTAAGCTCAACACGCCCCTGTGGTATACACCACCTACCATAGTACCTGATACTACCATCCTTATGGATTTGGAATCCTTTAGCTACGAGCTTAATATCACCAAGTTGATTAGCTAAAATCTCCTCGAAGATTGAATGTGTAGTGGTGAGTGCACTAATTATTATCTCTAAAATACCAATAGTGATTGGTTCAATATCTAACTTCCTGATTTCTTGGCATAGATGATTTGACAACACAATCGTGCCCAAGGAATACGATGTCTTTCAACTAAGTTCATCTGCTACCACATTGGCCTTACTATCATGGTAGGTTAATTCCAAGTCATAATCCTTAACCAACTCTAACAATCAATGTTATATCAGATTTAACTCCTGCCGGATGAAGATGTACTTGATGTTCTTATGGTCAGTGTAGAACTTACACTAAAATCCATAAAGATAATGCCTCTAGATCTTAAGGGAAACACTATTATAATAAACTCTTAGACATGCATTAGGTTGTTCTATTCATGTTGCTTCAATTTTTTAGAAGCATAAGCTATTATTCTTCCATGTTGCATTAACACACAACCCAAATCATGCCTAGAAGCATCACAATACACCTCAAAATCATCTGACACGCTTGACAGAGTGAGCATTGGGGTTGAATTCAAATGTCTCTCTAACTCCTTGAAGGCTTCTCTACACTTTCCATCCCACTAGAAAAGTGTAGCCTTCTTCAGTAGATGAGTCAATGGTCACACTATCTTGGGGAAACCTATCACAAACCGATGATAGTATCCAACTAATCCTAAAACTTTGCGTAGCTCCTTGATAGAAGGGGATGGTAGGTTTTCATAAACCACTTGAATCTTGGTAGAATCCACTGCCACTCTATCCTTAGAGATTGTATGTCTAATGAAAGCCACTTGGTCTAACTAGAACTCGCACTTTAAGAGTTGGGCATATAGCTGGTGTGACATCAACAATGCTAATGCCTACCTTAAATGTTGCTCATGAATATGTTAGTCAATGGAGTAGATGAGGATGTCATTGATGAACAATTCAACAACTTGGTCTAAGAATGGACAGAATATATAATTCATAAAAGACATGAAAGCTATTGGAGCATTAGTGAGTCCAAAAGGCATTACTGTGAAATCATAATGTCCATACCTTATTTAAAAAGTAGTTGTAGGGATGTATTATTCTACTATCCTTAGTTGATGGTAGCTTTCCCAAAGATCAATCTTGGAGAACACCTTAGCTCCCCTAAGTTAATTGAGTAGGCCATCGATCCTTGGAACCAAATAAAGATTTTTAATTCTCTCTTGCTTCAAACCTCAGTAGTCAATGTACAACCTCAAGCTCCCATCCTTCTTCATTACAAATAGAACTGGTGCTCCCCATGGTGATATGCTTGGTCGGATGTAGCCTGTAATCCCCCAAAATTTTAGAAAACCTATAATTTAATAAATAGCTTTTATTTAAAATAAATTAGCTTTTAAAATTATTTAGTTTAATTATTTTATGGATAGGAATATTTGATAAATTAAAACAAATATTTTGTTATTTTATCATACTCTTTTTATTTAAATAAGTTTTACCAAACCAATATTTTACTAAAATTATCCTTTTTAGGCCCATATATTTAATTATATTAAATTAAATTATTAAATAAATTTATTATTAAAAATATTAAATCCTATTATTTTAATTTCTCCCATTTTCCTATTTTCCTTTTTCTTTTTTTTTCTTCCCTTCTCATTTTTCTCCTTTTTCCTCCTTTCTTTCTTTTTCCTTTTTCTCCTCCTTTGGGCCGCCCGCACCCGGCCTGCTTCCTCCTCCCCCTGCGCCTAGGCCTCCTACCCACTCCCTTCCCTCCTCTCTTTTCCCGAGCGTAGTAACCCAACTGCCTCCCCTCTTTTCTTCTTTACTTTCTCCCTTGGACCGGGCCGGCCCAAATTCCTTTTTTCTTCCCCTACACCAGCCTGCACCTCCCCCCTTCTTTCTTTCTTCTTGCTTCTTCTACGTTTCTACCCAGCAGTTCCCCAACTTGTCCTTGTCACAGCCTACCGCCTCGGGCATGCCGGCCACTACCCCGCTGCCACCTTCTGCAACCCTCCCTCTCTCCCTCTCTCTCTCTCTCCCCCGTCCTTTTTTCACAATTTTAGACCCAACGGGCCATGCACCCCCATCATGCATGGCGTCCCTTTTCCCCATCTTTCCTTCCCCTCCCTACAACCCTACCACATCCCTTGTCACCCTAAACGCTGCCACTCAATCAACCACCTATTTCCCTCTACTCCCTCTTCTTTTTCTTCTCCCCTTTAGCCCTTTTTATGCCCCAATTCTCGAGCTCAAAACCTTGCCTGACCTCCCTCTTCTCCTTTTCTTCTCCTTCATTTTTCCTCCCTGCCTTGGCCATGCCACCGTCCTCTGCCACTCCAATCGTTGCACCAAGCGCTTACACCACCTTCTGCACCCTTCTACTACCGCCCTGCATCGCCATAAGACCACCCCAAGACATCCCGTAGCCCCTTCTTCCTTCTCCCCATTTTTCCCCTTCTTGATAGTCCCATTGCAACCCCACCATTAGTCGTCGTTCGACAACCTCTGCCACCACCCAAACCACCAGTCAACTCCCTACAACCTCCTTTACCACTCCTATACCTTGTTTGGCCAAAACAAGCCCCCCTCACCCTTCCATTTTCGCTCTCTTTTCCTTCCTTCTCAGCCCAGTCCACCTCGGTAACCATCTTCATTGCCTCGCCACTGCCGTCGCCACCTCCGCCACTATTAGCCGCCGACAACCCATCCCCAACCTCCACCTACACCCCCTATTCACTCCTGCACCCTTCTCTTGCCTCCAAACCTCCCCCATCTATCTTCTTTCCTAGCCCCAAACCACTAACCCAAAAATAACCAATTTTCCCTCCTTTCACCCCCTCTTCGAGCCTTCCTCCTTTTTATTTTGCATGCAACTCATGCTGCATGAGCAGGATGAGTTGATGCATGCTTTATTATTTTAGTACAAAATTTTTAAGGTATAATAGCATTTTAAGTTAAGTATTTCATTAGTTAAATTTTATAAAGTTTTATGCTTGGATTCTTATTTCTAATATGATAAGTTTTGATACTATTTTTAGGTGTTGATTTTGTTATTTAAAGCTTGAATCTTTAACTGAGACACCAGTAAGGTTTGATTTTTATGGGATCTAAGGTAATCGTTAAGCCCCACTTAAATGCATGGATAAACATATGTTAGTGTAATACCCCAAATTTTTAGAAAACTAATAATTTAATAAATAGCTTTTATTTGAAATAAATTAGCTTTTAGAATTATTTAATTTAATTAATTTATGGATTTTTGAGTATATAAATTTGGACGGGAATATTTAGTAAATTAAAATAGATATTTTGTTATTCTATCATGCTATTTTTATTTAAATAATTTTCAAACTAATATTTTACTAAACTTATCATTTTTAATTAATATATTAGATTATAATGAGTTAAATTATTAAATTAAATAATTTACCAAGAATATTACATTTTATAATTTTATAAATTAATTTAATTTATTTTACTATTTTTTCATTTCCCTTTTTACCCTTTTTCCTTTCTTCTCTTTTTTTCCCTTTTCCCCTTCCCTTGGGCCGTTGGCCTGGCTTCCTCCCCGCGCGACTGGGCCTTCGGCCCGCTTCTGCCCTCCTTTCCCTCTCCCGTGCCTGACGCACGTCCAGCCCGTCCCTCCTTCTTTTTCCCCTGGACCGGCCGACTCGTCTTTTTTTCTTTCTTTCCCTACGCCGGTCCAGCCGCCCGCCAGCCCTTTCTTCCCTTCTTCTTCTCCCACGCCCGACCAGCGCCCTCTGCCATGGTCGAGCATGCCTGCAACCACCGCCCTGCAGCTGCTACCACCTACTCCCTCTCCCTCTCTCTCTCTTCCCCCGTCATTTTCCTTCCCTTTTCGAGCCAAACCGGCTCTTGGACCACACCCCACGTGCCCCTGTTTCCTTCCCTCTTCTCCCCTTCCTTCTCCCTGCCACCCGACCAGCCCTGCCACCACTGTAGCACCGATCGGCCAGCCCTACCCCCTCTCTTCTCCCTCTTCTTTTTCTCCATCTCCCCAGCCTTTCATTCCCACATTTTTTTAGCCTATTCTCCCTCCCCAAGCTCTCTATTATCTCCTTCCTTCTCCCTCCATTTCTCCCCGTTTTTCTTATCACCGCCGCCCGCCGCCGCTTGAACCACCAAGCCCAACCCCTTCACCGCCTACTGCCACCACCTACTACCACCCTGCACCACCACGAGACCCCCCAAGCCCCTTCGAGCCCCGCACTTCCTCCCTTCTCCTCCTCTTCCTTTTTCTCCCCAGTTTTTCCCCTTACCGCCGAGCCACCTGCAATCGTCGCTTCTGCCGCCGTCCGACAACCTATGCCGCCACCCAACCCACCATTCGACACCCTACAACCCCCTCTACAACCGCCATGCATTATTTGGCCGAGAACAGCCCTTGAACCCCTCCATTTTTCCCTCTCCTTTTCCTTCCTTCACAACTCCTCCACCTCGACCCTTCTCGGCAGCCAACTTCGCTGCCTTGCCGCCACAGTCTCCGCCGCCTTTAGCCGCCGTGAAACCACCCTTAGCCTCCACCTACACCCCCTCTTCACTCCTGCACCATTCCCTTGCCTTAGAACCTCCCCTAACCACCTTCTTTTCTAGCCCAAAAACCCCAACCCGAAAATGACTTATTTTTCTTCCTTCACCCTCTTTGAGCCCTTTTCTCCCCCTGACTTTGCATGAGACTCACGCTGTTATGCAGCGTGAGCTCCCCCTTCATTTTTAAAATTACTTGGCTAATTTTTAAGGTATAATAGTATTTTAAGTTAAGGGTTTTATTATTAAATAAATTTTTATAAAGTCTTATCCTTTTAATTTCTTGTTTCTAACATAATAATGATGGATATTATTTTTAGGTGTTGAGTTGCTAATTATGCTTGGTAAGATTTGATATTTTGCGAGATTAAAGGTAACCGTTAATCCTCCCTTAAATATATGGAAAAACGTATGCTAGCACATTAGGGGGTTAGTATGATTTTATTCATGTTTGGTGTCCTTAGCATGATATGCATATGGTTTCTTATATTGTTTGATAAAAAGGAAAAGCATGATAAATTTTGTGCCATATGTAGGTATGTTAATTAAGGAAGGAGTTTGATTATTGATGGAAATGTTAAATGCTTGTTTATGATGTATTATGTTGCTAATGCATGAGTAATATTATTGTCTAAGGGTATTTTAGTAATTTTGCTTATGAAGTATGTGACCTAATGTAGGTAGTTGCTAATGAGTATTATGTTGAGTAATGACATGTTGATGGACTTAGATGATAAGAATGAAGCACTAATATCATTATTTTATGTAGTGTTAGTAAATTCATAAAAATGGTGAATAAAAGGGTTGAGTGGAAATTTCATAAGTGAAAAAGGGCATTTTGGTAATTTTGTAAACAAAAGGGTAATTTGGTAATTTCAAAGGGAAGGGGTGAGATGATAATTTTATAAGTAAAAAGGATAAAATTGTAAGTTGTGAGAAAGAAGGGTATGATGGTAATTTTTGAGATAAATGAATAATATGGTAATTTTATGATTAAATGACCAAATGATAAATTTATAAGTAAAGGGGTATTATAGTAATTTTTGGGAGAAAAGGGTAAAGCGGTAATTTTGGATTCAAGGGACAATATGGTAATTTTATAAGTAAGTGGTAAGAATGGTAATTTTGGAAGTAGGGGTAAAATAGTAATTTTGGATGAAGGAGGGCATTATGGTAATTTTGTAAGAAAAAGGGTTAATATGGTAATTTTGGAGGTTGAGGGGCAGAATAGTCATTTCATAAATAAATGGTAATATGGTAATTGTATAAGTGAATGGCGAAAAGGTAATTTATAAGTAAGGGGTAATAGGGTAATTTTGGAAAAGAAGGGCAAAATGGTAATTTTGTAAGGAAAGATAAAAATGGTAATTTTTGGTTATAAAAGGGTGAAATAGTAATTTGTGAAGTAAAAGGAGTATTATGGTAATTTACAAGCAAAAGGGTAATATGGTAAAATTAGATGTAAGGGGTAAAATGGTAATTTTGTAAATAAAAGGATATTATGGTAAACTTGGGAGTAAGGGGTAACTTGGTAATTATGATAACGGTGAAAGATAATTTAGTGATTAAATTATGATTGTAGAAGGGCAATTGGATAAGTATGATACTAGAGAAGGGTAATTTGGTAAATTAACCAATTAAAGGGTATTATGGTAATTTTAATAATGGAGAAGGGTAGTATAGTAATTATGATTATGAAGAAGGGTAAATTAATATTTGTAATTATGAAGAAGGGTAATCTGGGATTTATGATAATTAAAAAGGGTAAAATGACAATTAAAATAATTTGAGAGGGGTAAAATGGTAATTATGATAAAGAAGGAGGGTGATTTAGTAATTTATCCAAGTCAAGGGCAACTTAGTAATTATAACAAAGGAGAAGGGCGATTTGGTAATCAAACCAACCAAATGGGAAATATGATAAGTGTAGCAATTATGAGGAGTGAATGGTGATTTAAAAAAGTGTAGGGGATAATTTGGTAACCTAAACCGTATAAGGGGTAATTTCGTAATTATGTAACCCAAAGGGTAATATGATAATTTGACAAGGAAGGAATGGATACTTAACAATTATATAGGTAAAGGGCAAATGAGTAATTTGTACCTAATATGTCTTTGTGATCGTGGACCTTTATAATATGATTAAATAATGATGATTAGCCAAGTAAGAGTGTTTGATAATTAGTATGGCCTTAATGATTTCTCTGTGATATCCTGGATAATCATTTGAATAAGAAATAATTAATGATATCAGAACGATTGAAAGTGAATAAGTATCGGATTATCGTATTTTTCGTGATCACCTTAATTAAGACACTATTACTTAAAGTGAAAGACCTCGAGATTGGGAATGGTGACTCCTTAGGGGTCGCTACCCTAAGGACGTGGTTTAGTCCACGATTATTCTGGTATATGCTGGTGTCCCTTTGTGCCCCAGCCAGTGTAATCCCCCGAATTTTTAAAACCCTATATTTTAATAAATAAATTTTATTTTGGATTAATTAGCTTTTAAATATTTTTAATTTAATTATTTTATGGATTTTTGAGTGTATGAAATTTGGTATAAATATTTTAATAAATTAAAATAAATATTTTGTTATTTTATCATACTCTTATTATTTAAATAATTTTCCAAATTATTATTTTACTAAAATTATCCCTGTAAATCCTTATATTTCAATTAAATTGTTAAATAAATTTATTACCCAAAAATATTTTACCTTATTATTTATAAATTAAATTATTTTAATTAAAACTATTTTTCCTTTCCCTTTCCCCCTTTTCCCTTCTTCTCCCTTTTCTTTCTTTTTCTTTCTCCTTCCTTGGGCCGCCGGCCTGCCCTCTCCCTCCCCGGCACTTGGGCCTGGCCCATTTTCTTTTTTTTTTCTTCTCCCGCGCTTAGCCCGGCCGCACCTCCTCCTTTCTTTTCTTTCTTCTTCGACCAGGCCGGCTATTTCTTTCCTTCGGCCGGTCCACCCATCTCGCTCGCGCCCAGCACCAACCCGACTCCCTTTATTCTTTCTTTCGTCTTCGTTCTCCATTACCGGCGAGATTTTCGCCGCTATCTCGCCTGCAACTCCCTCTCCTCTCCCCCGTTGACCTCCCCTATCTCCCTCCCTCTCCTTCTCGTCGTTTTTCTGCCATACCGGTCCCACCACCCTTGTCTCCCTCTCCTCTCCCTCTCCTTGCCGCCCCTCTTCTTCACCCTCTCCCTGCAACCCCCATTCCCCTACCACCCTACCGACACCCCTCGAGCCGCCCTATCCCTTCCCTTCTCTTCCTCTTCTATTTATTCCTCTTTCCTTGCCCTTTCTACATTTTTTTTCGAGCCTTCCCCATGCCCCCGAGCCTCTCCTTTTCTCCCATTATTCTCCTCCCTTCTCTCCCCCTGTTTTGTTTCGCCACCGCTCCACCACTTCCGCCGCCTCAACCACCACTTGCACCACCTCCGTGCACCCTCTGCCTCACCCTCAGGCCACCACAGTCCCCATTGAGCCACTCCGCAACCCATTCTTCCTCCTCTCTTCTTTTTCTCTCCCCTTTCACCCCTTCTCGGCAACCACCCTGTGCAGCCCCCATCTTCCGTCGTTCCGCCGTCAATTCCGCCACCTAAGCCACCATAATAATCCCTACAACCTCCTCTACCACCCTTAATCCTCCTTTGGTCCAAACCGTAACCCGAATGCCTTCTTTTTCCCTCCCAATTTTCCTTCCTCGCCAGCTTTTCACCTCGACCCCCACTTCGGCCGCTGCCTTCGCAGCCCTGCTGCCGCCGCCTCCGCCGCCCTTAGCCACCTTCAACCCATCCCCGACAACCACCTACACCCCCTCTCCACTTCTGCACCATTCCCTTGCCCCAAATCCTCCCCCAACCACCTTCTTTTCTAGCCCCAAACAACCAACCCGAAAATACCCATTTTCCCTACTTCCACCACCTTCGAGCCCCTTTTTTTTATTCTTCTCTACATGCAGCTCATGCTGCATAGGCAGTATGAGCTTCTGCCCTCTTTGGTTTTCTTGTTTAATATTTTTTAAGGTATAAAAATATTTTAGTTTAATTATTTGAGTAATTAAGTGTTATAAGTCTTATGATTTGGTTTTTATCTTTTCTAATCTAATGAGTCTTGAATTATTTTAGGTAATGGTTTTGATAAATCAAATCTTGAACCTTAAACCGGGATACCGATATGGTCTGTTTTGGTGGAAATCGAGGTAACCGTTAAATCCCGCTTAAATATATGGATTAACGTATGTTAGCACATTAGGCGTTTTTAATGTGTATTATGTTTAATGTATGTTGTCTAGTGTATTATATATGTTTTCTTGAGTTGGTTGGTGAAAAGGAAGTATGATAGATTGTGTGCCACGTTTGGAGAAATTGTTTAAGGTAGAAGTTGGTTATTAATGGAAATATTAAGTATTATCCATGTTTCATTATGGTATTGTGATATTTATTGCATGATTAGTATTTTGTGAGCCTTAGTGAATTTTATTAATGTATGTTGTACACGATTATGGCCTAGAATATATATATGGGTGCTAATAATGTTACATTAATTATAAGAATTGAATATGAGGGATTAAAGTTAATATTTTATGTAGTAATAATAATAATTTAATATAAGTGGAGTAATAAGAGGTAAGATGGTAAATTTGTAAGTGGGAGGATAAATTGGTAATCTTGTAACAAAAGGGGCAAGTTGGTAATTTGTAATAAAAGGGCAATTTGGTAATTTGTAATAAAAGGGCAAGTTGGTAAATTGTATTAAAAAGGATAATTTTGTAATTTTGTAATAAAAGGGTAAAATTGTAATTATATAATTAGAGGGTAAAATAGTAATTTTGTGATAACGAGCAAAATGGTAATTTGTAAATCAAAGGGGTAAAAGTGGAAATTGGAAAGGATTGAATTGGTAATTATAATAATTGAGAAGGGTAAAAAAATAATAATTTAAATAACTAAAGGGTAATTTGATGATTTAATAATGGAGAAGGGTAAAATCGTAAATATGATAAATGTGAGGGGTAATTTGGTAATTTGACCGACTAGAGGGTATTTTGGTAATTTTAATAAAGGAGAAGGGTAGTTTGGTAATTTAACCAACTAGAGGGGTAATTTGGTAATTAGGATAATGAACGGGGGTAATTTGACCAACTAATGGGTGATTTGTTAATTATAATAAAGGAAATGGGTAAATTGATAATCTAACAAACTAGATGGGAAATATATTTAGTGCAACGATTATAAAGGGCGTCTAGGGGCCTAATTTATGTGAAAGATAGCTCGGTAACCTAAACCGAGTAAGGGTGTAGCTAAAGTCGAATGTGTGCTATATGTCCTACATGCCTTATATGCCCTGTATAATTTTTTTTTATGTTGAGATCTATATGTTATTATTTTAATTGTCTCACGTGTGGTATGGCTTGGAACCAAGGTGCGTTCATGTGCCCTTTTTGGTATGTGCTGATATGGATATGCTATATGTTATGATGTGATGTGATGTGGCCCTTAGGGACATGCATGCTAGGATAATTAATGTGTTGGTCGGGTATGGAGGCATGAAAAAGAGTAATGAGAGAAAAAGATGACCAAAGGGAAGTAAGTTGGCTAATGTAGGTATGGGAGAAACTAGCGTTTGCATGGGATGGTTAGAGTCCGCATGGGGGCAGACTTTACGTATGGAAAGTTACATCGGGATGTGAGGAAGGTAGCAGAAGTGTCGTTTGGGTGTCTGGGAGCTTCGGGCGAAAAAAAATAGTACGTGGGACGGTATAAGGGTGTGTAGGAGACCAAACTAGGGTTTAGGAAGAAACCCTAATGTGAGAAGGTGGAAAAAGAAAAAAGAAAATAATAAAAGTAAAAGAGAATGAGTGGGGTAGAAAGTGAGGATTGGATCTAAGGGTCGTGACGTGTAGGGTGTTGGAATAGTCGGGATGTGTACAATAGAGAAGGATGGGCCACATAGGCCCGAGTTAGGGTTTTGGAGAAAATCGAGTTAGGAGGTGTAGAAGTCTCAAGATATGGGGCGGGCCCTCCTGGGAGGATAAGTGTGGATATAGTTAGCCATGCATGCCAATGGTGAAATACTTCCGAATAAGATACGTTTAAGACACTAATCACTTAAAGAGGAAGATGCTGAGCCGGGCCCAGACCGATCCACCGGCGAATAATAGTGGCCAGGAGCCGGAGTGCCCTGGAGACCGAACCACCAACGAATAATAGTGGCCAGGAGCATTTTGCCCTGTATATATTTCCGGTCCACCGGCTATAATAGTGGGGGATTCCGTGCTCAGCAAACCAAAAGTAAAATCGATAAGATATGAGAAAGATACTAATCACTTATAATGGAATACCTTGTGAGTCGGGGCCAGACCGGTCCACCGGCCAATAATAGTGGCCAGGAGCGTTCTGCCCTAGAGACCGACCCACCGACGAATAATAGTGGACAAGAGCGTTTTGCCCTGTATATATATTTCCGGTCCACCGGCTATAATAGTGGGGTTCCCGCACTCATATGGACATTTAAAATTCGAGATGATTGATTAATGATGGATTAATGGCCTTAAGGCCCTAAAGTATTGATTATTCATTATGGCCTATTAATATTCGGTTAACTTGTTAAGTATGCGAATGGACAAAGATGAATGTGACATATACACCATTAATATTTCATTAACCTGTTGAATATGTGAATGTATGGATCTGATTGTTATATTTACATATGTCGTTATGAACAGATATCCTAGTATATCATGTGTGACATTGCGTGCCTGTTTTTAAGTGCGTTTTAAAGGGTTACTCAGTACCGTAGTACTGAAGGGTTCCCTTCATGGGGCCCCTGCCTATTCAATGGGCAGTGCCCCTTGTAGCTCATGTTCGATGCTTTCAAGTGGGCCTCGGAAATGAGCGTAAGGAACTATCCGGACTTGTTAAGATTTTAATTTGCCTCTTTAAAATTCATAAATTCAATATATTGTTGTTTTGTAACCACCACTGATTGATTTTACTCTGATAAATTATTTGTCGCGCTACTCTGATTAATTTATGCTTAAGTTTCCTGAAAAATTGTATTTCACTCCTTTAGCCTTAGCACTTGGTACTGGAACGGTATGAGTGAACTGGTCTGGTACTAAGTGTGGCAGTAATACTCCCAAAGTTCATGGTTTATTAATTTACTTCCGCTAATTTTCTTTTAATTAAACCAAATTTTTCAGTAGTGAATTTTGGGGGTGTTACAGCCAGGCCCTACATCTTACTCTTTCTAGCTCTACGGACCTAGTTAGGGGGTATGCATACTTATGAATTATGTGTCCTTGTCGGTAGGGTACTGAGTTAGCTTTATGCACCAGTACGACCAGGGTACCTTTGTGTCCTAGGGTTCGTGGTTGAAGGGTACTGAGTAGCTGATATGCACTAGTACGACCGGTGTACCTTTGTGTCTCGGGTTATTGATCTCCCGTTTGAGGCAAATAAATATGGTTGATGTGCTGATTAAAGAAAGAAAAGATACTATTATTGAAAGTGGAATATTAATGAGCTGGGCCCAGATGATTATGATATTGAGTACTGGTCCACCGGTTATAATAGTAGCCAGGAGCGTTGTGCCTTGGATGATGATTCTTTATATATCCCGGTCCACCGGTTATAATAGTGGCCAGGAGCGTTGTGCCTTGGATGATGAGTTTATATGTATTCCGGTCCACCGGCAATAATAGTGGGGGTCCTGAGCTCAATAAAATTAGTTATGTATGTGAATAAGATTATGGAAAAATACTAATCACTTATAGTGGAACACCATGTGAGTCGGGGCCAGATCGGTCCACCGGAAAATAATAGTGGTCAGGTGCGTTCTGCCTTGTGTGTTTACCTTCCGGTCCACCGGTAATAATAGTGGTCAGGTGCGTTTTGCCCTGTGTGTTTGCCTTCTGGTCCACCGGCAATAATAGTGGTCAGGTGCGTTATGCCCTGTGTGTTTACTTTCGGTCCACTGGCTATAATAGTGGGGTTCTCGCACTCACATGGATATAAAATATGATATTGATTGAATGAAGACGGAATAATGGCTTAAGGCCTGAATGTATTGATCTTACAATATGACATGGCTTAAGGCCCAAAGTATCGATTGTGACTTATAAGTTATTATGCATGCTATTGTTATGTATGCACCTCTCATTATTTATGTGTGTAGCTTGCATTATGTGCTGTATGCGGGCCTGTCTTTAAGTGTGGTATTAAAGGGTTACTCAGTACCGTAGTACTGAAGGGATTCCCTTTATGGGGCCCCTGCCTATTCAATGGGCAGTGCCCTTGTAGGTATTTTCAGGTGCTACTCAAGTGGGCTACGGGAAAGAGAGTAAGGAGTTATCCGGTATCATTAGGGTTTTCTCTTTCTCTTTAAATTCCTGGTTTTAATGTTATGTGTTACTGTAACCACCATTGGTGGATTTTATTCTTGTAAATGATTTGATGTGCTACTCTGATTTATGTACGTTGAACTTCTTTCAATTGTATTTTATTTTTTCTTAGCCTTAGCACTTGGTACTGAAACGGTATGAGTGAACCGGTCTGGTACTAAGTGTGGCGGTAATACTCCCAAAGTTCACGTTTTATTTATCTGCTTCCGCTAATTATCTTTTAATTAACGAAATTTTTTAGTAGTGAATTTTGGGGGTGTTACAATTAGCACATTAAGATTTTTATTATGTTATTATGCTTGATATTTGTGGTTTAATGTAATATATATATATTTTCTTGTATTGATTGATAAAAAAAAAGTATATTTGTTTATATGCCATATTATGTTTGATTATTAATAAAGGTGTTAAGTACTTATCCATGTCATATTATGTTATTGTGACAATTTATGCATGAATAATATTATTGTGAGCCCTAGGGGCATTTTAGTAAAATTTCTTGTGCAAGAATGTGGCCTAATATGTGTGGGTGCTAATAAGTATTATATTAAAATATAATGGTTTGTGGAGTTGGATATTGTTAATGGAGTGTTAATATTATTATTCCATGTGGTAATGTTAATTTAATAAAAGTGGTGTAATAAAGGGGGTAAAGTGGTAATTTTGGAGGAAAAAGGGTAATATGGTAATTTTATAAATAAATGGTAAAATGGTAATTTGATAAGTAAAGGGGTATTATGGTAGTTTTGGGAGGAAAGGATAAAGCGGTAATTTTGGAAAGTAAGGGGTAAAATGGTAATTTTGGAAGAGAAGAGAAAAACGGTAGTTTTGTAAGAAAGGGATAAAATGGTAATTTTGGAAGTAAAAGGGTATTATGATAATTTGCAAGCAAAAGGGGTAATATGGTAAATTTTGGAAGTAAGGGGTAAAATGGTAATTTTGGAGGAGAAGGGCAAAATGGTAATTTGTAGGAAAGGGATAAAATGGTAATTTTAATAAATAAGAGGATATTAGCGTAATTTTGGTAGTAAAGGGGTAAAATAGTAATTTGTAAGCAAAAGGGGTAAATTAATAATTATAATAATGGAGAAGGGTAAAATGGTAATTATAATAATTGAGAGGGGTAAATTAATAATTATAATTATGGAGAAGGGTAAATTGGTAATTATAATTATGGAGAAGGGTAAATTAATAATTATAATAATGGAGAAGGGTAAAATGGTAAATATAATAATTGAGAAGGATAAATTAATAATTATAATTATGCAAAAGAGTAAATTGGTAATTATAATTATGGAGAAGGGTAAATTGGTAATTATAATTATGGAAAAGGGTAAGTTGGTATTTATAATAATGGAGGAGGGTCAAATGGTAATTATAATAAATGAAAAGGGTAAAATGGAAATTATAATAATTGAGAAGGGTAAAATGGTAATTTTGATAATGGATAAGGACAATTTGGGTAAGTTATCCTACTAAAGGAGCAATTCAATAATTATGATAATGAAGAAGAACAATTTGGTAATTTAACAATTTAAGGGTAAATTGGTAATTATTTAAACAACTAAAGGAGAAAATTGGTAATCATAATAATGAAGAAGGGTAATTTGATAATTTATTTAACTTAAGGGCAATTTAGTAATTATAACAAAGGAGAATGGCAATTTGGTAATCTAACCAACAAAATGGGAAATATGATAAGTGTAACAATTATGAAGGGTGTATGGTGATCTAAAAAGCATTGAAGATAACTTTGTAACCTAAACCGAGGAAGGAGTAATTTGGTAATTATGCAATAAGGAGGATAATAGAGTAATTTGTCAAGTAAGGAAGGGATGACTTAGCAATTATATAAGTAAGGGGTAAATGAGTAATTTGTACCTAACATGTAGTTGTGATTGTGGAATTTCGTAATATGACTCAAATAATGTTGATTAGCAAGGTAAGAGTATTTGATAATTAGTAAGTATCACGAGAACGAATCTTAATTCGTAATTAAATGAGATTATGATGGCCTTAATGATTCATCTGTGTTATCTTGGATAACTATCTGAATAAGAAATGACTAATGATATCAGAACGATTGAAAGTGAATAAATATTTGATTATGGTGCTTTTCGTGATCACTTTAATTAAGACACTAATACTTAAAGTGGAAGACCTCGAGATCGGGAATGGTGACTCTTTAGGGGTCGCTACCCTAAAGACGTGGTTTAGCCCACGATTATTCTGGTATTTGATGTTGTGCCTTTGTGCCCCAGCCAGGCCCTATATCTTACTCTATCTAGCTCTACGGACCTATTTAAGGGGTATGCATACTTATGGATTAGGTGTCCTTGTCAGTAGAGTACTGAGTAGCTTTATGCACCAGTACGACCATGGTACCTTTACGTCCCTGGGTTCATGGTTGAAGGGTACTGAGTAGCTTGTATGCACCAGTACGACTGGTGTACCTTTGTGTCTCGGGTTCTTGATCTCCTGTCTAAGGCAAATAAATGGAATTGTTGTGCTAATTAAAGAAAGGAAAAACACTAATCATGAAAGTGAAAGATTAATGAGCCGGGCCCAGTTAAATTATGATATTGAGTACCGATCCACCGGATATAATTGTGGCTTAGGAGCGTAATGCCTTGGCAAGTGATTATGAGTATAGATCTACCAAATATAGTAGTGGCCCAAGAGCGTGTTGCCCTGGATGATGTTGATATGTATTATGATCCACCGACAATAATAGTGGGGGTCCCGAGCTCAATAAAACCAATCATGTATGTGAATAAAGTTATGGAAAAATACTAATCACTTATAGTGGAACACCATGTGAGTCGGGGCCAGACCTGTAATACCCCAAAAATTTCAAAAACCTATATTTTAATAAATAACTTTATTTGAAATAAAATTAGCTTGTAAAATTATTTATTTTAATTATTTTATGGATTTTAGAGTATGTAAATTTGGATAAAAGTATTTAATAAATTAAAAATAAATATTTTTCTATTTATCATATTATTTTATTTGAATAATTTTCCAAACTAATATTTTACCAACTTTATTCTTTTTAAACTTATATATTAGATTATAATAAATTAAATTATTAAATTAAATAATTTATCAAGAATATTACATTTTATGATTTTATAAATTAATTTAATTTATTTCCCCTATTTTCCCATTTTTCCTTTTTCTTTTCCTTCTCCTTTTCTCTTTTTTTTTTCTTTCTTCCCTTTTCCTTTTTCTCCCCCTTGGGCCGCCCGCCCGGCCTGCTCTCCCCTCTCCCCCGCGCGTTGGGCCTTCGGCCCGCCTCACCCCTTCTCTCCCTCGCGCACCGTCCAGCCCGTCCCTCCAGCCCGCCTCTCCTTTTTCCCCCTGGACCGGCCGACTGCCTATTTTCTTTTCCAGCGCCGGTACGGCCGCCCGTCCCTTTCTTCTTCTCCTTTCTTCCTCCTCCCACGCCCGACTCTTCTGCCATTGTCGAGCGTCGACTGCCACCTGCAACCTGGCCACCACCTACCTCCCTCTCCCTCTCTCTCTTCCCCCGTCATTTTCTTTCTTTTTTTAGCCAAATCGGTCCTGGACTAGCCCCACATGCCTCTCCCCCTTTCCTTCTCCTTCCCCTCCTTTCTCCCTGCCAACCGACAGCCCTGCCACCACTGCAGCACCGCCGGCCAGCCCTGCCCCCTCTCTTCTCCCTCTTATTTTTCTTCATCTCCCCAGCCCTTCATTCCCCATATTTTTCGAGTCCTACTCTTTCCCCCGAGCTCTCCCTTCTCTCCGTCCTTCTTCCCCATTTTTTTTCTGTTTTCTCTCTACACCGCCGCCCGCCGCCCGCTCGAACCACCAAGCCCAGCCCTGCGCCGCCTTCTGCCACCGCCTACTACCACCCTGCACCACCACACAGCCCCTTTGAGCCCTGAACTTCCTCCCTTCTCCTCCCCTTCCTTTTTCTTCCCAGTTTTTCCCCTTACCGCCGAGCCACCTGCAACCACCTCTACCGCCGCCGTCCGGCCACCTCTGCCGCCACCCAACCCACCGTTCAACACCCTGCAACCCCCTCTACAACCTCCATCCATTAGTTGGCCGAAAACAACCCTTGAACCCCTCCATTTTTCCCTCTCCTTTTCCTTCCTTCACAACTCCTCCCCTCGACCCTTCCTGGCAGCCAACTTCGCCGCCTTGCCGCCGCCGTCTCATCCGCCCTATGCCGCCGTGAAACCACCCTTAGCCTCCACCTACACCCCCTCTTCACTTCTGCACCATTCCCCTGCCTTAGAACCTCCCCTAACCACCTTCTTTTCTAGCCTAAATACCCTAACCCGAAAATAATGTATTTTTCTCCCTTCACCCTCTTTGAGCCTTTTTCCCCTATGGTTTTTGCATGAAACTCACGCTGCCCATGCAGCGTGAGCTCCCCTTCATTTTAAAAAAATTATTTGGCTAATTTTAAGGTATAATGGTATTTTATGTTAAGTGTTTTATTAATTAAAATTTATAAAGTTTTATACTTGGATTCTTATTTCTAACATAAATATGATGGATATTATTTTTAGGTGTTGAGTTGCTAATTATGCTTGGTAAGATTTGATATTTTGCGGGATTAAGGTAACCGTTAATCCTCCCTTAAATATATGGAAAAACGCATGCTAGCACATTTAGGGTTTAGTATGATTTTATGCATGTTTTGTATGCTTAGCATGATATGTTTATGGTTTCTTATATTGTTTGTTAAAAAGAAAAAGCATGATAACTTTTGTGCCATATGTAGGTATGTTAAATAAAGAAGGAGTTGGAATATGGATAGAAATGTTAAATACTTGTTTATGAGTACCATGTTGTTAATGCATGAATGATGTTATTGTTTAAGGGTATTTTAGTAATTATGCTTATGAGGTATATAAATCAATGTGTGTAGTTGCTAATGAGTATTATGTTGAAAAATGACAAGTTGGTGGACTTAGATGATAAAAATGAAGTATTAATATCATTATTTTATGTAGTGTTAGTAAATTCATAAAAATGGTGAATAAAGGGGTTGAATGGAAATTTTATAAGCGAAAAGGGTATTTCGGTAATTTTATAAGTAAAAGGGTATTTTGGTAATTTAAAAATAAAGGGGTTAAATGATAATTTATAAGTAAAGGATAAAATTGTAAGTTGTGAGAAAGAAGGGTAAAATGGTAATTTTGGAAGTAGGGGTAAAATAGTAATTTTGGATGAAGGAGGGCATTATGGTAATTGTTCAAGTAAAAAGGGCATTATGGTAATTTTGGAGGTAGAGGGGCAAAATCATAATTTCATAAGTAAAGGGTAATATGGTAAATTTTATAAGTGAATGGCGAAGTGGAAATTTATAAGTAAAGGGGTAATATGGTAAATTGGAAAAGAAGGGCAAAATGGTAATTATGTAAGGAAAGATAAAGATGGTAATCTTGGATGTAAAAGGGTAAAATAGTAATTTGTAAAGTAAAAGATGTATGGTGGTAATTTTCATAAATAAAAGGATATTATGGTAAAATTGGATGTAAAGGGTAAAATGGTAATTTTGTAAATGAAAGGATATTATGGTAAACTTGGGAGTAAGGGGTAACTTGGTAATTATGATAACGAAAAAAAGATAATTTAGCAATTAAATTATGATTGTAGAAGGGCAATTGGATAAGTATGATATTATAGAAGGGTAATTTGGTAAATTAACCAATTAAAGGGCATTATGGTAATTTTAATAATGGAGAAGGGTAATATAGTAATTTTGATTATGAAAAAGGGTAAATTAATATTTGTAATTATGAAGAAGGGTAATTTGGGATTTATAATGATTAAAAAGGGTAAATGGCAATTAAAATAATTGAGAGGGGTAAAATGGTAATTATGATAAAGGAGAAGGGTAATTTGGTAATTTATCCAACTAAAGGGGCAATTTGGTAATTTATCCAATTATGGGATAAAGTGATAATTATTTAACCAACTAAAGGGCAAAATAGTAATCATGATAATGAAGGAGGGTAATTTAGTAATTTACCCAACTCAAGGGCAAATTTAGTAATTATAACAAAGGAGAAGGGCGATTTGGTAATATAACCAACCAAAAGGGAAATATGATAAGTGTAGTAATTATGAGGGGTGAATGGTGATTTAAAAAGTGTAGGAGATAATTTGGTAATCTAAAGTGGACAAGGGGTAATTTGGTAATTATGCAACCTTAAGGGTAATGTGGTAATTTATCAAGTAAGGAACGGATACTTAACAATTATATAAGTAAAGGGCAAATGAGTAATTTGTACCTAATATGTCTTTGAGATTGTGGAACATTAATATGATTAAATGATGCTGATTAGCCAGGTAAGAGTATTTGATAATTAGTATGTCCTTAATGATTTCTCTGTGATATCCTGGATAATCATCTGAATAAGAAACGATTAATGATATCAGAACGATTGAAAGTGAATAAGTATCGGATTATCGTGCTTTTCGTGATCACCTTAATTAAGACACTATTACTTAAAGTGAAAGACCTTGAGATCGGGAATGGTGACTCCTTAGGGGTCGCTACCCTAAGGACGTGGTTTAGTCCACGATTATTCTGGTATTTGCTGGTGTGCCTTTGTGCCCCAGCCAGGCCCTATATCTTACTCTTCCTAGCTCTACGGACCTAGTTAGGGGGTATGCATACTTATGGATTAGGTGTCCTTGTCGGTAGGGTACTGAGTTAGCTTTATGCACTAGTACGACCAGGGTACCTTTGCGTCCCTGGGTTCATGGTTGAAGGGTACTGAGTCGCTGATATGCACCGGTACGACCGGTGTACCTTTGTGTCCTGGGTTATCGATCTCCCATTCGAGGCAAATAAATATGATTAATGTGCTGATTAAAGAAAGGAAAGATACTATTATTGAAAGTGAAATATTAATGAGCCGGGCCTAGATGATTATGATATTGAGTACCGGTCCACCGGTTATAATAGTGGCTAGGAGCGTTGTGCCCTGGATGATGAGTTATATGTATCCCGGTCCACCGGTTATAATAGTGGCCAGGAGCATTGTGCCCTGGATGATGATTCTTTATATATCCCGGTCCACCGGTTATAATAGTGGCCAGGAGCGTTGTGCCCTGGATGATGAGTTATCTGTATTCCGGTCCACCGGCAATAATAGTGGGGGTCCCGAGCTCAATAAAATCGGTTATGTATATGAATAAGATTATGGAAAAATACTAATCATTTATAGTAGAACACCATGTGAGTCGGGGCCAGATCGGTCCACCGGTAAATAATAGTGGTCAGGTGCGTTCTACCCTGTGTGTTTATCTTCCGGTCCACCGGCAATAATAGTGGTCAGAGGCGTTCTGTCCTAAGTGTATACTTTCCGGTCCACCGGCTATAATAGTGGGGTTCTCGCACTCACATGGATATAAAATATGATATTGATTGAATAATGATGGAATAATGGCATAAGGCCAGAATGTACTGATCTTACACTATGACATGGCTTAAGGCCCAAAGATATCGATCATGAATTATAACTTGTGTTACGTGTTAATGTTACGTATGCACCTCTCATTATTTATGTGCGTGACTTGCATTATGTGCCGTATGCGGGCCTGTCTTTAAGTGTGGTATTAAAGGGTTACTCAGTACCGTAGTACTGAAGGGATTCCCTTTATGGGGCCCCTGCCTATTCAATGGGCAATGCCCTTGCAGGTATTTTCAGGTGCTACTCAAGTGGGTTACGGGAAGGAGAGTAAGGAATTTTTCGGTATCATAGCTTTTTCTCTTTCTCATTTAAATTCTTGGTTTTAAATGTTAACGTTGTTAAAGTAACCACCATTGGTGGATTTTATTCCTGAAAACGATTTGATGCGCTACTCTGATTTAAATATGTTGAAGCTTGCAATTTACTCTGATTTATGCATGTTGAATGTCTTTCGAATTGTATTTCATTTTCTTGGCCTTAGCACTTGGTACTGGAACGGTATGAGTGAACCGGTCTGGTACTAAGTGTGGCGGTAATACTCCCAAAGTTCACGTTTTATTTATCTGCTTCCGCTAATCTTCCTTTAATTAACGAAATTTTTCAGTAGTGAATTTTGGGGGTGTTACAAGACCAGTCCATCGGCAAATAATAGTGGCCAGGAGCGTTTTGCCCTACATGACTAGTCCACTGGCAAATAATAGTGGGGTTCCCGCGCTCACATAGATATAAAATTTGAGAGATGATTGAATAATGATGGACTAACAACTTAAGGCCGAAAGTATCGATCATACATTGCGACCTATTGATATCTGATGTGAATGTTAATTATGTGAATGTTATATGTACACATCTTGTTATAAATATATATATATATATATATATATATATATATATATATATATATATATATATAGGGTTGTAAACGAGCCGAGTCGAGCCAAATACCGCTAGGCTTGGGTTCAGCTCGTTTAACTAAACGAGCCTAAAATGATGTTTGGGCTCGACTCGTTTAACTAAATGAATGAGCCAAACCAAACTTTTAATGAGCCGAGCTCACGAGCCAAAGCCAAAAAATGAACCGAGCCGAGCTTTTTCTAGCCCGAGCCTCACTTTTAGGCTCGTTTAACTAAACGAATGAGCCGAACTAAGCTTTTAATGAGTCGAGTCGAGCTGAATACTGAACTGGTTCAGCTCATTTATAGCCCTATATATATATATATATATATATAGCTTTATATCATGTGTTACACTGCGAGCCTACTTTTATGTGTGTTTTAAAGGGTTACTCAGTACCATAGTACTAAAGGGTTCCCTTCGTGGGGCCTTTGCCCATTTAATGGGCAGTGTGCCTTGCAGGTCCTTTTCGGGTGCTATTCAAGGGGGCAACGGTAAAGAGCGTAAGGATTGTTTGGAATTTGACAGGGTTTTTACTACTTCCTTTTCTAACTCTTGGTTTGAATGTAATCTTCATTCTTGTAACCACCATTGGTGGACTTTAATCTTGCAAGATGTTTATTTGTGCTACTTTGATTTTAAATATAATTTGAATTTCTAGCAATTAATATTTCATTCTTTAGCCTTAGCACTTGGTATTGGAACAGTATGAGTGAACCACTCTGGTACTAAGTGTAGCGGTAATATCCCCGAAATTCAAAATTTGTCATTTTGCTTCCTCTATTTTTTTTAATAAAATAAAATCTTTCTGTAGTGAATTTTGAGGGTGTTACATAACCCTTCTCCAAAAGCTCCTCCAACTAAGTTGTGAGTACTTTCATCTCCGTAGGTGTCATACGGTATGGGGACTTAGATATTGTCTCTATCCTTGGCTATAAGTCCACAGTAAACTCGACTTATTAAATGGATGGCATTCCCACAATCTCTTCAGGGAATATGTCAAGATACATGCGGACCAATGCTATCTACTCCAATGGCATCTCAGTTGCTTTAGTGTCTTGGACATTGCATAGGTCGAGTGGATATCCTTTAGGAATAAGGTTACTCATCGCGATTGCCGACATGATCCTTATAAAGGGATTGGGTTCACACTTCCAATATAAAACCCTAATACCCTTTGGTCCTCGCACAACCACACATTCTTATACATAATTGATCAACACCTAGTACTTCTCCAACATATCCATCCCGATGATCACATCAAAATCACGCAAATTGAGTTCTATAAGGTTCAACGGAAATTCTATTCCTTCCACTACCAACTTCACTCCTTGATAGAACATAGAGAAAATAATCCTATCCCTAGAAGGCAACATAATAGAGTGGAAATATTATTTGAAGGAGATAAGGCAGCTCAAGCTACAAATGTGGATGACACAAAGGAGCATGATGTACCAGAGTCAAACAATATACATGCTGGAAAAGTAGAGAAAGTAAGTATATCGGTCATCACACCAGTCTAACACTCTACCTTTGCCTAACTCATCACGTTTAGGTATCCCCTTATTGAAACTCCCGCAACACTGGTTGATCCTTTCCCTTGTTGGAAAGGGCAATGCCTCTAACCTCTGAACTAACTAGCGTGACTCTTGGCACTAGTTGGCGATGGAGGAACTCTCTGAGTTTGCATCTATAGCTATGGCTATTGAATAAATCTAGTACTATAAACTATAGAATGACTCCTCTGGATACTGCCCCCAACTCAATATTCTTAAGCTTGGTGCCCCATGCCACATCCATGGCACATCACCTTATTGCCTTTATAGTCTACCCCTAGGTGATCTATCACACATCGCTTGTAGTGGTAGTGCCTCTCCTCGGCACATCCCCTAGACAAACCTCCAAGTTAGACTATTGAACCCATGCTCCTAATATATCTAGGCAGCAAGCTTCCTTCGAAAAAGGCCTTCTTTTTGTTGCTGGGATGCTAGTGATCCTCAAACTCCCTCTTACTCCCTGATTGAGCACTTTAGCCCTGGATGACTCAAGATGCCTCCAAAGCGTACATCCCTACCATGTCTGGTAGAGTAACTCCCACTAAGAGCTCATGATATTTGATCCCCCAGACCAATCTTGAACTGATGGACTTATGTCACCTCGTTGCCCTCCACTTCTGAGGTGAACTGGACCAAGTCCATAAATTAAGTGTAATACTCCTTGATGGACATGCCCCCTTTCCGAAGAGCCATAAACTCGTCATACTTTTTCATGTAGAGGTGAGTCGAGTAGAAATAGGCACATAACACCTCTAAGAAAGATCCCCCTCCCATAGGTTCTCCACCCTTATGTTAGACGCTCCTCCACCACATGTCTGTCCTTCCTCTCAAATAGTATGCCACCATGTTAACCCTTCTATCTGTAAGAAAACCACAGGTGGTAAACATCTTCTCTATATCTTAAACTCATCTCTCTATGATGTTAGGGTCCTCCTAGCTCTCAAAGATCAGTGGATGATGGTGCCTAATCCTCCTAAGCCAATCCTCCAGAACTAGTGTAGCTATTGGCAACATTGTTGGTTGTGGTGCTAACATCTGGCCCTCCATGTAGGTTCTCATAGTCTCCATGAATGCCTCAATGCACTCGTAGTGGTAGCTAGTGGCCATTGATTCCTAAGGACTAGTAGTAATTAGGGATGGAATTCAATCTACCGAGGACCAAGACTCTCACAATAATTTATCACAAAGGCTATCTATGACACATTCCCAATCCACTCTCACTCACAAATATTTCGAGTTTATAAATAATTAAACTTGTCAGAAAGTTCAAAGGGGAAAAAGTTTCAAATCAAGGCCGATACCATATAAAATTTGGTCATTTAAACTATTATTCGAGCATACAAAACCAGCTTTTATCCATTTTGGTCATTCAAGCCATTATTTTCATCAATATGCAATTAATTATTATTCACTTATTCTTCATCCCCAAATTTTTATCATCAAGCGATTGACTATACACTGCCCCATAGTCTCATATACCATGGAAGCCTATCCATACCAAAGGACATAAAGTCTAGGTTGAAACCAATCACCAAAGCGGATATAAGCCCACGCCAAAGCCAATTACTATAATGGACACAAATCCAGGCCAAAGCCAACCAATATGGTCATAAGTCTAAGATGAAGCCAAATAGCTAGGTAACTAGACCCTTTAGTATTGATATTTCCTAGTATATCATTAGTGTCTAGAGTAAGTAAAGCATTGGGATGTCTAAAATCCCACCCAAAGGCAAAGTTTGAAGGCAGACTAACCCTAGTAGTTAATCAAGGATCAGGTAACCCAGACCCAGACCCATACACAATTCAATTTCCTTTTGCTTTACATGAATAGTATATTATTCATGAGGTTAAGTGATCACATAAGGCCTATATAAAGAACAAACAAGACATTCACATATTCCTTCCATATTACTCCTTTTTCCATTTCTCAACCATGAGTGGGGTTTCCATTTATCCTTGTCCAATATTAATTTTTTTCCATTATATTATTTTATTCAGGCACATGCTTTGCTTCATCACTCTTTTCTCAAAGACCATCACATTTCAGATGTGGTACACCCATTAACCTTTATAATACTCTTAGAGTAGATCATACGTTATAATCCATTTAATCCTTTTATTCGGTCATTAATCCATAATAAAAATTAATATTTTATCCTTTTAATAATCATAGAATAGTCCCATGTAGATCCATAAAGCATAACATAACTGAAAGGAACCAAATCACACAAACTAGCCGAACTAGTCGATCGGTTTGGGTCGACCAGTCAATCGACTTGACTTGACCAAACCCTGTGTTTTCCTCAAACTGGTCAATTGGTTTAGGAAAACTAGTTGACCACTCATAGTCTATTTGATTGATTTTATCCAACTAGTCGATGGTTTTAAGCAGAGAGTAAGACCAGGGTCTTTTTAGGTTTACCAATTAATGGGTCGGGTTAACCAGTCAAATGTTATAGGAGCTAGTTGATTGCTTTAGCCTAACCAGTCAATTGATTTGCTCTATAATAGCACTCTACAATCATTTACATGTAGATCATGCTTATAGATCTTCATTAAACAACATTGGAACATGCTTTAGCATTGCATAAAATATTTTCAGCCTATATAACTTACACACCTTAATATTTAATCACCACAACTCATTTTTCTCAAGGTTCATGCTTTTTACTCAATATGCACAATCTAACCATTTAAATTAGTGTTGTAAACTATATGTATTCATGCCAACATATAATATCAACTTAAAGAGGCTCATATCTTACAAGAATACTCATCATCCATTTTAGAAGCAAGAATCACTTACTTGATCCAGGCAAAACTTTCTTTAAACTAGAAATATCAATCGGTGAAAACCTCAACTTTTAAAACCTTAAAATAAAAAGTTTTAATTCAAAAATTCGTTCATAACCTTAATAAATCCGAACTTGAAATAGAAAAGAAAGAATAGACATACCACACCCTAAAGGCAAAATAGAGGGTACTTAGCTAAACCACTCAACATTTTTTTTAAAATCTAACTCTTTCTTTCTTAATAACTAAAAAAAGCGGGAGCTAGAGAAAGGATCAGAAGAGTAAAAGGAATTCAACTATAAGGTTTTAAGTGCATATGGAGAAGGTGAGTATAGAGAGTTAGATATTTTCGGTGGCTGAAAGAAAGATGAACAAAAGGGATGAATGGGGCTATTTATAGTCAACCAATCAAATGAAACACAAAGTGGTCAAGAATAATTTGTAAAGCCTAATTCTTATCATTTGAGTTCGAGTTAAACAGGCGACTTTCATCCAAGATATGGTAACTTAATCTTGAGAACTCAAATGGTATTTTTAAAAAAATATAGGTCAATTGGTCCTAGAATTAAAATTCACAAGAGGTGTAATAGAAGGTCGGCGTCGAAGGAATCTTCTAGCTAATTAGAATCATGTCCAAGATCGAAGTAATGATATCAGAAATATGTAAAAGAGAGAGGTGGAATAAGATAAGGATGAGGTCATTTCCCCCCTCAATTATCTCAATCAACCTTCTAGATCGATCGAAGATGGATTTTTTTGGGCAAAACTCATCATGAAAAAGGAAAATAATCTCTTAGGGACAATTTAATATGGGTTAACAAGGTGCCATTTCTGTATAAAAAATATTTTCGAAAAATTGAGTTTTGAAAATATGCCCAACTCGATAAACTAGTCGATCGATTTGGCTTACCAGTCAATTATTCTACAAACTAGTCGATTGTTTTAGTCGAACAAAAACTATTTTACTAAAACAATGAACCAGTTGATCAGTTCACCCGAAAAACTCAATCAATTTAATTTTCTAACCTTATTCTAAATCTAACTTTACCTCAAACTAAATAATAATACCAAATCAAAATCAAATACCCAAAATTAGCATAATTTTTCATTCAATATTTCCAAAAAGGTGGGATATTACACATACATATATACTTATTTACAATAATATTTTGTAAGAAATAAATAGTATTTATAGTATATATGTATATAATTTATAGAATCGGATATTATTTATATTTATCGTATCAGATACCCGATTTATTTAATATTTTATTTATTATATCAATTATTTAATTTTAAAAAATATTAAATTAATTATTTAATATTTTAATTTTTTAAATTAAATTAATTTAAATATCTTATCACATAACATAAAAAAAATTATATCATTAATTTTTTTTAAAAAGAGAGAGAGAGAAAGAAAGAGAGATGAAAGGGGTGCCAGAAACAAATGTGATTTGACGGACCGAGAAAAAGAGAAAGTTACATGGGAAGCCGAACTATGGTAGTTCCAAAAATGAAAGAAAATGGAAACCGCGTAATTTAAAGAGAGGCATGAAGGGGAAGCCTGAAACTTTTTTTTTTCCTCTTGCCCTGAAAGCCCAAGGCAACTCTTTATTAACCACCAACGCTCTTCACTTCTACAGTCTACTTCGCCGGACGAACCTAATATACAACGAGAGTTGAGAATCGAAGTCTATAGAAGAACACTTTTATGCGAATGAATATGATATTTTGACGCGGGAGCTAATCTAGAAAAGAATAAACAAAGTTCAAAGATTCACTGCAAACTGCAAAATAGGCCCGGTCATATGAAGAAGAACCAGTCGAATAAAGCAATCGAATAAAGGTAATAGAGAGTAAGGAGGGTATTTCATTGAAGATTATATTTTCTCTGTATAGTTAATTGAAGATTTTATTTAAATTGATAATTAAGTTGTCGGCTATACGATGATATTCAGATCTGTTTCTTAGTTTGATTGTCAGAAAGCTCAGATTATCACTTGAGAACAAACATGTTGGTCGGTTTTAATTTAGCCCCTGTTTAATTCCCCCCCCCCTGATTTATGGTTTTTCTTTCCTCTTTTATGTTATTCTGTATTCTATTTGCCAAATGGCTGATTTAGTTTATAAATTTTGGAACATGTTAATGGGTGAAATGAAATCACAGGGTGCTGACTGCAGCTGGGAACACCAATTTGTCATCTTTCATTCACAAACCGCCTATTTTTCATTCGATCACATGGACTTAAATGATATCACTTGATAAAGTTACAGATAGTATTGATTTCCATTGTAAATTTTACTCAAGAGTTGAAGATTGTGAAAGATGAGTCTCATGTTTTCATCATATTTCAATTATTTTCATGCTTGGATTGGTGACCCATTATCATCCATTAATACAAGATGAGTATTGGATTTTTGGGTTTGCAAATTCGAGCTTGAATATAGGATGAGGAAGAACACGATGGCAATCTTAATATGACAACTTGTTCTTCCTCCACTTCTCGCCATTGATTGAAGTAACCTAGAATCAATACAGTTAACCCCCTTTCTCTATCAGGTGATAATTTTCATTATTTAGATAATGAAATTAGTGGCAAATTAAATCTATTTGATCATTTAATCATTAACCACCCTAGTATTTCATGGTTGATTGATATTCCAAGAGTGATGGGCCTTCCTCTGAAAAAAAAAGGAAGGAAGAAAGATATAAGATAGTGTGGAGCAACAAACAAAGGAGAAGGGAAATAAGGAAGATTTTGGCCACTTTGATTCAATCAATGGCTTTAAGTTGTAGGAAGTTTAAAATCTAACTGCCTCTTTCTTGCATTTTATTATGCTTCCATTAACAAAGCAATTATTTACAGTGTTTTTATGATTGCATTAATTATCTAACATGTTGGTACGATTATTATTGATTTTTATGATGCTTCCGTGCCAAAAATACCAATGATGTAGTTGTTGGTTCTGCTTTTTGGTGGTCGCAGTCCACTACTTGTTGCTCTTTGATTGTTTCTGGTTTTGGTAGCACTTATTTATTTTTCCCACTCATGCTATTAGGCCCTCACTGCAAATAAAGCTTTCATTGGTAGAGAGGCTTAGATTGGATGAAACATTTGTGGGTAAAGGTTGCAGTATGGGTTCTATTATGGGTATTTGGGGTTTCAGAGAGAAGTTCAGCGAAGAAATCTGTATTTCTTCTTCTTTTAGTTAAGTTTATGGGATTTCAGAAACAGAACGTTTTATGTTTCTTGATTTTTCTTATTCCAATCTAATTTTGTTTGCCGGTTAATTAGGATGATTGATACTAAAGAAAAAATAGGCTCTTAGGTAACATTTTTTGTATTGGAGTCTCATAAGATCTAATATTAGTGGTTCTTGAAGTTTGAAGCTGTATTTGAGGACATCACCACTATGACATTCCGAATATTCCTTATCATCTTTCCCAATCCCCTTCCCTCTTATCTCCCTTTTCTTTGATTCCCAACCCTGCATCAGCCTAGCAGCCAGGATTGTGGGTGCTGAATGATTTCTATATCTGGGATTTATTGGGACAACTATTTGAAATTTGGTTCCTCATCTTAGGTATTTTTAGCATGGAAGCAAAATGAGTGAGGCCATAAGAAATCAATAACAATTGATCAATCAATTACTTATTCTAATTCAAGCACCAACTCATGAATTAAGCATGCAGGGTGAAATTTTCAATCAAAATACAACATCAACTTGGAAACCAGAGTAGCCCAAATATTAGACTCTCTTAACTAATCGTTTAATGCTGACAACCTCAAAAAATCCCTCACAAATTTCAGTTTTGTTGCTAAAACCTTATTGTTCGAAATCAGAAAGAAAAAGAAGTAATGTAATGAAAAAAATATATTTTTGTTACCAGTATAATGAAATTCACATCAAAAGAATTAAACGATTGAAGGTCTATAACCAACTTTATGCTTCAACTTGGTAAACTACTGATCTAAAGCCTACATTGACATATAGGAGGCACCATTGTACGAGAGGTAATGAAGTGCTTAAGATTGAAGAAGGAAGAATGAGAATAAAGAAGAATTAAAGTGAGAAGAAGAATGTGGAACAAACCATTAGAAGGAAATGTTGGATTTTTACATCCAAGTATGCTTTCCTTCCTCACTCAACCTTACTTACGTTAGCGGAAAATGTTTTATGATAACTAATTATGTGCACGTGTATCGTAACATTATTCATACTAGTTTAACACGCGTGTGATGCACGATCTTTGTTTGATTGAAGAAGTATTTAATTCAAAAGATTAGATCTTATCAATTCAAATTTAAAGTGGGAAAATAATTTTGTAACATTTTATATGTAAGTATGTTTTTCTTTTTTCGATTTAAGACAATTGTTCCCCAATAAAATGCCTTATATGTACAAATGCTTCATCTTAATTGAATAAAATATCCTTAACATATTTCTATTATAGACTTATTAATATAAATTTACTTTTCTCATAAAAGATATATCTTTATGCCATGATATAAGAAATTGTATTTGACTGTTTGTATAGAAAACTTTGCTATGCGGAAAGAGCTTCAAATAAACTTGATTGATATGTAAACCAAAATACCAAACGTGTACTTTTCTATTGTTCGTAAAGGAAGATTATTACTGAAGTTTGTGACTTAGCACTTTATTCATTAAAAACCCTTTTTTAGTGAACAAACATTAACAAAAGAAACAAAGATCTGCAAAATGGTATAACTAACAAAATGTAACACAAAACATAATAAAGCTATACCAACATGTAGGATGATTAATGCAAAGATAAAACCATTGTAAATTATTGCTTTGTTAATGGGAGCATAATAAAATGCAATAAATAGGCAGCTAGATTTTAAACTTCCTACAACTTAAAGCCATTGATTGAATCAAAGTGGCCAAAATCTTCCTTCTTTCCCTTCTCCTTTGTTTGTTGCTCCACACTATCTTATATCTTTTTTTTTTCTTTTTTTTTCAGAGGAAGGCCCATCACTCTTGGAATATCAATCAACCATGAAATACTAGGGTGGTTAATGATTAAATGATCAAATGTCTTTAATTTGCACCATTTTCATTATACTGAAAATCATCACCTGATAGAGAAAGGGGTTAATTGTATTGATCCTTGGTTACTTCAGTCAATGGCAAGAATTAGAGGAAGAACAGGATGTCATATTAAGATTGCCATTGTGTCCCTCCTCATCCTATATCCAAGCTGGGATTTAAAAACCCGAAAATCCAATACTCATCTTGTATTATTGGATGATAATGGGTCACAAATCCAAGCTCGAAAATAACTGAAAGATGATGAGGCTCATCTTTTGGTGAACTTGATATTGCTTGAGATACGTTGCCTGGTTATATAAATTTCATGTTTTTTTATTTTTTTATTTTTATTTTAAGTTTTGTTGCATCTTTTTATATAAAAGCAGAAAAGAAGGCTTTTCTTTGAGACATTTCCAACATCTAAGGTTGTTGGTGAATGATGGGGAGTCAAACTTAGCAGAAAGAAAGATTGATGCTTCTGTAAATCAGTTCTGCACAATTGAGATAAAGAGAATCATGTAGTGGAATAGTTATGTCAAGAGCGAAGTGTTGGTATGCCGTACCTGGGGTAATTTTCTCAAGTATGAGAACCTTCTAATGCAGGCAATCTTTTTCAGAGAATGCATGCAGAGCAATCACTGTACAAGTATTAGGTGAATTGAAGTGTGTTTACCTTCACTATCCAAGCTATGGGGTTCCCGTTCATCTACCTTTTCTTTCCTGATAACCAGTCCAATTTCTCTTTCTTCACAATGCTTGCATGGACCCCTGATGCCAGCATGGTATGCTTTCTAATGTAGAAGTGGCTGTTAATATTCTGACAGATCCCAAGACTGATTATCCAAACCGAAGAATCTGAAACTGAATGACTTGGTCCCTTTGATATAAAGCTTGCATGCAGGCACCACTGATCCGAAATTTTGACCATTAGACTTGTTTGATACTGAAATAAGGGTGCTATTTTCTGTAATATGAATTTGATAAGAATTATGTTTCTCCATGCTGTTGTTTGTGTGTTCTGTCTACATGAACACAACACAACTCATCCATTTGGCATCAGGCATTGATGGCTCTTGGTTTATTTTCGATATTACCAAAGAAACCGAAATCTTGAAAATTCATAATTGAGATATTGTGACCACTCCATATCTCTCTCTAAATAACCCATGTTTTCTTTGTTTCAAGCCTTTTGCCAAGCACTTGGTGGGCCTAACTTTCCCCACTACTAGAAGATTGACCCTAAGCCAACAATGATGGTTCTGCTATACTTCATTTGACATGGCTCATCCTCAAATGCTTAACCCTCCTACCAGCTAGCAGGATATACAAAGTGAAAGAAGTGTTCAAAGGGGTAAGCTTGTCTTCTTCAGTGCACTTAGGCTCAAAGGTGAAGCATGTTTATAGGCTAATGAAAACTTGCTTCCTACAGTGGGAGGTACATGTGAGATGGGAAATTGGGTAGACTTGATTGAGATACAAAATGAGAAAAAGAGGCGGGTGAGAGGGACAGCAGTGCCTATCATTTATGATAGAAATTCTCAGTAGAATATATAACAGTGGTGTTTAATGTAGCGTGTTATTGAAAAACATCCAACCAGAGGTGTTATTTTCAAATTTTCGTTCTCTCGGTATTGTACAGGTCATGGTAATTTGTACTTACCCTTAGATAAAATAGAACATCATCCACCTTTTACCAAGTGCTTATCATATTTAAATATTTTACTTTTGTAATTATCATAGTGATAATCCTAAATCTTATGGTTTAGGACTCCATACCAATATTTCCATACCTTAGTTATGGGTCTAGTTGCCAAGTGTATCCTTTCATTATTATTTTTATTACTACATTTGGTGTTTCCCTTATA
Source organism: Tamarix austromongolica (assembly GCA_039764185.1). NCBI lineage: Eukaryota > Viridiplantae > Streptophyta > Magnoliopsida > Caryophyllales > Tamaricaceae > Tamarix > Tamarix austromongolica. Next base: position 47,443,307 of record CM077816.1, on the reverse strand, counting down.
AATTTTCCAACATTCATGAAGATGCACAACAATTTATCCATCTCAATGGAATTCTCTGCCTTAAATTCTCACTCTTCAAATTTCATAATTGGTTTGTGATTATATATGAAAAAATAAATAATTTTTAATCTGCACGCACTATATATATATATATATATATATATATATATTTTGGATCTGAAATTATTGTTGGGTCAAAAATTTGATTTGTTTGACGTCTTATTGGATCAAATATCAGATCTCATAATAGCCCTAGCTAATATCAAGCAATTGCACTATCTCAATCTCACTTTTTTTTTTTCTTTCTCACCTTCAATGGTTCACAAAGCTATCTTTTGTAAACTTAATTCAATAGTTTTCTTCATTTCTGTATATTACCCATGTTTGTAGATTTGATATCCATGTTCCTTCACACCCCTTAGTGAGTGAGAAGATGTGATTTCAACTACTTCTCTGTTTCACTTTATTTAGAATGCCTACATTTTTTTTTTCATAATATTTTTTTTTCTGGCCTCTTTGTATCTCAGGTTAACTATGGTCCGCCATTTGTGAGATTCTATTTTGTATGCCTTATTGCTTTGTGACTGGAAATTGGTCTCTGGTTGGCCTGTATTTTTTGTTTTAGTGTAGCGTTTTATTCATTTTTGCACTGTAATCTGTTTAATTCGTGATTTATGTAGGTTAATTAAGTTAGTATTGATATTGATTCAGATGTTGGATTAATGATCTATCATAGCTCTATTCATAATTTTTAGAGTTGAAATTATTACTTGCATATATTTGTTTGTTAAAATAGGGCTTGGTTGATATTCTCAATTGCATCCTAAAAACAAAGAAGGGGCTATTATTACTATTCTTTACGTTATTATTATTGTTGTTTATCGTTATTATTATCATTATTTTTAATATATTTGTATGTCTATTGGGATCCCATGACCCATCAACTCATAATCCTGGCTTTGCCACCAACAATAAGCAGTAGCAAATATAGGCTTTTTCACGAGCAGTTGACAGCTTAATTAATAGGTATCATAAAACTAAAGGCCATATTAGTATATGTGTGCTCATCAAAGTGTATGCGGACATCATGGAGTCAAAATTCTAGCCCTGCCATTCTGCTGTCTTTTATTTGCATTGTTATCTATGTTTGGTTTTTTGCATCTGGCGTATCTTACTTTGGTAATGAAGATAACTTGATTGGTTAGGAGCTTCAGTTTGGCTCCAGTGTAGATTCTTTTTTCTCCTTTTCTTTTTCTCTGGTTGATGCCCAGGCTTGGAGTGGCTAACTTTGTCTGTCAGGGATGTTCATGATGCTCATCAGTCCCAGTTAAATTGTGTGATGAAATGCCAGTAAATATCTGAAATGTTAATTTCTGTTATGAGACAATTGGTATCAATCTAGTCAGCTGCTGTTGGTTCTGGCCTTTGTTTTCTTCTGGTTTTACTATCTGAACAGTTGACTTTGAAAACTAGGCAAGTTATTTATTGTATTTTTTTTTTCTTTTAATTTTAATTGCCTTCAGGCTTTGCTATCTGACATGAATATTGATGATCTATTGATTTGGCATGGTTTGATCTCTGATGAATATCACAGTGCAGTACATGTCATTTACTCCAGTGTCTCGTTACCCAGGTCCATCTGTAAATTTAATGGTTTGATGATTTTTATCATAAGTGATAGATTTCTCTCAAGTAGCCAACTTATTTTGTTAGCATGGATTGAGGGACCTTGCCCTTTTCTATTCTTGTCATAAGCTTTTGGATTATGGTTTTTCTTATCTTAACGTTGTTTCCTATCATTCCTTTCATTCATCTTATTTCTTAGTAGTTTCTTGCATTAGGAATAACAAATATCCTTCTACATATTGTTTGCAACTGGCTATTTTGTACATGAATGTGATCCAACATTTGGCACGTGCTTATCCATGGTCTAGGAAAGGTGATTTGTTTAGCTTAATAGGCTACTTTTGTTGAGCTTATGATAACATTCATTATACTGGCAAACTTGTTACCAAGTTTTGGAAAAATACGTTATAAAATTCAGACTTTGTTGAATAGTAGTAGTAAATGGGACATTTCCTGCCTCTTGGACATCAGAGCATTTCAATTTAGGACATGTTAACAATTCTGTTACTGAACTTGGAATTTCCCAGGTCTCACTATATTTACAGCTATCATCTTTCGTGATGTCTATAACCTTGTTTGAATTGCTAATTTTTAGCCATTGAATTTAGAAACTGCATAATAATTTATATGAAACTTAATATCTTGACTAAATGGTCTAGGAATGAAGCGACTGCAGATTTTGGGTAGCAAACGACCGCGACAGGCATCAGATGGTCTCCCAAGGGAATTGACAAGTGATGAGAAGACCGTTTACAATCTGATTCATAGCAGAGGAGATATGGGTATATGGAAGGGAGACTTAAAGAGAGAGTTGAAAAATATGAGGATGGTTGATAGCTGCATCAAAAACCTTCTAACCTTCAACAAGGTAAAAGAGGTTAAAAACGTCCAGAATCGAGGGAGGAATCACTTGGTAGCTGCAGAGTTTGAGCCGTCAAAAGAACTGACAGGTGGTGCTTGGTACAGTGATGGTCATCTTGATAAAGAATTCATTGACACGCTCAAAAAGTTCTGCAAACTATCAGTAAATAGACAGAAGGTTGCTACACCAGAAGGGATACTTGATGAGGTTAAGAGACATGGATTGGTGAACGTAGCCGTAAACATCGGACAAGTTAAGGATATACTGAAGACCTTGGTTCTGGATAATGAGATTATTGAAGTGAAGAGTAATGGAATAGGAGATTTTGCTTCAATTCCTATAGGGACAGTTTGCTATAGATGTGTAGTGAGAGGAGGTTCAAAAGTGGGAGCCATGACGTCAATACCATGCGGTGTTTGCCCTCGGATTAATCAGTGCACTCCTAATGGTGTAATATCTCCATCAACCTGTGTTTACTTCACCAAATGGCTGGACTTCTAGCGGACCTCCGGAATTTCGAGCAAGTGCTTGCGTATTTTTCTCCACCCTCTTTAGTTAGGTTTTCATTCGAACGGATACCACTTTGTGGAAGTAATTTTGTAGGATGAATTTCACTTAAATACCATTTAACATAATTCCACTTAGGCATTACGTGCTTCAAACAATTCCATTTAGTTACCATGTGCCAGGTTCTCCTCCCCCCAGTTCACTTTAGTATTATCTTATTAATGTTTTTAATTTTATGACTAAAATAATAAGTTTCCTAATATTGATTTTTTAGTCTAACAGAGACCATTATGGAAGCAATTTTATAGCATAAATTTTTTTTAGATACTATTTGGCATCATTTTATTTAGGTATTATGCATTCCAAACAATTCTATTTAGTTACCTTGTGTTTGTTTTTTGTTTTACTTTAGTATTATCTTATTAATGTTTTTACTTTATTTGACTAACATATTAAGTTATATAATATTGATTTTTTAAAATATGAATTAAAAATATAAATATTTGAAAAGCAATCAATTTTTTTTTAGAATTTTATTGATTGTTTTGAATTTTATAACATTTTCATATTATTACTTCATAAAAATTTCTAGAAAATTTCACAAAAAATATTTTTTTATATTTAGACAAATATTCAATACTAAACATTTATCATAAAAGTCATATAAAATTAGAAATATTTATAATATGATATTAAAATGAACCAAAGAATTAAAATGTGGTATTTAAATGAGATACTTAAGCAAAATTAGGTAAAATATCATGATACCTAAGTATAATTAATCCTTTTTTGGATAAATTTTATTTAGGTATCCCAACATTTAACCTAATATTTTACAAGTATTTTTTTTTTAAAAAATATTTTCACTTAAGTATATGCACATTTTAATGTATTATCATTTAACTACCTTTTATATTAATAAAGTTATATTAGGTTAAATTTAGTACTATCAAGGTAAACTTTGATAATAAATACAAAAAATTATATGATTTTTTTTTTGAAAAATTTGAAACTTATTAAAAATTAGATTTTTGTGTAAAAAAAACTTTTATAATAAAAAATCATTTTAGAAAAAAAATTGAGATTTTTTTTAGATATTCTTCACTATATTTGAATGTGATCCAACTTTTCCTAATTTTTCATCATTCATTACTGCCAACTGTAGCATCATCCTCCCTCATAAGGGAGCACGTTGTGAGTTATGACCTCCATAAATAGGGGAGATGTAAGGCTCTCTTAGAAGCAAAACTAATCAATCAATTAATTGCCTAAACAATCATAGTCTATTACACTAAGCAATCTCTTACTAACTAAAAATGTAAATTTTAGACATACCAATTGATTAGTGCATTGATGAATAATTGACTGAATTGCCAATACCCATTGACCGGTTATCCTACTATTTCAGATCCATTTCTGATTTTAATTCAAATTTCTTTCTAATGTTTATGAAAACTTTTGATTAGAGTCTAATTATGCTTATAAGTATGTTTTAGTGCTCTGAGATTATTTTTACATTATTTAGATCACTACATAATTTTAATTAGCCATTCCCCCCCTAAAAAGCACTTTTGAAGCAAGCCATACATTTTCTCTTCTCCCTCATCTCTCCCTCTCTCTTTTGGCAGTTGGGATGTGAGATTGACTTTGTGCACCATCTCCTAACTTATCAACCCACTATCATGCTCATTCATGAGTGCACTTAACCCCTCACCACCCCATCAAGTCATTCCTCATTTCTTAGTTGCCCACACTCAACCTTACTGGTCTCATCTCCCTCTCTCCTATGAATGTCGACCCAACCTTGCCTCTATACCTTTTATTTTTGATCCATTATCACTCCTCACTTATTTTTCTTATTCTCTTCTCCCTCATCTTAGTGGAAAATTTCCCAAGTGTTGAGCATCCTTTTATTTCCCCTATCCTCTTTACTAAGAAAAATAAAGACTTGTTCTAGTTTCTCCCTTCTTTGTGTGAGCATTTCATTCCTATTTCTTCTTCTAATCTTGGTTTTAGTTATCTCTTGCTTCCCTTAAGTAAAGAAGAATTAAGGTTGAGAAAGGTTGAAGATTTCAATTCTTCCTTTGGAACCCTATTTTTGAGAGAAAATATGGTGTTTTTTTCGATAAGTAGAATTTGTATTACTAATCGAAAAGAAGATTACAAGTTTGCATTATATGCAATGACATCCAACAAACCTAAACACTAACCAAACTGAACAGAAAGGGGAGGGGTACTAAAAAAACTAGAAACATGCACAAGAATACTTCTCAAAAGAGCTCCTAGCTGTCTAGTTTTGTTCTGAAAAATTCTAAGATTTCTTTCATGCCAAATAACAGCTATATAAGCAACAAAAAGAGCTCCCAAAAGATACTTCTTCTTATGTGTCTGCCTTGTTCTAGTAAGCAAAGACTTAAGCTCTTGATCCCATCCTAAAATAGGATCACTTCTTCCAGCCAGCCTTCTAATAGTCTTCCAAATAATTGTAACAACAGGACAAAAGAGGAAAAGATGATCTCAAGTCTCATCCTGCTGATTACAAAAAATACACAGAGTGTCCACAGTCATGCCAATCTCCCTGACCCTTGTTTTTGTCAAGAGTCTATTTCTGCATGCAAGCCAAGCAAGGAAACGTACCCTAGGAGTAGAGACTGGTCTCCAAATTAGTTTAGCCCAAAAACATTTGTCCTGTGGAGTTCTAATGGCCTTATATGCTGATTAAATGGTGTACTCCCTCTGATTTGCTAGACAATCTACTATAAACTCCTTCACAATAGATTTGCTCTATAGAATCTTGAGAAAAATCCATGAATTGTAAGATGATGGTGAACAATCCCAGACAGTACCTTACTTAATGTACACTGCATGCACCCACTATGTTCCACAACAGCTTGCCCAATGCACAATAATTCCATAGCTGTAAATTTAAAAGTCCAAGTCCACCTTCCTGTTTTGGAGAACAAAGAGATTCCCATGCTACCAGAGCAGTTTTCCTGATATGCACTTTACCTGACCAAAGGAAAATTCTACAAAGACTAATAAAACAATTCAGCACTTTCTTAGGTAGGAGGATAATTTGACTAAAGTAAAGTTGTATACTGTATAACATTGACTTAATGAATTGAACTCTCCTAGCATAAGAAAGAAATAATGTACTCCAATGCCTTAACCTAGTAGACATCTTGTCCAATAATGGCCGCAACTGAGTAGCTGTAAGCCTGGCAGAGGATAAAGGCAAGCCCAGATAATTGATTGGAAAAGTGCCTGCGGGATATCTAAGAAGATGAAGAATACTGAACAGGTTCTCTATTGCAACTCCTCTAAAGAAAACTGAACATTTGGTAGGGTTCACCATGAGGCCTGAAATTGCAGCAAAATGATTCAATACTTCCTTGATACAAAGCACACTTTGTAGAGTTCCTCTACAAAACAAAAGAAGATCATCTACAAAGTTCAAATTTATGAGCTGGAGTCTTTTACATCTTGGGTGAGCTTGAAACCTTGGGTCAGCCCATAACTTCTTCAGAGATTTACTGAAATAATCCATGACCATCACAAAGAGATAGGGAGAAAGAGGATCACCTTGCCTTAATCCTCTTCTCCCAGTGAAAGGGGTGGCCAACACACCATTAAAGGAGACAGAATAGGATACAAAAGTAACACATGCCATAATCAATTTAATAAAATGAGGAGGAAAGCCATAAAGATTTAGAATTTTCTATAGAAAATCCCAATTTACCATGTCATAAGCCTTCTTGAGATCTACTTTGATCATGCATCTTGGTGATATGCCCTTGTGAGAGTATCTCCTTACTAATTCATGGGCTAGCAAAATATTTTCACCAATGTTTCTGCCTTTAATGAAGGCATTTTGTGAAGGATCAATAAGTTGAGGCAAAAGGGGCTGTAATCTTTGAACCATGACCTTAGCAATAGTCTTGTACAACACATTACAACATGCTATAGGTCTAAACTCAGTAACCCCATTTGCAGCTGGATGCTTAGGGATGAAAGTGAGAGATGTAATATTCAATCTTCTAGGAAGAAAACCAGTAGAGAAAAAATCCCTTACAGCCCAAGTAATTTCTTCTACAACAATAGGCCAAGAAGCTTTATAGAAACCAGCGGAGAAACCATCAATGCCTGGGGCTTTTGTATCCCCCATGGAAAACACGGCATTTCTTACCTCAAGCTTAGAAACAGGTGCAAAAAGCCCATCAAATAAATGAGGAGTAGACTTGCAGGACTCTGCTAAAGCAATATCTCCCTCCATAGCAACCTTAGTGCCCAACAACTCTTGATATTACAAATTGAATGCTGCATGAATATGTGTTGCACCTCTGATCTCATTATTATTAGAATCAATCAGCATAGCTACTGTCTTCCTTTGCTGTCTCTCTTTGACCTTTGCATAAATATACTTATGGTATGTATCACCACATGAAAGCTAATGATTGGTATCCTTTTGCTTGTAAAAAAGCTCTTCACAGTGCAGCAAATGAAAGTATTTCTTTTCTTTCTCCTGCAATAATAGTCTATTAGCCTGCTCTCCAGGATGAGATAAACAATGTGTCTGCAGAGCTGCCACTTCCTCTCTAGCAACCTTGACTCTGTGAGAAATGGAGCCATATTTATCCCTATTGAAAGATTTCAAATCCTGCTTAAGCAAGCTCAATCTTTTGGAAATTTTTAGCAGCATCCTCCATATATTCTGTACCAAAGGCAAGAAATCTTCAGATTTTGTCCGAAATTGAAAAAATTTAAAAGGTGTTGGACCAGTCAAGCAAGCAACATTAAGATGGATAAGAACTGGACTATGATTAGAGATAAGGGAACTTAGGAACTCTGCTAAAGAATGTGGATAAGAAGTAAGCCATGGTAAGTTGACCATGACCCTATCCAATTTACACAAGACTTCCTCTTCTCCCTGTCTATGGTTGGACTATGTGTAATGAAAACCCTGAATTTGTAAATCACATAATTGTAGCTCATTGCAACAATTTCTGAAATCTTTCACATCAGAGACATTAAGAGATCTACCATGAAACTTCTCAGAATCCTGTAAAACCACATTGAAATCCCCCATGAGCAGCCATGGCTTCTGCCCAGGTGAATTCTCCTTCAACCATTACCATAAATATTTCCTTTCCCTCCCATAATTAAATGCATACACAAATGCCACCCAAAAACTGGAATTTGAGTGAACATTTGTAACATGACAAAAAATAGCCTACTCATGTAGTTTATAAAGTCCCATCACCCAAACTGCAAGATTCCAAAGAACCCATATTCTGCCATTAGGATGGTGAGAATAATTAGTAAGAAAATGCCAGCTCTTAAGAACTTTATTAATGATAGCAACTGAATTTGATTCTTTTACTCTAGTTTCCAATAAACCTACCAACTCCACTTTATATCTAGCACAAAATATTTTGACTTCCTTATGCTTGGAAGTCTTATTCAGTCCTCTCACATTCCAGGCACTAATCATGACCAGCATGGTCAAAATTGGAAACCATTCCTCTATGATCTAATCCTTCTGTATGTTGAGTTGATCCTGGATTACCATCCAAACAGTCTTGAAAACCAGCCATATTAGCTCTGAATCTAGTAATAATGATATAAATCTTAAGAATTTATATTTAATTAATTTTGATAATTGCTGTGAATTATTTACTTATAATTATTTGTCTTATTTGGTGGATAAATAGGAGTGTAATGCAGCATATGGACACTGTGGATCTTTGGATACAGCTGCTGGAATGTGCAGATTATGTATCTGAAGTGTGCAGATTATGTAATTTTTGTTAATTAATTGTAATCCCATATGATGCATTCACCGGTCGAAATTGGCTAATGGAAATTAGGTCTGTTGTATAATCCGCCACCCGGTCCTTAATTTTGGACTAGATGGATTGTGGATTAATCAATCCTTAATAGCCATGATTAGCTAAAGTTTTTTAGCTGATGGGAATTATGTCTCAAACTTACCTTATATTTGGGGCATTTCTCTTGTGTGTGTCATTTGGGCTGGTCGACTTACTTATGTGGCCCAAAGTAACAGCCTATTCAGCCCATCCCGTTGTAAGTCTGGCTGTGTATTTTGGTTGGTCTGTATTGTGCGGGTATTTTGTACGTTTGTTATACGGACTGTCACACTAGTATAAATAGCTTGTAAAAGTGTAATACGCGGACAATCTTGGACAGAATACATTGCTGAGTTTCTCGATTCTTCTTGTGACTTGTCTCTCTCTCTCTCGGCGAATCTCTCGCTCGCTCTTCTTCTCTGAATCTGCTCTCTCTTGCTTTGATCGATCTTGATCATTCTTTCTTCGATTTCAGTTGCCGTTGTACAAACTGTGCCTCTGAATCTTTGGGTCTTCCTTTGGAGTTTTTCCTTAGGCTGAACCGGCAAATCAAACGTTGTGCTCGATTAATCTTTTGATCCTTTCGTGAAACCCTAACAGGTTTCCATCATTTGGTATCAGAGCCTTGATTATTAGAGTGCTCATAGTTTTTCTTGTTACTGATTAAGTTTTCCTCAAATTTTTGAGTCGATCTCTGTATTTCGCTAACCCTATTTTGAGGTGTGAAATTTTAGGGTTTGCAACGACGAGGACTGTTTCGACTTTCATCATTCTAGAACCGGCGATTGAAGTATTTTGGTCCGCTGTTTGGAAAGTTCCGAAGAGAAACCCTAATCGACCCAGGGTTTGGTCAAGAACTTGAATCTTGATTGACTGTGCGACAAATTGTTGTTGGTAACCTCGATTCGTAAATTTTCTTGTTATATACTACTATCTGCTATACTTAATTTCCAATTTCTTCGCAAATTACTTTTTTGTTAATAAGTACTCAGGTGAAATAACCGGCGAACCTTTGGTTTTGAGAAAAGGGTTAGACCTCCAAGAAGAGGGGTACCCTAAATAAGTAGATTAATTGCTTAAGCAGATGCGGTAATATCGTTCCCTTTTACTTAGTCATTTTTGTCGAATTATTATAGACTTGAATAAGTCCGAGTAAGCTATACTATTGCTATTTCTGTTAATTATTGATACTGTGATACTTCTTGTGATTGGATTGTGTGTTCTGTTTGTCTGAAGTTCTTAAATAAATTGATTCTGTTGATTAATTGCTGCCGTGTTAGTTGTTTAAGTCTAAAAATTTCATTATGTCTAACAATGGTCAGTCTGTTAATCAATCTGTTTCCAGTAATGATCTTTTAGAAACCCTTAGAACTTTTCAAGAACAAATGATTGCTCAATTTGCTGTTTTATCTGCTAACCTAGAACAAAGACTAGGAGAACAGGAAATAAGGATCAATGAATTGCAACATAACAGAGTTGAAACTAATCAAGCAGGAGTTTTAGGAAGGGCTCTAATGGATCCTACGATTAGAATTCCACCCATAGCTAATCTAGAAGAGTTGGAAGATCAAGTATCTAACAATAGTGATAGGATGCCTAGACAGAACAATAGGCAAGATAGGGAATTAGAGTTCATTGATAGGAATTTGAATAATCTTAAGCTTAGTATACTAGAGTTTAATGGCAGGAATGACTCTAATTATAATTTTGAGTGGGAAAGGAAAATAGAACTAGTGTTTGAGTGTCATAATTACTCTGAAGAAAAGAAAATTAAGGTGGCTGTAGTAGAATTTACTGAGTATGCGTCCTCTTGGTATCATAATTTGGTGTTAACTAGACGAAGGTGTGGGGAACCACCTATACAGACTTAGGCAGAATTTAAAACTTTAATGAGAAAGAGGTTTGTGCCAAGTTACTATTATAGGGAATTGCATAAGAGGCTGCAAACTATTAGTCAAGGAGTGAGGACAGTGGATGATTATTATAAGGAATTAGAAGTTTTGATTATTAAGACAGGAGTTATTGAGGATGATGATGCTACCATGGCTAGGTTTCTGAGTGGATTAAATTCAGAGATAGCTGATAAAGTAGAATTATATCCTTGTGGGACTTTAAATGAAATGGTAAATATAGCTACTAAGATAGAGATTCAATTAAGGAAATCTAGGCAATATAAACCCCCTGGGATTGGGTTTAAGACTATAGTAAGGAGAAATTTTGGAGGAACTACTTCTGGAAACTGGAAGAATAATAGTAAGGTTGAATTTAAAGGTAGAAACAATGAAGTTAAGGTAGGACAGAAGTTTGAAAAGGGTAAGAATGTGATGACAAACCCTGTGAATGGATCAAACAGGACTAGGGATATTAAATGTTTTAGATGTGGAGGATTAGGACATATAGCTTCTGAATGTCCAAATAAGAGAAACATTTTAATTAGAGAGTCTGGAGATATAGAATCTGAATCTGAAGAAGAAGAAGAAGAGGTTAGTGTAGTTAGAGAAGATGATAGTGATCTATAGGAAGAAGTAGAATTGCCAGTGAGTAGGGATCTTTTTGTGGTTCGTAGGGCTTGAAACAGTAATAAATTACCTGATTCTAATGCTATACAGAGAGAAAATATATTCCATACCAGATGTTTAATTAATGATAAGTGCTTTAACATGGCCATAGATAGTGGTAGTTGTATTAATGCTGCTAGTACTCTATTAGTGTCTAAGTTAGGTTTAACAACTACTAAACACCCAAAACCATATAGATTACAATGGCTTAATGAATGGGGAGATGTCAAAGTTAGTCAACAAGTTTTAGTAAATTTAAAATTAGGAAAATATGAAGATTCTATTTTATGTGATATAGTTCCTATGCATGCTGCTCACCTATTGTTAGGTAGACCTTGGCAATATGATAGGAGGGTAATACATGATGGTTATAAAAATAGGTATACAGTACAGAAGGATGATAGGAAGATTGTCTTAGCACCCATGACTCCAAAAGAAATATTTGAGGATCAAATTAAAATTAAATCTGATTATAAGGAGTTATCTAAACCTAGTTTGGAGAATGATATTAGTTCAAAGGACATGAAAGGAACTTCTGGGTTTTATGCTAAAGGTAAGGATGTAGGAAAGGCAATGAAAAGAAATGCCAATGTGTACTTGATGATTTATAAGGACTGTTATGAGTGTCAAAAAGGAATAAGTGAAGAAATACCTAGTATAGTGAAACAGTTATTGGAAGAATATAATGAGTTGTTTCCTGAGGACATTCCTAGTGGATTACCTCCATTAAGGGGAATAGAGCATCAAATATATTTTATTCCAGGAGCTGTTATACCAAATAGATCTGCTTATAGGGATAATCCTGAAGAGGTTAAGGAATTAAAAAGGCAGGTCTCTGAACTGTTAAGTAAAGGATACATTAAGGAGTCTATGAGTCCTTGTGCAGTACCGGTGTTATTAGTGCCTAAAAAGGATGGTAGTTGGAGGATGTGTGTTGATAGCAGGGCAGTAAATAAAATAACTATCAAGTATAGATATCCTATCCCTAGGCTTGATGAAATGTTGGATCAATTGCATGGTGCTGTTATATTTTCAAAAAATAGATTTAAAAAGTGGGTATCATCAAATTAGAATGAAACCAGGAGATGAGTGGAAGACAACTTTTAAGACTAATTTTAAGACAACTAGTACTTTTATGAGACTTATGAACTATGTTTTGAGGGAATTTATTGGAAAATTTGTGGTTGTTTATTTTGATGATATACTTATATATAGTAAATCTTTAGAGGAACACCAGAGACACTTAAGGATTATTTTAAATGTGTTTAAGACAGAACAACTTTATGCTAATTTAACTAAGTCTAGATTTTGTCTGGAAAGTGTGGTTTTCTTAGGATTTGTGGTAGGAAAAGATGGTATATCTGTAGATGAAGATAAGGTTAGAGCTATTCAAGAATGGCCTGTGCCAAAGAGTGTGATTGAAGTAAGAAGTTTTCATGGGTTGTGCTCTTTTTACAGGAGATTTGTGAGAAACTTTAGTACTATAGCTGCTACCTTGACTGCCATAACAAAGAAGGATAATGGGTTTACTTGGGGATTAGAACAACAGAAATCTTTTGAGACACTTAAGACTAAATTAACCCAAGCACCTGTGTTGAGTCTTCCTGACTTTGAAAAGATGTTTAAATTAGATTGTGATGCTTCAAGGTTAGAAATAGGGGTCGTACTTTCTCAAGAGGGAAAGCCAATAGCTTATTTTAGTGAGAAATTGAATGGTAGTATTTTGAATTATTCTACTTATGAAAAAGAACTGTATGCTTTAGTAAGAGCTTTAGAAGTGTGGCAAAATTATTTGTGGCATAGAGAATTTGTAATTAATACTGACCAGGAAGCTATTAAGTATTTAAAAAGTCAATCAAAGTTAAATAGAAGACAAGATAGATGGATAGAATTTATTGAGAGTTTTCCTTACATAATTAAGTATAAGAAAGGTAGTGATAATATAGTTGCAGATGCTTTATCCAGGAGATATGCTTTATTGAATGCTGCTGATACTACTTTGTTAGGGTTTTCCAGTATTAAACTATTATACTTAGAAGATATTGATTTTAAAGAAGTTTATAAAAAGTGTGAAGTTTCTACACAAGGAAAGTATTTTATTAATGAAGGTTATTTGTTTAGGGAGAATAGGTTGTGTATTCCTGCATGTTCTTACAGAGGTTTATTAATTCAAGAAGCTCATAGTGGTGGGTTAATGGAACATCTAGGATCTCAGAAAACTTTAGATGTTTTAACTGATCATTTTTACTGGCCACACATGAAAAAGGATGTTTTAAAATATTGTGTCAATTGTATTGCTTGTAGGCAAGCAAAAACTACTTCAAAACCATTTGGTTTATATACTCCCTTACCTGTCTCTAACCATCCTTGAGTTGATGTATCTTTGGATTTTGTTTTAGGATTACCTAGGACTAATAGAGCTAAGGATTCAATAATGGTTGTAGTAGATAGGTTCAGTAAAATGGCTCATTTTATACCTTGTAATAAAAAAAATGATGCTGTAGCAGTGGCTGAATTATTTTTTTCTAATGTGGTTAAATTACATGGTATTCCTAAAACTATAGTTTCAGACAGAGATTTTAAGTTTTTAAGTCATTTCTGGAAAGTTTTGTGGGGAAAATTAGGGACTAAGTTATTATTTTCTACAACTTGTCACCCTCAAACTGATAGACAAACTGAGGTAGTAAATAGAACATTAGGAAACATGTTGAGAGCTGTCCTTGGAAATAATCTTAAACAATGGGAATATGTTTTACCTCAAGTGGAATTTGCTTATAATAGGACCTTGCATTCTACAACTAATAAAACTCCATTTGAGATTGTGTATGGTTTTAATCCTTTAAATCCTTTAGATTTGAGTCATTTGCCTCATGCTGAATTGTAAAATTTTGATGCTGAATCTAGAGCTGATAATATGAAAAGGTTACATGAATCTGTAAGTCAACAGATTAATAAAAAAGTGCAACAGATGGCTGAACATGCTAATAAAAGAAGGAAAAAAATGATTTTTAAACCTGGAGACTTAGTTTGGGTACACCTTAGGAAGGAGAGATTTCCAAATCTTAGAAAGTCAAAGTTGGACTCTAGAGGAGATGGACCGTTTACTGTGTTAGAGAAAATTAATGATAATGCTTATAAGATTGATTTACTTGTTAAATTTCGGAATGTGAGCAATACTTTTAATGTGGCTGATCTTAGTCCATTTCAGGGACTTATTCAGGTTTCAGAGGCGAAACCTTTCCAAGAAGAGGGGAATGATATAAATCTTAAGAATTTATATTTAATTAATTTTGATAATTGCTGTGAATTATTTACTTATAATTGTTTATCTTATTTGGTGGATAAATAGGAGTGTAATGTAGCATATGGACGCTGTGGATCTTTGGATGCAACTGCTGGAATGTGCAGATTATGTATCTGAAGTGTGCAGATTATGTAATTTTTGTTAATTAATTGTAATCCCATATGATGCATTCGCCGGTCGAAATTAGCTAATGGAAATTAGGTCGGTTGTATAATCCGCCACCCGGTCCTTAATTTTGGATTAGATGGATTGTAGATTAATCAATCCTTAATAGCCATGATTAGCTAAAGTTTTTTTTAGCTAATGGGAATTATGTCTCAAACTTACCTTGTATTTGGGGCATTTCTCTTGTGTGTGTTATTTGGGCTGGTCGACTTACTTATGTGGCCCAAAGAAACAACCCATTCAGCCCATCCCGTTGTAAGTCTGGATTAAATTGGAGTCTTCTATGCCATCTATTTAAGACAAAAGGCCTATTAAAGAACACCCAATGTTGGCTAAGAACCCAATCAACCTCCTCTTGATTTTGGAATTTAAACAAAAAAACCAGAAGTGTGCAAAATAACTTGAGGAGTCTTCACTGTATTCCATTACCTCATTATAAAATTCTGCATCTGTGTGAAAGATGGAGTCTGTCCATAAACAAACCCAATCAAAGTGTTAGCCTAGAGAGCTGCTTCAAAATCAACTTCCTCCCTACCCAATTTTACAATCACCCTACCCCTTTCATATATAGGATGTTGAAAGTCTAGATGTTATCCATGACTAGGGTTTCTATTACCAAGAACCACATCTCTCCATGATGATCTTGGGGGTGATGATGGTTGAAGCCTATTCCACACTGATTCTCTAGTATTGGATTCATGATGAACCCCTTCACTGTCAATTGCATCGGCCAGAGGGTCTACTGTTGCATTAGAAATATCTGCATGGGAGATTCCTGGAGTAGATGGATGAATAACATTTCCTTCCCTCATATTTCCCTAACAATCAACATTCAAATTAACGTCGATCAGATGAATTTCCTCAGGGAGGATATGGGTGCTATCTCCTACAGCCATGGTTTCTGGAAAATCTGAGATTTCTTTTGCAACCACCACATATTTAACTCCATCCACCTTATTTCCACAGTCCTAATCCTTAGTAGCCAACTGTTCTTGTGTTCTAGTACCAGGTGAAGATCTCTTCTTCTTGGCCATGGTCGAAACTCTCTCAAACCCTAGGAGAGAGGAGAGAGCAAAACCCTAGCAGCCGTTATAGAAAATATGGTGTTTTAATGAAGTTTGAAATATTACTTTTAATGGTTTTAACTTTGATTCTCTTAGGAATTGAGGTTATGCTCTATGGCCATCAATTAGGAGCTTTTGTGCTACAACAATTGCTTAAAGAAACGAAATTCTTATCTTTAACATAAAAGGGGTTCTATGGTGTATTGGGGTTCCATGTATTTGGTGTATGTGTGAGTATGGTCTAATTTGTATTCTATAATTTGATTATGTGGTATAATTCTTCCCAAGTTAGTATTACTATATTTCTCTAATTTAATGCATAAGTTGGTCATATGAGCATGATTCATTTTAGTATATATATTACCATGTATCCATGTAATTCTATACGTGCAACATAAATTTTTATGTATGTCATGGCATAAAAGCATGCTAGGATTAATATGGTAAATATGGTAAATTTTAGTGTATATATCACAAGTCTAGGTAATTTTTTTTACTCAAACACAAGTCGATCGGTTCCTCCAACCTATCGACTGGTTGTGTGAGAAGCCAAATCGTTTGGAGTTTTAGATAGGTTGGTTGTGAGATTAGTCAATTGGTTTGACAAACCAGTCGACTGGTTTTGATGGACAATTGATTGGTTGGTTAATTCCATCGACCTATTTTCTTACAAACCAAAATGATTTGGTCTCTACTTAGACCTATTGACTAGTTAGACTAAACCAATAAACTGATTTCTATGACCATTCAATCAATTGGTTAAATCCATCGACTAGTTTCTCTACAAGACAAAATGGGTTCGTCTCTACTTAGACCCATCAATCAATTGGACCAAAACAGTTGAGTAGTTCCCATGAACAGTTGATCGGTGAGGCCAACCAGTCAATTGGTTCTCTTATGTTGTTTTGGTTCAAGCCTGGTACAACTAGACTAGTCAATTGGTCCCAAGAACTGATCGGTTGGTCTGGCTAATAGGTTAGTTTATAAATTGTTGTGTTTCTCTTGGGACTTTTGTGCCAATACCTCCATATATTTACAACATTTAAATTATGATTTTAACTATGAATGTACTGATTTAATAAGAATCATCATGATGGTATTTGAGACTTAAAATTGGTTCAGTTTGGTGTCATCTTTAAACATCCAAACTATGGCTTCTATGCCTTGTGATCTGTTTGGTATTATTACTTGGAAACACCCAATTTGGTTAATAATAGAATTTAATTGTGTTTGGTGTTGTTACTTGGGAACACCCATTTTGTTATGTGTGGATTTTATTGTGATTTGTGATATCACTTGAAAATACATAATAATGGTATAAGATTTGGTTTGAGCTTTTTTCTCTAGCTCTTGGGGGTAGCTTCTAAGAGCTAGTGAGTAGGTTGCCCTATGGTTATGTTTTCACTTAGTACTTATTTCCTTTTCTATCGGATTGCAGTCAGTAGAGGGTGTGTGCATGTCTTTGAGGTATAAGATTATAGTGTGACAATTCAACATGGCATTGATGTCTAGTATAACTAGGTGAAGTATCTTAGTACAATCCCCCTAGCACTTCATATTGTCTATTACTTAGGTGGGTGTGGCATCCCAACTTTTAGCCCTCGCGATGGAGACATTCAAGGTGTGGTCAGTGAGGTATCCCTATACAAGCCCCCTTAGTGTACTTCGATCACATGTGGTAGGTGTGGTATCTCAGTTTGTGGTAGGTGCACTCAATGTGTGGCGAGTGTGGTATCCTCGAAGAAAAGCCTCTTCAACGTATCTTGACTTTTGTTCATGGTGGAGAATTGGATGTGGTTGAATGAACTATCTTATTAATAGGAATTTGTGTGGTCACTAAAGGAGTAATTTTAATATGGTTTATATTATTTGGATTACAGTGTATTTATTGTATTTTTATACTTCCATGAATTCCATGCAAGCATGCCTTGTTATACTTGAGATATACCGATATGGTATCAGTAGATT
This sequence comes from Tamarix austromongolica, assembly GCA_039764185.1. Taxonomy (NCBI): domain Eukaryota; kingdom Viridiplantae; phylum Streptophyta; class Magnoliopsida; order Caryophyllales; family Tamaricaceae; genus Tamarix; species Tamarix austromongolica. The sequence continues at coordinate 47,425,386 of CM077816.1, read as the reverse complement.
GTTATGTGAATTCAATGTGCTACATGAGTCTTATTATATTTTAGGTAGTATACTTTACCAATACTTTACCGTACTGATACTCTACTTGTGTTGTCACTATGATGATCTGGCTTCTGGTTCAGAAAAGAGGATGATTTGTAGGATTATAAATCTCAGTTAGAGTATGCTAAGGGTGATGATGTGGGCCTTTAGATTGTCATTTCTTGGGGTTGGAAGTGTATGTCTATGCCTAAGAATTAAGCTAACTGGTTAGAAGTGTTTTTTCCACTGTGTTGGGAAGTTTTTATATTTCTAGTTATTTAAACCCTTGGCTTGATTTCTTATATTTGGTTTTGTAAACTATCATACTCATTCTATCTATAATATTTTTCTTCTCCTTATATCTTGTATTATCATATTAGTATTATGAATATGCATCCTTTGTTTATCGTTTTGTTATACCTTACATTAGGCATGCATTAGGCAAATATTACATCTCTCTTATAGTTGATATAGCAATAACATTTTCCGATTTTATTTTTCAAATACTTCTGCATTGTCTTAAAAACTCAACTTTTTGGTTAAAATATTAGGGGTGTTACCCTAGTTGTTTCCACTTGCTACAACCTGAAAAACACTCCTATAGATGTTTTTTTGGCTAGGAGCCCCACACCCTTCACCACTTGCAACCACATCTTCATGATCTAATGACTAAGTTACTCTAACCTCCTTGTTTTCATTTGCATTACTTACATCTTACATTCTTAACTTTGTTGTCAATGTATCACCTCTATTTTTAGTAGTTCGAAATTCTTTTTAAAAAGAGTTAATTGTTGAAGCTAAACCATAAAAAACATAGAGTGTTACTACCATACTTATTATAAGTCTAGTTCTTCTTCCTTTCTTTCACTAAGTGTTAAGGATAAAATATTAATTTACTTAGATTAAGAATAACAATTGATAAGAAACAGATAGAAATTATATTCTAATAGAATATTATCACCGTAAAAAAATATTAGACAAAAAAGTTATAGTTGATAAAATAAAGAAATATAGAAGGAGACATAAGATTCCAAGAGATATTTAGATTAAAAGATGTTAAAGAAGGCATCAGATAGTCCTAACTCTCAACTCCTACCAAAAGTCATTGAGTTGTATCCTCAAAGTATTCCTATAAGGTAAAAACTGCCTCTTAAATACCTTAGAGACTAGAAAATGGAACTCATTAGTATAATGGTACTAAGTAAACCACTATACTTAACTGTACTACGACTATTTCATTACTTTAATTATACCAAATTCGTTCCATAAAGGGGAAGATACCAAATCATAATTAATATCATTTCTAATAACCACATCAATACCTCTCATAAAAATAATAAGGAAGGAATGATAAAATTGTAATACTCCAAAATTATGACATCCTAAATTTGATTTATCAACAAATTAATTTATCCTAATTTCTAAGTTTATTTTATTTAATTATCTTAAATTAATTATAGGAAAATTATATATATTTTATTATTACGAATAAAAAATTTACTCTAAAAATCAAACCTAAATTCCACACCCAAAATTTTCTTTTTCCTTTTTCTTTTTTTCCCTTCTTTTCCTTTTTCTTCCTCTCCTTTTTTTTCTCTCCTTTTTTTTTTCTTCTCCTCCTCCCTAGGCTGCATCGTCCTGGTCTGGATCTCTTTTTTCCCCCATCTTCCATCCCTTGAGAGAGATAGGCCCATTTCCTTTTTCTTTAATTTTCTTTCTCCTTTTCTCTTTTCTTTTCTTCCCTTTCTTCCCCACCCATCTTCTTCCTCCCGTTGCCCTCCCCCTTCCATTTCTATGCCAACCACCTGCACCTTCCATGCCACCCATCTCCCTCACATTTCCTCTCCTAGCATGTAGTGCCATGCATGCTGGCCTACACTCTACACCCTTCCCTTGCACCCCTACTCTATACTGCTGGCAACTGCCTTCCTCCTTTTAGCCATGCATGCCGAAGCTGTCAGCCTTCCCTGTCATCTTCCCTTGTCCACCAAGCTCTCTCCAATCTACACATACCCCTCCCCTCGAGCCTCTCCTTCCTCTCTTGTCCCACCTATAAGTCATCGCTCATAATTTTTTCTTTCTTCCTCCATCCCTGGTAGCTTCAATGCTGCCGCTGCTGTCAACACCTAGCTAGCCCCCTACAACCTCTCTTATCTACATATGTTGTTACCTCAAATACTAAGCCACCTCTTTCCCCTTTACTCATCCCCTTTTCCTTCTCTTATGCCTCTAGCGATAGCTGGATAAATTTCCACCACCACCACCACTGCCCCTTTCTCCTCCCTCCTTGCTACCATCATGCCACATCCACCCTGCACAGGTGCCCCATCTTATATAACCACCCCTACAAGCCTTAAATTCTCCTCCCTTCTTCTTTCTCCCTCTCAGGTGTGCGCTAGCCTATACCATTGTTGGACGACCATTAGCCACCGTCCACTCCATCTAATCCTAGTGCCACCACCCCCTTGACCCTAAATTACCAACCCTCACCAATTCCTCCAAGTCAACCACTATTGCCTCTTGCACCATTCACCCCCACTTTGGTCGCCTTCATTTCCTTTCTTCTCTTTTAGCTTTCCTTAGGTTAAAGTCTATTTTGTTTTAAAAAATATATATAAAGGAAAGTCTAAATTGTGTATATTCCCATTTCTAGGAAACATTTTGGTGATAGTGGAAGAAGAGACGTAGGTCGTGTATACTTAGTGATTAGAGACCCTTAGGTAAGGATACAGTCATAGATAAGATTTTGCTATATTTAATATATGTCCTTGTTGTGTGTTATATATGTAGTTTTGGCTTAACAGTAGTTGAAGGTAAGAAAGTGGTGTAGTAATGACTGTATGGATTTCAAATGTTTATTTATATCCATGTCCATTTTTTATGATATTGCATGTGTAGAAATTTAGAGAGTCCTTGTATTGGGTATCCTGTGACTTAGGTAGGGCTTTTGAGACCTAGGGATATTTTAGTCAATACTATAGAAAAAGTATAATGTAAGGTACTTTAGGGTGTTAATTAGCATAAAATAGGTTGGATATACTATATGAAATAAATATGGTAAAAATAAAGAGGTTTATGGTAAATATTTTATGGGGAGAAAGACAATATATAGAATGAGTAATACCTAAGGGGAGTTATGATCATATGTGAGCAAAGTGAGAGTCTGGTAATAGGGAGTGGATATGAGGTTAATTATGACATTTTGAGTATTCATGCTAATTTGGGAAGTCCTTTGAGCACCAAGGGAAGAATTATGACCCAAAAGGTGAAATTAGGGTTTGGGAGGCCAAAGTGAGACCCTAGGGGTAGGCTATTATCACATATAAAATATGGGGGAGTTAGACTACAACCTTGGACCAAGATGTTAACCATAAAATTTTAGAAATGTGTACCAAATTTAGTAGCCATGTGGGGTAGATGGAAGTAGTTTTGACTAAAATGATGAATTAATGTTTTTAAGGAGCCTTAAATAGTAAGGGTATTCTCACATGTGTAAAATGGGAAAGTTAAGACACCATATTTGATATAATGGTCATCCGTAACATTCTATGCATGGGTATGTAATTTGAGGACTAAATAAGAAATAGAGAATATACTATGCCAAATAGGATAAATTAGGGTTTTGGAGGGGTAACTCTAGATGCTAGTTTTTATCATATGTGTAAAATGTGGTGAATATGCCATGACTCTTTATAGATGGAGCTAGTTATGAATAAAATGATGAATTAATGTTTTTAAGGAGCCTTAAATAGTAAGGGTATTATCACATGTGTAAAATGGGAAAGTTAGGACACCATATTTGATATAATGGTCATCCATAACATTCTATGCATGGGTATGTAATTTGAGGACTAGATAAGAAATAGAGAATGGACTATGCTAAATAGGATAAATTAAGGTTTTAGAGGGGTAACTCTAGAGGCTAGTTTTTATCATATGTGTAAAATGTGGTGAATATGCCATGACTCTTGATAATGGGTTTTATAATAATATGCTAAGGTTTTATGGGTAGATCAGGGACTAAAAGAGGGAACTAGAGGTGAGGATATGCTAGGGTTATAAAATTAGGGTTTCTAAGGTGAACAATGTGGTTTCGGGGTTGTAGTTGAGATAGTGCCTTGGATGAGTAGGTGTACATGACTGTATCATAGCCCTAAAGTAAATAAAACATGAATGATACACTAATCACTTAAATTGGAATATCACTTGAGTTAGGTCTAGTTGTACCTATTGCTGCACCGACAAGAATAATGGTCAGGAGAGTCTTGCCCTAGAAGTTGTACCCTATTACCGTTCCACTAATGAGAGTAGTGGGGTCTTGAACTCAAGTAAACCAAACCATTGGATGATAATAACTCATGGTAAGACACTAATTACTTATAATGGAATACCATATGGGTCAACACTCATTATACCTTGACTATTGATCTACCTGTGAGAATAGCGGCTAGGAGCATCTTGTCCTAGGGTTGTCCTCTGATTACCAATCCATTAGTGAGAATAGTGGCTAGGAGAGTTCTGTCTTTGAGAATATTAGGGTCCCTAAACCTAAGTTAAATCTCATGAGATAATTATCATTATAATAACACTATCTATTTGAAATACATTAAATAAAGTCGATATGATTAATATATGCATATGTCATTTGGTATTGTAGTGTATTACTTTCTGTGACCTTCTTGACTATATTATTACCTTACTCAGTATATAGTGTACTGATCACCTTTACTATGGGTGCTACTCATTTCCACTACCAAAGACCCCTTCTGAGTCTATGCATGTAAACGTGGATTCATTAGATGATTTTGTTGCATACGATGCTTTTATCAAGGCAGAGTGATGCTATTAAGACTAGGGCTAGGGATCAAAGAGTCATGTTATTTGATTATTGTTTTTGACCATTTTTCTTCTTGTTATTTGCATCTAAACATTTATTTATGTATTTTAGTTTTAATTTCAAAATGAACACCTAACTCTTATTTATGATATGGATTGTACTCATTCTATATTTATCATGGTTTGTGTTTTATTTTACCTTTGCCTTGTAGTTGGTATGAGGAGGGTTTGTGGCCAGACTTATACTGATTATAGCAGTAAGATCCCTCTTATGTTTGAATGTTTTTATGTTTAAATAAAAATTTTCAATAGTAAATTTTAGGAGTATTAAAATAGTGCAAGGAGGAAACTATCAAACCATCATACTAAAACCAAGAAGTGCATAGAGACAACCAACAAACTAAAACCAATTGGTGTACAAAATCAACTACCAAATGATCAAAATAAAACCAAGTAATGCATAGAGGCAAATACCAAACCAACAAGCCAAAACAATATGATTAAATCTTCATACAAGGTTTTTGTTCTATTTTTAATTACTTGAGGGGATATAACAACAATTTGAAAACTTATAATGTACACCAGTCATACTGGTACACTAAAGCAATACGATATCCACCCAACTTGTAACCCAAAGATAATTATGCTAGTGCAACAAGGTAATAGTATATTATCCCATCCTAAAACACCTACTTCTTAAATATGAATCTCCCTTAAGGCTCGTAGGTCACCTATAGAGTAGAATAGATACTTAGGTAAACTACTACATTTGATGAAAATAGCAAACCAAACTGAGGGCTCCTAATTCATCTCTATGGTAGCTAAACCTAAGGCGCAACCATTCCCAAATATTTTAAATATTAATATCTCAATATGGTGATTATAAAAATCACATAATGCACAATGTTTCCAATTTCATATTTAACCATTTTTTCTATATTTCCAATTATTCAAGTTGGCCCTAAGTCCAAAGATCCAAGGTAAATTCAAAGAAAAAATCAATACTAAGGTCAACCTAAAAATCCATTAAGGTCATCCTAGTCCAATTATTCACACTTTTAGGCATAATAAGTCATAAATGCCAAAAATACCCTTTTATATTACTCAATAATTCTCCACTTTAATGCCAATTGTTATTAGAAATATGTAAAATTAATGATATGAATAAATAAAATGAAAATGGGAAATTTAATATAAGATTATGATTTTATAAAATTTCAGAAATGATAAAATTACTGATTTGCTCCGTAAATACAATTAAGCCCCTTTAGCATATAAAATCTAAATCATGTATATCTAGCATACCCTTTTTCACATGCTTCTCATTCTCAAAAAAGTATAAAAAATAATAGGATGGAGAATTAGATATTTCATGTGAAAAGAAAAAAAGACCCTATCAGCATACAAAACATTTATCACATATAGCTGCATCTAAATATGCTCAAATCTTTGCACATCATATATCAAAAATTAAGGTAAACAAGTGAGGAATATAATGGTAAGAAAAAAATACAACAAAGTGTCTCAAAAAGGAAAGAAATTCCCTTCATTTGAGCCATCCTTACAAAACATGCATAATTATTATACCATAAACAACCATGTTCTAGCTTGTTATCATATTGTGAGCTTGTGACTCATATTTGGTGTGTATAATAGCTTGGATTGATGTGTAAAGTGTTTTGGAGGAATTTGGAGTATAAATGTGAGCCATTCTATAAATATGTGAAGATTTAACCTTGATACAACCAGAATTTAGAAAAGTATTGAACATAAAAGTTGTAGATCTTTTTGTTATCTTTTCAATTCATTAAATAAACTCGATTGGCAGTCGAACGTATAAGTTGTGGCCAAAATACTAAAGACTATCAAAGCTGGAAAGAAGCATGGGGCCCCATGTTTGTGATAGTCTCGTGTAGTATAAATACTATGTGATTAGAACCCTACTTAGAATAACATCATCCTCTTCTCTTCTCTTGATTTCTCTTATAGTTCCTTAGTGAATTGAGTGATTTAGGTGAGGATTTATTTGATTCTCTTTGTAATCATAATTACTTCACATCAATAAGATTATTTATTTCCCCAATCCGTATTCTTGAGTATTTTTCTCTTCTCAATTCTTGTGTGTTCTAATTGATTCCAATTAGATATTATTTTTTCAAATTGGTATCGATCCCCAAAAAAATTGGTATCAAATCACAGGGTTCATGTTCGAAATTTATACAAGATTTGATATAGAGAAGTTTGATTGGTCTTTGAACTTCGGCTTATGGAAGTTGAAGATGAAGGTAATCATAATTCAAAATGGATTGGAGAAGGTATTACTTGGAAAATCAAAGAAGGCTGATTTGATGACAGATAAGAAATTTGAGGAGACAGATTAAAATGCCCTTTCCACCATAAAGTTGTGTTTGTCTAATGAGGTGGCTAAAGAAATAATGTATTCATCCTTATGTCTCAAACTAGAGTCTCTATACATAACAAAGTCGATGATGAATTATTTGTTGGTGAAGAGCAACTTACACGAGTTGAAATTGGGTAAGGGATAATCCTTAAAATTTCATATTGATGAATTTAACTCTAAATTTATGGATCTAAGGAATATATATATTAAATTAGAGGATGAAGATCTTGCTGTTATATTATTGTGTTCTTTGGTTACTAAATACAAACATTTTTGTGAGACCATACTGTATGGGAAGGATGATGAGTTAGCTCTTAATGATGTCAAGGCTGCCCCTGAGATGACTAAGAACTTGATTTCATTGTGTTCCTTAGATTGTAATGGATATCATTATATGATCGAGGATTGAACAATGAGGATTACTAGAGGGGTCTTGTTGTAATGAAAGGTAAGAGGGTCGGGACATTGTATGAGCTTGTTGTTTCCACTATCAAGGGAGCAATTATAGTAACATCATCGAGTATGCCTAACTTGGATGTTACTAGACTATGGCTTATGTGACTTGGACACATGAATGTTAAAGGCTTGACTGAACTCTCCAAGAGAGGGTTGTTCGATGGGTAGAGTACAGGTACTATAGATTTTTGTGAGTACTGTGTGTTTGGCAGGTATAAGCTGGTTAGCTTTTCGAAGGCTACACACAGTACAAAGGAGCCTATGGATTATGGTCACTCTAATTTGTGGGGTCCTATAAGGGTGGTTCGCAATACCTACTGACATTTATTGATGCCTTCTCTTGAAAGGTGTGGTCTTATTTCATTAAAAATAAGAATGATGTTTTTGGTGTTTTCAAGCATTGAAAGACCTTGCTAATGAATTAGATTGGGAGACAAGTGAAGTGTCTTAAGACAGATAATGGCTTCAAGTTTGTGGAGCATAATTTCACTTATTACTGTGAGGACCATGGTATTGCTAGGCATTACACTTTTGTTGGAAGACCACAATAAAATGGGGTTGCTGAGAGGATGAATAGGACCCAATTAGAGAAGGCTTGATATATGTTGTCACAAAATATATTAGGCAAGGAGTTTTGGGCTGAGGCAATTCACATGGCGGCATTCCTTGAGAATAGGTCACCCAATCGTTGCATTGATTTGAAGACATCCAAGGAGGTATGGTATGGCAAACCAGCTAATTATTCTGATTTGCATGTTTTTGGATATACTGTCTATGCTTATATGAATGATGGGAAGCTTGAGCTTAGAGTCAAGAAGTTTATTTTTCTTAGTTATACATTCGGTGTGAAGGGGTACAGGTTATGGAAACTAGTTGCATCCAAGTTTTTAACTAATAGGGATGTTACCTTTATTGAGTCTGTATTCCTCTAAAAGATTGAGTCTTCTTCTCATAGATTATATAAAGAGGTGGAGTAGGAGAACCTACATGGTGTTACGAATAAGGTGGAGGTAGAGGTTGATTTGGATAAGTCATACTCTTTCAGTATAAGACCTACTATTCCTGAAGTGGGTGCATCCAGGTAGTTGATAGAGTAAATGGGTGTTACTCTAGGTAGGCCACAGAGGGTTGTGAAGCTTACTGTGAGATATAGATTTGAGGATTAAGTAGATTATGCTTTGGCTAATGTTGAGACTATGGTTTATATACAAGAGTCAGTGTCATACACATATACCATTGTTAGTGCTGATTCTGCTCAGTGGTGTGCTGCTATGGAAGAGGAGATACAATCTCTATGGAAGAATCATATATGAAAACTTATGAAGGCACCCAAGAAGAAGAAAATAGTTGGTTTTAGGTGGGTGTACAAGTTCAAACATCGAACTCCGGGTTTTGAGGGACCAAGGTAGAAGGCTCATTTAGCTCCATGTGGGTTGCATTAGATACTTGGTGGAGAATATAATGAGCTATTTCCCCCTATTAGTAGGAATATGTCTATTTGTACTTAAGTTTCACTTGTGGCTATGCAGGATATGGAGTTAGAGCAATTGGATGTTAACATAGCTTTTCTACATAGTAAGCTCAATGAGGAGATTTATATGCGCACACAAAATGGTTTTGTTATTAAAGGCAAGCAAGATCATGTGTGCTTATTGAAGAAGTCACTATATAGTCTAAAGTAGTTGCCTAGAAAATGGTACAAGAGGTTTGATCAATTCATGATTAAGCATGGGTTTTCTAGGAGTGATTATAATGGATGTGTATACTTGAAGCAAGCTAATGATGGTTCTTTGGTGCATCTTTTGTTGTATGTCGATGACATTATTGTTATAGCAAAAGATTTGTTTCAAGTTAACATTGTAAAAATAATGCTAAAGACTAAGTTCGAGATGAAGGATCTAGGATCTATGAAGAAGATTCATGGCTTGGAGATCATTTGAGATCATAGACAGAAGCATCTTTACTTGCTACAAGAGTAGTATGTGAACAAGGTGTTGGAGAGATTTCATGCGATTGATGCTATGCCAGTTAGTTCTTCCTTGGTGAATCACTTCAAATTATTTGTTTTGGATTGCCCCAAATCTAAAGATGAGGAGGAGTTTATGGCCTCAGTTCCCTACTCTAATGCTGTAGGATGCATGATGTATGCTATGGTTTGTACTAGGCTAGATATTACTCAAGCTATGAGTGTTGTGAGCAGATATATGGAAAATATCGAGAAGGCTCACTAGAAAGTGATGAAGTGGATTATAAGGTACTTGAAGGGTACTACATCAACTTGTTTGGAGTATGGAAGGTCAACTATTGCATTGACTGGGTTTGTTTAATCTTATTATGGTAGAGATCATGATAATAGGAGATCCATTAGAGGTTATGTGTTTTGTCTTAGTGGTTCAATAATTAGATGGAGGTCATATTTATAAGATGTGACTACCTTATCCACTACTGAGGCTGATTATATGGCTATGACTAAGGCTTTTTAGGAAGCTTTTTGGCTTAGTATTTTCATTCATGAGCTTGGGTTTGGTCATGGTACTCTTATTGTTTGTAGTAATAGTCAGAGTGCTATCTATTTAGCAAAATATTAGAATTATTTCCACCATCAGATGTAGCAGATTGATATCAAGTACCACTTCATTCGAGGTACTATTACTATAGGTAAGGTTGTGTTGGAGATGGTGGCTACTGTTGATAATCTAGTGGATATGCTAATGAAGCCATTAACAGTGAGCAAGTTCGAGCATTGCTCGTACTTAGTTGGTATTTATGTACCATGGGGGCCTTTTAGGACCTAGGGGTTTTTACAATGGTCTTTTGTGTTCCTGGTGCTAGCTACTTCAAATACATCTTCAAGGTGAAGAGTTGTGAGATTGTAACTTGCATTTGGTGTGTATAATAGCTTGGATTAATGTGCGAAGTGTTTGAGAGGAATTTGGAGTAGAACTATGAGTTATGTTGGAAAGATGTGAAGATTTAATCTTGATGCAACTAGAATTTGGAAAAGTATTGAACATGAAAGATGTATATCTTTTTTTTTTATCTTTCCAACTCATTAAAAATAAGCTCGATTGGAGGATAAATGAATATGTTTTGTCGAAAATACTAAAGGCTATTAAAGCTAGAAAGGAACAAGGGGGACCCGTGTTTGTGACAGTCTTGTACAGTATAAATACCATGCAATTAGGACACTAATTAGAATTGTGCCATCCTTTTCTATGCTCTAGATTTCTCTTGTAATTCCTTGGTGAACTTAGTGATTTAGGTGAGGATTTCTTTGATTCTCTTTATAATCAAAATTATTTCACATCAATAAGATCATATATTTCCCCATCGATATTCTTCAGTGTTCTTCTCTTCTCAATTTTTTTGTTTTCTAATTGATTCCAATTAGATATTGTTTTTCCAAATTGGTATATATCTCCAACACATAAATATATTAAAACTCATAAATTTAATATGCTCTTACATAAAAGTCACACGGTCATATACTTAGAGAAATTCATAACAATACATGGCATGTTTATATTTTTCATGAGATTATAAGGGAGCATTAATTATATTGAATCATAACATAGGAAACTTTGAATATGCTATCACTTAATTTTTACATATTTAGTAGGAATATATTGGTTACCTCCATCCCAAGAAAAATATCAAAATGAGTAAAAAGAAGCACCACAAGCCCTAGCTCTTAACCATTCTTCCTTATCCTTAAAAACATAAAATCCAATAAAAATAATTAGAATCTAACACATTAAAAAATAACAAGACAACAAAATAACACAAAATTAATGGATGAGAGTTATACCCAACAACAATTGGTGAACCACAAGAAGAAAAAAGGAAAGGGTAACTCTTCAATTTTTTCTTCCAAATCTAATACTCTTATATTTAAGAAAATATAACAAGGCTAGATAAGGGATCAAGAGAAGAAAAACCAAAAAGAAGAATGGAAACAAAAGAGGTGTGAGTCTTTGTTAGGCTCAACAAGTGAACACTTAACAAAAATAACCAAAATGATGATAGAGGTGGGAGAAAACAAGAGTAGAAAAGGAGAGAAGCCAAAATAAAATTGGGTAAGGATTAGGGTAAAAATAGGAGATGAAGTAACCAAAAATTTACAGCCAAGAGAGAAGGAGATATAGCTTGTTACTATAATACTCTAAAATTTTATAACCTTTTTTTTATGTTTAACCTTTTATTTTAAACTTAATCCTAAACCCTAAGCTTAATTATTTTTTTAACCCTTGAACCATAACCTAAATAAAATATTAAATAATTTATCCTAACTATTTACCCACCTTTTCTCTTTTCTTTTTAACCCTCGCCCTTAATTATTTATTTTTTCTCAGTTATATTTTCTGACTGGATAACCAAACCTAAAAAAACTAAACCCAGACTAATGCTAAACTAACACTCCACCTCCCTTCTCATGCCAACCCCCTACCTTGCCTGTGCTCTTTGTCATTTTCCCTGCACACCACCTCCCTTACCATCCCCATTTTCCTTATAACATACCCATCCTTGCACACTTCCTCTTGTATAAAAAACCATTCCCTAAAACTCTCCCTTGCTCTTTTTTTTGTTTGGTATTTTCCCATATCAATTGAGACTCCCCCTTTCTCCTTCTTCCTCCCTTATCCTTTTTTCTTCTCCTTCTCCCTATGTTTCTCCACAAATTTTCCCTATCCATTTCCACCCACCACCTTTTAGCCATCACCTGAGTACCCTCCATTTTTTTCTAACAACCAACCACCATCACCATCCATTCTTATTGAGCCATCACCACCACCTTCACATGTACCCTTAATTATATTGCTAGCAACCACAACCATTACCTTAGCTTCCTCCCTCTCTTTCTTTGTCTATAACCACTGCCTTCATTGCTAACCCCACACTATTTGGCTCCTTCAAAATGAACCTCCCATGCTCCCCTACCATGGATCATGTTTCCCTTGTGAATCCATCCTCTTGCAGTAGTAGAACCCCATGCAACAACATCCTTACTAAGTTAACGAATCCTGTCTCATCCCCCTAGTTGTGTGATTTTCCCATGTAGTGTGGCATTTGAAGCTTGATTCCCTCACATTGGGCACTTTATACTATGTGAGTGGCTCACACTTGATATTCTTTGTTGCGTTATACCATCACATAATTCTTCCCTAGTAGTCAAGCCTTAGTCAAGGTGGTTTGTGAGTTTTAATTAATTATTGTGATAAATTTGGTTGGTAATTGTTAATTACTAATTTCTGGTTTGATTGGTTTGTTTTAGGTGGAGGAGGAAGCTATAAATAGAGGCTAAGGTGTGGTGATTTTTGTTGGTTTCTAGTTATAATTTTTCATGGATTTAACATAACCCATATGTCTAAAATATTAAAAATTGCATGATAGCATCTTAGGGTTCCAACATATGTATTATTTTAAGCATGTCTTGTTGTGTTGTGTTTATTTTCCTAATAATGCTCTCACTAAATTACTTATAGTGAATCATAGTATATTATTTATAATATTATGCGTATGAAAGCATGTTAGAATAAGTCTAATGTCATGGATTAATTATGCATGATGTATATGTCCAATATAATAGGTTGCACATAGTAAACATATGTTTGCATGATTATTATGACTTAGGGGTCATTTGGTATTTTAAGGGTACCATATTTATTTTGTTCTAATATGTATGCCTAAAATGTATTATATCATGTTAAGTATGAAAATATGTGATTTATGATAAATTAAATATGCATGTTAGGGTTTTATATGCTTAATCATTTGGTGGGAAAAATAATCATGTGTTAGGTCTTGTAATTATCTACATACTTAAATATTTTAATTATTTTATTTTAATCTTTTTATGATAAATTATTAAATAATATACAATTATTATTTAAATGGATAATAACCTAGTAACTATGGTTTTAAGGGTATTTTGGTCATTTGTGACCTAATGTGCCTAAAAGTAAATAATTAGATCTAGATTAGCCTTAGTGTTGATAGTTAACCTTAAGGTTGACTTAAATAATTAGGAAGAATAGTTAAGTAAAGAAATTGGAATTATCTTTGTACTATGTGATATGTTTGATCACCAAATAAAATACTAATAATTAAAGTAGATGACCTTAAGATTCGGGAATGGTTTTCCCTTGAGGAATTGATGTCGATTTACATGCCCACTCCAAAATTCAACCACCGTCATATATATAATGTTTAGTTTGAATGATGAAATGTGAACTCTAGGGTAGGAAATGGATACGAATGAAAGTAATTTCACAAAGTAAACACACCCAAACTACGAACTAAGAAATCAAAAATATTTCCTAATTTAGGATCCTTCAAGAAGAATACACAAAGCATACTTCTAAAGGTAACAACAACTTTAAAAAGTTTCACAAAGTATATCTTCAAACACATAAATCCAAACTCACTAAGAAGAGTAGACATGCATAACTTCAATTCACAATGAATATTGTATCAAATGAAACTCACAAAGAAAATTCTATTTTTCAACATTAAAATCTATTCTATATCTCATTCAAGATGCCAATATATAGGCATAACCCACAAAATATATATTCATCATGCTACATTACAAGTTGGGACAATGAATATTTAATTAAGAATAAGTCTTACCTAATTAGGAAACCTTAGCTAATTAGTTTCAAACCAAAATATTTATAAACCTCCATATTGCATGTATTTTTATCCATGTCTAAGATTTCATCTTGTCATCTTTCGCTTTTCAACACATTGTCACCCTCAGCAAGGCTTTGTTTGGTTGTACAAAATTGCCTATTTTGCAAGATTATTTAATTTATTCCCAAATCTTCAAGAAGTTGTTTGAATCTTAAAAAACACTTCCAATAAATTTAAGAAAAATCTAAAACATATTCAAAAAAATTATTTAGATGCAAGAAAGAGGATGCACCTACATTAGGATTCCTACTCCTCTAGGATTAGCTACCCTAGAGATAAGGTAGGAATCTTTGATTTGGATTTGGTTTTTGTAATACTCTCAAATAAAGTAGTGTGCTATAATAATTTACGTGATTACTTATATCAACATGGTATACCATTCTTTTAGCAATTCCATCCTAATAAATCTAAAATTAAGTATGTTTGGTGTGGAACACATTTTTGGATGAATGACTCTTTTGAAAAGTTCTGTGAAATATCTTAAAATTTATTAGGAAGTATATGAGTAACAAGAAGGCACATCAAAAGGGCTCGTGTTGATCTATAGGGCTAATCGATTGATCCAAAAGATCTCTAGAGTACCTTCGCAACCTTTGTGGGTATGTGGTGATATTAGGTGGCTCCTACATGATTAGATTGACTCAGAGTGTTACAGTTTCATTGATGTGCCCATAGTAGGGCCCTAGTTTACTCTATAAGTAACCAACACACCCTATAGGATATATCAATACCTAAGGATTAGGTGAACAAGGTTGGAGGGTAATGTGTTGCCATTAGTGTGCTAGTTTGACCGTTGTACTTTATATATCAATAGGTTATCTCTTATACCACATTGAGTATTTAAAATGAAGGTAAATTATTGATTGGTTATTAATAGGTTATGTGGATACGGAATTATGTTGTATTTTATGCTTAATACTATATTAATACTTAAGGTGAAAGATCAAGTGAGTTAGGGCCAATTGTACTAGGCTATTCCACTAAACAAGGATAATGACTAGGTGCATTATGCCCTAAAATTGTATTTTTTACCATTCCATCGGATGAGGATAGTGGTCGAGTGTGTTATTACCTAGGGTTATATTTGTTATAATTCCATAGGATAGAATTGCAACTAGAAGTGATCTTCCCTACGGTTTTTTATTGTTTATACCGTTCCACCGGTTATGTTTAGTGAGGTCCCTGAACTCAACTTGACTAAGTAATTAGAAGGCTTATGATCACTTACTAAATTTATATGTGTTTAAGAATAATGGTATATTGAGAATGCGTCCTTAGTGATGGTTATGATATGACTTATATTATCATTCAAATTATCTCATGTGTTAATTTGTTTATGACATGTTCATGTTGTGATTCCTTCTATGTGATACATGTGAATTTTTCATGCTTAATATTGTATAGTGAATTACTAAATATCATTGTATTAATTGGTTTTATTTCATGCTCTCCCACCTATTCAATGGGTAGTTGTGACTCTGCAAAAATATTTGATTGTACTCATTGATTCACTACTTCCATTGTGTTGCTTGCAATGAGTTTTATTAGATTTGTTCTAGAGTATAGTTATCCAAACTATCTATCTCTTTGGAATTATATGCCCCTTATATTTATTTTACTTATTCCTTTCTATTAGTTTTGTATCCTAAATTGCGGTGGGATCAAGTGCTTCCTACACCTTAATCCTAGATAAGATGTTACTTTTTCCTTAAACCTAACATATGGTAGATATATAGAGTAAATCTTCTATGTTGGATGTAATGTATCACCCTAATCTTTTGTGTTTCTATTTTGGATTCTACAAAATCATTTTAAAATAAAATTTTAGTTCATATATTCTAGGGGTGTTATAGGCGCACACTTGAATGACAAAGTACATATTATTTAAGTGTGTAAGGTGGTAGAGTGTGTTTAAGTTGAATAAAGTTATAAAAACCAAGAAATAACCCAAGGGATGGGGGATTTTATGGTATACATGTCCAAGTTCAATGGAGGTCAAGTTCAAGTATGAGGATGGCAAGTGAAGAAGTTGGGTGTAAGAAAAGTCAAAATGACATGAGTAACATAAATAGGAAGTGTAAGGAAGTGAATTTGGCTCAAATTTCTATTGAATGAATGGAAAATTGTCAAATTGATGCAAAATATGATTATGGAATTGTAGGGAAGGATTATTGTGGGTAAAAAATAATTTTAGGAGTTATAGATTATTTTTTGTGGCGGAATGATCATTAAATAGACTAAAATTTATAAAAATATCAAATAGTATTATAAAATTACTATAATTTTTGGAAAACGTTAAAATGATATTTTAAACTTGTAATTTTTTTATGAATTTACAACAAGGTTTGGTATATAAAATATTAGCTTAGTAGTGAACTGACAAACTGAAAAGATAATTATGAAAATAAAAATCAAAACTATTCCTAAATTCATGAAAATTTATAGATCCTGATTTTTATTTATTTAAAAACTAAATATAATTTTTTTTGAAATTTTTTAACACACATTTGATATGAGTTTTTTCTTGTATACCTTAATTATATATTTTAGGTCTAAAATTCAAACATTAATAACAAAAAAAATAAAATTAAACTAAAATTTATAAATTTACATTTCAATCCATTTTAAACCAAAATAAAATTTTACAAGAACATTTTTTCAAGCTCTAAATTAAAAGTTAATAGATATAAATAGTATTTTATATAATCAAAGGGTCTTTGGTACATAATCACAATTACTACATAATCACCCAAAATAATTTTAAAGGCATAAAATATCCTATAATCATTTATGTAATTAATTACATATAAAATAATACACTTTCATATTATGATACATAATTAATGTTAGTTAGAAACTTGGTATTATAGTTAAAGAATCATTAAGCTAACATGATATCGGTGTCCCTTTGATACTCAAAAGATTCTTTCTTATTTTTCTTATAGAAAAATGAATAGTATACTATACCAATTTGATTTGTATATCCATTATAGGTTGTGAGGGTCCATAGGTAGTAATATGATATTTTATTTTTATATATTAAAAGTATCATTTATGAATTATTTTTATAATTTGCTCATTACTCACATTAATTATATCTATTTCTCACAATCATTTTATTAATCTGACATTAAAATCACTATTATCATAAAGTTGATTTCAAAAAAAGATAAATTGATAGGTTTTATAATCAATTTATCCACCACTGACCTATAAGCAACAACATTCATATGCATTTTTGTAAGTAGTTGGTTGCATTAAAAGTATAGGACAAGGTAGTATATGTTTACTATCATGTTGGAGGATGACATGAATGAGTCTAAACTCTAGCTGTGCCACTCTTTGTTGTCATTTATTTGCATTAAGGTTTATATATGCACTTTTACACTTTGCTTATTTGTTTGTGGTAATGAAATTAATTTAGTTTAGCTTTCATAGTCCCCCTTAGGGTGCTTATTGAAACCCGGGCTTAACATAACTAGCTTTGTCTGTCAGATATGTTCATCAATCTCAGTTAAACTCTATTTGTTAAACAACTTTTTATGAAATTGTAAGATATTTTTTAAGAAACTATTTCATATAGTTTCTAACTTATATAGTTTTAGCTATTTTTGTCAAACGTATTATTATATTCCAATAAAATGTCATTTAATGTCATGAATTCTAATCTTTGTTGTGATAGGATTGACATACATATTTATCTGGTTAACCACGTAATTATTGGTATTTTTGTAAATAAATTAACAAAATTTGAGAAGAATTGTATACAAAGTTATGTGTGGTAGTAATTATCTAAATAATACCAACTTTTTTTTATTTAAATTTAATCATGATTTGCTTGATGTTTCACCACTATATGTTTCATGATTCACTACCATATTGTTAGTGTTTTACCACAATATGCATGGTGTTTCACCCCAGTATTCTTGATGTTTCATCATTGATAAACATTATGGAGTCTTGCTCCTTTTCATTATTATGTTCCACCATAACATGTTTGATGTTTTATCATTATATGTTTAATGTTATACTATAATATGTTTGATGTTTTTCCGTGGCCTTATCAATATCATTCATTGTTGTGTTTTACTATAATATAATTGATTTTTTGTATCATCCTCCTTGATGGTTCACCCATGTTTCACCATGGTATTATTTTTGAAACTTTTCTCTACAAATATAGGCTCATATTGCTATACATTTAATTTTAAAAAATATCATGTAAAATATTAGTATATCTTTACCAACTAAAATGATGTTTTACCACTCTTGCTTGTATATTTTATCATAGTTGCCTTCATATGTCATTATCATTCTCTTCATGTATTACCGTTGTTGCATCCGCATATCACGACATTTATTGTCATATTTTAGCATTGTTAGTTGTGATTTTTTTAGAAAAACTTATTTGTCATGTTTCACTATAATTGTTTTTATATTTCTCCATTGTTATATTTATATTCTGTCACTATTGCCCTCATATTTCACCATTTTTTCTTCCATGTTTTACCATAGCTATTGTTATATTTTATTGATGTTATTTGTGATTTATTTGAGAAAACTAACTTGCTATATTTTACCATAATTATCATTATATTTTATCATTATTTTCTTATGCTTCACCACAATTACATTCATGTCTCACTATTATTCCCTCTATATTTCTTTGATAAAATTGACTTGTCATATTTCACTCTAATTACCTTCATGTTTCACCACTATTATATTATGCTTCATCACTATTTTTCACCATATTTTTTGTCAATAATATATTAATATGTATTTCTATTTTTAGAGAAAAATCATAGAAATGTTATGATATATATATTTTTTATTTTTTAATATTCCTACTAAAAGATACTTTAAAAAAAGAAGAATTTGTTGACATCATGGTAACATTAATCAACATTGTATCACTATGATAGAAATTAGGAGTGACTATAATACAATGCATATCATAAATCTAATTGTATTTATGAGATTTAGTTTTGTTTATGGCTTAAAAAATTACGGTTTGTTTTAAAATAAAAAAAAAATATAGTTTGGTTATAGTTTAAGAAATTAAATTACAATCTATAAACTATAAACCGTGCATATATCAATATATATTCAAAAATATATTAATATTATTAATTTTAGCTACATGATCCTATATAGACATATTCCAAATGGACTTGTAAAATAAAAATAATTACCCAAACATCAATCTAGAAAATAGATAATAGTAATCCCATAAACAATAGAAAGAAACCCTTCTAAAATATCTAACCTAAATCTTCTATATATCATCACGTACATGGTCCCAAACTCCCACCTTGGATTTTCTTTTTATAGAACAATGGTGACATCTTGTTTTTATGTTTTTTTTAATTAATTGATCATATTTAAGTCTAAGTTTTAATTGGATTATAGTTCTTTTTAATTTTTTTCTACCTTAGTATTCGTTATTAGCAAGTCTAATTAGATGTTAAGGGTAAGGTTTTCCTTCTTTTTTGTTTAATTGTTTAGATTTGACAATTAAGTTTTTCTCTTCATATTCTTACATTAATATAACCATCTATGTACAATAAAGTCTAGATGTGTAGATTTTTCGTGTAAAACTAAAATAGTGCAAGCAATGTGTTTTCTATGATATCATAGTCGATAATTGTTAAATTGATGGTTATGCAACATTATCTTTGGGAATTTATTTTCATCTTGAATTATGCTTTCTTTTATTACAAAATTAATTCTAATTCCAATATAACACTTCTATATACTTATTTAATATATAAAAACAATATGTATTTCTACATGTATATCACATACGTGTTATTTAGACCTTTTAGATGTTGAACTGTATTTGGTGATTCAAATGATATTCGTTAGTGCCACTATCTACTATTTTAATGTAATTATATTTGGAATATAAATATATAGTTTGTAATTTTTTTTGGATTTCTTGTTGACATTCAAACAACCAAAGGTAGAAACTAATGTCATGGAAGATGAAAAAGCTGGCAAGACTTATGAATTTGGTTCCATGGAATCAATCAAGCAAAGGAAGACCATGAATGTGAAGCATGATTTTTGGTCTTACTTCGATAAGTACATGCATGTGGGAGTACAAATGTGTAAGTGTAACTATCATCTTAATAAGTTAAGAATCTTTCTTGTACACTTATAAAATATATGAAAAAATGTCCAAACAATACTCATGAATATAAAGAAACTTTCTATTAATGATAGGCAAACAATAGTAAATCTCAAACCAAAGTTTGGGACAAATTGTGTTGGTTCCACTATGATGAAATGGACATTTACGTATGAAAATGATAGGAAAGCTTTAGCTTACATGATTGTTGTTGATGAGATTCCATTCTAATTTGTTAATAATTAATGGTTTAGATTCTTCATCTCTCAAATAACTAAAAAGTTCAATGTTCCTTAAAGAATGACAATATTTAGGGAATATTATGAGTTATTTATGGAATAAAGGCTAAAACTAGAGAGATTTATGAAATTGAATTATATAAGATTATCTCTTAATATGGACACATGGAAAGCATTTCAAAAAATTAATTATATGTGTCTTACATCTCACTTCATATATCAAGATTGGAAATTGAACAAAAGAATACTAAAACTTTGTCCAATCTTCAATTATAAGGGTTATAAAATTGGAAAGGCAACTAAAAGGTGTTTACTTAATCAACATATTGATAAAGTAATGTCAATCATAATGGATAATTCTATATTAAATGATACAATAATAAAATATCTTAGGAATAATTTTAAGGGGAAGTAGATTGTTTTAAAAGGATATTTTCTTCGTAGATGATATGTTGCACATATCATGAATCTAAGTTCATGTTGGGTTAAAACTTATAGATAAGTCTATTAATCTTGTTAGAAAGATCATTAGATATGTGAAAATTGATCCTAGAAGATTAGACATGTTTAAGAAATGTGTGGAGGAGGAAAATATTAACTATAGTGGCTTGTTATCTTTTATATCCCTACTCATTAGAATTGAACATAATTGCTATTACAGTTTTGAAATTTCAAAATTCTTTTGATAGATTTGATGATATCAATACCCTATTCTATAATGCCCCATCTTTTGTAAATGTGTTAAATGAGAAATTATGCCATTTTTTATGTTTGATTTTGTTTTGGAACTATGATTGGGTTTGAGGTAAAGTCAGATTTTAAATGAGGTTGGAAAACTAAATTAAGCAAGTTTATAGGTGGACTGATTGACTAGTTTCATGAACCGATTGACTAGTTCTTCGTTTTAGCTAAATCGTTTTTACTCAACTAAACTAAACTACTGGTTTGTAGAAGAGTCAACTAGTAGGTTAAATCGATTGACTGGTTTGTTGAGCTAAGTCTATTTTTGAAACTCAAATTTTTAAGAAAATTTCTTATACTAAAATGGAACCTTGATAATCCATTCAAAATTGTTCCTAATTATTCTTAACCTTTTTCATGATGCATTTGGCCAGAAATACTATCTCAAATTAATCTAGGGAGTTGATTTGGATAATTAAGAAGGGAGATGACCTCAAATTTTTCTTCTTCCACGTCTCTCCTCTATACACTTCTAGGATCATTGCTTCAATTTCAGACTCAATTTTGCTTTGCTGGAAGATTCCTTCCATGCTAAAATTTAAGTTTCTCTCTTGTGCATTACATTTTTGGACTAATCCACTTGCACTTCTCCAGCATCACCATTTGAGATCTAAAGGATAGGTCACCATATCTTGGTTGAAATCTATCCGTTCAATTTAAATTTAAACAATAAGAATTAGGGTTTTTGATATACACTTGTGATTTGTATTGATTTGTTGGCTGTAAAATCTCTAATCGCCCCTTCTATATGCCTTTCTTTAAGCCATCAAAATACTTTAGCTCTCTAGCATTCACCTTCTCCCTCTCCACTTTGTACCTTGATTTTGAATTATTTTTCTCTTCTGATCCATTCTCTAACTCCTTTTTTTTTTCAATTTTTAAGTGACAAAGAGTTAGATTTAAGAAAAAGCTAAGTGGTTTAGTAGAATCTTCCCTTATTTTTCCATTGGGTGTAGTGTGCTCATTTCTTCTTTTTCTTTCAATTTTGGATTTGGAAGAATTGTTCAATGATTTCTGAGTTAAACTTATTATTTTTAAAGTTTTGAAAGGTGAGGATTTCCACAAGTTGACTTTTCTTATTTGAGGAAAAATTTTCTTGTAGCAAGTAAGCCATTCTTACTTCTAAAATGTGTTGTAATAAAGCTTACATGTTTCGGAACCCTTAAAGTTTGATGTTATATGTTGTTATGAGTATATAGCTTTTTAGAATTTGTATTGAATGGTTACACTATGAATCTTTAGAGAAAATCATAAATTTGTTAAGATAAATTATGTTGGGATGATTTATGGTGAAATATGAAACTGTTATAAGCTAGAATTATGTTATATGATTTGAGATAATGTTTCAATTCCGAATGATAAAATATTGTAAGCATGATCTACATGAAATTTTTTGTTTTATGCTCTTAAAAGGAAAACAAATCAACTGGTTTAGTCCGACTGATCAACTAGTTCATAGAACAATCGACTAGTGGACCTAACCCATTGATTGGTAAGTCTATTGGAATCTTAGCCTTACTTTATGCTTAAATCCATCAACTGATTGGGCATAACTAATTGACTGACCCATGAATAGTATACTGGTTTTCCCAAATTGATCTATAGGTTTGAGGAAAGCCTGGGTTTTGTTAGGCCAAATTGATCGATTGTTAGGCCCAAATGTATCAACTAGCTAGTACAATTAATATGCCGATTGGGCCAAACTAATTAACTAGTTTGGATGATTTATGTGATTTTGTTTTCCTGGCATGGATATTCTTTGATATTATGTATGTGAGTGTTATATGACTATTTAATGGATAAAATACATATGGTGCCATAGATCAAAAAGTAAATGAATGGATTAAATGGACCATGATTTATGACATATTCAATGGGTGTTATAAAGTCCTTAATGGGTAAACCATAAATGAAATGTGATGGTTTTGAGAAAAGGGTGATGAAATACAGATTATGTTTTGCATGGAATAATATAATGGATATGGGTAATATTAAACAAGTATAAAAGGAAATCCCACACATATTGGAGATGGGAAGGATTAATATGGAAGAAATATGCGAATGTCTTGTTTACTTATTGTATGGGCCTCGTGTGATCATGTAACCTCAATAATAATGCACTAATCATGTAAAGAAAAAGGTGATCGAGCTATTTATGATTCTAGGTTACCCAATCCTCAGTTAGCTACTAAGGGCTAGTGTGCCTTCAGACTTTGCCTTCGGGCAGGATCTAAGGAGATCCATATGCCTTACCTAATCTAGAATTAAGTCCATTGTAGTTGGCTTTGGCCTAGACTTATACCCATTTATGTTATTGCATTTGGCTTGGAATTTACATCCCTTGGTTTAGATAGGCTTCCATGATATATGAGGTTGTAATTTGGTGTATACCATTGCTCGATGATGATAATAATGATAAAAAGTTGGAATGAATACTTAGATATTGATTGGAATGAAAACTTAGATAATGATTTGAGTGAGTAAATGTATAATGATTGGAATGAATGCATATATAATAACCATGATAATTATATGGATATGAAATGGAGTGAGTATTTGGATGATAATAAAAAAAGGATGTGGTAGAATTAGAAGATAAAGTAAAGGACTTGAAAAAAGAAATAATGACTGTAAAAAATATAACCTAACAGATTGATTAAGTTGGAAAATAAATCCATGTGTTCATTTGGATAAACTTCTTAGTAATTATATGTGACTATCTATGGTATTGTACTATAAAGACAAGCATGATGTATCCTAAATTGCCTGAGTTATGCATGGTAGTAATCTTGATGCATTACGTGATCATGATAGAGTAGGTTGGGTACATGGAAAAAATCTTCACTTCATGTGGTTGTCCTACGGACAAGAGGGTTGATATAGTAGTGTATTATCTATGGGGGAAGGGAAGACACTTGGTGGAGGAGCATTCAACATAGAGGTGGAGAGCACATGGGTTGGGGATCGTTCCTAAAGAGCATTCAGCATAGAGGTGGAGAGTGTATGGGTTGGGGACCGTTCCTTGAGGCACTTCATGCCTATTTTTATCTAACACACCTTTGTATGAAGAAGTATGACATGTTCATGACCTTTTGGTTGGGAGACATGACAGTCGAGGATTATTACATGAGTTTCATGGACTTGGCCCATTTTGCTCTAGAAGTCCACCATTTCATAATTAGCCTGGGAATCATATAGGAAGAGCTCTTAGTGGGATTACTCCACTATACACTATGGGAATGTACAAGTAGGATTTGGAGGCTTCCTTAGTCATCCAAATCCAAAGTTCTAGTTGGGGGAAAAATGAAGTTTGAGGGTCACCAACATTCTAGCAAAAGGAAGAAGGCTTATTAAGGAGGAACATGCTACCTAAGTATGGTAGGATCATAGGGTCAGTACCCTGATTTGAAGGTATGTCTAGCGGTCGTGTTGAGGAGAGGCACTACCACTACAAGCATTTTAGAGTAGATCACTCAGGAGTAGATTGTAGAGACAACAAGATAGCGTGCCATGGCAAGGCATACAACTTATAAGTGCTGAGTTGGAAGTGGGATTGTCTAAAGGATACAATCTAGTGCTCAAAGTATCGAATTTGTTTAGCAAAAACAACCATAGCCTCAAAGAGTTCCTCCATCACTAGGTAGTGTCACCAACCGAGCTAGTTATCCTAGAGTTCAGAGGCCGGTGCTGTGGGAGTTCATTCTAGTGGATGCTTGAATGTGATGAGCCAGACAGAGGCAAAGCATCAATATGATGTAGTGACTAGTGTGATTACTATCTCTACCTTTTAAACATGTGTATTATTTGACTTTGGTGCATCACACTCCTTTATGTCATCCACATTTGTAGCTAAGTTGCCTTATCTCCTTCCAGTAGTATTTCTACTTCTCTTATGTTGCCTTTTAGGTATAAGATTGCATGCTCTAGATTCTATAAAGGAGTGGCCTTGATAGTTGGGGGCAGAAATTTTGTTGGATCTCATAGAACTTAAACTACTTGGTTTCAATGTGATCGTCAAAATGGACATGTTAGGGAAGTATTGGGCGTTGATTGATCGTGCACAAGAACACTTGATTCTGTGAGGACCAAAGGGTGTTAGGATCTTGTATCAAAAGTATGAACCTAATCCCTCTGTAAGAATCATGTTGGTAATCACAATGAGCACCCTTGTTTGTAAAGAGTATCTAGTCTTCTTGTGCAGTGTTTGAGACAACGAAGTGGTTGAGATGCCATTGGAGTAGATAGCAATGATTTGTGAGTATCTTGACATGTTCCCTAAGGAGATTCTAAGAATGTCACCCATATAAGAGGTTGAGCTTACCATCGATGTGTTGCTTGGGATAAAATCGGTATTAAGATCTTATACCATATCTTCGGAGATGAAAGAGATCAAGACCACTTGGAGGAGCTATTGGGTAAGGGCTACATCCGACCTAGCATATCTTAATGGGGAGCGACATTTCTATTTGTTAATAAGGATGGGAGCTTAAGATTGTGCATCGATTACTAAGGGTTGAAGTAGGTTACTGTAAAGAACCATTATCCATTATCTAAGGATCGATGACCTATTTGATCAACTCAATGGATAAAAGGTATTCTCTAAGGCTAATATTTGATCATGATACCATCAATTGATGATAGCCAATTAGGACATCCCTAAGAGTACGTTTTGGATAAGATATGTCCATTATGAGTTCAAAATAATACCTTCTAGACTTACTAGTGAGCTAATAACATTCATGTCCCTCATGAACTAGATATTTTGACTATTATTGGATATGTTTGTCTTAGTTCTCATTGATGACATCCTCATCTATGCTAATGATTGAGAGATACATGAGAAACATTTAAGGAAGACTTTAACATTGCTAAGATCACACCAACTATATGCCAAACTTTCAAAGTGTGAGTTTTGGTTAAATCACATGGATTTTCTTGGACATGTAATCTGTAAGGATGGAGTGGTAGTGGATCATGCCAAGGTTCAAGTAGATTATTAATGGCCAGCACCAACTTTTGTCAAGAAGGCGCACAAGTTTTTGGGATTGTTAACTACTATAGGTTTGTGGTAGACTTTTATATGATAGCACAATTGCTGACTAACTTACCAAATAAGTCTTCATGTTTTTAGTAGATTGAGAAGTGTGGTGAAGATTTCAAGCAGTTGAAGAAGTTTTTAACTTTATCCCTGGTACTCACATTGTTGAGTGGGTCTGACCATTTTGAAGTATACAATGATGCTTCCAATCATGGCTTGGGCTATGTGCTGATGTAACACGCAAAAGTAGTGGCATATGCTTCTCAACAACTTAAGTAGCATGAAAAGAACGATCTAACACACAACTTAGAGCATGTCATAGTAGTGTATTCCCTTAAGATTTAGAGGCACTATCTTTATATTGTTCATTATAATTTCTACACTAACCATAAGAGCCTCAAGTACAAATTTACATAGTGGGAGTTGGATCTGATGCAACATTAATGGTTGGATTTGGTCAAGGATTACAACTTGGAATTAACATACCATAAGGGTAAGGCTAATGTGGTGGTAGATGTGCTTAGCCAGAAGACATCTCATTCCTTATACACTATTAGGTTATCAGATCACCTATGTTGAGAGTTCAGAAAGTTGGATATTGAGCTTATCATGCTGGTAGTCTAGAGGGAAGAATGAGTTCACTTACCATTACCCCTTCAATCTTTGAGGAAATATGAGCTAGTCAACTTGGCATTTTTAAGCTTAGTAAGATCTAAACTAGTATTATAGAAATTAGAGCTAAAGGATTTAAGATCCACAA
Organism: Tamarix austromongolica; assembly: GCA_039764185.1. Lineage (NCBI taxonomy): Eukaryota > Viridiplantae > Streptophyta > Magnoliopsida > Caryophyllales > Tamaricaceae > Tamarix > Tamarix austromongolica. Next base: position 47,398,068 of record CM077816.1, on the reverse strand, counting down.
GGACAATGTCAAATATTGATGTAGATGGTGTGTAACACAGGATTGTGTTGAGCTTAAGAGGAGGATCCTTAAAGGACATTTTACTCCTTATTCTATCCATCCTAGAGGTGACAAGTTTTATAAGGATTAAAAAATGGTATATTAGTGGACCTGTATGAAGCAGGAAGTGGCAGAGTTTGTTGCCCAATGTTTGAATTGTCAGAAGGTTAACATTGAACACAAGAGATTCTCGAGTGAAATTGAGATAACACATCTATGGACTTTGTGGTAGATCTTTTAAGACTGGTGGTGGATTTAGTTCTATCTAGGTTATTGTGGGTAGTCTAACTAAGTCGATATTGTTCATACTAATGAAGACGACAACACTTATAGGAAACACATTATGAGACTACATTGAGTCCCTAGAGATATTGTGTTAGATTGAGACTCCCGATTCTTATAACACTTTTGGAAAATTTTACAAGCTGCTTTTGGGACCCAGCTAAGGTTTAGTACTACTTTTCACCAAGCTAAAATGTTTAGAAAGAGAAGACCATAGAAGATATGCTTCGGGCATGTGCGTTGGATTTTAGTGGCAGTGGGGAAGATCACTTGGACTTAATCGAGTTCTCCTCCAATAATAATTACCATGCTAGTATCAAGATGGCACCTTTTGAGGCCTTGTATTGGAGGAAATGTCGTATTCCTTCGTGTAGGAATGATACCAGTGAGAAGTTTGTGTTGGGACCCAAGATGATATAGGAGATGATAAGGCACATCTAACTAATTCAAGACTGAATAAGAGTAACCTAGGATTAATAGAATTTCTACATAGATTTGAGATGACTAATTGATTGTTATGAGGTGGGTGATTGATTCCTTTTGAGGGTCTCTCCCACCAAGTGAGTCATGAGATTTGGTAGAAATGGTAAGCTTAGTCCAAGTTACATTAGATTGTATATATTATGGATTTTATTAGCAAGGTTTCCTATCATTTAGCCCTACCAATGGAATCTTCATGTGTGCGCCATGTCTTTCACATATCTTGTTTGAGGAAATACTTAGTGGATCCTTATCATGTTATTTAACTAATGTCGCCAGAGCTTGATGAATCCTTAACTTATAAAGAGTGACCAGCAATCATTCTGGATATGAAGATGAGAGAGACGTGTATGAAGAATGTTCTACTATTAAAGGTCATTTGGTCATGTCATGGTATTAAGGAGGCACATGAGATGTTGAGGAAGAGATTTGAGCTAATTACCTAGAGTTATTTTCTTAGCAGAGTGTAGTCCTTTTCTTTAAAGGGATAGTAACCATTTTGCTTGGATGTATTTATCCTAACGTGTGACTTGTTATGTGTTAAATGATGTGATTGGAGTGTTCATAAGCTTCAGAAACGAAACCACTTTACGAGGGTAGTGTGGTAATACCCCATATTTTTAAAATCTTTTGAATAAGAAATTATGTCATTTGTTGATTTTTGATTTTGATTTGGAACATTGATTGGGTTTAAGGTAAATTTGGATTTGAAATGAGGTTGTTAAAAAAATTAATCAAGTTTTCAAGTGGATTGATCGATGGGTTCTATGAACTGTTCGATTGGTTCATCATTTCAGCTAAATGGATTTTACTTAACTAAACTGATCGACTAGTTGAGGAACTAGTCGTTTGGTCTGTAGAATAGTTAAATAGTAAGCCAAACTAATCAAATGGATTATTGAGCTATGACTATTTTCTAAACTCAAAATTTTGAGAATTTTTTTTAACTAAAATGGAACCTTGATAACACATTCCAAATTGTTCCTAAAAGATTCTTAACCTTTCTCATGATACATTTCGCCCAAAATACTGTCTTAGATTGATCTAGGGAGTTGACGTAGATAATTATGGGTAGGGGGAGATTACCTTAGCTTTTTATCCTTATAACTCTCTCCTCTACACAAGTTTAGGATTATTGCTTTGATTTCATACTTCATTCTACTTAGTTGGGTGATTTCTTCCATATTGACCTTCCATTTTCCTTCTTATGCTTTGCATTTCTAGACTAATTGACTTGCACTTCTTGAGAATCACCATTTGATCTTTGGAGGATAGGTTAGCATGTCTTGGACAAAATATGTCCTTCCAAGTCAAATTTAAAGATAAGAATTAAGGTTTTTGATCTATACCTAATCACACTTGTGATTTACATCGATTTATTGGTTGTAAATAGACCTAATCGCCCCCTCTATTCACCTTTCTTTCAGCCACTAAAATACTTTAGCTCTCTATAATTCACCTTCTACTTATCCACTTTGAGCTTTGCTCTACTTATCCTTTCTCTAACTCTCTATTGTTTTAATTATTAATCAAGGAATAGTTAGATTTAGGAAAAGCTAAGTGGTTTGGTAGAATCATCCTCTATTTTCCCATTGGGTGTAGTATGGATGTTTCCCCCTTTTTATTTCTAGTTAGGATTTGAAAAAAAAATATTTAATATTTATAATTTAAATATGTTCTTTTTAATGTGTTGAAAGTTAAGGATTTCCTTAGGTTGAATTTTCTTATTTGAGGAAAGCTTTGCTTGCAGCAAGTAAGCCATTCGTACTTCTGAAATGTGGTGTGATAAATCTTGCATGTTTTGAAACCCTTAAGGTTTGATGTTATATGTTGGTATGACTATATAGCTTTTCTAAATTGGTATCAAATGGTTACACCGTGCATCTAGGGAGAAAAGCATTAATTTTTGAGGAAAAATTAGGTTAGGATGATTAATGGTGAAATATACAAATATGTTATATGGTGTGATACAATGTTTTAATTTTGTATGATAAAGTATTGTAAGCATGATCTATATGAAAATGCCTATTTTGGGTTGTTGGAGGGTAAACCGATCAACTGGTTAGGTCTATCATATCAACTGATTCCTAGAATAGTTGAGTGGTTAACCCAATTCATTAACTAGTAGGTTTATAAGGACCTTATTGCTTTCTACTTAAACCCATTGACTAGTTGGGAAGAATTGATGGACTGGTTCATGAATTGTCGACTAGTTTTCCCAAACCAGTTGATTAGTTTATGGAAAGCTTAGGTTTGGTTAAGCCAAATCAATCAACTGGTAGGCCCAATAAAATCAAATGCTTGATATAACCGCTAGACTTGTTGGGCTAAACAGATTGACTAGCTTGATTGTTTTGTGTGATTTTTTTTCTCAGCTTGGATATTCTTTGATTATACATGGGTGTGTTATATGACTATTTAATGGATAAAATACATATGCTACCATGGATCAATGACCTAATGAATGGATTAAATTGACCATGATTTATGACATATTCAGTGAGTGTTATAAAGACCTTAATAGGTAAACCACAAATGAAATGTGATGGTTTTGAGAAAAGGGTGATTAAATGTGGATTATGATTTGGATGGAATAATATAATGGATATGGGTAATATTGAACAAGCATAAATCGAAATCCCACACATGTTTGAGGATGGGAAAGATTAATATGGAAGAAATATGCAAATGTCTTGCTTACTTATTGTATGGGCTTCATGTGATCATCTAACCTCAAGAATAATATACTAATATCGTAAAGTGAAGGGCAATCAAGTTATGTATGGGTTTAGGTTACCTAATCCTTGATTAGCTAATAGGGGTTAGTGTGCATTTGGGTGTTTATTGGTGCTTTTGAGCTTTGCCTTCAGCTGGGATCCTAGTAGATCCTGGTGCCTTACCTACTCTAGACACCACTAATATATTAGGGGGTATCAATACTAAAAGGTTTGGTTATCTAGATGGTTGGCTTTGGCCTAGACTTATGTTTATTTTTGTTGGCTTTGGCTTGGATTTATGTCTATTATGGTTGGCTTCGGCTTGGACTTGTGTCTATTTATGTTGTTAGCTTTGGCTTAAAATTTATGTCTCTAAGTTTGGATAGGTTTCCATGGTATGTGAGACTATACGATAGTGCATAGTCCATAACTTGATGATGATAATAATGATAAAAAGTTGGAATGAATACTTAGATAGTAATTGGAATGAAAATTTGGATAATGATTTGAATGAGTAATTGGATAATGATTATAATGAATGACTAGATGATAACTTGGACAAGTATATGGATATGAAATGGATTAAGTACTTAGAAGAGAATAAAATAAGGATGTGGTAGAATTAGAACATAAAATAAATGAAACAAAACATAGAAATAATGAATATAAAGGAATAACCTAATAGGCTAAGCAAGTTGGAAAATAAACTCTTGTGTTCATTTGGATAACATGCTTAGTATTTGTATGTGGCTATCTATGGTATTGTACTATAAGGCCAAGCATGATCTGAACTTCCTAATTTGTGCATGGTAGAAATCATAATGCATTACATGATCACGATAGAGTATATACACTTAATTATGTGGCATTGTTATTGATAAGTGTGACTTTTACATCTTATTCCTAAGGTTTATAAGAGTTTTTACCTTTAATTTCAGTCAGAATTCTCCCTTTTTGTTCTTGTTACTGCCTTTGTGTTGTGAAAATTGCAGGGTCTCAAGAAACAAAAATAATCATGAAGGATGAAGAACAAGAATAACCTTAAAGGGAGAAGAAAGGAGAAAAAAAGGAGCAAAGAGGAGCAAAAGTTAAAGTGGAAAAAGAAAGAATGCATATTTAAAGTATATGGGCCTGAAAGAAGTGAAATTTAGACCAATAAAAGGTCTTAATTTGGAGAATCTTTCAACATCAAAGTTTTAGATATTTTTAATAGCTTTCCAACGCATCCAAAATCAGCTTAATCGGAGTTAAGATGAAAACGTTATGGTCAAAATACGAATTATGGTCAAAGCTGACACGGGAAGCCCATCGTTGCGGAAACCCTAGCGATCCACGAGGCGGTAGTGTAAAAAACTCTTATTCTAATAGCTCGAGGAGCCTCCACTCCCTCTCTTTTCTCTCTTCTCTATCCTCTTCCCCAATTCATCAAGATCTCTCTTGTAAATTAGAGACGGAGATTCAAGAAGTTAATTTTTGCAAGAATTTGTGAACATCAAGGGTATTATCTAATGATATTTTCTTTATCTATGGAATCTCTTATTGTTTTTAATATTCTTGCTATGAATTTGATGGGCTAGATCTTGTGCTAAGGTGAAGGGGAATTTTCCCCGATCCTAATGTGTTGAATTATTGCATCCTTTTTTATTCAAATCATAATGTATGCGTTGTGTTATTGATTGATTGTCGAATTTTTGAACCACGGCCGGGTTCTGATTTTCGGTGTGGGAAATACCGGTGAGATCGAGAGATAATCCAGTATTAGACCCAATAGCACAACGGGAGATTAAATTGTAGGTCGAGAGACGATCGATTTGACCTCTTCAACAATAAAGGAGGAAACTTTATAGACTTTAATGCATTACATTCTATTAGACTCTAAGCTAGAGATAGTTAGGGCCATAGATATGTAATAGGGTGGTTGTGGCTTGAGAAAGCACAACACTTTCTATCCTTGTTGGCATGATTGATTATGATTGCTGAATTATTTTGTGATGTGATCTTCAATTACATGTGAGGATCGGGGGCGATGAACCGGAACCTTAGCTCTTCTATTTATTTGAGTGACTTGAGTGCTATTTTCCTTTCTTTTTAGCTTATTTAGTTATTTTAGCTTACAATTTATTATTTCATATCATCTCATAGTTTAGACATAGTTAAGTTCTATCATTGTCCTAGTGGTCATTCACCAATCCTTGTGGGATCGACCTTGACTACTACTCTGACCCCGTGCACTTGCGGGTAGGAACGTGTCAAGTTTTTGGCGCCGTTGCCGGGGATTGGCAGCGAGTGACATTAGGACTCAAAGAATTTATTGTGATCTAGACATTTTTTTTTATCTTTTTACATTCTTTTTGTTGTGGTTGACTAATCTTGGGTGTAAGAGTTCTTGATTTAGTGCAGGTGCATTAGTGCATGACCCGCGCTAGTGGAGGTGATCTAGTGCCACTTGATCTCGAGATTGAGAAGACCATCTCACATTTACGCAGGTCACACACCACAAATATTGAAATGGAAACCAATACTCCACCCCATGATGGACAAATCCCACCACAAGAGCACATCTTACTCCAAGAACAAGCTCCTATCCAAGAGCAAGCTCCCATTCCTAGGTCACTTCGGGACTATGCTACACCAAGCCTTGATGGCTCAACCTCAAGCATACGAAGACCGGCCGTACAAGCTAATAATTTTGAGATCAAGCCTGCCATTATCCAGATGCTACAAACATCAGTTCAATTTGGAGGTAACCTTATTGAAGATCCCCACTCCCATATTGCTAACTTTGTAGAAATCTGTGACACTTTTAAGCTAAATGGTGTTTCTAATGATGCAATTAGGCTTAGATTGTTCCCTTTTTCGTTACGTGATAAGGCTAAGAGTTGGTTACACTCATTAGCCCCAGGGTCTATTACTACTTGGGACGATTTGATGAAGTCTTTCCTTTCTAGATATTTTCCACCATCAAAAACTGCAAAATTACGAAATGACATCACTACCTTTATGCAAAATGACCTTGAATCGCTTTATGATGCATGGGAAAGGTTTAAGGATTTGCTTAGGAAGTGTCCACATCATGGCCTGCCTATGTGGCTTCAAATGCAAACTTTTTATAATGGTATCTCTACTACTAACCGTTCTATGATAGATGCAGCTGCAGGAGGTACCATTATGAACAAGACTCCAGAGCAGGTTTATGAGTTCATTGAGGAGCTAGCTTCGAATTCCCATCAATGGCACTCCGAACGTTCCCCGATACAAAGGACTCCAGGAATTCACTCTTTAGATTCCATCACGGCATTAGAGGCTAAGATTGATTTGCTTGCTAAAAAATTTGACAAAATTGGTAGTACTTCTTGTATGCAGGTACAAGCTAATGCACCTATGTGTGAGTTATGTGCTGGATCACACTTAAGCACAGAATGTCAAGTTGGGAATCCCTTCCAACAATCTTATGATCAAGTGAACTACATGGGAAATAGTTATGGGAGACCGAACAATCCCTACTCCAATGTGTACAATCCTGGATGGAAAAACCATCCAAACTTTAGTTGGAGAAATGAAGTTCCTACAAAGCCTCCGGGATTCACACAACAACAACCAACACCTCCAGCTCCTTTACCGCCCCAACAACCTCAATCTTCTTCCCTTGAAGAGATGATGTCCAAGTTCATCACTCGCACCGAGAGCACCCTTCAAAAACATGATGCTCAAATTCAAGCTCATCTTCAGAAACAAGAAGCCCGCCTCCAAAATCAGGATGCATCCATCAAGAACCTAGAGGCACATATTGGACAACTTGCTAATGCCATTTCAGCGAGAGCACCTAACACTTTGCCTAGTAATACAATCATCAACCCCAAAGAGCAAATTAATGCAATAGCCTTGAGGAGTGGGAAACCACTACTTGAACCATACCCTCAAGAACCCAAGGAAGATAAAGAAAAAGCTCCTGAAGAGAAAGTGCCTGAATCACAACCTGAGACAATCCACACTTCACCTCAAGAGGTAAATGCATATGTTCCTCCTCCTCCGTTTCCAGGTAGGATTGTACAACGCAAGTTAGATGCTCAATTTGTAAAATTTCTTGATATACTTAAGAAAGTGCACATTAACTTGCCGTTGCTTGACATTGTGAGACAGATGCCCAGTTATGGGAAGTTTCTAAAGGACATAATCACTCACAAGAGGAAACTGGATGATTTTGAAACAGTAAGTTTGAATGAGGAATGCTCTGCAATCTTGCAGAACAAACTTCCTCCTAAGCTTAAGGATCCAGGAAGTTTCACTATCCCATGTGTAATTGGGGATTTAAAATTCGAGAAGGTATTATGTGATCTTGGTGCTAGCATTAATTTGATGCCCTTCTCTGTTTTCAAGCGTCTAGGTCTAGGGGAACCAAAACCCACCAATATGTCCCTTCAGTTGGCTGATCGATCTATCAAATATCCGAGGGGAATTATTGAAGATGTTTTAGTTAAAGTGGACAAATTTATCTTCCCTGTTGACTTTGTTGTGCTAGATATGGAGGAAGACCACAAAGTTCCCCTAATTCTTGGTAGGCCTTTCTTAGCAACAGGACGTACTCTTATAGATGTCCAAGAGGGTAAGCTCATTCTTCGTTTCCAAGGCGAATAAGTCACTTTTAATGTATTTAAGAGCATGAAATACCCCTTAGATGATAACACTTGCTATTGTATTGATATCTTAGATAATGTAATTGATGATTGTTTTCAAGCAAGTGTTGTGCAGGATCCCCTGGAAAGGTGTTTGGTTCAACAAAGAGAGTGGGAGAATGAAGAGAAAGAAGAAGAGGTTGTCCGGTACTTGAATGCACATCCACCATATGGTCGTCACACTATGGTCCCCTTACAAGGGCTAGAGAGGGCCCAGATTCCAAAATTGAAGTCATCTATTGAGGAACCTCCCACACTAGAGCTTAAGCCACTACCTCAGCATTTGAAATATGCATTTCTTGGTCATAATGATACACTTCCCATCATTATTTCTTCATCTTTGACTAATTTGCAGGAAGAAAAATTGATGAGAGTGCTTAAGGAACGACAGAAGGCTTTCGGATGGACCATTGCTGATATTAGAGGGATTAGCCCTTCCATGTGCATGCACAAAATTCTCATGGAAGACAACCACAAGAAAGTGATCCAACCTCAAAGGCGATTGAACCCAACAATGCAAGAGGTGGTAAAGAAGGAGGTAATTAAGCTATTAGATGCAGGTATGATCTATCCAATCTCTGATAGCTCTTGGGTTAGTTCTGTCCAAGTGGTTCCCAAGAAAGGGGGAATCACGGTAGTCAAGAATGATAATAACGAATTGGTGCCTACTAGAACTGTTACAGGTTGGCGTGTCTGCATTGATTTTAGAAAGTTGAATGATGCCACTAGAAAAGACCACTTCCCCCTTCCCTTCATTGACCAAATGCTTGAACACTTGGCGGGGCATGACTATTATTGCTTTCTTGATGGGTATTCTGGTTATATGCAAATACCTATTTCCCCTGAGGACCAAGAGAAGACAACCTTTACTTGTCCTTATGGCACCTTCGCATATAGACGGATGCCATTTGGTCTTTGTAATGCCCCCGCCACTTTTCAAAGATGTATGATGGCTTTATTTCATGGCCCATGTTAAGTATGATTTCTATGCTATGATAAAATCTTGTATTCTTGGTACTTCCTTTGATGAAGTAAATTGGCTTACTTAATACATAGTGTACCGATAAACCAATTTTCTTGGTCACTTGCTCATTCCTATGAGTAGAGTGCCATGTGTAAGTTTTAGGGGATGGCTTACTTTAGAGCATGGATGTATAAAAGGTTTTTATGTAGTATGTGAAATTCCATTGTTTTAGGGCCACACCCTAAATTGTTTTCTACCAAATTAGTCTTGTATTTTTAGTTAAACATTATCCCTAAATTTGACTACGTTAGGGACTGTCAAGGTCCTATGGTATAAATTCTTTTTAAAATATTTATGTAACTTTTTCTTGTGCACTCTAATTTAATTTAGTTGGTTTGGTTTTTTAGCCTTGTATCTAATATAGGATAGGTGGATGATGTCTATCTTGTGTTAGGTATGGCTGCAACACCCCTTTTTTCCTAAGTGTGTTTAGTATTTACTATTTCTGCACCATTTTAAAATGATATGTTTTGGTATTGAAAAATAGGGGTGTTACATATTCAATGAAAAGTTAAAGGAGTTTTTGAGTGAAGAGAAAGTAAGGGTTGAGAAGGAATAAGAAGTTGATGAGTGTGGGAAGCCTAGTGATAATGATAAGGAAAATGGAAAGGACTTGTTATTAATGCTGAGATCCTTTTATGATTTGATGGTTAGAGTTTTTAGATCGTATGATGTTACCGAAAATCTACTTCCTAATATATTTTTAATTGTAATTGTCATATAGATAATTATCATAATGGCACTATCTATATATTGATTCTTATGGATAAAAAATGAACGAAAAGTGTGACAAATATTGGGATAATCCAGAAAAAAATTAATGTTGTGATATTTATTTTAGACATTCTTGATCGTTGAAATAAGTTTTAGTTTAATAACTTTGAGATTGGATAAAGGTATGGTATTATTGCTAAAAATGCAGAGAGAGTCATGAATACATTGTTTGATGAGTATAAAATCAGTACAATGATGAATCTGTAAGGACGTTGTAGTGATGTTTCAAATAGAAGTCAATTTGGATATAATGGTAAGGAAAAACATCCTATGGATGACTCACCAAGACTCATTTTCTATAAAGAAATGGCCACCAGAACAAGGGATGATAGATCAAAGCTTGATAGGTATACCATTGATAATTATGAGCCCTACCTTCCAAGCTTTGATATTTTGCATTGGTGAAAAGGGATTTGCAACAAGTATCTTATCCTTTATTTAGTAACACGAGATATATTATATATTCACATAACTAGTGTGACATCCGAATATTCTTATTTTACTAGTGGATGAGTTATTGATGCTTTTAAGAGTTATTTATCTCCTAAGATTTCAAAGGCCCTTATTTTTATATAAGATTGGGTTCTTATGCCCTAAACTTTAAAGAACATTGAGGATTAGTAGGATACAATTAAAATTTTGAAAAATGGTATGCCATTGTATATTTCAAACTAATATCTTTGTTTTATGGTTAAACTAACATTTTAATTTCTAAACTATGATATTATGATTGTGCAGATGTTGTAGGAATTAAATTATCTCCTCCAACAATTGATTTCTAATGGATTATGGATTGTGTTGTGCTAGATCATTTTTTTATGATGTACATTTTGATGCTGAATCATCTAACATAGCGAAAGAGTTCGTATACTTGAAGATGGAACCCATCATTCTTGAAACCCATCCCCAAAATCCTAATTCTACTGACATCTAGTAATTCTCGCTTGTATTTCACATGTTTGAAAGAAGGAAAATTCACCCAAAAAATATATCATAAAAGAAGAAAAAATAAGGCAAGGAAATATATAAGTAACATAGAAGACAAAGCTACTATCCAAAGCTTGGTTGCATAGTTCATACATTTATATGGCTAAGGTTTTATTTAGCTTTGTTATTTTATATAAACTTTGTATATAATTATCTTTTAATTGTTGGAAATATTTTAAATGTATTAGTACGAGTGTTGTAGGGGAGTATAAGGGTTGTTTATATTAGTTCCAACTTTTACTAATTAGTATAGACCCAACTAATGTTGGAAAATTAGTAATTATTAATGTTCAAACACTAATATAAGTTGTTCTTACCAACTAAATTGTGTTGGCAATGGCTGGTTGAGTTCAATGTTAATAGCTATATTAGTTAGGATTATTATTGTTTAGTTAGTTAAAGTTTTAACACACAACAACCATGTATATATACCTAAATGCCATCCAGTGTATATGATAAGCTAAGATTGAATGTTAATGCATAATTTTTAAATTCTTTCTTCCTCTCCAAATGAGTAAGTGCTTGAGAGTTGAGGATATCCTAATTAGAAAATTGTTTGTTTTCTCCTTAGAGTCATTTAAGACTTGTTGAAGATAGATGTCAACATCAAAGTGCGAATGATACCAATTTAGTCAAATCAAGACATACTAAGATATTACTTTGAGGAAGAGGAATGACTTTACCTTGTGAATGTTTGATTTTATTATCAACATCCACATCATTGTCACATAAAAGACAGGATGTATTTTCTCTTTTGAATCTCTAAATATGAAAGCTAGCTTCTCCCTCAACATTAGAGATAATCCATGACTCTAATTAATCATCACAACTAGATTCTTGATTGATTTTCTTGATTGTGTGTAATAGGTTCTTAATGGCATCAGCTGCGATTTTTTTGCACCATTTATTTCCAAATTTGAGGAATTTTTTGAGAATAATGGTTTTGTCATATTTGACATTAAATACGTTAGATGGTTTGTAAAATACTAACCAAAACTTGCATAGATATATGTTGGGTATCATTTGAGTTGATTAGGTATGTTTAAACATTTTGGGTGGTGTTTTTTTAAATCATATTTGGCATGTATGTCTCGACTTTGGTTTGTTCACATTTATTTAGCACTCTCATTTTTAACTACTAAAAAAATTTTGTTTAAAACAATGGGGAAGTTGAAAATACATCTAGGAAAAATGAAGTATTACCGCCGTACCTAACACATGATAAAAGTTTGCCGCCTACCCAATATCAAAGACAAGGTTAAGACCAATGAACCAATTTACAAAACAACATAGTACATTTGTATAATTTATACAAACACTATGAGAGATTATTTACGTCAAAGGACCTTAACGGACGCCGAACAAATCATTACACAAATATGAGTAGGTAAAATTATGGGACTACATTAAAATGAGATTAGGGTGTGACCCCAAAACCAAAACCACAGTCTTCCATGGACCCCATAAGATGTTTGGATTTCCACATTCTGAAGACCTGAATCTAAAATAAGGTGCACTTTCTACTGACCATCCCCCAAAACGTGCACCTAGCCCTCTGCTCTTCAAAATGAGCAAGTGACCGAGCAATGGGGCATATTAGTACGCTCCATACTGAGTAAGCCAATTTACTCCCTCAATGGAAGATATATGCAAATTATATCATACATGTATATAATATTTAACATGCATCATGATAATGTCATTTATGTAAATGTAGGAATACAATGGAACATACTATCATGCATGACTCAGCCATCACAGAATATATCATGCTTGATTTCATATTATCATTACATAGATACTCACACATGTACCAAATAGCTTAATCTAGGCAGCCACTAGGGATTATTTCCAATTAATAAATCCTTTCGATTATACCATTTTCTTATTCATATCGTACACAAGTAAATCATCCAACCAATAGTTCAATCAGTAGCAAGTTAGTCATTTAATCCATTAACCAAGTATACAAACCGACCTTATCCTTTTTTCTCATCCATCCATATCAAATTATTCATATTTACTTATTCATTATCCAAATATTTATCATTTAACTACTTGTTATCCATATTTTATTATTATCAAGCGATGGATTGTATATTACTCCATGGTCAAATACCATGGAATCCTATCCAAATAAGGGACATAAAGTCCTGGCCAAAGTCAAACACTAAAGTAGACATAAGTTTAGGCCGAAGCCAACCAATATTGATATAAGTCTAGAATAAATCCAACCACTGAGGTAACTAGACCCTTTGGTATCAATACTCCCTAGTACATCATCTATGTCTAGAGTAGGTAAAGTAATGTGCCACTCATGATCCCACCTGAAGGCACTAATAAATGCTTGAAGGTAGACTAACCCTCAGTAGCTAATTAGTAAGCGGTAGCCTAAAACCATACACAAATCAATTTTATTTTACTTTACATGATTAGTATCTTATTCACAAGGATAAGTGATGACGCAAGACCGATACAAAAGCAAACAAAAAATTTTTCATGTCTATTCCATATCAATCATTTTCTTCCCATTTTTCAACTATATGGGGTTTCCATTTACCCTTTTCCAATATTATTCATGCCCATCATAATATTTTATTCAAGCTCATGATGTGATTAGTTGCTATTTTCTAAAGGACCTTCATAATTCGTAAGTAGAATTACCTATTTAGCCCTAACAATGCTCATAGAGTAGGTCATACATTATGATCCATTTAGTTACTTTACTGGGCCATTAATCAATTATAAAATTTGTATTTTATCCTATTAATAAATAAAAGATAGTCTCAACCATACCCTTAAAGAATAATCAAACCAAAAGAAAACAAACCACCTAAACTAGTAAAAAAAGTCTATTAGTATGGCCCAACCAATCAATTGATTTGGGTCAACTAGTCGAACGATTTGACTTAACCAGACCATAATTTTCTTGAAATTAGTCAATTGATTTGGAATAAATAATCCACTATTCATAGACCAATTGATCAGTTCTACCAAACCAGTATATTGATTTAAGTAGAAAATAAGACCAAGGTCTATGTAGGGTTGCCAGTTGATGGGTTGAGTCAACTAGTTGACTATTTTAGGAACATATCGATCAATTTAACCTAATCGATCAATGAATTTGGCCTATAATAGCATCAAATCATTATTTTCATGTAGATTCATAATTATAAATCATCCTAAACCACATTAGAACATGTATCAACATTGTCTAACATATTTTTAATAGAATTAACTTGCATATCTCAACATTAAATCAACATATCATATTATTACCATTAGAAAACAATAGAAATTACCATTTTAATTTGATTTAAATGGACGAGTTTCACCCAAGATATATTACACTATTCTCTAGAGCTCAAATGGTATTTTTGAAGAATGTAGGTTAATTAAGCTAGAATTAAAATTCACAAGATATGTAATGGAATATTAGTGTGTAATAAATCTTCCAACTCCTAAGAATTATGCCTGAGATTGAAGTATTGATCTCAAAAATGTTTCAAGAGAGAGGTGGAAGAAGATAAGGCTGAGATCATCTCTCCCCCTCAATTATCCCAATCAACCTCTAAATCGATCTAAGTTAATATTTTAGGCTAAATGCATAGTGAAAATGGTTAAGAATCTCTAAGGAAAATTTTGGCATAGATTAGTAAGGTTCCATTTTAGTATAAGAAATTTTTATAAAATCGAGTTAAAAAATATGCCCAGCTTGACAAACTAGTTTATCAGTTTGGACCTACTAAGTGAATGTTCTACCAACCAGTCAATCTATTCTCCCAATCAGTCAAGTAGTTTAGTCAAGAAAACCATTTAATGAAATGAAAAACTAGTTAAGTAGCTCATGGAACCAATCGATTGGTTCGTCTGAAAACTTAATAGGCTACATTTTTCAACCTTATTCCAAACCAAACATAATCATAACATTAAATCCAAAACCAAATTCCCAAAAATTGGCATAATTCTCATTCAAAATTTTTTAAAATGTGGGGGATTACAATTTATGTGTACTAATTATGTGATTAGTTACTTACTGATTGTAATTCATTATAATATGTGAAACCGGATATACATTGCACAAACATTGTAAAATCACCTTTGTTATGCCATGACCTATGAATGTTGGTTTGTGTCTCAAATTTGTTTCTTCTTAGAAATATTTTTGTGCAATAATTTGTGTGGCATAGTTTAAATATAATTGCATATGATTACAGGAAGATTAAGTCACCAATATTGTTTTGAACTCTTGCATGAAATAATATAGAAAACATTTGTGGTTATTGATGTATTGCACCAAATAGGCTAAAATTAGTTTTGTTGGTTTCTATCTTAAGAACCTAACAAGAAATATATTTGTTGTGAAATATACCTCATTATTGTGATACATTTTCTTGGTTAAACTTGTTTAAATCTAAAATAACACCAAGAATATACTTAAACTTAAAGAAATAGGAAGTGTTTGGCTTGTATTGTAAACCTTAAGTGCACTAATTTTTTGTTGAGTTGTGTCGTGTGTGTGGTCGATAACAAATGGAGGAGGATAAAAAATTTCAAGTCTCTTTTTAGGCCATCTAGAAACTTCCAAAAAACGTAGATGCTACCAATGTTCAACTAAAACAACTTCCTATAATGGAAACCTAATTACAATGAATGGAGTCCAATTTACCGAGTAATATTTGGTCTAAAATGTGCAAGAACAAGGAGATTATCCTAGAGACCAAATTGAGAGTTTAGTGAATGAACCTTCTCCATCCAAAGGAATATATTTAAATTCACATGTGGAATGTAAAGAAGAATCATAAGGAATTAGAAGCCATCAAGCATTCTGTGATCACCAATTAAAACATCATCATCGAGAAGACAAAGGTACAAAACTTGATCTTCCTTATTTTGATGGTAAACTTGATGTTGAATTATTACATGAGTGTTTTACTTGAAGTAGAGGCTATATTTGTGTTCAAAGATTATCATGATGAGAAAAAATGTAACCTATCTACTCTTAAGTTGAAGAAGTTTTCTAGAATATAGTATGATAACTTGAAAAGGGCTAGAGAAAGAGATGGAAACTTGAAAATCAAGTATTGGGATAAGTTTAAGAAATAGTTAAGAAAGTAATTTTTATCGAAGGGGTATGAGCAAGACAATTATGTCAATTTAAATACTCTTAGGTAAGGAATTCTATGTGTTAAAGAATATTTTAGAGAGTTTGAGAAATTAGCACTTATATGTAATATTCATGAGAAAAAGGAATACAAATGTGCGAGATTTCTAAAAGGCCTTAATATGATGATTAGAGATATGGTTGAAACTTTCCTACATAACTCTATTAATGACATGATTAAGCTATCTTTGATATTTGAAAATAAAATTAATTCCACTAAGCCTCATGCCAAGTAAATTACTTCTTCTACAAAGTACTACTTGAATGCACAAGCTAAAAGGTGTGGACCAAGTATCTCATGTTCTAAAAATGTTATAGAATAACATGGCCTTAAAGAATCCAAACCAAATTATAATTAACAAGATTATGAACAATTGAGAATTGAATCACAGAAAAGAATAATTGAAGAAAAAGTAAAGATCTTTATTTATGCTCTTGTCTAAATATAAGATGATTAAACTAATCAATCAATCAATTACACAAATCTAATATCCTCTTTTAATGGAGAATTCTATGGAGAAGGAGAAAAAGTTGGGTCACACAACTCTAATGGAAAGGGTTTCATATGTATACTTTTATAGAAGAAAAAAATCCTACGAGATAAAACAACGTGTTTCAGAAATAATAAAAAAAAATGGTCTGTGTTTAAGAAATATGAGACCCCCATGTTTATTTATTTACTCTTGAATTTTGTTAAAAACACATCAAAGGTTTCTCTCAGAAACATGGACCTTGTTTATTGACACGGTAACCTCAGATTTCTCATAAAAATCTCTATACTATACTAAACTTCTCCAACACCTATATGAGCCAACACAATATTATGTGGTGCTCAAATAACTAGTCAAAATTCACAATTCTCCACCATGATGCAGTATTATTAACACATGACATGTAAATACCTCTACAAAAAATATTATCCCAACAAAGGGCCTCACGATCTATAAACACCAACAAAGTCCGAGAAATAGTCAAACTTACCCATGATTAGTGGCTTTATTAGCATATCAATTGAATTATATAAAGTACCCACTTTTTCTATCACAACTTTGCTTGTAAAAATAGTACTCCAGATAAAGTGATACATGATATCAATGTGCTTCATTTAACGATAAAAAGAATTTTTATTCTTCATTAAATAGATAGCACTTTATCTATCACCAAGAAAAAATAGAGCACCATGATCAAACCCTAACTCTTATACTAAACCACCAAGCCATAAGGATTCTTAGAAAGCCTCTAACATAGCCATATACTCTACCTCAGTAGTGGATAAACCAATCATCTCCTGTAAGAAAAACCTCCAAATAATAACTAAATAACCAAGATAGAAAACATATCCATCAAAGGATCTCCTTTCATTAAGGTCTCCACCATAATTAGAGTTCACGAACCCAGTCAGCAAATCAATTGATGTACTACCTTGAATATGTATGACCCTAATTTAGAATTTTTATCCTTTTATCCAAACATTTTAATCTTTAAATTTTTATTTAATTATTTTTATTAACCTTTAACCCACAAATCTAGATGAATTATTTAATAAAGTAATATATTTATTTTATCTTACTATTTTTATTTCAATAAACCCAAAACCCATACTTTTATTGGATTTATTTTTCTTAATTTAATACCCTAATTATTGGATAAACTAATATAATATTATCCTAAAAACCTAAATTTGATCTAATTTTAATTCTAACCCTAAATCTATTTTCTTTTCATTTTCTTCCATTTCCCTTTTTTTTATTTTCCTTTCTTTTTCTCTTCTTTCCTGAGCTAGCCACATTCACCTTCTTTTCCTTCTTCCTACACCTACCTAACGCCCCCATGTTGTCTTTATTCTTCTTTTCGCATGGGCACAACTTTTCTCTCCTCTTCTTTCCATCCCTCACACCTAGCAGCCTAACTCATCTCCCCTTCTTCTTCTTCCTCACCCAATCTGCTTGTGCTTTCCCAAACATGCCCTATCTAGTGAGCCTCTTCCATGCCTACATGCACCCCAAAATGCCTCCATTTTCATTCCCAGCCTAGGCATCCATTATTTCTCTCCCTCGCGTGCCATCTCTTTCATTTCAATTCTAACCCTTGTAATTCCTTTCCTCCTGGTCTGCATCCCCCTTACATCCTTCTACCTACCATCTCGTTGACCCTACACCACTTTATCCTACTAGGCCCTTTTCCTACCACTCCTATCTATCATATCGCATGCCTAAGCCCTACCTCCATCCTCCTCTTCCTCCTCCTTTCATTCCTTCTTTATTATTCCCCTACCTTTACTTTCTTCCCTCATAACCAACCTCCTCTCCCTCTACATTTTTAGCCTAACAATCACCTCCACCACCATTCTAACCTCTAAAATCAACCGCCTCCATGTTCTCTTCTTCCCTCCTTCTTCCTCCTCCCTTGTCACTTTATTTTTCCCTTTCCTATTCCCTACAGTGACTTCTACCAATCCCTGGCCTTAGCACTAATTGTAGCATTTGCAACCATACCTTAAGCAATGATAATTTTTTCCCTTGCCACCCCCTCCACTGGAAACCATCACTTCTTCCATCCTGTAACCTCCCTACATGACCTAAACCCCCACCTCAACACCAGTAACCACCTTCCCAGATCCCCTTGTATGCATCTCCTCCACTACCCTCTCTCGACAGCCTTATCCTATCTCCATTTCCTTCACCCTTGTAGCCCCTCCCAATCAGTATACTTTCAGCCAAAACCTCCACTAACTCCTTCACCATCACCTTGTATTTACCTACTTCCTCCTTCTTCATCTCCTTTCATTTCTCTCTATTTCATCCTTCCTACAACCCTCTACCTTCCATCATAGCCTTTGACTCTCCTGCACCATAACACCCAACCAGTAAAATCTCCACCACCCCCAACTCCTACATCCATCGACTGACCAAACCAACACAACCCAACCACCATCTCCAACCATTTACCAACCGGCCAACAAGCCCCCTATGTGCATGGCTCATGCCACACATGTAGCGTGAGTTAAGTTTTTGAATTTTACATTACTTTGGTAATATTTAATATATATGGGTATTTTAATAATTTTGTATTTGATAAATATTTTTAATAAGAATTATTATTTTATTAATCATTAATATGGTATTTGTGATATTATTTTTAAGTAAAAAAGTTTTATTAGTAGAGCTTGATAATTTTTAGGCTGTTACTAGTAAATTTTGCTTTTTGTTTGGAAATCAAGTAATATTTATGCCTTTATACCCCCACTAAAATTTTTCAATATTAAATGATAGAAAATTAGAATTTTTATATATAACTTGTGTTAATTATTATTTGCTATAAATTATTATGTGCTTATTATTATTATTATCTTAAAAAAATCAAAAAGAAAGTATAATATCATGTGCACAAGAGTGTGACTAAAATGGTTCTAATGTGGGAAAGAGAGTTTGTAATACCCTAAATGTTTGTAAAATGGTTGAATGAGAAATTATGTCAATTTTAGGCCTTTTATTTTGATTTAATGTTATGATTTGGTTTGGGAAAAAGTTTAATTTGAAAAAATAGAGTTATTGAGTTTTACAAGCAAATCGATCGACTATTTTCGCATTTTAGCAAATTTTGGTTTCTCAACTAAATTGATTGACTGGTTCGGGAGAAACTAATTAATTTGTCAAATAATAGTCGACAGATACACCAAAACTAATCGACTGGTTTGTCAAGCTGGTCATGTTTTTTAGGTTTTATTTTTTGAAAAATCCCCTACACTAAAATGGAACCTTACCTAACCATTTTCAAGATTTATTTATCCTAAAATATTACCTCAAATCAACCTAAAGGTTGATTAGGACAATTGAGGAGGGGATATGACCTCAGCATTGTCTTCTTCCTCGTTTCTCTTATGCATAATTCTGAGATTAAATGCTTCAATCTTAGGCACAAATCTAAGAAACTGGAATATTCCTTCCATGCTCACCTTCTATTACTCCATTTGTGAATGCTCATTCGATTATGATTAACCTACATTCTATATAGAGTCCATTTGAGCTCTAGAGAATAGGTTAATAGATCCTGGATAAAATAAGTCTATTATGATCAAATTCAAATAGTCAATTGTAGAGTTTTGAGTTGGTTCCTAAAACCTTAGTATTTCCTTTTGATTGGTTGACTATAAATATCCCCAATAATCCCTGCTATGCACCTTTCTTTCAGCCACAGAATTTTGTAAGTCTTATATTCCCTCTCTTCTTTCTATGATTTGAGCCTTACCAATCAATCTCTCACACTCTTCTAATTCTTCTTCTAGCTCTCTCTTATTTTAATTTTTAATCAAGAAAGAGTTAGATTCTAGGGAAAAAATTGAGTAATCTAATTTAGCTCTTCCCCTATTTTTTCCTTAAGTGTCATGTTCTTATTCTTTATGTTTTTAAGTTCAAAATTTTAATAGGTGTAATTCTTGAGTTCAGATTTTGGTTTTTAAAGGTTTTAAATCTGAGATTTTCCATTTTTGACATTTATATTTTTAGGGGGATTTTACCTGCATTAGGTAAGTGATTCTTACTTCTAAAATGTTTAGTAAGTACTCTAACATGTTTGGTGTTATGTTTAGTTGATTTCTTCATGTTAACATGAAAGAATAGAGTTTGTATATGTGATTTGAATGGTTAGATAATATGATTTGAGTAAAAAGCATGAATATTGGAAAAAAAAATAGGATATGATGATTCCATATTGAGAAATGCATATTAATTTGGTTGGAAATATGTTAAACTATGTTGACATATATGTTAATATAATTAAGAATGATTTATATAACATAATCTACTTGAAATTTATGATTTGGTGATGCGTTAGGGAAAACCGATTGATTGATTAGGTCAAATATATTGGTTGGTTCCTAGAACAATTGATAGGTTGACCCAACCCATCAACTAGTAAACCTACAGATACCTTGGTCTTACTCTTTGCTTAAACCCATTGATTGGTTGGGAAGAACCAATCAACTAGTTTATGAGTAGTCAAGTGGTTTGAGGTATGGTCTAGTTGAGTATAATTGATTGACTAGTTAACCTAAATTGATCAACTGTTCGAGCTTTACTGATGGACTTGTTGGTGTAATTGATCATTTGGTTAGGCCAGACCGATCGACTAGTCCAACTAGTTTACATAATTTGCTTCTTTTTTGTTTAGTTATGCTTTGAGGTCGTGTTTAGGACTATACCATGAATACTAATGGGATAAAATATTGATTTTATCATGGATTATTAGCCTAATTAAAGGATTAAAATAGATCATGAGTTATGGTATACTCCTTGAGTGAAGTAAAGGCTAATTGAGTATTTCACTTATGATAAGTGATGGTCTTGACAAAGAGTAAGGAAAATCAACATAAACTCAAATTAAATAATATGGTGGATATGAATAATTTTGGAAAAGGACAAATGGAAAACCCACATGGTTGGTAAAATGGAAGAGTGATATAGATTAACATGAAAATTACCTTGCTTGCTTGTTTAAGCCGTGTATAAATTCCCATCTTTATGAGTAAAATATTAATCACATTAAGCAAAATAAATTTGAGTTGAGTATACGCTTGGGTTACCCAATCCTTGATTAGCTACTAGGAGTTAATTTTCCTTTAACCATTTTTGGTGTCTTCAGAATTTGCCTGGGAGTGGGATCGTGACAGGTCCTAGTGCTTTACCTACTGTAGACACTGATAATATACTAGGAGGTATCGATACTAAAGGGTTTAGTTTCCTAGGTGGTAGGCTTTGGCCTGGACTTATGTATATATTAGTTCAATTCAGTCTAAACTTATGTCCATTTTGGTAATTGGCTTCGGCTCAGACTTATATCTACTTAGTGATGGGCTTCGGCTTAGATTTTATATCCCTTTATTTGGATAGGATTCCATGGTATGTGAGACCATAGGGTGGTGTACAGTTCATCGCCGGATGATAATAAAATATGAATGGTAAATATTGGTTAAAATTTATGAATGATGGCCATGTCAATGGTTAATGATTGGTTAAGAATTGCAAATAATGGTATGATTGACCGAAACAAAATAAGATAGTTTATGCACTTGATCAATGGTTTAAATGACTAATTTATTTTGGAATGGAATATTGATTAATCGATTGATTATCTCATGTATAGATAAGTAAATAGCATATCCTAAAGGATTGAGTAATTGGAAATAAACACTAGAGGTTGCTTGGATTCTATTTGCTACAACATGTGCAAGTGCTTATGTGAGAATGTTGTAAATCTAAGCATCATGTATTCTACTCTATTGGAATTGTGCATGATAACATATCTTTATGTACTTCTACCTTTATATATGACCTTATCATGATGCATGTTGTATTTAATATTCATGTATGATAAATTAGTATACTTGTGTTATATTGAGGGAGCAACTTGGATTACTCAGAACATAGCATACTAATGTTATCGTTTTCTCAGTCACCTTCTCATTTCCATGAGTAGAGGACCATATGTAAGTCTTTGGGGATAGCCAATAAAAGGCCTACCTTAGTTGGGTCAGGGCTTGAGAGCAATGACATTTGGAAGGTTTTGGTGGGGTCCATGGTGGACCAAGGTTTTAAATTGGGTGTCATACCCTAATTCATTTTATTATAGCCCCACAATTTATCTACATGTATTTTGTAATTGATTTGGTTAGAGCCCATTAGGGTCCTTCAATGTAAACACTCTTGAACTTGTTTAATTAAATTTTATTCTATGCATTTTATTATTTTAAGTGCTTTTGTTGGTTTAGCCTTACATCTAATATGGGGTAGGTAGCGGACATTTATCCTATGTCAAGTATAGCGGTAACACCCCATTTTTCCTAGTTGTTTTATACTTCCACAAATATTTTAATGAAATTTTTTGGTAGTGAAAGATGGGATTGTTACAGAGTTTGTATGATATGTACAAGTGAAAAGGTTGGGTTAAGCATGTTAGATGTACTTATAGTATGATTATTATTATTATTACTATTCATGTACCTTAGGGGCGATTTGATCATTTAAACACATGATGATGTTTAATCTGAAGAAGAAGTCCTAAAATGTTCTAATTATTGTTAGGTATGAGGTGGCAGGGATTTTTCTATTTTAGAAACACATGTTTTAGCATGTCATTATTATATGGCCTAGGGGTATTTTGGTAATTTTAGGTGCACCATAATGATTATTTAAATAAAAATGTACGATAAGTATTACTTGTTAATTATGAAAATAGGGTTTTGCTATTTTAAAAATACATGTTTTAGCATGATTATCACTATTATATGGCCTAGGGGCATTTTGGTAAATTTGTGTGCACCATGATGATTATTCTAATAAACATGGATGATAAGTATTACTTGTTGCTAAGTAAGAGAATATGGGTTTTGATAGTTTAGAATCACATGTTTCAACATGATTATCATTATTATATTTCCTAGGAGTATTTTGGTAAGTTTGAGTGTACCATGATGAGTATTCTCATAAGCATGCATGATATGTATTATTTGTTATTAAGCATGAGAATGTGTTATGATGTCCTAGAAGTGAATGTTAGGATTTTACGTGATGTATTGTGTGTAAGCACAAAATGGCTATTTGACACATCTGGTAATTTAATTACATGATAAATAAATTAATGATGGTATATTATACTTTGTATGGCAAGTTGATATATAAAACGGAATTTGTAATGGAAATGGATAGTAAAGTGGTAACTTTAGCCTTAGGGGTATTTCGGTTATTTTTGACCTAAAGTGCCTAAGTGTGAATAATTGAGCCTAGGATGAACTTAGTAGGTTTCTGATGTTGATGTTGTGCTATTTTCACAAACGCACGGATTCATTATAGTATTTCAAATCCGTATCCCCCAGAGACTTTGTAATTGAGTACACTTCTTTACTATTTTAACTATCAAAATCTATATAAATTGGGGGTATGCTATCGGATAAAAAGAATAATTAAAAAAATATTTCTAATTGCATATGCTAAACAATAAGAGTGAAACCTAGGATCAAACTTCGGTCTCCAAATTAATAATCAATAATGAAACAATGTATATGTCGTAGATTAATTCGCTAATTGTGGACAATTGGTCTTATTATATTCATTAGCCTCTTTCAAGGTCTAAGAACATATTTAATCTAATTTTCTGACTACTTTCATGACTCACAAATTAAACTAAACCCATTAAGCATCACCAATTCTAAAGTCCCTAAAAATTAAACATCTACTTTCGCGATTGCTTAAATTTATGTACGCATGCTAATTTCCAATAATATTCTTAGCCTTTTTATTGCATATTTCATCTAAGGAGGTCAAATTTCATCAAATCCACTTTACAACAATTAAATCTAGCATATCTAACATTATAAATGAATCAAACATATGACATAATACTTCAATTCATCATATTGATCATTAAAACGGTACCCTAGTTCAATCCTAGAAAAGAAGATTACTCAGTCATATTTTGAAATGAAATTAACGAAATAAATGTCATGATAATTAAATTAATAATACGAACAAGAAAAATTAGATTGAATTAACCATAATCTGGAAGAGAACAACATTGATTTCGAGTTGATCGTACATGAATTACACACTTGAATCCCTAGAATAATCAAAACTAATGGAACAACAAATTACATGAAGCTAAAGCTCGGTAATGAGGGTCTAATGATGCCCTAAAACTTCCTCTCTCTCTCTCTCTCTCCTTAAGAATTCCCTGAGGCGTGCCACGAAAAATCCCATCACACGGGCCATGTCATTCATGTAAATTGTGGGGAAGACCGTCATTGCACAGTCGTATGGCCTTTGCACAGCCTGGCCATGTAGTTTCTCAACTCTTAGATTTTTGGAATTTTGGATCTTGCACGATCGTGCAGATCTGGCAAAACCTGACCATACAAGATTTTAAGCCTTGACTTTTTAGCTAAGAATTCCACACGATTGTGCGATCCATGCACTGCCTGGCCATGCAGTTCCATTTTCTTCAACATTAATAGGGGAGTGTTGCACGGCTATGCCACTAGGTGTGCAGCTGACCATGCAGCTCTTTTTCCATGCTTCTTAAGGCTTTCTTGGCACATCTTTGGCTCTCTTAGCTTCAATACACTTCCATAATGATGTTGGGTCAATGCACTCTCCTCTAACGCTTTCCATGCTAGGTCCTTTGCTCTAAAAATAAGTAACTCTTTCTTAGATTTGATGTTTTGTGGGAATTCCTACAATATAAAACTCAAGAAAGCATTAGTGCAAATAATACACTAGAACCATAGCAAAATATGTAAAAGAGATTAAACAAAGTCCCAAAGCAAAGGCAAAGAGAGGTAAAATTATGGAGAATATTCACTTTATCAACTCCCCCATGCTTATTCTTTGCTTATTCCCAAGCAAACACACAAACATAGAAAGAACAACGAAAAGAGGATAATGATAAATAAAAAAAGTCTCAGATCATAAGACCTACAACATAAATAGGACATATAATGTCTAGTTCGACCCATACTATGAGTGGTAATAGTAGTAGTGAAAATAAAGCGAAACTATCCTTTAGCGGGAATGCACAAACTAGAATTATCGTGATAGTCTAAGGTAGTTAAGGATCATGTAAATGCCATCCTGATGAAATGGAGGTTAAACAAGGTTGTAGACTTACTCTTTTTAGTGAAGTGTGGACACTATGCTCTCATGTGTGTTTGTTGGGATAATAATGTCACTCAATACTCTCCTATCTAAAGATGATCAACCATATGCTTGTATAAGCTCTTCTTTTTCACCACTTAAAGACATTACATATTATAAAAATCAAGAGGTCTTAAAAGGGTTGTAACAGGGCCAGGGTGAGAGGTAGGATTGATCTAGGATTGTAGCTATGGGTCTGAACACCAAAAAAGCAGTAACTACATATCCATATCGAAATTGGAAACTCTCTAATCACTCTTGATTACACACCAAGGCTCCCCATTTTTTTTTCTTTTTTTTTCTTTTTTTTTACAAAGAAGAAGAATATACAAATGGAAATATATGTGTTTGTATATATATATTATGAAAACCCCTATGCTTGTCTTTTTTCTTTATCTACCATAATTGAATCCATTAGCTGCTGCTCCCTAGTTTTTGGACCAAGGTAGAAAATAGCTAGTAGGTAGGTAAATGAAGGAAAAGCCTTAGGCTCGAAGGGGTTAAAAAAAAGGAAAACTGTTATTTGGTGGCTTATGGCTAATGTAGCTATCAAAGAAAACACATGCCTCCATCACACTAATGCATGCATTAAGTCTTATGCAGTTTTGAAGAGAGCATATGCAAGTTCATGTTTCTCGTATTAGAGGAGAGAACACACCGTTAGAAAATGTAAGACCGCACAAAAGATAGACATTCTCTAAAGCAAAAAGTCTCACCGGTTCTTTGCTACGAGACTTATTTCCTATGTCTTATTCTGGATGGGTAAGTCTATGAAGATAAACCATTAGAGTGTCATAATAATAGGTGGTTTGAGAGTCTATCACTTGGGGGGTCTGCGCTATAAGCAATTTTCAAATATATCAGTTATAATAGCTTATAATTTATGGGTTTTTCTAGTGTATCATCAGGTTATGTAGGAGATTCTATCATTCACTCATCATAGGCATTCATTTTGCAAAACAAAAACACAAGACAAAAAAAGAAATAATAGAACAAGCAAGAAAACAAAAGGTAACAACACAAGCAACTAAAAACTGAAAATGAAAGAAAAAAAATAAGAAAATAAGAAGTAACAAAATAAGTAACAGTTAAGGCAGAGAAGAAATGACTCCCTCATGCATAAATGTCACATTGTCCACAATGTGGAAGGGAGGAACAAGGGGAGTGCAAACATGATCACTGGGGAGGTGGTGGAGGAGGATAGTCGTGTTACAAATTCATTAATACATTTGATGTATCATGGTGTTCATTTGGTCTATGGGAGCAACAACTTCCCTAAGACTAGAAACTTGAGCATCCAACGTATTGAATCGATCATTGATATGTTGGAAGCGGTCATCCCAAGAGGTGCCATAGGAAGAAGGGCTAGAATAGGTGCTAAAAGAAGGAGGCACTAGGAGAGTAAGCAGCAGTAAATGAGGCTCTTCTTCTGGGATGTCTGGGTGATTGTCCGAGGGAGGGGCATTGTCTAACCTAGGTGAGGTGTATCGGGAGAAATTACCCAGTTGGTGCGGCCATTCCCAATGAGAGTGGTGAAATTTTGGTTGGACAATGAGTACCACACCTCCTAGTTATAATATAATCTTTAATGCCAATCCTACACAATTAACTTTATATTTGTGCAGGTCACTAGCCCAAGGTAGGTCAGTGGAAAATCCACAGGAATGTCATCCAAACTAAGACCTAGCCTAGTGGCAATGTACGTTATGACACCGCCTATGACCATATCACCGGTGAGGTTGGTGCTCACCGTAATAAGATGATAGGTAAGATAATACCCTGCATTGAGGGCATCATCTCGGAGCATACAATGTAGAGCAAAAAGCTCTAACTTGCATACATTACTCTGGCTTTCCCCCAGCCTAAAATTGAGCCTGGCAAAAGCCATTGGACATAACACAGAGCCAGATTGTAAATGAGTGTGGCCTTTGCATGATATATGATATACAACTTAGGAGGACAACCCCTCTTTGGCAAGGTAATTTCTCTCCAAAATTCTTAAGGATCCCACATTTATAGTCCCTTAGAAATTCACCTACCAAAAGAAGGCAGACGAAGCAAGGATAAAAACCTAGACTGAGACATTTTTTTAATCTCATTGAAGAGTTAAAAATGATGGTCTCATCAGTATGATAAAAAAAAAAAGAACGAACTAAGGAACCCATGAGTGAGTCCCTTACTAGTGGGAAATGCATGCAAAAAGAAACAGTATAGACCACTATGAGAGAGCAAATACACAACATCCTCTTTAATCCCTAATGCCTTGAGACAATCCCAATTGACAAATCAAGCTGGGGTAATATTTTGAGTCACTAGCCCCTCATAAAGTTCCTTGTCATTAGGGTCAGTAAAGAAAATACCGTAAGGATTGGAGGGCTGCGTATTTACAACCTTACCTCTACCATTTGATTGGTGTGGTTGCGATCATGAGAAATCACCTTCCTCTAGGTTCAATTTCGATCATTTATTTAGGGCCATTGTTACTGTCTATCTACAAAAATAAAGTGTTATAGAATAGATCAAGCAGACCACACACCATAATTGATATTGGAAGAAATACAATGGAATTATAGCAAGAGTTATAGAAGAACTAAAATTATAATGAATGGAATTAGTAAATGAAAAAGAAAACTGAGAGAAACAAATGTGTGTGTAACCCAAGCAGAAACAATGATAGGGAGAAGTGGTGTGTTGCGGTGCACTAGTGAGTGGTGCAAAAGTGTACAAGAAGATTATGTAGGGTATGGTGTGTGCACGGTTGGAATAGGGGTATGGTGGCAGGTTTTTGTAGTGGTGGTGGATGTGTAGATTAAGGGGCTATGAGGTGGTGGAAATGATGGTGGGAGGAAAGGTCTTATACAAGAAATGGTTGTTGAAATGGTGGTGTGCAATGGGTGTGGGGGTGTTGCAGTCTGCACGGGTGAGAGGAATGAAAATTTTTTGTGTAGAGGCTGCACTGCCAGGTTATGCAGTAGTGCAGTCTATCGTGTGATGGTGGTGGAGGTGGAAGTGATGGTAACAGTGGTGTTCTGGTGTAGATCTAGGAGGAAAGAGGAGGTGAGAGAGGCTGGGGAGGTTCTAGTGTTTTAAAAGGGAGGAGTACGATGGTAAGAGAAGGAAAAGAGGGGTCACGGGTGTATGATATTTATGTGTAGACTAGGTGTGCACGACCGTGAACCATTTGCTCAAGTAGGCCGTGTTTAGGAGGAAATAGAGGTGCATGGGTGTGTGGGTTAGGCATAGGCTGATGGTGTAAAAATTTTGGTCTCGGCCTGATAATTTATAGATTGGTATGGCCGTGCTGGTCTCATGGCTAAACCATGCAAAATTTTTAATCTCAGCTTTCTTCCATTTTCCAGTGACAGGGTTATGCACGACCGTGCAGTAGGCTATGCTTAGGCCATGCAACCCTGTATTCTTCATTTTTCTTGGTCCTTTTCTTCAAGTAATGCTTTATAACCTCATATTATCCATTAGATAGCTTGGATAACCAAACATCCCTACCAAAACATTATAACAAAGAGAGAAAACAAAGGAAACAAAAGAAAAGGAGGAAAACAAGAAACAAAAGAAACACACAAAACAAAAGAAACATACCAAAGGAAAACTTAAAGTATAGGTTGCCTCCCATGAAGCGCTTGTTTAGGGCCACTAGCTCGACCTCTATGGTCTTCAAACTAATGTCATCTCAAGAAGGGCAATGAAGCCCAACTTCTCAATTGGAGATATAGCAATATAATGTTTTAAATGTTACCTATTGACTTTAAACCCTCCTATAGATTCACTCCAAACTTCAGTTGTCCTAACAGGATATACCTTACGCACTTGGAATGGACCCGACCACCTTAAGCGTAGCTTTCCAAGAAAAAGTTTTAGATAGGAGTTGAATAAGAGTACCAGCTCTCCCTCCTTAAATTCTTTTTGGAGAATACATTTGTCATGCCACTTTTTCGTTCTTTCCTTATATATTTTGGCATTTTCATAAGCATCTAACCAAAACTCATTAAGCTCATTGAGTTGAAGCAGCCTATGTTCATCTTCTTCCTTCAAACCAAGATGAATTGTCTTTATGGCCTAGTATGCCTCATATTCAACCTCAATTAGTAGATGACATGATTTTTCATATACCAAATGGAATGGTGTTATACCAATATGGGTCTTATAAGCTATCTGGTAAGCCCAAATAACATCATCTAGCCAAGAGGACCAATCTTTCCTTAACTTGGATAAAGTAATTTCCAGAATTCCTTTTGTTTCTCTATTCGTGATCTCCACTTGACCACTTATTTGATGATGATATGGTGTGGCCATTTTGTGAGCTACGCCATATATCCTCAAGAGCTTGCTCAAGACCTTGTTGGAAAAATGGGATCCCCCATCACTAATCACAGCCCTCAAGACTCCAAAATGGGGGAAAATAACCTTCTAAAATAGTTTAATTACTACCTTTATGTCATTCATGGGAGATGCTAATGCCTCTTCCCATTTTAAAATGTAATCCACTGCGACTAATATGTATTTGTTGTTGTGAGATGAAGGAAAATGTCCCATTAAATCAATCCCCCACACATCAAAAAACTCTACCTCAAAGATGTTATTCGGGGACATTTTATTTCATCTCAAGATATTCCTGGTTCTTTGGCAGCTATCACATACTAGCACAAAACTCCTCAAGTCTTTAAAGAGTGTTGGTCAATAAAATCCTAAGAAAGTACCCGTGCAGCTATTGTGGAGATATTAGCATGACCTCCATATGGTGATGAATGATAATGGGTAATGATATCCAAAATTTCATCTTCTAAAATGCATCGCTGAAAATTTCATCTACACAATGCTTGTAAAGACAAGGACGATCCCAAAAATAATTTTTAATGTTGGAGAGGAATTTCTTACGTTGTTGATAAGATAGGTTTTCAGGTAACACTCCGTAAACAATATAATTGACAAAATATGAGAACCATAGGGCTTTGAGGCTCTCACTGGAAAAGAGATTGTCATCAGGGAATGAATCATCAATTGGGCATTCATTCCTTTCTTCTTCTTGCATCTCTCACCTTAACCTAGAAAGGTGATCTGCTACTACATTTTCAACACCCTTCTTATCTTTGATCTCCAAATCAAACTCTTACAAGAGGAGGATCCATCTAATCAATCTTGGTTTCATATCTTTCTTTTCCAAGAGATGCCTAAGAGCTACCTGATCAGTGAACACAATGACTAGTGATCCAATAAGGTAAGACTTGAATTTATCTAAGGAGAATGTCACAACTAGGAGTTCCTTTTCGATTGTGGCATAATTCATTTGTGCATCATCCAAAATCCTACTAGCATAGTATATGGCATAAACTTTCCCATCTTTTCTTTGCCCAAGAACAGCCCCAACAACATAGTCACTGGCATCACACATTACCTCAAAAGGAAGGCTCCAATCGAGGTGTCTCATTAGTGGGGTAGAGGTCAATGCTTCATTTAACCTGCTAAAAGCATACCCACAAGGTTAATCAAATGCAAAAGGCGTACCCTTGATGAGGAGGTGGGTTAGAGGCTTAGTAATTTTTGCGAAGTCTTTTATGAACCACCTATAGAATCCAACATGGCCCAGAAAACTCCTAACACCTATAACACTGGTAGGGGGAGCCATTTTAGCAATGATGCCAATTTTTGCCTTATCAACTTCAATGCCCTCTTGCGCCATAAAATGGAACTTTTCCCAGTTAAGTACAAGGTTCACCTCTTTACATCTTTTTAAGACCTTAGCAAGATTATTGAGGAAATCATCAAAGGTGGTTCTATAAATAAAGAAGTCGTCCATAGACACTTCCATAATATTTTTGATAAAATGTGAGAATATCGACACCATACATCGTTGAAAAGTGGCTGAGGCATTACACAAACCAAATGGTATTCTCCTATAAGATAAATTATCATATTGGCATGTAAATGTTGTTTTTTTATTAATCACTAGGGTGGATATGGATTTTAAAGAATCCCAAATATCCATCTAGATAATATAAATAAGAATACCTAGCTAGATTTTCCAGCATCTGATCAATAAAAAGAAGGGGGAAGTGATCCTTTTAGGTGGCTTTATTTAACTTTCTATAGTCAATACAAATACGCCACCTAGTGAAAATTATTATAGGGATTAATTTATGTTGCTCATTTATTATGACAATCATGCCCCCTTTGTTAGGAAAAACCTAAACTGGGCTTACCCACTCACTATCTAAGATAAGGTAAATGACTCCTACATATAGTAGCTTAAGCCCTTATTTTTTTTTTACGATCTCCTTCATGTTTGGGTTCAACCATCATTGACACTCAATGGAGGATTTATGTCCTTCTTCTAATAAAATTTAATGCATGCAAAATGAAGGATTTATGACTTTTATATCTTCAATGGAATGACCTATAGCATCTTTGTGTAGCCTAAGGACTTTAAGTAATTTTTCAACTTCTTCACTATTTAGGATAGCATTTACAATGATAGGATATTCACCATTGGATTCCAGAAATTCATACCTGAGAGAGGAAGGGATAGGTTTTGTTTCTACCTTAGGCGTAGCTTTTTCTATACATGATGAGTTATGCAATTCTCTTTCAATCAGGATCACTACACCTGGTTGTTTTATATAGGCACGATTTTCTCCAAGCATGGCAGCATAGGCAGTTGCTTCTTCATCACTATCATGGATTACTCTGTCTCTCATTAAACATTTATCTAATAGATCATCTGAGATCAAATCAACAAGATCTTCTTGAATCATCATGTCCACCGTATCAATCCCGCAACAAGTATCATCAATTAATGAAAATTTTACAATAAAAGGTAAATCAAAATCTAATTTCTCTTCCCCAATGTTGAGGGAGAGTTTTCTATTCTTCACATATATAATTTCTCGTGCAGTAGCCAAGAAAGGTCTTCCCAAAATGATGGGGATCTTTGCATCTTCCTCTATTTTTAAAATGACAAAATCAATTAGAACGTAAAACTTACCGATCTGGATAGGTACATCTTCTAATATACCTAGTGGGTGTTTTACAATCTGATATGCTAATTGGAAGTAAATGGTTGTAGGCTTTAAACCTCCCATATATAGTTTCTTATAAATAGAAAGAAGCATTAGGCTAACACTAGCTCCAAAATCACAAAGTGCACGGTTAATGAACATGTCACCGATAGTACAGGGAATAGAGAATGAGCTGGGGTCTTTGAGCTTAGGTGGATGTTTGTTTTGAATAATATCACTACATTCCTAAGTTAGGGCCACCATTTCATACTCTTCTAACTGTCTTTTATTAGAAAGAATTTCTTTTAGAAATGTAGCATAAGCAGGCATTTGTGATATGGCTTCCACAAATGGAATATTAATTTGCAATTTTTTTTAAAACTTCAACAAACCTTCCAAACTATTTTTCTAATCTCACTTTTTCTTATTGTTGAGAGAAATGAAGGAGTGTTTTATATGGTGGTGGAGGGACATACTTTTCTACCTCATTAACTTTCCCTAAGGTAGTATCATTGTCAATATGCACGGCTTCTCTATTTGTTTCCACTTTCCCTTCGACTCCTCTACTTTACTCTTCAATTTCTTTTCTTAAAATAGGTCACACCAACTCCTTCCCACTTCAAATGGTTATATCATTAATAGACCCATTAGGATTTGTCTCCAGCTGCCCAGAAAGCATTTTGGTGGGCCAAGAGGAATATCCTGAATGTTGTGCCAATTGGATGGTTTGATTTTCCAACATCTTATTATGGGTGCCTAAGGATTCAACCTTAGAGATTAAGATTTTGGCTAAATTCCTCAAATCCTTAGTTTGTTTGTTTTGAGAGGATATGAAGCTCGCCATCATTAACTCAATATTTGGCTTTGAAGGAGTAGGAAATGGTGGTCTAAGGTTTTGGAAACCTAGGGGCCTAAAGTTCAATTGAGGGATGGGATTCTACGATGGATTCTTGTAGAATAAATTCAAATGGTTTCTCCATCCTGTATTCCAGGTGGGGGCAAATGGATCTCCCTTTTGGTTGAAGTTATTCACATAATTAACGTGGTCCGCTAGGGTTGCTTCAGGGGTTGGAGGAGTAACTAACTAACATTTAGCAGATTGGTGTCTTGTAATGCCACAAGTCTCACAAAAAGTATGGTAGGTTCTTAATATGTTAATAATTAATTTATCAAGTTTCTAAAATAATGCATCAAATAGTGAAGAAAGGTGATCTAGAGTACCAACGTCATACATGCCACCCCTCTTAGCTGAAGAGCGCTCACCTGACCATTGATAATGATTCTAAGCCATAGCTTCAATTAATTGATTGGCCTCTAATATGCTTTTGTTTATGAGCGTGCCTCATGCTGCTACATCCAAAGTCAACCTGGTACTGTAATGTAGGCCATTGTAGAACGTGTGCATCAAAAACCATTCTTCTAACCCATGATGTGGGCACATTCAGAACATGTCTTTGTAGCGCTCTCATGCATCATAGAGCAATTCACCATCCTTTTGACTAAAGCATGTAATAAGGTTTCTCAATTGATTTATTTTGGATGGGGGAACATATTTGTTGAGTAAGGCTCAAGAAATTTGATCCCAAGTGGTAATAGACCCAAGGGGAAGTGATTGTAACTAGGCCCTTGCTTTATCTCGTAATGAGAACGGAAAAAACTGAAGCTTGATCGCGTCATTCGACACTTCGTTCATCTTCAAGGTGTTGCAATACTTAAGAAAAAATAGAAATGTGTAAGTTAGGGTCATCCATTAGGCCACCATTGAATTGATTTTGCTATACCATATAGAATAATGTAGGTTTTAGCTCAAATTTTTTTGCAGCTACGTTTGGCTTCCGAATGCTTGATTACATCCCGTATATATTTGGAGATATGAACAATTTAAGAGAGCGATGCTACCCTCTTCTCCATCAATCTTAGCCATGATCTCTGAACTTATGCTTGCTTTTGTCTCACTTATCCACCACCACAATCCGGTAAACATTCATTCAATCTCAGGGTCTAGATTAGCTAGGGGCTCAAATCAAAAGGATCATTGCATAAAAGGTTCTTGAAAGTGAAGAAAAAAACAATCAACTAGAGAAGATAAAGAACATAGGGAAATTAAAGGATTCAATCTAGCCAAATAATAAAGTATAGAAGATCAATTAGCCTAATTCCCCGGCAATGGCGCCAAAAACTTCTTTTGTTATTTCCACAAGCGCACAAATTTCTTATAGCATTCCAAGGTCGTACCCATAGAGACTTCATAATTGAGTACATTTCTTTACTATTTTAACTATCTAAATCTATATAAATCGAGGGTCTGCTATTTGATAAAAAAGAATAATTACAAAAAGCTTTCTAATTACAAATGCTAAATAATAAGAGTGAAACTTGGGATCGAACTTTGGTCTTCAAGTTAATAATCAATAATGAAACATCGAATATGTCGTACATTAATTTGATAACTGTTGACAATTGGTCTTATTATATTTATTAGCCTATTTCAAGATCTAAGAACATATTTAATCTAATTTGCTAACTACTTTCGTGACTCACAAATCAAACTAAACCCATTAAATGTCGCCAATTCTAAATTCCCTAAGAATAAAACATCTACTTTCGTGATTGCTTAAATTCTCGTACATATGCTAATTTCTGATAATAATCTCAACCTTTCAATTGTATATTACATCTAAAGAGGTCAGATTTCATTAAATCCACTTTACAACAATTAAATCTAGCATATGCAATAGTATAATCGAATCAAACATACAACATAATACTTCAATTCATCATATTGATCACTAAAATGGTACCTATTTTAATCCTAGAAAAGAAGATCACTCACTCATATTTTCTAATGAAATTAATAAAATAAATAGAATGATACTCATAATAACAATAAAAAAAATACAAAGAAGAAGAAGAAGAATTAAATTGAATTAACCTTAATCTGGAAGAGAACAATGTTGATTCCGAGTTGATGGTGCACGAATTACACACTTGAATCTCCAAAAAAATCAAAACTAATGGAAAAACAAATTACATGAAGCTAAAGCTCGATAATGAGGGTTCTAATGATGCCCTAAAACCTCCTCTCTCTCTCTCTCTCCTTAAGAATTCCCTAAGGTATGCCACGAAAAATCCTATCACGTAGGTCATGTCACGTACAAATAATAGAATAGAACCATAGTAAAGTATGTAAAAGAGATTAAATGAAGTGTAACACCCCAAAATTCACTAAATTTTTTTTTTGAAAAGCGGAAGCAATTAAGATAGAAACACTTAAAACCTATGAATTTTGGGCATGTTACCGCCACACTTAGTACCAGACCGGTCCACCGGTCAGAAATAGTGGTTAGGATGCGTAGTCCTATGTGCGACCGATCCACCGGTTATAATAGTGGTTAGGACATGAGGTCCTATATGTGACCGGCCCACCGGTAATAATAGTGGGGTGACTCAAGCTCAATAAACACAAACCAGAATCGTTAAAGCTCTTAAAAGATACTAATTACTTACAGTGGAACACCATGCGAGAAGGAACCAAACCGATCCACCGGTTAGGAATAGTGGTTAGGGTTTCTACCCTATATGTGACCGATCCACCGGTAATAATAGTGGTTAGGGCAGGATGGTCTATTGTGACCAATCCACCGGTAATAATAGTGGTTAGGGCATGATGCTCTATTGTGACCGGCCCACCGGTTATAATAGTGGTGTGTTCCTCTGCTCGCATGGATTGATAAAAGGCATGGTGTGAATCGGATTCTGTTAAGAGATTAATTAAACAATTAATCTGGATTATATGGGTCTTTGTACTTTTACCTGAATTGTTCATATACCTTTTATGTTGTTATGTTGGATTATGCCCTGTTATTAATCTGCATGGATTATGTGCTTATGTTTCAACTTTAGTGCTCGGTTACCTTACTCAGTACGTAGCGTACTGATCACCCCTTTTATGGGTGCTTCTCATTCCCACGAGTAGTATGCCCTTCTCAATTTGTGCAGGTGGGCGAGATATTAGTTGGGGCTGAGCGTTGAGCATGTTTGGCTCGAAGTTCGAGAGTGTCGTGGTCGTATTCTTTCTTTACGCGATTTCATTTTTTTGTTATTTCTTTGGTATAGTATTTACCATTTTCTGATTCAGTACTCGATTGAGTATTTTAATGAACCTTTTATCGGTTGTAAGTTTAATTCTCTTTTGGAAATAAATTACATTTCTTGATGCGTACTCTGATTTTGTTTTACAACCGTTTAATGATTATTTTGAGTTTAGTTTGTATTAATTTTATAATTGATTGTTAATCTCTTCTTTAGCCTTAGCACTTGGTACTGGAACGGTCGGAGAGAACCGGTCTAGTACTATTTCTATTTTAATTGCTTCCGCTTTTCAAAAAAAAAAGTAGTGAATTTTGGGGTGTTACAAAGTGGTATCAGAGCGGTTGGTCCTTTCGGACACGCTCTTTCGTTTTAAAATTTTTAAGATGATACCACAAGTTGGTATCAGTATGCTTGATCCTTTCGGACACACACTCTCGTTTTAATTTTTTTTTTATGATACCACAAATTTGTATCAAACTGGTTTCGACTGCTCTTCCAATTTTATTTTAAATTCTTTAAGCCTATACCACACTTTGGTATTAGAGTGGTTCATTATTTTGATCTTCCAATTTTGATATTTTTAAGTTGATATCACAAGTTGATATCGAATCTAGTTTTGACCACGCTCTTTTGTTTTTAATCTTTTTAAGTTGGTACCACAAGATAGTACCAGAGAGGTTGATCTTTTTGATTATGCTTCTTCTCGAAATTATTTTTGGCTTACGAGTTTCTTTGTTATTAGTTTTGAAGCGTGTTTTGATCGATCTTTTGGTTTTAATCTTTTTAATTTGATACTAAGAGTAGTATCATTTTCAAAATAAATTGGAATTAAAAAGTTTCCTTGAATTGAAATCGTTTTTTTAAACAAAAAAAAGGATTTATTTATTTTGTTTTTTTTTTTCGGCCACTGTGAGAAGCGAAGGGTAGAATTTTAATTAAGTTTATTCTTAAGAGGGTAGTTTTTATAAGTTTTATTATTATTTTTGTTTTCTTCTATCGTATGGTGTCCTTATTTCCGTTGATTTAAATTTTCTTTAGTAAGTTTATCCCTAAGGGGGTAGTTTATATAGATACTAAGGTTATTTTGGTTTTCTAACCACTTAGAGTATTTTCTCTCTAACCCTAGGCACTCCCGGAGACTTTGGGTGCGAAGTCTATTTTTAAGGGGGTAGTAATGAAATGCCCCGAAAATTTCTAATTTTATAAATTATATTTAAATGATATTTTATTAGAAAAATTATTTAAATAAATTACTTTTATTAAAATAAAAAGGAATTCATTAGGAAAAATTAAGAAGAATTTTGTAAGTATTTTTATTAGAGAAATTTTGGTATTTTGGATAATTAAATATGTTATTTTGAAAATTAATTAAATAAATTACTTTATTTAAAATAAGAAGGAGAAAATAGTTCCAAATTAATATTAATTTTATAAATAATTTAATGGAAGAAAATTAGGGTATTTTGCTAATTAAAATGGAATTTATGGAAAATCTTTTAAAAATTCTAATTTAGCCTAAAAGGGATTTAAATATTATTTTATTTAAATATTATTATTTTTAAATATCCTAATATTCAGATTAATTTAATTGGCCCTAATCTAATTATTTTTCTCCTTTCCTTTTTCCCTTTTTCTTTTTCTTTCTTCCTTTTTCCTTTCCTTTTTCTTTCTTTTTCTTCTTTTTCTTTTTCCTCTTCTTCTCGCCGAACTGGGCCAGCTCGCGGCCCAGTTTCCCTTTCCTCTTCCTTTTCTTCGGCACGACCCAGCCCGCGCCCGCGCGACATCTTCCGTCCGCCCCGTGTCGCGCCATGTTTTACCTTATTTTCCACTTTAACTCGTCGTTCCATTTAAAAACCCCTCGACTCGCGCCCGAACCGCCCGGTTCTCCCCTTTTCTTTTCTTTCCCCGGCCGACCGGTCCGCCTCCTTTCCTTCTTCCTTCTTCCTCCTGCCTCCTCCGTCGACGCTGCTGCACCTTCGACCCCATCAATGGCGTCTCCGGCTGCAGCGGCTTTAATCAACCGTTACTTGTCTCTTTGAATTCCCCTTGACCCGAGGAATCAATTGGCATAATTTTCGTGCGTTAACTCTCGCCCGTCTCTTCTCTCTAGCCTCGTGAAACCCCGAATCAAACCAAACGTCGGCCGATCAAATACTGCCACCGGCCACCCAAATTCTTGCATTTAAAACTTCCATGTCGACCTCCAGCTCCCCATTATCCATTCCAACATCTATAAATAGCCTTGTTATAGGAGTTTTTAGAGTTTTTCTTCCCCGAAAACCCTCGGCCTGAGCTGTCGCCACCCCAACTTCAGACGCCTCTTCCGCCGCCCTCAGCCAACCTCAGCACCACCAAAACATTCCATTCTCTTCCCTGAAATTTCATCTAATTAACTAAACCATTTTCACCTCTCGATTCTTCTTGTACGAGCCTCAATAATCATGCAAAGTTAGATGCTCGTTTTGCCGGAATTTTGACCCCGAAGCCTTAAACCGCCTTCCACCGCTGTGCGCCGCCACCTTTGGCTGCACCACCACCATCATTTTGTCCCTCTCCTCCTGGGCAACAATAAACACCTCTTATACCACCTCAATTCTCCCTATCTTTTTCCCAACATCCATCTTGCTCTTTGTTCTTCTATTTTTCCGGCCACCGCCGCCGCCGCCGTGAACCACCGCCGGTGCCGCCTATCCCCACCAGCTTAAGGTTGAACCCTAGACCCTCTCAACCATTTTCCATATTATTATAAGCCTTGATTTAATTTATTTCAATTATTTGCATATAAATACCATTATTATTATTCTTAATATTTATATTCTTAATATGTTTTATTATTGATTGATATAAAATTTATACTGAATTGTACTTGCAGGGTGGAGAGTGATAATAAAATAATTTTATTGTTAGTTTCGAATTTTAAGTTATTAATTGAATTATTATAGGATTATTATCATTCTTCTTCTTATTATTATTATTAATATTATATTTATTAGAATAATTATTATTAACGTTTTATTATTTATTCTGGAAAATCTTAGGCCCTAATTTTGTATTAACATTTGCACTTATTTATTTGAGTATTATTATTTCTACTGTTCTTATAACCATTAATAATAATATTATCATTATCTTTATTATTTCAATATTATTATATATGTTATTAATTTTATTATTAATATTAAATAAATGGTAAGTCATTAGTTATTTTAAAACTTATATGTTATTGTTATTATTATTATTATTATTGCTATTATTATTTATATTCTCATTGATATTAGTTTTATTATCTTTGATATTATTATATTAGTAACATTATTATCATTAGGGTACAATCTGTAACCCTATATTATCAAGGTTTATAATATCTCTATTATTTTTATGTCTTTAGCAAAGTTAGAATTTTGTTAAGGTTATTATTTGGTCAAAGCCCTAAGGAGGCGTAGGAGCGTGCTCCAAGACTGGTGTCGTTTTAGGTAAGGGTTTACTAAGGCCATTGTGTGCTTATATGAATTATGTGATTCATATGCTATGCATTCTATGTTTATGATTATTAATTATGCCGTATATGATATGACGTGGAGTTGAAGTATGTTTTCGTATGGCATGTGTATTATTTGTGTATGACCCTATAAGACATGCATGTGAGGATGTTGATATGATTTTATGTGGGAGAAAGGATGAAAAAGGAGGATGGGGAAAGAAGTTGACTAAGGGAAGTGAGTTGACCTAATTTTATGAATTTATAAGGAATAATCTAATGCATGGTTTTATTTGGAAGAATGTAATTTATGATGTTATATGGGAGAATCGAATTATTGTTTGTTTGGGAGAATCTAATTTATGATTTTAATTGGGAGAATCTAATTTATGACTTGTCTGGTGAAATCCAATTTATGGTTTTATATGGGGAAGTTTAATTTATGGTTTGGTATGATTTTATGTGAGAGAATTTAATCTATGGTTTGTATGGAAGAATTTAATTTATGGTTTTGATTGGGAGAATCTAATTTATGGTTTTGCGTGGAAGGATCTAATGTAAGGTTTTATATGGATGAATCTCTTATTTGATATGGTTCAAATCTAGGGTTTGGTATGGATGAATCTTTGGGTTGTATATGGTTTGAACTTAGGGTTTGGTAAGGATGGATACTTAGTTTGGTATGGATGAATCTTTGGGTTTTATATGGTTTGAATCTAGGGTTTGGTATGAATGAATCTTTGGGTTATGTGGATTGAATTTAGGGTTTTGTATGATGAGATTTTGGGTTTTGCATAATGGTTAATAGTTTTATGGTGGTATTAGGGTTTGCATGGAAGTTAATAATTGCATGGGATGTGTAAAGTTTGTATAAGAGTGAAGTTTACGTATGGAACGCTGATTTGGGATTTGAGGAAAGTAATGTAAGTATTGTTTGGGTGATTGAACATTTGAAGGGAAAATAGTGCGTGGAGCATTATATGGGTACGTAGGAAACCGAGCTAGGGTTCGTGTGGATAATTAGGGTTTGGTGCAACTGCTTAGGGTTTTTGTCGTATCAAGTATATTTGGTGATTAACGTGTAATTGTGATTTGTGATGTGTGTTGATTCATGCATATCCAAGGCAAGCTTTGAATAATATATTTAAGACACTAATCTTTTAAAGTGGAAGATTATTAAGCCGAGTCCAGACCGATCCACCGGTTATAATAGTGGTTAGGACATGAGGTCCTATGTGTGACCGGCTCACCGGTAATAATAGTGGGGTGACTCGAGCTCAATAAACACAAACCAGAATCGTTAAAGCTCTTAAAAGATACTAATTACTTACAGTGGAACACCATGCGAGAAGGAACCAAACCGATCCACCGGTTAGGAATAGTGGTTAGGGTTTCTACCCTATATGTGACCGATCCACCGGTAATAATAGTGGTTAGGGCAGGATGGTCTATTGTGACCAATCCACCGGTAATAATAGTGGTTAGGGCATGATGCTCTATTGTGACCGGCCCACCGGTTATAATAGTGGTGTGTTCCTCTGCTCGCATGGATTGATAAAAGGCATGGTGTGAATCGGATTCTGTTAAGAGATTAATTAAACAATTAATCTGGATTATATGGGTCTTTGTACTTTTACCTGAATTGTTCATATACCTTTTATGTTGTTATGTTGGATTATGCCCTGTTATTAATCTGCATGGATTATGTGCTTATGTTTCAACTTTAGTGCTCGGTTACCTTACTCAGTACGTAGCGTACTGATCACCCCTTTTATGGGTGCTTCTCATTCCCACGAGTAGTATGCCCTTCTCAATTTGTGCAGGTGGGCGAGATATTAGTTGGGGCTGAGCGTTGAGCATGTTTGGCTCGAAGTTCGAGAGTGTCGTGGTCGTATTCTTTCTTTACGCGATTTCATTTTTTTGTTATTTCTTTGGTATAGTATTTACCATTTTCTGATTCAGTACTCGATTGAGTATTTTAATGAACCTTTTATCGGTTGTAAGTTTAATTCTCTTTTGGAAATAAATTACATTTCTTGATGCGTACTCTGATTTTGTTTTACAACCGTTTAATGATTATTTTGAGTTTAGTTTGTATTAATTTTATAATTGATTGTTAATCTCTTCTTTAGCCTTAGCACTTGGTACTGGAACGGTCGGAGAGAACCGGTCTAGTACTATTTCTATTTTAATTGCTTCCGCTTTTCAAAAAAAAAAGTAGTGAATTTTGGGGTGTTACAAAGTGGTATCAGAGCGGTTGGTCCTTTCGGACACGCTCTTTCGTTTTAAAATTTTTAAGATGATACCACAAGTTGGTATCAGTATGCTTGATCCTTTCGGACACACACTCTCGTTTTAATTTTTTTTTTATGATACCACAAATTTGTATCAAACTGGTTTCGACTGCTCTTCCAATTTTATTTTAAATTCTTTAAGCCTATACCACACTTTGGTATTAGAGTGGTTCATTATTTTGATCTTCCAATTTTGATATTTTTAAGTTGATATCACAAGTTGATATCGAATCTAGTTTTGACCACGCTCTTTTGTTTTTAATCTTTTTAAGTTGGTACCACAAGATAGTACCAGAGAGGTTGATCTTTTTGATTATGCTTCTTCTCGAAATTATTTTTGGCTTACGAGTTTCTTTGTTATTAGTTTTGAAGCGTGTTTTGATCGATCTTTTGGTTTTAATCTTTTTAATTTGATACTAAGAGTAGTATCATTTTCAAAATAAATTGGAATTAAAAAGTTTCCTTGAATTGAAATCGTTTTTTTAAACAAAAAAAAGGATTTATTTATTTTGTTTTTTTTTTTCGGCCACTGTGAGAAGCGAAGGGTAGAATTTTAATTAAGTTTATTCTTAAGAGGGTAGTTTTTATAAGTTTTATTATTATTTTTGTTTTCTTCTATCGTATGGTGTCCTTATTTCCGTTGATTTAAATTTTCTTTAGTAAGTTTATCCCTAAGGGGGTAGTTTATATAGATACTAAGGTTATTTTGGTTTTCTAACCACTTAGAGTATTTTCTCTCTAACCCTAGGCACTCCCGGAGACTTTGGGTGCGAAGTCTATTTTTAAGGGGGTAGTAATGAAATGCCCCGAAAATTTCTAATTTTATAAATTATATTTAAATGATATTTTATTAGAAAAATTATTTAAATAAATTACTTTTATTAAAATAAAAAGGAATTCATTAGGAAAAATTAAGAAGAATTTTGTAAGTATTTTTATTAGAGAAATTTTGGTATTTTGGATAATTAAATATGTTATTTTGAAAATTAATTAAATAAATTACTTTATTTAAAATAAGAAGGAGAAAATAGTTCCAAATTAATATTAATTTTATAAATAATTTAATGGAAGAAAATTAGGGTATTTTGCTAATTAAAATGGAATTTATGGAAAATCTTTTAAAAATTCTAATTTAGCCTAAAAGGGATTTAAATATTATTTTATTTAAATATTATTATTTTTAAATATCCTAATATTCAGATTAATTTAATTGGCCCTAATCTAATTATTTTTCTCCTTTCCTTTTTCCCTTTTTCTTTTTCTTTCTTCCTTTTTCCTTTCCTTTTTCTTTCTTTTTCTTCTTTTTCTTTTTCCTCTTCTTCTCGCCGAACTGGGCCAGCTCGCGGCCCAGTTTCCCTTTCCTCTTCCTTTTCTTCGGCACGACCCAGCCCGCGCCCGCGCGACATCTTCCGTCCGCCCCGTGTCGCGCCATGTTTTACCTTATTTTCCACTTTAACTCGTCGTTCCATTTAAAAACCCCTCGACTCGCGCCCGAACCGCCCGGTTCTCCCCTTTTCTTTTCTTTCCCCGGCCGACCGGTCCGCCTCCTTTCCTTCTTCCTTCTTCCTCCTGCCTCCTCCGTCGAC
This sequence comes from Tamarix austromongolica, assembly GCA_039764185.1. Classification (NCBI taxonomy): domain Eukaryota; kingdom Viridiplantae; phylum Streptophyta; class Magnoliopsida; order Caryophyllales; family Tamaricaceae; genus Tamarix; species Tamarix austromongolica. The sequence continues at coordinate 47,353,785 of CM077816.1, read as the reverse complement.
GCTGCTGCACCTTCGACCCCATCAATGGCGTCTCCGGCTGCAGCGGCTTTAATCAACCGTTACTTGTCTCTTTGAATTCCCCTTGACCCGAGGAATCAATTGGCATAATTTTCGTGCGTTAACTCTCGCCCGTCTCTTCTCTCTAGCCTCGTGAAACCCCGAATCAAACCAAACGTCGGCCGATCAAATACTGCCACCGGCCACCCAAATTCTTGCATTTAAAACTTCCATGTCGACCTCCAGCTCCCCATTATCCATTCCAACATCTATAAATAGCCTTGTTATAGGAGTTTTTAGAGTTTTTCTTCCCCGAAAACCCTCGGCCTGAGCTGTCGCCACCCCAACTTCAGACGCCTCTTCCGCCGCCCTCAGCCAACCTCAGCACCACCAAAACATTCCATTCTCTTCCCTGAAATTTCATCTAATTAACTAAACCATTTTCACCTCTCGATTCTTCTTGTACGAGCCTCAATAATCATGCAAAGTTAGATGCTCGTTTTGCCGGAATTTTGACCCCGAAGCCTTAAACCGCCTTCCACCGCTGTGCGCCGCCACCTTTGGCTGCACCACCACCATCATTTTGTCCCTCTCCTCCTGGGCAACAATAAACACCTCTTATACCACCTCAATTCTCCCTATCTTTTTCCCAACATCCATCTTGCTCTTTGTTCTTCTATTTTTCCGGCCACCGCCGCCGCCGCCGTGAACCACCGCCGGTGCCGCCTATCCCCACCAGCTTAAGGTTGAACCCTAGACCCTCTCAACCATTTTCCATATTATTATAAGCCTTGATTTAATTTATTTCAATTATTTGCATATAAATACCATTATTATTATTCTTAATATTTATATTCTTAATATGTTTTATTATTGATTGATATAAAATTTATACTGAATTGTACTTGCAGGGTGGAGAGTGATAATAAAATAATTTTATTGTTAGTTTCGAATTTTAAGTTATTAATTGAATTATTATAGGATTATTATCATTCTTCTTCTTATTATTATTATTAATATTATATTTATTAGAATAATTATTATTAACGTTTTATTATTTATTCTGGAAAATCTTAGGCCCTAATTTTGTATTAACATTTGCACTTATTTATTTGAGTATTATTATTTCTACTGTTCTTATAACCATTAATAATAATATTATCATTATCTTTATTATTTCAATATTATTATATATGTTATTAATTTTATTATTAATATTAAATAAATGGTAAGTCATTAGTTATTTTAAAACTTATATGTTATTGTTATTATTATTATTATTATTGCTATTATTATTTATATTCTCATTGATATTAGTTTTATTATCTTTGATATTATTATATTAGTAACATTATTATCATTAGGGTACAATCTGTAACCCTATATTATCAAGGTTTATAATATCTCTATTATTTTTATGTCTTTAGCAAAGTTAGAATTTTGTTAAGGTTATTATTTGGTCAAAGCCCTAAGGAGGCGTAGGAGCGTGCTCCAAGACTGGTGTCGTTTTAGGTAAGGGTTTACTAAGGCCATTGTGTGCTTATATGAATTATGTGATTCATATGCTATGCATTCTATGTTTATGATTATTAATTATGCCGTATATGATATGACGTGGAGTTGAAGTATGTTTTCGTATGGCATGTGTATTATTTGTGTATGACCCTATAAGACATGCATGTGAGGATGTTGATATGATTTTATGTGGGAGAAAGGATGAAAAAGGAGGATGGGGAAAGAAGTTGACTAAGGGAAGTGAGTTGACCTAATTTTATGAATTTATAAGGAATAATCTAATGCATGGTTTTATTTGGAAGAATGTAATTTATGATGTTATATGGGAGAATCGAATTATTGTTTGTTTGGGAGAATCTAATTTATGATTTTAATTGGGAGAATCTAATTTATGACTTGTCTGGTGAAATCCAATTTATGGTTTTATATGGGGAAGTTTAATTTATGGTTTGGTATGATTTTATGTGAGAGAATTTAATCTATGGTTTGTATGGAAGAATTTAATTTATGGTTTTGATTGGGAGAATCTAATTTATGGTTTTGCGTGGAAGGATCTAATGTAAGGTTTTATATGGATGAATCTCTTATTTGATATGGTTCAAATCTAGGGTTTGGTATGGATGAATCTTTGGGTTGTATATGGTTTGAACTTAGGGTTTGGTAAGGATGGATACTTAGTTTGGTATGGATGAATCTTTGGGTTTTATATGGTTTGAATCTAGGGTTTGGTATGAATGAATCTTTGGGTTATGTGGATTGAATTTAGGGTTTTGTATGATGAGATTTTGGGTTTTGCATAATGGTTAATAGTTTTATGGTGGTATTAGGGTTTGCATGGAAGTTAATAATTGCATGGGATGTGTAAAGTTTGTATAAGAGTGAAGTTTACGTATGGAACGCTGATTTGGGATTTGAGGAAAGTAATGTAAGTATTGTTTGGGTGATTGAACATTTGAAGGGAAAATAGTGCGTGGAGCATTATATGGGTACGTAGGAAACCGAGCTAGGGTTCGTGTGGATAATTAGGGTTTGGTGCAACTGCTTAGGGTTTTTGTCGTATCAAGTATATTTGGTGATTAACGTGTAATTGTGATTTGTGATGTGTGTTGATTCATGCATATCCAAGGCAAGCTTTGAATAATATATTTAAGACACTAATCTTTTAAAGTGGAAGATTATTAAGCCGAGTCCAGACCGATCCACCGGTTATAATAGTGGTTAGGACATGAGGTCCTATGTGTGACCGGCTCACCGGTAATAATAGTGGGGTGACTCGAGCTCAATAAACACAAACCAGAATCGTTAAAGCTCTTAAAAGATACTAATTACTTACAGTGGAACACCATGCGAGAAGGAACCAAACCGATCCACCGGTTAGGAATAGTGGTTAGGGTTTCTACCCTATATGTGACCGATCCACCGGTAATAATAGTGGTTAGGGCAGGATGGTCTATTGTGACCAATCCACCGGTAATAATAGTGGTTAGGGCATGATGCTCTATTGTGACCGGCCCACCGGTTATAATAGTGGTGTGTTCCTCTGCTCGCATGGATTGATAAAAGGCATGGTGTGAATCGGATTCTGTTAAGAGATTAATTAAACAATTAATCTGGATTATATGGGTCTTTGTACTTTTACCTGAATTGTTCATATACCTTTTATGTTGTTATGTTGGATTATGCCCTGTTATTAATCTGCATGGATTATGTGCTTATGTTTCAACTTTAGTGCTCGGTTACCTTACTCAGTACGTAGCGTACTGATCACCCCTTTTATGGGTGCTTCTCATTCCCACGAGTAGTATGCCCTTCTCAATTTGTGCAGGTGGGCGAGATATTAGTTGGGGCTGAGCGTTGAGCATGTTTGGCTCGAAGTTCGAGAGTGTCGTGGTCGTATTCTTTCTTTACGCGATTTCATTTTTTTGTTATTTCTTTGGTATAGTATTTACCATTTTCTGATTCAGTACTCGATTGAGTATTTTAATGAACCTTTTATCGGTTGTAAGTTTAATTCTCTTTTGGAAATAAATTACATTTCTTGATGCGTACTCTGATTTTGTTTTACAACCGTTTAATGATTATTTTGAGTTTAGTTTGTATTAATTTTATAATTGATTGTTAATCTCTTCTTTAGCCTTAGCACTTGGTACTGGAACGGTCGGAGAGAACCGGTCTAGTACTAAGTGTGGCGGTAACATTTTCAAAATTCACGGGTTTTAAGTATTTCTATTTTAATTGCTTCTGCTTTTCAAAAAAAAAGTAGTGAATTTTGGGGTGTTACATGAAGTCCCAAAATGAAGGCAAAGAGAGGAAAAATATGGGAAATATTCACCTTATCAAGTGACAGTTGTAATGATCCTGACCATAATTATCTCAGAATGTTTGGAAATGAATAAAAATGGTTAAGTATGAATAATTGAATCTATGTCATTAATATGTGTTTTCATGATCACCCATATAAAGTACTAATACTTAAAATAAAACACCTCGAGATTGGAAATGGGGTTGATATCTTAATGACATGGTTTTACCTATGATTGTTTATGGATTTTGTTAGTCTGCGTCAGTGCCCTAGCCAGATATCTTACTCTATTTATCTCAACCGTCCTAACTAAGAGGTATGCATACTTATGGATTAGGTGTCCTTGTTGGTAGGGTATTTTATACCTTCCTGTACCGGTGTGACCTGGGTACCTTTATGTCCCTCAGTTAGTCGGTAGGATACTATGTTATAATTGTTAGCCGGTATGATTAGGGTACCTTAGTGTCTTTGGATTCACCTGATCTCTCTGCAAGTAAATAAAAAAGGAAATGATTGATATTTGAATGGAATTTACTATTAGGTTTGTTGGTAGTAGCCTTTGTGCCTACTTGTGGTTTAGTAGTAACATTTATGCCTACCTATGGTTTGGTAATAGCCTTTATGCTTACCTGTTCTTTGGTAATAGCCTTTGTGCCTACTTGTGATTTAATAATAGCATTTGTGCCTACCTATAGTTTAGTAGAAACCTTTGTGCCTACCTATATTTTGGTAGTAGCCCATATGCCTACATATTATTATGTGTGTTGTTATTTGTTATGTTGATGGGCCTACCTATGTTATGAGAAGTTGTGGGTTTTATAATGAGAATTAGCAACATGGTTATAACTTAAGAATGATTTTTCTTTCTAATTATACTATAAAGACCATCTCTTGGATGCTCCATTGGTAAGTTTTGGTTATTTCCAAATGAACGTGCATTGATAGTTCATGGTCTTGATATTATGCGGTTATATGAAGGATTTTCATATTTTAAATGTTTATGTATTGTTGTGATGCATTTTATGTACTCCATGTGACCTTGCATATTAATCTTGTATAATGGGTTACTCAGTACCATTTTACTGAAGGGTTCCTTTCTTGGGCCCCTACTTATTCAATGAGCGGTGGCTTTTGTAAATTACCTTGCAAGATCTATTCAAGGCTATCCTTTATGTTGAAAATGTAGGATTATTCATTGTCTTTTTAACCGAGAGATTTTGTACCTTTCACTGTCTTTACATATTTTCTTTCAATGAAATTTTGTAACCACTAATATTTGATTCTATTTGAAATGTTATTAAATTACTTAAACTCTCTTGCTACATAGATTTATAAATGTTTTCATAATTTAAGTAGAGTAACGTTTTTAGCCTTAGCACTTGGTAATAGAATGGTAGAAGAAACCAGACTTGTACTAAGTGTGGCGGTAGTGCCCCGTGATTTACTATTTTAGCTTCCAAACTTGACTTTTAAAAAATAATTTTTTTAGTTTATAAATTTGGAGGTATTACAGTCGATCTCTCACACTCAATACAATCTAATATTGTTCACCTCAAGTACCTAAGGCTATGTTTCACTACTTGCCAGTGAACCTTTCCCAGATTTTCCATATGTCAACTCATAATAGTAATAGCTTGAGTAATATAAGGATAGGTATAAACCATAGCGTACATGATACAACAAACAACATTTGAATATGGAAAAATATCCATGATCTCTTATTCTTCTTTGGATTTAGGATAATCCAAAGCAGATAATCTAAAGTGAGTAGCCAATGGAGTGCTCGCCATCTTGGCATCCATTATATGAAATCTCTCCAGCACCTTGTCCGTAGTGGACTCTTGTGATAAGTACAAAAGCTTCTGCTCACAGTTTCAAATGATCTTCATGTCAAGGATCCTCTTCGCAACCCTAAGATCATTCATCTCAAAATTACTCTTCAGAATTGCCTTCACCTTATCAAAATCAAACATATATTGTGCTTCCACAAGCATGTCGTGAATATATAGAAAAAGATACACAAAAGAGCCACCCTCCATCTCCTTCAAATACACACATGCATGATACTTACTTTTGGAGAAACAATACTCAAGCACAAACTGATCAAATTGCTTATACCATTATCTAGTAAACCACTTTTGACCGTACAGTGACCTCTTCAACAAGAACATGTGATCACAAGTTCCCTCAATCACAAACCTATCAGGCTGTCACATGTAAATCTCCTCCTTAATCTCACCATGAAAAAATGCAGTTTTAAGATGCAACTACTCCAACTCAAAATCATATATAGGCACAAGTGTAAGAAAAGTATGAATAGAACAATGTCGAACTATAGGAGAAAAATCTCATTATATTCCATGTTTCGTGTTTGATTGAATCTTGTGCAACTAAATGAGCCTTGTGCCTTGGTCTCTCGACCCGTAGAACTCCTGTTTGAACTTGTACACCCACTTCAAGCAACAATATTTTTCTTCTTGAGTTTCTTCACAAGTTTCTATATATGATTCTTCAATAAGGATTCCATCTCTTCTTTTATAGCAGCACACCACTCAGTAGAATCAGCACTCTCAATAGCCTCTAAGAATGATGCTACCTCATGCACATCAACAATAGTCTCTACACTAGATAAGGCATAGCGAGAAAATTCTTGAAAAACCTACCTAATCAAAGGCTTAATAATCCTCCGTCCTTTGCTTAGAGCAACACTTATTTGCTACAGCTACTACCTAGAGCCGCCCACTTTAGGAATAGTGGGTCTATCAAAAGGGTCTCTATTGTCCAACTTTACCTTAGTCTCCACCTATCCCAAAGCACTATCCTGCTCCACTTTCTTAGTGACACCATCACTACACCATTCATTCTCGTTAAAGGTAGCATCCTTATTAGTTAAGAACTTCAATGTCGTCAAGTCCCATAACCTTTACCCCTTCACTCCAGAAGTAAAGCCTAGAAAAATACACTTCTTTGATCTATGCTCAAGTTTACCATCATTCACATAAGCATAAGTAGAGCAACAAAAGACATGGAAATCAGAGTAATTAGCTAGCTTTCCAGACCATAAATCCTCAAATGTCTTCAAAGCAATGGACTAATTTGGAGACTGAATCACTATGTATGCAACTGTGTGGACCACCTCTGTCCAACCCTCCCTATGATAACATACATCGAGCCTTCTTCAATAGGAATTGGTTCATTTGCTTAGCAACTCCATTCTACTTTAGCCTTCTAAAATGGGTGTAGTGTATCACTATCCCATGGTCTTGGAAAAAATTAGTGAAACTCTATTGAACAAACTCAAGACCATTATTAGTCGTAAGACACTTAACCCACTTCTTAGTTTGCTTCTCTATCAAGGTTTTTTAGTGTATAAGAATACCAAGCACATACCTTTCTAGAGAATTTATCAATTAATGTGAGCAAGTACCACAAACCTCCTTCGGAAACCAATCTTGTTAGACCCGCACATTTAAACGGATAGATTTAAGCGGCCCTCTTGAACTATGCTTAATTGCTGAAAAGGTTATCCTCTTTTACTCACCGAATACATAGTGCTCATAGAATTCCATAGTATCTGTACTTTTTCCATCTAGTAAAGCCCTCTTAGAGAGCTTGGCCATACCCTTGACACTCATGTGTTATAGTCTCATATGCTAAAGGCTTATAATATATAAGTCTGAAAACCTTGGCGATATCACAACAGGTATCCCTATAATAGTAGAATCCACATACTTATACAATCTTTCATTGCCACTAGAGTCCTTTTTGTAATTCTTAGGGTACCATCCTCAATAACACACTAGCACCCATTACAGTCAAAGGAACTTAAAGAGATGAGCTTGTTCTTCATCTCTAAGACATATCTCACATTGGATAGCGTCTTGACCATACCATCATGCATCCTCACTTTCATTATCCCAATCCCAACAACTTTGCAAGAAACATAGTTTCCCATCAAGATATATCCACCTCGAGTCACCTCGAACATCTAAAACCAACTCTTGTTGAGAAATATATGATAAGAGAACCTGAATCGAAGATCCATATATCACTGATCTTGTTATGTCTATCAGTAGTCATCAACACATCTCCATCACTATCATCGTGGGCAACTATAACATCATCCCTTGTACCATATGACTCACTAATCATAGCATTGGGCATCCTATTAGGAAAAAAACTTCCTAAAATGTCCCTTCTAGTGGCACACAGCATATCACATTCTTCTACCAATTATATGAATTAGATCTAGAATTCATACGGATATTAGACCCCTACTCCTGTGTTTTCCCCCTAGCTATCAATTCCTCATTATACGAGTCTTCAAAAGTACCGATGCCAGTCACCTAACTATCAATCAACTCCAATTGTAGCAGATGGATTTCACATCCTCAAGGAATAATTTGTCCCTCCCATACAAAGCAGTCTTAAGAAAATGCTTTCAACTTGCAAGGAAAGAACATAATAGCATAATAGCCAAATCTTCATCATCTAATTTAACATCTACATTATGCACATCCATAAATATATATTCAAGTTCATTTAAGTAATTTTTTTAATATTGACCCTCACCTAATTTCTAGTTACAAAGCTTACTCTTCAACAATAGCCAATTTGTTACTGAATTTTTCATATACAATGACTTAAGTTTCAACCACAAGGCAGCTATTGTTGATTCTTTTACCACTTCTCACAAAAGCATGTTCAACAAATGCAATTGTATGGTAGAGAGGGACTTTAGATCTTATTCTTCAAATCTCTCATATGTCATAAATTATGGCTTCTTTGAATGATTGGATAACACTTTATCTAATTTGGTTTGAATTATAATCGCCCTCATATTCAATTTTTATAATCTAAAATTAACAGATCAATTAACATTCTCCATATCGAATCCCATATCCACTTTGATAATTGGATCTCTTCAACAATATAGATATATTGACAAACTATAATGTAATAGCAAGGATTTTAATAATCTAAGCAAAATTAGAATTAATAAGATTATAAACGATTGAGAACTCAATCACTAAACATAACAATCGAGGAAAAAAGTAAAGATATTTATTCATGTTATTGTGTAATTATAGGATGGTTAAGTTAATTAATCAATCAATTATAAAAATATACAATTCTCTTTTAATGGATAATTATATGGAGAATAAGAAGAAGTTGGATCACATGAATCCGACAACTAGGGTTTCATATGTATCCTTTTATAGAAGAAAAAACATTATGGGGAAAAATAGCGTGTTTCAAAAATAAAGAAAAAACAAAGGACCCCTATATTTATTCCTTTACTCTCATTTTCCCCAAACACGTAAAAGGTTTCTCTCATAAACACAGACCATGTTTATTAACATATTAATCCCATGTTTCACACATAAGGCTCTGTACTACACTAACCTTCTCCAACACCTGTACGAACTAACACAATGTTGTGTTGTGCTCACATACCAAATCAAAACTCACAAAAAAAATTTATAGAAAGAAAGGTCCAACCCAATAGGAGAAACTAAAATCAAAATTCAATGAATTTTCTATAAAATAATGTTTTAAATGCTGAGGATATGAAAACTTTGCAGTATAATGTCCTAACCAAAGAGTGTTGTCCATAGAAAAGATTGAAGCTACAGAGACTTGTGATGAAGACCTTGAGTACATGTCCAGTGAACTAATTTCAAGTGAGTTCAAGGATGAGGGAAATTCTTATTATGTTCCTCAAATATTTATTTAGTTACAAGCTAATGAGAAACCCAACCAACAAGAGAAGAGATTCGAGACTAAAGGAATAATGGGAGATGCTATTTATGAATTTATCATTGAAATTGCTTTGTGTAAAAATGTAGCTAATGAGAGGGTGGTGAATGAGATGATATTAACTACAACATCACATCCAAAACCCTATTCTCTTTAATGGTTCAAATATATAGGAGTTAAGGTAACTTAAAAAACCTTATTCTTATTTCGTATTGGTAATTATCATCATGATGTGCTATATGATGTTTTTCCTATGGATGCATATGAAATCTTATTAGGTAAACCATGGAAATAAAATATAAGTTCTATTCATAATATAATTACTAATGAATATCTTGTTGAGAAAGATAAGAAAAAAGTACTAGCATAGTCAAGAATGAAAAGAGCTTGTTTTTACATGAAAATACTATAATAGAATGTATTAGAGAACAATGTATTTTTTTTTTGCTTTTATTTCTAAGGAATATACAAGGGGATAAAAATATTAATAATAGTTGATTACATGAGCTCCTTAGTGAATATAATGATGTATTTTCTAATGATTTAAGACCTGTATTACCATATAAAAGTGGAATAGAACATAATATAGATTTAATACTTGATGTGTCCTGAACTAATTGACTTGTATATAGATTTAATCTAGATGAAGCTAAGGAGTTATAGAAATAAATACCAAATATTATAGGAAAAGGATATGAGAGAGAGAAAGAGAGAGAGAGCATGATCCAATGTTGTGTACCTGCATTAATTTTCATTTTTTTCTAAAGAAAGATGGTATGTGGCACATAGAAATTAACTTTAAGGCTGTAATTAATATAAATATCAAATATCAATTTCCGATGTCTCGATTAGATGACATATTGAATTAATTGTGTGGAACACAAGCATTCTTTAAAATCAATCTATGTAGTTGTTTATCACCAAATATGGATAAAGAGGATGAGAGGAAAACTATCTTTAAAATAAAATATGGCCTTTACTAATAGACTGTGAAGCCTTTTAGTTTTTGTAATGCATAATTTATTTAAGACACTTATGAATGAAGTTATTTTGGTGTGAATCTTGAAAGGAGAAGAGAAAAATTTAAGGTTAGAATTAAAGTAGGATCGATGGGCTGAAGATTAAGGAGAAGGATGAGAATCTCCGAGCAATATTCAACCAAGAATTAAATAAAGTTATAGATCTTCAAGAAAGATTCAAAAAGAGTTCAACAAGAAGATATTTTTGAATGTTTCTTCAAGTACACATTCAAAGATCTCTAGCTAAGGTTAATCCCAGTAGTCTTAGGAAGAAATTCACTTAAAATAGAGAAAGTTAACAAAGTAATAAAATTGTTATAGATTTAATTAGATTTAACTATTCATCTTCTTCTCATATACCGAGTCATACCTTGTATAGGTAGTGAAAAGTTAGTTAAGTAACACACTAAGATAACCACATTAATACACACATGGCTAACAAGCACACTACCCTCTAAAAGCAACATATTACTAGCCTATATAATACATGAATCAAAATACAAATTATTACACAAAATAATGTAGCTAATTATTACATAGAAATAACTAACAAAAGCCCTAATTTACATAAGAATGATAACTAGGTCTTCTTTGACTTGAAATTTTGACTTCCATGCATAATACTTCTTTTGAGTTGTAATAAAATGCAACAAAAGAATCAATCTTGAATGTGATGACAACTTGAATGTTCTTTTTGCAAATATTTTACATTCCTATAAGAATCACTTAAAATATACTTGTTATGGTTAATTAAAGCTATATCATCAGAGACACATATTGTAATACAATCTATAATTAATAATTTCAAATTCTCAATATCATGAGAATCCATAGATTCTCTTGCATCATTACCCTAAACTTGAGAAGAATTTTTCCTCAAATTGGCATCATTGTAATAAGGCAACAAATCAGCAATATTAAATTTTCTTGAAATACTGTCATAGGAATTTAGAAGTTTAAGTTCATAAGAACATTCTCCAAATTTCTAAGGATTTTAAATGATCCATCTACTCCTAGAATCAATTTATGTTTTCTTATATTATTACATCTTTCATTTCGCAAATATCACCAGGAGAAAATATTTATGGAGTGTGATGTTTAGTAGCTTTCTTTTGATACCTTTCATTGGCTCATTCAATGTTTCCCATGATTTGTTGATAAAGCTTTTGAAATAATTCAACTCGGTTCTTGGCTTTATAATTTTTAAACTCACCTTTCTTTAAGGGTACCATGTCAATTGCCATGTACACATTTACCCCATACACAATCTCGAATAGAATTAAGAGATTAATACTTGAAGGACTTTGATTCTAAGAAAAATCTATATGAGTTAACTTAATATCCCAATCCATATTAATTTTACTTACAATACCCTTAACAAAGTGCCAAGAGTATGATTTGTAACTTTAATTTGTCCATCAGTTTGTGGATGATGTGAAGCACTAAATAGAAACTTAGTTCCTAATATGTGACATATTTTCTTCCAAAATTAACTAAGAAACTTGAAATCTTTATCCAAAATAATACTTTTAGGTATGTCACGTAGTTTCACAATTTCTTTGAAATAAAAATCAATAACATTTGTAACATCATTAATTTTATTGCATGTAATAAAATGAGACATTTTATAAAACTTATCTACCACAAACATAATAAAATATTTACATCTTTGTGTTCTAGGCCACCCTAAGATAAATTCCATACTAAAGCCTTCCTATAGTTGACTAGGCATAGTTAATGGTGTATATAAACCTTTGTGAAAGAAACTCTTACTCTTTTTTGCAAGTAACACATTAGTTTACCATAAGTTGTACACATTTTATCATGTGTGGCCAAAAGAAATTTTCTAGCAATATTTCTAATGTCTTTTGAGTACCAAAATATCTTGCTATAGCTCCTTCATGTACTTATTTTATAAGTAAATCTCTTATACTTTATCTAGGTACACAAAGTCTATTAATTTTAAATAAAAATATGTATTGTCTTGAATAATTTCCATGATATCCATATTTTTACATGCTCTATATTCATCGCTAAATTCATTTCCTATAGGGTATAATTTTTTTTAATATTTAAAAACCTAGAAATTTAGCATCTAATATAAAAAGTAATATTGTAATACCCCAAATTTTAGCTGACCCTAATCCCAAGTAATTAATATCATAACCTAATTCTAACCTCACAAAATTTATTTTTCTATCTGACCCTAACTCCCTACTCTTAAATCTTAGTCTGGCCCTAATTTTTATTTCAAGTTATTAATATCTTTTCTAACATAAACCTAATCCTAGATGATCATTTAATTCATTTATTCTAATATCCTAACCTAAATTATTTTTAAACCTAAACCTAAATCTAAGCCCACACCATCTCCCTTTTCTCCTTTTTCTTTTTCTTCTCTTTCCTCTCATATTTTTCCCCTAACCAGTTCTCTTATCTTCCCCTTCTGTGTGTCCCTCTACTAAGCCTACCCTCTACCCTAATCAACTCCTTCTCCATAAATTTAGGGTTTATGGTTGAAAATTTCAATCACACCACCTACCCCTCATCCTTATTGCATGTGGGCATGTTATATAGACACATTTAATTCTTGAACCTACCTCCTTCTCCATATGTTTTCTATCAAAAATTTGCACCTCTAACGTAACCTTCCTTCCTTTTTCTTTTCACTCCTTGCCGTCACCAAACCAACCCCAAAAACCCACCACCAGTTGTAGCCTTTTCCATTTCTCCCCCACTACCACCAATCGACCTCACCATTTCCTATCCCCTAACTTGACCATTTGCACCAAAGACACACATCCCCTATTCGGCAATCATCACCACAACATCACCCCCACCACCTTTATCCATTACCACCATTTTGTACCCCTACCTTCAGCCAATTCCACTAAAAACACCCAGTCCCCAATTAAAAATCATCACCACATCATCACCCTCCACCAACTTTAGCCATTAACACCATTTCTAGTGCCTCCTCTTTGGCCATTGTTTCTAAGCATCACCCCAACCACTAGCTAAATCATTTGATACCCTCCTCTATCCTTTAGCCAAGCACCCTACAACCACATTCCTTTATAGCCATGTTCACCACTCATCTTTGGAAACTTCCACTACAACCACCCCCTCCTTGTTTATCCTCAATCACCATTGCATCCCCCATAGCAATGACAGATTATGTCATTGCTACCATCCCTTACCTCAACACACTTTACCACTCCTCCGCCCTTATTTGTGCTAGCTCTCCCAAAGTAGTTTATCTTGGTTTAATCCTACATTATTACACCCTTCCATTTCCTTAATTATGTGATTTAATCCTAATGGTGTTATATTATTATTTCTACGGTGATTTTTTTTAGTTTGTAAAAGAGGTGGACTAGGAGTAGTGTATAAAGAGACCGGAGTCATTTTCATAAGGATACTTGTTGTACTCTAGGAATTTTGTTGCTAAGTGTTATGCATGATTTTGAATTGTACCATTTTATTTTCATCATGTGATTTAATGTATGATTGTTTATGCTATGATATGTGCTATATATTATATGGTAGAAAATGCTTAAGTGAAGATCATACGATGTCATTATTTTATGTGGAAAACCCTTGGTGTGCAATATGGTTGTATCATGGTTTTATTAAGGTATAATTAGTGTCGAATTATTATAATAAAGTATATGGAGATACATAGAGGAGTTTGGGGTAATGTTACCAAACATATAACACTTGTATGAAATAAGGGTTTTGTTATCGATAAGGGCTTTTTGGTCAACGTGGGTCAAATATAAGAACCATGAAATTTTAATGTGTTATATCATCTAAAGTATGATAAGAAATTTATATGAAGTGTTTAAAGTAGTTTTTAATGACCTAAGTTTGATAAAGTACGAGAATGGTTTGATTTGAAAATACTAACCCAAAAATGAGAAGGCTATTATTATATGTGTGAAACAATAGAGTTAGACCACGACATCTAAATATGTTTTTAATATTAATATTATGAGAATTTTTATTGAATCAAGTGATTGTTTGAGCTCCACAAGAAAATTTATGATGGACTTGTGAAAATAGGGTTTATAAGCCCTAAAAATAGTAACTATTGATATATTGTTATTATTACATGTGCAAGACCTTATATTTAGGCCTTTGAAATTTTATTATGCTGATAATAATAATAATAATTGAGGAAAATGTTCTATGTTTGGTGATTAAAAGAGTAATAGATGAAGAGTAATAATAAATGTGTGTAATTAGGGTTTCGGGGAAAATGTAAGGGTCTTAACCCTAGAGAACAGTCTTGTGATCTTGTGATGTGCCTCACGTGTTACAAACATGTTTTTTAATTTTATAATCAAACATGAATAAGACATTAATAATTTAAATTTAAAGATCGTGTGAGTAGGACCGAGGTGCTTATAGGTCTGTTCCACTAGACAATAATAGCGGCTCAAGTGTGTTATCCCTAAGAGGTGTTTTAAACCATTCACTAGTTTAAGAATAGTGGCTCATATGCATTATTCCCTAAGAGGTGTAGGTTTCATTCCACTAGAAGATAATAGTGGCTCAAGTGTGTTGTCTCTGAGAGGTGCTTATGCCCTACCACCGGTTCAAGAATAGTGTGGCCCTATACTCATCCTAAATAAGAATATGATTGACATATGTAACCTAATGGATAAGGTATCAATGATTTAAATTGGAAGAGTGTGTGAGTCAAAAGAAAAGTATTTATGGGTCGATTCCACTAGACGATATTAGTAGCTCAGGTGCATTGTCTTTGAGAGGTGTTTTAGACCATTCCACCGGTTTAAGAATAGTAACTTGAGAGTGTTTTTACCTAAGAAGTGTTGGGTCTATTCTACCTGATGATAATAGTGGCTCAGGTGTGTTCTCCCTAAGAGGTGCTTTAGGCCATTCCATTAATTTAAGAATAGTGGGGTTTTTAAACTCAACATAAATATAAAAAAAATGAAAATGGTTATATATGATAAAGAGGTCTAGATCAATACTCATCTTATGACACTTTATGTGTTTTTTTTATATTTAGTTACTGTATCCTAAAGTTAATCTTCAAACTCATATCTATGTTTACAGAGATTCTCTCATTTCTAATTACTCTATTTTACTTTTTATGGTTTTAGCCTCATGATTGATGTAAGAATGGTATGGTAAACGACACTTACATCAATTGCGATGGCAACACCCATTATTTTAATTATATGCTTTTGCTAGAAAAAAAAATTAGTAGTAAATTGGAGGTGTTACAATTGTAGACCTTCTATAAAAAGTATCGGTTACTAAAGTTTCTTTTCCATCTAAGTTTTTGGTAGAGAACATAAAGGATTGTAAGAATTTTATCCACTTTACATGTCTAGAACTAATTTCAAGCATGTAAATATTTAAAACTCAAATCAAAATATAATACAAAGGATTTAGGTTTCAAATAATGACTCCATGTCTCTAAACTACATATGATGGAAAAGAATACCTTGCCATATGTCAAATATTTTGATTTAGCTCCATTTAATTTTTTGCTAAAGTATACAATAGGTCTTTTTTCTTGTAAAAAAAATTCTCCTATACCTGCCCTACTAGTTTCACTAGTTACCTCAAAACATATGTCCAAAGTAAGAATATATAAGGTAGGTACACAAAAAGGACTCATACTTTCTTTCATATAACCTTTATCAACTAGTTCTTGCATTTTCCTTTGTAATTCCTTAGATTATTCTGGATTACATCTATAAGCAAGTGTATTAGGTAAAGGTATTCCAAGATTTAAATCTATAGCATGCTCTATACCTCTAATAGGCGGTAGTCCAGGAGGTAAGTCATCAAAATATACATCATTATATTCATCAAGTAATCTAGTAAGGTTTCAATTGATATAATTGTTCTCCCCAAATTAAGATTCTTTTACTACTAAAGAATAGCAAACACCCTCATCCTCAATGAAATTAATCATATATTTTTCATATAAGAATAAATTATTCTTAGTCTTAATAAGTTGTGTATGATTACATAAGATGGCTTCAATTTTTACTTCCTTTTATCTTTAAGCGCATTATATTAATTAGTCACACCATCATGAATTACATTTATATCATATTTCCATAGTCTTCCTAGTCAAATACCACAAGCATCCATAGGTAATACATCACATAATATTTCATCATGAAAGTTACTAATACAAAAATTAATTAGTGTTTGTTAATCTACTTTAGCATTTTTATCCTCATTAAGCCATTATAATGAATATGGTTTATTATGATTAGTAGTCATGAAATATAATGATTTAGCCATCATTTCACTATCAATATTAGTACATTAACCACTATCTATGATGAATCTACAAATCTTATCACCAATTTTACACTTAGTTTTAAAAATTGTATCCCCTTGTGTAGGTCATTATTAGGTTTAATTTGTAATACCCATTAAAATTTAAAACATGGATTGTCATCCTATTCATACATACTCAAGGTATCATCATTAGATTCAATCTCTAGGTCATCATGATCATCACGTGATTCCATACTTGCAATTGCATGTAAGGCATAAACTCTTTGGTTAGGACATTCTCTAGCAAAACATTACATGGTTTCATCACATGGTTCCATCCTTTACATTTAGAAAATTGTTATTATAAATCTCTTTTTCCTTATTTTTACCTTTTTCATCTCGGTCAAGGTTGAGTTTCTTCACAATAGTTGAAGATACATGTGTCCCATATTTTGAAATAGATGCATTTGAATAGTTTTTTGTTGAATTAGAAGTCAAAGCATTTTTTTAGCATAGACCTTGGTAAACGTAGTTTATCTCTCACATTTTAAAGCTAACTTAGTCAAATAATCAGGAGAATCATAGGAAAACATTTAAACTTTTTCTCTAATCAAGTTATAATGTAGGAGCATCCATAGATCCTCAAGATGATAAAGATTTGGCATATTTAGTTATAGAACTAACCACATTATATATCTTTGATAATGAAATTAATATTGTGAATAACCCTAATGAGGTTACTTTAAGTCATTATTAAAGGTATGTAACATATTTTTAGGAAGAAAATCAAGCCACTTTAATATTTATACATACATAATATTTCATGTTTTATAAACTATCACAAGTTAAATGGAGCTATTATACATGATAATCAACTCCACGAGTCAAGAGACCTACTCAACATCCTAGTCATTATCCTTATTTTAATAAGGGTTCTTGTTATTTTTTTACATGTACTAATTACCTTGATTTTTTTTTAATAGTATTTATTGATTCATTTATTATATAGGATATAGCTACATTGTTACTACTAGTTAATATGTTAGTCATGTGTGTGTCATTTGACTGTTTTATTGTACTAGTTAGTAATATATGGCCTCCTATATAATGCATGTTTTCAATCCTTGTAGCACACAGATAAATCATTTGAAATCTAACACAAGTATTAAACTTGGATATTTATCTCTTTGGTGAGTGAATAATACTAACAAAGAATACTTGGGTTAATCTTAGATACATTGCTTTGAATGCATTCTAGGGGTAAAATTCAAAGTTTAAATTTGTTGTTGAATTATTTCTCAATTCGTACTTGATTATCCTCCTTCCCCTTCTTCAATTGCAACCACCAAACCTTCCATAATCTCCATCCATTCAAATCTCCATTTCCATTAGAAGATTCACATAATTTTGGTATCAAAGTCATGGTTATCTCCCCACAAAAATTGAATTGCCAACTGTTTCTTCATCTTACTATCCATACAAGCATTATTCTTCTAGCCAACCGTTTCTTCATCTTACTATCCATACAAGCAATATTCCCCAACATCTATTAGCCTGTCTTCAAACTTTTCTTTGAATCTTCAACCCCCTCAAGTTAGAGAATTATACCCATGATTATCTATCCAATGTTCTCCCTTGGTGTTCTATTTTCTTTCCTAGATTTAGTTTCAAAAAATATTCTAGATTTGAACACCATTCCATGCATCTTGATCAACTTGATTTACACAAGAAAACCATATAATTTTCTAACTTTTTTTGAATATTTCTTTGATATTCAAACCTTGCTACCTATCTCAGTAGTTAATCACTCATAGAGAAGAAGATTTTTCAACCACTCTCAATCTCCCAACCGATTCCTTTGTGGCATCATTCTAGCAAGATTCACCATTATCGTCCACCAAGATTACCTTTAGCATGTATCACAAATTTTTGGTAACACACTCCAACATTTGCCTTCTACTACCACTCCACTCCACACCGAAGCATCCATGATTCTTGTAGCACCACCAAAAATAAATTAAGAATCGAATTCCAACAACAACCATGGGACATCAAAGCTTCATCCAACAAGAACAATAATCATGAATGAAGAATTTTCCATAAAAACAATGTTTGACACTCTTCAACAACTTACAATAGTTATACATGACACCAGTGCAAAACTCTAGTAGCTTCCTTCCATTCAAAGCCAACTCCAAAGGTTGGAATTGAGGGTAGCCGATCAAGAAAATCTCCAGCACGTGTACAACATAATGGAAGCTACCAACAACTGAGTAGAAGGTATGGTAAGAAGGGTAGTCCAAGCACGATATGGGTAACTCAAAAACCATGGAGTATGAACAAAGGGCACATGAGAAAGGCTCTAATGACTTCAGCCATAACTGAAGAGCCAATGCAAATCATCTACCAAGGTATAACCATTTTGAAGATAAAGGTATCAAGCCCAATCTCCCTGATTTCTATGGTGAAGTAAATGTAGAATTATTTTTTGAATGGTTACATGAACTTAAGTAATATCTAAGTTTAGAGAGTATGACGATGAACATAAGTCTAAATTAGAAACTATAAAATTTAAAAAGTTTGTTAGGGTTTAGTATGATAACCTTAATAGAACTCGTGAAAGCTAAGATAAAAATAAAATCAAGTCTTGGGAGAAATTAAAGAACCACTTAAGTGATAAATTTGTCCCTAAGGAGTATGAACAAGAGATGTATATCAAATTTACTAGTCGTAGGCAAGAGCTTTTTAGTGTATAAGAATACACTAGGGAATTTAAAAGAATAACACTCATATATGACATGAAATTAAAAAAAGGAACATAAATGTGCTATATACTTAGGTGGCCTTAATAACTTGATTAAAGATAAAGTTAAAATGTTTACCTATGATTCTCTTCATGCTTTAATTAATTTGGATTTAAAATGTGAAAGATAAACTAAGTCCACTAAGGCCTATAATAAGACTTATGTTTAGACATCTATATCCACCAAAACCTATTTGAATACATCTATATCAAAATTTAGGACACATACCTATTTGGATAATGAAAAAAAGATTAACTGTAACTGAGATGAAAAATTTAAAAATAAGGTGAATGAGATTGCTAATAAGCGATGCTTTAAATGTAAGGGATATGGTTAGTTTTCTAGTGAATGTCCTAACCAAATGGTTTTGACCTTAAATGGTATTGAGAACATAGAAACATGTGTTGATAATGATGACCTAGAAACCGATTCTAATGATGATGCCTCGAGTATGTATGAAGAGGAGTATAACCCATGTTTTTTACTTCAAAGGGTATTACAAATCCAACCTAATAATTCAACTATGCAAAGGGATAAAGTTTTAAAACTAAGTGTAAAATTAGTGATAAGGTTTGTAGAGTCATCATAGATAGTGGTTCATGTAATAATGTTGCTAGTGAAATGATTGTTAAACCATTAGGTTTAGTGACTACTAATCATGATAAAAAACATATTCATTACAATAGATTAATAAAAGTAGATAAGGAAACCCTAATTAATTTTTATATTAGTGACTATTAGGATGAAGTATTATGTGATGTATTGTAGATGGATGTTTTTGGTATTTTACTAGGAAGACTATGGAAACATGATAAAAATTCAATTCATGATGGTGTGACTGATGAATATAATGTTCTTAAAGGTAAAAAGAAGTATAAATTGAAACTATCTCAATGTGATCACATGTTCAAACTAAGAATAAGTTATTCTTACATGAAAAATATATATTTAATTGCATTGAGGACGAGGGTATTTGCTATGCTTTAGTATAAAAGAATCTTAATTTGGGGAGAACAATTATATCAATTGGAACCTTACTAGATTACTTAATGGATATAATAATGTATTTCCTGATAACTTACCTCTTAGACTACTGCCTATTAGATGTATAGAGCATGCTATAGATTTAATTTCTAGAATTCCTTTACAAAATTGACCCACTTATAGATGTAATCTAGAATAACCTAAGAAATAGCAAAGACAAGTCCAAGAACTAGTGAATAAAGGTAATGTGTGAGAGAGTATAAGTCCTTTTTGTGTACCTACCTTATTAGTTCCTAAGAAAGATGGTATTTGGCATATGTTCATAAATTCTAGAGCCACAAACAATATATCTATCAAGTATAGTTTTCATATTCCTAAACTTGATGACATGCTTGATGAAATTTGTGGTGCACATATGTTCTCCAAAATTTACTTAAGACATGGTTACCATCAAATGAGGATTAGGGAAGGGGATAAGTGGAAAACGACCTTTAAGACTAATTATGGTCTTTATGAATGTGTTGTTATCCTTGTAGGTTTGTGTAATACACCTATTTATTTCATGAGACTAATTATTGAAAGTGATAATCCATTCCTAGGAAAATTCATTGTGGTTTATTTGGATGACATATTTGTATATAGTAAAAATAAACATGATCATCCTACACATGTAAGGGAATTATTTCACAAACTAAGGGAACCTAACTTGTTTGAGAAATTGGAAAAGTGTAATTTTATGCTTCCAAGTATAGTTTTTCTTAGTTATATTATTAGTGGAGAAGGTATAAAAAAAAGTGGCTTATTCCTTAGGATGTTCACCAAGTAAGAAGTTTTCAAGGGTTACCTAATTTCTATAGGAGATTTATTAAAGATTTCTCTACAATTTCTACACCTATTTCTCAACTCATGAAAAAAGGATAATTTATTTAGTGAAATAAAGCCACTAATGCTTTTGAAATTATTAAAGACAAATTGTGCAATGCTTTTGTGTTATCTATTCCAAATTTTGACCTACTTTTTAAGGAAACTTATGATGCTAGTAGGGTAGGAAGCGGCGGAGCCAGGGCTTCCGCATGGTGTCCCGGGACACCATGGAGCCTTGGCAGTAAGGTAGAAAATGTGTTCATTTTTTAGGTATTGAATATATATTATCTCTGTAGGACACCATATCAAAGGATTGTAATGGATGAACGGTTAGGCAAGCCAGGTCCCTCACATTTCGACCGAAATGTCCCGAGATCAAATCTCGTGAGTGACTACTTCTGTTATTATTTTGTAGAATCAAAACGGTGTCGTTTTGATTATTTTTTTACCCAAACCTTACCCATGTGCAGTGCCAGCCCCTTCATCTCCTTCCATTGTCCTCGCCCCTGCCCTCGAGTCGACGCAGTCACACACGCAGACAGCAGAACACAGTGCAGCGATGCAGCCTGCACGTTGTTGGCGAGACCAGATCTCCGTCTCCCTCCATTGCCAGCCCTCGACGCAAACCAGACCACTGGAGCTCGCCATCATTGCTCCGGCGACCACCGCCCTGTTCGTTCTTCTTCCAGACTTCCAATTCCAGACTTCCAAACTTCCAGCCTTCTTTACCTCTTTCATTCGCCACCCCGCCCTACTCCGAGCCTCCAACCCTGCCCGTTGCTCGGCTGATGTTGCTCTTATTTGTACAGACTACAAGTCTGCAATGCAAGTCTACAAGAGCAACCAAACGAGGCAGCCACAGTCTGTGACTGTGTGTTGGTCCATTTATGCTCGAATGCCTTGGTCATTTCTCTCCCACCGTTAAAAGCTTTCTTTCCCTTTGCCTCCTGTACGCAATTCAAATTCAAATTCATCTCAGACCCCTAAACCCTAACACTTCAACTTCACCGAAGCTTTCTCTTTTACTAATAGTATTTTTATGTACCTCTTTTAGCTTTATTCATTTTTGGTTTTTGTGATAATAAATTTATATTTGCTATATTAATCTGAGACTATTGAATTTAGTATTTTAGTTAGGTATGTATTCCATAAATTTTCTAATAGGTTTTACACTTATTTTATAATTATATTTAAAGGTTTACAATTATTGGTTATTTAATTAACATTTAAAATAAAGTACTTTTAAAATAAATAAATATTTATTTAAGTATCTAAAAATATTATTTTATTTTAATATTTATTTTAGCTATATTATTTACTAAATGAATATAGTAGGACACCATGGACCTAAAATTCTGGCTCCGCCACTGAGGGTAGGTATAGGAGGAATTCTTTCACAAAAAAGACTCGTTACATACTTTAGTAAAAAATTTAAATGGGGATAAATTAAAGTATTATACATATGATAAGGAATTCTTTGCCATCATATATAGTTTAGAGACATGGAGTCATTATTTGAAGCCTAAAACCTTTGTGTTACATTCCAATCATAAAAGTTTGAAATACTTATATGGACAAAATAAAATTTTTCCTAAACATGAAAAGGGGTAAACTTCTTACAATCCTTTACATTCTTTGTCAAACACTTAGATAAAAAAGAAAATTTAGTAGCCAATTCTCTCTCTCGAAGGTCTACATTGCTTGTCATTTTAGATGTTAAATTGCTAGGTTGTTAAATGATAAAAGAAATGTATCCTAATGATGAATATTTTCATTAGGAATATCAAGCATGTAAAGAAAATGGGAACAATGGTAATTATACCATACAAGAGAGATTCTAATTAAAGTTAATAAATTGTGTGTACCTAGAATTAGTATAAGCAATTTACTTTTAAAATAGGTACATGAAAGAGATATAGTAGGACATTTTGGTACTTAACATTATAGATATTGCAAGAAAATTTCTATTGGACATGTACAAATTATAATAATAGATGTGTTTCTTGTTAAAATATTTTTCATTAAGGTTTATATTCCCCATTACCTATACCTAGTCAACCATATAAAGGAGTTAGTATATACTTTATCTTAAGGTTTCCTAGAACACAAAGAGATAAAGAGTCTATTATGGTTGTGGTAGATAGATTTTCTAAAATGGCTCATTTTGTTCCATGTAATAATACTAATGATGCTACAGATGTTACTAACTTATATTTTAAAGAAA
Organism: Tamarix austromongolica; assembly: GCA_039764185.1. Taxonomy (NCBI): domain Eukaryota; kingdom Viridiplantae; phylum Streptophyta; class Magnoliopsida; order Caryophyllales; family Tamaricaceae; genus Tamarix; species Tamarix austromongolica. The sequence continues at coordinate 47,330,043 of CM077816.1, read as the reverse complement.
TTGTGGAAATTTATGGCATTCCTAAATGTATTGTTTCATATACATATGTCAATTTTCTTAGTTAATTTTGGAAGATATGACACATGTAAGGAACTAATTTATTATTTAGTACTTCACATCATTTATAAACCAATGGACAAACGAAATTTACAAACTATACTCTTGGCACTTTGTTAATTGGATAGGTAGGTAAAAGTACTAAAGATTGGGATATTAAGTTAGCTCATATAAATTTTGATTACAATCGAACTCCTTCAAGTACTACTTGCTCAAGTCCATTTGAGATTTTGTATGGGTTGAATCTTTGCATACTAGTTGATATAATACCCTTAAAGAAAGGTGAACTTAAAAGCTATGAGGCTACAGATTGAGTGGAGTTCTTCCAAAACGTTCATCAATAAATCAAGGAGAACATAGAATGAGCTAATGAAAGGTACCAAAAGAAAGCTAACAAACATCATACTCAAAAGGTATTTTCTCCTAGTGATTTTGTTTAGTCACATTTGAGAAAAGAAATATTTCCTAATCTAAAAAGACATAAACTAATTCCAAGAGCCAATGGAAATTTTAAAATACTTAGAAAATTTTGAGAAAGTGTTTACAAACTTGAACTTCTAGAATCATAAGGCAAGTTTTGAGAACATTTAATATTAGTGATTTGTCACCTTACTTTAGTGATGTCAATTTCAGGAAAAATTATTCTCAAGTTGGGGAGAATGACGCAAGAGAATCCATAGATCCTCAAGATGATAAAGATTTGGCATACTTAGTTATGGAACCAATCACACTATATGTCTTGGATAGTGATATTAATAAGGTAACTAGCCCTAATGAGTTTACTCTAAGTCATTCTTACAAGTATGTGACATATTTGTAGGAAGAATATCAAGCCACTTTAAGATGTCAACATATGTAAGATTTTATATATCACAAACTATTATAAGTCAAAGGGATATATTATATAAGATAATCAACTCCATGAGTCAAAAGACCTAGTTAAAATCCTAGTTATTATCCTTATTTTAATTATGGTTCTTGTTAGTTGTTTTCATGTACTAATTAACATGTTTTATTTTTAATAATATTCATTGATTCATGTAATATATAGGATATAGCTATGTGCCTATTACTAGTTGATGTGCTATTAAGTCATGTGTGTGTCATTTGGCTATCTTAGTATGCTGGTTAGCAATGTATGGATTCCTATATAATTCATGTTGTCAATCCTTATGAATGAATAATCCTAACTAAAAATTATTGAATTTGGCTATTTTTCTCTTTTGTGGATGAATAATCCTAACTAAAAATACTTGAATTAATCTTATATAGGGTGCTTTAAATATCTTATAGGAGAAGCATTCAAAGTTTAAACTTCTTATTGAATTATTACGCAATTATTACTTGAATATCCTACTTCTCCTTCATCAATTGCAACCACCGAACCTTCCTTAATCACCATCTATTTGAATCTCTAATTCCATAAGAAGATTCACACCAAGTTATTAAGGTCACCTAAGTACCTAGCACATTTTTGTTCTTTTCTTTCTTGCATGTCACACAAGAGACAAGTATTTGAAATTTCTTAGTGTATTCCTCTACACTAAGTAATTCTTACCTAAGAGTAGCCAATTTAATAAACATTTCTTGTTCATCCTTTTTAGGAACAAATTTTTCCTTAAGTATTTTTTTTAATTTATTGCATGACTTGATTTTACTTTTTTCTTGCCTTTCATGAGTCCTCTTGAGAATTTCATTCAAAACCCTAGTAAAATGTTTAAACTTGAGAGTTAGCTTACATTTATGCTCATTATTAGACTCTCTCAATCCAAATATAGCTTCTATTTTAGGTAACCATTCAAAAAATAATTCTACATCTAATTCTCCATAAAAATTAGGGAGGTAAATATTAATACCTTTATCTTCAATATGGTTATACCTTTGTTGATAATTTCTATAGGATCATATATTGTGGCTAAAGTCATTGGAGCTATTTTTTTTCATCCTTTCTTCATACTCCATTTAATTGTTGATGTGGCCTCCTCATTCGTGGACTACTCTTCTCACCATACCCTTGAATCAATCGTTGGTGGCTTCCATGGTGTTGTGTATATGTTGAAGGGTATATATGTCAGCAACCCTCGTCACTAGCCTTTGAAGTTGGATTTGAATTAAAGAGAGTTGATATAGTTGTGTGTTAGTGGCATTCACACTTGCTACAAGTTTTTGAATAGTGTTGAATATACCTAAGAATATACCTTTAAATATTTCTCTAAGAACACATTCAAAGGGATCTACCTAAGGTTACTCCAAGTAGTCTTAGGAAGAAATTCACTCAAAAGAGAAAAAGATAACCAAGTGTTAAACTTATTATAGATTCAATTAGATTGGACTATTCTTATTATTCTCATTTGTTGAGTCATACCCTATATAGGTATTAACAAGTTTGCTAAGTAGCACACTACGATAGCTATATTAATGCAAACATGGCTAACAAGCACACTAACCTCTAATAGAAATATATTACTAACCTATATAATACATCAATTAAACTAAAAATTATTACAAACAAACTTAGCTTATTATTACATGAAAAAAAACTAATAAAAGCCCTAATTTACATAAAAATTATAACTAGGTATTCTTTGACTTGAAAGTTTTACTTAACTTATAATTACTTGTAACATAAGAAGCAATTTTAAATTGTTGACATCTTGAATATTCTCCATGCAATTATGTTACATACCTTTAAGAATAACTTAAAATATACTTATTATGGTTAGTTAAAGTTATATCATCAAATTCACATATTTTAATAGGCTACATTATTAAAAATGTTAAATCCTTATTATCATGATAATCCATAGATGCTTCTGCATCATCTTCATCCTTTTCTTGGAAAATTCATTTTGGTATATTTAGATGATATACTTGTGTATAGTAAAAATAAGAATGGTCTTCTTATTCATTTAAGGAGATTATTTGATAAACTAAGGGAAGCTAAACTCTATAGAAAATTAAAAAAATGTGCCTTTATGATTTCAAGTGTTCTTTTTCTTGGTTATATTATAATTAGTGAATGTATAAAAGTGGATTCTATGAAGATTCAAGATGTCTAAGATTGACCAATACCCAAAGAAATTCATGAGATGAGGATTTTCATGGACTGGATAGCTTTTAAAGGAGGTTCAATAAAGGCTTCTCAACTATTGTCATTCCAATTACACCTGGTGGATAAAGGAAAATCAAAGGGGGGAAAGGATGCAACTAAAGCCTTCAATACTTTGAAAGATAAGCTATGTAATGCATAGGTATTATCCTCACCTAAGTTTGATAAAAAAAAATGAAGTTACATGTGATGCTAGTGGAGTAGGGGTAGGAGGTGTACTTTCAAAAGAAAAAATGTCCATTTCCTTCTTTAGTGAAAAATTAAATAGGGATAAATTGAATTACTCCATGTATGACAAATAATTCTTTGGATTCATAACAAGACTAGAACCATGGAGTCGTTATTTGAGACATAAACCATTTTTTTTGCATTTGGATCATAAAAGTTGAAATATATGCATGGACAAAAGAAAATTAGTCCTAGGCATGTAAGATGGTCTAGTTTCTTACAATCAATTATGATTTCTATCAAAAAATTTGATGGTAAAGAAAACATGGTTACAAGTGCATTATTGATAAGATCTTTGATATTTGTCATGGGGTATGCTAAATTATGACGTTTTGAAATATTAAAAGATATGTAATCAAAAGATGATATTCCTTGTAATAAAAATAATAACGCATGTAAGTTTTGACTGGGTATTTGAGCACGACATAATATTATGTTGGTTCCTACAAGTTTTAAATATTTTCATAAGATTGTTTTGTATAGGAAGGATGAGTTAGTCCTTGAGGATATGAAATATGTCATGCTACAATGGGAGTTGATTAATAGTAAATTGACTAGAATTATAATACCTTATCTTTTTGTAAGGTGATGAATGAGAGATTATGCCAAATTTTTTTATTCAAAGCAATGATTGGGTTTGAGGTAAATTTGGATTTGAAAGGAGGTTGGAAAACTAAATTAAATAAGCTTTTCAAATGAATTGATTGATTAATTATTCATTTTAGCAAAATGGTTTTTACTCAACCAAGGTGATTGACTAGTTGAGGAACCAATCAACTGGTCTATAGAATAGTCAACTAGTAGGCCAAATCAATCTGCTGGTTTTTTGAGTTGGGTATGCTTTCATAACTTAATTTTTTAGGTATATTGCTTATACTAAAATGGAGCCTTTCTAACCCATTCTAAATTATTCCTAAAAGATTCTAAAATTTTTTAAGATGCATTTGGCCCAAAAATACTACCTCAAATAGATCTAAGGAGTCGATTGGGACAATTGAGGGGGGAGATGACCTTAGCTTTGTCTTATTCCATCTTTTCCCTCTATACATTTTTGGGATCATTGCTTCGATCTTAAACTCAATTCTACTTAGCTAGGAGATTCCTTCTATACTGACCTTTCATTTTCCCTCTTGAGTATTGCATTTCTAGACTTATTGACCTACACTTCTCTATAATCACTATTTGAGCTCTAGAGGATAGGTCAACATATCTTAGATAAAATATGCCTATTTAACTCATATTCAAATGGTAATAATTTGGGTTTTTGATCTATTCCTAACTAAACTTATTATTTGTATCAATTTGTTAGATATATATAGCCCTAATCACCCCTTCTATTCATCTTTCTTTCAGCCACCAAAATACTTAACTATCTAGCATTCACATACTCCCACTTCACTTTGAGCCTTGCATTTGAATTTATTTTACTCTTTTAATCCTTTCTCTAGCTCTCTCTTATTTTAATTGTTAAGCAAAAAAGAGTTAGATTTAGGAAAAAGGTTGAGTGGTTTAGCCGAATTATCCTATGTTTTTCTTTAGGTGTGGTATGTTCATTCTTCCCTTTATATTACAATTTTTTATTTATAAAAGTTATTCATGAATTTCTAAGTTAAACTTGTTCTTTTTAACAATTTTAAAGTTGTGGACTTCATAAGCCAAATATTCTTGTTTGAGGAAAATTTTGCCTATGTCAATTATGTCATTTTTACTTCTAGAATTGGTTATAAGTAAACTTGCATGGAACTCTTTAAGTTCATATTACATTTTGGCATGCATATATAGCCTTATGGAACTGTATTTAATGGTTAGACTATGCATTTTGAGTTAAAAGCATTAATCTTGAGGCAAGATTAGGTTGTGATAATTATTGGTGAAATTTGTAACTAAAGTAAGCTAAAAATGTGTTATGTGATGTAAGAATATGTTCCAATGTGGTATGATAAAGAATTGTACACATGATCTACATGAAAATGGCTATTAAATTGTTTTAAATGGAAAATTGATTGACTAGTTAGGTTAAACCAATCAACTGGTTCCTAGAATTCTCGACTTGTTAACCTAGTCCATCGACTAGTAGGCTTGTAGTGACCCTAGTCTTACTCTCTACTTAAACACATAGATTGGTTACAAAGAACTGATCAACTAGTATTTGAACAATTAGCTAGTTTGTCTAAACCAATCAACCAATTTGAGGAAAATCTAGTTTGTTGAGCTAAACCGATTGACTGGTTAGTGCAACCAATTCACTGATTGGGCTAGACTTATCGACTGATTCAGTTGGTTTGTGTGATTTTGTACTTCTTGGTTTAGATATTCTTTAAGACTATACATGGTATTTTTATATGACCAATTAATGGATAAAATATAAATACTACCATGGATTAATAACTTAATGAATGGATTAAATGGACCATAATTCATGACACGCTAAGTAAGTATTATAAAGGCTTAAAGGGTGTATCACATATGAAATGTGATGGTTCTCAAGAAATAGGTTGGTGATAAGGAATGTGATTTAATGGAATAATATAATGGGCATGATTAATATTATACAAGCATAAACAGAAACCCACACCTGGTTAAAGGATGGAAAGGATTAATATGGATGAGATATGTGAATGTCTTACTTACTCTTTGTATGGGCCTTATTTGATCACAAAAACTCATGAATAAAGTAATAATCATGTAAAGCACAGGGCAATTGATTTGTGTATGGGTCTGGGTTACTCGATCCTCAATTAGCTATTGGGTGTTAGACTTTTTTGAATGTTTATCGGTGCCTTCAGGCTTTGCATTCAGATGGAATCCCTATAGATCTCAATGCCTTACCTAATCTAGAAAATGATGATATAATAAGAGGTATTGATACTAAAGGATCTGATTACCTAGGTAGTTAGATTCAGCCTAGACTTATGTCCATATTGGTTGGTTTCTGCTTAGAATTATATCCATTATGTTTATTGGCTTCAGCTTGGACTTTATATCTCTTATCTTGGAAAGGCATCCATGGTATGTGATACCATGGAGTGGTGCACAGTCTATCACTCAATGATGAATAATTAGATAATGATTGGAATGAATGGTTAGATGATGAAAATAATGATAAAGTTGGAATAGATACTTGGATAATGACTTAAAGTAATAACTAGTTAATGATTGGAATGGATGATTGGATGATGACTTATATAAGTATATAGATAAGGAAATGATCGTACCTAATTGATTGAGAAAGTTGGGAAAAAAACCCTACTGTTCACCTAGATAATCTGCTTAGTACAAGTGTATGACTACCTATGATATTATACTATAAAAATAAGCATGATACATTTTGAGTTGCCTAAGTTATGCATTGTAGTGAATCATGATGCATTATTTGGTCATTATATATAAGATACCCTTATTTTTTTGGAATTGGCATGATGTATGTTAATTATATTTTCCTTGATATGACAGAACCTCGTATGCTTGTGACTTTCGTTGAGGAGGTAGTTTGGCTTACTTAGTACAAAATGTACTAATGTGTCCATTTGCTCAGTTACCTAGTCATTCCCACTAGTAGAGGGCCATGTGCAAGTTTGTAGGAATGGCCAGTAGTGGGCCTACCTCATCTTGAGTTTGGGGATTGGGAAAGTGAACATCTAAAGGTTTTGTGCGATCCATGATGGACCATGGTTTTGGGGTCACACTCTAACTTGTTTTCAACTAATATAGCCCTATATTCTTAACTTATCATTCTCTCTATATTTGACTATGTTGGGGACCATCAAGGCCCTATGTTATTAAAAAAAATTAAAATATTTATATAACTTGATATTGTGCACTCTACTCTAAATTGGTTGGTTTAGTTTTATCCTTATATCTAACATAGGATAAACAACAAACATCTATCCTATGTTAGGTATGGTGGCAGCACCCCATTTTTTCTAAGTGTATTTAGTATTTTCTGCTTCTACACTATTTTAAAAAAAAATGGTAGTGAAAAATAGGGGAATTACATGAAGTAGTATCTTTAGGAGAGGGGGTCTAGTGACTGTAAGAAGTCCTGATCAAAATCAAAGAATTGGTAGAAGAATGTAACATGCTATATTTGTCACATGAAAGGGCATGTTAAGAAGTTTTATCTTAACAGAAAGTCCGGTGTTATGTCTAGTGAGTTATCTAGTACAAAGTATGATGTTGTAGTTTCCCATAGTGACAGTGATGGAGATGTGTTGTCAGCCAATGATAAATAGAATAAGATCAATGATAGATAGGTCTTGTATTCTAGGTTCTCTTACCATATATGTCCTAACCGGAGTTGGTTTTATATGTTTGAGGTAACTTAAGGTGGAGTTGTCATGATGGACAATAATGTTGCTTGCAAAATTATTGGGATTGAGATGGTGAAGGTGAAGAAGCATGACAATGTGGTTAAGATACTTTCCATTTTGATACATATCCCAGAGATGACTAAGAACCACATCTCTTTGAGTTCCTTGGATTGTAATAGGTATCGGTGTGTTATTAAGGATGGTACCCAGAGAGTTACAAAAGGGTTATGGTGGTTATGAAAGGGAAGCGGGTTGAGACACTATATGAGTTGATGGGTTCCACTGTTGTGATGGAAGCTACTGTGACATTGTCCTAGTTGTTAGACTCAGATGTTATAAGACTTTGGCACATGAGATTGGGATACATGAGTGACATGGGTCTAAATAAGCTCTCTAAGAGGGCGGCTGGACAGAGCACATGTACTATGAACTTCTATGAGCACTGTGTATTTGGTAGGTAGAAGAGTTTTAGCATTTCTACATCTAAGCATAGTAAAAGAGGGGTTCTTGAGTATATCCATTCAAATTTGTGGGGGATAACAAGAAAAGAGTGGTTTTCAAAGGTGGTTCGTGTTACTTGCTAACACTCATTAATGAATTATCTAGAAAGGTATGATTTTATTTCTTAAAGCATAAGAATGATGTGTTTGGCATTTTCAAATGTTAGAAGACCTTGATAGAGAAGTAGATCATGAAGCAGGTTAAGTGTCACCGAACATATAATGGTCTTGAATTTGTTGAACATTTTTAACTATTTTCTGGCAAGAACATGGGATATTAAGACATCAAACCTTGGTTGGAAGACTACAACATAATGAAATTGCTGAGCAGATAAACATAACCCTATGCAAAAGGCTTGATGCATGTTATTGCAAGGAGGGGAAGGTAGAGACTTTTGGGCTGAGGCATAATACATGATTGATGATGATGGATCCTGGAACATGAACTTTAATGTTTGCATAGAAGAAAAGAACCAATTCATGTTAGAATAGATCAGGAAGAATGAAGTGAGGGAGAAGATGGAGATCAAAAAGATATTGGATATAAAATGAAGTTTAAACTGCTCAGTACATGATATAGTGTTAATGCACATTCTAGGGAGGACTTTCTTCTAATGAATGATTTGACCTGGCACTACTAGTCATCCGTGGTACGATAAAAATATTTAGAGTGAGAGGATACCTTAAGGGTCCTCTCTAATCGAGAATAAGAGAGAATGGGTGCCCCTACGGAGAAGGAAGGAGCATTAGCCCTATAGGGAAGCGGAGATAAGCCTCTATCCTATCTCAAAGAAGAAGAAGAAGAAAAGGAAGGAGAGGATTCCTAGGATAGAGAGGAGTGATTGTAATACCCCAAAATGTTATAAAATTTTAACCTAATCTAATTTCTAAGATTCATACCTTTATTTTATTTTAACCTAACCCCAACCTTGAAACATTTATAGATAAAATTTATATTAACTTATCCAAAAATTTAAAGCCAAACTTAAGCCCATATTCTACACTAAAAAAATTTCTTTTCTTTTCCCTCTATTTTCCTTTCTTTATCTTTTTGCCCTTTTCTCTATTCCCCTATTTGTCTTTTTTCCCACTTTCTTGTTAACCTCGTAGCCATAGACCTTATAGGTGTATATATATACATACATATATATAGGTAAATAGTGGCTTCCTCCTATATCCACTTACCTTTCCTTTATTTTTTTCCCTTAACAGTCAAAGAGGATAGGTCTATCTTGCCCTGTTTTCTACATCTCATCACACTACCATCATTACCTCTAGAAAACCACCACCGCCACAACCACCCTAGCTAACCTTCTTTCCACCTCCCTTCCCCCACCTACACGTTGCAAATCACCTCCTTTCCATGGCCTTATTTCTTCTTCCTCACCTCCATCAATAGCCTTGGAAGGCCACATCCCATTGTCGCCAGCCCTGCACCACTACCACCAACCTCCTCTTTTTCCCATCTCCTTACCACCACCATCCTAGTAGAGCCACATCAGCCACCTTGACCCAATATCACCACCTTTCCTATCCCTCTCTTTTCTCTCCTTTTCCTCTCTCTCATCCACAACCCTCACCTGCACTACTGTCGATCACTATTTCTAGCCCTAGCCACCCCTTGTGAGCCACCACAACTACCTTGTCACCACCTCTCAAACTACACATCACTCCCTTGCCCACAGAATCCTTAGCCACTAACCCCCCTCCCCTAAGCAGCCATCACCACCATCCACGCCACCTCTTCCGCTAACCACCATCACCAACCACCAGTTACTATCATCAACCCCCACCAGTCCCAATACCACCATCACCTCAACCCTTGCTACCAGCCATCAACCATAATTAAACTATCACCCTTTCCCTCTAGGCATAAACTAGATTACACTAGGCTCTACTCATATGTGACCTTAGTGATAGGTGGGGTAAACTTTCTAGTGGATTTGGATGAGATAGACCAATGGGACTTTGATGTCATACAAGGGATTGATATGTTGATTATCGAGTACTGATAGACTATGCATAAGAACACAAAGTATTACAAGGACCATAGGGTACTAGAGTCTCCTATAGAAGGTGAAAACCCAACCTTACAATAAAGGTCACCTGCCCATACTTTGGTATACTCTTAGGGTAAAGAGGAGCACAAGCAACACCTACACACCATCTTATCACTCCTTAGAGAACATAGGCTATATTTCATACTTTCCAATTATGGATTCTAGCTTCAAAAGGATTCCTTCCTAGGACATGTAGTATCAAAAAGAGGGGACTGATGCACTGTCGTATGCACAACAAATTTAATAAATAAATCCTAATTCCCAAATACGTAGTATATGGAAAGAAGGAGTCGAACCCACAAGGAATGGTATATAATCAATAATTCTGTAATCGATGTTAAAACCCTGGTTATGTAATAACATATAATTCTATCATCAATATCTAAACTATAGATAAATAATAAAACACTGTACTCACTAATTAATGAATAAGGATAAGAAGTATTGATTATGGAATTATGATATCAAATAATCATGGAGAAACGAAATATTCTAAATGATTTAACGTTGACCTGTAGAAACTCATAATAATTCATTTCTTTGCTTTCTCTCAATTCTAATAAATTAAATAAGCTCTCAATTTATCACCTAACCAATTAATAACCTAGGTTAAGAACGCTAGATTCAATTAATGGCAGCATTACGAATAGAAAGCAGACAACTACGACCATAATCACATAAGCTCGGATCATGCAATCGTAAGAATTAATGGACAAGTTTAATAATTAGTCTTTTGCTACTCTGGAAACGTTAATTAACAATTACGTATTAATTTCGTTATCCTAGCGTAGATTAAGATCTAAACTAGATAGGTGATCAGTCTAATTAGTTTAAATTCTTAATCTATGATGCGAGATCATTCAATTCCGTCCATCAATTCAATTAAATTCCATCTAGAATCATGAATTCAAAATCCAAAACCCTAATTCCGTCATCAAATCCTCCTACCTTATATTATCTAAATAATTGCAATAACACACAATTAAATGCAATAATCTATAATTAACATCAATGCTTATAAATAAATTAACAATGAAACACTAAACACAAGAAAAATAATAATGCAACAAAGAGAATTGAATTGCATTCAATCAAAAATCAAAACTTGCAATTAAAAGAGGAATAGAGAAGAACTTATCGAATTGAATTGCAGAGTGTTGATTGTTCAATTGAATACAATGGAGAGAAAGAGAATTGGAATTAAAAATTACATGTGGTATCTAGAGAGTATAGAGAGAAAGAGAAAATCTCATTCTCGAACTCCCCCGAACCACCCTTTTCGAATGTTCAAACTTTAGAGATATATCGAGGAAACGTTGCGCGAACGGTTACAGAATTTGAGGAAAACACGGTCCGTGTTAGAAAACACGGGACCTCCGTGTTTTTCCTTGAGCTCTTGGCCAAATCATGAATTTTAAATGCTGAAATTTTGTGTGCTGATAGAAAAACACGGGCCGTGTTTAGGAAACACGGGGGGCCGTGTTTCTTGTTTCTTCATTATTTCTTCATAAAATTTCAACACAATCTTCCCTTTGATATATATTCTTCAATTCTAGCCTTTTCTTCCATTGATTCCATATCTCTTGATGTGTTCTTTGTTGCCTTTTCTCTTTCCATCGATTTCTCCTTTGAATTTCTTCATTTTTATCTTTTCCTGCAAAATCTATCTAAAAGAGAAAAACTCGAGAAAATATTACATGTTATAAAAATAATGAGGATTAAATGACATTTTTACTTAGCAAAATAACATACAAATCTCATATATCAGGGACATCATGGATCTAATGAAGATTGTTATAGTTATAAAGTGGAAGGCACCCACTAATGTTTCTAAGATTTGTAGTTTTCTAGGTTTAGCCATATACTACATATGCTTTCTTTAGGACTTCTTAAAGGTATCTCACCCCTTGATGAACCTTTTGATAAAACACTACCAAGTTTTAATGGGATAATACATATAAGGGAATGTTTCATGAATTGAAGAAGTGCCTAACTATAGCACCAATTTTGACTCTATTAGTAGGATCAAATGGTTTTAAGGTTTATAGTGATGTGTCTAAGCATGGGTTGGGTTGTGTACTAATGTAGCATAGTAATGTAGTTGCTTATTCTTTCTACCAACTAAATTAGAATGAGAATAACTACCCAAAACATGACTTGAAATTACTTGTGGTCATCTTTGCATTGAAGATCTAAAGGAATTGTCTATATAAGAAACGATGCAAATTTTTCACTGACCATAAGAGCTTCAAGTATATATTCACTCAAAAGAAGTTGAATATAAGGAAAAGGATATGGATAGAGCTAATAAAGGACTACAGTAAAGGTAATGTTGTTATAGATGTCTTGAGTAGAAAGACATCACGCTCTTTGAATTCTTGTGTAGTGGCTAATTGGTTTTTTGAGGAACTTGTGATGTGGGGGAAGAAGTGATTTAGTAGGGGGACTTAGAGGTTTCGATTGTACCTTAATGATTAAACTAATGGTGTTTGATGAGATTTGAACTAGGCAGCTTGGAGATGTTAAGCTCGAGAGGATAAAACAAAAGATATAGGATGACTGACATGAGAATTTTTGGATCCATGAATACGGTTGTATTTGCTACAAGGAGCATTGGTGTGTACCTTGGAGTTGCACTAATCTAAAGCATAGATTTTAGAAGAATTTCATCATACTCCCAATTCTATTCACCTAGGAGGGTATAAGTTATGTAAGGACCTTAAAAGGATCTATTGGTGGCCTTAGAAGAAGTGAGAATTAGTGGAGTTTGTGGTGAGATTATTGACATGTCAGAAGCCTATAAGGTTATTTTGGCCTTTGGAGTTCCTGAGATGGAAATGGGACTCCATCTCCATAGATTTTGTGAGCAAACTACCAAGGAATCACAAAGGGTGCGACATAATTTGCGTCATTGTTGACAAATTGACTAAATCAGCAATTTTCATACCGATGAAGTCAACCTAGAACATGTATCAGTTGTTTGATTCTTATAAGAGGTTCATGGTGACCCGAAATGGTAAACATACCAACATAGTCTTTGATAGAGATTTGAGATTCCTTTCACACTTATGGGGGAAGTCGTAGAAGGCTATGGGCATAAAGTTGAGAATGAGTATTCTATTTCACCTAGCTAAAAACAGGCAAGCTAATAGGATGATCCACAAACTTGAGGACATGCTACAGACTTGAATTATGGATTTCTAAGGTAGTTGGGAGGATTGTCTTCATTTGGTGGATTTCTCACACAATAGTCATTATCATGCTAGTATAGGGATGGAACCATTTGAGGCACTATATGGAATCGAGTCCTAAACACCATTGTCTGTGTGTGACATCATTGAGACTATTATACTTAGTCTAGATATGATTAATAAGAATACTCAATAGGTTTAGTTGATCCAAGATAGGATGAGAGCAACTTAGAGTCACCAAACGGGTCAAAAAGATTAGAGACATCGTCATGACAGTTTTGAGCTGAGGGACTGAGTTCTATTGAGAGTTTCATCAACCAAGGGAATACAAAGATTCGGTAGGAAGGGAAACCTAATCATAAGGTATATTGGTGCCTATGAGGTTCTCGATAAAGTTGGCGAGGTAGCTTATAATTTGGCACTTTCACCAGAATTAGCCTGAGTTTATAACGTATTCCACATCTTGCAACTGAGGAAGTGCATTGTAGATGCCTCTCACATGTTCAGACCTGATGAGGTTGAGCACGAAGACTCATTATCATATAAAGAGAGGCCCTTGCAAAATCTTAACATGAAGATACACCGAACTCAAACAAGTTCAATCTCGCTCATGAAAATCCTTTAGAGTTGTTATGGAGTAGAAGAAGAAATCAGGAAGATAAAGATGGGCATGCATGAGATGCACCCCAAGCTCTTCATTATAGGTGTGTTGAATTCTAGGGTCTCTTTCTTTAAGGGGATAGTACTTGGTAGTAGGGTTGTGTAAAAAATTTGGGATCTGAAAACCTAAAATGATATTTAAAAAATCAAATCCAACATTTTAGATGTTTGAACCAATTTTAGTCCAAAGAGATATCTAACACTCAAATATCTAATTTTTTATTGGATTATCCTATCCAAAAAAAATATGATATTTTGTTAATTATTTAAATAATACATCATATTATTGTGTGTTTATAGTTTTAAGTTTTAAAATTTTATTTATTTTTATTTGTTAAATATTTATAGTAATATTTTAATAATTATTAGATTTATGAATCATGAATCTAACTTTCTATTAGGTTTAAGACAATAATCAACAATCATATAGGCTAATGCTTTTATTTAAATCCATGCAATCTTAGGCCACTTTGTTATGATTTTGATTAATTTCATTATTTATTCTCATATTTTCCACAAGTTTAACAAATACATAATTTAGATCATAGAATTGTCATTTCTAATTCTCTCCTAATGACTTTGAATCATTCATAATTTAATAGTTTAGTAAAGATGTCTCCCCATTAATGTAATGTGTCTAAAAATTCCACAATAACATCCCCTTTTTAATTTGGTCCCTTACACAGTGATGTCTTATTTGATAAATATAGACTAAGAGTGTTGAATGGGATTCTTAATGAGGTATACATCACTAGTGTTATCACACCTAATTGGAATTTTCTCAAGATTTAGTCCATAATCACTCAATTATTTTTTCATCAAAAATATTTGTGCATAATAAGCACAAGCTACTATATATTCAGCTTTAGCTGTAGATAATGTGACACTAGATTATTCCTGGTTTTGCCAACTAACTATAAATTCTCCAAGAAATTGGCACGTGCCTAAAGTTCTCTTTCTATCAACCTTATAATACACAAGGTCACTGTTGAAATAGCCTATAAGATCTAGAACTATATCACTAATATAAAAAAATCCTAAGTTATGTGTGCCAATTAGACATCTATTGATTAACAATAGTTATATGAGATTTTTTTTAGGACTACACTAAAACCTAGCACATAAGTATACACTAAGAATAATATTAGACATAGAATAAATATGTTAAATAAGGGATCTAATCATACCTTAATATCAAATTATTTGTCTCCTTCATCCATGCCAAACTTTGTGGTAGTGGCCATGAGAGAACTACAAGGCTTGCTCCTGTTCATTCACAACTTCTTGAGTAGTTCCTCTATGTACTTTTCTTGGTTGAAAAAAATTCCTTCCTTTTATTTCTTCATTTGAGTTCTAAGGAACATGGTTAAGTTTTAAGTCATTTTCAAAATAATGTGGTTTCTTAGCATATACTTATTACTCAATAAAAACAATAAAGCAAATAAATTTTAACATCCATTTGATATAATGTAAAGAATATGGATGATGCAAATGCAAGAAGAACACATATAGCCTAGAGTTTAGCTATGGGGGCAAAGGTTTCCTTAAAATCACTACCTTCCACTTGGTTGTATTTTTTTGGCAACCAATCAGGTTTTGTTTCTAACCACAATGCCATCCCATTCTATATTGTTTCTAAATACCCATTTAGTCCTGATTATGGGTCTACATGGAGGCGAATGGAATAATTTCTAAACTTGATTTATCTCAAATTTGTTAAGCTCATTTTACATTGATATGATCCAATTTTCATCAATAATGGATTTCAAGTGAGATTTAGGTTCTATTTGAGATAGAAATTCTAAATGATTGCAATTGTTACCTAGTGAGAATCCCGTTTCAACTCTCCTTTTTGGATCACCAATGATGAGTTTTCAAGGGTATCCATAGGTATATCTCCATGCTCTTAAAAGATCCCTTCTTACTTCACCCTTTTTTTATCAATTAGAGGATCTTCACCAATTTCTTCTTCTATATTTTGTTTGTAGTCATTTTCCAATAGGCTCTAAACTAGGATGAAAGGACCTACTTATTCATCTTGATTACTCTATACATTGATAAAGATTCATCAAAAGCAACATGCACAAATTATTCAACTAGCAATGATCATTTATTGAAATTTCAATAAGATATACTATGTAGAGAGTAGTACATGAAGATAACTTCATCCTTTTAGAGTCAAACTTACCCAAGTTACTTTTCCCATTCTTAAGGAAAAAATATATACAACCAAATGTGGAGAATTAACCCACATTAGGTTTATTACCTTTGCAAAGCTTATAACAAATCTTCTTCAATAGGACCAGAATGATTACTCTATTCATTACATAGTTTATGGTGGCAACTACTTTGGCCCAACAATATTTTGGGATCTTGGAGTCACATAGCATGGTTCTCAAAACCTCATCTAAGTTTTTTTTTCTTCCTTTCCACCACACCATTTTATTATGGTGTTCTTGGTGCCAGAAGTTGTGAGCAATGCCATTTTTTAGCATAGAAATCCATAAAGATAGCATTTTCAAACTAATTTTCATGATCACTCCTTATAGCATGGATCATAGTTCCCTTTCCTACTTAAATTTTCTTAGTAAGCATAAGAAAAATATTTAAAAGCATCATCTTTAGTAGAGATAAATAAATCCCATATATAACATGAGTAATCATATACAATGGATAGAGCATATCTACAACCACCTATGTTATAGGTCCTAGTAGGCCCAAATAGATCCATATGTAACATTTCAAGTGGTTAAGATGGTGTTACAACATTTCTGAGTTTAAAGGAAACCCTATATTCTTTTCCTTTCCGCATGCATCACATAATTGATCTTTTACCAATTTCAACTTTAGAAGACAACACACTAGATTTTATAAATCCATGCTACCATATACATGTGCTTATGCCACAGCCATGCATCATTTTTAATTGCACTCTAATATGAAATATGTAATTTTATTGATTTAACATCAAGATTGTACACAATTTTCATGTAACAGCATACAAAGAGAATGCATATATATACTCTGTTTGAAATAATGCAATTAGGATTTGAGAAATTAACTAGAAACACTATATCACATTGTTGAATAATGCTAATAAAGTTATGCTTAGGCCATCAACAAAATACACATCATTTATGAAGGGTTTATACTTATCAATTTTGATGCTACTGACATTGATGGTCTTTCCTTTTAAGTTGTCACCAAAAGTCATGCTGCCACCATCATATGGTGTTAGCGTGGAAAACATGGTTCGATCACCCATCATGTGAATTGAGAATCCAATGTCTAGGAACCATTTATGACTTCTTATTTTGACATTAAAGAATACCTCATCGATGTCATCATCACCATCAAAACTTGTGAAGGAGATAGAGGTTGATGATTCCTCTCCTAGAGCTATGAAATAAAGGTTGAAAACTTCTTCCTCTTCATTGAAGGTTTCACCTTTACTTTTATCGAAGGGTGACATGGTTTTTCTTAGCCATTGCCTTCCTTTATTGTTGTTGGTATTCCCCTCATTTCTTCCCATTTGTTTAGTTATTTTTTCTAAACTCATAGTAGTTATAGATGACATAGCTTTTCTGTAATTGTGGCATTTGATTTTAATATTTAATTTTGCTTATCTATGCCTCCCATTTTCCTTACAGCTCATTTGATTTTATTATTCATGAAAATATTCATCATTAGTATACATTTCTTTTATCAATTCAAAACCTAACAATTTAGCATCTAACGTGATAAGTAATACATATCTTCTAGAAAGAGCGTAACCACTATAATTTCTTTTCCATCTAAGTGTTTCACAAAGAATACAAAATATTATAATAACTTTCCCTACTTTACATGTCTAGGACTTATTTTCTTTTAAAAATGTACATATTTCAAACTTTCATGATCAAACTATAATACAAAGGGGTTAAGCCTCAAATAATGGCTCCATATCTCTAAACTTTGTATGATGGAAAAGAATCCCTTATCATATATAGATTACCTTAATCGAACACCAATTAGTTTTTCACTAAAGTAAGATTCATTTATTTTTTCTTGAGAAAGAACTCCTCCAATACTTACCCCACTCACATCACAAATTACCTCAAAGAGTAGGTCAAAATAAGGAATAGATAATACAAGAGCATTGTATAATATATTCTTGATAGTATCAATTGATTTAGTGTCATCATTTATCCAAATGAATTCTCCTTCTTTTATAAGTTGAGTAATAGGTACAGCTATAGTGGAGAAATATTTAATAAATATCCTATATAAACTAGCTAACCTATGAAAACCTCTTACTTGATGTATATCTTTAGGAATAGGTCATTCTTAAATAGCTTGAATCTTTACAATATCAACTTTAATAACCTCACCACTAATAATATAACCAAGAAAACTATACTTGGAATCATAAATTCACACTTTTTCAATTTCCCATATAGTTTAGTTTACCTTAGTTTATCAAATAGTTTCCTTTAATGTAGAAGATGATCATGTTCATTATTATTATATACAAGTATGTTATCCAAATAAAATATAATAAATTCATCTAGGAAAGGATGAAGAATATCATTCATCAATCTCATATAAGAATTAGGTGCATTACATAACCTAAAAGGCATAACAACATAGTCATAGAGACCATATTTATTTTTAAATGTTATTTTCCATTTACCCCTTCCCCAATCCTCATACAATGGTAACCTCTTTGTAAGTCTATTCAGGAGAAAACATGTGCACCATATAGTTCATCAAACATGTTATCAAGTCTAAGCATAGTAAAATGATACTTGATATTTATATTATCACTACTCTAGAATCTTTACACATGCACCAAGTACCATTTTTTCTTAAGAACCAATAAGATAGGTACACAACAAGGACTCATTCTCTCTCACACATAACCTTTATTTATGAGTTCTTGAATTTATCTTTATAATTCCTTATATTCCTATGGACTACAACCATAGGTAAGTCTATTATATAAAGTCATTCCAAGAATTAAATCTATAGCATGCTCTATACCTTTAACTACTGGTTGTCTAGGAGGTAAATCATCTACAAATACATCACTATACTCATCAAGAAAACTAGCAAAGTTTGATATGATCAAATTTTTTCCCCAAAATGAGATGATTTTACTACTAATGCATAACAAACATGCTCTTCCTCAGTGTAATTAATCATTTCTTATTCATATAAAAAAAATATCTTTTTAACCATAATTGATTTTACATAATCACATTGAGATAGTTTCAATTTATTTTTATTTTTATTCTTAAGCACCACATATTCATGAATTACATCATTATGATTTTCATTTCTATCATATTATCATGGTCTTCCTAGTAAAATACCACCATAATTCATAGGCAAAACTTCATATAATACCTTGTCATGGTAATCATTAATGCAAAAATTAATTAGAGTTTGTTTAGTCATCTTAGCTATGTTATCCTTATTAAGCCATCGTAATGAATATGGTTTAGGATATGTAATAATCACTAGTCCCAGTTGTTTGTCTAATTTTTCACTAGCAACATTAGTATAGGAACCACTATCTATAATGACCCTATAAACCTTTTCACCTATTCTACCCCTAGTTAAAAAGAAATTTATCCCTTTGTGTATATTGATCATTAGGTTGTATTTGTAATGCCCTTTGAAGTACAAAACAAGGATTTCCAGCCTCTTCATACATATACTTAGGAAATCATCATTGGATACGGTTTCTAGGTCATCCTTATCTTCAAATGGTTACACCTTGGTGGGTGATTTGCATAGCCTCTTCGATTGTGGCTAAGGTCGTTTGATCCATTATCGTGTGCTCACTTTTCATACTCCATTCAAGTGTTGATGTGGCCACCTTGGACATGGACTTCCCTCCTCACCATACCCTCTAATCGGTTATTTGTAGCCTCCATGGTGTCATGCATATGTTGAAGAGTCTCTTGGTCAACTATCCTTAATTATAACATTTGAAGTTGTCTTTGAATAGAAGGGCCTTTTTTCTATTGTGCATTTGTTTCATGTACTTTTCCTATAAGTTTTTGAAGAGTATGTACCATACATAACCTTCATTGATACCTCTTCACTAATATTTGAATTATTTTCTAAAGCCTACCTCGAGACAACTTTAACTAATGCTGGAAATCACTTCTTCATATCTTCTTGATGTTGTGGCAAGAATCTTGAAGACTTCTTGAACTCTAGAAGATGATGGAGATGGAAGATAAAGGCTGGAATGTATTTTCAAGTATTCTTAATAAACTTTAATGCAGTCTTGTTGGCTTACAAGATAGTTCTTGATTGAAGGAAAGCACAAAAATAAAATGGTGAAATGATAGATGATGGTTGAATACAAGTGAAGAAAGCTTCTTCCCTAATTATGATCAAATTCTAAAGAAGATAATCTAAGTTAAATATCTAGACAATACTTGACTTGACTAGATGAAAAGGTAATGTTATAATTTTAATCTAATCTAACATGATTGACGTTGAATCTACCAAGATCATTTGACCCCAAATGGTGAGAGAAAACAATACCTCATGCGAAAGAAAGAAAGAGTTATCATGAGGGAAAGACTCAAAAAAATCACCTTCGAATAAACCTAGGGAGAATTGAAGAAGAAGGATGGAAGATCAAAAGAAGAAGGAGGATAATTCATCACTTAGCTTTTGTATTCAAAGGTGTATATAAAGAGAAGAAAACCTTCAAAATTCAACATTAAAGATGTGAAAAATAGGATGATGATATACTAAGTGTTGGGTTGAAGATATAGTAAACTACTCAATCACCTTCAAACTTTGAATTTGAAGATTAACTAAATGTGTGTACGTGCATGAGGGAACAAAATTTGGAATATCATGTGGAGTGGAAGGAGAGAGAGAAAAATGGAAGAGGTTCAAATTTACAGCAAAGCCACTAGAGGCTTCAATCCAAAAACAACACAAGTCTTTAAAGACTGATGAAGATTCATGTGATCAAAAATGAATTAGGATCATTAGCTACCTAAACGAGAAAAAGGAATGAAGATATTCAAGCAAGAATTTATAAAGAGTTCAAAAAGAACTCAACAAGAACTCAAGGAACTCAACTTTAAATGTCACATATCTCATATTACTTCAAGTATTCTTAGAAAGGATTATTCAATTATAAAGAGATAATTAACCAAGTGAATTATGTGTATTAAATTTTAATATACTCAACGATCAACATGTTATAAGTGTCAACTTTAAATGTCACATATCTCATGCCCTATATATAAATGGCTAACTAGCATATGAAATAGTATTAATGATGTAATTATATCCTATATAATACATGAATCAACAAATAATATTACAAAAAATTAAGCTAATTAGTACATGAAAATAACTAACAAGAATCCTAATCAAAATGATAATGTTGAATTAAAATATTTACTAGGCTTTTTTGACTTATAGAGTTGACTTTCATGCACAATAGCTTTCTTTGTAATAGCTTGTAACACTTGAAAATTTTATGTACCTTGACTAGTTAAATGGTTTGATCTTCTTTCTACAAATATATTACATACCTACGAGAATAACTTAAAGTAACGTCATCAAGGCCGGTCATATTATTATTATCATTATTATTATCAAAGAGACATAATGTGATCGATTCCATAACCAAGTATGCCAAATCACTATCATCTTGAGGATCATCTATGGATACTCATGCATTAGATAATAAAGTTGAAGTAAAATTATAGTTAAAAGAAGTGAGAAATTAGCACTTTTCAGTAAAAACTCTGAATTTGAAAGTTAAGAGAGTTTAAAGGAGTAATTAAATGATTTAAGAGTTGATAACTAATTAAACAGTAAAAATTTATTGTACTAATGTTGAGGGAGCTTAATTATAAGTCTCACCCTCATCACATAACTTTTGAATACAAAATCTCCAAAAAACTATATTGCCCAATGGGTAAAAAAATTAGTTGTTAATGTTCACCAGTAGATTGGTATACCTAAACAAGTCAATCGGTGGTTCAAACCAATTAACCAATTATGTTTAAAACTAAATAGAAAGCTTTTATTACAAAAATTAATCTATTGGTTTATTGAAACCAGTTGATTAGTTATGAATAATACATAATTGGTCTTATAAACATTGTCATGGTTTAGTAAACTAGTTGATGTGTTCATGAAATAAATCGATTGGTTTAGCAAATCTAGTAGATGAGTTTAAATATAGATTAATGGGCTTATATAGGAGTGAAACCCAGTGATTCATTAGTGAAATCATTCAATTGGTTTAGTGAAGTCAGTCAATGAGTTTAAAAAATAAAAGTTGAATGGGTTTCTTTAGGAGTGAAGCCCATGGATTGGTTAGTTAAACTAGTTGATTGGTTTCCTCAAACTAGTCAATTAGATTGAAAAAAACTAAGTGATGAGTTAAAATAAATATGAATGGGTTTCTATAGGAGTAAAAACCATAGAATGGTTGGTCAAACCAATCGATCGATTTGGCTAAACCAATCAATCATTTTGGCAAACTAGTCAACCCTTCTAATTTTAACTCATTTTATGCTCATGATCAAATTAAACTAATCGATCAGCCTTGAGACTGGTTGACTAGTTCCAATTGGAACCAAAAGGAAGTTTAAATAATTCGACAAACTTAGAAATCAATATCAACTATGAATTCTTATAAACTGAATTCAAATCAAGTGTTTTAAAGAGTTTTGATCAAAATGTGATTTTTATCAACTTAACTCTTTACAATAAACTTAATTCGTTAGAAATGTGATCGTTAAACCATAAGTCTTAGTTATGTTCACAAGATCTTCTCTTTTTCTTCAAAACTTGATTGTTCTTTTAAATTTCACGTTAGAGAAATGATTTGACTGTATGTGTATTTGGATCTCTTTGTTTTTCAATCATAGTACATGCAAACTTAAGCAAACACATTAGTTCTCAAGATTTTTTTGTTGTCATCAAAATAAGGATAATTGCATTGTTTGACATTTGAGGTCAATTGTTGTTAATTTGTAATGTTAATATAAGTTGTTAGTGTTGACCAATCTTTTTTTGCAACATCTATTTTAGTTTGATGTTAACAGCTATATTAGTTAGGAATATTTTTAGTTAGTTACTCAAATTTGTAACATATGACAACCATGTATATATACCTATGTCATCCATTGTACATGATGGCTAAGACTGAATGTTAATACAAAATTTTTGAATTCTTTATTTTTCTCCAAGTGAGTGAGTGCTTGGGATTTGATTATATTCTAAGTAGAAAATTATGTGATTTCTCTTAAGAACCATTGAAGACTTATTAAATATCAATATCAACATCTAAGGGCCAATAATGCCAAATTAGTTGAATTAAGGCATAACAAGATATTACTTTGAGGAAGATGAAAGATTCTGCCCTATGAATGTTTGGTTTCATTATCAACATCCACATGACATTTTGCTAGGTAGTTTTTTTTATATGAATATAGTTGTAAGTTTTTATTCTTTGAAAAACTTTCATGTTGATCTACATCTCTAGTTATATTTGTTTCCTAATGATCAGCTTGTTGGATTTTTTTGTCTTATCTACTTGATGGAACTTTGTTGAGGGATATTATCATTGCTTGTGATGGACATATTATGTTACTACAATAGTTGTGATGTTGATCTGATCTCGATTTGGAATTTTTTTTTTATATTGATCTACTTCTAGCTCAACTTTTTCTAATGATTAGCATGTGGGATTTTTGTCTAATCAACTTGCCAAAATTTTTTGAGGCATATTGTTGCTGCTTGATGCATAATGCTAAACAAATGGAACCGAGAAAAGTAAAAGTGTTGAAAGTAGGGAAAGCTTTCAACTAAACTCAAAAAAAACATTATGGACATGAGGAAGAATTTGAAGAGAAAAGTTGGTTTTTAGACTTTCAAACCCAAGTACTTGCATCAACCAAAAATGGTTACAACACTTATCAGAAATTGTGAAATATGTTAGACAAAACTCAAGAACACCACAACCTTGTGAGTGTCGAGCAACTAGAGATATTTTTTTTATCAAAGAGTAGCATGCCCTCCTTTGCAGCCTATTCCCCCTTTAATAGGTAAGAGTTGACTACTAAGGGTTACAAACAAATTGCTAACCGTGTGTGTTAGTTTAATTACACCATCGCCCTTAGTTGATACTAATTACGCTAACTAAAGTTAACAAACTCCAATCAACTAATGATGATTGTGCATTGAACTCCTAGTAGCCATCCATCACTAGTTGACTATCAATACAACATATGAAAATGCTTAGGAAACATAAATTACTTATTAGGAAAGTTAAAAAACACACTTTAACTATATTTATCTAATAAAGGAAATAAGAAAAGGTGCAGCCTACTCGGTTGATGGCTACTTGTTTCTACCGATTTAGATGGTTTCTTCTCCACAAATTAAGCCATATTTGGAGGACCTTGAACTTCCCATAATCAAATTCCCGGTGTTTGTAATTCTTGTATAAAATATGGGTGGTAGATTAGGCCTTGATTCGACCGAAAATGAGTGGAGTGTGGAGGTGGATAAGGTGGTGGCTTGGTTGAATAAAAGTGGAGCTATATTGTAGCCAGTTGAGGGGGGATTTTGTGAAGCCGTGCAGTAGCCAGATGAAGCCATACTTATGTGGGGTGGTGGATTTTTCATAGCTTACATACTTGTTAGATAATCTAGTTACTTATTGACACAAATGAGAGAAGTTTTGAAGTCTATAACTTTGGAAAAATTAATTAGTAAGTTATCCTTAGTTTGGATTGCCTGGGATGCTCTTTCTTAACTATTAGTGCTGGATATTTTTTTGTTCATGAAATAGTTTTATTGTTGATGTTACAACTAAGTTGTTGTAGATTTTTTGTCCACGTGAACTTAAAATTTGTAATGAATGTAATTTATAATTTGTAATTTGTATTACTCGAATATTATGATGTAAATTTTACTAGCACATTGATGTAATTTTATTATAAAATAGTTATATAAATCCTATATTGTTTAGTAGAAAATTGTTAAAGTAACTTTGAGTTCATATTTTATTTTACTGTGTAAAGGTGCGTAAAACATAAACCACATTAAAGCACACCACAATCCGTTAGTTTGGTTAATTAAAAATGGTTTGTTTTCATTTAATTTTTTTAAAACCATAAGACTATGGCTTGTTTTTGAAATCAAATCAATCCGCATTATGTTCACTACTAGTAGAAATTGTGCTAGCTAACTGCTATAGGGTCTAGCCTTTGGGTGTGTTTTAGCTATTTGATTAGACTAAAATTTATTGAATGTAACCATGTTAGCCCTTGTCATTTTGTGATTGTATTTTGCTCTAGGTTTTGCTATATTGCAATTTAGTATTTGTTACACTATCTCATTACCCGGGTGAATATATAATTAGATTTAGTGGTTTGATAATGTTATCATAATTTATAGTGTTGGGGTTGAAGATCTAACAAGTTATACAATGGAACTAGTAGCACCATCATGCTAATGTAGCTTTTTATTTTTATTTTTAAAATATATTTAACTTGTATTGTTAAAAGAAAAAAGAGTTATATCAAACAAAATTCACATTTTTCTCTAAATATATTCACCCATATTGTTATATCTTAGATTCTAAAATAACAATAGACATATTATGTAATATAGATATATATCTTATCCAATTAAATACACATCGTATTGATATAAATACACATTTTTTATTTATAACACAACAAAAAATAAATAAATAAATATATATATATATATATATATATATATATATGTTGTAAATACATATCATATTGAAAAAAGTATACATATTTATAGGACAAACGCACGTCTTGTAATTATTAATACGTGTCTCATAGAGATGAAATGTACATCATATATTAAATAATACAAATGTTATATCAAAATATGCACATCTTAAAATATCCTTTACCTATAAAGCAATAAGTGACAAATATGCATCTTATAAATACCCATATTATTAAAAAGAATAAACAACCTTACAATGCACACATATTATAGTTGTAAAAGACACATCTTATAGTGGTGAATACATATATTTTAGTAAAAATAAGTACAGAAATCATGCCACTAGTAGTAGAATGTAATATTTGGCAGGACCCCTCATATTGGATTACTCATTATCTAGGTTATACCTATTTATAAAGACTAGGATAGAGACCCAACCATACTATTTTATGAAGTTTGGGCCCTGATATTCTCCTAAAAACTATAATAAATAAAATACTTCCACTCCTAAATAAGGAGCATCATCCATTTCTGTGAATTTATTTCTCCATTTCCCTCTCATCCCAATCCACCCCTCTGCATGTAGATTCCTCTCAGGTAACCAACTTATTTAGTTAGCATAGGGCTTGAGGAATCTCCTTAGCTTTCTTTTTTCATATCATAAGCTTTTAGACTGAATTCTTCATTTATGAATGTTATTTTCAACCTTCTTTTCACTCTTCTTGATCATCAATTATGTAAAGGATTTACAAATTATCTTTATTTATCCTTTTATTTGTAGCAACCAGTAGAATACATGGTACACAAACTAATCTAAAATTTGGAAAGTGATTATGCATGCATGGTGTGAAAAAAAAAAGGTGTTTAAGCTAAGATGATGGGTACCTTCTGCTAGGGTATGGGTGCATGAAATAATGATTATATGATCTAATCTAACTTTATTAGGTGAAAAAATTACTGTAACACCCCAAAATTTACTATATTTTTTTAAAACAGAAACACTTAAACTAAAACCCATGAATTTCGTGGATGTTACCGCCACACTTAGTACCAGACCGATTCACTCCGACCGTTCTAGTACTAAGTGTTAAGGCTAAAAGAAATATACTAATAAATTATAAATCAAAACAATCTAGACTTCAAATAAGCGTGAAACGGTTGTAAAACAAAATTTAGAGTACGCATAAAGAAGTATAATTCAAATCCAAAAGAGGAATAAGCTTACAATCAATAAAAGGTTCGTCTAAAATACTCAATACAAAGTAATAAATCATGAAAGGGTAAATCTAATACAAAAGAAATAACAGAAGGAAATAAAATCACATGAAGAGTGAACCCGGCCATGCCACTCTCAAACTTGGAGTCAAATGCATGCTCAACACTCATCCCCGCCTGATGCTTCGCCCACCTACACAAAGTCAGAAGGGCCTTCTACTCGTGGGAATGAGCACCACCCATAAAAAGGGCGATTAGTACGCTACGTACTGAGCAAGGTAAACGTGCACTAAGGCCGACACACAAAATCACATAAACCATACAGAATAATAAAAGAGCATAAAGCCCAACATGATAACATAAAGGCATACGATCATTCAGGTAAATAAACAAAGGTCCATTTATAGTCTGGATTAATTACTTAATTAATCTCTTATCGAAAATCATTTCACACTATGCTCTTTATCAAATCCATGTGAGTATAGGAACCCTACTATTATAGCTGGTGGACTAGATACATACAGGGCACAAAGCTCCTGACCACTATTATTGTTGGTGGACCGAAAACATACATGGCATAAAGCTCCTGACCACTATTAATCGCCGGTGGACCGATTTAGCCCCGACTCTTATGGTGTTTCACTATAAGTACTTAGTGTCTTTCCCATGTCTTAGCAAAATTATGTTTGGTTCATTGAGCACATAATCCCCCACTATTATAGCTGGCGGACCGAAAATGCACAGGTACAATGCCTGACCACTATTATTCGCCAGTGGACCGGTCACATATAGGACAAGATGCGCTAACCACTATTATTAGCCGGTGGACCAGTCTGGACTGGGCTCAACAATCTTCCACTTTAAATGATTAATATCTTATAGTGTTTTATTAAGAAGCTTTACCCTAGACATGCATGACTCACTCTCTCTATGTTTATCCTTCAGCTAACCCATGCAATATCATAAGAAGCCTACACCTCCTAACTTGCCCCCAACAACCTTTTCTCTATACTCTAACTCACACTAGAAGTCCAACTCTGATGTAGGTGGGTCAAGGCCCACTACTATACACCTCCAAGTCCACTCATACCTTACTCTAGGGTTTTCTCTAGAAACCCTAATTTAGGCCTAAGTGGCCCATCCTACTCCACCTCACAAAACCCAAATCATTTTAACACTCACAAAATCCTAGGTAACCACACCAAACCCTAACTGGTCATAACAAACCCTACCTTCCTTGTGTCCATATGTCACCCTTTCATTTATCACATTCCACTTATTATGTTCCCATGCTCATCCTTACTTGATCATTTTCATCATCCTCTCATACTCCACTCACCCTCATTTATTTCTCCCTTTTTACCACCTCCTCAAATTCGGGTTTTTGCCCCAACTCTATATCCGCCTCCTATGTACCCTTATACTAACCTACATACTATT
Organism: Tamarix austromongolica; assembly: GCA_039764185.1. Classification (NCBI taxonomy): domain Eukaryota; kingdom Viridiplantae; phylum Streptophyta; class Magnoliopsida; order Caryophyllales; family Tamaricaceae; genus Tamarix; species Tamarix austromongolica. The sequence continues at coordinate 47,301,522 of CM077816.1, read as the reverse complement.
TTTTACCCAAAGCCTCCAAACACCCCAAACAACTCTTCCATTACCTTCCTTACATCCTAATTCAACTTTTCATAAGTAAACTTCACCCCCATGTAGACTTTACACATCCCATGCAACATTTTGAAATTTTCATGCAAAACCCTAAAACTTCCACGTGAAACCCTAGATTCACCCATGCAAACCCTAGATCCATCCATGCAAAACCCTAGATTTCTTCATATAAAATCCTAGATCCATCCATACAAAACCCAAGCTTTCCCCATACAAAACCTAAGCTTTCCCCATGCAAAACCCTAGATTGTGCCATACGAAACCCTAGATTAGATTATCCCATGCAACAACATAGATTAGATTCTCCCATGCAAAACCATAGATTCTCTCATACGAAACCCTAGATTAGATTCTCCCATGCAAAACCATAGATCCTCCTATTCAAAACCCTAAATTCTCCCATATAAAGCCATAAACTCTCCCATGCACAACCATAAATTCTCCCACTTTTTTATTTTATTTAAAACTTTCCTTTTTATTCATCCACTCATGGACCATTAAAATATTCAGGTCAACTCACACACCTTGGTCAACTTATTTCCCTTTGGTCAACTTACTTCCCCATTTTCCTTTTTCATCCTTCCACCCCACCATCCACATTAAGCATCCTCACATGCATGTCTTAAAGGGTCACCACACATTACATCATATTCCACAATATTTCACCACATATACACATCAACATATAAGATAGGAAGGCATATAAGTATACCTTAATTCCAAGATGCTCCTTACATAAAATAGTCAACTAATAACACATGATACACAACACGACATTAGGCAAGGCATCAAAGGCATGTTATACACAAAACACACATAAGGTCTTAGTTACACCCTTACCTAAAATGACACTGGTCTTGGAGTATGCTCCTACACCTGCTTAAGTCTTTGACTAGTCTCACCTATATGAGGGAAAAGCTAAAGATTAGATTCCCACTTTCCAAAAATAGTATTGTCTACTAATTTATTCTAAGACTAGGTTTTTGATAAAATAATAACATATTAATAATAATGACATTAACTAATTACTAATTTTGCTAAAGATATAAGAAATAATTGTAATATTGAAAAAGTTGATAATATAAGGCTTGAATACTTTACCCTAATAATAATAATGATGATACTAAAAAAAAAATAATGATAATAATAATAACGATAATAATAATACTAAAAATAATAATAATAATAATAATAATAATAATAATAATAATAATAATAATAATAATAATAATAATAATAATATGGTTTGAAATAAATGGCAGAATAAGGGCTTCAACCCTTCACCAAAATAATAATAATAATAATAACAATAATACGAAAAATAATAATCATAGACATAGTAATAATAATGATGATAAAAACCATAACAATATTGCAAAATAATAATAATCATAAGGGTAATAATAGTAATGATAATAATTAAAGATAAAATGAAGTAGGGTTTTGACCCAACATTGAATAAATAATAAAACTAATAATAATAATAAGAAGAAGAACAACAACAACAACAAAAACAAAAATGATACGAACAATAATAATAATAGAAATAGCAATAATAATAATAAATAATAATGGTAATAATGATATTATTAATAATGATAATAATAAGACATGATGTTAAAAATACTACTACTAAACTTCGAATTAGACATAATAGGGTCTCAGCCCTATATAAAATAATAATACTAACATTGAAAATAATAATAATAATAATAATAATCACATATTAATAATTATAAATATAATAAAAGCAACAACAACAACAACAACAACAACAACAATAATAATAATAATAATAATAATAATAATAATATATAACCAAAATAAAAATATAATAGGGCTTCTACCCTCAATAGTAATAAAAAAACACATTAGTAATAATAATAATAATAATAATAATAATAATAATAATAATAATAATATCAAAATAAAGATAATAAAACAAAATAAATAAATAAAGCTTATATAAATAATGAAAAAGGGTTGAGAGGGTTTAGGGTTCCACCTTGGGTTGGTGATGATAGGCGACACCGGCAGTGGTACACAGCAGTGGTCGAATAAAGAGAAGAAAAAAGGAAAAGTTAAGGGCTGGGAAAAAGAGAGGGAGAATGAGGGTGGAAGTAGGGGTGTTGGTGGCTGCCTAGATGGAGAGGAGTAGAATGAGGGTGGCAGGGCACGGAGGCGGTGGTGGTGGTCGAAAGAGGAAGAAGAAGAGAAAGAGAGGAGGAGAGAGAGGAAGGGGGAAAGAAGACTAGGGGAGATAGAGGGTGGTCTACAGAACAGATTGGGAGGTGTAGGGGCAGTGGTTACGGTAGGAGATGTGGCTAATGGTGGTGAAAAGGGCGGAGGAGGTGGAAGAAAGGGTTGGTCAAGGGGGCTACTTTGCACAGCTGAAGTGGCTCATGCAGGGAGAATCAAGGGAGATGGGGGCGTAGTTAGTTAGAGGGCGGTGCAGCGAGTACTTAAGTGGGTATAGTGGGCGGCGAAGTTGGCTGATAGCAGCAAAAGAAGTGTCTAAAGTGGTGGTGGCGCACAAGGGGGTTTTCTGGGTAAAAAACCAAAAGCTTGATATAGAGCTTATTATGGGGGTATTTATAGAGTAAAAGGGAGGGCTAAGGTCAGAGGGGAGTGACAGAAAATTAGGGTTGGTCGGTTAGGTTTCACCGGTGGCAACGGAGGCCTGTAAAATTCAAATCAAGTAGGGGTGGTTGTATAAGAAGAAGGGGATCATGCGCGAGAAAAGAAGAGGTGTGGCTGGGTCATGCTGACTAGCGAGTTAGGGGAAGAGAAAGGAGGGAAAATGGTCGATCAAAGGGGCGTCGCCAGCGGCAAAAAACCAGGGGCATTATGGCAAAGTTACAGGTCAAAGACTGGAAAAAGAGGAAGAAGAAAGAAGGGGGACCTGGACCGGGTAGCTGTGGAGAAAAAGAAAGGAAGGAAAAGAAAGCGAGTCGATCCAGTGGAAGTAAAAAGAAATGGTTCCAAAACACGGTATGCCAAGCCAGTGAAGGAGAAGAGAAAAAGGGAAAATTTTGGGCCGCAGGATAGGCATAGTTCGGGGGAGGGGAGGAAGAAAAAGAAAAGAAGAAGAAAGAAAAAGGAAGAAAAAGAAAGGAAAAAAAAGAAGAAGAAAAAGAAAAATAGAAAATGGAAAAAGAAAAATAGTGGGTTGGGTTAATTAAATTAATTATGATATTTTAGATATTTAAAAATAATAATATATAAATAAAATATTATTTAATTCCTTTTTAAAGCTAATTTAGGGTTTTTAAAAGGTTTTTCATAAATTTCATTTTAATTAGCAAATTACTCTAATTTTCTCCAATTAAATTATTTATAACATTCTCATTAATTTGGCCTTATTTATTTCCTATTATTTAAATAAAATAATTTATTTAATTAATTTTCAAAATAAAATCATTAATTAGCTAAAATACGTAAATTTTTTCTAGTTAAAATATTTATTAATTTCTTCTTGAGTTTCCCTAATTAATTTCCTTTTATTTTAATAAAAATAATTTATTTAATTAATTTTCCTAATAAAACCTTATTTGACTATAATTCTTAAAAGTAGAATTTTCGGGGCATTTCAATTACTATCGCAATTTTATAATAATTTATGTTATTTTTTTATTGAAAAATACTTTTCATTCATCATTTTATTTTAACTTTGCATTTGAGTAATGGTTTTTTAATTAGTAAATCAATATACTATATGCATATCCAATGTTTGGCTGATTCACTTCTATTTTGGAACCTACCCTTTTTGTTCATTTGGATTGGGATTAATCAAAGTGTGGATAAATATTAAAAATAATCTATATAAAATGAATGGAGCAAAATTGGGGTGGATGTTTTAAAATGTTGACCTTGGTGAATTAGGAAAATAGAAGGGCAAAGTTTTCAATTTATGGCAAAAATTCACTTAATGTTTACCTTTAACGCATGTTATTCCTAATTCAAGGGAAATGTTGTCAACACATTGTAAAATTTTACTTAATTTTTACCCTTCACCTCAATTACCTCCCGAATTTGGGGCTAATGATAATAGAGTAAATCAAGATAAGCCAGAATGAAAGTTTAATTGGGGTATATATAACAAAATAAGTAATCGAAAGGGGGGAATCAAGGTGAATCATTAAACTCACCCCTAATCTAAATAGGTTACTCATGATGGTGAGAGAGAAGAGGGCATTATTTTTAGATTAATAATGTTATTATATGGAGAAAGTAAAAAAAAAAACAAAAAAAACAAAAGAAAAACAACGTGAGGAATGATATAAGGTACCGAAGAAGCATTTTCTTTTAATATTAGTGGTGGATTTATTACACAATTTCTATCATGTAAACAGTGATACAATGTGCATGGTTTATACTATTGATGCCATCATAAAATTAGTGATTTTTTTAAAAAAATAATAAAATATCTCTTAGTAAGATTATCAAAAAAAAATATTTTTTTTAAAAAAAATAGATATCCATATTAATACATGTGTGGTAAAAAAATGATGGTGAAAAGCTGTGATAAATTATAATAAAAAAAAGAGTGGTGAAACATGAAGGTAGTTATGGTGAAACATAACAAGTTAATTTTATTAGAAAATTTACAACTAACATGGATGAAATATCAAGCATATCATGGTAAAACATAACAATAGAGAGAAGCAGAACTACATAATGCTAGACCATAATGAATCATTAAGCATGCCATAGGAAAATATAAAGTATATCGTGGTAAAACATCAAGTATACCATGGTGAAACATGAAGTCTATCATAGTGAAACATCAAACAAATAATGGTGAAACACCAAGAATATTATGGTGAATCATAACAATGGAAAGAAGCAGGACTAGATAATAATGGACCATGATGAAACATCAATCATACCATGGAGCAACATGAGGCATAGCATGGTGAAAAACCAAGTATATCGTTGTAATACATATCGTGGTAAAATATTATGCATACCATGCCGAAACACCAAGTATATCATGGTGAAATATCAAGAAAATTGTGATTAAATATTTGTTATATAATTGAGACATGTGGTGAAGCGCCAATATTAATCAAGGTGAAACATGACAATGATTGTTATTGATTAAACTATTATGAAAGATCAAGTATATTGTAGTGAAACATAACAATGGAAAGAAGCAAAACTACATAACGTTGGACCATAGTGAAACATCAAGTATACCTTAGTAATATATGAAACATATCATGATGAAACATCAAGCATAGCATGGTAAAAACAAATCATGTATTAGTAAAACATCAAGTATATCACGATTAAACCTGTATTACAAAAGAAAAACCTGTGGTGTAGTACCAAGATTAATTATAGTGAAACATCAACACTATCAAGGATGAAATATTAAGAGACACCAATATTAGTTATGGTTATCTATTATAAAAAATTTGAATTTATTCTAAAGAAAGTTGATCCCTCAAGACTCACATCCCTTCTCATGACATGAAAGAAGAGGAGTTTACCACTAGTGAAGGATAAAAAAAACAGCTAAGGATCACATGCAAGAGTCCCCTGGTGAACCAAAGTGCACAGAGGAGATAATTGATGTTGGCAATAGTTTAATGAATGAGACGTTGGTTGATCATGCATCACCCCCATGAATTAATGTGTTGGAGGGTTCAACATCCACGATATAAGAGGGAAAGGTTGATGATACATCAAAAGAAACGATTGCCACTACACCCTCAATCTAGGTTGTGTATGTTCCCTCTAGAATCCTCATAAGGCCTAATGCGTTTTGGAAGAACATGGTGCTGCAAACTCAAAATCCCAATAGGCTTGTGTAGTTATGATATAAGGCAATGGATGTCCATGATGGCATTATTTTTTCCACCATTGAGGAACTAGATACAATCATAGAGGCTAAGGTTTGGCAACATACTATTGTGGCCTATGTATTTGGTGCCACATGTATTTACACTCATGCAATTCTTTGTGAAAACACAATGGAAACATTTTCACACATGAGAAGGGTTATTATGTTTTCCATTTTAGCATAAAGGAGGAGTGTCAAATGGAAATGAATCAATACCATCAGACTTTTCTGGGGAGACCTATGTTGATAAAGAAGTGGCACAATGGTTTAAACCATCCAATTTCTAATATGTGCATATTTAGATTCAAATCCCAAGATTGCCTTTACACGTCTAGTATATTGATTATTTGAGTATGATATCTAGTTATGTGGGTAATCTAATAGGAATATATGGTGTTATTGTAAGGAAATATCATATCTCATTTTCTCTAATTATGGTAGAGATTGACACCCATTGTAACCCCCCCCCCAACTTTATAATGATCAAAACTCCTTTTGTGTCTCTACTAAAAAATCCAATCACTTATGAGTGGAGAACCAAAATATGCATCCTATACACTAATATAGGGCATTCAACTTAGCACTATAAGAATTCAAATGCCTGACCTAAATATAAGTGGGTTGTAAATATGATAGTCAAAAAGTTGCTAAAAATAAAGAGCATCTACCTATCAGGATAAGCTAGCCCCCATATGATACGTCCTCTAGGGCCTTCTAATAAGACTCAAAATAGAGATGATTTTGGGCACCATGTCAAGACAACAATCCCTTTTCAACTTGTTGAACATGATCTAGATAGGATCCTTGGCCTAAAGGATGACCCCTAATCATGGATGAGAGTGTCTCATGGTAGATTTGTGGTAGAGGAGGAGTACCACCCTACCTTTGACTTGCATTTAGCATGATATTAGGTTTCTAGAATATTATGGGACTCATTAACCTCCCCCCCATAAGTTGAAAATTCATGCTAAATGCAAGTTAAAGGTTGGGGTTTTGGGGGTAAGGGATAATAAGTTGACATTGATAGGAAACGGATAAGGGATAATAAGTTAACATTGATAGGATTAAGTGGAAAAAAGAATAAAGAACCACAATATAGATCAAGTAAAAAAGTCATTACTATAAGGTTGGTACTAGGATACTAACTCTCTATATCATCTTAATATACAAATCTAGATTGGATGGACAACACAAACTTGGAAGAGTGATGGTTTGCATGCAACTAATTAGGGGATGATGCTTAAAGTTATGGATAATATGGGAGAGCTGTAGTTTTATTTGAGCCTGATCTATGCAAGAAACTTAGGAACTAGATAAAGGGATCTTGGGTAATGTTTGAAATCCCATAAAGTACTTGAATTGGCATGGATAATTATGGGGGACTTTAATGTTGTTATTAACAAGATAGAAAAGGTGGAATTAGAATGCATAGGAGTTTGTGGAATTCAAACAATGCCTTCATAAGTTGTAGGTTGAAAGCATGAGATCCATAAGAGTGCATATCACTTAGAAAAATATACATGAAGCTCCTCACATATAGCTTGTAAACTGGGTAAAAAGTTACGCAATCAAGCATGGGGAATATGTATGGATATTCTCGTACAAGCTTTCTACCAATATTATTATAATAGTTAGATAGGAATTTTGACCAAGCCCTAAAACTTTTTGTTTGTATAATATGTGGGTGGAAGATCCCTTTTTTTACTCCATTTTTTAGGATAACTAGAGATGTTGAAGAGGTTCCATGTTGGAAGGGGTAAGGTTAGCATTGAAGTAAAGAGGCTACTAAAATGGTTAGATGACTTAAATTTTAGTAGTATCCCTTCCAAAGTGCATAACACAAGACAAGAGTTGACTTCTATGTAGTAGAGGCTCAATTCTCCACCTATTGATGCTCAACTTTTCCAGCAAGAGGCTCTATGTAGGGGAGGTTTGAACAACTTGCAAGGTATGAGGAGAGTTTATACAAAAAGAAGTCATGACTAAACTAGTTGAATAATGGGGATAGGTTCTTCCACTCCATGGTGAGTAAAAGGAACATGATTAATAGAATATGCTTTGTCTGAGGCCACAATGACATAATGAGGGACTCCATAAAGGACATTTTCTAAGCATTTTCACTTTTTTATAAACATTTGCAAGGTACTACCTCCCTCGCAAATGTTTTTTTTTCAAATGAGGTGGTGAATAGGGAATCAAAACTATCTATCAAAAACAAAAAAAAAAATTAAGGCCCTCCTACTGCCAATCACTAAAGAAGAGGTTAAACAAGCTTTATCCTCCATGGAAAACAAGAAAGCTTTGAGGCCGAATGGTTTCAAGGCATTCTCTTTCAAGAAAGCTTAACAGATAGTAGGGAATTTGGTATGGCTATTAGTTAGAGAATTTTTTTTGACAAGGAATATGCCTCAAGCTATCAATATCACATCTATTAATTCCATACTTAAATTCCTGAATGTAGAAAGATTAAGGTATTTGAGGCCTATTACATGTTGCAACATAATATGCAATATACTAACTAATATACTCACTCACATATTGCAACAAGTTTTATCTAATTTCATTACTAATAATCAAGTCATGTTTATAAAAAGGTAACAGTATAGGAGATAAAATTTTTATGGCCTCTGAATTGGTGAATGGTTACAATCAAAAAATTGGTCACTAAGATGCATGATCAATTTCAACATAAGAAAATCCTATGACTCTGTGAGTTAGCATTTCTTGGAGAAGATGTTGTTATCTCTAAACTTTCCTATCCATTTTGGTTAGCTACTAATACAATGTGTTACTATAGTGAGCAATTCCCTGAATCTAAATGGAGTATTGCACCCACTTTTTAAGGCTTTTAAAGGTTAGAGATAAGGTGATCCCATTTCACCTTAACTTTTTTTATTGTCACAAAATACTTCAATAGATAATTAAGTACATTATGGTACATGCCTAATTTCCACCCTCACCCTAATGCAAATGAGTGAATATCATTTCCTTTTTATTTGTGGATGATATTTTTTTCAACGGGGGTGATGTTTCTTCAATTTCAATTATTCATCATTTCTTCTATGAGTTCTCCAATATCTTAGGGTTGTAGCTTAACACTTCTAAAAGTGTCATCTACTATAGAGGAGGGGCCAATGAGGAGAATAAATATTGACACAAATCTTCTAAAAGTATTGAAGATTTTTATGAGTGTAGAAGAATAAAGGATCAATGGGTACTTTTGGAAAAGAAGAAATGAAGATATTCAAGCAAGAATTGATAAAGAATTCAACCTTTTAATGTCACCTTATCTAATATTACTCCAAATATTCTTAGGTAGGATTATTTAATCACAAAGAAAGAAATAATCAAGTGGTTTAATTGCATTAAATTTCAATATACTCAACCATGTTACAAAGTTGTCAACATCATGCCTTATATAGAAGTCTTACATTGCTAACTAGCAAACTAATTTAGCCACATGACACATAAATGGATAAATAGCACATAAACTTGTATTAACAATGTAATTATACCCTATATAATACATGAATCAAAAAATACAATTACAAACAAAGTAAGCTAATTAGTACATGAAATTAATAAACAAGAATCCTAATCAAAATAATGGTGTTGACTTGAAATGTTGACTAGACCTCTTGACTTGTAGAGTTGACTTTCATGCACAATATCTCCCTTTGTAATAGCTTGTAACACATGAAATCTTATGTATTTTTCCTTCTTAAATGGATCGATCTTCTTCCTACAAATATGTTACGTACCTACAAGAATGAATTAAAGAAAACTTATTAAGGTTAGTCATATTATTATTATCAAAGACATATAATGTGATCGGTTTCATAATCAAGTATGCCAATTCATTATCATCTTGAGGATCTATGGATGCTATTGTAACATTATTCTCAAATTGAGAAGAGTTTGTCCTCAAATTGATGTCACTAAAGTAAAGGGATAAATCACCAATGTTTAATGTTATCAAAACACTGCCATATGATTCTTTAAGTTCAAGATTGTAAGCATTTCCTCTAAATTTTCTAAGGATTTTAAATGGTCCATATGCCCTTGACATTATTTTTTTTTCCCTTAGATTGGGAAATCTTTCCCTACAAAGATATTACAACACTAAATCACAAGGAGAAAATACCTATTAAGTGCGATATTTGTCAGATTATTATTATTATTATCTTTATTATTATTATTATTTATCTTACATTTGCTCATTCTATGTTTGCCTTTATTTGTTGATGAAGGTTTTGGAAGAACTCTACTCGTTCCTTGGCCTCATAGATTTTAAGTTCACCTTTCGTCAAGTGTACCATATCAATTGGTAAGTAAGGATTCACTCCATACACAATCTCGAATGGACTTGAACTTGTATTACTTGAATGACTTTAATATCTATATGAGCTAACTTAATATCTGAATCTCTAGTAGTTTTAATTACAAATCCTCTTAACAAGGTGTCAAGAGTACGATTCATAACTTCAATTTGTCCATTGGTTTGTAAATGATGTGAAGTACTAAATAAAAACTTGAAACATAACATGTGCCACAACTTTTCCAAAAGTAACTAAGAAACTTGACATCCCTATTAAAATCAATACTCTTAGGTATTCCATGTAGTCTCACAATTTCTTTGAAATATAAATCAGTGGCATGTGTAGCATCATTAGTGTTATTTCATGAAATAAAATAAGTCATTTTAGAAAACTATCTACCATAACCATAAAATAATTTTTTAGCACTTTGTGTTCTAGGAAACCTTAAGATAAATTCCATACTAACTCATTCAAATAGTTGGCTAGGGATAGGTAATGGTGTATACAAACCTTTGTAAAAGAAACTTGTACTCTTTTTACAAGTAACACATCAGTTTACTATAATTTGTACACCCTTTATCATGTGTCGCCAATAGAAATTTTCTTACAATACTTCTAATGTTTTCTGGGTTCCCAAATGGATTTCAATAGCTACTTCATGTTCCTCTTTTATAATTAAATCTCTTATACTTAACCTCAGTACAAAAAGTCTATTAAGTTTAAGTAAGAATCAATATTGTATTGTATAATTACCATGGTTTTAATTTTCCTTACATTCCCAATATTCTTCATGAAAATCGTCATGATTAGAATACATTTCTTTTATCATTTCAAAATCTAACAATTTAGCATCCAACATGAAAAGTAATTTAGATCTTCTAGATAGAGTATTAGCTACTACATTTTCTTTTCCATCCAATTGTTTGATAGAGGACACAAAGGATTGTAAGAATTTTACCCAATTTGCATGTATAGGACTTATTTTCTTTTGACCATGTAAATATTTCAATCTTTCATGATTTGAATGTAATACGAAGGTCTCGGGCCTCAAATAATGACTCCATATCTCTAGATTATGTATGATAGAAAAGTATTCCTTGTCATATGTAGAATACCTCAATCTAGAACCATTTAGTTTTTCACTAAAGTATGTTATAAATCTTTTTCTTGTGGAAGAACTCCTATACCTACCCCACTCACACCACAAGTTACATGAAAGAGTAGGTCAAAATTAGAAATAGATAATATATGAGCATTGCTCAATTTATTCTTAAGAGTATCAAAGGATTTAGTGGCTTCATTTTCTCAAATTAATTCTCCTTTTTTCATGTGTTGAGTAATATGTGTAGCTATAGTAAAGAAATCTTTAATAAATCTCCTATAGAAACTAGCTAATCCATGAAAACATCTTACTTGTTGTATGTCCTTAGGAATAAACCACTCTTAAATAGCTTGTATATTTATATGATCAACTTTAATATGCTCACCATTAATAATATAAACAAAAGAAACTATACTTGGAAGCATAAATTCATATTTTTCTAATTTTCTATGTAGTTTAGTTTTCCTTAGTTTATTAAATAGTTTCCTTAAATTTATAAGATGATCATGTTCATTATTAATATATATAAGTATGTCTTCCAAATAAAATACAATCAAGTCACCTAAGAAAGGACAAATAATTTATTTTATTAGTATTATAAAAGAGATAGGTGCATTACACAACCTAAAAGGCATAACAACCCATTCATAGAGAATATACTTATTTTTAAAGGTTGTTTTCCATTCATCTCCTACTATAATCTTAATTTGATGGTAACCTCTTCTTAAGTCTATTTTGGAGAACACATGTGCAGTAAATAGTTCATCAAGTATATCATCAAGTCTAGTCATAGGAAAATGATGCTTGATAGTTATATTATTTATGGCTCAAGAATCTATGTGCATGCGCTAGGTACCATTTTCTAAGGAACCAAGAAGACAAGTGCACAAAAATGACTAATTATTTCTCTAACATAATCTTTATTCGCTAGTTCTTTAATTTATCTTTATAATTTCTTGTCTTCCTCTGGATTACATCTATAGGTCACTTGATTAAGCAAAGGCATTCTAAGAATTAAATCTATAGCATACTATATACCTCTAATCGGTGGTAGTCAAGGAGGTAAATAATCTAGAAATAAATCACTATATTCATCCAGTAAAATAATAAGGTTTGAATTGCTAGACTTTTTCTCCCCAAACTAAGATGATTGTACTACTAAGGCATAACAAATACCCTCTCCTAAATTTAATTAATCATTTCCCATTCATGTAAGAATAAGCTCTTTTTTACCTTAATTGGTTATGTATAATCATATTGAGATGGTTTCAATTTATATTTCTTATTATCATTAAGCACCACATATTCATTAGTTACGCCATCATGATTTTCATTTCTATCATATTGCCATGGTCTTCCTAGTAAAATACCACAAGCATCCATAGGAAAAACATCACATAATACCTCATCATAGTAATCACTAATGTGGAAAGTAATTTGGGTTTGTTTAGTAACCTTATCTCCTTTATTTATATTAAGCCATTGTAATGAATATGATTTAGGATGTGTAGTAGTCACTAGCCCTAGTTTTTTGACCATTTTCTTACTAGCAAGATTAGTACACGAACCACTATCTATTATAACCCCACAAATCTTATCTCCAAGTCTACACTTAGTTTTAAAAAATTTATTCTTTTGTGTAGATTGATCATTAGGTTGTATTTGTAATGTGGTTTCAAGTAAAAAAAAACAAGGATTTACATCCTCTTCATATATATGCAAGACATCATCGTCAGATTCAGTTTCTAGGTCAGCATCATCAATATATGGTTCCATATTCTTAGTTTCACTTAAGGTCAAAACCCTTGGGTTAGGATATTCTTTAACAAAATGACCATATCCCTTACATTTGAAACATTGCTTATTGGATATTTTGCTTACTTTATTTGTACCTTTTTCATCTCAGTTAGGGTTAGTCTTTTTATCATTAGCTAAATAGATATGTCCTAAGTTTTAATGTAGATGCATTAGAGTAAGTTTTGATGGATTCATAAGTTGAAGCACTAGTCTTATTATAGTTGTTGGCGAACTTAGTTTTTCTTTCACATTTGAATGCCAACTTAGTCAAATCATCAAGATAATAATAGGAAAACATTTCAATTGTGTTCATAATAAAGTTATTAAGGCCACCTAGGTATCTAGCACACTTTTATTCTTTTATTTCTTGCATGTTATAGAAGAGTTCTAGTATTTCAAATTCCCAAGTGTATTCCTCTACACTAAGAAGTTATTGCCTAAGAGTAGTCAATTTGATATAAATCTCATCTCATACTCCTTAGGTATAAATTTTTTTTATTAGGTGTTTCTTTAATTTTTACTAAGAATTTATTTTACTTTTGCCTTGCCTCTTATTGGTTCTCTTAAGATTATCATACCAAACCCTAGCAAAATTTTTGAATTTGAGAGTTGCTAATTTACACTTATGCTCATCATCATACTCTCTAAACTCAAATATTTCTTCAATTTCTTGTAACCATTCAAAAAATTATTCAACATCTAATTCACCATAGAAATCAAGAAGTTTGAACTTTATACCTTTATCATCAAAATGGTTATACCCTGGTGGATGATTTGCATTGCCTCTTTGATTGTGGATAAGATCATTGGGTCCATTCTCTTATGCTCTTTCTACATACTTCATTAGAGTATTGATGTGGCCGCCTTGATTTTGGACACTCATTTGTATCCGCCATGGTGTTGTGCATGTGTTGAAGAATCTCTTGATTGGCTACCCTTGATTCTAACCTTTAAAGTTGTCTTTGAATGGAAGAAATTTTTTTCAATTATACATTGGTTGTATGTACACTTGCTATAAGTTGTTGAAGAGTATCATATATAGTCTTCATTGATACCTTTTCACCCATGGTTGAATTACTTGCTAAATGTTGCCTCAACATAACTCACAGGGTAGAAAGGATCACCGAGGGAGAAAGGAGAAGAGTATCACAGGGGAGAGATCTTAAATTACTTGAGAGCTTTGAAGATTCAAAGAACTTCAAAGATAACTAAAGAAGGTTGAAGAATAATGTTGGAGATCAAAAGAGGAAATGGAAGAATCGAATAATTACATTCAATATTTGAAGGTTTAGTTGAGGAGAAGAGAATCTTCATCTTCAATTTTTAAGATATGAAGAGTAGGATGAAGATGTGTTGGGTTCTTGGTTGAAGATTTATTGCAATGCTTAATCTAGAAGACTACCTAGCATGCATGGGCGTGCATGGGGGAAAAATCTGGAAGATCAATGTGGACATGGAAGTAGAAAAAAAAATAGATGACACTTGACTTTGGTGCAAAGCCAACCTAGCTTTGATACCAAAAATGAGATAAATTCTCTAAAGATATTGAAGATTCGTATGATTGTAGAAGAAGAAATGATAGATGGATGTTTTTGAAGAAGAAGAAATGAAGATGTTCAAGCAAGAATTGATAAAAGATTTCAACCTTTGAATATCACCCTATCTAAGATTACTCCAAATATTCTTAGGTAGGATTATTCAATCACAAAGTGAAAAATAACCAAGTGGTTTACTTGCATTAAATTTCAATATACTTGACCATATGTTATAAGGTTCTCAACACCATGCCTTATATAGGAGTCTTACATTGCTAACTAGCATACTAATTTATCTACATGACACATAAATGGATAACTAACACATGAACTAGTATTAAAAATGTAATTATATCCAGTATAACACATGAATAAACAAAGACGATCACAAACAAAGTAAGCTAATTAGTACATGAAAGCAACAAACAAGAATCCTAATCAAAATAATGATATTGAATTTAAATATTGACTATGCTTCTTGACTTGTAGATTTAACTTTTATGCACAATAGATTCATGTGCAATAGCTTATAATACATGAAATATCATGTATCTTGACTTCTTAAATGGCTTTATCTTATTCGTAAAAATATGTTACATACTTGTAAGAATGAATTAAAGGAAACTCATTGAAGTTAGTTATATTATTATTATCAAAGACATATAATGTGATTGGTTCCATAATCAAGTATGCCAAATCACTATCATCTGAAGGATCTATGGATACTCCTACATCAAGCAGAGTTTTTTCTACCATTTCAACATTCTAGAAGGTGTTCTCCCTATCAAATATTTGGAGTTACCTCTCACTGGTAATTCCTTGAAAGTGACAAAATAACTGGAATTGATTGAAAAGTTCATGCATGGTTCCATGCTTGGAAAAACAAGTCAAGTCGATAGATTGCAACTAGTGAAATCAAGTCTTAAGCATACTAGGCTTTGATGTATTTGATGCATAAGAAAGTTATTCAAACTATGAATGCTTTATGTTGATCCATTTTGTGGTCAGGGTCCCCTATTGTTAGGAAGAGTCTAGTGGCATGGCATCATGTTTACAAACCAAGGAAGGAAGGAGGGCTAGGCCTTTTTGATATAGAATGGTGGAATATTATTGCACTGGGAAGGCTAATTTGGAATATTATAAAGAAGGATGTTCTTTGGGTGAATGGGATTCATATTTACTTCCTTAAGCATCAAAACTTATGGTAGTCTCCTATTAGAAACACTAACCCTTGATGCTTGTGTAGACACCAAATCTAAGACCTATTTTTCAATCTATATTTGATGACGAGGTGTGTATTAATGGTGTTTACACCATTGACAAATTATATGATTTGTTGCAATATAAAGAAGAGGTGGTGAGTTAGCATGATGTTGTTTGGAATAATATGGCACTTCCTCGCAACAAATTTCATATGTGGATGGTGGTGCAAAATCAATTATTCAAAAAATATAGGATGTCAAAGGCAGGTTTCGATGTGAATGAAGAATGTGTTATATGTCATGCTCATGCATAATTAATGGAAAATCTTTTTTCCCACTGTTCTTTTGCCAACGTCATCTGGAAAACATTGATTAATGGATTAGGATGCACATACTGCTAATTTTCTAACTGGTATTCTGCTTTTGATGCTATAAGGAGGGAACCAAAGAGTAGGAAGATGATCATTTGATATTTGTTTGCCACAACCACTTATCAAGTATGGATGGAGAGGAACGCAAGAATTTTCCAAGCTAATGAGAGAACACCATGTCACATCCTAGGAGGTATAGTTAAGGAATTAGCTTTTAAGATTGGTAGTTTCCACCAATGTAAGTCCTACAATGCTTTGGTTGCCAACGTTAATGCCTTAACACAGTGAAGTTTGTATAGCATGTCTTTTCAAATTTCTACTCTCATGTTTATTGGTAATAAAAGTTACTATCTACTTATCCAAAAAAAATAATGGTTCTCTATTAATTTTAAAGTGAAGCATAGATGTAACCAAAATAAAATATAGAGTCAATCATAGTAAAATATGAAGACAATAGTGGTGAATCATGAAAATAATTATAGTAAAATAAGTTGATAAAAATATATATATAATAATATTTTACATAATATTTTTGTAAGCCAAAAATATAATAGTATCAATCTATATTTAAAAATAAAAATATCATAAATAAGATGGTATAATTTTATTTTATTTATTTGAGAATTTAAATTAAAGACAATCTAATATATAAAATCTAAACAAAAAAAGTTAATGGTATTTATACTATTGGCACCATACAAAAAGTACCACAGACATGTTAATCTCATAATGATTATTGTTTTAATTGTTTAAATATCACGATATACAACATGTGCAAAGTTAATCTGATTACACCATCAACTACTTTGGACTTATTTAGAATGACTTAATTTCTTAATTAATGTAAAAATTATTCAATGATAAAGGGTGCACATTAATATTAGAGATGGTATCTTATTTTAATGACTTGACTTGGTATGATCACGACTAAAAGTAAGACGAGTCAACAATAGACTTTGTTTGAATTCTACTCTTCAAAATAGTCGACAACAGACTATTCGGAATATACATGTCAGCGTAAGTGAGAAAAAGAAGGGGGGTTGGGACGAAAATAGTAAAAGCACCAAATACTAATTTCGCCGTGTTGGTTTATAGACTCGTCTCGTCCATGTAGCTTATGCTGCCGTGTTTGTTGTGACAATGATGTTGCATTCCTGCCAAAGATAGTGATTACGCAACTAAAATGTTTACGACTCCTCTCTCACATAGGATATAAGTGAGACACGCTTTGTGGAATGTTCATATATAATAAATAAATAAATAAATAATAATAATAATAATAATAATAATAATAATAATAATAATAATAATAATAATAATAAAAGCTTGTAAAAATTTAAATCGTAATCATAGCAAGTAACATCACTCTTTGTGCCGCTCCGGATGTACCCCAACTCCTTTCTCCAGGTTCACGAAATCTCATAATTCACTTACCGGAAACCTTTAAACACGAGAGAACCATAGAGCCCACCCACACCACATCAGTGCTCGGAAGAGGCCGCCCTTCGTGTAACTATGAGTAGTCATCAATGATGTAATTTGGGTCATACAAATATACAATAAGTCGCAAGTAGATGACTTTCTACATCAAACTAGTCTTTCTGCGACATTGGTAGACAGGAGAGCTACGTATGGTTTGTGCAAGGAATGTACAAGCACAAGTAAAGAAGGTATAATTAATAGTCTTGTAAGATAATGCTATACAGCAGCATCTGCACTAGCAACGGATGGAGCTCTACTACTCTTTTGTGATCTCTTTGTTGGCACAAGCGGAGATTCCTCTTCCGGGTCAATTGCGCGCGGCCTCTCAAATTCACCGCCCTTGAAGATAGGGTGTACGTATGCATCTCGTAGATAAGCTCTCACGTTCAAAGTTGGGTCTATTGCCCGTTCCAATGTATCCTTTGCCATTGCTTCCTATACTCGACACGAAACAGCACGCGAAAGGTTTGGGTTACAAACCAGACTGACAGTATATCAGCTTAGCTCTCGATAGACCTCAAAGCAAAAAGAAAAACGGCATAACAAACAGCAAGCACCCAAGTGCTAAAAGCCCATATAAATTATCCCAAGAGAGATGAACAAACGCCACTATATTAGGATCTCAATCCCCAAAGAGCACGCACTAGAGACAGCATAACATCCCATGTCAAGACAAGCTGCGGATAACAGGCTCAACCAAGCATGTAAATGGTGAAAGCAAGATAATGACGTCCACGGTAGTACATGTATGTTCTCTGCAAATCGCCAAATGCAAAGATGTGACTTACCTGTAAAGGGAACCTCACGAATGCTGATTCAAAACGTCCCTTGCAAAAATAATGAAACCAAATAGTCAATATTGGAAGTCCAATAAGCACTGGAACCGTTTTCTCGATATCTTTTGTGCTCAGCAATCCCAACAGCAGAATTTGAGATATTAGCAGGCCGATAATAATCCGCCGATGTACTTCTGGCCAGAAGGCAGCCGCACTCTCATATTTCCGATCATAAACATTAATGATCTGCCAACCACATAGAACAGTCAATTGGGTTGTGCAAATTTGAAACTAAGGATAAAAGTATAAACCTAGTAAGCCACATATATATATAACACTAGCATAATGACCATTCACCATAGTAACATTTCCCGAACCTCAGTTCACATCATTGATTGCTTTCCAAGAGATCCTATCTCAACAAGAAGAGAGCAAATGTCCCAGGGAAGGGGGAGAAGAGGGCCCATGTTAGATGAGGGAAGCACTCGAACTTCATCAACAACAGAGCCTTGAAATGGCATATTAATATTACAAAAATTGCAGCAGAAATAAAATGACAGATAGAACTAACATCACTACAGGTTCGTCCATGATCAATAAGCATATACTGTTTCCTCGACTTCAAAACAAAAAGAAAGTTGAGATACACTTGACAAGTTAAAGAAGCTTAATATGTTTTATTTCTGTCACTAGGGTGCCACGAAGAGCTGTGTTTCATTGTTTTCTTTTTTTTAATGCGGGGTGATGCATGCATAAGTTTCACAAATGCAGCAGTAGACTCTGAAATGAGAAACTTTGCATTGGTTTCATGCAGTCTTGCCAATGCCGGTCACAAAGTACTCCAAGAATAGTCACAAACAAACAATAGTTAGATGATTAAGAACCTGACACGGGAAACCATCAACTTAAATTACCAAGGACCTGTATGTAAACAGGTAGGCTACTAACTTTTTCAAAGAAATTAAAGATTTTGATATCCAATGCAAAGGGGAACTCTACAAACACCAAAGTTGAGAAAGAGCTTGAATTTTAGGCCATAATCACCTTGCAGATTTGTCAATCCTAGGCTTTCTTTAAAATCTTTAAGTGCCCATGCATTAGACAGACTAGAATACAATAAACTACCCATAGAATTTCAATTTTCTACTGCAACATAATAACACATTAATCAGGGGGAGACCAGGAACGTATATTAAAGGCTAACCCGTGATTTCAAATTCTATATTCAACCTCATCTTCATCACTACATCATTTATCACAATATTTCTCGTATAAACTTATGACAACCACTGTAGCATCCATGGCTTGCCCTTATAAAATCCTTCTGAGTTCACTGCTCTCCACGATGAGGAACATTTTTCCTTTCAAATATCATACAGATATTTGGCATTTTTCTACTTGGGATAGACATTAAATTCAATATAAGTACATCAAAGCACTACTACATTTTTGCACTAGTACCTGTAACTCCATCAGAGATTGATTCTAAAAATCAAAGATAAAATAAACTGGGAGTAAGATCTGCTTCCACCTCAAATCATTATTTCAGAAACTTACCAATCAACTCAAAAGCTGTTAGCTCCACGAAGACATATAACACAAAGAACTCAAACTTGCTTCAACCAAGAATATGAAGGCTATCCGAATACCACAGTATTGTCTTGTCTTCTATCATTTATATACTTATTCACTCTTATCGTGAAAGTGTCTTTCCCTTCACAACAAAGGTTTCAAATCTTGATAGAAACAAGGAAATAAAAAGGAAGGGGATTCTAAGCCATTGTCTCAATAGATAAGGCCAACAAGACAATAAGCAGATAAGTATTTCAGTTCAAAATGTCAGCAGTGGTGGAACCTTGTACCTGATGACGAAAGACCATGTAAGCAAAGGCGAAGAAGACAATGATAAAAGGAAGAAGCACCGGATTAATTGTTGAATATACGAGTCCAAGCAGAAAATAGAGCTGTATGCGAGGCTCATAAGTAGCAAAGTCCAGAAAGCCAGGGTCCATGGCCTGCTCTCTGTCCTGCTCAGTTTTGACCAGGAATGCATTCTTCAGATGGAATAAAACAAAAGGAATCAGTCTCAGGACCTCTGAAGCAACTCCAGCCCAACCATCAACCATTATATAAGTAATGAAGAACGTGGCTTTCAAAGGAATGGACACTCCAACAGTCATTGGAATTCTGC
Organism: Tamarix austromongolica; assembly: GCA_039764185.1. NCBI lineage: Eukaryota > Viridiplantae > Streptophyta > Magnoliopsida > Caryophyllales > Tamaricaceae > Tamarix > Tamarix austromongolica. Next base: position 47,280,848 of record CM077816.1, on the reverse strand, counting down.
ATGCATAACATAGCATCTGAGTTATGATGAGGATAACCAGTGGGTATCTTATGAACATAATGGTTGTCAGATCATCATTCCATAGCCATATGGAATGCTCAGAACTCATACACCCAATACAAAGACACAAGTTTGCAATTTCTCAATATTTTACATAGCCATATCAGATACACTCATTCCAAATTAGGTCAGATCATCATTCACAATCCAGAAATTGCCAACAGTCAATTGCCATCAAGGTCCAAAGCACAAGAACAGATAACATTTTTTGCTGCAAGTGCTAATCAATATTTCCAGTATCCATGAGTACTTCACAAAGACGGGTAGCTTTCACCCTTAACCCCCTCCCCACCCACCCACGAAAAAACATACTGCTTGGATACAAGAAGCTATATGGTACACATTATTTTTAAGTTACCATGCAGCAAAGAAGAGAAACATACTCAGTTGGGGATTGATGTAAAAATCGTTCAAGTTGTTGGAATGCAGTGCCTGTGATGATGCTTCCAAGGAATACATTGATAAGTAAAAATAAGTGATATTTTCCAGCAGACCTTCTCTCCAAGGATGAAAATGATGTTAGGCCTTCTATTTTTGACATGGTCATCAGAATCATGGGTACAAGTAGAAGGAATATCTTCAGTACAATCCCAGGAAGGAAGCCTTGAATGAAGGATTTGACAGAATCCCTGGAACAATTGTATCAGAAAAACTCAAATTTAGTTTAACAGCAAACTGCAAGCAGCATAGGGCATCTATTTTGAATTATATAGTTGTATATGACACAATTGCAAGCATGCACACCCATGTTCCACAGAGATCAGGAAAAGGAAGAAACATCACATGGTTGAAATCACAGCAGGCTTACAGAAATCATAAAACAATATGCTGGCCGATCAAATATACAAGGGACCTTCAACAGTCATACCAATAAAACATCAGGAAGGAAATACCTACAAATAGCTGCCAGTGAGTCACAATTATGCTCTACAGGTGCAAGTTCTGAATGCTAGAGCATAGTAGTCACCAAATATACTGAAAGGATCAGATAGCCAACAACTGACTATAAGATGACTTATATAATAGTTGGCAATATTTTCCTTGAATAACCAACGATATCTACTGGTATTTGCTAATATTTATTGTGAAAAAAAAAATCACGCCACGACAACCACAGCATATAAAATATCGTTCGCAACCGCAACCACGACCGCGATTTTATTGCTTGCCCTCCTCCCCCCCAAAAAAATATATTTTTTCCTTATGTGATGCATCGGCCTCTAACAAAATGACCACGGTCACAACAAAATTGGTCGATCTAGAGTTAGATTCTGGCACAACCCCCCTTCCCAAGAGGGGGGAAAAAAGGAACACCAACACCCCCCAAACACACAAAAAGATTAGAAAGCCTCGTTCAATATGTTTTCATTTTATTTATTTATTTATTACTAATGTTCTATCTATCTTAATATCTCCGGCTTAAATTCTTTGTTGATGAATAAGAATGAAATTAGCATCCAAGCAACTAATTCAAATAAAAATGAACAGCTTAACACCCTTCACACACCTCTTCACGCCACCCCAACTAAAGATGGGGGGAAAATGATAGTATATAAGATAAAGGGGAAGAAAAGTGATGTTGGCTGCCATCATCTAGTTTGATGTAGAAATTATCAACAGCTGTCAGGTCACCCTAAAAACTTCTCATAGGGATAGGAGCATGCCATTGCATCCCAGCAGAAACTGCATTTTTTGGTGATTAGTTATTTTATCTCTGTTTCAAAAAACTCACACCACGTATTCAACAAAAAGAGAAACACCACATTGAGCCTGCTAACCTGGTCCCTGTTATTCAAGCTCCATACAGGAAAAGGATAGCCTAAAATTCAAGAAAATAAGATTACTTGTCATAAAATACTACTCAATGCATAATACTGCACATTCATGCACAAATTTCTCATTTTCACAGGACAAATATCATTAAACTATGCAAAGCAGAAATAGCAGCATAAATACATTATGAAAGGCACAAGGGAAAGCATTATACTAGAAATTACGCAAAAACAAGCCTTACTTTTCTATCAAGTGTTTTAGGAAAGGGAAAGCCTTTCGAATCCCATCAATATTGGCAAGTGATTGGACAAATGCTATAGGAACCATGAAAAAGAATGTCAGGAAGAAAAAGGCAACAGCCATAATTAGCCATCGGATACTGAGTTCAACATATGGTATTGCAAGATTATTCCAGTAAACATCACAAGGCTCAGGAGCCCATTCAGTCAACCATATTGTAGGGTTGCTTGACTGCTGAGTTTGAGCACAAACAGCTGCTCCCCATCGTGTTCTGAAAGAAACAAATGCAGCAGGTAATATGGCCTCAGGATCTCGTACAACTTTCTCTCGCTCAGCATTTTCCTACATAATAAATGAATGTCCTTAGTTCCAATTGATGATGATATAGGTGGGAGCCAGCCCAAATACTTTCAGATTCCTACAAGCTTTCAATAGCTTAAGCACAAAAATTCCACCTAATGTAGAGACACCAATATGCTGACAATTAACTTCCTAATTTGTTATAATCTGTAAACATGACCAATCTTCCTCGCCCATTATCCATTCTTCAAATGAGCACATTGCACATGAATAGAGAATTCTAGCCTAAGGGCTCTCACAGAGAAGCTTGGACACAGACCTCAAACACACACAAAATAAATTCCTCATGGACTTAAGATATGAGAATCATCAAGTTCTAGTAGAGGAATAGTGAAATTTTGGAGAAACTACTCCACTGGTTCATTTAATAAACTGTTGGTATCTAAAAAGAAACTTCGAATTTCAGATATCCTGAAATAAATAAGTGCACCATGAACATGTGCTTCAAGTTTTTAGAAAAAAGACTAGCCTAAGGTTTCTCAACAGGCAATTTTAAAAATCAGAATACAGTCACAGGAAACAAATTTCTCGTAGAAGTCAGAATTTGTATAGATAAAGTGATAAGAATTTCAATATGTTTCAGTAGAGGGATACAAAAACTTTGGATAAACTGCAAGTCCACTGGTTCTTATTACAACTTTTTGACATACCGAAGAACTTTGACTTTGAAGGTCTTGAGATAATAAATGAAAAGTGAATTTTTACAAATCCATATAAGTGGGTCACACAAAAGTGGTTCTGTTTACCTTGTCACCACCATAAATATGAAAGGTATCAAAAGAGACAGAAGAATGATTTCCCAGGTAAGATAAAGATAAAGATAAAGATAAAGATAAAGATAAAGATAATCATAAAGATGATAATAATAATAATAATCATGATGATGATGATCATCATCATCATAATAATAATAATAATAATAATAATAAAAGAAAAAAGAATAATAATAATAATAATAATAATAATAAAAGAAAAAAGGGGGAAAAAAGATCATGAATGATAGTCTGAGTATGAGCATGATGATGCTTGTGACTTCCAACTTACTTGTTCACTAAGCTTCTCAATCTCTGATGTATAGTAATCGATTGCATCCACCCGCTTTCCCCAAAGACCAAATAAACCTGTCTATAACATCAGATAGATTTATTATTGCATCCCCTGACTGGTAATGTCAATTGAACAGACTGTAATTGCAATGCTAGTTCAAGATACACATAGAAGCAATTCACCTTAATAGTTGGTTTCTTTGCAGGATTCCTCTCATACTTATTTTCATAGTATATAAGCCAATTACGCAGCTTCTTTTTCTCATCTACTATCTTGGCAAGCTTGTTTGCATTGTACACAATCTACAAATTCAACTTGGCCACAATTAAAGACTTTAACACAGATGAAACACAGGCTAGTTACAAATGCAATCTAATGATACTCATCATAAGCTTGACCAATGGAATTGCTGCAAACCTGATGTAAGAGATAATGATCAGGATGGTTCACACAAAAGAAATGTTCTACATGCTCACTGACTGATTCATCAGGATCTGGAGGAACATTTCTCACAAGGACCTGGAAAAATATCAAATCATCAACTCACACATGGTAATATATTCATGCTCGGACCATCTTGTTAGCCGCAAAGTTTACATATGAAATTACATTAATGAGTAAGACCAGAAAAGAGGAACTATAAACAGGGAAGTCAATCACACAAGCAAACATACCAGCCGGATCATACATTTGTCCTTTATCAGGTAACAAATTGTGATGATGACCAGTGAAGGCTACCAAATTCAAGACTCAAAACAGTTAGCAGAGCTGAATTGTTTGGGCACCCACATGAGATGACCATATAGGTTTATAGGCATTCATTTATTTGCCAAGCCTCCTACACATTGATATGGTAGCCATACTTTACACATGTTTAAAGGACAAAACATCTTCTTACAACACAATCACCACCACCAAGTATGATATTAATCATTGGCAATTTGTTTACAAGAGACCCACACAAAAAGTTTTTGAAGAAAATATCTAACCAAGCAGAAAAAATTGTAGAAGTATACATAGTATTTACAATAGTAATAGCACTAATAGCATGGAATAAATATAAGATTTTCAGGCTCCTAATACACAACTTTGATACACAATGCAATTGATACATAATATTCACTGATACGCTGTCAATATGATTAGACACAGAACAAAAAATCACATCACAACAACCGCAATATATCATTTACCGTGACACCTCAATACTGCGGCCCTGCTAATTACAAGAACAAATAAAAGAAAATATATATAGAAAATAATAACAAAAATGATGGAGAAAATCTGTAGTTTGGATTTGATGTTTTGTTGTCATTGAGACTTTATTTCAAAAGAAAAATATTCTACCAACAATCATAGCATCAAACTATTTGAATATATCTAGAGCACTACAAGAGAACAAAGCAAATGACTAACCAATTAGAGCCTTGAAAATCAAGTACATGTGCTTCTACATAGAAAAGTAGTCTTCATTTCTGTACCCAACTCACACTTCCAACACTGGTATCAAAACCATTGAACTAAATTATCCATACTAGGGCACTATTTAGGGAAATTAATGTATACTGACATTTCGCGATGTGCTCAAATCTTTATTCAACTTAGAGAATTTTTTTGTCAATTATGATATAATATAAGGGAAATTTTTGAACAATAAAAAGAAAATTACAAAATATGTCCCTTCTTATTAGCATTTTCCTACAATTTCTAAATTTATTAGTACATTTTAGGATATCTTTTGCATACATTATACCCTTTACTTTAAGTACGTCCCTAATTCATGTAATTATCAATTACCATTTAGATGAAGCACTTGTTCTCTACAAAAAGAATTATTAGAATGCTATAAAATTAGAAAAGATAAAAATGTCATGGGAATGATTAGAGAACAAATGTATTATCAATTTAAATACTCATAATAGCAATGTTGAATAATAATACTGTGAGGATCTGGAAAAAAAAAATCTAAAATTTATTTAGTTACTAGATACTAATCATAACCGTCTCTCTTTTATTTTTCCTGAGTTTTAGTGGCCTTTAGTCTCTTAGGATTCCCTAACAATAGATTTATTTAACTTAATTAATCAAATAAGTACAGACCTTGGGCCTTCCATCCATGCAATTAAATCGCGGTCGCGGTCGCGTTTGCGGTCGCGGTCGCGGTGTCGCGGTATCGGAGCGTCGCGAACGATAAATTTTGTGTCGCGGTCGTCGCGGCGTGAATTTTTATTTTTATTTCACATAATGCTTGAATTCTTATTAATTATTTATTTAAATGTAATTATTTAATAAACTAGTGTTCTATATTATATTAGAAGCATTTAAATGGCTTATTAGATGTTAAATTGTTCTAATAACACTATATTTGCGTTCGAATGAAAACAAGGTGTATTATTCAGCGGTAGATATGAAATCAATGAATAACATAACTTTATGCTTGTTAATTTATATTATATTTATACAGATTTATAAAAGGTCAAAATTCTAAAAATTATTATCCATTAATCTTAATTATATAAGTTATATATATGCACACTAAATTAATATTAACACCACTTAAAAGTTAAATCTTAACTAATATTATTTATTCAAGAAAAGTATAATTATTTAATTAAAAAAAAAGACTAAACTAAAGTTTAATTTAATCAAATAAAAATATATAACTGATCTATTAATTACAGCTAAATAATATTAAAAAAATTAAAAAATACTAACCTTATTAATATGTGGATTAGGTAGTAAAATTGGGCCTTAATCCCTTAAACCCGGTCCAAAGTCGCACGGTACTTACCGACTCTCACTGTCTCACACCCGTCCGGGTCCGGCCATCTTAAAATTTTTTTTGTCGTTGTTCGAAGTTATTGTATTCACTATTCACACACCCATGTTCCAGAAGTCACGAGACTCACCTCAGTCCTCATACCCCCGCGCCTCACTCTCACTCAGTCACTCTCTTCTTCGGTTCTTCCCCAACAGCCCGCACAGCCATACACTCCCAAATCCCGACTCCCTGTCCACAATAACCACACCAGCGAGCCACCACTCGAACGACGAGCCACAGGCCAAGCACCAGGCACCAGCCACCACGAGTCGAAGACGAGGAGCGCTTCGCAGAGACGACGGAAGAGCAGCACAGAGAAAAGAAGATGATGATCTGCAGCACCTGCTCGGAGCTCCACGCTCAACGAAAGCTAGTTTTTGGGCAGGTTAGTTCAAGTTTTTTCTTCTGATTTCTAGCGAATTCTGTCCTAATACACTGTCTCCGTCCCTTTTGCTTTTTGTGCTGCTTTCGGTGATGGTGCTTGCTTGCCGATAAATCGGCGAGAACAACGTGAAATGAGAAATCCGTCGCGAACCGGCTAATTCGCGTCGCGGCACACTGAAAATCCGCGAATTAGCGGCCGCTACCGATTTAGCGGTCCGCGATTTAATTGCATGCTTCCATCTACCTACCTATTATACCATGGCTTTTATATTCCTACTGGTCAGGGATCATTTGGAGTCTTATGCGTTTCTTCTATTTCTTTCATTTATGCTACACAAATTCAATCAACTCACACGTCCTTCCTCAGTTCCTCTATTTCTTTCATTTATGCTACACAAATTCTATCCACTCACACGTCCTCTTATCCCCTACTTCGCCTACCTTCTATTGTGTTTTCTAGCCGAATCTGTCTGCACATTCAAAGGTAATAGTCTGAATAGTCTCTGGCTTGTTGATGTATTTGTGCCTATTTTCTATCGTACTTCTTGTTACTATCTGGCTCTAGGCTTAGCCCTTGATGCACTGATGTGTATACATAAATAAAAGACATCTGATTTGGGGCCTGCACTCTTAGTCACGTCTAGATAAAATATAATATGCATAGATTAGTATATGTGTGTAGTGGTGCGAGGAGTCATCCAATTGATTTATATATACATACGCATGAGTACAGTAATACTATTTCTACTCTTATATTTTTTATAAATAAATATCTTAGGTCTCACAAATTTTAGCAGATTAAAAGTGCTTAGGATGGGGTATTCTTTCCTATGGACTTAAGCTACAAATTCTTTGATATTTTAGTATTTCTTTGCATACTCTTTAAGCATGTGTGGATGTAATTTTATATATTTTTATAAACACCTTATTATAATACAATTGTTACCTATAGGATTATTTGACTAGGAGAACTGGTATTATACTTTCAGATCGGAATCACAGGTAAGTAACTAGCCTATCAATTTTATTGTTTGTATGTGTGTGCATATGTATATATTATATCTATTGTCCATAATAGTTTTCTTATTATTTTTATTGGTTCATAAATATTAGTTTATGAGTAATTTACTCCTTAGCGATTCCATTTATAAACCTATTATTTTGTAATCGGATTTTACTCTCTATTTTTATCAAATAATAAGTTGCGACCAAATATTTATTGATTATATTTGATTGTTTTAATCATCTTTGACGTATAATTGTTTATATTGTATTTCTTGTTAGTAGGACATTTTGTTTGTTTTGTAACTATGCCCCAAAGGGCGGGGTAAGCCCTTATTGGCCCATTTAATAGTGTAAGATTGCTAATCGATACTGCTAGTAGTACACTACATAGGATATCCTATTAACTCTCACCCAATGACAAAGGGACCGTCAATTAGTTGTCATTATTGTTCCTTAGCCCCAGGGCCCCTAGCAGCCACAGTTACTCCATTTATTGATTGTTTTAATTTCTTTGATTGATTATTGGTCCTACTAACCCTTTGTGGTTTTGTGAACAATTAATTCATTAGTGGTTTGCAATATCTACTCTTAAAATGCTTTTAATGATCATTTTATGACCATTTGTATTCCATGAATTCAGGGTTATTCCTTTCATTATTTTCTACTACTTCATAAATTTAATTGGATTTTTGTTTTGGCCAGTAAGATCAGTTACTTGCTGAGTTGTGGTTCACTCACCCCATTAATATTTCAGGTGAGTCGTATGAGGCATGATCTAAAGGTTTGGAATCGAGTATATTGAAATTTGGCTAGTCGAATGGATTAATAAAGAATTTATGATAATAATGTAACACTTGCTAAGTCGGCTTTATTTTGAATAGAACCTTATTTGTAATCTAGTTGGACTCTCTTTTCTATGCAATAGTTCAATTAGAAGTGTTATTATTTTAGTTTGTTTTGTTTAGCCTTGCTAGTTATATGAGTTCCTCGTATAGTTGGCGGCGTGTAACACTTTCCTCCTAGGTTGTGGGTTGGGTGTTACAAATACTATGTAGCTAAAAGTACACAGATAACTTATATTCTAATTAAATAATGATTTCATTGTAGCTTATCAGAGACATAAATCTTGCACTATTAAATAAGGATACTAAATAGTTAAAAGTACATAATTAGGATAACTAGCATACCTTCAATATTGGATAATGATATTATCATAACCTATCAAAATAAAACAACCTTATATATTTATAGTATTGGTGTTAAATAATGAAAACATGTGGTTAAATCTACATAATCAAGACAACTAACATATTATCAAGGTTAAATAAAGATACTATAATGGCTATTCAAAGGTCCCAACCTTATAGATTTGTAGTATTAATGTCAAATAATGATATTATGTGATTAAATATATAGAATTAAGATGCCTTCTATTTTACAGATAAATGATAATATTATTGTATTTTATCAAAGATACACCAATGTCATTGTAATACCCCATTTCTAGATATCTTAATTTAGAAACCCTAGTTTAAACTTGATTATGATGTGCATTATCTATAGAGAATATTGTAGGGTAACCAATGTGGAATGTATTATTGCTATGTGTATTAATACGGGAAAATAGATTATAAATTAATTAGAACAAAATTTGTTAGAATATAGCATTTTTGGACTGGCAGTCAAATAGTCGTCCGCCCAGTCAAGGGGTTCATCCAAAGTTCTTGCCGTCGACCAGGGGTGGTGTTCGGTCGATTGGAGCTATGCCAAATATTTTTACATATTTGAATTCCTATCATCATTTGACACTTTCCCATAAATTTTCGCATTTTTGGGATTTGTGTGGTATTTTTTCTATTTTTCCCTTATTCATTGATCTTCTTAAATTAAAAATAATCTAAAAATGGAAAAAACATTGTTGGGGCCACAAAAATTTTCTTTTGACTTCCTTTGTTCAGATTATGACTTATATCAAGAGGCAATAGCTTTTCCATAATTATCTGGTAAACCACGTCAAAGAGACAAAGCTTGCATGTGAGATAATGATTGTTATTCAAATGAGGATTTCAATTATTTTTGGCAATAATATTTTTTATATTAGGTTTGCAATTATTTTTTTCAGAGTTATTGTGCTTTATTCCTTTTTACTTAATTATACAGCATGTATTATTTGACCCCACCTTAGGCTTGTGATATAATAAATACGTTGTCAGAAGAAAAAATAGGAAGGATCACTTATCCTAAAAATCCAATCCCTTTAGAAATAATTAACAGTTTGATAGGCCTATCCTCCTGAAATAAATTTCTAGCAGTCTGCTACAATAATTCCAAAGCAGGCAACTCTACCTATTGGCAATCAAAAGAGGTAGAAGCAAGGGGCATAGCAGACAAGAAGCAGTAAGAAAATAATACATAGAGCTGAAAATAGACTATGTTGAAGTGGTCTGGCCTTCATGGACTACAAAAGACATTGCTTCAATCTGTTTGCTGCTCGAATGTAGATATACACTTGATTGTAGGTCATCGGTGTTGAGTTTCAAGTTTTCAAATATAAAAATACAGTTTCACATATATAAATCAACAATTATGAGGATTTGCAGCATAAGAAATAGATGCAAGAGTTTTTAGGGTTCTACGGGTACTTTTGGTAAATATAAGTGATTATGAAATGATGTTAACTGACATTTGGGTAAGTAATTTAATATATTTTTTCATTTATTTGATAACAATTCATGACAATTTATGGTAAAAGTTAAGGATATTTTTGAAACTTTTTAAAAAGTAATGGGTCAGTAATAATCTAGTTGCCAATAGTTGTCTTACCAAACACATTAACAAGAATCATATTTCAGGATGAAAATGCCACTAGAAAGTATGCATGTTGTATTATTAATTGGTGAACCAAGATTACTTGTATTTTTTAGTATTTCAAACTCTGATGGCTAAGTACTTGTAAGCCTGAATTACAGAATGAAGCACTGAGACACTTACTGAGTACTGATCTGGACGACGATCTGAAGAAGCAAGAAACCTCAATCTCATAGCTGTAACAATCTTGTATTCCTCACATAACATATATAAGGTCCAGAAAGTGAAAACATATGCCATGCCTATATGCACCCAGAACCTACCCATAAAAAGAAAATAGATTGTTATATAAAATAAGTCGCATCAAGATATAGTAGTAAAGTGTGTATTCAGCAGCAAATGCCACATGGCTGCCATCTCTGAAATTGAAATGACTGAAAAGGTTCTTAAAGCTCTGGCATGCAAAGGCCTCAGCAACCACCAACCAGAGATAGGGAACAACATAAAACAAAACTGGAAGAATCATTTTCTATGAACAATAATATTTTTTCTTCAAGGACTTCAGGTTAATCAGATCACACAAAAGTTCCCTCCCAGCTAAGCAATGGCATGAACTAGTGCCACTTTGTTTCAGAAGATCATATTTGCAGCTCATGGGTTACATAAGAGGTGCAAACTTTTGCACAAAAATTGATGGCAGTAGTGCTTGAGTAACTTCACTTTCTAGCTTCATCTATGCCTACCTACCAGCAGATAGCAATTATTTAGGTCATGGCTATTACTGTTTCGTATTTCATCATACATACCATCCATCCTATCAAGCAAACATTTATCTAGACAACTAACATCCACATGCATGGAAAGGCTTACCTAAAAGGTATTTATAGGTTTCAAGACCACTCAACTATCTACGAAACTCTTCTTATCTTTTCATCTAGCCAGTGCACATGAAAGGAATACCATATTGACAATACAGTAGTTCAATACTTGGTCTCCTACTATGATATGAAAAAAGAAGTAGGTGAGAAACAGATAAATTACAGGGTAAATACTGAAGGCTGCTAATTCCCCCACTTAAAAAGAAGTCTACAGACATAAATCCACAACAATTTTAACAAAAAGAGAAAATGGGATCCGCATACATAATGGCTAATATCGAACTTCCAACACAAACACGTACAGAAGTTGAGTTTGCAGAATTTTTTACCTGTTTGATCCAGGTTTAATATTTGATATTGAGAGCTTATCAATGTCACTAAATTCCAAATCATGTGAATGCTCCAACATTTTTCCTGTCCAATTGACTGGTACCAGAACCGCAAAAGCAAAAAGTGCTATTGGAACAAATATCTTCAAGCTGCAATCAGTTCCTTAAAATCATAGAGTTAGAAGGAGGAAACAAAGTTATATCTTTCTATACCACCAATCATTGCCATGCTTAGTAGGTCACAGAATCAAATACTATATAATCCAAACAATGCATCTTAGATACTCTCAGGTGTAGGAAAACGCAAAGGAGCCTAAAAGTGAACAAAAGTGGGTAGAGACAAGAAGATAATGTAGAATACAAGCAGACAACAACATCATAAAGTCAAAGAGGTAAACAGTGCATGCATAAGACAAGATGTGAGAGGGAAGGGCCAAATTTACTTGATGGCAGTTTACATCATCGTACTGGGAACTGAGAGAAAAGAAGACGACTATAAAATCAAGTCCTAGACCTTCTAAGAGAAAGTTAATTTTTGGGCTTCCATTGAGCAGTTACATTCAAGTAGCCAAAGGGCACTGCCTGCAAGTTCATTCATTGATATAAAAAACTCAAATGGCTTTCGACATGGTTAAGGCTACAGGACTACTCAACCAACTTAGTGGGATACTCATACATTTTTATCACACATATTTTACAATGGTAGCCTTTTCATTGACGAACTTACCCAAGAAGATAAATTCGAACATATGCCACTGAATCAAGTCCAGCATGATCAATAAGCTCAGGCTGAGGCATTCTTAATGCCTCAGGCATCCAATTGAAAAACCTAAGGTATGTTCTGAAATCCAAGTTGACAAACTTTGCCATACGACCTCGAGAATGGGTCGTTGGACTCCCTCGAATTCCCTTTAAATGCCATTTTGGAAAGTACACTCTGTCATTCACTGGCTGAAGTCGCAATATGGCAAAGGCAATGAGAAATGCAAATGCAGACAAAAGATTTATAGCAGCAGAAACACCAATATCCTGAGCAGTTGCCATAGTATTTGATTACGCTGTGATAACCTGCAATCAAGAAGAATCAACATTACAACCTCATGCAAAAGATGCTAAAGAGACAAATATCCTCTACTTCAATCAGGCAAATGGTGATTGCTAATGTTTATCATCTCCAAATATAAAATTATGCATTGCTATCTAACATAACTGAAGCTTGAAGACTTCTTCAAGTAATAAGCACTGACAATGATAATACAAAATCAAAGTCTCATATGCCTTGCGCTCAAAAAAAAAGAAGTCTCATATGCCTGATAGCCATAAGCCAGCAGAAAGCCAGAAACATTGAAGTGAATAGACAACCCCAATAGTAAAACCCATAGCAAATGCAGAACTCTTACTTACAAGCACGAATACGGGCATTTCAAAGTGAAAGCTGCGAAATGGAATAGAATCAGAAAACTAACAATTAACAACCTAATTAAACTAGAGTTAGAAATTGAGGCAAGGCAAACAAAAAAAGCCGAGTACATGTACCTTGTCGGCAACTCGTCGGAGATTGGATACGCAAAGTAGGAAGGTTTAACGCCTTATTCGGAACTCGCAGACTTTTGACAGCACTGCAACATAGAGGCACAGGATAGAACAAAAAATAATGAACAACAAAAGAAAACGATAATTATATACGTATATTCATAACTTTCTGGTAGGAAAGATCATCGAATCAATTAAACATAAATATTACACATAAACCGGTAGTAGTTTTCCCCAAAAAAAAGAGATTACAAGGAGCCACGGAGAAACAGAAAGCGAAAGGAGGCGATAGGGAAAACTAAGAGAGAAGAGGCGAAAAGAGGAGGCTGCCGTACTATTACATCAAAAATAAAATCGAACCCCTAATAGCTCGATAGCTAATATTTTGATTCTATTGGCCATTTCGTTTGTTTAAATACAAAGCAAAACAAAGAAGATGATCGAGAGAGAATAAGGAAAGCGGAAAATACCTGGGTATAGGTTGAAGCTTTAACTTCAAGACTGAGCTGGGAATGTAAGAAAACGAAGGGGATATCTGACAACTGATTCAAAATTCGAAAATATATCATAAAACCACAAGGCAACAGCTTTATTCTTAACGTTGTTTTGTCGTCGAGTCATGCCGATAAGCAAATAAACCAATGCCATGGTACACTCACCGCCCTGCACCTCGTTAGCGTCGGCTTGTTGGCCTAGTGGCTTCTTTACGTAAACGAGGGAATGGGGATTCGAAATGAGGTGAAATTGAAATTGATTTTGACCTGATTGCCCATTCTCTGGGTAAGATCGTCCAACCCCACGGGTTCCCTCCGTTCGGGTCGGCCTCCCTTCCGATATGGTCTTGGAATCAAGGCATTTTAACTCTAGGCTCTAAATCTCCCTTCCTAAACTCACCTCAATATATATATATATACACACACACACATTCATATATAGATATTGATATAGATATATATTATTACATTATTATTATTAATCAATTAAAAAAATATTTTAAAGAAAATTATGTATTACAAATTTTCACAAATTGTTGCAAGTTTTAGGAATATTTTTTTATTTTTAAAGATAAGGATGTGTTTTGGAGATGAGAACTGTAATTTAATTTAAATATTGGAACGGAAAATCTCTGTTAACAAAAATTGAGAAATGAGATAAGATTGAAAATTTATATATATTTTAGATTCAAAGATAAAGATAAGATCTCGTCTCACTGATAATGAGGAGGGATGGCAACTTGGTTAGATTTTTAAGTCGATATATAACCCCTATTTATGTGTGTAATAATTTTTATCTCCAACTTGATTTTTGGTATTTTAGTATTGGAAAATTTTGTGTCTGTCTTTGTGGAAATAAAATTCACATCTCCACCTCAATCTTTAATCCAAATATTCCTGTGAAACATTATAAATATTCCCTTGCTAATGAGAAAAAAAATATTAAGTGGGTGGTTTTTTTATGATGATATTAAATACATCATTTATATATTTCGTAGATTAAAACGCTAAAATTTCATTAGTAATGTTCATGTAGCAATTACAAGTACAATCATATAAGGTATAAAATCTAACTATGCATCCTCATTATTCCCAATAACTTGCTTAGCTAAATGCATGTGTCACATTATTCTTTCTCCCGAAGAGTTAAGCCCATGCAATCCTATGCATGAGAGCCTCCGACTACAACAAACAATTCTCTATATATAAGATCTTCGTTTGTCCTAGACTTCTATCCCTTATCATGCTTAGCATTGGCAAGCTAATAGCTTCAAAGATAAACAAATGGCATTATAACACTCTAAACATTAATATTGAAAATTTTCTTTTTAGCAGAAGAGTAATATCAACATAAACGAGTTTTTACCACTATAATTGATATAAGTTTGTCTTACCATACCATCACGTAAGACTAAAATATGATAAATAGAGAGGGAGAGAACTTTATTAACTTATATACAAGCTTTGAGGGTAATTTTAAGTACAATATCAAATTACTTAAAAAGGAATGCATTGGAAACTAAGAGTCCTAAAAGGTATCTAAAAAAAGTGATAACTAGATAGCATGACTCTATACCCAATCATAATATATAAGAATCACTCATATACAAATAAAACATCATAAGCAACAAAGTTATCTAATGGTCATTATCGACGAGCAAAAAAATATATGGATCATCTGCTCATGGAAATGAATAGTACAATGAAAAGGATGATCAATACGACATATACTTAGGGATGTAAACGATGCAGGTTCGGGTCGGGTATATTATACCCATATCCGTACCCGATAAGAAAATCCATACCCGAATCCATACCCGTACCCGAACGGATATCCGCTAGCACATCTATATCCGTATCCATTGGCTATCCATTACCCGATGGATAAACTCATTTATAGTTAAGTCAAATGACAATTTTAACCTTAATTTATACTATATTTATTTCAAAATTAAGGGTAAAAGAGTAATTATATATCGGGTAAATGGATACAGATATGGATACGGGTATAGTTACGGGTACGGGTATGGATATCCTATACCCGTATCCGTACCCGAACCTGACGGGTATTTTAATCCATCATCCATAGCCGTATCCATACCCGTTTAAGTATCCGTCGGGTTTCGGGTAAAACCCGCCCCGTTTACATCCCTACATATACTAAGTAAGATAATAATATAATCGTAGTAAGGTTATACAAGGCATAAGGTCATAACAAGGGATAAATATACATGTAAACTAATATATAGTAGCACCAACTTATTTATTGATTTTATCTCTCATAATGATAATGGCTTAATCAAGGCCTATAATCTTATTTACATGAAGTTTAGGAACTCTAAGTTACAACCATAGGACACAAGTTTCTTGGCCACTATTATCATCCAGTTAAATAGACAGGCAAAACTAGCTATGACTCATGTCGTCTTTCACTTTAAGTGATTAATATCTTATCAATAATTACAATCATTCTGATGAATTGTTTCAAATTGATTTCAAGACTCCACTATTATCAACCTGTGGAATGGTATCAATAATACCTAACCCTAGGGAAAAAAGCTCCCAGCCACTATTCTCTACCAGTGGAACAATATCAATAATATATAACCCTAGGACACAAAGCTCCTAACCACTATTTTCACACTATGAAGCGAATAAATAAAACCAACCCTAATTCATATAATCTTTCACTTTAAATGATTAACATCTTGTTTGTAGTTATTTATGTAATATCCCAAAAATTTGCTTAATCTAATTCCGCATCATTAGCGCCCTAATCTAATGCTAATATCAATAAATCCTATATCAGCCTTAACCCAATCCTTAATCCCAAAACATTAATCGATTCCGAAAACCTTAACTTTGATAAACCGTATTTTATAAACCAAAATCAAATCCACTAAAATTTCTGCTAATCCTAATTACCCTTAACTAATCTAAATCATCCTGAACCAATCCCCTCAACCCTTTCTCTTTTCCTTTTCCCTTTTCTTTTCTTTCCTTCTTCTCCTTCTTCTACCAGCCCCCTTTGTTGCAAATCTTTCACCACGCACTTGCACACCCATTTGCACTATCTACTTGCACCACCACCCATCGCCTTTCTGCACCCTCATCTATCACCCATCACCTTTTGTCTTCTTCTTTTCCTTCTCCCATCTCTACAGACTTGCACCTTTCCCCCGTTGCACACCCCTTCTCCCTATAGCCTCTTTATCCTTTCCATCCTTACGTAATAATTCCATCAACCATCGCCACTCTCACCTTGCTGCTACTACCCTACCTTAGTCATCCTTTACAACCATCACCATCATCATCAACTTGCAGCTACACCAACATCATCCTCCCCATCGCATGCCACCTCTGTTATTTTTCTTTCTTCCCTGAATCATACCACACAACACACATGCACACAAACATACACGCACACACATACATATATATATACCTCACACTCTCCTTACTTCTCTTTAGTTTTGCTTCACTCTGCTGATATTTTGTGCCAAAGAGTCATTACCAAGCTCCCTCACCCTTCTCATTCCCTTTCTCCCTTTCTTATTCTTCTTCTTCCTCCTTCCTTCCCTATTTTGGCATCAGCACCACCTTCTCCCACCACCGTGCACCACCTCGGCCGCCACTCGCTACCCTTTGGCTAGTGCACCGACCACCAAGGTCTCCCTAACCTTCCCTCTTCTCATTAATGGTCATCACTGCTGATTGTCGCCTCTTTTCTCTCCTTCTCCTTCTTGTTTGTTGCAGCGCTGTAGTGTGCACGATCGATGCATAGCCCACTTCACGGTATTGTAATGCTTAAAGCACTTGTTGTATAGCCATGCAACTCCTACACCATCTGACCATACAAAATTTCTCTCTTGGCTTGATTCTACGTGACTGTGTAACTTTTGCACCGCCTGGCCATGCAACTTCCTATTTTACCCGTACAACCTTATTTTTACCTCAAATTTTGTCCAAACACCACTAAAATTTAATCATAGCTCCAATACACATTCTTCTACACTTCCATACAATTCAAGTTTCCATTTGACTCCAGTAAATTCCATTTTTACCATTCTCTACCATGATCTTCCTCTTAATTTTTAACCTTCGATCCTAATCATAATTTATCTTATTTTCAAAGGTGATTTTCCGGTGATTTCGGAGGGAGTATAAGATTTGTGTGATTAGAGCCCGGTGTCCAATTGGTAAGGATATTATTCAATGCTTAGGACTTTTGATGATATTTGCTTGTTCGAATAAATGTGTTTTACATGATATTGTTGCTATAATATGTGATGTATGCTGATACTGATAATTTGTGATGTTATGCATGTTATGTTGAAAGGATATAAGGGTTGTAAGAGATACCATTATATTATGTTTGTGATAATAACATCTTATTTGTGAGAATGCATCTTATAGCATAAAATATGGGTTGAGTGATGCTAATATTATACTTGTGGAAATATATCTATGGTTGAATGATGATAATATCGCCCTTGTGGAAATATGTTTGTGGTATGAAATTTGGGATGAATGATGACAATGTCATATTTGTGAAATTATATTTTGAGGTATGAAATATGGGTTGAAGGAAGATAATGTTAAAATTGTGAAATTATACCTATAGTATGAAATATGGGTTGAATGATGAGAATGTCATAACTATGAAATTGTGTCTTATGATATAAAATATGGGTTGAATGAGTTGTATTAAATGGGCTTAAGGTATCTCATGAGGTATGATGATGAATGAGGACTTGGAAAAATAATATGTATAGAAGGTATAATATTTTATGAAATAAAGGTGTTAATTGTGCTAAAAGGGTAACTTGGTCATTATGGGATATTAATGAGGTTTTGGTAAATTATGTGTTAGGAGAATTAAATTATGATAATAATTTGGCTAAATTTATTCCATCCATTAATTTACAATGTTTTTTCTGTCTTCTTGATGAAAGCATCAATCATATTTTGTTTCAATGTCTGGGTTTGAATCAACTATGGGAAGCTATTAGACAGACTTTCAGAGAAAGAAGAAGACATCAGTCACAGCAGGCAATGCTGAGATCCATATCCTGTTCTCAAAATAGAGGAGTAGATAAGGCACAATTCAGGTGTGCCTTCTATGCAATTAGCTTTTATGAGATTTGGAAAGGTAGAAATGCATGTATCTTCTCAAATATTAGGTGGAATTTGAAAAGGATGGCTAAGAAAATTTCCATTGATATGCCATCAATTTGTAACAACTCTACTAAGAGTGCTAAGTTTAGTGGTTTCTTAGGTTACATGGATCAATTCTATAGACTTTCATGTACTCTTTCTTAATGATATAATATTTTTGTTTTGTGAAAAAAAAACTTGAGTAATTTATGGGAATATTATCATTATTTGGGGTTCATAAATTTTAATGATAAATTTGGGGCAAGCCATCTTGAGATGTTATTCCATCTTCAAGGTTTATAGATTATCTATTGGAATTAGAAATAATGAACATTCTATATTAAGGGTTATGACAATTTTATGGGATTTAGATTACTTTAGTGTTTAATATATATACACCATAATGAGATTACTAAAGTCAACTCATGGGAACTTGGTTGTGCTTCTTAGTTATGATACTAATGAAGGGATTTGGTTGATGACATCATATAAGGTGAGTGGAACAACCAACATGGGAGAATGAACACTAAAGAGAGTGTAATTAGGGTTTGATAAGACTTGGAGATTTAGACCTATATTATATGCATATCTGTTTGATTGTGTTCCATGTTATATGTATATATGTTTTGACTATGTCCTATGCCTGAGAATCAATCTTAAATAAGATACTAATCACTTAGAATAAAAGAGCATATGAGTAGGGCCATGGTATTTATTTTCTTAAATCTATATATATGTATTCTCATTCCACTAGGTAGAATAGTGGCTTAGGAGCATTTTGCCCCGAGATGATGTTTTTAATCTTTGTTCTACCAGAAAGAATAGTGGCTCAGGTGTATTGTCCCCGATAAGTTTCAAACCATTCCGCCAGTTGAGAATAGTGGGACACCTACTCATCATGAAATAAAACATACCTTTATAACCTATAGAAAAGATATTGATGGTTTAAAGTGGAAGAATGAGTGAGTCAGAACCATGGTGATTTATTCCCATTCTACCGGGTAGAATAGTGGCTCGGGAGCGTTCTACCCTAAGAAGATGTTATTACCTTCTTCCACCAGAAAGAATAGTGGCTCGAGTGTGATGTCCCCGAGAAGATTCAGATCGTTCCACCGGTTTAAGAATAGTGGGATTCTTACACTCATTGCACGTAAAAGAATGAAAATGGATTATACTTAATAAAAGGATCTGGATCGTATTATGCCTTATGACATGATCATTTACTTGGTTGTTTTCCTTTATCATTTAATGTGAAAGCATGTTCTACTTGTATTCATATTTCGATACTCAATACGTAGTGTGTTGACCACTTGTTTTATGGGTGCTGCTCATTTCCATGAGTAGACCGACCCTATTTTGTAGGTGATTGATGATTGTTAGCTTGATATGCTTACCTTGGGTGAACGATAAATGTATTAGTAAAGGGTATGGCTATCCGGATATCTCTATCTCTCTCTTTAGACTCCTAGTCTTATGTTTTTACTATTCATTCCCTTCTCTCCTTTTCGTATCCTATATCACGGTGGAATCAAGTGCTTCCCACACCTAATTCCTAGGTATGAGGTTACTTTTACCTTGCACCCGACATAGACTAGGCATTGGGAGTGCCTCTTCTATGTTGAATGCGGCGTGATATCCCCAAGTTTTGTATTTTGACTTCCGCTATTAACTTTTAAAAATGAAATTTTGATGCTCCAAAATTTGGGGGTGTTACAATTTATCTTAAGGTTATCATGTAAACACACATATAGACATGCAAGGCACATGAAAAATCTTAACATAAATACTTGAAACACATAAAATACAACCATGAGAATACCAGTATATTTTCCCAAGGATAAAGGTTATATTCCCCCTAAGAAACACTAATTCCACAAGTTAAGCACAACGTCTTTCCTAGTATTTATTTTATTACCAAATTCAATACCCATCCTTAAAATATTATTATTCACAATATGTTCAAAACTTATGGTCCAACTTCATTGTGTTACACATGAGATAGTAGCCTACCTTTAGGATTACTATTTACAATTCTCCACAAAACCCTAATTTTACAAATTAATCATAACTTTTTCCATAAGACTCATATAGCCCCCAAATTTAATATATATTTTTAAAATGCCAATAATAAAAACATATACAAAAATTGAGGTCCAATTCCAACAATTCACACATGTGATAATAATATCGCCATTAGGGTTGTTATTCCCAATTTAAGCCACTTCTCTCATTTATTGGACTTAAATCATTCATAATTACTCCAAACATTCCACATAATACACTTAACATATTTTGAACTAATTATCACATTAAATTATCCAAGACTTCATATTTAACCTATATTGATCAAAATGCCCCCTAAAATAGCCAAAATACTCATATTTTCACAAAACCCTCACGAGTCTCAAAATGATTTTCAATGTCCCACACATATGCTCATGAAAATACTTAAAAACAAATATATATATATATATATATATATATATATATATCACATATCCCACTTCAAATATCAATTCATGCCAACCTTTGTGGTTTGCAAATCATGCTTAATCAACAATATGCATGAATTCATACTTTCACAACTTTCTTACTTTTTCATCATACGACACAACATATTATATAAAAATATTATCATAGTAACATTATCCATATAGAGATATCAAACATGATATCACATACAATTATACACATTGCACATAAAAGCTGTAGATACAACATGTATCCTTACCAAAAGACACTGGTTTTGAAGCACGTATCAGCCTAACGCGCCTCCACTGAGGCCTCAAAAAATCACCTAAGAAACAAGAATAATACATAAGAATACCACCAATTATAAGCTAAGTCAAAGGAGGGTGAAAATAGAATAAAACCAAAGCAAACCAAGGTGCGTTGTAGCAAGACTTGGTGCAATAATGCGGGTGCAATGTGGGGGACTTACGTAGTCAGGGGGTTTTGCATGAGGTGGTGACACTAAAGAAGTGGTGTGGTGTGGGGTAGTGACATTGGTGGTGGTGGAGAGGCATAGGGTGGTGTTGTTACTTGGGGTGGTGCAACATTAAAGTGTGGCATTGCTAGGAAGGTCTTAATATGGAAAAGTGGTGGAGCTAGGAGGGTGGTGGCATAAGGGAATGACTTGGCTAGACCAAGGTGGGTGAGGAGTGAATTGTTGCATGAGGTTGTGATGTAGATGAGGAGGGGTTTGTGTGAGATTTTAACATTACCAAGGGGTAAGTTAAATGAGACGTTGACACTAGTAAGGGTAGAGCTGCATGGGTTTGCATCTATTACATAAAGCTTCGTGGAATGAAAATGGTGGACAATGGCAAATGGAAATGGAACTATATGTAGAGATAAAAGCTAAAGAGAGGATAAGTCAAGGAATAAGTTAAGTGAAATAATAAATTAATTAATGATAGATATTGGAGGGTATATAAATACACATGGCCGTTTGAATGGTGAGGAATGATAGAGAGGTAGAAGCAAGGTGAGGCATGATCGAGGGTAATGGTTTGGGGAATTTTTTTTTAAGGAAGCACATCCCTTGAGATGTGGGAGGTGAGGGTGGTGATGATGAATGTAGGATATGTAGGTTTAGGCTATAATCTTGGAAGAAGGAACTTGGCTGAGAGAAGAGAGAATCATGTAAGGAAAGAAGGGAGAAGAAGAAGAAAAAGGGAAAAATAAAAGGATAAGGAGAAAAGGAAAAATATGAAAGGAGAAAAAAATTTAAGGTTTGGGATTAGAATTAAGTTAAAATTTGAGATTAAGGAATTTGTTTAAAGTTAAATAGTAATAACCTAAGGTTAGGGTTAAGTTAAAATATTGATAACCCAAAATAAAGATTATGATTAGGTTTAGTTTTAGGATTAGTGAATTAAGGTAATGTAAAAATATTTATTTCTTAAGATTAGCATTATGTTAAGATATTAATCACTCAAGATTAAGGTTAGCTAAAATTTGGGGTATTACAAGTATTCCTCATTAACTACAAGCTTCATAGTGCGTAGGATTATTAGCCCCTCTACTTTTTCAATGCTCTAGGACCCAGGTATCTCCATAGGTCCAGTAAGAATGGATTCCTATATGTAATTCCTTGTCCCAAAACTCATACCTCATTTTCCTTCTTCCACCATCCCATCAATCGTGTTTACTTTCTACCATCTTTCAACAAGAGCTTACCAACTCTCATCTTCATTATCAACGTACCTTCATAACTTCTCTTCCCAAAAACATAGTTTATTAGCTCCTGTATGTCCTTTATCATAATATTAAAAGGGTATGATTCCTACTCACTAACATTTTGAACCAATGTCTCAAGATGATTTTTCAAATCAACCTCAACAATATACCATTTTCATCGATCCTTTATTATTAGACCCTAGAGTATCACATAGATATCTATTTCCACTCTCCCACAACTAGCACACCACCTTATTCCATCCACCCCTCTCTCCTTAAGCTTATAGTTTATGGGCAATATCTTATGGCTGCACCCCTAAAGTGAAGCTCATAACCCTTAGCATTTTTTTGAATCTTCAAATTATGTTTAAAATATTGCAACTTATAGTCAAGGTTCCTACTCATCCCTTCTTTCTAGCTTGAAAAATATGTAGCACACACCATATTATATATTATATGATATGGGTCTTATGTAAATAACACAAGCATGCCTCAACTCAAATTATGTTTTGATGTAAAAAGGGTAGTGATGATATGGGTCTTATGTAAGTAGCCCGCTCATTTCTTGTCCAAGCTAATAGTCATGTCACTTCTTACTAAAATTTGGTCAAAGGGCCTATGGGAAAGGAGGCCCAATTTTGGTTTTCCCTAATCTCAAAACCTAGCCTTAGGTACCCTATAAATAAGAGGTCTTACCCTTCTAAAAAAGGGAGCTCTCTTTTGGGTAATCAATACACTTACTTTTTATTCTCTCTCAAACAATTCCCTAGATTATTCCCTATCCACCAACCCCAATCACCTTGCTTGGTCCTTAAGTAGCCTACTTGGTTCCAAGAAGTAATATTTGCCACCATTTATAGGGATCTAGGCAAGTAGTCAAGTCTCTACCACCAAGACCTCATTGGTACCAATCCAAACCCCAACATATCAAGAATAAACCACACAATAAATCCCAAGGAAAGTAATCACCATGGCTTAGTTAAAAGTTAGTAAAGATGCAATGGGAGTATCTTTGCCAAAAATTTTGAATAACACCTTGATGATATTCATGCTCCCACTGCTAGATGTTTAGCCTAACCCCTCATAGAGGCTAGGAAAGGAGCATGCAGTAGTGGAGAATCCCCATGGTGATTTTTATAACCCCCATAAGCACTCACATCAGGGTGGTTTGGCTAGAAGCAAAAGATGGCCCATTCACAATGTCATGATGACGGAAGGGCAGGAGCTATACGCTCAACCAAACGAAGAAGAATTCACTATTGAGTCTTAGGGGAGAGTTACAAAGAAATATCTCGACCCTATAAGTATCAACATATATGAATCTTAGGGGAGCAATAGACTCATTTGAGAGAACACAAAGGGCGGGAAAGGTAAATGAGACATAAAGCAGGAACATGCTGAGATAGAGTTTCAGAGAAGCATAGTCTGAATGGAGTTCAAAGGAAAAAGAGGATTAAGAAAGATAAAGGAGAAGAGCAACATCCCCAAAATTATTATGTAAAAGTTTCATTTTAAAGGAAACAATTATATAAAATATCGAGTGTTACAACATAACTAACATATAGAGAAGTATGAATAATACCGAGCCCATGCTAGTTGCGAGGCCAAAACATCTCAAACTCAAAAATTAGGTGCAATCAACACCTAGTCCAAGGTTGAGACCAAAACCAAATAAAACTAACAGCAGTGAAATAGAGATATTTAAAATACATTATAAAATGGTTTTACAATACTTAAAGTCTCAAAAGGGACCTCAAGAACAAAACACACATTCAAAAGAAAAGGACACCAAAGTAACCCTAAACTCTTTAATTGGAACCCAAGTTTCCACCAAAGCCTACAACAAACTAAAAATGATAATATTAGTATGAATTCCTTATATTGAGTAAATCATAGTGCCTTCCAATAGGTTACATGATCACGTTGCACATGGCATATAATAATAGAAATCATACTAAACATATATAATCACATGCGATGACTACATCTAATATTAATGAATCCCACAAATCCACCATATTATATTAATCAAATCAACACTATAATAAGGGTACAAGAAAGACATGCTTCAAACTGTAAAACAATTATAAGATATCAACAAATCCTATTACATACACAATGTGGTATTTATTTGATGACATTAAATAATTTAACCTTTATCAAATCAATCATGATCCAATTATTCCAGAGTTATTACATTGGTTTCCTAATCCAGTTCAATTGACCAATAATTAAATCTTGAACCAAAATTAATCCAATATCTAAGACAATGACCATTAAGGAGGTGTTACTAAATAAAATCACTTAATTTCAAGGAAAATTTAGCTAAAAAAGTCACCTGGTATAATAGTTACTCATACTAAACCTCAACACCTAAGTCCTTAGCTACACATGCCTCTATAGGGTGTATAGAATACTTATAGAGCAAAAATGACCCCTTTGACCTAAAGGTCCAATTATGAACTCGAGACCCAATTTCAAGGCACGAGATTCCTTTCAAAACTCATGTATTTTTCTTTAAGTGATTAATGTATTATTAATTCAATATTATTATTCCTCAAATGATGCTAATGTCCAAACACAATAATCAAATCAACAAAGGACCAATAGGGTCATACAATAGTCTAGTTATCAATTTAATTCTAAAGGATCACATGATTCATAACAACAATGCCATCATGGCCTAGGGTTATGTTTATAAATTTGTTATAAAAAGGCTCAAATACATCAAAATAATTTATCATGCAAGTAAACTATATGATGTGACTATATTACCACTTAGCATGCATTTTCTCACATATTTTAACTTTCATGCTAACCCCTACATAATAGTTTAAGACATGAATCATGGTATATATAAATTTATCTACCCCTAGAAAATACAAATAAATAACCATCTAAAATAAACTTAATTATGCTCATAAACCAAAATGTTATATATTAAAATCTATCAAATATGTGCAAGGAATATACAAAATTGCATAGCATGGCATGGTAAGAATTCTAATTTAAACCTTGACCATAGACATGTATATTTCTAACAAAAAATTTATATATTAGAAAATGCATAAACCCTTATATTTTAAATACTACAAAGTATACATAATAATTTATTTTCTAACACACTAACATACATTATTTTAGAATAATAAATTACATAGATACTTAATAATAGACGCTCTCATTTTTAGCAAAAAAAAACACATAAATCTCTATAATATAGGTCTAGCATAATTTATTCTAAAATAAGCTAACATGCTTACAACCAAGGTATACCGTCTATGGTGTAATTGGATTTACTTGCCTTTCAAGCTCAAAGCTAATTAATAACAAGACCACCATCCCTAGCCTCAATTATCCTTCCTTTTATTCCTTATAGAAAGTCCTAATAAAATATTAGAAACTAACTCAAGGTAATACCAAGACATTATCACAACTAACAACAACAATATGTGAAACAAAACAATACCCACAAGATATAGAAAGAATCAAAGTTATGAATAAGGTAGGTGTTGTGTGTGGGACTCATGTTGAAATGCTTAACCATCACAAGCTTCTCATGTTACAAGGGATTACCAATATGACTAGTTGACACAACACAAGACCACATATGTGAGTAGCTCAAGTAGCAAAGGGTAGTCTAGCATGTGGTTTGAACATAAAGGAGATCCATCAATGTTAGCGAAGGACAAATCAAGTGTGGGGATTAGGTGTGGTATTTAGGCTGGAAGGTTCGAACAACATTGGAAGATCATATAGATGACAACAACAACATGACTTAAGCACGTAGAAGAGGTGGTATTGGTTTCTAAACATTTTTGGGGCTCACTTAATTGGAGGATGGGTGACAACATTGGAAGCTACACAAAGTATCTTCTCCATCTAAAGGCTGGATGGAGATGACACTACTAGGATTGAGTGTTACAATCGCATGGAAGAACTCGGTCATTAATTTTAGGGGAATCAAAAGCCGAAGGAAATGAAGTGGAATGAGTACATTTTGGGATGTAATGCTTCATAGACTACCAAAATAATGTTGAGGAAATGTAGGGTTAAAAGGATTGGTTTGGTTTGACGCAAAAGAAGAGAGGTGATAGGTGAAGGGATAATTTAGGGTAGCTATCTCATTGTAGAGGGTGGTGATGTTACAAATATGGTATAGGGAATACAATGGTTGCATGCATTTGGTTGGCCATGAAAGTTGGGAGGTGTAAATCTGGTTTATTTAGATATAATTCAATGGCGCATGGGCAAGGGAAAATAAAGTGTCATACATAGGCTAGGTAGTGTAGAGTTTAGCTTAGTTAAGGATTGGCTAGGGTTGGTCACAATTAGAACTAAGGAGGGCAAAATATATAAATAGATAAGGGAGAGTACAATATGGGAGAATAATAGGAATAAAAAAAGTAAGAAAATAAATAAATTGAGTGAGTTTTAAGGGCTAAATAAAATGATTAAAGTCTAAGAAATACTAAGAGGTTAAATATTCAAAATTACATCAATTTCAATCTATCTAAATTTATAATATAATACCATATTACTAACACATAAATATTAATATATCCCATCTTAGAATAAACTATAATAGATATTGTAATTAATTATATATAATTACAAATTTTTATATTTAGAATTTCTAATTTGGATTTCTAAAAATGAGATATTATAAATTGTAAGGCTAGAATTGGTAAGGGTAGGAGCCTTAATAAGAAAAGGAATTTAAGAAGAAGAGTTATGTTCCTATGGGAGATTTTATCAAGACGAGAGCCCTTGAGGAACCTAAAGGAGACCCCCCATGGTTGAGGCTCTTAGGAGGAATGAGACCAAAGTATGAAGTATTTGATTAACAAGCAAGTGATTGAGATTCTCATAGGCTGAGATAAGAAAAGATATGGCTTTGACCTGATAGTGGTGACTCCCTTCACAAATGATGTAATTGACGTGTTGTTGCAACATTAATTGAGATTACATTGGTTTAAGATATATGATGGATCATCTCAACACTTTTGGGAGTATAATGATCTTATTGAGAACCTCATATATGACTTTATACCCATCCTTCCCTACAACCTTGAAAGGATTATCAATTGCATTGGTTCGGAAAGATCAAGCTAGGGGTAATTGGATCATTCTAAGAGTTAGCAAATTGTTTTTTAGCTTAGAGTGACACCTATAGACTAATGAATAAACTTTTTTTTGTTTAATAAGTTTCTTACAAGGTTCTTTAGAGATGATGTAAAGTTCCTTTTAGAGGTTTTATAGAGAGGGAAAGCAAGTTAATGACCTCAATAACATAATAGTAGTCTTATGTTTCTGATAGATGAGATTTATTGATTATTTTCATGTCTAAAATATCATTTATCCCTCATTTATTCTACTAGATTTAATCTTTTCGTCGAGTTTTCCTCCTTTGAATAAGTTTTACAGGAAAGAAAAGAATTGAAGAAATTCAAGGAGAAATCAATGAGAAGAAGAAATCAAGTAGAGAACACATCAAGAAATGCAGAATCAAGGAGAGCAAAGTTGGAAAGGGAACAAATATATCAAGAGAAGTTAAGCTGAAACTTTCAAAGGAATTGAGTGGAAGAATCAAAAACACGGGGGTCCCGTGTTTCCATAACACGGACCGTGTTATTAATCCCGAATATCGGTCTGTAAAGCTTTGTCAGCAGAACGGTTGGAAGAAAACACGGGGGTCCCGTGTTTCATAAACACGGACCGTGTTTTCGATTAAAAATGTGTAACTGTCACGCGACTTGTTCCTGATAAAATTTGATATGAAAACAGAGTTCGGGATATCGAGAGAAAAAAGGATCGAATGTATTTTTCTTCCTTTATTCCTTTAGAACATACATGTAATGCACAATTCCAATCTTTGATCTTCTTGAATTCTATTGATGATTTGACATTCTGCACTTCAATTGATAAGTTTCCTCTATTCCTTTGTAAATTTCTGTATCTTCATTTTGCAGAATCTAAGTAGTTTTTGTGTAATTTTACTTGTGATCATTTCATTATTATCTAATTGTTGAAATAATAGAATTTGTGAATGTGTTATTGTCATTAATTTTTAATATTTCTGTATAATAGTATGAATTGTGAATATGCAGAAATTTGAGTAATTAGAACAAGGTAGGATGAATTGAAGATGGAATCATAACTTAATCATCATTTCATAATTTAAATGTTTGATTCTACATGAGGTTTAATTGAATTAATGGTTTGAATTGAATGATTCCATATCATAGATTAAGATTCTTGAACTGATTAGATTGATCACCTATTTGGTTTAGGACTTAGTTTTTGCTAAGACAATGAAATTAATCCGTAATTGTTAATTAATTTGTCTCTAGTAGCAAGAATACCATTAATTCGTGCAATTGCATGATCCGAACTTGTGTGATTATGATTGTAGTTGGCTACTTCCCGTTCATAATGCCACCATTAATTGAATCTAGTGTCCGTAACCTAGGTTATTAATTGGGTACAAAAATAAATTGAGAGCATATTCAATTTATTAAGGTTGAGAGGAAGTATAGAAATTATTATTCTGAATTTCTTAAGTCAACATTAAACTATTTAGAATCATTCTTTTATGTGAATGTATGGCATTTTAATTCCATCACCAATTCAATCCTTCCCTAATTGTAAAGTCGTGGTTAAAGCCTTAGTATAATTGAATTTAGTTAGGAATCAATGAAAATTGTACAAACGGGTTTATAACATCAATCGCAAAATTAGTGATTAAAACATCATTCCTTGTGGGTTCGACTCCTTCTTGCCATATACTACGTATTTGGGGATTAGGATTTATTTGTTAAATTTGTTGTGCATACGACAGTGCATCAAATCCAAAAATTTGGTGCACTGTCGTATGTACAACAAATTTAATAAATAAATCCTAATTCCCAAATACGTAGTATAAGGCAAGAAGGAGTCGAACCCACAAGGAATGGTATATAATCAATAATTCTGTAATTGATGTTAAACCCCCAGTTATGCAATAACATGTATTTATATCATCAAAATCTAAACTATGGATAAATAATAAAACACCGTACTCACTAATTAATTGAATAAGGATAGGAAGGTATTGATTATGGAATTAGGATATCAAATAATCATGGAGAAAAGAAGGATTCCAAATGATTTAATGTTGACTTGTAGAAACTCATATTAATTCATCTCTTTGCTTTCTCTCAATTCTAATAAATTGAATAAGCTCTCAATTTATCACCTAACCAATTAATAACCTAGGTTAAGAACACTAGATTCAATTAATGGCAGCATTACGAATGGAAAGCAGTCAACTACGACCATAATCACATAAGCTCGGATCATGCAATCGAACGAATTAATGGACAAGATTAATAATTAATCTTTTGCTACTTTGGAAACGTTAATTAACAATTACGTATTAATTCCGTTATCCTAGCGTAGATTAAGATCTAAACTAGATAGGTGATCAGTCTAATTAGTTTAAATTCTTAATCTATGATGCGAGATCATTCAATTCCGTCCATCAATTCAATTAAATTCCATCTAGAATCATGAATTCAAAATCCAAAACCCTAATTCCATCATCAAATCCTCCTACCTTATATTATCTACATAATTGCAGTAACACACAATTAAATGCAATAATCTATAATTAACATCAATGCTTATAAATAAATTAACAATGAAACACTAAACACAAGAAAAATAATAATGCAGCAAAGAGAATTGAATTGCATTCAATCAAAAATCAAAACTTGCAATTAAAAGAGGAATGGAGAAGAACTTATCGAATTGAATTGCAGATTGTTGATTGTTCAATTGAATACAATGGAGAGAAAAAGAATTGGAATTACAAATTACATGTGGTATCTAGAGAGGATAGAGAGAAAGAGAAAATCCCATTCTCGAACTCCCCCGAACCACCATTTCGGATGTTCAAACTTTTGAAATATATCTGGGAAACATTGCGCGAACGGTTACAGAATTTGAGAAAAACACGGTCCGTGTTATAAAACACGGTCCGTGTTATAAAACACGGGACCCCCGTGTTTTTCCTTGAACTCTCGGCCAAATGCTGAATTTTTAAATGCTGAAATTTGTGTGCTGATAGAAAAACACGGCCCATGTTTAGGAAACACGGGGGGGCCGTGTTTCTTGTTCCTTCATTATTTCTTCATGAAATTTCAACACAATCTTCCCTTTGATATATATTCTTCATTTCTAGTCTTTTCTTCCATTGATTCCATATCTCTTGATGTGTTCTTTGCTTCCTTTTCTCTTTCCATTGATTTCTCCTTTGAATTTCTTCATTTTTATCTTTTCCTGCAAAATCTATCCAAAAGAGAAAAGCTCAAGAAAAGATTAAATGTTATAAAAATAATGAGGAATAAATGACATTTTTACTTAGAAAAATAACATATAAATATCATATATCAGTTTCTTATGGAACCTCTTAGATATTGGTGTGGCCGTAGCCGACACGCAATTTAAACCCTCTTGTTGTCAATTGTAGCACTGGTAAATAAGGGTATTGTTCTAGCCGGGGAATTAGAGGGCTCACCTCTATTTAACTAGCTTAAAAATAAAATTAAAACTAAAAATAAAAATCCTAAATAACACATAATAAATAAATAAGAAAATATTAATGGGGGTATAAAAATTATAAAAATAAAATAATAAAAGGAACAAATAAAATAAAATAAAATAACAATGAAAATAATGAAAATAATGGGAAACTGCAGATATGATAAATATGTTAGGGAAATAAAAATCCACCACTGGATTAGGTCGTAATATAATATTTATTTCTAAGTCATCCTGTAATCATGAGAAAGAGATCGACCAAGTTGCACACCAAAAGCAGGTCCATACACCTTATATTACTTCCCTTAATTAATTAATACGACAAAGCGTCAATATTAACCCTATTAAATACTAGCAGTATAGTAGCAACAAACGGCTCCTATATTTAACTAGATTTAATGCATTAAGTGTAAGTGGAAGGCTGTCAATCTAAGTACTCAAACTAGTACAAAAAGCATGTCTAGCTGTATTTCCTTTCCTTGACCCACACGTATCGAAATATTTTACCACTTTGGTTAGAATCACAAAACTATTAGGTGAATTGTTATCTAACCTAGCTGCAATTTATACATATAAATTCTAGTATATTTAGATGGCCACCTCACAGGCAAATAATCCTACATACTGTCACTTATGAGGAACCAAAACAAGGCATGCACCAAATAAACTATACTTGACAGAATTATACATATAAACGATAGTAATTAACATAGAGTCAAGAAACAATCTCACGAAACAAAGAAAATAAAATTATAATTCAAATCTTAATCCAGGGTTTCAATTTATTCCCTAACAATAAATAATCAGCCAACCATAATTATAGAGTTAATTACATAGAAATAAATATCTAAAATATAAACTAAAAATAAGAGAAAGAAATAACTGGAATTAATTTTGGATAAAAGATCAAGAATTTATTCAGATAAAAATTAATTTTATCTGAAATAAGTTCTACCAGATAAATTCTTCTATCTTATTTTCTCTTCTCTCGAGGCTGCCTTTATTTCCATGCAAAAATTCTTTCCTTTTTCTTTTTCCGTCAGGCTGACGGCTGCGTCTGGCACCTCGCCCTAGCCTGTAAAGGCTCTCTCCTCTACTGCATTCCACCGAGCCTCTGAAGGCTCTGCCTTCTACCGCATGCCCCCTCTATGTTCCCCCCGTTCCGTGCCTCCTATCCTTTATTTATTGTCGTTCGTGCCCATGCCACGTCAACCCTATTTTTTTTTTGTTTCGTGCGACCGATGGAGGTAGCCTCCTTTCCACCTCAGCCCTGCGCTGAATCTTCTTTAATTTTTCGTCTCCTTTCGTGTGGCTTGTTTGGTTTCGCCGCAGCTTCTTTTTGTTTTAGGCCTTTGGGCCTTCGGCCTTTGGCCGTTGGTCCAAAGGTCGAAATCTTTTTTTTTTTTAAATTTTTGTATTTAAAAATAAAACTTGCAAAATAAAATTCAATAAATATTAATAAATAATATTTTACTCTAAATTTACTTAATTTATGCCATTTTAGCTCAAATAATAATTTTTTATACAATTTTTACCACTTAAGCATAAAACAATAATTATTCCCCTATATTAGCCAAATAAACTACCAAAAACTAAGATTATAAAGGTATACAATGTGTCAAAATATGAACTCATCATATATGAAACTTTATGCAAGTGTTATACCTAATAAAGCTTAAGCATTATAGTCAGCTAAGGAAGGATTTGTAAAAGCATATTAAGAACCAAGGAATGAGTAGAGTAATGTTCAATTGACCAACAAAATCAATGAGGGGGCAAAAGCAAGCTAAGGTTGACTTGCTGCCAATGGAGATAGTGAGTTTATAGGCCTAGATGTTAAGCCAATTGATAACTGGAGATAATGTGGGTAGGGCTCTATGGCCTAAACCTCTACATTGAAGGTTGTCTTTAAAAAACATATGATAATTATGCCCCCTTAGCAATAAGCTTGGTTGAGATTCACTACCGAGAATGGTGATAAAACTTCCCTAGGTTATTCCCAATCAAGGCCAACATCAAGTATGGGGATTCTCATGGATATTTTTTATACCACTAGGACATAGGCTATAACATAAAGTAGTATAGGTGTAATAGAATCTGTAAAATAATTCATCTACAAGGGTCATTTGCACCATTACTTGATAAAAGAGATAGGGGAAGAATTGTGAAAAGCTCAACAAGCAAGAGAACATCTTACTAGGCCAACCCAAAACTTGAGTGAGCAAAAAAGGACCATTAGCATTATCTCAATAAGGTGGGGTGAGCCTAGCTACATTAGTGGAACATGGGCTCACAATGCAAATGGTGCACTAGTTTTGATAGTCATCCTAAAGAGGAAAAGTGAATATAAGTGGGTGTAATCTCCTTTAATAATGGGGATAAAGATCTAATGATAATCCTATAAGACACCACCTTAGTCATAATATTGATGTTGTCATAATGCAATGTAAAAAGTATGTTTGTTACATGGGAAACTCTATTAATATTATTTTTGAAGGCACATATCAACAAACGGGTGTACCAGAATAGTGCATGAACACATCTGTGACCCCTTTAGTTGGGTTCACTAGAGATACAATTATGGATAAGGAATATGTAAACCCTCCTTTGATAATAAGAGGCTTAGGAGAATGTAAGATAATAAAATTAATCCTTATGATCACAAACTATCCCTTAGTCTATAATACCATGTCGAGATTTGTTGGTCTCATAGGTTAAGCAATGTCATTATACTTGTTTTGATGATAACAAAAGGATCTTGGTAACTTATGCATTTTCTTGTACAACAATTGACCTATCTCACTATTAATATACTATAAAGGTGAAAATACAGAAGATCAATCAAGGTTCTAAGTACAAGAAAACAACACATGAAAATGAACAAATAATTGAAGAATAAGAATAATATTTTATGAGTCTTAGGTCTCCTGAAAAGATTAAAGTCGAGAAAGGTTCAGATTTCAAACAAAACTCTTTAAAACACTTTGTTGAAAAATGCTTGACTTAATTTCATCTCATAAATTCTTTAAAATATTTTTTTTAAAAATGAGTGGTTCTAGTTTGAATAGTCCCTGGACCGATTAATTGGTTATGTTTGAACAGAGGCATGGGTTGAGTTAAACTTAGACGGATCGACTAGTTTTCCCAAACCAATTGTCTGGTATGAACATCGATCAATCGGTTAGATCAACTAGTCCATGGGTTCCTCTTAGAGAAATGCATTTCATCTAGGTTTATGTAACACCCCCAATTTTCAAAACACAAAATTTAATATTTAACCCTTTATTTATAATAATTTTATCTTAAATTATTAATTTAATTATTTTGTTGACCCCTTGATTTACAAAAATAGATAAAAATATTTAATAAATTAATATAAATAATTTTTTTTTATCATTTTATCTTACTCTTTTTATTTAAATAAACCCCTAAACCCATAATTTTACCAAAATTATTTTTCTAAATCTACACTTTGAATTTTGGATAAATTAATTTAATATTTTCTCCATAAGCCAAAATTAACCTGTTTTCTAAATTTAACTCTAAAAATAATTTTCCTTTTCTTTTTTCCCTTTTCCTTTTTCTTTTTTTTTTCTTCTTCCTTATTTGGGCCAGCCTAGCTCCTCTTCTCCTTTTCTTTTCTTTCCTTATTCATCAATCCAACCCTCCCCTTTTCTCCTTCTCTTCTCTCGCCTGGCCAGCCTAGGCTCCCATTTTTTTTCTTTCCCTCTTCTCCTCCTTTGGACCAACCCACCTTCCCTTTCTTTTCTTTTTTTCTCCTCTCCAACTCGGATCTTCTCCCTCTCTTATTCCTTCTTCTCCACACTTGCATGCCTAGCCAAACACACCCCTACACCGTTGCAAGCCCCTCTTCTCCCTCTTCCCTCTACGCCCTGCACTACTATCCTATAACCCCCTCCACTCGTCCCTTCCTATCCCTTGCATTCCCTTCCTTGTATGCCTTCCCCCTTCCCTTTTCATCCCTGCACCTATCCCTTACTTGCCTGCCAGATCACCTACATTCCCTTACACCCACCTAATCTCCTAAACCGCATGCTTCTCCCTCCTTCTCTCTTCTCATGTTCCTTTTCTTCTCCTTATTTTCTTTTTCTCTACCAAATTTTCTCCCTCAATCTCTCCCCTATCTTGCCTAATTCTCTCCTTCCCTTTCTCTCCCTCTTTCTCCCCTATTTTTTAGTTGTCGCCCCTCTCCACCATCTCTACCACCTAACTAGCCACCACATCAACCACTCATGCACCTTACCTCCTCCCTGCACAGGCCCACGCAGCCACCACATGACACCCTACATCCTACTCCCCTCCTTTTTCTCTCCTTCTCCACTTAACTTCCCCCTACACCACCACCCTTCACCACCTTTCTCCCCACTTCTATTGGCGCTGCAACCTCCTGTTGGCCACTTGACACCACCCCCAATACCCCCTACTTTTCCTTGCTCGAACTTCCCCTACAAATCCCCTTTTTCTTCCCCTTATTTTCCTTTCTTCCTCTTCTCCCTTCCTTTTGTACACCTACTTCCTATAACCACCGCCGCCATCTCCACTACCCTTAAGCCGCTACACTTCAACCTCCAGCCACCACCCACATCCTGCCTCACCCCTGCACCCAAAGGCCAACCCTAACTCCTCTCCACCACCTCCCTCAACCCTCTTACTTGAGTTTCCCCTTTCTTCCATTCTCTTTTCCTCCTCATGCTTACATTCATGTATGGCTCAAGCTGCATGAGTAGTGTGAGTAATGTTGCATAAATTTTGTACATTTTGGCTAATATTGAGGTATGATATAGTTTGGTAATATTATTTATTTAATAAGTATTTTTAATAAAAAATAATTCTTTTACTTACCTAATAATGATTTGTTACTTATGACATTATCTTAGGTACGAAATTTTACTAATGTAGCTTAAGTATTTTAAACCAGGATACCAGTTAAGTTTGGTTTTCGATAGAAATAAGGTAACCATTATATCCCACGAAAATGTATGGATTATCATATATTAGCATATTAGGGTTTTTGGTATGTTATTTATATAAATATGATGTATTACTATCAATTCCATAATTATTATATTATCTCATATATGGTGTACTGAGTGTGAAAGGGTAACTAATAAAAAAGGATTGATGCTGATGATAAGTGTTATGTACGTATACAAGCTATGCTAAGTAAGTATGGACACTTGCGGTGAAAATAATACTAATATGAGCACTAGGGGAAATTTGGCCATTTGGACACATCATCATGTTTATACCTAAATAAGATACCTAATTTGTTATATATGATGCTAAGGATGGATATGAGGGTTTGGTAGATTATAAATGTATGCGTTAGTAGAAATATCCATATTTTATGACATAGGGGTAATTTAGTAATTTTAATGTATGGTGGTGATCATTAATAAAAATGTATGCTAAGTG
The DNA here is from genome assembly GCA_039764185.1 of Tamarix austromongolica. Lineage (NCBI taxonomy): Eukaryota > Viridiplantae > Streptophyta > Magnoliopsida > Caryophyllales > Tamaricaceae > Tamarix > Tamarix austromongolica. The sequence goes on along the minus strand of CM077816.1, from coordinate 47,243,758 downwards.
TTATATGGAGTTGAAAATGATAATAGGGGTTTTTGGTATTGAAATTACATGTTGCATCATGAATAATGATATTTTATGTTCTAGGGGCATTTTAATAGTTTTACATGTTCAATGGGAGTGACCTAAGTAAGTATGCACAATAAGTAATAATTGATGCTAAGGATAATAATAAGGGTTTTGTGGTGTTAATAATACATGTTGGGTATGGACATTAGTATTTATGTTCCAAGGGTATTTTAGTAATTTTACATGTAAAATGGAGGATTCCTAAATTAATATGCATGATAAGTAACAAGTGGTGCTAGGTATGCTAAAAATGGTTTTATGGTGTTAGCATTGCATGTTGGGTATGATTATCAATATTTTATATGCGAGGGGCATTTTAGTAATTTTATATGTGAAAATGGAGGTTAATTTAATATGGGCATTATAAGTAACAATTGGTGCTAAGTATGCTAATAAGGGTTTTGTGATGTTATTAATGTATGCTGGGCATGCATATTAACATTTTATGACTTAAGGGTATTTTAGTAATTTGGCATGTGTAATGTGAGTTAACTTAATAAATATGTATGATAAGTAGTAATTAGTGTTAAACATGATAATAAGTATTTATTGTCCTAGTATCACTTACTTAAGCATAATAATCAATAAAATATGGTCTAAGGGTATTTTAGTAATATTACATGTAAAATGGTGATTAGTTAATAAACATGCATGGAAAGTAAAAAATGATGTTAAGCATGGTAATAAGGGTTTAGTATCTTAGTATCACTTATTTGATCATGATATTTAATAAAATATGGTTTAGGAGTATTTTAGTAAATTTACATGTAATATGGGGGATTGGTATCATAAATAGGTATGCTAGGAATAAATTAATGTTACATGCAATAGTAGGAGTTATGGCCTTAGTATCACCTATTCAAGTATGATCACGAATATTATAAGGCCTAGGGTTATTTTGGTAATTTGGAGTGTATCATAATGAGTATGCATGGTTTTAGGCTTAATTAGGTAAATTAGGGTGTGTTATGATGTTATTTTCACAAACATGTAAGAAGTGCATTAATTGTTGATTAAGCATGAGAATGTGTGTTGGTTGTTCTAGAAGTGCACATTAGGGTTTTATTTGTAAAATGAACATTTGGAGTGTAAGGTAACTTAAATTCATAATCGATAGTATAATTATGTATGTTACTCTTTTATGGCATATTGTTAAATAAAAGTGAATTAGGTGATGGAAGTGGATGGTAAATAGGTAGCCTTAATCTCTTGGGGCATTCTGGTCACTTAGAACCTAAGATGACCTTAGTGGACTACTTAAGTTAACATGACAATAATCCTAATATTGAATACTTCATAATAACGGAAATAAATAAAAATGGTTAAGTATGTGATTATTATGTTTCTCGTGGTCACCTTAATTAATATATTAATACTTAAAGTGAAAGACCTTGAGATTGTGAATGGTGGCTCTTTAGGATTTGTTACCCTAAAGACGTGGTTTAGCCCATGATTGATCTGGATTTTGTTGGCGTACCTTAGTGTTCTAGCTAAGTCCTACATCTTACTCGATTTAGTTCTACGGACTTAATTAGGGGGTATGCATACTTATGGGTTAGGTGTCCTTGTCGGTAGGGTTCTATGTGCCTTTGTGTACTAGTGTGACCAGGGTACCGTTGCGTCCTTGGGTTGATAGTCAGTAGGATATTGTGTTACTCTCATGTGCCAATATGATTTGTGTACCATTGTATCTCTAGGTTCTTTATTTCCCCCTTAAGTAAATAAAATGAAATGGTATGATAATTAAATGGAAAGATACTAATCACTTATAGCGGAATACTGCATAGGTCGGGACCATGTGCAGTATATATATACCAGTCCACTAGTTATAATAGTGGTTAGGAGTGTTTTGTCCTAGATTATATCATATGTACCAGTCCAGCGATTATTATACTAGTTAGGAGCATTTTTCTAAAGATTATACCATATGTATTGGTCCACAAGTTATAACTGTGGGTCCTTGAACCTACGTGGATATAATTCAAGAGATGATTAATATCTAACTAATGGCTTAAATCTAGCAAATAATGAACCAACTATTATGACCTACAGAGGTGATATGGTAGGGGTCTTGGTACCTACCTATATGGGTTGGTTTATGGTGTTGTGTTGATGGGCCTATTGGCCTGCCTTTGAGTTGAATGCTAGTGTGCATGTTTGAGTATGTTGCTGACTCTCTAATTATACTACAAAGAGCATTACTTGGATGCTCCCTTGGTAAGTCCTGTTATTTCTAAGTGAATAAGCCTTTGTGAAATATAATCTTAATGCATGTAGCCATTCGCATGATTATTATATTTCACTCGATATATGTGTACTTTCATATCTGTGTATTTGATGTGTGGTAATTGATGTGTTACATGTGGGCCCTACATATTAGTCTTGTATAAAGGGTTACTTAGTACTATAAAACCGAAGGGTTCATTTTGTGCCCTCTACTTATTTAATGGGCAGTGACCTTTATAGATTAGCTCGCAAGCTCTATTTAGGATTTACTCTTGAGTTAAGAGCATATGACTATTGGGAAAGATATTTGGGTTTCCTTTAAACTCTTACTTTTAATGATTTTATTGTAACCACTATCAATGGATTGTATTTCTTATAATTTAACCATTTTGCTACTCTATTTTATGATTGTATCTTATATTTATGTAAAGCACATTTTATCCTTAGTACTTGATACCGAAATAGTGGAGGAAAACTGGTCTGGTATTAAGTGTGGTGGTAGTATTCTTGAAATTTACCATATTTGCTTCCACTTATAAATTTAGAAATGAAAATTTTTAGTAGCAAATTTTGGGGGTGTTATAGTTTAAATATATCGACTGGTTATGCTAAGCCAATCAATTAGTTAGAAAACCGGTTGGTTGGTTTGACCAACCAAGCCACGGGTTTCACTCTTGTAGAAACCCAATTTGTCTCTATTTAAATACATTATTTGGTTTTGCCAAAATTATCGTCTAGTTTGCTAAGTTGATTGACTAATTAAACCAACCACTCCTTGGGTTTCACTCTTGTAGAAATGCAATTCATCTCTATATAAACACATTGACTGGTTTTGCTATACTGAACGACCGGTTAGCTAAACCAATCAACTGGTTAGACCAACTAGTCCTTAGGTTTCACTCTTGCACAAACCCTATTTGTCTATATTTAAACACATTAATTATTTTTGCCAAACTAAATGACTAGTTGGCTAAATCAATCGACTGGTACTCCTATAGAAACCTAATTCGTCTCTATTTAAACATATCGATTCATTTTTCCAAACACCAACTAGTCCATGGGTTTCACTCTTATAGAAACCCATTCTTCTCTACTTAAACACATTGACTGATTTTCCCAAACTGATTAATTGGTTCATAGCCAATTAATGGCTTTGGTCAAACCAATTAGCTGGCATATTGAACACATTGATTGGTCTTACCATACTATATCACTATTCATATATGTTCTTAAGACCAATTGTACACTGAGTATAATCAATTGACTAGTTCACACAATGAAAACTTTCCTTTTTTTTTTCAAAATATAAATAATTAACTGGTTGGAACATATTGATCGGCTAGCCGTAACAGATTGATTGGTTCAACCAGACTGATCAACTAGTCAGCATAAAATGCTGATTTTCTACCCATTGGGCAAAATAGCTTTTTGTTCAAAACTAACATCTATACCACAAGGGAAACCCTTATAAATAAGGTCACTCCACATCTATTACAACTACTTTTCAGATAATTGATTATATAATTAATCTCTTATTGTAAAATCATTTAATTACTCACTCAAAATTTCCAAACTCTTATAATTTAAAGTTTTTACTAAAAAGTGTTATTTTATCACTTTTTGTAGCTAGAAATACTCTCAAATTGTTATATCCCAAATTATATTTAGCTCAATTACATCTCATAAAAAGCTCTATACTTTCATATCTTGTATTTTTGGTGAGAAATATCTATAATCACAAACACAACCTCCTCTTAAAAATCTTTTAAAGTGGTTAGTGAGTGTTTGCCTATTATTCTTAAGAGATTCAAGTGGTGAGTCTAGAGAAGATAAATAAGTGAATTTATAAATCATATTTTATAAAGAAATTAAGATAGTAAGGCTCATAAACTAAGAGAAGAATGATCATTAATAAACCATGCCATTATTTTAAAAATCAAAAAAGGATAACATTTTAGTAGTGGATGTAAAGAGTAGTTTACTCTTGAACCACTCTACATCGTGTATTAATTTTTATTTAGTTATTTCCATTCTATAAAACCCTATTCACTCCCTCTATGATGTTTTTCAAGATTGAATAAACAATGTATTAATGATTGACCTATTGATGAGGTTCCCTATGGGATATTTGTGGGGAGATGTGCAAGGAGACTGAGTGTAGGACATGTAATGTCATATGGTAGATGTAAAAAAAGTGGTTGAGTGAAGCCCAATCTTTATAAATTATATTAGAGATAAACTAATTATTTCTACATTTTCACCTTTCTTTGCTTCCATTTTATGATATTGTTTCATACAATTCATGAAATTTTGGTAGTCTTTGTCCTTTGTTCTTATTAGTGCTCTCTTGGTATCTACTTTTCAAGGATTTTGTGCAAAAGTGTACAAAATCAAGGAAGAGGAGTATGGATTTGGAGCAAGGGTCATCCATGTAAGGCATTGAATGAGGAGGAAATGATCTCTATGCTTACACGAATAGGAGAAAATCTAAGGGGTCGAGAAGAGGATGAAAATCATATATTTAGCTAACACACAATTGCGTGCACCTGTGTGACACAATCATGCTCTAACCAATGCACCAGTACCCTAGCCATGCATAGTTAAAAAGTTGAAATTTTGAGAGTAAGAATGTCAACATAGTTGTGCAACATCAGAGATTGAGAACACTATGCGGTCTAGTCGAGCCAAATAAGTATGGTTGTGCAACGACTGTTACTCCATGATCTTGTATGACCATTCCCTTTCTTCATGGGATTTATCTACGTTTTAGAGGAAATAAGGGGAGGCAAATGTTTATTTTTTCTCCTTTTTTTTTTTGGTATATGAGAGACCTAATCTTTATACCTTTAATTTTTGGGTTGAAATTTTAGGTTTAGTTTTAAATTTTAGTTAGTGTATGTATCTTTGACAACAGACTTCAACATTATTAATCTACGATTTTATCTTTCTATCTTTATCTTATTTTTCATTATGTTCAATGTTATATATGCTTTTGAATTTTATTTCTTATATTTTACTATAATTATGAGTAAGTTTATTTTCTAGTATTAGATCAAGCCTAAGTTATTAATTAATGATAAATTAGTTTGACTTCCATTCCAATTACTTGAATTCATAAATTTGATTGTTAGTTTTGTAAGTACGGTTGAGTTTTTAGTTTTGTAAGTATGGTTGAGTTACTTGATCACTAAATTGATTAGACATAAGTATTTAATTAAAGAATTAAAAGGTGAAGATTGATAACCAAAAATATAACAATTTATTAAGAGAATCAAAGCACGAAAGTATGCTAGAGTCTTTTGAGAATTTTACTAATTTACCATAGATTGTACTAGATTTAATACCATGAAAAACGTTATTGAATTAGATTAGGTATGACTATTAGATATTGAAAAAGATTATTAGTTAATTTAGGTTATTTCACTCTCTCATATTTAAGTAATTATTTGGTAATTAAATTTTTTATTCATTAATTATTGATTTATGACGATAATCTAGTTTTAGGATTTTAATTAAATTTATATTAACTCTATCATTGCTATTTGATTTTTTTTTTGTCATTTTCTATTCCTTAAATCTAATTTATCTAGATAGCTAAAAATAGCAGAGATTAGTACTTAATAACTAAGTCTTTGTGGGATACAACCTTGGCGTGCTACAATGAGTCCATACACATGTAGATTTATGGTCCATTTGGATTGGGGTATATCAGGGTGAAAGTAAACATTAGAAATTAACCTATATAAAGGGAATGAAGGTGAATCAGGGTGAATGTAAGGTGAAGGTAAACATTAAAAATTAACCTAGATGAAGGGAATGGAGGTGAATCGGGGTGAATGTTTTAAAATATTATGTGGATGATATTAACCTAACCTAAGAGAATTGGGGTGAATGTATTAAAAATTTAATTTAAATTGAGGTGAATGAATGTTAAAAAAATAAATGACATTTATATCCTTATATATTTTGTTTAAACTGAGGTGAATGAATATTAAAAAAAAAATAAAACAAATCACATTTATATCCTTATATTAAATATATAAGTCCTATTAAAGGGTATTTTGGTCATATTAGGTCAAAAGTTTACTTATTTTTTCACTTTCACTTCGGTTACCCCCAAAATCTAAGGTTAATAAAAACGAGGTTAATTGATGTGAATGGAAGTAAAACATTAACCCTGATTCACCTAGGTAGAGTTATTCAAAGTGGTACCTAAATTGGGTGAATCAATTGATTCACCTTCGTTAATCCCCTTTCATCCCAATCCAAACGCACTATTAGGTTATCAGTCAGTAGAGGACAAAGGGTCATCACAAGAAACCCCTTTGATGGATTTAGCCAATGAGACATAATAGGTATTTATGACACTATGGTGGGGCATCCTATTAATGTTAGGAAGCATTTGGGAATACCTTAGAAAGCACGGTTAATATAATTTCTCAAGGGAAGATGACATATTTTCTTGGGTAGATTAAGCATGGAGCATAGGTTAGACATCATGTCAAAATTTCTATTTTACTAAAAAAAAATCTTTTTATGGAGGTATAATATAAAATAAGTAGTGGGTGGTACTACCATACTTATCATAATTCTAGTCTCCTTACCTTCTTTATGTCAAGTGCTAAGACTAAACAAGTTAGATAAAAAATAAAAGGAGGGAAAGAAGAAAAACTAATATAGATAAATGTTCATAGATAATATAACCTCATATAACAAACTAGTTAAATTATATCTCGGGACATAAGAGTTTAGAAGGAAAATCAACAAAAGCATGCATCCAAAGATGTGACATTGGTTTTCCCTAACTCTTAGCCCAAATACACACTCCTCAAAAGGAATCTCCTCCCATAGATCCTCGCCATGTGTGTAAGCTTTGTGACACTTCATGAATCACACATAATCTTGTACAAATGTATTATTAGTATGAATTCCTTATATCGAGTAAATCACAATACTTCATAAGAGGTAGGAAGCTCACATTGCACATGACCATGACATAACATAAAACGTGCTTATAAATGTAATGTTTGCATGAGCTACAATATCAAGGGCAAACATAATTCACAAGTCCACATACGATATCAAACCCTTAAATAAATCCAACCATAATTTGATTCTTCAAGAGTCACAAAGGTGGTTTTTTAAATTATATTCAACCAAAAGTGAATTCAAACCTTGAAAGGAATATAATCACATAATGCATAGAACTGACACCAAGGATGAAATAACGAAATCAATATATAACCTCTAAGGGAACAAGTTAAGGAAGTCACAAGACCTAAGCCATGTATACACAACATCAATACTCAAGTACTTAAATATTTGTATCCCCTAGAATCTTTGAGTCCCTTTGACCCGAAGATCCAACTATGGACTCAGGGGTATATTCCGAGGCATGAGATACCTTTCTAACTTAAGTATTTCTCTTTAATTGATTTATATCTTATTTAAAGTTAATATTATTAGCCAAGGATAATACCATATATAACAAAAATAATCAAGCCACTACTAAAATCCTATGGAACCCAAGGATCTTTACAATTTCAAAGCCATCAAGGCCCAGGGTTAGGCATTATGCCATAACCCAAACAATTATGTAATCAATAGATACAATCCCTATTTTAATTAGTTATTCCAATCCATCCAAAGGCCAACCATATGTTAACTAAAAGTAAACTAAATCTAGTCTAATCAAATTATTCACACTAGGCACATTAAATTCATGAGTGACCAAAATGCCCTCAAGCCCTAATTACCACATTTTAATTCATGAGAGACCAAACTTTATTATAATGATAATTTTTCATTAAAATACTAAAATAAAATAAATTAAAAAACTTTATCATGAAGTAAATTCTAAGGCATGACAAAAGACTATTCTACCCCTACACATGATTTAAACAAAATAAGCATATAAAACCCTAAGCATATATACATAAAATGTAACCAATTTATGTTATTCATACATAATAACTTATGAATATAATCATGGTATAAGAAAATGTTACATTTCTACCTCTAGAACATAAAAATAAACAATCATGAAAAAAAAATAGCCCTAATCATGCTTAAATATTAACATGCTATATATAAAACTTTAACTATAACTTGTAAGGATATAATAACATACTAGCATGTTATGAAAATGTTTGGAAAGGTAAAAAACCATAACCTAAAACTAAACTTAAACATATAATATAATCTATAGACATTTTACATATTTTCACTTGTATATTTTTTATATTTAAATATAGTTAGAAACCTACCCACTCATAAATACGATCACACTTTTCATCTTTCCATACTAATTCATAAAGCTTACCTTAAATAAAACCCTATCATGATTCTAGCTATAAAAAAAACTATCATGCTCAGATACAAGTTTTCTACCATCTTATGAGTGATTTGATTTACTTAGATCTAAGTTACATAAAATCACGTATATTCGTTCTCTAAGGCCACCTCAAGAAGTGTTGGGATCACCTAAGTAAACAAACATTAGAATATAACATTAACGAACAGATGGTAACCAAAGCAAAGGGATAGTAATGTAGAAAGATCATAATTCTAAGGCCTTGTTGATAAGTGTGACTTTTACATCTTATTCCTAAGGTTTATAAAAGTTTTTACCTTTAATTTCAGTCAGAATTCTCCCTTTTTATTCTTGTTACTGCTTTTGTGTTGTGAAAATTTGTAGGGTCTCAAGTAACAAAAAAAATCATGAAGGATGAAGAAAAAGAATAAACTTAAAGGGAGAAGAAAGGAGAAAAAAGGAGCAAACATGAGCAAAAGTTAAAGTGGAAAGAGATTTAGAGCTAAAATGTAAATTCTGGAATAAAATGAATGAAAGAATGCATATTTAAAGTATATGGGCCTGAAAGAAGTGAAATTTATACCAAGAAAATGTCTGAATTTGGAGAACCTTTCAAAATTAAATTTTATATCTTTTTAATAGCTTTCCAACGCATCCAAAATCAGCTTAATTGGAGTTATGATGAAAAAGTTATGGTGAAAATACGCATCATTGTCAAAGCTGACACATGAAGCCCATCTTTACCGAAACCTTAGCGATCCACGAGGCGGTAATATAAAAACTCTCATTCTAATATCTCGAGGCAGCCTCCACTCCCTCTCTTTTCTCTCTTCTCTATCCTCTTCCCCAATTCATCAAGATCTCTCTTGTAAATTAGAGACGGAGGTTCAAGAAGTTAAATTTTTGCAAGAATTTGTGAACATCAAGGGTATTATCTAATGATATTTTCTTTATCTATGGAATCTCTTATTATTTTTAATATTCTTGCTATGAATTCGATGGGCTAGATCTTGTGCTAAGGTGAAGGGGAATTTCTCCCGATCCTAATGTGTTGAATTATTGCATCCTTTTTTATTCAATTCATAATGTATGTGTTGTGTTATTGATTGATTGACGGATTTTTGAACCACGGCCGGGTTCTGATTTTTGGTGTGGGAAATACCCATGAGATTGAGAGATAATCTAGTATTAGACCTAATGGAACAACGGGAGATTAAATTGTAGGTCGAGTGATGATCGATTTGACCTCTACAATAATAAAGGAGGAAAATTTATAGACTTTAATGCATTACATTCTATTAGACTCTAAGCTAGAGATAGTTAGGGCCATAGATATGTAATAGGGTGGTTGTGGCTTGAGAAAGCACAACACTTTCTATCCTTGTTGGCATGATTGATTATGATTGTTGAATTATTTTGTGATGTGATCTTCAATTACATGTGAGGATCGGGGGCGAGGAACTGGAACCTTAGCTCTTCTATTTATTTGAGTCACTTGAGTGCTATTTTCCTTTCTTTTTAGCTTATTTAGTTATTTTAGCTTACAAATTATTATTTCATATCATCTCATAGTCTAGACATAGTTAAGTTCTATCATTATCTTAGTGGTCATTCACCAATCCTTGTGGGATCGCCCTTGACTATTACTCTGACCCCATTCACTTGCGGGTAGGAACGTGTCACTAGTAGTGTAAGGTCTTTACATAAGGTGGGGATAAAAATTATAGGGGATTATATTGGTAGGGTTAGGATTCGTAAGATGCCCATGCAGGTGGTGTATGGAGGTGTGAATTTTTGACACAGAAAAGGCTCGAGAATGTGACTTTCTCACATTGTATAAGGTTGAGAACACAAGGGTTCATGCTACAAGGTTAGGAAAATGTGAGGTTCAAATGTTAACAATAGTTGGAAGCATGAGGTTGTGGAAGATACACAAGTTCTATGAGGAAGAACACATGCATTATAAAGGGAGGATGATGGGGGAGGGGTTACAAATGAAGGGGTATGTTTGGGGTTGAATCAAAGACACGAAATGAGAAATTTATGAGGGTTATAAATGGGTTGATAACATTTAAATGGTGAAGTTTGAGGAGCTTGGTGATAAATGATAGGGTGTACAACAAAGGCATAGAGCGGGTTATGTAAATTCAAAGAGGGTAGGGGATGGTATGAAAATAATCAAGATGTAAGGGGTGAAGTGCAACACTTAGTTGAAAACTAGTTAGGGTTCGGTTATACAAAAATAACCAATAAAAAACATGGGGGAAAGGGGAAAATTCATGGCTCATAAAGGTTAGGGTCCAAAACTAAGGTTAAGAGACCAAACATCTAAGAATTCTACTGAATTTTAATTTAATCAAATATCATATATTACAACTTATAATAATAACAAAATTAACATACAATATCTTATAATAATTTCTATAAATAAATACACATAAAATATGATGTTTATAATTATGGTTAATTAAAAATGGTGTATTACAATTATACTAAAAAAACCACTAATTAGATAGAAGAAAAGAGCTGCAACCCTTGAAAAAGAAAGACCATAAAAGAAGAAGTGGCAAGCTTCTATACTCGGATTTCATAAGGAAGATAAAATATATAGAATGGAGTTTCAATTTGTTGATGGTTAAAAAAATTTAATGGGAGGTGAAGGATGTGCATCTATTTTACCAATTTGAATAAGTCATGCTCGAAGGATGGATTCCCTCTATCTCGGATTGATCAACTGACATATTTAATAATAGGGTATGAATGTCTCAATTTTATGGACACATTCACCGGGTACCATCAAGTTCCCCTAAATGAGGAGGATCAACCTAAAATGAGCATCATAACTGTTAACCTCATAGGATTTTGATGATAACAAATGAGTTTAAATGAGTTAACATGGTTTTTTAAGTGTGAATGAGAAATATTAATAATAAAATATTAAACACACTCATTTAAATATTTTCTCAAGTGTAATAATTAAAAAGGAAATTAAGCTTCAAAGCATAAGAGATGATTATATCAAGACTACCAAGACTTAAGACTTGAAGGTGTATACTTCATGTCTTTGGTTATATTATAAAGTAGTTTGAGCATAATACTTTTGATTTATAATCTATTGAGGAGTTTTACATCATCCTTAAAATTAATTTGATGAAAAAATACTTTAATTTTAATCCCAAAATCCTTTTTAAAAGTGTTCTTAAATATATTGGTTCTAGTGAGAACTAGATGACTAATATTAAGGCCAATTTATTAGTGTATATAACTAAGCTATGAGTTTTTCTCTTACATAAACCCATTTAATCATTATTTGAACACTTTAATTGGTTTATAAAACTATCGATTAATTTGACAAACCAAACCATGGGTTTTGCTCTTGCAAACCCTTTTTGTCTCTATTTGAACACTTTGATTGATTTGTAAAACCAATCAATTGATTTTACTAACCAAACTATAGGATTTACTCTTGTTGAAACCTATTTTGTCTTTGATTGATAATTTCAACTAGTTTATAAAGTTGATTGATTGGTTCATAAACCTATTGATTGGTTTCAATAAGTAGGCTATGTTTTTTACTCTTATAAAACCCATTTTATCTTCTTCTTTTTTTTTAATCACTTTGGCTAGTTTCATCAAACAAATTGATTGGTTCACTAAGTTATCGACCCATCTAAAAACTAGGATAAAGGTTATGATAAAGTGCAGATTGGCTTTAGCCTAGGGACTACACTAATTTCCTGGTTTAACCAAATTGGTTGGCTTGTTAAAAGGACACATTGACTGGTTTACTAAACCATTCAATTATTCCTAAGTGTTCATAAGACCAAATAGATATGACACAAAAGTTATCAATTGGTTTCAATAACCGATAGACTTGTTTATGCAAGGGCAACATTTTCACATCAGGTTTGAATATATTTTGGTGAATGGTTTGAACAGTTGATCGATTAGTTAGAGTAGCCAATCAATTAACTAGCGCTAAATTCTAAAAAATCTACATGTTTTTCACACAACTAATATATGATTTTTACTCTAATGACTACATTGTTGGGCATAAGTATACAAAACATTTCTAAGGCAACTAACAAATAACTTTTAGGCTCTCATTAATTGCATAAATCAATTCTTCATTTCTATTTTAATAAATTGTCAACTACTCACTTTCATATTCATCGTAAGTTGAGATACTTCCAAAAGTGTTTGTGATCATTCTACTTAGCTAGAAATTATGTTATAATTGCAACATATAATTATTTCTATCTAGATTTTTTTTCGTTCATTTTTCATATATGTAAAATTTGTGAGATACATTATAATCAATCACAACTCTCCTCAAAATTCATTTCATTGAGATTTTGTGTTGCTTAGATTTTCTAAGAAAGGTCATTAGATTAATAGATCCATAAATCTAGAGAGAATAAATATGTTTACTTATAAATAAACTTTTAGAAGTTTATTAAGTTTATTGAGTTAAATGGATCATAAACCAAGAAAGGAGTGACCATCAATAAATACATAGGAAATTATAAATAGAAAAGACAAACTCTTTTGGTAGTTGATGTGGATAAATTTTATTCTCAAACCATTATACATTGTGTGTTAAAATTTTAATTTCTAATTTTCATTCATAAAAACCATATTCACCCTCTGTAGGGTATTTTTAATATCAATATGGTGATTTTTCTTGCTACAAAAGCATTCCCTTTGGATTTAATATTGTAGGGGCACTTTACCATAAGTTGATCAACAATGCCTTTGAGCACCATGTGGGACCAAAGCTGGAGGTGTACGTGGATCACATGATAGTGAAAAGTAAGGTGTAGTCTGATCTTATTACCAATATTAGTGAAGTCTTTCAAACCCTTTTAAAGTATCAAATAAAAATTAACCAAGCTAAGTGGGCATTTAGGGTAGGGACCAATTGGGGGATTTATATTAACCTTGATAAAGTGTTATACGTCATGAACATACAACCTTTGACTAGTAAGGCTAACTTATAGAAGCTCATAGATTTTATTGGGCACCTTTAGCATATTCCTCTTCTAAGAATTTGAAAGATTTTGTCCTTCTTTAGGTCCTTGAAAATAAAGGGAGGATTTCGATAGATGATGGAATGCCAGTATGTGTTTAATGAGTTACAACTTCACATGTCTTAGATCCCATTTTTGGTAGCCCTATGCCCGAGAAAGACACTCTTCATCTACCTAGCAAAAAATGCTCCAAATATGTTGGTAGTACTGGTACATGAAGTTAAGGAAAGATAAGTTCAAATAAAGGGAAATTAGGAGATGATATACTACACTAGCAAAGTTCTCTCAAAGCACGACTAGAGATACCCAAATGGAGAAAATTTTGCTTATGCCTTAGTGATGGCCTTAATAAAGCTAAAGTAATAGCTTGAGGGTCACATTATTTGTGTTTACAAGAACCTACCAATCAAATCCATATTGCACTAATTGGAGAATGTTGAGTAAATGATCAAATGGGTGGTAGAGTTAATCAAGTTTGACATAAAACATAGGTTAAGCCTATCATCAAAGCTCAAGTTATCGCAAACGTTATAGTGGAATGTTCCTTTGATAAGTGAGAGGTCCCATGCCCCATTAGATTATCTATCAAGCTTCCACTTAATGTGCCATAAATGAAGGATGATAGGGAAAAATACAAAAATGATATATATGTGGTGTATGTTGATGGGTCATCCAACATTCTAGGTAGTAGGTTAAGTACTATGTTAGTTGGCCTAAAGGGAGTGATGGTGGAATATGTGATCAAGTTTATATTCTCAATGATCTAAAACAAGGTAGAGTATGAGGTTGCATTATCAAGGCTTAGGTGGGCAAGGGAATTAAAGGAAAGTAGGATAAAGATGCTTAGTGACATGGTGTTGGTGGTGGGAAAATACAATAATGTGCTTGAAGTATGAGAGCCAACCATGGGTTGGTATTTGGTAGATCCTAGGGATTCGGAAAAGGAATTTAGCAAATTAAGCATAGTATAAATATTTAGGGCACAAAAAATTGTAGCTAGCATCATAGCCAAGCTTGCCTCGACATATTCCTATGATATCCCCATAATAGTTAAGGTTGAGTGTTTGGAGGGATAATCTGATCAAGAAATCACAAGGAAGCCCATACTCGAGATAAGGGAGTTATCATAAAGAGAAAATGGATCCATGAATTATTGGAATACTTGTAATAAGGGGAATGGTCAGGGAACAAAAACAAAGCATATGCCCTAAGAAAACTAGTCACCAAATATTTTATCCAACATAACACTTTGTATAATCACTCACACACTATACCTTTGCTAAGATGTGTGACATGCTTGTTTTCTAAGAAGGTTCTAGAGGAGGTACAATATGATTCTTATGGCTTGCACCATGGAGCTAATGATATTTCAATTAAGGCATTGCACCATGGGTATTTTTGGATGGGGATGAAAGTAAATGCAAAAAAGATAGTCCGTGAATGTGAATCTTGCCAAAAATTTGTGTTAATCTAAAGTAATTTGACTTTTGACCTACATCCCATTACAATTCCATGGACTTTTTCAACTTAGGGATCCGTTATCTTTAAAAATTTTCCACCTAGTACAAACTAGAATGTCTTCGACCCCATCATAAAAGCCAAAGAAGGTCAACAATAGAGATCACTATATTCCCTCTTTAACACTTCTATTACCTTGGATTTTTCATTTGAACTTTTCTATACTTACCAATTATGAGTCACTCTCTAAGATAATAGATAAGGAAACAAATTTGTTCTTCTGGCAAAATATAGTGTGTAGGTAATCCCTACCAAAGGAAAGGCACAAATGTGATAAAGTAACCCTTATAAAAAGACCTTAAATATCAATGCTTTTAATATGTCTATGGAAGATTTAATTGTAATACCCCATCTTTTTGCAAATGTTGGAATAAGAATCATGCTAATTTAGGATGCTTGATTTTGATTTGGTATTATGATTTGATTTGAAGTAAAGTTAGATTGGAAATAAGGTAGGAAAATTTAAATTATTGAGTTTTTTAGGGAAATCGATTGATTGGTTCCATGAATTGATTAATTGGTTTGCCGTTTTAGCAAAACTAATTTTCTTATCTAAACTAATATATCGGCTGGGGACTAAGCAACTGGTTTATAGAATAATCATCTGGTATGCTAAATCGATCAACTGGTTTATCCAACTTGGCATATTTTTGAAACTCATTTTTTTTGAAATAATTTCTTATGTTGAATTAGAACTTTGTTAACCCATGCCAAATTATTTCTAAGAGATTCTTAACCTTTTTCATGATGAATTTAGCCAAAAATGTTGCCTCAGATCAATCCGAAGGATCGATTGGGACAACTAAGGTGGAGAGATAAATTTAACCTTGTCTTTCTCCTCCTCTATCCTCTACACGTTTATAAGATCAATGCTTCAATCTCAGGCATAATTCTGATCAGCCGGAAGATTCCTTCTGTGTTGACCTTCCATTACCCCTATTATGAATTGCAATTCTGGATCAGTTAACATACATTTCTCCAAAAATACCATTTGAGCTCTGGAGAATAGGTTAGCATATCTTGGGTGAAATTTTTTTGTTTATCTCAAATTCAAATGATAAGAACTAGGGTTTTTGAATTTTCCTTGACCCTCTGTGATTCTTCTTGATTTGTTGACTATAAATAGCCCCACTTACCCCTTTTGTCCACCTTTATCTTAGCCACAAAAAATCCTTAACTCTATATATTCACCTTATTTCTTTATACACCTCAGGCCTTGTAGTGGAATTCCTTTCACTCTTTTGATCCTTTCTCTAGCTCCCTCTTGTTTTAATTATTAAGTAAGAAAGGGTTAGATTTGGGAAAAAGGGTTGAGAGGTCCAGCTAAGTATTCCCTATTTTACATTTGGGGTGTGGTATGCTCATTCTTTCTTTCTATTTCAAATTTGAATTTATTAAGGTGACATATGAATTTCTAAGTTAAATATTGTTTTTTTAAGGTTTTAAAATTGAGATTTTCATATACCGAGATTTCAGGTTTAAGGGAGTTTTGCCTACATTAAGTAAGTGGTTATTGCTTCTAAAATAGATTAAGAGTAATCCTACATGATATGATCCTCCTCATGTTGATATTATTCATTAGCATGAATGTTTATAGCTTGTACAATTGATTTGGATGGGTAGATTATACATTTTGTGTAAGAAAACTAGAGAAAAATGAGTGGTGATGATTAAATGTTGATATGTGTTTTGCAATGTTGAAGTATGTTCCAATGTGGTTTAATGATGATTTATAAGCATGAATTGCATGAAAATGATTTTTTGGTGCAATTATAGGGTAAACAATTTGATTGGTTCCTAGAATAGTTAATTGGTTTGCCCAAACCGATCAACTCATTGGGCTAAACCATTCGATTGGTTTGACTAGTTGGTGTGATTTGATTCCTTTCAGTTTCGCTATGCTTTAAGATTATGCATGAAACTATTCTCTAATTATTAAGAGAATAAAATATAGATTTTATCATGGATTAATAACCCAATGAAATAATTAAATGGATCATAATGTATAATCTACTCTATGAGTATTGTAAAGGTTAGTGGGTGTACTACATATGTAATGTGATGATCATTGAGAAAAGAGTAATGAAGCCCATTATGTGCTTGAATAAAATAATAGGACATGTAATAATAATTTTGGACAAGGATAACTGGAAACATATGAATAAACATATGAATGCCTTGCTTGCTCTTTGTATAGGCTTTGTGTGATCATTTATTGGAACACTTCAAAAGTCATTGTTTTTTAGCAGAAGAATTTAAAATTTAAAACCTATGAATTCTAGGGATGTTACCGCCACACTTAGTACCAAACCAGTTCACTCTGACCATTTCAGTATCAAGTGCTAAGACTAAAAAAGATTATTTTCAAACTTAAACTGAGAGTTCATAAAATGAATTAAAAGATCATAACAAAGAAATCAAAGTATGCATAAAAGTTTATAATCAATAATAAGAAAGAAATCAGAGTGCGAAATCAAAATTCCTCGAAGGGAATAATCTTACAATCAATAAAAGGTTTAGTTGAAATACTTAATGCAAGGTAATAAATCAAAAAGAATAAATGTGATACAAAGAAATAACATCATGAAATAAAATCATATGAAGAGAAAATATGGCCACGACACTCTCAAACTTAGAGCCAAAACATGCTCAACACTTAGCCTCGACTGATGTCTTGCCCACCTACACAAAGTCAGAAGGGTATACTACTCATGGGAATGAGCATCACCCATGAAAAGGGTGATCAGTACAGTACGTATTGAGTAAGGTAACCGAGCACTAAGGCCAATACATAACAACACATAAATAATGCATAATAATAATAGAGCATAATACCAACATGATAACATAAATGCATATGACCATTCAGGTAAAAGTATAAAGGCCCATATGTAATCTGATTCAATTATTTAATTAATCTCTGATCAAAAGTCTATTCACACCATGCTTTTTATCAAATCCACGCGAGTACGGGAACCCCACTATTATAGCCGGTGGACCAGAAACACACAAGGCATATAGCTTTTAACCACTACTATAACCGGTGGATCAGTCTCTAGGTTACCGTAGTACCTGACCACTATAATAACCATAATGGTAATAATAGTAAGGATAATATTTGAAGATAAAAAGAAGTAGGGTTTCCACCCTACATTGAAAAATAATAAAATTATTAAACAACAACAACACCAACACCACCACCACCACCACCAACAATAATAGTAACACTAATAAGAATAATAAATGCTATTGATAAAAATAATGATAATATTACTAGTAATAAGACTTGATATTTATAATACCACTACTACAGTTCAAAATAGGCACAATAAGGTTTTAGCCCTATATAAAATAATAATACTAACACTTGAAAATAATAATAATAATTATAATAATAATAGAAACACTAATGGTAAAATAGTTGTAATAATAATAATAATAATAATAATAACAATTTCAAAATAGTAATAGTAATAATAATAATAATAATAATAATAACAATTTCAAAATAGTAATAGTAATAATAATAATAATAATAATAATTATAATTATAATCACATATTAATAATAATAATAGTAATAATATAAATAATAAGAGTAATAATGATAAAACCAAAATAAAATTTACAATAGTGCTTCGGCCCTCAACATAAATAATAATAAAACATTAATACTAATAATAATAATAATACATATTAATAATGGAAATAATAATAATAATAATATTAATAGTATTTATATTCAAATAAATGAAATAAAATAAATTAAGGCTTATAAGAATAGGTAAAGGATTGATAGAGTCTAGGGTTCAACCTTAGATAGGTGGAGATGGGCGGCATCGATAGTGGTGCACGATGGCCGAAAAAAGAGAAGAAGAGGGGATAAGTTAGATGCTGGGAAAAAGGAGAGGTAGAATGGAGGTGGGGGTTGGGGTGTTTAAGATTGCCTAGAGGGAGAGGAATTGAATGAGGGTGGTGGCACAACCAAAGGTGGCGGCGCACGGCGGAGGTGATGGTGGCCGAATGGGGAAGAAGGAGAGAAAGAGAGGAGGAGAGGAAGGGAGAGGAAAATAAAGGTAGGGGAAGGTAAAGGAGGGTCTGTAGAACAGAATGGGAGGTGAAAGAAGTGGCGGTAACGATAGAAGAGGTGGATAATGGTGGTTTGAAGGGTGGCGGAGGTTGAAGAGAGGGTTGATCGAAAGGGCTACTTCACACAGCCGGGGTGGCTTGTGTAGGAAGAATCGAGGGATATAGGACATTTAGTTAGCTAGAGGACGGTGCACGAAAGAGTTTGGTAGGTATAGTGGGTGGCGGCGTTGGCCTACGGCGGCAGGGATGGCGTCTAAAGGGGCGGCAACATACAAGGGGATTTTTCTGGTTTGGGGATCAAGAGCTCGATACAGGGCTATTATGGGGTTATTTATAGGCTTTAGAAGAGAGGTTAGGGTTTTGTGGGTCGGCTACGAGGTAAGGCAGGTAGGTTTTTGGTCACCGGCGGCGATGGTTGGCCAATGGTAGTCAAAACGAGGCAAGGGTTGACTAGCTGGGAGAGGGAGAAATATGTGAGGAGAGGGGGAGTTAGTTGGATGAAAAGGCCGAAGAGTCAGAAGGGGAGAAAGAGGAGTGAAACAGCTGTGAAAAACCAAGGCATAGTGGCTGCGGAAATGGTTGATGTTGACAGCAATTATGAAGGACTGGGGAAGAAGAAGAAGGGGGTTGCAGGGACCGGTCGGCTTAGGGGAAAAGAAAAGAAATAAAGGGGAACCGGGCACTCGGGCACTCGGGCTAAGGTTCTTAAACCAAACGATGCGTTTCGACGAAAAAGGAAGGAAAATGCCGTGCAACGAGGGAGAAGGAAGAGGATCGGCTACGCGAGCTGGGTCGTTCCGAGGGAAAGGAAGAAGAAGAAAGGGGAACTAGGCCGTGAGCTGGCCTAGGTCAAGGAGGGGAAAAAAGAAAAAGAAAAGAAGAAGAAAGAAAAAGAAAGAAAAAGGAAGAAAGAAAATGAAAAAGGAAAAGGGAAAAAGAAAAAATAATGGGTTGGGTTAATTAAATTCATTAGAATATTTGGGATATTTAAAAAAATAATATTTAAATCTCTTTTTAGGCTAATTTAGGATTTTTGAAAGGTTTTTCATAAATTCCATTTTAATTAGAAAAACACCCTAATTTTTTCCAATTAAATTATTTATAAAATTTATATTAATTCAAAACCATTTTCTCCTTCTTATTTTAAATAAAATAATTTATTTAATTAATTTTCAAAATAAAATCCTTAATTAGTTAAAATACCCAATTTTCTCCTAATTAAAACACATATAAATTTCTTCTTGATTTTACCTAATTAATTTCCTTTTATTTTAATAAAAATAATTTATTTAATAAATTATTCTAATAAAATCTTAATTAACTGTAATTTTTAAAATTAGAATCTGTCGGGGCATTTTATTTATCCTTATGAATTATGTACTAATAATGTAAATCAAAAGACAATTGAGTTGTATATAGGTTTGGGTTACCCGATCATTTATTAACTATAGAGGTTAGTCTACCTCTAGGCGAGATCCTTAGAGGTCCTGGTGCCTTACCTACTCTTAACATTGATGATATACTAAGGGGTATCGATAATAAAGAGTTTGGTTACCTATATGGATGGCTTTAGCCTAGATTTATGTCCATATTGATTGGCTTTGTCATAGACTTATTTCCACTCTGGTGATTGGGTTTGGTCTGCACTTTATGTCCTTTTATTGAAATAGGCTTCTATGGTATGTGAAGTTATAGGGTGGTGTAAATTCCATCGCTCAATGATGAAATCTAGATAACAAGTAATTGGAAGATAAATTTTAGTTGATGGGTAAGGGAATAATAAATAATTAGATAATGATGGAAATAATGATTAGATGATAAAAATAGTGAATACTGGTTTGTACACTTGGATAATAGCTTAAATGACCAACTGGTTAATAATTGTAAATATTGACTAGGTGTTGAGCTATATCAATATATGGATAAGGAAATGGTGTAATCCAATCAGTTGAGCAAGTTGGAAAATAAACCCTAATGGTTGTCTAGAATAATTTATCTAGTACATGTATGACTACCTATGTGAGAATAATATGAAGATAAGCATGATATATTCTGTGTTGCTTGATTTATGCATGATAACATACTCTGATGCACTATTACCTTCATGTATATGATATTAACATAATGCAAGTTAAATAAAGTATCCATGTAGATAGATTTTGTATACCTATTTTCCCATTGAGGAAGTAACTTGGCCTACTTAGTACACAGTATACTAATGTACCCATTGGGTCAGTCACCTGCTCATTCCCACAAACAAAGAGCCATGTGCAGATTTTTGGGAATGACTAGTAGTGGGCCTACCTCATCTTGGGTTTCAGGCATGAGCGCATAGACATCTTGAGGTTTTTGTGAGGTTTGTGATGGACCATAGTTTTGGGGATCATGCCCTAAAATTGTTTTAATATAGCCCTATCTTCTTAATTTATTTATCTTCCTATATTGATTTAGTTTGGGGCCATTGAGGTCCTTTATGTAACAATCTTTTAAATGTTTATGTAATTTAATTTTGTGCACTCTATTTTTAATTTGGTTGGTTGGTTTAGCCTCATATCTAATATGGGATAGGTAGCAAATTTTTATCTTATATTAGATACGATGGTATCACCCTATTTTTTATAAGTGTATTTTCAACTTCCGTATTATTTTAAATGAATTTTTTTTGTAGTGAAAAATGGGGCTATTACAAGTTGGTATTAGAGCATTTTTACTAAAAATGCATTGCTTTTTAAACTAATTAAGTTGATACCACAAGTTTTGTCAAAGAGTTTTCTTAGGAATGTGTCATTTTCAATGATCTTTTACCTTTTGATTTTTTTGGCAAGTTTAAATATTTCTAAACTTGGAATGTGCGTGAGTGAGAGTAGGTTAGGAATATGCCATAAGTAGCCTTTGCGATAGCTTGTTGTATGAGTCTTGGTACTCAAAAGATTGAATTTCTCCCAAAATTACTTCTAGTTTTTAGGAATCAATAGCCACTAACCTCCACTATGAGTGCATCAAGGAGTTCATGGAGACCATCAAAGCATACATGGAGGGATATATTCGAGAACCACAACCACATCGATGCCAGCAACTACACTAGTTTTGGAGGAATGGCTTAGAAGGGACAAGTATCATCACCCATTGATCTTTGAGGGTCAGAAGGACCCTAATATCGTGGAGAGATGGGTCTAGGTTATGAAGAAAACCTTTATCACCTATAGTTGCCTTGAAGAGTGGAGGGTTGACGTGGTAAGGGCAAACGCATGGTGGAGTAGCATTAAACATATGGGTGGAGAACCTATGGGATGAAGACTTCTCTTAGAGGTGCTTCATGACCATTTTTACCTGGATCAACTTTGAATGAAGAAGTATGATGAATTTACGCCACTTCAGCAAAGGGGTATGTCCGTTGAGGAGCACAACACTCGGTTAATGTACTTGGTCCAGTTTACCCCGAAAATGGAGCCCAACGAGGTGATGCAAGTCCACCACTTCAAGATTAACCTAGGGACTAGATACTAGGAGCTTTTGGTGGGAGTTACTCTGCCAGACATAGTAGGGATGTACAAGTAGGCTTTGGAGGCATCCAAAGTTATCTAGACCCCAAGTGCTCAATCGGGGAGTGAGAGAAAGTTTGAGGGTCACTAGCATCCTAGTGATAGAAAGAAGGCTTTTTTGGGAGGAATCCTGCTACCTAGATATAACAAAAGCATGGGGTTAGTACCCCCGATTTGTAGGTATGTCTGGTAATTATGCCGAGGAGAGGTACTACGACTTCAATCGATGTAGAACATATCACCTAGGGGTAAAATACAAAGGAAATAAAGTAACGTGACATGGATGTGGCATGATGGGGCATAGAGCATATGAGTGCTGAGTTGGGAGTGGCAGCATCCAAAGAGCTAGTCTAGAGCTCAGAGTACCAAATCTATCCAACAACTACAATTGTAGACTTAGAGAGTTCCTCCATCTCTAGTTAGTGCCGCTAGTCAAGCTAGTCAGCTCGAAGGTCTGAGGCCTCACCCTTTCCAACAAGGGAAATGATCCACTAGTGTTGTGGGAGTTCCATCAAGAGGATGCCTGAATGTGATGAGCTAGGTGGAGACAAAACGTCAGGTCGGCGTGGTAACCTCTATGCTTACTATCTATACTCTCCCAACATGCGTATTATTTGACTCTGGTGCATCACACTTCTTTGTATCATCTTCATTTGTTACTAGAGCTACCTTTTCTCCTTCCAATAGTATTTCCACTTCTGTTGTGTTGGCTTTTTGGGGATAGGATTATATGCTTTAGTTTCTATCAAAGAGTGACTTGGGTAGTAGGAGGAATATAATTTCTATTGGACCTCGTATAACTCGAGTTGTGTGATTTCAATGTGATCATTAGGATGGATATGTTAGGGAAGTATCAAGGGTTGATCGATTACACGTAAGAAAGTATAGTTTTGTGTGGACCAAAGGGTATTAGTGTTTCATATTGGAAGTGTGAACCTAATTCCTCTACAAGGATCATGTTAGCAATCGCAATGAGCAACTTTATTCGTAAAGGGTATCCGCTCTAATTATGTAGTTTCAAAGACACCAAAATAGATAAGATACCTTTAGAGCAAATAGTAGTGGTCTACGAGTATTTTGATATATTCTCCGAGGAGAGCTTAGGAATGCCACTCGTTCGAGAATTCAAGTGCACCATGGATGTATTTCTAGGGATAGAGCCAGTATCTAAGGGTTTGTACTGTATGACACCTATGGAAATGAAAGAAATCAAGGCTCAATTAGAGGAAATTTTGTAGAAAGGTTACATCCGATGAAATATATTACCATAGGGAGCACTAATTTTATATATGAGGAAGAAGGATATGAGCTTGATGTTGTGCATTGATTACCGAGGGTTGAACAAGATGATAGTTAGGAACTATTATCTATTATCGAGGATTGATGATATGTTAAATCAACTTAAGGGAGCCAAGGTGTTCTACAAGATTGATCTTTAGTCAGGCTACCATAAACTTGGGACAACAAAACAAGACATCCTTAAGATTACCTTCCAAATAAGGTATGACCATTATGAGTTCAGAGTAAGGCCTTTTGAACTCACTAGTGTGTCAGCGCTTTCATGTCCCTAATGAACTAGATCCTCCATCCATCCTTAGATTAGTTCGTTATTATGTTCATTGACAACATCCTTATATACTCTAGTGATCAGGAGATGTATGAGTAGCATTTAAGTTAGACTTTGGCATTGCTAAAATCACACTAGTTGTACGCTAAACTCTAAAACTATGAGTTATGTTAGACCAAGTGGCCTTCCTTGTACATGTAATTTCTAACGATGGAGTGGTAGTGGGTCCTGCTAAGATTTAATCTATTTATAAGTGTACCATGCCCACTTTGTTAAGGCATGAGTAACTTTATAGGGTTAGTCGGTTATTACCATCTATTTGTGGTAGATTTCTCCAAGATAGCATGACCGTTGACTCACCTACTAAAGAAGGCTATACATTTCTAGTTGAATGATAAGTGCAGTGAAGCCTTTAAGGAGTTAAAGAGGCATTTAACTTTGGCCCACAATGCTCACATTGCTAAGTGGGTTTGATAGTTTTGAGGTGTATAATGATGCTTTCAAGCATGGTTTGGGTTGCGTGCGAATGCAACATGGAAGAATGGTGGTGTATGCTTCTTGACAATTGAAGTAACATGGACATAATTACTTGACGAATAACTTAGAACTTGCTGTCTTAGTGTTTTCCCTTAAGATTTGGAGGCTTATCTCTATGGAGTTCAGTGCGAGTTCTACACTAACCATAAGAGACTCAATTACATCTTCACCCACCGGAAGTTGAATATGAGACAACGCTGATGGTTAGAGTTGGTCAAGGATTATGACCTAGAACTGACCTACTATGATGGTAAGGCCAATGTGGTAGTAGATGCACTTAGTTAAAAGACATCACATTCCTTGGGTATGGTCATGTTTTCGGATAACCTGTGCTAAGAAATTAGAAAGTAGGATATTGAACTAATTATCGTTGGTATTTTAGAGTGCACTCACCATTAAACCTTCAATTTTTAAGGATATCTGAGCTAATAAACTTGGTGATATTAAGCTTGAGAGAATCTGGAATAGTATTATGGAAGGTAGAGTTGAAGGATTCTAGATCCATGAGGATGGTAGTATCAAATACTGTGGTAGGTGGTTCATACCATAGGGGTGTGTTGAGCTTAATAGGAGGATCCTTGAGAAAGGACATTGTACTCCTTATTTTTTCCACCCTAGAGGGAATAGGCTGTACAAGGATTTGAAGAATGTATATTGGTGGCCCCACATGAAGTAGGAAGTGCTAGCATTTGTTGCTCAATGTTTGACCTATCAGAAGGCTAAGATTGAGCATAAGAGACCGGCAAGGTTAGTGTAACACCCCAAAATCACGGCTTGAAAATTTCGTTTAAATTTTGCTTTGCGGAGGCAGAAATTAAAGAACGGTGAGTGTTACCGCCACACTTGACATAAGTCTGGTCTCCTCACCATCTTTATGTCAAGTGCTAAGGCTTAAAACAAATCAAACCAACCAAAGATAAGAGAAGTACAATACGAAATCAAGAGTTTTGCAAAAGAAATATTATCCATGACAAATGACTGTTTAGGAAATTAAGTAGCCAACCATTTAGAAAATAATAACACAGTACACAAAAGTCATTAAGGGTCTGCCTTACACTCTTACGGTCCATCAAATTACAAGGAAAAGGGGAAAAGGGGGCGGGGTCCACTCGCTCCCTAAATCTACCTATTCACAGGGATGATACTCCTCATAATCCTTTAACCAATGCATGCCATGGAAGTACTCCTCTGAAAAGTAATAATATCAGTACGACTTTCTCATACTGAGTAAACCACAACACCTCCGGAGAGGTAGCATACCCACGTAGCAAACATCATACAAATAAGGAATTCAAATAAAACATATGATCACATGCAAGGCCACAATTTCAAAACACACATCCACATCACATTTAACTTTACGATTTAGGTCAATATCCCTTTTGAAGGCATTTAAGGCATGCTTATAATTTTATAACCAATTTAACTTACCAACGGCCATACATTATGGCCTAATAGGAAGAACTAGTGATATTCCAAGCAATCTCACCAAGGTTAAGTCATTCCTATTCCGATTATTAAAGAATTATTATGGTGGGTGTCTAATCTGGTTATATAATTTATATAAAAATTCTCAAGTGGAATACAATCCCATATCCATGACAAAGATTGTCAAGGAGGGTGGTACAAAAAATAAATCACTTGATTCCAGGGCAAAGCTCGCCAAGGAAGCCACACGACATAACAATCGCCCATACTAAACCTCATAACTCAAGACCTTAAGTACGCGTACTCCCTATAGGGTGTATGGAATACCTATAGACCATAAGTGAGCCCCTTGACCCGAAGGCCCAAACTATGCACTCGGTGGCCAAGTCCAAGGCACAAGATTCCTTTCCAAATCGAGTCTTTCTCTTTAAGCAATTATTGTCTTATGAAATTTCGGGTTAATATTTCCTTTTAGAATATCAAGATCCACCCAGTCCAACTTAGTCAACCATCAACAAACAATGTCACATCCAAAGACCATGAGGTCGCAACCATTCCAAGCTAACACGGCCTAGGGTTAGGCATTATGCCATAGCCCGAATAATTATTTGATTCAGCGTTCAAACTAATTGTCCAATTATTCCTAACATTATTTTAAGGCCAACACTTAATTTAATTAATCCAATTATCCCCTTCGGAACACCTTTTTTCCTTAATGACCAAAATACCCCTCAACCTATAACTACCACATTTTCCTTCACTTTTATTACCAAGTTTACTTACATAAGCTATTTTTCATGAAACACTAGCATAAAATAATTAATGATAATTTACATCTGATAATTTCTTCGATACTACAAAGGACCATTTTATCCCTAAACATTTATCATACATAGTACACGTAAACACTATTATCATGCATTTTTAATATTTCATAGGTTCATACAATTTCCACAAATAAATCTCAAACACAATATTAGTATATAAAATTGCATTTTACCTTAAACATACCCGTATCATTTTACTAGCATAAATCCAAGTTCGTTACCATTAGCATACACTTCTTCACATTTAAGAATATCACTTAGGCATATAAAAAGATTGCATGATAACACATATCAATTTACACATCATTATATTCATGTAGGAATGAACTAAAACATGCTCCCATATAAACTACATTTTACCTTAGACATATTCATCTCATTTTACTAGCATAATTCAAGTTTGTTACCTTTAACATACTGAAATACCCCAAAAATCCTAATTTAGGAATTATGGCAAAATAATGATTTATTAGAGAAAATTAAGAAAATAGGTGAATTTATTAAATAAAGAGGAAATTTATTGAGGAAAAATAAGGAGAAAATAATAAATAAGTTATTTAGAAAATTTTGGACATTTTACTAATTAAAATGGAAGTTAAGGACAATTTATCCAAAATAGCCTAACTAATTTAAAAATGGATTTAATTATTATAATTAAAATAATTATTATTAAAATTAAATATATAAATTAATTATATAAATAAATAAATACCCAAATACCTCCAACCCAACCATTTTATCATTTTTCCATTTTTTTCCTTTTTCCTTTTCTTCTTTCTTTTCTCTTTTTTTTCCTCCTCCTTAACTTTTTTTCTTTTTCTTTCTTTCTTCCCCCCGGACTGGGCCGACCTGCGCAGCCCAGACCCCCTCCCCGCCTCTCCTTCCTTCTTCTCGCCCGCGGCCCAGCGAGCCAGCCGCCTGTGCACCGAAACGCAGCGTTTCGGCTCTCCTCCCGCTGAGACGCTGCGTCCGATCGCTGAAGATAGCCGTTGCCAAACGGGCAACACGACGCGGCGCTCTATCCCCCATACCGTTGAAACGCCGCATTTAGTTTTAAAAAAAAACTTATAAACGCCGAACCGGCCGACCCCCCCTTCTTTTTCTTTTTCCCCTGGACCGCCGGTCCTCCTCCTTTCCCCTTCCTTCTTCTTCCCCTGCACAACCGTCGACCTGCAGCTCGAATTTTACCGGCGGCCACCAGCCCACTACCGGCTGTCTTTCCTTGCCTCTCTCCCTGTCGTTTTCTTTCTCTTTTCGACCCCGACCAAGTCCCTCTCTCCCTTTCCCGCGTGCCCACCTCTTTCCCTTTTCCTCTCCCCTTCCCCGACCCAGCCTGCCATGGCAGGACCTGCACCACCTGCACACCTGCCTCTCATGCCTCCTTCTCCCCTTGTCGTCTTCCCCTTCCAATTGCCTATAAATACCCCCCATTGGCAACCTCGATCAGCTCCCTTTTCGTTTTTTTTCCCTAAAACCCTGCCTCTCCGCCGCCTAAAAAAGACGGGATTTTCGCCGTCACCGAAGACAGCCACCGCCACCTCTGGCCACCGTTACCATCCCTGCACCTCCCTTGACAAAACCAAGCCACCACCACCCTCCGCCTTGCCCTGCACGTGCCGCCCTCGCCGTGCAAAGTTTCTATTCCGAAAACCACCACTCCCAGCCTTCGCCGCCTCCCACCGCCAGCCCAGCCGCCACCAGAGCCTCTTCCACCCTCCAAAATGCCCAGTAGACCTCCCTCTACCTTTCCCTGCCTTCAACTTCCCCTGCCTCCCTCTCCTCCTTCCTCCCTCATCTTCCACCTCTCTCCACCACCCTCGGCCGCCGCCGTCGCCGCCGCGAGCCGCCGCCCCTTGCCACGCCACCACCCTCACTCCACTCCCCTTCACCTGCTGCTTCTCCCTCCACCTCAAACTTCTCTTTTCCTCCTGCCATCCAGCCCCCACCTTGATCTTTTCCCTTCCCTTCCTCCTCCACCGCCGCCGGACCACCACCGACCCTAGGTGGTTCTCCACTCATCCAAACCCTAATATCCCTTTTATATAACTACTACTAATTTCTACCAATATTAATACTATTATTATTATTATTATTATGATTATTTCTTTCATTACTATTACTATTATTATTATTATCATTATTATCATTATTGTTATTACTTTTATTATTACTATTATTATTATTATGATTATTATTATTATTGTCATTATTACCATTATTATTGTCTTTATTATTAATGTTCTTATTTTCTTACTAATACTAACATCCCTTTTAAACCCAAACTTGTATTATACTTAACTTTGGTCCTATTCTTATAATTATTAGTATTAACATTTTTATTATTATTATCTCTATTATCCTTACTATGGTTATTATTATTACTACTTAACCTTACTTGGTTGTATTATTGTTATAACCATTACTACTAGGAGTATTATTATTATTATCGTTATTATTAGTATTATTACTATTATCATTATCACCCTTAAGAATAGTTTACTTGTAATATTGTGACCTTATAATATTATTATTTCAAACCTAACACCATTGTTGGACTTAATCTTAAAAACGCTAGAGTTCTATTACTTGAAACATAAGTATCACTATTAGTAGTCTTGTTATTATTATTATTATTATTATTATTATTATCACTATTTTACTATGACTAGTGAACACTATTATTATAAGAATAGGCCTGACGGGTCTAATGATATAAGTGTAACAATAGGTATTAAAAATAACTATATTTTGACTACTAATATTTAGTATACTAATTCTAAAGTAAAAACCCTAGTTTTTGTATAAAACCCTTTTTAGTAATAAAAACCCTAACCTTAAACTAGAATGAGGATTGATAGTAATTATAAGGGAAACTAATACTTAGCATTTTCCCCCTTTTATAGGTAACCCCGACCAAAGCCCTAAGGAGTTATAGGAGCGTGCTCCAAGCCTGGCGTCACCTTAGGTAAGGACGAAGCTAATGGCCTGGTGCTATATGTGACATGGATGTGTTGAATGTTATGTATGTCATGCTATGCCATGTATTATATGATTTGTGTATAACTTGTCTTATGTGTAGCGCAGCTTGGAGATTGAGGTATGTTGTATGTGCTTCCGTGACATGAGCATGACATTTATATGTATGATGTTTATGATGTAATATGTTATGGCCCACTAGGACATGCATGTTAAGATAAATGGTAATATGAGTTGGGAACCATCATGGGAGTCTTGAAGTTTGTATAGTGGGATTAGGGTTTGTATGGTGGCATAAACGTTCGTATGGTGGTACTAATGATTGCATAGTGGTATTAATGGCTTATGGTGGTATTCGGGTTTGTATGGTGGTATTTTTGATTTTATGGAGGTATTAATGTTGTATGGTTGTATTAGGGTTTGTATGGTGGTATTAGTGATTTTATGGTGGTATTAGTGTTCGTATGGTGGTATTGTGATCTTATGGAGGTATTAATGTTGTATGGTGGTATTTGTGATTTTATGGAGGTATTAATGTTGTATGGTGGTATTTGTGATTTTATGGAGGTAATGATGTTGTATGGTGGTATTAGGGTTTGTATGGTGGTAATTGTGATTTTATGGAGGTATTAATGTTGTATGGTGGTATTTGTGATTTTTATGGGGGTATTAATGTTGTATGGTGGCATTAGGGTTTGTATGGTGGCATTAGGGTTTGCATGGTGGCATTAGGGTTCGTATGGGGGTATTGATGATTGCCTAGTGGTATTAATGGCTTATGGTGGTATTAGGGTTTGTATGGTGGTATAAATGTTCGTATGGTGGCATTAATGGCTTATGGTGGTATTAGGGTTGCATGGTGGCGTTATGGTTTGTATGGTGGTATAAATGTTTGTATGGTGGTATTAGGGTTGCATGGTGGTGTTATGGTTTGTATGGTGGTATTAATGATTGCATAGTGGTATTAATGGCTTATGGTGGTATTAGGGTTTGCTTGGTGGTGTTATGGTTTGCATGGTGGTATTAATGTTGGTATGGTGGCCTTAGGGTTGCGTGGTGGAGTTAGGGTTTTGCATGGGAGTTAACGATTGTACGGGATTAGGGTTTGGAGTGATTAACTTTGGGGTGTTGTGATTAAGTAGGGTTGGAGTAACTAATCGTGATTATTGAGGACAATTAAGGTTTGGGATGGCTAAGTATGGTGGTTATGGTAAAATAGGGATAAGAGTGGCTAACTACGGTTGGTGTGGACAACTAGGGTTGGTTATGGCTGCTTAGAGTTGTTCGGTGTTATCATGTGTATCTATTGATTGAAGGGTAGTTCTGTATGTGGGATTTTATTAGTTGTGATGAGTACAGTATAAAGAGAATGATTTATGCATGTCAGGGGTGTGGTGCGATTCAATAAGACACGAATAAGACATTAATTACGTAAATCGAAAGACTGATGAGCCCGACCCGGTCCGGTCCACCGGTTAGAATAGTGGCCAGAGGCGTTTTGCCCTGGGTGTTTATTTCCGGTCCACCGGCTATAATAGTGGTCAGAGGCGTTCTGCCCTGAGTGTTTATTCCGGTCCACCAGCTATAATAGTGAGGGAATCGAGCTCGACAGACCCAAACGAATAAGTTAATCCACCGGGAAAATACTATGTACTTACAGTGAAACACCATGTGAGTCGGGGCTAGTCCGCTCCACCGGTTAGAATAGTGGCCAGTGGCGATCTGCCCTGGGTGTTGATTCCGGTCCACCGGCTATAATAGTGGTCAGAGGTGTTCTGCCCTGTGTGTTTATTTCCGGTCCACCGGCTATAATAGTGGGGCTCCCGCGCTCACATGGATTAGTGAAGAATTCTTTGAATGAATGTGAATGAAGTAACCCATGGGAAAATACTAAGTACTTACAGCGGAACACCATGTAAGTCGGGGCCAGTCCGGTCCACCGGTTAGAATAGTGGTCAGTGGCGATCTGCCCTGAGTGTTGATTTCGGTCCACTGGCTATAATAGTGGTAAGAGGCGTTCTGCCCTGAGTGTTGATTTCCGGTCCACCGGCTATAATAGTGGGGCTCCCGCACTTACATGGATTATTAAAGAATATGTGTGAAATGGACATAGTATTAACAAGGATAAAGAATAAGTCACCGGAAAGTACTCAAGCCTTATCTTGTGTGTTATCGCTTGTTGTCTATATGATCGTGCTATGTGCGCTATGTGGTATGATTGTATGCTTGGCCTTAGCGCACCAGCGCCCTTACTCAGTATTGGACCCGTACTGATACTACCTTGATTGAATGGGTCCTGTGATGATCCACCAATGGTGGGGAGCAGATGTAACACCCCAAAATTCACTAATATTTTTTTTTTAAAACGGAAGCAATTATGATAGAAACACTTAAACCTGTGAATTCTG
This sequence comes from Tamarix austromongolica, assembly GCA_039764185.1. Classification (NCBI taxonomy): domain Eukaryota; kingdom Viridiplantae; phylum Streptophyta; class Magnoliopsida; order Caryophyllales; family Tamaricaceae; genus Tamarix; species Tamarix austromongolica. The sequence continues at coordinate 47,211,232 of CM077816.1, read as the reverse complement.
GGAATGTTACCGCCACACTTAGTACCAGACCGGTTCTCTCAAACCGTTCCAGTACCAAGTGCTAAGGTTAAAGAAAAGATTTACGTTAAATTCAAATTAACAATTCATAAAAGGATTCGAAAGATCATACACAAAATCAGAGTACGAGAAATTAAGAGTTAATTACAATATCCTTGAAGTTTCAAATAACACTTGTAACTTCCAAATAGAAATACATTTAAACAAGATAAAACCCGATGGGTCAAATTCCGGATTGCCTACTCACTCAAATCAGGCCTGCCACCCCAAAATATTCTCTGATCTTAAACCTGCACAAGAGGTCTGCTCCCCACCATCAGTGGATCATCACAGGACCCATCAACCAAGGTAGTATCAGTATGGGTCCAGTACTGAGTAAGGTGACTTGATCACTAAGGCCAATATATAAATACATAAATCATGCAGGAAGTAAAAGAGCATATTCATAAATGCATATGATCAACCGGGTAAAAGTACGTACAAAGGCCCATGAATAATCTGAATTAATCACTTAATTAATCTCTTATCAGAATCCGATTCACACCATACTTTTTATCAAATCCATGCGAGTACGGAAGCCCCCACTATTATAGCCGGTGGATCGGAGGCACATAGGGTATCATACCCTAACCACTATTATAGCCGGTGGATCGGAGACACATAGGACTACGCGTCCTAACCACTATTCCTAACCGGTGGATCGGTTGGCTCCGGCTCGCATGGTATTCCACTGTAAGTAATTAGTATCTTTTAAGCATTCTGGTTTGTGACTGTTGAGCTCGGGAACCCCCACTATTATAACCAGTGGATCGGTCACACATAGGACATCATGTCCTAACCACTATTATAACCGGTGGATCGGTCGCACATAGGGTAAAAACCCTAACCACTATTCCGAACCGGTGGATCGGTTGGTCCCGTCTCAACGATCTTCCTCTTTAGATAATTAATGTTTAAGTATCTTATTCAGAAGCTTTCACCATAGACATGCACGAATCATAAATCATAAATTCCATATTCAACATCATACTTTATTCACCATTTACACATGTGCTACCACCAAACCCTAGACATGCACCATATACCCTACTTGACCCCCACAACCATAGTCAATCACTCCAAACCCTAATTCAGTCACCTCCATACCCTTATAATGTCTTACGTATTATTTTTCACCCAAAACATTCAAACACCCAAATAACTCTTCTATTTCCTCCCTTACATCCCAAATCAACTTTTCACACGTAATTTCACTTCCATGCAAACACTAATCTTTCCATGCAAACCTTCGAACCTTTTTCATGTAAACCCTAAAATTTCACGTGAAGCCCTAAATTCAACCATGCAAACCCTAATACCACCATACAACCATCAATATCACCATGTAAATCCTAATACCACCATAAAACTATAATTACCACCATACAAACCTTAATATCATCATACAAACCCTAATACCAACATACATCCATTAATACCACCAGGTAAACCCTAGATTTCGTCATACAAAACCATAAATTCAATCCAACCAAAACTAAAGATTCACCCATACCAAACCCTAAGTTCAAACCATAAAGATTCTTCCATACCAAACCCTAAATTCAAGCCATAAAGATTCTTCCACATAAAATCATAAATTAGAATCTCCCAAGGAAAACTATAAATTGAATTCCCCCAAGCAAATCATAAATTAGATTCCCCCATATAATATCATAAATTACATTTTCCCAAATAACATCATGAATTAGATTCTCCCAAACAAATTATAAATTAACTCTCCCAATCAAATCATAACTTAAATTCTCCCATATAATATTATAAATTACATTATCCCAAATAACATCATAAACTAAATTCTCCCAAACAAATCATAAATTAACTCTCCCAATCAAATCATAATTTAAATTCTCCCATATAATATTATAAATTACATTCTCCCAAATAACATCATAAACTAAATTCTCCCAAACAACCCATAATTTAATTCTCCCAATCAATCATAAATTAAATTCTCCCATATAATATCATAAATTAAATTCTCCCAAATAGCATCATAAACTAGATTATTCCTTATAAAACCATAAAATTTAGGTCAACTCACTTCCCTTAGTCAACTTCTTTCCCCATCCTCCTTTTTCATCATTCCTCTCACACAAACCACATCGACTTCCTCACATACACAACATATATCATCATACATAATTAATACACATACCATGCACAACATACTTCAACTCCAAGTCATACCACATATAAAATATTTAATTATAATAAATATTAGATACATAACATGCGAAACACATAATACACATAAGCACAAAAAAGGCCTTAGCACTCCTTACCTAAAACGACACCGGTCTTGGAGCGCGCTCCTACGCCTCCTTAAGGTTTTGACTGGTTTTACCTATTATGAGAGAAAAGCTAAAATTAGACTCTCTCCCTATCAAAATAATATTAAACACTAATTTAATATAAGAATAGTTTTTTTAAATAATAATAACAAAAATACCAAAATAATATCAATATTAATATTAATATGAATAATAAAATAGTAGAAATAATAATAAAAAGGCATTACTCAAAAATAAAGTGAAATAAGGGCTTCAGACCCTTTACCAAAATAATACTAAAAATATTATTTGTAAATTAAATAACCCAATTCAGAAATAATAATAATAATAATAATAATAATAATAATAATAATAATAATAATAATAATAATAATGATTATGATGATAATAATAATAATAATAATAATAATAATAATAATGATAATAATAGTAAAATTATTAACAACACTAATGTTAAAATATTTATATTAATAATAATAAATAAGAATAATGGAAATTTGAAATAGAAAATAATAATAATAATAATTATACTTATAACATTTTAATATTAATAATAGTAATTATAGAAATAATAAGAAGAATAATAATAAAATTGAATTAAAATATATTAGGCTTCAGCCCTCAACATAAATAATAATAAAATATTAATACTAATAATAATAATAATAATGCATATTATTATATAAATATTAAGAATAATAATAATAGTATTTATATGTAAATAATTGAAATAAAATAATTTAAGGGTTATAAAAATAGGGAAAATAGCTGAGAGGGTCTAGGGTTCAACCAAATGTTGGTGGGGATAGGCGGCACCGGCGGTGGTGCACGGAGGTGGCGGCGGTGGCCGGAAAGAGGAAAGAAAGAGGGGAAAGTTGCATGCTGGGAATAAGATAGGAAGAATTAAAATGGGAGCTGGGTTGTTTTGAGTTCCCCAGAAGGAGAGGGACAGAATAGAGGTGGTGGCGCAGCCAAAGGTGGCGGCTCACGGCGGCGGCGGTGGTGGCCGAATGGAGGAGATGAAGAAAGAGAGGGGAGGAGAACGAGAAAAAGGAAACTAAAGGTATGGGAAGGTAGGGCAGGGTTTGAAGCATAGTTTGGGAGGTGAAAGAAGCGGCCTTAGAGGCGGAGGAGGTGGCTAATGGCGGCGCGAAGGGTGGCGGGGCAGAAAACAGGGTTGATCGGGAAGAGAACTTCGCACAGCTGGGGCGGCTTGTGCAGGAAGAATCGAAGGTTGAGGTAGATTTGGTTAGCTAGAGGGAAGTGCAAGGATGACACGGGTGGCCAGAACGGGCGGCGAAGTTGGACGTAGACGGAGGACGAGGCGTCTAAAGAAGTGGTGGCGACAAGGAAGGATTTTTGGGTTAGGAAATCCAAACCCGAAACAGGGTAGATTGTGAGGGTATTTATAGGGAAAATAAGATAGGGTAGGGTTCTTTAGGTCGGCTACGCGGTGAGGCAGGTAGGGTTAGGGTCAACGGCGGCGAGGTCGTCCGGTAGGAGTCAAAACGGCCATGGGTGTGCGCAGGAGAGAGAGAGAGAGGATGGCGCGAGAAGAGGGAGATTTGGTCGGGTCAAACGGTTTCCGAAACAAATGGGAAGAGGAAGGAATGAAATTCCAGTCAAATGAGAGGGATCGGCGCCGGAAATCTCGACTGGACGGCGGCGGCAACGTTGCAGGTGCGATGTCGGGGAAGGCTGGCAGGCGCGAAGGAGGAAAAAGAAGAAAGGGCTGGGCCGGGCGGTTCGCGAGGAAAGAAAAGAAAGAAAAAGGGGCAGACCGGTCCGGTCGGCGCGAGGGAGGGTGTCATTAAATGGGACGACGCGTTTGGGGAAGGCGAGAGATTAAAACGCGGTGCTGCGAGGGACGGCGGAAGGAGGACGCGCGACACGGGCTGGGCCGAAGGAAGAAAGGAAGACTGGGCCGCCGGGCTGGCCCAGTTCGGGGAGAAGAAGGAAAAGAAAAAGAAAAGAAAAAGAAAAAGAAAAGGAAAAAGGAAAAAGGAAAAAGGGATAAATAAAAATAGTGGGTTGGCTCAATTAAATTAATTAGAATATTTGGGATATTTAAAAATGATAATATTTAAATAAAATAATATTTAAATCCTTTTTTTTAAGGCTAAATTAGGATTTTTAAAAGATTTTCCATAAATTCCTTTTTAATTAGCAAAACATCCTGATTTTCTCTAATTAAATTATTTGTAAAATTAATATTAATTTGAAACTATTTTCTCCTTATTATTTTAAATAAAATAATTTATTTAATAAATTTTCAAAATAAAATGCTTAATTAGCTAAAATACCCAAATTCTCTTCTAATAAAAATACTTATAAATTTCTTCTTGATTTGCCCTAATTAATTCAATTTAAAAATAATTTATTTAAATAATTCTTATAATAAATATCCTTTAAATGTAGTTTATAAAATTAGAAATTTTCGGGGCATTTCAGCAGACCTCCTATGTAGGTTTGATCGGTTACTATTTTGGGGTGGAAGACTTGACTTGAGTGAGTAGGCGATCTGGATGCTGATTCTTTTTGGGGATTGTTTTGTTAGCTATATTTTGTATTACGTTTCCCGTTTTTAAAGAAAAAAAAAGTATTATGGGGTTGTAATCCTGAATCGTATTCAAACTTCTGTTTGACTTATATCTTATTAATGATTTATGCTAAATGTCGTCTTGCATTTTATGATACTTCGTACTTATTCATGATCGGTTTTAGCCTTAGCACTTAGTGCCGGAACGGTAGGAATGAACCGGTCTGGTACTAAGTGTGGCGGTAATACCCCCAAGTTTATGGTTTTAATTCTTTTGCTTCCGCTAAACCTTTTGATTTAAACGAAATTTTTCAGGAGTGAAATTTGGGGGTGTTACACATACACTTTGTCAAATTTTAGAATATTACTTAGGCATATGAAAAGATTGCATGATAACACATGTTAATTTACAAATCATGATATTCATGTAGAAAAGAACTAAAACATTCTCCCATTTCCCAGAAACATATAATAATTTGATATCATCATCCTATCATGTTTTAATCCTAGAAAACTAGCCTATCATTTTCATATAAAAATTCTACCGTATACGGATTAGTTGGGTTTACCTTGAGCTAAGAAATATTAACACCACGAGCTTCCTCCAAAAATTCTCTTAGTGGGGTTGAGATTACCTAGAAGTGAATAGACCATCCAAACTACAAGCATTAATATTTATACAAATTAAAATAATCAAAATACAACCTACATAAGCTAATCTTGAAAAACGATTAGAGAAATAAAAGAGGTGGTCGTTGCGTGAATTTAAGCTCCAAACCCACCAAAGATAGAGTACTTACTTTGGGAAGAAAAATGGCTTCTTGGGGGAGGTGGAACACAAGGCAAAATGCTGGATTATTTTTGGGACCAAATTCGGTGAAGGGAAAGGGAAGTTTGGGGCTGCAACTTTTTTTTTGTTGCTAGAATTTATGGAAGGGAAAGAGGGGGCTGCAAGGAGAGAATTAGAGGGATTAAAGGGAGAGGAAATGAGGGTGATTTATACATATGGGGAATCAATAAAAAGGAGGGGAAGTTGGGGGGGGGAGGGTGCTGCGTGGGTTAGAGTTGAGGGCTGCAACTTTCTTTTTTTGTTGCTAGAATTTATGGAAGGGAAAGAGAGTGATACAAGAGGAAAATTTAGAGGGATTAAAGGGAGAGGGAAGGAGGTGTTTTCTGCAGGTTAGGAATTAATAAAAAGGAGGGGAAAGAAGCTGGTGTGTGGGTAAGCAGCTAAGGGTTGCAAGTGGGTTGTTTCGAAGGGAATGAGGGTGTCGACAAGCTACATGTGAAAGGAGGTCTGCAAGGGTAGGTTGAGGCATTTGGAAGGGAAGAAAATGGAGGGGTAGATGGATAGAAAGGTGGGGTAGGTGTGCAGGTTGAGAGGAGGGAAAGATAGGGGCTGCAAGTTGAGGGAAAGCTAGGGTTACGTGACTTATGGCTACTAGTTGCTGGATGATGTGATGGAGGATGGCTGGGGTTATGGGCTGCGGTTTTGCAGGTGGAGAGGCATGGGAAAGGAGGGAAAACAGGTGGGTAGATGATGGGAAGATAGAGTAGGGGTGCTGGTTGGGGAAAGGAAAGATGAGGCTACAAGTTGGAGGGGGAAAGGCTGAGTGTCGACGGGTATGGAGCTGCAGGTTGGCGTGTGACGTGAGGGAGGATGGGCTGGTTTGATGGCTGCAAAATGCAGGGATGGGGGGTGGCGTGGGAGGGTGAGGTTGCAGAGAGGAGAAGGGATGCATTTGGGGAAGAGGGAAAGCTGCAAAAAGGAGGGTGGTTGCCGGACAAGAAGAGACACATGCATAGAGAGGAGGGGGAAGGGTGACAGGCTGCATGGGCTGTTATGCTTCGACAGGTTGGGGGAGTATTTTTTCTGGGTTTAAGTGGGGAAAAGATGGGGGGTTTGGTTAGGAATTTATTAGCAAAAGTCTCCCCAAAGTATTAAGCTTGCAAGTGTGGTTATTAGGAAAATAATTCCCACCTAAGCAAGGTTTAATTTTCTCAAAAAGAAATCATGATTCTAGTATTATTATGATCAATATTATTATCATTATTTTATCACTTCCCCCATTTTAATTTATTTTATTTTTTTTAATTATTTCTAAAATTATTATCATTCTTACAATCCTTGCTATGGGTATTATTATTAAAAGTATTATTTATAAAAAGATTATTGGTATAACCATCCCTTCTATTTTAATTACGCTCTTCTTATTATTGGTATTATTATCTACTATTTCTTACATTTAAACCTGATTATTATCATAACTTAACCTTTATGGGCTTATTCAAAACAACAAGGCAATCATTAAAAAAAATCGTATGGCTTAATTCGCCTACTAATCAAACTTTAAGTCTTACATGTCTAATTTAAAGATTAATTAATACGGGGTATTACAGTTAGTGCGGCCATTGGAAGTTTCCGACAAGAAGTAGGACACCATATCTATAGACTTCATGGTTGGCCTTTTGAGGGCCCATAGTGGATTAAATTCTATCTAGGTTGGTGTAGGTCGTTTGACTAAGTTAGACGTATTCATACCAATGAAGGCAACATAGAATATGGAGTAGCTAGCCAATGCCTATAGAAAGTATGTGGTGAGACCTTATGGAGTCCCTAAGGATATCATGTCGGATCAAGACTCCGGGTTCTTGTCACATTTTTGGTAGGAATTGCAAGTCACTTTTGGTACTCAACTATAATCTATCCTTTTAGGGAAAAATAATAGTTCTTGTAGAAATCAACACAAAGACATATAGTGTCAAAAATTATGAGCCCAAGGTTAATTCCCAAGCTTTGATCATGGATAAAGATATGTTGGAGGAATGTAGGGACCAAACCTAGTTTAGGATGTAAGCTCAATAATAAAGAATAGCTAGCTATTTTAACTATCGCATCAAGAATAAATAATTTTGGGATTATGATATTATACTTCGTAAGGTAGAATTTAAGACTCAAGAGACTGATAGTAAGTTGACACCAATATAGAAGGTCTTTATAGAATCAAGGCTCACAAGTTCCCTAGAACATACAAGATCGCTAACCTAAAATGAAATAAGATATGTAGGGTTTGGAGTGTAAAGCATCTTAGAATCATCCACCTTTAGTTTAAGTTCTAATGATCTAAGAGGAAAATTAATATGTCATGTTAATATACTTCTATAAAGCACCCATATTTTACAGCTTAAAATTTTCATTTAAAGAAAACATGAAAGCATTTTGAAAACAAAACTAAGAATGTCACTGCCACATTGAACCTATAAGATATGTGATTATGACCTAATACATGCTCAATGTAAGTAAAAATGAAAATAATTATCCCTATTGGACATTACCTCAGTATCATGAAGCTCAAAATTATGATGTTTGTTGTGTAATAGCATAGATTGAAGGGATCCAAACCAAAAACCAAAATTAACAAAAGGTATGAAAAATTGAGGATTGAATAATAAAATAGAATAATTGATGGAAAAATATATATATTTACTTATGCTCTTGTGTAATTACTGGATGATTAAATAAATAAATGAATTAATTACACAAATCCATAAGTCTCTTTGAATGGAGAACTCTTTGGAGAAGAAGAAGAAGAAGTTGGTATGCTTGACTTGACGACTAGGATTTCATCATGTTTTCTTTTATAGAAGATAAAACCCTATGGAGAAAAACAATATATTTTGGAAATAAAGAAAAAATGATCTATATTTGTAAAATACGGGACCCCTATGCTTATGAAACACTGGACCTCCATATTTATTTCCTTACTCTTGACTTTTTCCCAAAAAACACATCAGAGTTTTTATTGAGAACCATGATCGTATTAATAATTCATATTCTACACTTAAACTTCTCCAACACTTACATGAACCAACACAATGTTATGTTGTGCTTCAAATACTCAATCAAAACTCATAGTGTTCCATCCTACCACAACCATAACACTGAATCATCTTGAAATACCCCAAAATCCTAATTTTAATAATTATAACTAATTAAGGATTTATTTTATAAATTTATTAAATAAATTATTTTTATTAAAGTAAAAGGAATCAATTAGGAATATTTAAGAAGAAAATAATAAATATTTTTATTAGAAAATTTTGGTATTTTAACTTATTAAGGATTTTATTTTATAAACTAATTAATAAATTATTTTGCTAATTAAAATGGAATTTATGAAAATCTTTTAAAAATCCTAAATTAGCCTATAAAGGGATTTAAATATTCCAAATATCTCAATTAATTTAATTAACCAAACCCATTATTTTTCCTTCTTTTATTTTCCTTTTTCTTTCTTCCTTTTTCTTTCTTTGTCGTTCTTCTTCATTTCTTTTTCTTACCTTCTCCCCCGACTTGGGCCAACCCGTAGCCTAGTCCTCCCTCCCTCCTTCCTTTCCTTCGGTGAGGCCCAACCCGTGTGACTGTCACCCTCCTTCATTTCTCTTCTCCTTCTCGCGGCCCAGCCCTTCTCCCATTTTCTCTTCTTTTTAGCGACCCAACTTTCTTTTTTCTTTTCTTCCTCCTCCGGTGCAGCCAAACAATGCGTTTTTTTTCCGTCGGCCGGTCCGGTCTTCCTTTCCTTCTTTTCTTTTCTCCTGCCGACCGGTCCAAGCGGTCTTTTTTCCTTCTTTTTTCTTTCTCTTCCTCCGGTCGACGTTGACCTACAACCCCCCATGATCGCCTCTAGTTTTTCACCGCCGACCACATCCTTTGACCGACCGTTGATCCTCTTTCTTTTCCCCTGACTCTCAGACTACCTTGACCTGCCCCATCTCCCTTTTTTTCACACACGACTCCCTTCTTCCCGTGTGACACCCTGCCATGTTTTTCCTAGATTTTGCTGGCAAACTCGCCTCCGGTGAGCCCAAACCAACCTTCCCTATTCCCATGCCAACCCATAGGACCCTAACCTCTCATCCAAGATCTATAAATACCCCATATTCAGTCTGAAATCAAGTTTTCCCCCGAAACCCAACTTTTGCCGACCTTGTCACCACCGCCCTTTCAGATGCCAACCCCGCCACCGTCGACCGACTTCACCGCCCTCTCTGCCTACCAAACTCATCCTTGCATCACCCTCTAACTAATTATGCCTCCCATATCACTTGATTCTTCCTGCACAAGCCACCCCGATTGTGCAAAGTTTGCTTCCCAATCAAGCCTCTCTTTCACCACCCTTTGAACCACCATTATCCACCTCTCCTACTGTGGCCACTGCCCCTACACCTCCCAAACTATACTGTAGACCCTCCTCTACCTTCCCCTACCTTTCTTTTCCTCTTCCTCCCTCTCCTCCTCTCTTTTTCTTCTTCTTCCCCATTCGGCTACCACCAGCACCGCCATGTGCCGCCACCTTCATTCTGTTCCTCTCCTTTTGGGCAACCCTAAACACCCCAACCCCCACCATCATTCTCCCTATCTTGTTCCGAACATTCAAAATTTCTCCTTTTCTTCTCTTTTTCCAACCATCGTCGCCATCGCCGGTGCTGCCTGTCACCACGAGCCTAAGGTTGAACCCCAGACCCTCTCAACCCCTTTACCCTATTTTTACAAGCCTTAATCTATTTTATTTCATTTATTAGAAATATATTATTATTATTATTATTATTATTATTTCTATTATTATTATTATTACTATTATTAATGATTTTATTATTATTTCTGTTGAGGGTCGAAGCCCTATTATCATTTTTATTTTGATTTTATTATTATTATTATTATTATTTTGAAATTATTATTATTATTTCATTATTATTACAATTATTTTACTATTAGTGTTACTGCTGCCACTACTACTACTACTACTACTACTACTACTACTACTACTACTACTACTACTACTACTACTACTACTACTACTATTATTATTATTATTATTATTATTATTATTATTATTATTATTATTATTATTAATATTTCATCATCATTATTATTACTAAATTTTTTATTTATTTTACTAATGTTATTGTTAGTATCATTTTGGTAAAGGGGTCAAAGCCCTTATTTCACTATGTTTTTGATTAATGCCCTTTTTATTATTATTGTTACTATTTTTATTTTTCTTATTAATATTAACATTGATATTATTTTTAGAATTTTTGCTATTATTATTTTAGTATTTATCAAAAGCCCAGTCTTAGAATAAGTTAGTAAATAATAGTATTTTTGGTAGGAGGGAATCTAATTTTAGTTTTTCCCTCATATAGGTGAGACTAGTCAAAGCCCTAAGGAGGCGTAGGAGCGTGCTCCAAGATTGGTGTCGTTTTAGGTAAGGATGTTACTAAGGCCTATTGTGTGTTGATGTACATTATATGCTTTTTATGTTATGCATCCTATGTTTATCATTATATTGTGGTATGGCATGGAGTTGAAGTATGAATCTGTGTTATTATATGGCATGTGTATTATGTGTATGTGATGAAATATTGTGAAATGTGATGCTATGTGTTGTGACCCTTTAAGAAATGCATGTGAGGATGTTGATGTGGTTTGTGTGGGAGAAAGGATGAAAAAGGAGAATGGGGGAAATAAGTTAACCAAGGGATGTGAGTTGACCTAAGTATTTTAATGATCCATGAGTGGAGAAATAAAATGGGGATTTGAAATAAAATAAAGGAGTGGGATAATTTATGGTTTTGTATGGGATAATCTAATCTATAGTTTTATATGGGAGAATCTAATCTATGGTTTTATATGGGAGAATCTAATTTATGGTTTTGTATGGGAGAATCTAATTTATGGTTTTATATGGGAGTATATAATTTGTAGTTTTATATGGGAGAATTTAATCTATGGTGTAACATGGGATGATCTAATCTATGGTGTAATATAGGAGAATCTAATCTATGGTTTGTATGGATTGAATTTAGGGTTTTGTGTGGAGAAACCTTGAGTTTTGTGAGATTTAGGGTTTTATATGAAGGAATCTTGGGTTTTGCATGAAATAATTTAGGGTTTTGTATGGATGAACTTAGGATATTGCATGACAGATTTTATGGTGTTGCATGGTAGAATCTAAACTAGGGTTTGGTATGGATGAATCTTGGGTTATGCATGGAGGAATCTAGGGTTTTATGTGGAGGAATCTAGGATTTTGTATGGATGAATCTAGGGTTTGCATGGGTGATTCTAAGGTTTTTACGTGGGAGTTTTAGGGTTTGCATGAAAAAGTTTGAAGGTTTGCATGGGGAGATTAGCATCTGCATGGGAGCGAGATTTACATATGGAACATTGATTTGGGATGTGAGGAAGGTAATGTAAGTGTTGTTTTGGTGTTTGAACACTTTGAATGAAAAATAGTATGTGGAGCAATATAAGAGTACGTAGGAGACCGAGCTAGGATTTGTGTGGACAATTAGGGTTTGGTGTGGCGGCTTAGGGTTTTTGTGGTATCATATGTATTTGGTGATTAAAGTGTAATTATGAGGGTGGAATTTATGAGTTGTAAAAAATGTGAGTGTTAAAATGATTTGGGTTGTATGAGGTGGAGTGGGATGGAAAACATAGGTTTAAATTAGGGTTTCGGGATAAAACCCTAGAGTGAGATGTGGAGTTGACTTGGAAGTGTAAGGTAGTGGGCCTCGACCTATATACTTAAGAGTTGGACTTGTAATGTGAGATAAGATATGGAGGGAAGGATGCTCAGGCAATTTGGAAGGTACATGAGTCTAGTGATATGGAATGAGTCCGTTGAAGGATAGGTGAGTGATTCATGCATGTCTAGGGTGAAAGTTTCTGAATAAGACACCGTAATACATTAATCATTTAAAGTGGAAGATTGTTGAGCCGGACCTAGACCGGTTGACCGGCGAATAATAGTGGTTAGGGCATGATGTCCTATATGTAACCGGTTCACCGGTAATAATAGTGGTCAGGCTTTGTACCTGTGCATTTTTGGTCCCCCGGCTTTAATAGTGAGGGATTCCGTGCTCAACAAAACCGAACATATTTGTGACATGGAAAAGACACTAAGTACTTATAGTGGAACATTGTGCGAGAACGGGCCAGACCGATCTACTAGCGAATAATAATGGTCAGGAGCTTTATGTCCTATGTGTTTCCGGTCTACTGGCTATAATAGTGGGGTTCCTGTACTTGTATGGATTTGATAAAAAGTATGGTGTGAAATGAGTTATAATAAGAGATTAATTAAATAATTAATCCGGACTATAAATGTGCCTTTATGTATCTACCCGAATGATTGTATGTTATTATATTATCATGATGGATTATGCTCTTTTATTTCTTTTGCATTATTCATGTGATATTATGTGTTGGCCTTAGTGCACGATTACCTTGCTCAGTACGTAGCCTACTAATCACCCTTTTCATGGGTGCTGCTCATTCCCATGAGTAGTAGGCCATTCTAACTATGTGTAGGCGGGTGAGACATCGGTTGGAGTTGAGTGTTAAGTATGTTTTGGCTCCAAGTTTGATAGTAGTGTGGCCGGATTCACTCTTCTTGCTATTTTATCTCTTTTAGTTATTTATTTTGTATCGAATTTACCCTTTTTGATTTATTACTTGTATTGAGTATTTTAAATGAACATTTTATTGATTGTAAGATTATTTCTCTTTTGGATATTGATTACAATTCATTGCGCATACTCTGATATTTGGTATTATGATCATTCTAGTTCTTTCATGAACTCTTGATTTAAGTTTAATATTAATCTTTTCTTAGTCTTAGCACTTGGTACTGAAACGGTCAGAGAGAACCGGTTTAATACTAAGTGTGGTGGTAATATCCCCAGAATTCACAGGCTTTAAATTTTAAATTCTTCTGCTTTTGAAAAAAAAAAGATTTAGTTAATTTTGGGATGTTACATATCTTTCCAACATAATTTAATCCTAGATGGCCTCTATAAAAAATATAGCACATGAAACATCTCACTGGTGGTTGACCTGACTGCTCTTCATAATGAGGTGTAGACCTTGATTGATGACTACCTATCAGCTAGAACCACTTCTCTCTGTCCTAGCATTACCTCCCCCAAATCTCCATTTTTCCCCTAACTAGGCACAACGAGCCTAAACAATTAAAGATGCCTCCAAGACATAGTCATACATCACCCATAAGTATGGTTCATGTGTCCCCACCAACAACTCCTAAAGCCATAGACTGAGTCCTAACTAGAATGATGGTGTAACACCCTACTCTCAAAAACCTAATTTTTATAAATATAAATGTTGAATTATTCATTTTACCATTTAATTTTATTTTAATTGGGTTATTTTATTTAAATCATGTTTCTAGTTTTAATAAGTGTTTCACATGATATCAAATAAAAGCTGACATCAGTTAAGTCTTGTTTTTCTCTGAAAATCTATTTATAGATTCTGTAGGTTTATTTCTATTAAATTTTATTCTAATTGAAATATCTTCCAACTGTTATTTTAGATATTATGGTATTTAAAAAAACGATTGATCGACAAGCCCCACCTACATTATTTCTCTTCTCTCTTTATTTTCTTGCACCCAAGACTTGAATCCCTGACCCTTGATCCCTTACCTTCTAGATGTCCTTTAACCCAAACCATACTACCACACCAGCCATCGTCCCTTGAACACACCACCTATCCTTGTCTCTGTCTTCAACGCTAGTAGCAACCAGGTAGAGCAACGATAGTGTGACAGCAGCAGCCAGATAGAGATAGTAGTGGAGTGCCACCGCTTGACCTCCTCTAGTGTTACCCGACCACTGGCAAAAATTCCTCACCCTCAGGCAAAGTTTCCCCAATCCTCAATCAATCCTGACTTGTTGTGATTCATGTGGTATAATTTACCCCAAACTCTAACTTATAGGTTGATTTAAATTCTATGAATTAGCTTATGAGAAGTTAAATTGATTACTGAATTGAGTAGGTGTATGTTGTATGATTAATTCATATCGGTTAATTGTAATATCCCGAAATCTTATAAAATTTTAATCATGATTTATCAACATTTTAACTTAATCTAATTCCTAATATTTGGGTTTTTATTTTATTTTAGCTTAACCCTAACCTTGGAAAAATTTATAAATAAAATTTTAGATTAATTTATCCAAATATTTAAACCTAAACTTAAACCCAAATTCTACACTCAAAATTTTTCGTTTTCTTTCCCCCCTTTTCCCTTTCCCCCTTTTTCTTTTTTTTTCCTTACTTTTTTTCCCTTTCTCTCTTCCCCTCTCAGGATACCTCTACCAATCCAACTTAACACAATTTTTTTTCTTCCCTTCGTTTTCCTCGGGCGATGTCCAACCCAACCCCTATTCCCTTTCCCTTTTATTTTTTATTTTCTTTCTCTCTCACCTATGTCTTCTTCCTCATCTCCTTTTACCCTTTCCTCTTCTATTCCAAATAGGGACTTACTAGCCCTTTACACATGTCCTCCCTTACCATTCTCAATCATATAGACGCACCCTACACCCTACCACCACCTACGTTATAGAGCCAACCTACAACCACCTACCCAAACACTAGCCCTAGTCCACCACCTCGTCTACTCCCCACTAGCTCTGTACCATTCCCCTACTATCAACCATCCTTAACCACCAACCACCATCCCCTAAGCTACCATCACCACCATCCACACCACCTTTATTGTTAGCCACCATCACCACCACCAATCCCTACCATTTACTTTCGCTAGTCCCAAAATCTCCATCACCTTAACCCTTGCTGCTAACCATGATGCTACCCCTAATCTACCACCATCACTACTACCATCGCCACTGTCGTGCACCACCCTTCCCAAGTTTTCCACTTTTGGTTACATCTGTTTTCTTCCCTCACCTTTGTCTTAGTTTTATTTTAGGTTAAGATCATTAAGTCTAGACGTTGTATACTATTATTTCAAGGTGATACTCTAGAGGTAGTGGAGGAGGAATCATATGTAACACCCCAAAATTCACTACTTTTTTTTAAAGTGGAAGTAATTAAAATACTTAATTTAAAATCCGTGAATTTTGGGGATGTTACCGCCACACTAATACCAAATTGATTCTCTTTGACCTTTCCAGTACTAAGTGCTAAGGCTAAAAAGAGATTAATATTAAACTCAAACAAAGAGTTCATAAAATGAATTAAAAGATCATAACAAAGAAATCAGGGTACGCATAAAAGTTTATAATCAATAATAAGATAGGAATCAAAGTGTGAAATCCAAATTCCTCGAAGGAAATATTCTTACAATCAATAAAATGTTTATTTTAAAACTCAATAAAAGGTAATAAATCATAAAAGGACAAATACGATATAAAAGAAATGACATAATGAAATAAAATCACATGAAGAGAAAATACGGCCACGACACTCTCAAACTTTGAGCTAAAATATGCTCAACGCTCAACCCCAACTGATGTCTCGCCCACCTGCACAAAGTTAGAAGCGCATACTACTCATGTGAATGAGCAACACCCATGAAAAGGGTGATCAGTACTTACGTACTGAGTAAGGTAACCGAGCACTAAGGCCCACACATAAGCACATAAATCATACAGAAGAATAAAAGAACATAATCATAAATGCATATGATCAACCAGGTAAAAATACAAAGGCCCATATATAATCTGGATTAATTACTTAATTAATCACTGATTAGAAGTTGATTCACACCATGCTTTTTATCAAATTCATGTAAGTATAGGAACACCCCACTATTATTGCCGGTGGACCGGTCACTTGCGGGGCAACATTCCACACCACTATTTTTTGCCGGTGGATCAGTCACTTACGGGACAATAGTCCACATCACTATTCCTGACCGGTGGATCGGTCTGGTTCCTACTCACATGGTGTTCCACAGTAAGTAATTAGTTTCTTTTAAGTGTCTTGGCAAACTCTGGTTTGTATTTATTGAGCTCGAGTCACCCCACTATTATTGTCGGAGGGCCGGTCACCTGCGGGACAATGTCCACACCACTATTATTCGCCGGTGAATCAGTTGCACATAGGGTAAAACCCTAACCACTATTCCTGACCGGTGGATCAGTCTAGACTAGTGTAACACCCCCAAAATTCACTACTGAAAAATTTCGTTAATTAAAAGGAAACTAGCGGAAGAAAATTAATAAACCGTGAATTTTGGGAGTATTACCGCCACACTTAGTACCAGACCAGTTCACTCATACCGTTCCAGTACTAAGTGCTAAGGCTAAAGGAAAATGAAATACAATTCGCAAGAATTTCAACATACTTAAATCAGAGTAGCGTATCAAACGTTTACATGGTTATAGTATCCACATATACATTTAAAACCAGAGATTTCAGAGAGGGAGAGAAAAACCCTAGTAGTTCCGGATGAGACCTTACTCTCTTTCCCGTTGCCCACTTGAGTAGCACCTAAAAAGACCTGCAAGGGACACTGCCCATTGAATAGGCAGGGGCCCCACGAATGGAACCCTTCAGTACTACGGTACTGAGTAACCCTTTAAAGTCCCACTTAAAAGCAGGCCCGCAATGTAACACATGAAACAAGCTACATACATATATAATGTTCACATAATTAACATTCACATAGCATATCATTATATCGTTACGAACAATCGGTACTTACGGTCTTAAGCCGTATCATAACGCAAACTCAAAACAATTAGGCCTTAAGCCCTTGTTCCACTATAAGTGATTTGTACTTTCCCATAATTTTATTCACATACAATACTGGTTTTATTGAGCTCGGGACCCCCACTATTATTGCTGATGGACCGGAATATACATAAACTCATCATCTAGGGCACAACGCTCCTGGCCACTATTATAACCGGTGGATCGGGATATATAAAGAATCATCATCCAGGGCACAACGCTCCTGGCCACTATTATAACCGGTGGACCGGTACTCAATATCTTAATCACCTGGGCTCGGCTCATTAATATTCCACTTTCAATAATAGTATCTTTCCTTTTCTTTAATCAACACATCAATCATATTTATTTGCCTCAAACGGGAGATCGATAACCCGGGACACAAAGGTACACCGGTCGTACCGGTGCATATCCGCTACTCAGTACCCTTTCAACCACGAACCCAAGGACACAAATGTACCCTGGTCGTACTGGTGCATAAAGCTAACTCAGTACCCTACCGACAAGGACACCTAATCCATAAGTATGCATACCCCCTAACTAGGTCCGTAGAGCTAGAAAGAGTAAGATATAGGGCCTGGCTGGGGCACAAAGGCACACCAGCAAATACCAGAATAATCGTGGACTAAACCACGTCCTTAGGGTAGCGACCCCTAAGGAGTCACCATTCCCGATCTTGAGGTCTTTCACTTTAAATATTAGTGTCTTAATTAAAGGTGATCACAAAGGCACGACAATCAGATACTTATTTACTTTCAACCGTTCTGATATCGTTAGTCGTTTCTTATTCAGGTGGTTATCCAAGCTATCATAGAGAAACCATTAAGGCCATATCAATTATCAAATACTCTTACTTGGCTAATCAGCCTTATTTAAATCACATTATAACATTCCACAATCACAACAACAAGTTAGGTACAAATTACTTATTTACCCCTTACTCATGTAATTGCTAAGGCATCCCTTCCTTACTTAATAAATTACCATATTACCCTTAAGGGTGCGTAACTACCAAATTACCCCTTTCTCGATTTACATTACTAAGTTACCTCCTACGCTCTTTAGATCGCCATTCACCCTTCATAATTATTAACCTTAACATCTTTCCCTTTTTGGTTGGTTAAATTACAAATTGCCCTTCTCCTTTGTTATAATTAATAAATTGCCCCTGAGTTGGATAAACTACCAAATCACCCTCCTTCATTATCATGATTACTATTCTGCCCCTTTAGTTGGTTAAATAATTATCACTTTACCCTTTAATCGGCTAAATTACCAAATTGCCCCTTTAGTTGGATAAATTACCAAATTGCCCTTCTCCTTTATCATAATTACCATTTTATCCCTCTCAATTATTTTAATTGCCATTTTCCCCTTTTTAATTATCATAAATCCCAAATCACCCTTCTTCATAATTACCAATATTAATTTACCCTTCTCCATAATCATAATTATTAATTTACCCTTCTCCATATTTATAATTACTATATTACCATTCTCCTTTATTAAAATTACCATAATGTCCTTTAATTGGTTAATTTACCAAATTACCCTTCTCTAGTATCATACTTATCCAATTGCCCTTCTATAATCATAATTTAATCACTAAATTATCTTTTGTCGTTATCATAATTACCAAGTTACCCCCTTACTCCCAAGTTTACCATAATATCCTTTTATTTATGAAAATTACCACAATACCCTTTTATTTATAAAATTACCATAACACTCCTTTTACTTTACAAATTACTATTTTACCCTTTTACATCCAAAGTTACCATTTTTATTTTTCCTTACAAAATTACCACTTTTCCCTTCTTTTCCAAAATTACCATTTTGCCCTTCCTTTCTAAGATTTCCATTTTTCCCTTCCTTCCAAAATTACCATTTTACCCCTACTTCCAAAATTACCATTTTACCCTCCTTTCTCACAACTTACAATTTTATTCTTTTACTTATGAATTATCATTAACCCCTTTCTTTTTAAATTACCAAAATACCCTTTTACTTATAAAATTACCGAAATACCCTTTTCACTTATAAAATTTCCACTTAACCCTTTGTTGCACCATTCTTACAAATTTACCACCACTACATAAAATACCACTATTTGCACTCCATTCTTATCATTTAACTCCCCAAACTTGTCATCGTTCAACATGGTACTCAACCTACATATATTAGATCACATACTTCATATCACTAAAATATCCTTAGACATTAATATTACACATACATTAGCAACATAATACAACATAGGCAAACATTTAGTATTTCCATCAATAATCAACTCCTTCCTTAATTATCATACCTACACATGGCACAAAGCTATCATGCATTTCCCTTTTTCTTTCAATAAATATAACAACCATTTATATATCATGCTTGGCTCACAAAACATACATAAAATCATAATAAAATTCCTAATGTGTTAGCATACGTTTCCATGCATTTAAGGGAGGTTTAACGATTACCTTAATCCCACAAAATATCAAATCTTACCAAGCACAATTAGCAACTCAACACCTAAAAATAATATCCATCATAATTATGTTAGAAATAAGAATCTAAGAATAAGACTTTATAAATTTTAATTAATAAAATACTTAACATAAAATACCATTATACCTTAAAAATTAGCCAAGTAATTTTCAAACTAAAGTGGAGCTCACGCTGCTAGTTTCATGCAAACATGAGGGGTGGAAGGGTTCGAAGGAAGCAAAATCTATTATTTTCGGGTTAGGGTATTTAGGCTAGAAAAGAAGGTGGTTGGGGGAGGCTTCAAGGCGAGGGAAGGATGCAGAGGTGGAGAGGGGGTGTAAGAGGTGGTCGGGGACGTGTTGATGGTGGCTAATGGTGGCGGAGGCGGCGGCAGCAAGGCTGCGAAGGTGGCGGTCGAAGTGGGGTGTCGAGGTGCAGGCTGGCGAGGAAGGAAAAGAAAGGGGAAAACGAAAGGGTGAAGGGGCTAGTTTCGGGAAAGTAAAGTATGGGGGTGGTAGAGGAGGTTGCAGGGAGGATATTGGTGGTCTGGGAGGCGGCAGAGACGGCCGGACGGCAGAGAACGGCGGCGTTACAGGCGGCTGTCGAGAAGGGTGAAAACAGGGAGAAAAATAGGAGAAGGGAGAAAGAGGGCTGCGGGATGGGTATTGGGGCGGTGCAAGGTGGTAGTCGAAGGGTGCAGGAGGTGGTTTAGGGGATGAGTGCAGCGGTTGGAGCGGCGGAGGGCGGCGGCAGACGAAATCAAGGGGAGAAGATGGAGGGGAGAAAATGGAGGGAAGAGGGTCGGGGAAGAAGGGTTTCGAAATAATGGGGCAGGGAAAGGTGGAGAAAAGAAGAGGGAGAAGAGAGAGAGGGAGAGGGAGAGACAGGGTGGCAAGGTGGCGGTTGCAGGCAGTCAGGCAGCAGCAAACAGGTCAGTAGCTGCTACCGCCTGGGGAGAAGAAGAAGGAGGAAGGGAGGCTGCGGGCCGCCGGTCGGGGAAATGAGGGGAAAAAGCTGGCCGGTCGGGGAAAGAAGGGAAAGAAAAGTGGGGGGGGGGGGCGGACCGACTGGGTCAGGCACGCGGGAGAGGGACTGAGGGAGGAAGAGAGGGTGAGGTGGGCTGAGTGTGTTGGGCGGTGCGCGAGGGAGAGAAGGGAGGGAAGCGGGCCGGTGCGGGCGACCCAACAAGCAAGGAGGGCTGGCCTGGCGAGGCAGCCCAAGGGAAAAGGGAAAAAAAGAAAAAGGAAAAGAAGAAAGAGGAAAAGGGAAAAAGGGGGATGAAAAAAATAGGAAAAGTAATTTAATTAAATTTATAAAATCATAAAATATAATATTCTTGGTAAATTATTTAATTTAATAATTTAATTTATTATAATCTAATATTTTAGTTTAAAAAGGATAAAGTTGGTAAAATATTAGTTTGGAAAATTATTTAAATAAAACAATATGATAAATAGAAAAATATTTATTTTTAATTTATTAAATACTCTTATCCAAATTTACATACTCCAAAATCCATAAAATAATTAAAATAAATAATTTTACAAGCTAATTTTATTTCAAACAAAGTTATTTATTAAAATATAGGTTTTGAAATTTTTGGGGGATTACAACTAGGCTCAATAATCTTCCACTTTAAAAGATTAGTGTCTTAAATATATTATTCAAAAGATTTCACCATGGACATGCATGATTCATTACCTTTACACTTCACACACCACAAATTATGCATGAATCATTACCTTTACACTTCATACATCACAAATTATAGATTACATCCTCATAATTACAATTTAATCACCAAATACACATGATAGCACAAAAGCCCTAAGCAGCCACAACAAACCCTAATTGTCCACACAAACCCTAGTTTGGTCTCCTATAGACCCTTATATAATCTCCACGTATATTTTTCATCTAAAATGTTCAAACACCCAAATAACACTTACATTACCTTCCTTACATCTCAAATCAACCTTTCATACGTAAATTTCACTCCCATGCAAACTTTACACATCCTATGCAACCTCTCAAACTTTTCATACAAATTCTAAATCTCATGCAATCATTAACTCCCATGAAAAACCTTAACTCTACCATGCAAACCCTAATATCACCATACAACCATTAATACCGCCATGCGAACCCTAATACCACTATACAACCATTAATACCACCATATAACCATTAATACCACCATGTAAACCCTAATACCACTATGTAGACCCTAATACCACTATGCAACCATTAATACTACCATGCAACCATTAATACCACTATATAAACCCTAATACCTCCATACAAACCCTAATACCACCATACAACCATTAATACTACCATACAACCATTAATACCACCATGTAAACCCTAATACCATCATACAACCATTAATACCACCATGCAAACCCTAAATTTCGTCCACACAAAACCAAATATTCATCCATACGAAACCCTAGAATAGATCCCCTCATATAAAACCATCAATTAGATTCTTCCATACAAAACCATAAATTAGATTTTTCCATATAAAACCAAAAATTATATTCTTCCACACAAAACCATAAATTAGATTATCCCAAATAGAACCATAAATTATATTCTCCCACACAAAGCCATAAATTAGATTCTCCCATATAAAACCATAAATTATATTCTTCCTCACGAAACCATAAAATTTCCATTTTATTCTTCCCCTCATGAATCATTAAAATAATTAGGTCAACTCACATCCCTTGGTCAACCTCTTTCCCCGTCCTCCTTTTTTATCCTTTCTCCCACACAAAACACATCAACACTCTCACATGCATGTCTTATAGGGTCACAACACACATCATTATATATAAATAATACCCATGCCATATAACAATACAAGAATATGCTTGAACTCCACGTCATACCATATACGAAATAATTACAATAATAAACATAGGATACATAGCATGCGAATCAAATAATGCATATAAGCACACAAAAGGCTTTAGCACCCCTTACCTAAAATGACACCGATCTTGGAGTACGCTCTTACGCCTCCTTAGGGCTTTGACTGGTTTCACCTATTATGAGGGAAAAGCTAAAATTAGACTCCCTCCTATTAAAAATACTATTAATCACTAACTTATTATAAGACTAGATTTTTAAATAAATAATGATAATAATAATAATAATAATAATAATAATAATAATAATAATAATAATAATAATAATAATAATAATAATAATAATGATATATTAATAAAATAACATTAACTGATTACTAGCTTTGCTAAAGATATAAAAATAATAGAAATATTATAAAAGCTGATAATATAAGGTTGAAAACTTTACCCTAATAATAATAATAATGATACTAAAATAATAATAGCAAAGATATTAAAAATAATATCAATGATAATATAAATATGAATAATAAAAACAGTTACAATAATAATAACCAAGACATTATTCAAAACAAAGTGAAATAAGGGCTTCGACCCCTTTACTAAAATAATAATAATAATAATAATAATAATAATAATAATAATAATAATAATAATAATAATAATAATAATAATAATAATAATAATAATAATAATAATACTACTAAAGTAAATAACCAAATTTAGTAATAATAATAATGATACAAGCCATAATAATATTACAAAATGATAATAAACATAATGGTAATAATAGTAAAGATAATGATCGAAGATAAAAAGAAGTAGGGTTTCCACCCTACATTAAATAATAATAGCAACAACAACAACACTAATAATAATAATAAAAGCTAATGATAAAAATAATGATAATATTGATAATAATAAGACTTGATATTTATAATACTACTACTATGATTCAAAATAGGCACAATAGGGTTCCAGCTCTATATAAAATAACAATAGTAACACTTGAAAATAATAATAATAATAATAACAATAACAACAACAACAACAACAACAACAATAATAACATTATTAACTTCACTAATGGTAACATAGTTGTATTAATAATAATGGAATAAGAATAATAGAAATTTGAAATAGGAAATAATAATAATAATTATACTTATAACATATTAATATTACTAATAGTAATAATAGAAATAATAAGGTTAATAGTGCTACAATTGAATTAAAAATTACAATAGGGCTTCATCCCTCAATAGAATAATAATAAAAACATTAATGTTAATAACAATAATAATACATATTAAAAATGGAAATAATAATAATAGGATTTATATTAGAATAATTGAAATAAAATAATTTAAGGCTTGTAAAAATAGGGAAAAGGGTTGAGAGGGTCTAGGGTTCAATCTTATGTTAGCGGAGATAGGCGGCACCGGTGGTGGCGACGGTGGGCGGAAAAAGGTAAGAAAAAGGGAAAAGTTGAGGGCTGGGAAAAAGAGAAAGAGAAAAAGGGTGGAAGCAAGGGTGATTATGGTTTCCCAAAAGGAGAGGAACAAAATGATGGCTGCGGTGGCGGTGGCCGAATAGGGAAGAAGAAGAGAAAGAGAGGAAGAGAGGGGGAAAGAGGAAAAGAAAGGTAGGGGAGATAGAGGAGGGTCTGCACCACAATTTGGGAGGTGAAAGGAGCGGTAGAAGAGGTGGCTAAGGGTGGTTCAAAGGGCGGTAGTGGCAGAAAATGGTTTGGTTACAAAGGGAAGTTCACATGGTTGGGGTGGATTGTTTAGAAAAAATAGAAGGGTATGGCCTAGTTAGCTAGAGGGTGGTGCAGGAAAGGCGTAGGTGGCCAGAACAGGCGGCGGTGTTGGCCGGAGGCAGCGAAAGTGGCATCTAAAGGGGCAGTGGAGCGAAGGAAGGTATCTTATGAACATCAACCAAAAAACTCGACTCAACGCTACTATGGGGTGTATTTATATGCTTGAAAAGAAGTTAGGGTCGAAAGGAAAGTGGGGGAGTGGTAGGCAAGAGTGGGCACCGACCGACAAGGACAGTCGGCGCACTCCCCAATCGTGGGCTGCAAGTGGCTAGGGGAGAGGTAGATCGTGCGAGGAATGGGGGAGTGGTTTGGGTAAAAAGAGCCAGCGAGTCAGGGGAAGAGAGAGGAAGGAGAAAGGTCGGTCAAAACGGGTGCAACCAGCGGCGGCGGAGGTTGTAGGTCGAACGTGGCTGGGGAAGACGGAAGAAGAAGAAAGGGCTAGCCCGGCGGTCTAGGGAAGAAAGAAAAGAAAGAAAAAGGAAGGAAATCGGGCAATTCGGCGTGGGGCTAAGGTACTTAAATCGAGCGACACGTTGCGATGGTCAAACAATTAAAACACAACGCTGGGATGGAAAGGAGAAGGGGGACGACTGTGCGGGCTGGGCCGGCCGAAGAAAAGGAGAAGAAAGATTGGGCCGCGAGAAGGCAGGCATAATCGGGGGAAAAGGAGGGGAAAAAGAAAAAGGAAGAAAAGGAAGAAAAAGAAAGAAGAAAAGGAAGAAGAAAAGGAAAAAAAGGAAAAATAAAAAGAGAAAAATAATTAAGTTGGATATTTATATTAATTAAAATATTTGGGATATTTAAATAAAATAATATTTAAATCCCTTTTTAGGTTAAATGAGGATTTTTGAAAGATTTTTCATAAATTCCATTTTAATTTAATTTTCTTCAATTAATTTATTTTTAAAATTAATATTAATTTGAAAATATTTTCTCCTTCTTATTTTAAATAAAATGATTTATTTAATTAATTTTCAAAATAAAATCCTTAATTAGCTAAAATACCTAAATTTTCCTCTAATTAGAATATTTATAAAATTTCTTATTAATTAGCCCTAATTAATTTCCTTTTATTTGAATAAAAATAAGTTATTTAATTAATTTTAATAATATAATCTTATTTAATAATAAATAATAAAATTAGAATTTTAGGTCATTTCAGCATAGGTCTTCCATGATTAGAGACTTAAGGCGCTTTAGTAAGTATATATGTCATAGTTAGGATTTTATGTTCAAATGTGTACTTTTTTTGGTGTTAATGTGCTTAATATTATTGTATGAAAAATGTTATATTGACATTTGTACTATATTATATATGGTATTACATGTTTGAAGAAAATGTAGGAAAGTCATGAAAGTATGAGCTGCACATAATGTTGTTTGAAATGAATTTGGATATGAAATATCTATATATAATTGTCTATGAATTTTTTTAGGATGATAATGTGCATGGGAGGCTAAAAAAATCATTCATATTGGGAATCGTGAGACTTGGATAGAGAAATAGGTATTTTAGTGGCCTTATGGGCATTTTTGTCAATATGGTTAAAAATGTAATATTGGAAATTTTAGGGTGTCAAATGTTTCAAAATAGATAAAGGATACTATATGAAATTCTTGGAGTGAAAATGAATGGTTTAAGTATAATAAATAAAGAAAATGGCTTTAAGTGTGAATAGTAAAACCTAGGGGTAGAATTGTGATCATATGTATGAAAGGTTGGGACTTAGACCTCAATCTTGGGATATGACATCAAAAATAGTATTCAGGGAATGTATATTAGATTTTATGGCCATATGAGTTATAGAGAAAAAGTTATGGCTAAATAGTAAAATTAGGGTTGTGTGGGAGATATGAATAATAACCCTAAAGGTAGACTATTATTGCATGTGTAAAACATGGAAGTTAGACCATTATTTTTTGATATATTGTTAATAATAAAATTTTAAGTATGTGTACAAAATTTGGTGATTAAATGAATATCGAGGAAGGATTTATCCATGGTTTATGAAATTAGGGTTTCTAAGGGATATAGGACATGTCCTTGGGAGTATATAATAGGATGCTAGCCTTGAATGGGTATGTGTATGTGTTCATGTGATGAAATTGAAATAACTAAGCACAACTAATATATTAATCATCTGTAGTGAAAGAACCTATGAGTTCGGCCAGTTGTACCTTTCCATTATACAAGATGGGAATGGTAGCTAAGAGCTTTATACCTTTGGGTTTTATTTATGATATAGTTCCACCAATTGAGAATAGTGGCTAGGAGATATTTGACCTAGTGTTTTATTTATGATATCGTTCTACCTATTGAAAATAGTGGAGGTCCCTAAACTCAAATAAAATGAATCGGTTGAATGATCAAAAGTATTGATAAGATACTAATCACTTAAAGTGAAATAATATGTGGGTCAAGACTAGTTGTACCTGTCCATTCCACCAAACAATAATAGTGGCCAAGAGCTTCATGCCTTGTTGTTTTATTTATGGTACCATTCACCGGTTGAGAATAGTGGTCCGGAGCTATATGCTCTAGGGTTGTATTCATGATACCATTTACCGGAGAAGAATAGTGGGGTATGTTAACTCAACGTGAAAAAAATTAAAATTATTTATCATAATGTTATTAATATAAGATTTGAAATTCAATAAATAAGTTAGTATCAATAATATTATTCTATACCCATATTTTATGTTGTTATGATATTATGAATTTGTGTGACCTTTCTTGACTTTATTGTTACCTTATTTAGTATGCAGCGTACTAATAATCCTTTTCATGGGTGTTACTCATTCCCACAAGCAGATGACTCATTTGACTTTGTGTAGGATAATGAGGACCCGCTAGACGATTATGCTGCTTATAATGCTTTGATTGTAGTGGAGTGATTATATCTCGTGAATGGGATTTGGGAATTAAAGAGTTATATTATCTAGTTCTTATTTTAAATCTAATACCCTTTTGACATTCCTCTCAGGATCATTATTTTGTGTATTTTGATTTTGTATTCAAAATTTCAAAAACTCTTACTTATGTTTATGAAAGTATCCTTGTTATATGTTTATTATGGCTTGAGTTATAAATTAATTTTGCCTTGTAATTGATGTAAGAATGACACGTAAGCCAGACTTATGTCAATTACTACAGTAACACCCATTCATGTTTGGTTTGGCATTTCTATTTAAATAAAAAATTTCAATATAAATTTTAGGGTATTACATTAATTGTGTGTTATATGCTTGACTTTGTTATGTCCTAATTTATCAACTTCATCCAATTAAGCTATTTTGGATAAATTGATAATAAAATATAATTTAAAATGTACTTAATTTCATGTTGGAATTACCCAATTGAGAAAATTGTGTGAAAATTGTCAAATTTTGATTTTTAGGTCAAAACTGTCATGGATTTAAATTAGCTTGTGCAATTACATTATTTTATTAAATTAATTATAAAATTTGAATTAAAATATGCTTAATTTAATTTCTAGCCTGTCAATTTAAATATTTTATCAAGATTTGATTAAATTTGTAATCTAGGCTCAAAAACCCTAATTATGTTAAAGTGAATACTTTCTTTATTGTTTTTAAATTAATTATGTATATAAAATGCTATAAAATAGGTCTTATTACTTTTCTAAACATTCAATTTATATAAATTAATGAAATTTTATTGGATTACATTTTAGGGCCTAAAATCCTAACTTTGAAATGAAATTGTGGAATTTGTCATATTTATGGTTGTTTCTTCTAAAATTGATTTTTATAGAATTATTTTAAATAACCTTAATATTATTCTAATACCTTCAATTTGGATTAATTAGTTTGAATTGTTTGAATTTGTATTTTGCACTTTAAAACCCTAATTTTTGGGAATAATTTCTAAAATTGAGTTGTATTTGACTCTTTTGTTAGTTTTGATTTAAAGCTAATTAAATTGAGTGTAACTTATTACTTGGATCAATTTTCCAAAATTGATTAGTTTGATGTTTTGGATTTTGTAGACCTTAATTGTTTGAGTTGTTTTGATAAAAATTTACTTATTTTCTGTTATTTCGTGTTGCAATTACTTTTTCCTAATTAGTCTTGTTGTTTTCAAAGGTGATCTAGGATGGTGTGGATGGATCTATGAAGTTGGTTAACCCTCATTCTTTCCTTGATATCTTAATCTTAGGATAATAGGCAAACTCACTTAAACATTTAGTTGATAGAAAATTATATGTTATCATGATTCTTTCCTCTTTTTCAAAAGTATAATGATGCATGTTAGTTTTAAAACGCGATCGTAATAATTGAACCACAATAAGTGTTGAGCCTAAATCATGTTTGGTGTAGTGAGTTGTAATGAATATGATGTATGTGGAATTGTTGTAAGTGATTGAATGACCCTTGTGGTATGTTTAAATGGTGGTTGTTATGTATTACCAAGTGTTGATAATGCTATGAGATTATGGAAGTGAAATTTATAGAAATATTCTAGAATTTATTAATAATTTAAGTGTAAGGCTAAGTTTGGGATTTAAGTGAGTAGCCTTAGGATAGCCTCTGAGGTAGGGCTTGCAGTGGATACACTCCCTATTTATATATGTGGCTGTGCTACACTACTAGTGTGTAGCGAGGCCCCTTTCTACTTTATAGGTAATCTATGGGTCCTATAGGGGTATCGATACTTAAGGATAGAGTGTTCCTCAGTGGTTTTGAGTGAATTTAACCATGATTTATTAGGTATATCATACCATGAAATTCCATGTGAGCATGTAACATAAACTTCAAATGTAATTCATGAAGTTCATTATCTTTTTTGACATTCTCTCATAATGGCATATTTTTATTTTAACAACATGTTCTTTTGTGAATTCATGCTTAATAACGATTGTATATTTTCTATGGGTTATGTATTATTCTATGACCATGTTCTCTTATTTAGTAAGCTCTTATATTTTCCATCATTATATATGAGACATGTCATTCATATTTATAAGTTTTATATATATGTGAATTTATGTGGGCATGCTATCACTATTTTTTTAGTGTTGTTCACTCAATATGTCATCTTACTGATACTGTATTTTTTTAGATTTTTGTTTGTTGGTACTCAAGTTTAATTCAGTTGTGACTTGGAGTTGGGTTGAGAGTTATAGCTACCCATAGTTTTCTCCCTCAAGGACTTCTTTAATTGTTTGTAAATGTTTTGGCTTTTAAGTTGCTGTATTGAAATTTTAATTTGTTGTTGTAAACAACCATTTATATATATTTTATATTGTTCGGTTAAGATTTTGGAATCTAGGTTTATTTCACATGTTTTTTATTGAATAATCAGTGATGATTTTATTGGGTTTTCTACTGACTTTATTAGCGATAATTTTTAGTTTAATTTCAGTTTTAGGATTTGGTTAAATTGTTTTTTTAGCCTTATACCTATTTGGATATAGATAATGGATATCTATATTATCATAGGTGTGGCAATATCACTTCCTCTTTTTTATTTTTTCTTACACATTATATCATTTTTAAACAAAAAAATTCATAAAGGAAAATGGGGGTATTACATATGGACCTAAGGTTGTTAACAAGTTGAGTCGGGCAAAGTTAGGGTAGGCTTGGGCTTCGATTGTTTAATAAATAAGTCTAAAAATGAAGTCAAGGTAGGCTCATTTATAAATGAGTCTAGCTGAGCTATCTTGTGATCTTTTGCACCGTAAATGAGCTCAAGCCAAACTTTTTTATACTCAAGCTCATCTCATTTATAAACGAGCTGAGCTTAAACCTTATTTTTAGGCTTGTTTAGCTAAATAAATGAGCTGATTCAATCCCTTAATGAGAAAAACCTAGAAATATCATGAGCTAGCTTCACTCATTAGAAACCCTAGATGGCCCTTTATGCTTTAATGGGTACTAACCTCTAGAGAAAATTGAACTAGGTTTATGAATTAATTTTAGTAGCCCTCCATCGTAGACATACCCTTGTGCAATGCCATGAACTTTTCATACTTTACCATCTTTAGGTGAGTAAGGTTGAAGTGAGACATAGGAAACTCTAGAATTAGCTCCCACTAATTCAAAGTGGACCCCCTTAGCTGTTATCCTTTTCCACTCTCCATTAGCACAACCCTTAAGGTGGAACAATCAAATCCCCACCCTCTTATCCTTGGGACCATCGTTGGCAGTGAAAATCTTCTTGCACTCGCTCAAGCAATGCTCCAAGATATCTGAGTCATGCTAACCCTCAAATATTAGACGGTGATGAAGATCTTAACACCTAAAAATTTACAACTAAAATGTTTATTTATGCAAAAATGTAAAACAAACATAAATGGGTGTTACCGTAGTAATTGACATAAGTCTGGCCTATGTGCCATTCCCACATCAAGTAAAAGGCCAAACTAATTTAGAATGTAAAACATAATAAACATGGAAACAAGGATACTTTCATAAACATAAGTAAGAGTTTTAGATGCTATAACTAAATACAAGACCCAAACACATAAAGTAAATATCCTAAAAGAAATGTTAAAAGGGTATCCGGGTTAAAACAAGAACCAAATAATATAACTCTATGATTCCAAAACCCCGTACATGAGATATAATCACTTCACCCCAATTAGAGCATTATAAGTAGCATAATCATCTAATGGGTCCTCAATGACCTGTACACACTCAACTGGGTCATCTGCTCGTGGGAATCTACAACACCCATAGAAAGGATGATCGATACGCTATATATTGATTAAAGTAACAATACAGTCAATAAATGCCACACAAATTCATAAGATCACAACAAGAGAAAATGTGTATATAGAGTAATATTAATGATACCAAATTATTTATGCATTTCTAAACCTTACAAAATTAGTGTTATAATCAATACTCATAATCTTATTCACGTTGAGTTTAGGGACTCAATTATTCTCAACCTGTGGAATGACTTTATAAATACAAAATAGAGCATAAAGATCCTATCCATTATTCTCAACCAGTTGAAAGGTATCATAAATAAAAACCCAGGGCATAAATCTCTTGACCACTCTTCTCGTTTGGTGGAATGGATAGGTACAAGCCTTAACTCACACGCTATTTCACTTTAAGTGATTAATATTCTACCTATGCTTTTGATCATTTAACTAATTTATTTTATTTTAGTTTAGGGACCCCACTATTTTCAAATGGTGGAATGGTATCATAAATAAAACCCCAGGGCATGTATCTTCTGGCCATTATTATCAATTGGTGGAATAATATGATAAATAAACCCCTTAGTCATAAAGCTCCTGGTCACTATTCTCGTATGATGGAACAAACATGTATAATCAGTATAGACTCACATGATATTTCATTATAGATGATTCATGTCTTATTTTTAGTTATTTATTTCTTGTTTAATAAAAACACACACACATACCTATGCAAGGCACACATCCCAACATATACTTCTAAGGACATGTCATATTCCCCTAAGAACCCTAATTTAATCAACCTAGTATAACTTCTTACTTGGTACTCATTTAATCACCAAATTCCATACCCATAAATAAAATGTTACTATTAATAAAATATCCAAAAATTATGGTCTAGATCCTACGTCTTACACATGCGATTAAGGATATGATGGTGGCTGTGATGGTGGAGGATTTAGGATGTGGTGATGGTGGTGTTGGGACTGGTAGAAGCCGGTAATAGGGAGTAGTGGTGATGATGTTTACTTAGTTGGTGAATATGGATGGCTGATAAGAGGGGAGTGTTGTGTAAATGGTGAGGTAATGGTTGGGTAGTGGAGGGGACCTACAAGTAGTGAGTGAAGCTAGATGTGGTGGTTGGTAGTGGTGCACATTAAAGGAAAGGGTGGTGGTCGATAGAGGGGAAATGATGGAAAAGAGAGGGTCAAGGTGTGGTGATGTTTGGTCAAGTTGCTAGGAAATAAAGGAGGAAGAGGAGCTAGGTTGGAGGCAATGGTAGGGGTGGTGATGATGGTGGTAGGGCAGTGTTGCAAGGAGGAAGAAAAGAAAAACAAGGTTGGCTGGTATATGTCATGACAGGAGGAGGAAAGAAGGAAGAGGAGATATAAAAGGAGGTGTGCATATGTGTAGGTATATATATATAAACACACACACAAGCAAGGATGACTAGGAGGGAAGATAGCTATGGCTTGGTATACAGGGCAGGTAAGGAAGAGTTAAAATGGAAAGGGGAAAAGGAAAAATTTTGAGTTTATAATTTGGGTATATGTTTATCTTTAAATTTTTGAAATATTAATCAATAAATTTTCTATTATTGGGGTTAAGCTAAAATAAAATAAAAACTTGAATATTATAAATTAGATTAGGTTAAAATGTTGATAAATCGAGATTAAAATTTTATAAGATTTTGGGGTATTACACCATTACCCTCTTAAAAGAAGACTTTGTACTCGAAGTTAAAAGTTAAGGTTGGATAAGGAAAGAAGAAGGATGTAAAGGAAGGTGGTATTAATGGTTAATTCTAAAAGAGTTGATGTTATGCCACCGGGTACAACTCCCTTAAAAGAAAGAGAACCCCAAAATCTAACACACTTGTGATTTAGAGATTGGGATGCATCTCAAGCATGTCCCTCTCTGTACCCCAAGTTACCTACTCTACTCTATGATAACTCCATAGGATCTTCACAAGTTGGACTAAATTAGTCCATGTCTTGTGTATCTTAGTGTTAAGAATTTGCAAGGGCCTTTCCTTATAGGATAAAGAATCATTGAGCTCGATCTCATCAAGTTTGATCAAGTGGCAAGGGTCTACAATGTATTTCCTTAACTATGAGATGTGGAATACATTATGAACTAGAGCTATTTCAGGCATAAGTGACAAGAGATAAGTGACCTATCCAACTCTGTTGAGAATTTTATAGGGACCAACATACCTCAGGCTTAGCTTACCCTTCCTTCTAAAATCTGCACCCCTTTAGTGAGCGAGACCCTCAATAAAACTCTATATCCTTCCTCAAAACCGTCATCACTATGCCTCTAATTCATATAGCTCTTCTTTCGAATTTGAGTTTCCAACATCCTATCTTAGATCAACCATATATTATGAGTACTAACCTCATTCATCTCCGATCCAATCACAACAATCTTGCTAATGTCACTCCAATATAAGGGTGTTTGGCACTTACGTCTATATAGTTCCTCAAAGGGTTCCATCCCTATACTAGCATGATAATAGTTATTATACGAGAACTCCATCGAATTTAGATGATCCTCCCAACTACCAAGGAAATCCATAATATAACCCCATAGTATGTCCTTGAGTGTTTGGAGCGTCCTCTTAGTTTTCCTATTTGTAGCTGGGTGAAAGGAGGTACTCATCCTCACCGCCCTGCCTATAGCCTCCTACAACTTCCCTTAGAAGTGTAAAAGGTATCTTGAGTCCCTATCAAAGAAAATGTCTATTGGTGACCATGACTACTCACCATGAACCTCACGTAAGCATCAACTAAGTAATCCAAGCTCTAGTTTGACTTCATTAGCACAAAGACTATTGATTTAGTCAATTAGTCCATGACAGCCCAAATCATGTCGCCCCTGTTGTGAGTCCTTATTAGTCAACTGGCAAAATGAATGGAAGTGGTGTCTTATTTCCATCCCAGCATATCCAAGGGATGGACTAACCTTGTAGGTTTGCAGTACTCTATTTAGACCTTCGGAGAGATCATACATCCCTACACAAACTCTACTACTTCACACTTCATGCGAGGCCACTAATAAATCCACTTAAGTTTCTTGTACAACTTATCCCCTCCTAAGTGAATAGAGTAATTAGTATATTAATCTTCCTATATAATTTGGCACTTCAGATTAGTGTAACCTTGGGGTACACACCAACATCCATTGTAGAGAATGATATCAACCACATGGATCTGAAATTCCTTGGCATGACCATTCTATATCTTTTGTCGGATCCTCTCAAGCTTAATGTCTCTAGGGTGCCTAGTTCAAATCTCAGCAAATGTTATCGGTGTAATCATGATAGCACCCATAAGATACTCCAAATCAACCTACTAGATCAGTTCTATCATCATCTCACAAAGCTCCTTAAACAACCAATTAGCCACCACAAAAGAGCTAAAAGAGTGTGATATCTTCCTACTCAAGGTATCTACAATAATGTTGGATTTACCTTCTTGTTAGGTCAATTTAATATCGTAGCCATTCCTAAATCTAGCCACATTATCTACCTCATATTCAACTCCTTCCGAGTGAATATATACTTGAGGCTCTTATGGTCGATGAAATCTTTCAACAAAACTCAACAATTATATGGAGATAACGAGGAAGAGTCTAAAGAGAAAAATTGGTTTTGAAACCTTCAAACCCAAGTACTTGCATTAAGGAACTTAGGTTACAACACTTAGCAAAAATGGTGTAAGATTTAAAGTGTATTCTACCCTTATTTGCAGCCTCTTCCCCCTTTTAATAGGTAAAAGTTAACTGCTATGGGTTACACACAGATTGATAACCATGTGGGTTAGTTTAGTTATACCCTTCCCCTTGGTTGATCCTTCTTCGGCTAACTAAAGTTAACAAGACTCCAATCAACTTATGTTGATTTTGTGTTGACTCTTAGTAGCCATCCATCACTATATGGATGTCAAAAAATCCTATGACAATGCTTAGGAAACGGAAATTACATATTAGGAAAGCCTAACAACATACTCTAACTAAGTTTAGCTAATAAAGGAAACAAAAAAGGATGTAGCTTGCTCGATTTATGGTTGTTTGATTCTTGTAATTTTTTAGGTTTCTTCTCCATAAATTAAGCTAGCTTTAGAAGGCCTTGACCTTTTCACAATCACCTTCCCAATGTACCTAATTATTGCAAAAAATATGGGTGGTAAATCAAGTCCTGATTTGGCAAAAAATGAATGGAGTGTGGAGGTGGATGAAGTGGTGGCTTGGTTGAATAAAAGGGGAGCCATATTTTAGCCACATTATATATGGTTGAGGGTGGGATTTTGTGGAGCCATGCAACATCTAGATGAAGCCATATTTATGTGGGGTTGTGGAGTTTTCATGGCTTATATGACTACTAGCTAATCTAGTTACTTATTAACCCAAATGAGAATAGTTTTAAAGTCTTACAATTTAGAAAAAATTAATAAGTAGATTATCCTTAATTTAGATTACTTGAAATGCTCCTACATGATGTCTCGTATAGATAATTCCTCTAAAGTTTTGTTGCAAAAACACCAGTAGCCAACTTCAAATCATGCATCAAGTAGTTTTGCTCATGCTTCTTCAACTAATGGGAAGCATCAACGACTACTTTACCATGCTGCATCAACACACAACCCAACTCATTCTTAAATAAGTTACTATAGACCTCAAATACATCTGATCTTGCTGGTAAAGTCAAAATAGGTTATCTTAGTTAGGTGTTTCTTTAGTTCTTAAAATGTGCCCTTGTAGGTATCATCCCAATAAAACTTGGTAGTCTTCATCAAAACGTTCGTTAAGAGACGAGCTACCTTTAAGAAGTCTTGAACAACACGTTTGTAGTACGTGAAAAAACCTAAGAAAATATAAACCTCAGGAACATTAGTAGGTTCCTTTTATTCTATAACTACCACAATCTTTACCAGATCCACAATGAGTCCTACTGACACTACATGTCCCAGGAAGACAATCTCCTAAAGCTATTGCTCACAGTTGGAGAGTTTTTCATATAGCTTATGCTCTCTACGGAATGAAAAGATGGTGCAAAGGTACTGCTCGTGCTCTTCTCTACTCTGAGAGTACACTAGAATATTATCAATAAACATAAACACAAACTAATCAAGGAATGGAATAAAAAACCTCAACATTAAGTCTATAAAGATGGTGGGTACATTACATCACCATAAACTTATAGTGCCTGTATTGTGTTCTAAATTTTGTCTTCATGATATTCGTATCTTTAATGGGCAATTGGTGATAACCTGACCTTAGATTAATCTTTGAGAATATTGTAGCACCCTAAAGTTGGTTGAAGAGGTCGTCAATCCTCGGAAGTAGATATTAGTTCTTCACTATCAACTGGTTCAAACCCCAATAGTTAATACACAAATGAAGACTCCCATCCTTCTTCTTCATGAAGAAAACATATGCTCCCTAAAGAGACACACTTGAGCGGACATACCCATGAGCCATCAAATCCTCCAACCGAGTCTTTAACTCCCATAATTCTACTAGTTTCATCCCTAAAGGTGCCTTGGACAACGCCTTTTCCCCTGGTACTAGCCCATTGGTGAAGTAGATCTTCAACACTAGTGGTATACCAGGTATCTTCTCGAAGAATATGCCTAAAAAGTCCTAGGCAGCTAGAATATCTTCTAAGGCTTCCATATTCTTATTTAACTCTTGAAGACTACACAGGTACATGGGGTCACCTTTTTGAACTAAAGAGTACAACATATGGGGATATATGATCTTTTTTTAGGCTTATGCTTACATATCCTATAGAAAACCCTAGTATCCTAAGGTCCCCACAATACGACACACTCCTGCATGTAGATCCATCATTACTAATTCCACCAGGAATTCTATCCCGCCTATCTCTAAGGCCACATCAGAGTAGAGCCTAGTGCAATATAGTCTATTCTCAAAGGGTAATTCCATAGATATAACTACGCTAGTAGATGGAGATAAGGAAGTTCTAGCAATAAAGATAGTAGATATAAATGACAAAGAAGCATCTAAATCAAACAACATATTCATTAGTAATGAAAGAATGGTGAATATACTAGTGACTACATCCAACTGTTGATCATCCTTTATGTGGCTAATGACATTCAAGTACCGGCCTAATTGTCCTATCTGGTATCCTCCTCAATACCTTGGAGCACCTACGGCATATCCTCCTCTCTAAGGGAATGGGTGAGACCCCTATGGCCTCCCAAGGTTGTCCATCGACTGGGGCAAGTGCCCTTTGTTGAAACTGTTATGGTGGCAGTTGGTAGGTCTGTTGTTTATAAGTCTTCTATTGTAGTACCAATAGTCCCCTCTATTGGAGCTGGCCTCCCTATGGATGGCACTGACTCCTCTAACACTGAAACTCAAATGGTTAATGGCCCGTCTTGCCAAAAAGTTGGTAACAAGATGGTTTGCCTTCTCAATCTTGTCTTGGATGATCACCGCTACATCATTGCTAGACAAAAAGTCTTGGAGGCTCTTGATATTTGATAGGACAACCTAATTGAATCCTTTACTAGAATCCTAAGGGTCCACCTCCTCAGAACTTGATCCTGGAACCCTATGTCTTTAGCTTTCACTTACCCAAGATGGAAGCCTACTCTTAGACCATCATATTGGTGAAACACACCCGCTCATACATGGTGGCCAAGTTTTAAAAGGCCATTATACCCATCATCCTACAGATGGTGAAATAGAGCCCTTGCTCAAAATATAAGACCATTATCGACTCATTTCCCACTATGCCAAGTGCAAGCATTAGTAGCTCTATGAACTGAGTGTCATACTTCCTCACTATCATACCTCCTTGAGTTGACTATATGAATTCCTTTAAATTATCATTCTTGAGGCACTCTGAATAGAAATTAGTATGGATCGCCATCTTGAAGTCCTCCCAGGACATCAGTGGATCTCTTTGCACAAGATGGCCTACCTACGAGGCATCTTTGGTTCCATAAAGAAAGAATGCTACTATGCTCTCTTTTTGAACCAAAAATTTGACTGCCTTGTAGGTCTTTTCCATGTTCTAGATCTATCTCTCCAAGATTATTGGATCCTCATCACCGATATAGAAAGGAGAATGGTATCTAATGACCCTCGAAAGCCAATCCTCTCTTATACCTTCCATAGGGTAATGTAGAGATGGTGGTGGTTGAGTTGGGGCAGAGGTGTCATGCACCTAACGAACTTGATGAAGGCCTCAAAGGCCTCCTCTAAGCAACCCACAAGACCATTCATGACCATGGTGAGCTAGTTACAAGATAGAGAACATGTTAGTATAAAACATTCCTAGCTTATTAACACCTATTACTTATATCACATTTAGAGGCCACCTAGGCTACCCATGCTTAATTCCTTACAACTTAATTTGGGTTTTCAAAGAATCGATATTTTTGAAAGATGAAATAAATTGACAAAATTAGATAGAGGACCTTTAGAAACCAAATTTTTTTAAAACAAAACATAGTATTCAAAACTAAATCTTTGATACCAACTTGTAACACCCCAAAATTTACAACTAAATTTTTTATTTAAACGAAAATGTATGTAATACCCCGTATTTTTAAAATCCATATTTATTAATTTTAATGATTTTATTAGCGTAATTTGATGCAAATAATTAATTATTTTAATTTCGATTCGTTTTACGAATTTATCGATGATTTCGAATTCATAATTGAATGTAATTAATCATTGTCGTTGCGAACCATTCTAGACAAATTCGTTCACGACAATGATTTTATTATATTCTTATGATTTTGATATTCGGTTAAAAATATGTATTCCCGTTCTTTCTCATATTTTTATTTTTAATATTTTAGATTTATTTTCGATTATAACTTTGTCGTGTAATTTTGACTTTACTTTGGAGTTATATGTCGTTAATGAAATATATTATTTAATTATAGAATTTATATTTAAATAGTTAAATTTATTTTAGTGATTTTATCCGTAGAAAATATTTCCCATTTTAAATTTATTCCTTTTCAGAAATTGTTAATATTTTTGGGAAGTTTTAAAGTTAAAAGATTTATTTAAGAATTTCTTTTTAAAATTAATTTTCTTCTACTTTACGGTTTTCGGTTTGCGGAAACTGATTTTGGAAATTATTAAAATTAGTGTCGGTTTATCAGAATTTGACTTAAATATGTTAGTATATATTTTAAATATTATTCCGAGGTCTTATAATGTATTTCCATAAATAATATAAATTTCTACGTTCATTAGTATATTATTCCAGAAATGTTTATGAAATTCTTTATACAACCTTTTTATTTATTTTAAGCGTTCGGATAGTTTCAAAAATAATTTTCGTATAATAAATTTTAAATAAAATCTTTCAATAATAATTTTAAACTTTTAGTATTTTATTTTAAGTCTATTTGAAAAATAATTAAAAAAAAACCAAGAGCCCAAACCCTGCCAGTGCCCTGACCCCTGCTCCGTCGGTGCCTTGTGCATGCTCCTATTCGCAGCCCTAACCTCCCTCACTTCCTCCTCCTCCTTGCTCGCCGACCTCCAACCAGTTGCCACTGGCGATAGTGCAGCAGCAGCGGGCAACAGTTGCAGCGCAGTAGCCGATTCAGCAGCAGCAGCAACATGCAACTCATGCCACCGCCCGGCCACCGGCGAACCTTACTGACCACCGGTGAGCCACCGTCGTTTCCCGACGAAGCTTCTCCGGCAATTTCTTGTCCCGATTTGTGTTGATTTCGTTGGTATAATTTCCGAAAAACCCTAACCCTTATTTTGATTAATTGAGTATGAATTAGCTTATAAAAAGGTAAATTGATTGTTTGATTTTGTATATATGTGCTGTAAGATTGATTTGGATATGTCAATTGTATGGTTATGTTGAGATTTTGGAAAAATTAGATTTTTGGCCAGGTTATGCCCAAATTTTTTAGATTCGTCCGATTTGGCGATTTCGGGCAAATTTATTATACAATATATTTTAAAATGTATCCAATTCATTTTGGAACCGTCAATTTGAGAAATTTATGCAGGTTTTATCGGAATTTGATTCCTAGGTCAAATTTTGGGTGTAATGAAATTGGGTCGTATAATTGAGCCGTTCCACTCAATTGATTTTATAATATTGTTTAAAATTTATTTAATTTTATATTAGAAGTGTTGATTTGGGAAAATTATGCGTAATTGATCGGAATTGGATTGTTATGTTAAAACTCTCGCGGGTTTAAATTGGATTGTGTAATCGGGTTATTTTATTTAATTGACTATATAAATTACATTAGAATATGTTTAATTACATTTTCGAACCATCAATTGATATGTTTTGGCAAGAATTGATCGAATTCGCGTTCTGGGCTCAAAAACCCTAATTGTGCAAAATTGCGTATTTCTTTTATTGGTTTTGAGCATGTGATTATTTGATATGTTATAAAATATGTTTAATTGCATTTCTAAACATTCAATTTGATTAAATTTATAAAATTTTACCGAATTGCATTTTCGGGCCTAAAACCCTAGATTTTAAGTGAGATTATGATATTGGTTATTTGTATAGTTGTTTTGCTAAAAATTAAATTTATAAAAGTATTTGAAATTATCCTAATTGTATTCTAATACCTTTAAATAGAATTAATTGATTTGAATTACCTGAGTTTATCTCGTGGGCTTTAAAACCCTAATTTTGAAAATCAATCATTTGGAATTGAATTATCGGAAGATCGTTTTGTTGAAATTGATTGTCTAGATTTATCTAAAATTAGTTTAATTGTGTTTTAAAACTATCAATTAGAGGTAATCGAAGTGATTTGGTCGATTCATAGTTTAGGGATTAAAAACCCTAATCTTCGAGGATTGTTTTATAAAATCAATTTTGCTATGCGTCTTTTGTCTAATCGATTTCTATCTTTTGGTTTTAAGTCATTTAAGTTATGTTTTAAACTAATCGGCTTGGATTTGGTTCTACACAAATGGTTGGTTTACCTATTTAGTTGTAAAACTTAATGAATAAGTTATCTTTGATAAATTATCTTATGATCTATTATCTTCCTCAGGCTTTCCAAACTAGATTGAAATGTCATAAGTGTAATTGTATTAATTCGTTTTGATTGATATTTAATCTTAAATCTTAATAGAGCTATACTTTTAAGTCCTAAGTTTTGGATACGTTTTCCAAGAAAAATAGTTTGTGTCTCTTGTATCGATTAAATTATAATAGTTGAAATTATTGATCGATAGGATAGTTTCTAACTTAGTTTTCGATGTAATCTAGGAAAGCTTTATTGTGGATCCTCGAACTAGTGATCTCTCTCCCTCTTATCTTGCTTAGCTAGCTTCGGATCCAGGTAAGTTCTCTACTTACCTCTACTTATGGGTATTTCGTAAGGATTTGGCTAAGGTCCCTACGTGTTATGTGACTTGCATGCCTTAATGATGTTTTGTATATATACCATGTCTGGTTGTGTATCGCATGGTTGTCCTTAATGTGTTTTATGCGTAGTGCAGCTTGGAGTTAAGGTATGTGGTATGTGTTTTTCTTACGACATGAATGTGATATCCATATGTGGTGATTACGATGTGCTGTGATATGATGTAACCCTCTAGGACATGCATGATAGGGTGATTATTATTATTATTATTATGACATGGAGATAAAAGGGCAAAAAGAAATAATTGGGAAGTGAGTTGCTAAAAGGGAGTATAAGGGACCCGATTGGGGTTTTGGGAAGAATTAGTAATCTGGAAAAGGCGAAAGTAAAAATGATTAACGGTGAGTGAGGTGCGGGTTGAGAGTGAGAGTTTATGTTATGAGGAATGATTATAGGTGTTTTGGGAGAGAAGAAATATTGGGTGAAAAGGAGAG
The DNA here is from genome assembly GCA_039764185.1 of Tamarix austromongolica. Lineage (NCBI taxonomy): Eukaryota > Viridiplantae > Streptophyta > Magnoliopsida > Caryophyllales > Tamaricaceae > Tamarix > Tamarix austromongolica. The sequence goes on along the minus strand of CM077816.1, from coordinate 47,169,042 downwards.
GTTACTTGTGGGAAAAGAAAGGTACTAGGTTTGAAGTGGCCAACTAGGGTTTAAGAGTCACAAGTGGAATTGATGGGTAGAGCGATATGATTTGGGATTGGACCTAAATGAGATGAGGTATCGAGGATAGATGAATTAATGGTAGTGAAATAAGAGGAAGTTGGGCCACATAGGTCCTATTAGGGTTTCAAGGGAAACCCTAGAGGCTAATAGCGGGTGGAGTCTGATGTCACGAGGTGTTGGGCCTTAACCCACACCCTTAAGAGTTGGTTTTTATTATGTGTGAGTATAGAGGGAAATTGATATCGAGGTGTGATAAGGGGTGCCCGAGTTCCAAGATATGGGACGGGCCCTCCTGGGAGGATAAGTGTGGATATAGTTAGCCATGCATGTCAGGGGTAAAACAATTTCAATAAGATAGGTTAAGATACTAATCACTTAAAGAGGAAGATGATGAGCCGGGCCCAGACCGGTCCACCAGCGAATAATAGTGGCCAGGAGCCGAGGTGCCCTGGAGACCGTGCCACCGGCAAACAATAGTGGTGAGGAGCATTTTGCCCTGTATGATTTCTGGTCCACCGGCTATAATAGTGGGGGTTTCCGTGCTCAGCAACCCAAATGTAAAATTTATAAAACATGGGAAGATACTAAATACTTATAGTGGAACACCATGTGAGTCGGGGCCAGACCGGTCCACCGGCAAATAATAGTGGCCAGGAGCGTTCTGCCCTGGAGACCGGTCCACCGGCAAATAATAGTGGTCAGGAGCGTTCTGCCCTGAGTTTATATATTTCAGTCTACCGGCTATAATAGTGGGGTTCCCGCACTCACGTGGATTAATAAAGACTGTGGTGTGAAATGACTACTTTTAATAAAGACTCAAAGAAAATAAGTCTAATTGGACTATGATAAGCTTTTATTATCTATATTACTACATGTTGCTTACGTGAGTATGTCACGCGTTGAGTTTCCAATAATATGGATTATTCCTACTTGAGGCGCATGAGCCACTTTATATTTCGGTTATACCATGCTTATATGTTTAAATGGGATGTTACATATGTTTCATATATTACTATAGGTGTATGGCAAGATTCATACTATGGGTTGTGAGTATGTATGATATTGTATCAACGTATTGTATCATAATTTAATATGTACTTGATGTTATAATTTACGTCTCTCCCATAAGATAGGGTAGTGAGACTTACTCAGTATTGGACTCGTACTGATACTACACTGGTTGAATGGGTCCTGTGATGATCCACCAATGGTGGGGAGCAGACCTTTGATGCAGGTTTTGATCAGTTACTAAATTGGGGTGGAAGGCTTGACTTGAGTGAGTAGGCGGTCCGGATATTTATCCTTCGGGATTTGTTATGTTTAATTGTATTCATCTTTGGAAGTTACAAGTGTTGTATTTAAATTTCCAAGGGTTTTGTAATTGACTTTGAATTTCTTGTAACGTTGTCATGCTTTTAAATTTTGGATTTAATTGTTTGAAAGGTTTTAGCTTTGCATCTAACATGAGATAGATGGTTGACATGTATCTTGTGTTAGATGTGGCGGTAACATTTCCCAAATTTGCTCCTAGCTTCCGCTTACTTCTATTCTTCCAAAAAAAATTTAGGAGTGAAATTTGGGGGTGTTACAATGTAAAGCAAACATAAATGGGTATTACCTTTTCAATTGATATAATTCTGACTTACATCCCATTCCAACATCAATTACAAGGAAAAAATAATTTAGAATGCAAATGTAATACCACACATATTTATAAATGGTTAAATGAGAATTTTTCTAATTTTTAGATATTTGATTTTGATTTAATGTTATGATTTTGTTTGAGGTAAAGTTTGATTTGAAATCATATTGAAAAAAAGAGTTTTTTAGGTAAATTGATTGACTACTTTGTTATTTTAGCAAATTGAGTTTTCCTCGACTAAACTAATCGACTAGTTGGGGTAACCAATCTAGTGATTTGTAGAATAGTCAACTAGTAGGCCCAAATCCATCGACTAGTTCATTGAGTTTGGCATATTTTTTGAACTTATTTTTTGAAAAATCACTTATATTGAAATGGAACCTTACCAACCTATGCTAAATTGTCCTTAAGAGATTCCTAGCTATTTTCATGATGCATTTAAACCAAAAATATTACCTCAGATCAATGTAGAGGTCAATTAGGATAATTGAGGGGGAGAGATGACCTCAGCATTATCTTCTTCCACCCTCTCTTCTACACATTTATGAGATTAATGCTTCAATCTCATACATAACTCTGAGCATTTGGAAGATTCCTTCCACACCGAACTTCCATTCCTTCCCTTATGTATGCTAATTCTGGCCTAATTGACCTAAATTTTCCAAAAACATCATTTGAGCTTTAGAGAATATGTAATCATATATTGGACAAAATCCATCCATTTATATCAAATTCAAATGGTATTTTGTAGGGTTTTGAGTTTATTCCTAAACCTCTATGATTCCCTTCAATTGGTTTGCTATAAATAACCCCCAATCATCCCTTTTATGTACCCTTTTGGCCACAAAAATCTCTAAGTATGGTATTCACCTTCTATTCTTTCTACAATTTGAGCCTTTCCAATAAAGTTTCTTACACTTTTTTTTATCATGTCTCTATCTCTCTCTTATTTCAATTATTGAGGAAGGAAGAGTTAGATTTTGGTAAAATGGTTGAGTGGTTTAATTGAGCATTTCCATATTTTAACTCAAGTTTGTATACTATTCTTTCCTTCTTTTTTAAGTTCAAAAATCCAATAAGTTTGGGCATACATTTACGAGTTTAAGATTATGATTTTGATGTTTTAAAAGATGAGAATTTTACAATTGGAAGTTTTGCTTTAAAAGGGGATTTTTCTTGGTATAATACCTTTGCATATACACCCTCCTAGTAATATCTCATATATGGCCTCCCACAAATCTTGACATTATATGTTCGTAACTTTCCACAATGCCAAACCTCAACAATAACTTCTCAAACTCACAAATGTATTCTTCTACACTTGATTAAGCTTGTCTCAAAGACAAAAGTTTGTTGTATAAATCATGAGTGTAAAAAGATAGTACAAACCTCTCCCTTATGATTCTCTTCATCTTAACCCATAACCTAACCTTTGACTTTCCTTTCCTCCTTCTTTGGTTGGTAATATTTTACCACTAAAGGAAAGCATGATGTTTGAGTTTCAATGTAGCTGTTATAAAGCTCTGGTCATCTTTGCAACCTTTGACCTTGAAAAGCCTCAAACTTCTCAACTCTCATTCTAAATATTCCTCTATATTATGATGGCCTTTTAATTTAGTTATTTTTTCCTTGGCATCCTGAATATCACTTATTTTTCTTTTCTCCTTCTTGGCTCACAAGAGGACTCGCTTCAGGATGAGACTAGTTCATTAGAATAATCGTCAACTTTGATCGATTCCTCCATAACCTATGGTATACGATTCATGGATTTAGGTAGTTAGGATTTGGGATGATTTATTACAACAAGGTTTGAATATGACCCATTTCTTCTTAAAAATCTATCAAATCTTGATCTATTATTTAGATACCCTTTTATAAAGATTTGATGGCACATTCCCTCCTTTTATTATGAGCCTCGTTAAGGTTCAAACCCCTAGATGTTGGATGTTTGACTATAGTGGTTCAATTTTTAATGAAGTTATAAAAGGACTAAAGAAAAATGGAAAGGAATAGAGATGAGTTGGTTGGATAGAAACTTTTTTATGTACGGTGAGAAGAAAATTTTTGGTACCAATTTTGTTCAGCACCAATTTGATGTATGATGGATACAAATTGAGTTAAACTAGGTTTGTGGAGATTAGGGTTGCAACCTCCAAAAATAAAGAAAAAAAAGGGAGATAAAGAGTATATAAATATGATATAAGTACCCCTTAGAGACATATACCTATAACTACCACTCAAGCCTTGTAACACTCAAGATAAAATAAATAAGATTTTTAAATAGAATCAACTAAATCTTACACTAGCTTTAGAGGTGCTCATCTAAAAAAATGTGAGATAATATGGCATCCAAGAATTGTTTCTTTTTATTCAACACAACTCTACACTTATAGAAAGTGTGAGTGGGTTTCAGTTACATCCCTAAAGGTCTAATAGCCTAATTTGGTAGAATCAAACTAAGCTAGTAAATCCTATTTTATTTCTAACCAATTTGAACTCATCCAATAACTTTCTTGGCTAATCAAAGTTGTATGCCACCCCTCTCCATGCCTTATACTCTAATTTGGGCATGATTACAAGTTAAGGGGATATTGTCTAGGAAATACATCATTAAAGCTACAAAAATAGAATATAGAAAGCAAAGCCTACATCATGGGTTGGAATATGTAAAATCAAGTTAGAAAATGTTATTAAAATATTATTTTTCACATTTCATATATATTTAAGCATCGACCACCAACTTTTCCTTTATTTTTCTATGTCAAAAGTGTGCCTACAAGTGGCCTCCATTGGCTACAATCTGTAGGAGTGTGTTGATAATTGTGGTTGGTGGCTTGATCTTAGTGGCTTGGCTAGTAGCTTACTTCAATTCAAAAAGGATGCCAAAGATAAAAGGTGGTGGCATATTTCGAGTTTTGTGGTGTGGATGGCTCCATCCCTTATATGCCTTGATCTTTTCCTTTCGACATAACAACTCTTCCCAAAGCAGAAGGATTTTTGGTCTTTCAATTTTAGGAATACACATAGCTAAATGAGGGTGTTGTGTTTCGGACTTACCCAGGCTACATGATGGAAAGGGTATTATGTTGCATAATGCAAGCTAGTATGACTATGGCACAACATGTGTGTCCTAGAGTTGTCATTCCATCCCCTTGAGTAATAAAAAGGAAATGATTGTGTATTATTAGATTGGTAGGTTCTTTATGTACAATACCCAAGTGGTAGAATTGTGTTGCATTATACAAGCTAATATGATAGCGTCACATCATGTGTGTTAATGGGTTGTATAGTTTGGAGGGTAATCGTATTATGTGGCTTTATGACTAGTGTAGATCTCTAGATTATACCAGTATGACTGGGGTATCTAAGTATACTCAGGTTATAAGGTGTGGATCCATCTTGAGTAATAAATAAGGGAAATGTATGCATGTTAATATTTTGGTAGTAGTATTATGTGAACTGCCCATGTTGTGGAGATGTTAATAGTTACCACTAGGTACTACCATTATTATTATGTTGGTGGTTGCATTATGTGCACCACTCTTATACTGCATGTTGGTACATGTATTATATTGATTTTACACGTGATTTTGCTACGTTGTATTGTGTGAGCATGGTGTGCTATGTGTATGATAGGGTTTATGCATATGATGTTGCCTTTAAGGGCATGATTATCTATTATGGTGGTAGTGTACTCTAGTGGTGTACCATGTTAGGTTATTACCATGTTAATATTGCATGCGAGTTGTTAGTTATGCATGATTTTATACCTATGTATATTATGTAACTACATGAGAATGTTATTTTCTCAGGGTTAGGTGTGTTTACTCAATACTTTCATATTAAAAGGATCATTTTTCAGTTGTTGTGACACAAGTGATCTGGATATTGTTGGATCTTGAGTTGGAGTTAGAGAGTAAGATTGTATGGTGTTTTGTCTCATGTTGGGAGTTTCTATTTATGGTTTCAGTCGGTGTGATTCGACTTGGTAGGCGTGTATTAAGATTTGATATTCTATAAAGAGTTTTACTTTGTAACATTGCTCTTGTTGTTTAATGTTTTCATAATCAACCTTATATATACCATGGGCTAGTTGAACACACACATTTCTCCTCATAATATACTTGGTAGTAACATACCTCATTTTTTTCTTTTGCATTGTAATTTGGATTTTTTTAATGTTTAGAAAAATAATGGTTTTACTACATGGGGTTAGAACATAAGGAGTAACACATTACACATAAGGCCAAAAATTAGTTCATATATGCAAATTAGAGGCTATCACCTAACTCGAACCAACACTTAATCATAGACTAAATGGGATTATACTAACTAGAAAAATGTTGAATAAATTCATTTTGCAAAGCAACATCAAGATTTAAAACCATAGTCTTTCATACTAAATTGTATCACCCTCGAATTTCACTACTATATATTTTCATTGTAAGACATTGTAGAAGCATTTTGAGAACAAAAATAGGGAATGTCACCACTACATAGAACATGGATGAGGTGTGATCATCACCTAACATATGTTTGCTATAAAAAAAGTGAGGTAATAAAAGAAATGAACTAACAATCTAGAAATAACAATAATAATGATAAAAATAATATGATAGAGAGGAAAATTATACAAAATCCAAATATATGGATCAAAGCTAAGTGTTTATATAATCTAAAGCTCAAAAACAACCCAAAACAATGGGTAAAAGAGATTAGTTATACAATTAGCCTAACTCTTAACTTAAAATAATATAAATCTCAAACTCTAAGTAATAACCAACTACTAGACTACAACATCATCCTCGATATGCTCTAGTTGAGAGTCATATTATAACACCTCCATTTTTAGTACTTAAAAAATTTTACTTTAAAGATTTAATTGAAAAAGTTAAAACATTAAAAAAGTAAAGTGTTACTGCCACACTTAGTATAAATCCAATTTCCTCTCTCATTCTTATACCAAGTGCAAAGGGTACAACATTAATCCACTTAAATTAATAACAAAAATAATTTTAATACTAACAATAATAGAGATTATATTAGGATTAAGAATTATTCTGATATACATAAGGGTAATCGGCTAAAATATTTACAATCCACAAGAGAAAAGAAATACAGAAGAGACTCTAATATACATAAGAATTTTTATTTCATGTGTGATTTTATGTGTGGCATGCTTTTTTTAATTGACCATAGAGTATCTCTTATTGAATGCATAATTTATAGGTTTTGGTATGAATTTACATAATAAATGATATGTTATGATTATTTGATATTGTTAAGTGACTTAATTTTATTTTATGAGTGGTATAATTATCTTCAAATATTACAAGTGTTAGAGTTGTTATAATATCAAAGATCAATGGAATTTTAAGTGAAGTGGTTAAGTTGGTGATATTGTGATATATGATAAGTTTGGATTTTAGTTTTAAGTGTTTAGATAATATCCCTTGAGCAAAACATTAATATCAATATCAAAGTAAAATATCACATAAACTAAGACCAAGAAAGTATATCATTGTTAGTGGCTTGATTATAGTGGAACCAAAGAGCCCTAAATCCACATTATGTGTATCTAAACCATAGGATAGTAGGGGTGTGTGTACTAAGGATTATGATTCTAATTTTTATAAGTTTAGAAGTGTTCTTATAATACTCTAAAATTTTATCTTATCTTAAACTATATTAATTAATATTTTAACCTAATCCAAATTCTAATTTTAGTATATCTATAATTTTTTAGTCTAACCTTAACCCCAAATAAATGATAGATCAATTTCCTTAATTTTAAAATTAAACCTAATCCTAATCCTAAACTCAAAAATTCCTTTTCCTCTTTTCCTTTTTCCTATTCTTCATTTTCCTCTTTTCTTTTCCCTTTTTTCCTTTCTTTTCTTTATTCTCTCCTTCCTTTCTAACCCACACACACAACCCATTCCTCTTTATTTCTTTAGAATATGGACGTACCTCCTTATGCATAATGTTGATTTCCTTTCCCTTTCCCAGCCATGCACCCATAGGTAGCTCCTTTGCATACGGCCTACCATTAACCCATTATAAACTATACACTACCACCCTCTTGCTTCCATTTGCAACCTTTAACCTTTACTAAACCAAACCCATATGCCTTAACCATGCCAAACCACGCCCCTTCCCCATCATCTTCCTTTTCCCTCACCAACCCTATGCACTTAAATGTGTGTGTGTGTGTGTGCATACACCCTCATCTATACCTATCCCCTCTTTCCCTTGTTATCCCTTCATCTATCACCAAGAAACCAACCAAGCCTAACCCCTTCCTCCTTTCCTCCTTCTTTTCCTTACCTTATCCATCAACGACCTACATCACTACTCACCACCACTACCCAAACCTTCCCTTATTTTCCTTCGTTCCTTCTTCTTATGCCTTTTTCCTTATCATTTTACCTTAATATATCCATGATTGTTTCCCCTACATAACACCCTTGACCCTCAACCATGTATTTTTCCTGTGTGTTCCACTGATGATAGGAGATATCCGTAAGCACATGGATTTGTTGTAGCTATCAAGATTGATCCCATAAGGACTTGGTGCTAATTAATGGAATTTCAAGATTGTATCTATCTAAATTAGAATAATAGATAACATATATACAATAATGATAAATAAATAAAATGGGAAAAATAATAAAGACTACTAATTACAATTTCAAACATAAAAAAAGCTAGGATCAAACTTTAGTTACAATTCCACTATATATTAGTAAAGTTATCAATCATATGTTGGAGTGATCAATACATTAGGAACAATTAGTGATCAATAAATTTAATCTCTTCCAAGAATTAAAAGTCATGCTCAATCAAATCTAGCAACTTATTTTCATAGCGGTAGACCAAATTGAACTCATTTAGGACAAGCTAATTCTTTTAATCCCAAGTTACTAATCTACTTTTATAAGTTGTGAATTCCCATTTAATTGCTAATTTTCCATGAATCTTCACCTTTTAATTCTTTGATTAATTAACCATGTCTCATGAAATTGCTTATCAGTCAATTCAACCTAATTTGAAGCTCTAGCAATTGAATAACGTAAAGCACATGATTCCAAAAATAATCTAATTAATTATTTAATTGCCAATAGAATCAAAACTAATTTGATCCTAGAACAAAATACTACTCATGAATTGTTGAAATCCTGAAGCATAATAAAAATATTGAACACATAATATCAAAAGAGAAAGAGAAAGGACAAATAAATAGAACTTATTGATGAGATCTAATTGAAATGATCTAATTCTTCAAGATTCAATATCAAGAGAGAAATATAATATAGAGTTATTCTAAAATTCATGAGAGAAAATGGGATAAAAAAGAGAGAGAATAGAAAATATTAAGGAGAGTGGCTATGAGAGAATAGATAAAAAGGCGGCTCTCCCTCAAACCCTTGGTCATGACCGTCTATTTGGTGTGAACAAAGTCCCACATTGATAAATAAGAGGGAATTAGACCAATATATAAGTCTAGTGGGATACTCCTCTTATTACCAATTGGTTTTCGGATGGAACCTTATTTGGATTTATATATGGATATGGTCTTGGGTTCCTTCTAATTAAGCATAGCTTAGGCTCGATTTTATTTCCAACAAGTGGTATCAAAACCTGGTTTAGAACCTAGGTGGATATGCTTGCAATCTTGAATGGAAAGGATGAGTTAGCCTAGGCAGATGAATGGGCTCTCGAGGCAAGGTAATATTCTAGTCTTTCATATAAGGCATGCTTTCACCAACATGGTGAAGATGAGTTGGTGACTTGACGAAGTGTTATCTTCTTGTTAAAAGGAGACCATGTGTTATTTTGTTTGAGGGGAGGATTTTTGGGTGTGAACTAAGTCCAAATGATAAATAAGAGGGAATTAGACCAATATATAAGTCTAGTGGGATACCCCTCTTATACCAATTGGTTTTAGGATGGAACCTTACTTAGGCTTATATATGGATATGGTCTTAGGTTATTTCTAATCAAGCATGGACTAGGAATTATTTTATTTCCAACACCCTATAATATTAAAAAAATTACCCACATGTTAAAGAATACCATTGCTAAGAATCTCATAATAGACATGGAAAAGGGGTACCAGGCATGATCGTGTTGCCAAGCTATACTTTGTGTTAAAATCAGGTGTTGGACAAATTTGGGTAAAATGCTCATTAATCCTTTTTCCAAAGTCAAAATGAGATAATATTGGATGCTTTGGAAATATGAGAAGAAGATATAAAACTTTTGTTCATTGCACTTCTCCAAATTCATATTTCATCTTCGTTAAAATTCTTAACTTTTTTAGCAAAATGCAATTGCCTTCAAAATTAATAAACTCATATCCATACTATTTTCTTCACAAAACTTGTTTTAAGACTTCATATTGCCTCATCTTATCCTTATTTTCATCCATTGAGTATACCAACAAAACAAAATACCAAGGGGTGCAATATACATGAATCTAACAAAATATCTAACAATATGCGTAGAAAATCAATGGAACCAAGCATGAAAATCATCCCCAAAGTAGCCTTTTTACCAATTTATCAATTAACCACCAATAACAACCAGCCACTTCCTGATGAGTTCATATTTTGACACATTTTATACCCTTATAATCTTAGTTTTTGGTATTTTATTTAACTAATATAGGGGAATAATTATTATTTTATGCTTAAGTGGTAAAAATTGCATAAATTTTATTATTTGAGCTAAAATGATATAAATTAAGTAAATTTAGAATAAAATATTATTTATTAATATTTATTGAATTTTATTTTGCAGGTTTTATTTTTAAATAAAAGAAAAAAAAAAGATTTCGACCTTTGGACCAACAGCCAAAGGCCGAAGGCCCAAAGGCCAAGGAACGAAACAACGGTCGAACCAAACGAGCCGCAAGGACGCACGAAAGACAAAAGAGGAGTCAGCCGTTAGGGCTGACGTGGAAAGAAGAAGAAAAGAACGAAGAAAAGTCAGCCGCAAGGGCTGACGTGGAGGCACGGAAAAAAAAAGATAAAAGAATGGCGCACGAAATTTATAAAAGGGGCGAGCGGCAGAGAGAGACAGAGCGAGCAGCAGAGAGAAGAGAGAGACGGAGCCAGACGGGCAGAGAAGAGCGTGCGGCAGAGAGAAGAGAGCGGTCGAAGGGCGGCATTAATTGAGACGGACGTCGAAGAGGAACAGAAGCGAGGAGCAGGGCGCGTCACGGACACACGGACGACGCGCAAAGGACACCGACGCACGGAAGAAGAGCACGGCACGGAAACCGAGGCAGCGACGCGTCAGCCCTGTCAGCCGCCAGCCAGATAAAGTAAAAAAGGAAAAGAATTGTTGCACAGAAATAAAAGCCGAGAAGGGGAGAAAAATTAGAGGAAGAATTTAATACCGGTAGAATTTATTTCAGATAAAATTAATTTTTATCTGAATAATTTCTTGATCTTTTATTCAAAATTAATTCCGGTTATTTCTTTCTCTTATTTTTAATTTATATTTCAGATATATATTTTTGTGTAATTAATTCTTTAATTATGAGTGGCTGATTATTTATTGTTAGGGAATGAATTGAAACCCTAGACTATGGTTTGACTTATAATTTTATTTTCTTTGTTTCGTGAGATTGTTTCTTGACTCTATATTAATTGCTATCGTTTATATGTATGATTCTGTCAAGTATAGTTTATTTGGTGCATGCCTTGTTCTGGTACCTCATAAGTGACAGTATGTAGGATTAATTGCCTGCTAGGTGGCCATCTAAATATACTAGAATTTATATGTATAAATTGCAGCTAGGTTAGATAACAATTCACCTAATCGTTTTGTGATTCTAACCGAAGTGGTAAAACGTTTCGATACGTGTGGGTCAAGAAAAGGAAATACAGCTAGACATGCTTTTTGTACTAGTCTGGGTACTTAGATTGACAGCCTTCCACTTACACTTAATGCATTAAATCTAGTTAAATATAGGAGTCGCTTGTTGCTGCTATACTGCTAGTATTTAATAGGGTTAATATTGGCGCTTTGTCGTATTAATTTAATTAAGGGAAGTAATATAAGGTGTATAGACCTGCTTTTGGTGTGCAACTTGGTCGATCTCTTTCTCACGATTAAAAGATGACTTAGAAATAAATATTATATTACAACCTAGTCTAGTGGTGGATTTTTATTTCCCTAACATATTTTTCATATCTGCGGTTTCCCATTATTTCCCATTATTTTATTATTATTAGTTTGTTTTATTTTATTCATTTTATTATTTTATTATTATTTTGATAAACCCCCATTAGTATTTTTCTTATTTATTTATTTTACGTTATTTAGTGTTTTTATTTTATTTATAGTTTAAGCTAGTTAGATAGAGGTGAGCCCTCTCAATCCCCGGTTTAGAACGATACCCTTATTTACCAGTGCTACATTTGACAACAAGAGGGTTTAAATTGCGTGCCGGCTACGGTCGCACCAATTTTTGGCGCCGTTGCCGGGGATTGGTAACTTTGCCTATATTATACTAGCAAGATTTTCTTAGTTTGTTTTTATTTATATATTTATTTTTATTTTTTTTATTTTTAGTACGGTTTACTCGGTTAAAGTGTTTTTCTTATTTCAGGTATCCACTGGTTGATGCACACGAGAAGAAAAGCACAAGGAGAGTTGATACCAGTGAATCTTGAGATAGAAAAATTCATTCGAGAAATTAGAAAGTCAAGAGTTTCTGGTTCTCCATCATCATCAACCGGTTCTGTTTATTTCACCCAAATGGAAGGTAATAGAAGTTTACGGGAGCTAGCAGCCCATAACATAGCTGAAGCTGTGCCTACATGCATAGGCTATCCTGAGCCAGCTGAAGGGAAAGAAAAGGATTTCGAATTAAAGTCCAGCCTACTTCATCGTCTTCCAACATTCCATGGTCTCCCAAGTGAAGATCCAAATAAATTCCTAAAGGAATTTCAATTTGTGTGTGTCTCCATGTGCCCAAAAGAGGCAGATCTTCAAATCTTGAAGCTCAAGGCATTTCCATTTGCCTTGATGGATGGTGCAAAAGACTGGCTTTATGAGTTATCAATAGGACATACATACTCATGGGATAACTTAGCAAGTGCTTTCTTAGACAAATATTTTCCAGCATCACGTGTCACGGTACTCAGAAAGAGGATCACTGGGATCCAGCAAGAGCCTGACGAGTCATTTCATGCATACTACAATAGGTATAAGGTTTTGCTTTCACAATGCCCACAACACGGGATGAGGGAAGAGAATTTATTGCAATATTTCTATGAGGGTCTCACTCCACTTGAAAGAAATATGTTGGATGCAGCAAGTGGTGGTTCGTTTATGGACAAAGATCTTATTTTAGCACAAGCGCTATTGAAAAATCGAGCCTCCATTGCACAACAATATGATGGTCTTTCTATTCGTGAAAGAGTAAATGAGGTGAGTGTGAATAAATTTGATGATAAACTTCACCAATTCTCCACTCTTGTTTCGCAGATTGCAACAGCTACTGGAATTGTTACAACATGCGGAGTGTGTTCAGCAATAGGACATCCAAGTGAGAAATGTCCACAGATAATAGGAGGAGAGAACCATGCACAAGCTAATGCCATCGGATTTTCAAATACTTACCATCCAGGTATGCGTAACCATCCAAACTTTCGTTGGAAAGATAATAATAATGTTCTTAATCCTCCAGGTTTCAACCAAGTAGCACCAGGTTTTTATCAAAAACAGCAAGGAGGATTCTCTCAGACTAATGACAAATATGATAAGATTCTTGAAGAACTGATAAATGATAAAAAAAATGCTGAGAGATGGATTGAATCAGCTGAATCAAAGTCAACTCAACATGGAAAAGAGAGTGATGAATATTGAAAGGCAAATTGGAGAATTGGTTACTAGTTTCAATCAATCGCATGATCCGGGAAAATTGCCAAGTAGCACTATACCAAATCCAAGGGGTAACTTTGAATCAGCAAATGCAGTGGTAACCAGAAGTGGTAAATCAAGTGAAGATAATTCTAATAAAGTCAAGGAGAATATTGAGCATTTGGAAGAAGATCCTGCTATAAAAGAGGGGGAAAGAATGGAGAAACAAGAAAATAAAAGCAGAAATCGACAAACGAGTGATCAAACAGATAATGAACTGCAAGCTGAAAGTTCTTTAAATGGTAAATCCTCTACCATTCCTAAAAATGTTATAACTAATCCTATTTCTGCAGCTCCTTTTCCTAGCAGGTTATCCAAATCAAAGAAAGATGAGATTGATCAAGCAATTTTGGATACATTTAAGAAGGTTCAAGTTAACATTCCACTCCTAGAGGCTATCAAACAAGTGCCTAAATATGCAAAATTCTTAAAGGAATTGTGCACCACAAGGAAAAGACTACGGGAAAAGGAAGTGGTGAAGATGAGTGAGCAATTGTCTGCGGTGATACAAAGGAAGCTACCTCCAAAATGCAAGGATCCTGGAAGTTTCACAGTTCCATGCGTAATTGGTAACAATAAGTTTGAAAATGCTATGCTAGACCTAGGTGCATCTATTAATGTTATGCCATATTCTATTTATGCATCTTTAGGTTTAGGAGAGCTTAAGAAAGATAATGTGATTATTCAACTTGCTGATCGTTCTAACGCATTCCCTAAGGGACTTGTAGAAGACGTTCTTGTGCAGGTTGATACACTTATTTTCCCAGCAGACTTTTATGTGCTGGATATGGACGATAGCATCTCAAGTCCAATGCCATTGCTATTGGGAAGACCTTTCATGAGAACTGCTCGCACAAAAATAGATGTTCATACTGGTTCTCTTACCATGGAATTTGATGGGGAAGTCATAAGCTTCAACATTTTTAACACTATGAGATACCCCATGGATGATCATTCTTGTTTTACTATTGACACTATTGATTTGTTAGTACAGGATTATTTTGAGGAGAACAAGGAGGACCCATTAGATACCACTCTTGTGAAAAGTTTAGGATTGGATGAAAAGGGGGAAATGATTCCATTGGAGGAAATAGAAGCAATACTTGCACCACATCTTGTGCATGTGGTATCTCACATGGAGGCAAATCTTCCATATCGGTATGGATTCCCTCCTCTTTCGATTCCCTTATCTACTAACAAGCCCATACCTTCTGTGATTCAAGCCCCCTTATTAGAACTCAAACCATTACCGGACCACTTGAAGTATGCTTACTTAGGAGATGATGAAACCCTTCCGGTGATTATATCTTCAAAATTAACAGATGAAGAAGAGAGGAAGCTCTTAGGAGTTCTCAAGAATCACAAGACCGCTATTGGATGGACGCTAGCAGACATCAAGGGAATAAGCCCTACTATGTGTGTTCATCACATACTTCTTGA
Source organism: Tamarix austromongolica (assembly GCA_039764185.1). Taxonomy (NCBI): domain Eukaryota; kingdom Viridiplantae; phylum Streptophyta; class Magnoliopsida; order Caryophyllales; family Tamaricaceae; genus Tamarix; species Tamarix austromongolica. The sequence goes on along the minus strand of CM077816.1, from coordinate 47,153,960 downwards.
GGATGGAGCAAAGCCAACTAGAGAAGCTCAACGTAGGCTTAATCCTCCTATGATGGAAGTAGTGAAGAAAGAGATCGTCAAGTTATTGGATTGTGGAGTTATCTACCCTATCTCAGATTCTAAATGGGTGGCACCTATACATGTGGTTCCTAAGAAGTCAGGGGTTACAGTGGTGAAGAACGAGGAGAATGAACTTGTCCCTCAAAGGACAGTGACGGGATACCGAGTATGCATTGACTACAGGAAGCTGAATGCCACGACAAGGAAAGACCACTTCCCACTACCATTCATTGATCAAATGCTCGAGAGATTGGCTGGTCATTCCTATTATTGCTTTCTTGATGGCTACTCCGGTTACAACCAAATTCACATAGCGGAGGAGGATCAAGAAAAGACAACTTTCACATGTCCATTTGGCACATTTGCCTACCGACGCATGCCCTTCGGGCTATGCAATGCCCCTAGTACTTTCCAAAGATGTATGGTTAGTATTTTCTCTGACTACATTGAGAAAATTATTGAGGTTTTCATGGATGACTTTAGTGTTTTTGGCGACACTTTTGAATCTTGTCTTGAAAATCTGAATTTAATTTTGAAACGATGTGAAAAAACTAACCTTGTGCTTAATTGGGAAAAGTGTCATTTCATAGTGACACAAGGAATTGTACTCGGTCATGTTGTATCATCTAGAGGGCTAGAGGTTGATAAGGCTAAAGTAGATACTGTGCGTTACTTACCCTCTCCCACTTGCGTGAGAGAGGTGCGTTCTTTTCTTGGACATGCAGGTTTCTACCGCAGGTTTATAAAAGACTTCTCTAGCATTGCACGACCATTGACACGCCTCTTACAGAAGGAGGTGATATTTGAATGGAGCAAAGAATGCCAACAAGCATTTGACGAGCTAAAAAGGCTTTTGACTACTGCTCCAGTGATATTACCGCCAGATTGGTCCATGCCATTTGAAATCATGTGTGATGCCTCTGACTATGCAATTGGGGCAGTTTTGGGGCAACGAAAGGATAAAAAGCCATACGCCATCTACTACGCTTCAAGGACTCTAAATGATGCTCATTTGAATTACTCAACTACCGAGAAAGAACTATTGGCTGTGGTATTTTCTCTTGAGAAATTTAGGTCATATTTGCTTCAAACGAAAGTTACCATATTTACTGACCATGCAGCTTTGAAGTATCTGTTGTCTAAGAAAGACGCAAAGCCACGATTGATACGATGGGTACTCTTATTACAAGAATTTGATGTGGAAATTAAGGACAAGAGAGGTAGTGCGAACGTAGTGGCAGATCATCTGAGCCGAATGATTCAAGATGGTGAACCCATACCATTAATCGAGAATTTCCCGGATGAGCAGCTCTTTGGGATACAGGTAAGTACACCATGGTTTGCTGATATAGTGAATTATTTAGTAACAAACAAGTTGCCTAATGACATGCCACGATCTATAAGAACTAAAATTAGAAAAGAGGCATCCCAATATGTTTGGGATGATCCCTATTTGTGGAAATTCGGTAATGATGGTATAATTAGGAGATGTGTCCCTGATTCAGAATTCGAGCATATTCTAGCACATTGTCATACATTGCATTGTGGGGGACATTTTGGTGCTAAAAAGACCGCATTCAAGGTCCTTGAAGCAGGTTTTTATTGGCCAACAATATTTAGCGATGCCAATGATTACTGTAGGCGATGCGATAGATGTTAGAGATCAGGTAATATTGGTCCCAAAGACCAAATGCCCTTAACTTCTATTATAGCTGTAGAAATTTTCGACGTTTGGGGCATTGACTTTATGGGACCCTTTCCATCTTCTAAAGGTTTCCTCTATATTCTTCTTGCAGTAGACTATGTATCAAAATGGGTGGAAGCAATTGCCACCCGGACTAACTATTCTCGTGTAGTTGCAGGGTTCCTTCAATCTCACATTTTCTCTAGGTTTGGTATGCCTAGAGTAATCATTAGTGATGGAGGATCACATTTTTGCAATAGGAAAATTGAAGCCTTGCTACGTAAGTATGGGGTGACACATAAAGTCTCTACACCCTACCATCCTCAAACTAGCGGGCAAGCCGAAGTTTCCAATCGAGAAATAAAGAAGATCCTAGAGAGAACTGTGAGCCCAAATCGAAAGGACTGGAGCCAAAGGCTAAATGATGCTTTATGGGCTTATAGGACAGCCTATAAAACGCCTATAGGTATGTCTCCCTTTCGACTCGTTTATGGAAAGGCATGCCATCTACCGGTGGAGCTTGAATACAAGGCATGGTGGGCTGTTAAGAATTTGAACATGAGTATCGACTCAGCTGGAACGCATAGGAAGCTACAACTGCATGAATTAGAAGAAATAAGGGATGACGCTTTTGAAAGTGCTATGGTATACAAGGAGAAGACAAGAGCTTTTCATAATAAGATGATTCGTGGAAAGTCATTTGTTGTGGGACAAAAAGTGCTACTCTACCATTCGCGTCTTCGCTTATTTCCAGGTAAGTTGCATTCTAGATGGGTTGGTCCTTTTATCGTTACTAATGTTTTCCCTTATGGAGCAATACAGATCAAAAGCGAGAAGACGAGGAATGAGTTCAAGGTAAACGGTCACAGGCTTAAGCCCTATTATGAGTCATTCATGGAGCATAACGTTGAAGAAGTGCACCTACAAGATGGACCCACACCGAACGAGTAGACCACTACAATGTCAGGCTAAAGACATAAAAACAAGCGCTGCTTGGGAGGCAACCCAATGTCATAAGGGAGTTTTTCTATCCTTTATTTATTTATTTATTTATTTTGTTTTCTCCATACTTTAAATTACATGTTTTACACATTGAGGACAATGTGTGATTTAAGTGTGGGGGTGTATGTGTTTTATTATTTTCAAAAAAAAAATTTGATTTTTTTTAGAGTGTTTAATTTTTTTAGAGTGTTTAGTATTTTTAGAGTCTTAGGAACCCTTAACTAATTAATGAGGAATATATCTTTGAAATCTAACGGAAAGGTGATCATGAAATTGAGATAAAGTAAGTGGAGATTTTTTGTGTTAATTTCGATATAGGGAACACATATCTACGTGCCTTAGTTTGAATGGAGAAAGAACATGTATGATTTTCTAACCACCAACATGGCATGTTGAGATTCATCACATTCCTCAGTGAGCGTTTGAACCATATGTACCTTCTTTTTCTGAGCGAATTTACACAAAATCATCTACTATTTCTTGGCTTCAAAATTTTTTTTTGTAAACCTCATATACGTTTAATTGATTTGATCAAATTATTTTCCATAGATCTTGTAATGGACTATAGAGATCACTAGAACTTACTCTTGTGCTAGTCGAAGCTTATAGTCAAAACATGCTCTGATTGAGAAAATGATAAAGGCAGCTTAGGAATTATCCATCACATGACCAAATAGCTTAACCTGATTTGTATATCCATGATATACATCCTATAGAAACCCTTTTGAGCCTATACATGGAATATGCATTTTTTTTTTCATTACCCACATTAAATAACCTTCGAGCCTTAATGTCCTTACCTTTGCTTAAAGCTAGTGGAAGGAAATCAAATCATTATGGATATAAAAAGTGGTTGTGAATGTGTGTGTGAAAGAAATATATGCATGCTAAGAAAAGGGATTGGTTATGTTTGGTGGAGGAAAAAAAATTTGAAAAAAAAAATTGTCAAAAAAAAAAGAAAAAAAAATGTAAGGATATAAGGAAGAGAGGGAGTTATGGAGATTATGTTGATAAAGTTCTACTCATGTTACACTTTATTCTAAAGGTGGAGAGGTGTATCTTTAATCGTTGATGTGGAGTTATGCTTATATTTCATCTAATTATTAGAATTCCACTAGCTCTTGATCTTTTTAACACCACACTCCTAAAATACTCCATACCTTTCTTTACCTTAAACCCCGTTACAGCCAATAAGTAAGTCCTATTTGATTCTTGAGATGAGCAGCCTTTGATCTGATGGAGATTAGTCACAAGAGGTAAGCATATGGTTCGGTCCATTTGGCAAGTATTTGATATCTTTCATGAGGTTTTATCCACAAGAATATGAGCCTTCTTTGTTTATATATGTGAGTCGTTTGTTATTTTTATCATCTTAGCTCACATACATGAGTGTTTTTAAACATTTTTAGCCATGAATCTAAGAGAGAAAAAAATAGAGGGTATCCATAGTGAGGATGGATCTTAATGTGACTAAGGCGTGGTAGATTTTCATCCATAATATTGATCTATTCATATCTGTCATGTTTATGTGTGAACCATATGTTGAAATTGATCCTTTAAATCTCCCAATGCCGAATCTTGATTGATTGCTAATCTTAAAGTTTGAAAGTAAAAGATTCTGAGACAAAAATGGTTAAGGGTATTAGGTGTAGTTTAATTATTATTTTTATTTATTTGTGTTTGATTTTGTGGGTATATCATCTGCGAAACCCTCACGAGACCTTACTCGTCCTCGATGGGTGACCTAGGGGTTTAAAGGGCTTGTTGCACATGCTAAGTGTAACCGTGAGACCTACGAAAGTGGTTAGTTAATTTAATTTTAATGGTTTAGAGTAATAACTTGCTTGAGGACAAGCAAGAAGCTAAGTGTGCGGGTGTAATGAGTTCATATTTTGACACATTTTATACCCTTATAATCTTAGTTTTTGGTAGTTTATTTAACTAATATAGGGGAATAATTATTATTTTATGCTTAAGTGGTAAAAATTGCATAAATTTTATTATTTGAGCTAAAATGATATAAATTAAGTAAATTTAGAATAAAATATTATTTATTAATATTTATTGAATTTTATTTTACAGGTTTTATTTTTAAATAAAAGAAAAAAAAAGATTTCGACCTTTGGACCAACGGCCAAAGGCCGAAGGCCCAAAGGCCAAGGAACGAAACAGCGGTCGAACCAAACGAGCCGCAAGGACGCACGAAAGACAAAAGAGGAGTCAGCCGTCAGGGCTGACGTGGAAAGAAGAAGAAAAGAACGAAGAAAAGTCAGCCGCAAGGGCTGACGTGGAGGCACGGAAAAAAAAGAGAAAAGAATGGCGCACGAAATTTATAAAAGGGGCGAGCGGCAGAGAGAGACAGAGCGAGACGGCAGAGAGAAGAGAGAGACGGAGCCAGACGGGCAGAGAAGAGCGTGCGGCAGAGAGAAGAGAGCGGTCGAAGGGCGGCATTAATTGAGATGGACGTCGAAGAGGAACAGAAGCGAGGAGCAGGGCGCGTCACGGACACACGGACGACGCGCAAAGGACACCGACGCACGGAAGAGGAGCAGGGCACGGAAACCGAGGCAGCGACGCGTCAGCCCTGTCAGCCGCCAGCCAGATAAAGTAAAAAAGGAAAAGAATTGTTGCACAGAAATAAAAGCCGAGAAGGGGAGAAAAATTAGAGGAAGAATTTAATACCGGTAGAATTTATTTCAGATAAAATTAATTTTTATCTGAATAATTTCTTGATCTTTTATTCAAAATTAATTCCGGTTATTTCTTTCTCTTATTTTTAATTTATATTTCAGATATATATTTCTGTGTAATTAATTCTTTAATTATGAGTGGCTGATTATTTATTGTTAGGGAATGAATTGAAACCCTAGACTATGGTTTGACTTATAATTTTATTTTCTTTGTTTCGTGAGATTGTTTCTTGACTCTATATTAATTGCTATCGTTTATATGTATGATTATGTCAAGTATAGTTTATTTGGTGCATGCCTTGTTCTGGTACCTCATAAGTGACAGTATGTAGGATTAATTGCCTGCTAGGTGGCCATCTAAATATACTAGAATTTATATGTATAAATTGCAGCTAGGTTAGATAACAATTCACCTAATCGTTTTGTGATTCTAACCGAAGTGGTAAAATGTTTCGATACGTGTGGGTCAAGAAAAGGAAATACAGCTAGACATGCTTTTTGTACTAGTCTGGGTACTTAGATTGACAGCCTTCCACTTACACTTAATGCATTAAATCTAGTTAAATATAGGAGCCGCTTGTTGCTGCTATACTGCTAGTATTTAATAGGGTTAATATTGGCGCTTTGTCGTATTAATTTAATTAAGGGAAGTAATATAAGGTGTATAGACCTGCTTTTGGTGTGCAACTTGGTCGATCTCTTTCTCACGATTAAAAGATGACTTAGAAATAAATATTATATTACAACCTAGTCTAGTGGTGGATTTTTATTTCCCTAACATATTTTTCATATCTGCGGTTTCCCATTATTTCCCATTATTTTATTATTATTAGTTTGTTTTATTTTATTCCTTTTATTATTTTATTATTATTTTGATAAACCTCCATTAGTATTTTTCTTATTTATTTATTTTACGTTATTTAGTGTTTTTATTTTATTTATAGTTTAAGCTAGTTAGATAGAGGTGAGCCCTCTCAATCCCCGGTTTAGAACGATACCCTTATTTACCAGTGCTACATTTGACAACAAGAGGGTTTAAATTGCGTGCTGGCTACGGTCGCACCACTTCCCTTCTTACACTATCCACCAGTGCCATCTCCACCACACCACCACCCTATTTGCTAGCTATCACTGCCCCAAAACTGTTCTTTTTCCCCCTCCTCATTTTGTCCAATATAGTGTCGTGAGGTGCATAGCCCGTGCAATCCTAGAATAGTCGTGCCCTCCATCACACACACCTCCTCCATCCATGAATATCCTTCCCTAACCCATTTTTTCTTGTTCTTTTCCTCATGTGTCATTGTGCTATTCACCCTAGCACTACCATGCACCACCCCTTCCATGAGCTCTTCCACTTGTTTAGTTATCTCCATTACCTATAATCTTATTATATCTTTGACTTTTAGGTTATTTTCTAGTGGTATTGGAGGAGGATTCATAGGCCATACATGCTTAGAGGTGGAGACACTTTTGATAAGAATACATATCATAACTGGATTTTTTATATGCAATGTGTATATTTGTATGTGATATTATGTTTCGTATTGTTATAGGGATAATATCATGTTAATAATACTTTTGTATGATATGATGTGTGGTATTGAGGAAAGATGAGTATCACTTGAAAGCCTAAATTATGAGTACCAATTGGTTAAGCTTGTCTTATAAGTAAAGAAGCTCAACATGAATCCTTTATCTAATTTGTGATATGTGTTTGACTCATATGTATATGTATACTTTTGTTTAATTTTTTTCATGAAAATATGTGTGGGAGGCTGAAAATAATTGATATTGAGACTTGTAATGTTTTTATAAAAATATGGGTATTTTGGTAATATTATGGAGAATTTGGTCAATATAGATTAAATATGAAATCTTGGGTATTTAAATGTGTAGAATATTTTACGTATATTATGTAGAATTTTGGAGTGATGATGAATGCCCTAAGTCCAATAAAATGATGAAATGGCTTAAATTGATAATAGTTTTAATACCTCAAAGTTTAAAGGAATAAAGGATAAAATAATGAATTATTGAGTAAACATAAAATATACGTAAACCTTATAATAAAAATAATAATGCCAATCATGATAGCAAAAATGACACACAAAAAATTAATATTCGAAAACTATTTTAATTAACTAACCTAAAATGAATTATAGATAAATTATGGTAAATTTTAAATTAATTTTAATTATTTTAATTATTTTCTTTATTACCCATAAATTCCAAAAAAAAAAACTAAAACACCCTACCATCTTTCTTTTCTTTTCTTTTTTCTTCCCCCCTTTTTTTATTTTCCTTTTTCCTCCATTTTCTTTTCTTTCATTTCCTTCCTTTATTTCTTTTCCTTTCCTTCCCTCCTCGCTATCTAAGTTACGACCCAACAAGCCTAGCAATGTAGACCTCCCCCTTTCTCTTCCCTTTCTTCTTTGACCAACGCAAGGTTATTTTCTTCTCTCTTTTTTCATCTTTCACAGATAGCGACACAACAATGCACACCCCCTCTTTTCTTTTTCTTTTTTCTCCCTCTCCTTTTCCTCATCTTCCCTTTCTACCTCCACCCCTAACCTCAAGCCTACAACTCCCCATCCTCTTGGACATTTTTGGAGCCTCCCAATAATTTCCTCTCTCCCCTTCCTTTTTTGACCTTGTAAGTTGGCATGCCCCTTCACGGTCCGTCTCCATAATCTCATTTTCCACTACCCCTACACCCTATCACCTACATATTCCCCATTACACCTACCTATATCACCTCCCCTACCACCATCGGACACCAACAATTAACCCCATTGTCCTCTTCCTTCTGTTGTCTTCATCTCCCTCTCATTGCTTATAAACCCTCCCACACTTTCCTACTCCTCTCTTTTCCACCCCAAGCTCCCCTACCATTCTTTCTCCTACTACACCTTCAAACGACACCACCTCCGCTACTAGGTTGTGCCATCAACCCAACTTGTAATACCCCAAAAATTTGCTTAGCCTAATCCCTCATCATTAGTGCCCTAATTTAATTCTAATTTTAATAAATCTTATGTTATCCTTAATCTAACTCCTTAATCTTGAAATTTTAACGGATTTCGAAACCTTAACTTTGATAAAATGTAATTTGTAAACCAAAATCAAATTCACTAATCCTAATTACTTTAGCTAATCTAAAATCACCCTAAACTAATCCCCCAACCCTCCTCTTTGTTTTTCCTTTTCTTTTCTTTCTTTCTTCTCCTCCTCCCACCAACCTCAGTCTACATATTTGAATTGGTTACAACTTGCACCACCCACTTGCACCATCACCTTTCAGCATCTATCACCCATAACCTTACCTCCTTTCTTCCTTTTCTTCTTCTCCTTTTTCTTCCTTATTCCTTCCCAACTGCACCCGTTACGAACACTCCATACACACTCAATTTCCCCTGTCATTTTTCCCATCTTATGCAACACCTCTAGCAACCATCATCACCCTCACCTTGTAGCTACTACCCTACCTTAACCATCCTCTAAAACCATCAGCACCATCATCATCTTGCAGCTGCACCGTCACCATCATCACTGCCGTACACCATCCCCTATTCTTATCATCCTTCTTGACTCACACCACACACACACATGTATGTATATATATATATATATATATATATATATACTTCACACTCTCCTTCTTCCTCTTTGGTTTTGCTTCATTCTACCCATGTTTGTGTCAAAGAGCTATTGCCAAGCTCCCTCTTCCTTCTCCTTTCCTCCTCTCTTTTCTTCTTCTTTTCTCCTTTCTTTTCCTATTTTTGTCTTGTGCACCATCATTTTCACCATCAAGCACCACCTTGGTCACCACTCGCCACCCTTTGGTCAGTGGACCGACCACCAAGGTCACCCAAACCTTCCCCCTCGCTGTCACCAGCCATCACCGCCAATCACCACCTCTTTTCCCTTCATCTTCCTATCATGCTTCACAACATTTTAGAGTACACGGCCTATGCACTGCCTGCTTCACAACCGTACAACACCTAAAATCTCTTGATACACAAAACTGCAATCCTTACACCGCCTAACTATGTGTGATTTTTCCTCTTGGCCTCTTACTGTACAACCATCCAACTTTCACACCGCCTAGTCGTACAACATATTTTCTCTCAACTAGGAGTTGCAGCGCTTATTGCACAACCATGTTACCTTATTTATTTGACCGTGCACCCCTATTTTCACCCCCAAGCCTTATCCAAACACCACCAAAATTATATCATAGCTCCACCATACATTCCTATACACATCCACTCATCTCAAGCTCCTATTTAATTATAGTTGTATCTAATTTTACCCCCTTTACCTTGATTTCTCCTTTGATTTAATTATTCAAGCCTAACCGTGAATTTTATTATTTTCATAGGTGGTATTCCCGTAGCTTCAGAGGAAGAAGTCCAGGATTTGCAAGCTTAGGGCCTGGTGTCCTAGATGGTAAGGATACTAGTTGATTTTTAGGCTTTTGATGTTATTGCCTGTATGGTTATATGTGTTTTTCATGATATTATTTATACATGACGTGTGTTGATCTTGATAGTTTGTGATGATATGAATATTATGTTGAAGGAAATTATGAATTGGTGAGAAGTTGAAATGCCCCAAAACTTTCTAATTTTATAAATTATATTTAAATGATATTTTATAAGAAAAAAATTAGAAGAAATTTAGAAGTATTTTAATTAGGAAAAATTTGGGTATTTTAGCTAATTAAGGATTTCATTTTGGAAATTAATTAAATAAATTATTTATAATAAGGAGGATAAAATATTTCCAAATTAATATGAATTTTATAAATAATTTAATTGGAGAAAATTAGGGTTTTTTGTTAATTAAAATAGAATTTATGGAAAACCTTTTAAAAATCCTAATTTAGCCTAAAAAGGGATTTAAATATTATTTTATTTAAATATTATAATTTTTAACTATCCCAATTATTTTAATGTATTTATTGAACCCAACCCTCCTATTTTTATTTTTCCCTTTTTCCTTCTTCCTTTTCTTTCTTTTTTCTTTCTTACCTTCTTTTTATTTTCCTCTCCTTTTCCTATTTGGGCTGCTATCTCCCGCGGCCAAAACTCCTCCCTTCTTCCTTCTTCGGCACGACCCAGCCCGTGCCGCACATCCTTCTTCCGCCCCACGCCACACTGCATTTTAACTCCTTTTCAATCGAAACTCGACGTTTCATTTAAACGCCTTCGACTCGCACCGACCGCCTGACCTCCTCCCTTTTCTTTCTTTTCTTTTCCTCTGGACCGACCGGTCTAGCCCCCCCATCTCCTTCCTTCTTCTTCCCCGACACTGCCAACCTGCAACTCCGCCGCCTAGTCGAGATTTTCGCCGCCAACTTCGTCGTTGATCCGGCCAATCTTTCTCCTCTATCCCTTACCGATTCAACAACCTCATCAACCTAACCTACTTCTCCCTTATTCTCGCACATTTTACCCTTTCTCCCAGCCAGCTACCCTTCTGCCATTTTGATTTCTCCCGGCTAACCTCGCCACTGGCGACCGAAACCCTATCTTCCCTAATTCCTAGCCAATCCAAAAAACCCAACCCTCTCTTCTAAAGCTTATAAATACCCTCGTAAGCAGCCCTGTATCGAGCTTTTTTCTCCTACCCAGAATTTCCTGTCCTTCTCGCCGCCACCCCTTTAGACGCTTCGCCCGCCGCCTCCGACCAACTTCGTTGCCATCCCTGGCCACCAAAATCTTCCTTGAATCTTCCTCTAGCTAACCAAACCTCCCTCGCCCTTCGATTCTTCCTTCACAAGCGGACCCGGCTGTGCAAAGTTGCCTTCCCAAATAGCCCTTTCTTCCACCTCCACCACCCTTTGCGCCGCCCTTAGCCACCTCTTCTACCGTTTCTGCCTCTTTTTTCACCTCCAAAATATTCTGTAGACCCTCCTCTATCTCCCTATACCTTTATTTTCCTCTTTCTTCCGCTCCTCCTCTCTCTTTCTCCTTCTCCTCCATTCGGCCACCACCATCGCCGCCGTGCTCCGCCACCTTTGGCTGCGCCGCCACCCTCATTCTGTCCCTCTCCTTCTGGGCAACTCAAAACACCCTAGCTCCCATCTTAATTATCCCTATCTTATTCCCAGCATGCAACTTTCCCCTCTTTCTTTTCTTTTTCTGGCCATCACCGCCGCCCCCTATCCCCATCGCTGGTGCCGCCTATCCCCACCAACCTATAGTTGAACCCTAGACCCTCTCAGCTATGTTACCTATTTTTATAACCCTTAAATTATTTTATTTCAATTATTTGCATATAAATACTATTATTATTATTCTTAATATTTATATTTTTAATATGCATTATTATTATTATTATTATTATTATTAATGTTTTTATTATTATTTCTGTTGAGGACTGAATCCCTATTGTGTTTTTTAATTCAATATTATTATTATTATTATTATTATTATTTCTATTATAACTATTATTAATATTAATATGTTATTATTATTATTATTATTATTATTATTGCTATTTTGAATTACTTTTATTATTATTTAATTATTAATATTACAACTACTTTACTATTATTTTTGCTATTATTATTATTATTATTGTTGTTGTTGTTGTTGTTTTTGTTTTTGTTATTGTTGTTGTTGTTGTTGTTGTTGTTGTTGTTGTTATTATTATTATTATTACCAAATTTGGTTGTTTATTTTACTAATATTATTATTATTATTATTATTTTGATAAAGGGGCCGAAGCCTTTATTCTACTTTGTTTTTGAATAATGTCCTCTTTTATTGTTATTATTATTGTTACTATTATTATTCTTATTTATATTCTCATTGATATTATTTTTAGTATAATTATTATTATTAGGGTAAAGTATTTAACCCTATATTATCAACTTTTATAATATTTCTATTATTTATATATCTTTAGCAAAGTTAGAATTTTGTTAATGTTATTTTATTAGTATGTTATTTTTTGGTCAAAGCCCTAAGGAGGCGTAGGAGCGTGTTCCAAGACCGGTGTCGTTTTAGGTAAGAGTGTTACTAAGGCCTTTTGTGTGTTTATATGCATTATGTGCTTTGCATGTTGTGTATCATATATTTACCATTATTAATTATGTCGTATATGGTATGATGTGGAGTTGAAGTGTGTTTTCGTGTATTTGCATGGCATGTGTATTATGTATATGTGGTGATTTATTTGTGACCTTATAAGACATGTGTGTGAGGATGTATAAAAGTGTTATTGTGTAGGAGAAAGGATGAAAAAGGAGGATGGGGAAAGAGGTTGACCAAAGGAGTTGAGTTGACCTAATTACTTTAATGATTCATGAATGGAAGAATAAAATGGAGAATTTTAGGGTTTTATGTGGGAAAATCTGATTTATGATTTTTATGATCTTGTGTGAGAGAATGTAATTTGTGATGTTATATGGGAGAATCTAATTTATGATGTTACATGGAAGAATCTAATTTATGATGCGGTATGGGAGAATATAATTTATGGTTTTATATGGGATAATCTAAATTATGGTTTTATATAGGATAATTTAATTTATGGTTTTGTAAGGGAGAATCTAATTTATGGTTTTGTGTGGGAGTATTTAATGTAGGGTTTTATATGGATGAATCTTGGGTTTTATATGGTTTGAAGTTAGGGTTTGGTATGGATGAATCCTTGGTTTTATATGGTGTGAATTTAGGGTTTGGTAAGGTGGTTGTGTATGGATTGAATATAAGGTTTTGTATGGAGAAATTTAGGGTTTTAATTATATGGAAGAATTTAGGGTTGCATGGTTGAGTTTAGGGTTTCACGTGGAATTTTAGGGTTTGCATGAAAAAGTTCAAAGGTTTGCATGGGGAGGTTAATGTCTGCATGGGTATAAAATTTACGTGTGGAAAGTTAATTTAGGATGTAAGGAAGGTAATGTAAGTGTTGTTTGGGTGTTTGAACACTTGGGATGAAAAATAGCACGTGGAGCAAATTAAGGGTATGGAGGAGACTCAATTAGGGTTTGAAATGATTAACTATGGGTTGTTGTGATTAACTAGGGTTTGAGTGGATAATTGTGGGTTGTTGTGATTAACTAAGGTTTGGAACGACTAATTATGGTTGTTATGGTTAAATAGGGTTTGGAGTTGTTTACTATGGTTTGTTGTGGTTAATTAGGGTTTGGTGTGGCTGCTTAGGGTTTTTGTTGTATCATGTGTAATTGGTGATTAAAATGTAATTATGATGGTAGGATTTATGATTTGTGATGTGTGATGATTCATGCATGTCCAGGATGAAAGCTTTTGAATAAGATAATTAAAACATTAATCACGTAAAGTGAAAGATGTTGAGCCGAGCCCAGACCGATCCACCGGCATAATAGTGGCAGGGAATATTTCCCTCACGACAGATCCACCGGCTAAAATAGTGACAGGGCATGTACCCTCGCGACTGATCCACCGGCTATAATAGTGGGGGATCCCGAGCTCAACAAAATCAAACCCTACAGTTGCTAAGAAATGGGAAATACACTAATTATTTATAGTGGAATATCGTACGAGAAGGGGCCAGACCGATCCACCGACATATAATAGTGGCAGGGTATGTTACCCTCGCGACCGATCCACCGGCTAAAATAGTGGCAGGGAATGTTTCCCTCGCGACTGATCCACCGGCTAAAATAGTGGGGTTCTCGTACTCGTATGGACTTGATAAAAAGTATGGTGTGACATGAGTTCTGATCAGAGATTAATTAAGTAATTAATCCGGACTATAATTGGGCCTTTGTACTTTTACCTGAATGATCGTATGCCTGTATGTTATGGTGCTAGTCTCTATGATCTTTTATTACCCTATATTATTTTATGTGATTATGTGTTGGCCTTAGTGCTTGGTTACCTTACTCAATAGGTAGCGTACTGATCACCCCTTTTATGGGTGCTGCTCATTCCCACGAGTAGTATGCCCTTCTAACTTTGTGCAGGTGGGCGAGACATCAGTCGGGGCTGAGTGTTGAGCATATTTGGCTCAAAGTTTGAGAGAGTTGTGGCTATATTTCAATCTTTATGTGATTCTATTTCCTTTTGTTAATCGTTATCGGTTGTAAGCTATTTCCCTTTTTAATTTGAATAATAATTCTTGATGCGTACTCTGATTTTGTTTTGCAACCAAGTTTAGTTTGTCTTGAATTATAATTTATCGTTAATCTTTTCTTTAGCCTTAGCACTTGGTACTGGAACGGTCGGAGAGAACCAATTCGGTACTAAGTGTGGCGGTAACATCTCCAGAATTTATGGGTTTTAAATTAAGTATTTTAATTACTTCCGCTTTAAAAAAAATTAGTGAATTTTGGGGTGTTATAGAAGTACCATTATGTTATGATTTTGTTGTGATAATGTCTTATTTGGGGAATTATATCTTATGGTATGAAATATGGGTTTAAGGATATTATGTTATTAGAAGTAAGTAAGAATGGGTAAAGAGTACCATTAATATTTTTGTTGTGATAATGTCATATTTGTGGAAATATATCCTATGCCATGAAATATGGACTTAAGGATACTATATTATTAAAAGAAAGTACGAATGGGTAAGAGGTACCGTTATTATTTTGTTGTGATAATGTAATATTTACAAAAGTATATATACTGGTATGAAATATGAGCTAATGCATTCTTAATAAATGGACTTAAGAAATTCTCATGAGGCATGATGAATAATTGTAGACTTGGAAAATAACATGTGTGGAAAAATAAAGGTTTTTATTTGTGCTTAAGAGTAACTTGGTCATTATAGAATAATAAGGAAATTTTAGTATTTATGTGTTAGGAAGTTTGAAATATGATAATAATAGCATGACGAATTCATGGAAGTATTACTGTTATTTAGGATCCTTAAATGATTTAATGGCTAATTTGGGGCAAACTATTTGATAATGATAATACCATTATTCCATGTTTAAGATTTAGAGGTTAACTATCGGGATTGATAGTCATGAAAATTTAATAGGAGGCGTTATGAAAATTCTATGGAATTTGGGTCTTGGATATTGTTGTGATTAACATATTGGGAATGAGATTATTAAAGTATACATATGGGAATTAGGTCGTGCATATTGGGTATGATAAAATGAGGGTATTTGGAGAAGGTATGATATGAGTTGTGTGAATTAATCAATATGGGAGAATGAATACTAAAGGGTGTGTAATAGGGTTTGAAAGGACTTACAGACTTAGAACTATGCCATATGCATATCTATTTAGAATGTGTCCTATGCCTGAGAATCAATCCTGAATAAGATACTAATTACTTAAAGTGAAAGAGCATGTGAGTAAGGCCAAGGGGATCTATTTTTCTACATATATATCCTGTTCCAATGGGGATAATAGTGTCTTGGGAGAGTTTTACTGTGAGAGGATGTTTTTAATCTCCGTTCCATTGGAAATAATAGTAGCTCATAAGCGTTTTGCCTCGAGAAGGTGCTTTAGTTCGTTCCACTAGATTAAGAATAGTGGGGCCCTTACTCATCGTGAAATGAAAATGTATCATTATAACTTATGGAAAAGATACTAGTGATTTAAAGTGAAAGAATACATGAGTCAGGACCAAGGTGATATATTTTTCTACACACACACACACATATCCCGTTCCACCAAGGATAATAGTAGCTCGGGAGCATTTTACCTCGAAAGGATGTTTTTAATCTCCATTCCATCAAAAAGAATAGTGGCTTAGGTATCTTTCCCCCAAGAAGAGTTCCAGATCGTTCCACTGGTTTAAGAATAGTGGGGTTCGTACACTCAATGTATATAAAAGAATGAAAATTGATTATACTTAATAAAGGAATTTGGATCATATTATGTCTTATGAGATGTTTCTTTTATTCAGCTATTCCCCTATTATCTAATGTAGAAGCATGAGTCATTTATATCCTTATTTCGATAGTTTTTTTCCCTGAATCAGTATGTAGAGTACTAGCCACCCGTTTAATGGGTTCTGCTCATTCCCACAAGTAGAAGGCCCTGAATCTTATGTGCAGGTCTCATAAGATCTGTTAGATGATTTTGCTATCTATGACTCCTCATGTGGGGATGAGTGACTTTATCTATATAGGGTTGGGTGAGGAGTATTTGTTATCCATTTTATATATTTTACTAGATACTCATTTTGGATTCTTAATCCATGGTATTCCCCTTTTGTATTTTATATTGTTAAACTCAAAGCTAGACTTCAACCTCAGTATTATACTATAAATGTTATTTTTTTCTAATTTCCTCGTATTACCTTAAATGTTTTAGCCTTGTGATTGATGTAAGGATGGTTGTATAAGCCAAAAGTATGTTGATCACGGTGGTAACCCCCACTATTTTACTTAATTACTTTAGCTACAATACAAAATTTTTTAGTAGTAAAAATTGGGGTGTTACAAAGCTCCACCCTTTCCTTACACCTCTCGAAGCACATTGAGCCCCTCACATTTCCTCATTTTCATTCCCTTCCTCTCCTCTAGCGTGCAAACTGAGTAACTCAAACTGCCCTTTGCACCACCTCATGCCACCAGCGCTACCTCACATCACCGCCACCGCCGCCGCCAGCCATTCCTTCCTCCTTACCCTCCCTTCCTACAAAGGAAAGCTTCCCCATGCCATAGGCCTTCTTCACCACCCTTCTTCCCCTCCTCCTCCCTTTCTCTCAACCTTGCCGCCTTGAACACCACCATCGCTGCCAGTGCAAAACCTCCACCTCTTCCACCAGACACCCATGCCAATACCTCCACTACCCTAAGAAACCCTACCCCAATCCTTGTTCCAAACCTAAAAAAAGGCTTCTCCTTAAATCACTACCATCACTGTCATGTCACTGCCATGCCACTCTCACCTTTCCTTATCTATTTTGGTCACATTTCTTCCCCTCCTCCTTACTTATTTTAATCTTTTAGCTTATTAATTATTATTATTATTATTACCATTATCCTTACTATTATTATTTTGGTTAATAAAATAGGAAAAAAAAGGGAAAAGGGTATAAAAGGAGTAAAACTAATAATTTTGTCATTCTTATTTTAAGTAGCAAACCAGTAATTACACGTGTGGAGGCGTATGATCTCATTACTTAAAGATTGGAGCCATTTAGGTAAGGATATAGTTATAGTTAGGGTTTTGCTTATGTACCTTGGTTATGTAATAAATGTAGTTGTATGAAATATGTATATACGTATATGTGATCTAAGTTTGTTATGTAGATTGGCTTGTAATGACCTAAAGTAATAATGTATGTGACCCTCACCACTTGATTACATATGTATTTACAAAGTTGTGTCATGTGATGACACCAAGGAGTCTGAGATAGTGCTTGGGTGGCTAATACAAATGGAAATAAATAGTGAGGGATAATATAAGTAAATTTTTAAGAGGGAGGTATTCTAACTATTCCTTGAAAAAATATGGAGGAATGAAAAAGGGTATTGATGAAAAGAGGGGTTAGGGTAAAATTTGTATGGGGAGAGTGGACTTTGAATGGGGGAAAGACTAACCTAGTGATACCTTGTTGTAAGGTTGATCAAGGGAAGGAGAGTGTGTTATGGATAGTTGGTGGACATGAGGGAGTTTTGGTTTGTGGGAAGACAGGAAAGTGTATGGAGACACGAATTAGGGTTTCAAAGGTTAACCCTAAAGATAGGTTATTATCATGGGGAGGAATTGAGGGAGTTGGGTTGTACTACGGGGTTGTGATGAGGGGTATACCACATGGAGGATGTGGGTCTAGTCAAATGGAGGGAGGAGTTGTATGATAAAGATTACAAATGAAAAGGGGAGATTAAGGGTTTTTGTGGGTGACCATTGGGAGGTTGTTATCATATATGGGGGTTGAGGGAGTTGGGCTACAAGAATTTGGAGTAGGGGTGAGCATGGTGACTTGTAATTGAATCATGGAAGCTTAGGGCTAAGTAAGAAAAGGAGGAGAGGCTCAAACCACTTAGGCCAAAATTAAGGTTTTAGGGAAAAACTCTAGAGGGCTATAGTTATGATAAGTAGGGGAAAATGGGAGCATGCTATGACCCATGACTATAAAATTTCTAAGGGCATGTTTGGATTGGTGGATAATATTGGGGACTCTAGGGATCAATAGGGAGTGTAGATATCTCGGGTTAGGGAATTAGGGTTTCCATGTAGGTCAGGAGTCTTACATGTTTCATGCATGGATGAGTATGTGATATCTAAAAAAAATAAGCCACAAATAAGACAATAATCACTTAAAGTGGAAGATCATTGAGTTGGGACCGTATGTAGTATGTTTACTGGTCCATCGGTCATAATAGTGGTTAGGAGCATTCTACTCTGGATGTCATTGTTACCGATCTACATGTCATAATAATGGGGTCCCCAAACCTATGTATATATAATTTGAGAGATGTTTAAATATTATACTATTGGCTTTAAGCCCCAATAGGGGCCAATGATCTATCATAATCTGTTATGTGCATTATACCTGTATCATGTATTGCTATGCTCTAACTAAACTGTATTATTAACTTACTTATTACATAGTGTATTGATCGCCCCTTTATGGGTAATGCTCGTTCCCACGAGCAGTAGCCCCTTATGAATCTATGTAGGCAAGTGATGATGTTATAAAGAACTTTACTACATATGATGAAATGATTGGGACAGAGTGATACCATGGTATTTTGGGTAGGGGCAAGAGATAGTTTATATCAGACTTATTTTCTTACTAATATTATCTTGTGTTTTCCATTAGTAAAATCATATTATGTATTTCCATTACTTCCCTATATTGACATTTGACTCTCTCATGTTCTAAAATTTCCATATGTCAACATTTAACTCTTTCACATTATAAAATATTTCTGTTATGGTATTACAGTTGAGTTTATTCTTTTGGTCTTGTAGTTGGTATGAGGTTGGTCAAGGGCCAGAGTTACACTAATCATGGTGGTAACACCCTTTTGTGGTGTGTGATTTTAGAGATAAATAAAAAATTTCAACAGTAAATTTTTTGGGGTGTTACAATAGTAATACTAGAGGTAGGGTCATTATTACATGTGTGAAATATTAGAATTACACTCTAATTTATGGATATGTTGTTAGTATTGACATTTTAGGGATGGGTATATAATTTGGTGGATATATGACTCTTATGGAAAAAATTTATGACTAATTTGTGAAATTAGGATTTTGTGAGGAATTGTAAATAGTAACCCTAAAGATAGACTATTATCGAATATGTAAGACAGTAGATTTAGACCATAATTTTTAAAAAATATTGTTAATAATAATGTATTAAGGATGGGTGTTGAATTTGGTAATAAAATTAGTATCATGGAATAAGTGTGGAGAAAAGTATTTCATCAAATGTAAATTCCTAGGACCTGATCTAACAAGCAATCAGGAAATTACAAGATTTAATTGAGATAACAATAAGAACACAATAAAAATTAGGAAAACAATGATGTTCTTTTCTACATACAAAACTAGTGATTACAAGAAGAATCTAATAATCCTCACAATATCACTTGGTATACAATCATCTTAAAATCTAAGAGAATACAAGATGAGAGAATTTGGATAGAGTTTGATGGTGCACCACTCATCACTAGGGTTTCATACACATCTATTTGCAGAAGTAACCAACACAAGTGACCAGTAGAAAACAAGAAAAAGTATGATTCGTGTTCATAAACACAAGACTCCCATGTTTTTTTCCAAAACTCTAAGCTTTTTCAAATTATACTACAAGACCAAGCTTACCTAAAAAACATGGGCCCCTTATGTTTTCTTTCTTGGCCTTATTTTAGCTCTAAACTTCTGCAAACACCTATATGCAACAATTTATTATAGAATACACATATACTTACAAGTTTTGATCTCACAATCTCCACCTTGACACAAAATTTGTAACAGCAAACAAGAGGAATACAAAAGATCATCATAAACCCTTATGTCCAAGGAACCCATCATGGAAAATGAACATGAGAAAATAATGGCTCCATCAAAGCACACACGGGATCCTTAGGAGAAACTCTTTATATCATCCTAGTCTCACAAGATAACATTCCAAGACAAACAACATTATCAGCTCCAATAATAGCAAAACACACACCTTAAAACCTCTAAGGTTGAACACTATTACACTAGTATTCATTTGATCATCTAGAACACAACCAAGATCAAAGTAACGTGTCGGGAGAACTGTGCGCACTAACCACCTCAAAATCTACACAACACCCAACTAAGGTACCTTCAAGGGACTCACCACATCATACATTATTCATCTCGTAGCTACAGAGTATGAATAAAATACCCTAAAACCCTAATTTAGAGAATTATGACAAATTTAGGGATTTATTAGGAAACTTAATTAAATAAATTATTTTATTAAAATAAGAGGAATTAATTAAGGAAAAATCAAGAGGAAAGTAATATATAATTTAATTGGAAAAATTAGGGTGTTTTGCTAATCAAAATAAAATTTAAGGAAAAAAATTTAAAAATACTAAATTAGCCTAAAAAGAAAATTTAGTTATTCTTTTATTAAAATATTATTATTTCTAAATATCCCAAAATGCTCAAATATTTTACATACCCCAACCCACCTATTTTTCTTTTTCCCTTTTTCCTTTTTGCCCTCTTTTCTTTCTTTTATTTTCTTTTCTTCTTTTCCCCTTCTTTCTCCTTTTCTTTTTCCCTTCCCACCCCTAACCTGGGCCAGTCCACCCCTGTGGCCCAAAGCCATCATGCCCTTCCTTTTTCCTCCCCAGTCACCCAGCCCTAATCCACTTTTTTTCCTTTCTTTCCTTCTCGGACCACTCGATCCAACCTTTCCCTTCCCTCCTTCTCGCACGACCCCCTCTCTCCCCAATGCCCAGCCCCTCCATCTCCAGGCACAAGCATGCCACTTTTGCATCGTTGCACGCCTGCCTGCTTCCCCTATCCTCTTCCCAGTCACTCCCTCTCTCTCCTCCACCCAATTACAGCCTCTCTCCCCCTTCCATTTCCCTTTCTCAAGTATGCTAGCCCCTACAAAAATGTAGGCCTACATAGGCCACCAGCCGACGACCTACACGCATGTCACCGACCTTGCATCTTCCCCCTATATTGTTCCCCCTCATCTATGGCCTATAAATACCCTTCATCCAACCCATATTCAATCTTTTTCTCTCAACCTAGAAATCTACACCCCTATGTGCCGCCGCTTGTTCAACTGCTTGTTGTGTCGCCACCATCTAGCACCACCACCCAAACTACTCCCTACACCATCCTCCACCGAGCTACACACCTCACCACCCTCAATGCTCCCTGCACAAACTGCCTTAGCTATGCAAAGTTGGCCATTCGACTAACCTTAACCCAACAACCGTTGCCACTCCTACCGCAACCACTACCCCTTATACCCTTCAAAATCACCAGCAAACCTTCCCCTACCTCCTTTCCTCCCTCTCCACCACTCTTGACCACCACACCGCCACCATCTGCTCTGCCACCTTTAGCTGCACCCCCACAACCAGTCCAACCCTCTCCACCTAGGCATCCTCCACCACCTCAATTTCCCCTCCCATTCCCCCTCTCATACCCTAAACACCTAAAATTTCCCCCTTTTTCTCTTTCCCTACTGCCGCCACTACTGTGCACTGTCGCCAGTGCCGACAGTCACCACCAACCCTAGGTGTTACCCTAACCCTTAAAACCCTAGTTGTGATACCTTTGTCTCTTTTATTTATATTATGATGTTATCCTTATCCTTATCCTTATCCTTATTATTATTATTATTATTATTATTATTATTAACTGTATTATTATTATTGTTATTATATCTTTATTATTATTTTTATCATTATTATTATTAAATATAGCTTCAAAAATATTAATACTACTACTATTAATGGTTGGACCTTATTTTGTTATTATTATTATTATTATTATTATCATCATCATCATCATCATTATCATTATTATTATTATCAATATTTTATTATCATTAATATCATTTTTATTCTTGTTATCATCATCATCATTATTAATGCTTACTTGGACATAGTATTACTATTACTATTATTATAAAAATATTCGAACCCTTATATTATCATTATTTTGAATATTATTATTATTATTATCCTTACCAATATTTTTTTGATAAGTAAAAAGAATATATAAATAACATGGCCGAAGGTTAGAGTTACAACCAACTTAGTTCATGACCAACATGTCAATACATTGATGCCATCTATCATATGTAGGACTACAATCAGAGGTCAAACACCTACTAGCCATGATAAAAATAATATCTTTAAGAAGGCTACTACAAGTGTGAGATATGTTACGAAAGATCCTTGAGTTTATCTCATACCATACTAAAGCAAAGAAGGTAACCAATGAGGCACGCAACATAGCTTTCTTCTCCTTAGGTTGTCTCCTAGTTTTGGCTAAAACTTTCATCTCTTCTTCCCAAGAATGCACAACATCCCGATAGTTAAAAGCTTTTGAATTTTGCTTCATATTCCCAGGCTAAAGGAGCACTCCATGAACAAATGCTGTATAGTTTCATCTATATCATCAGAACAAGGCACGCATTTAGTATCATCCAAAAGACCCAACTACTACATTCTTACCTTGGTAAGCAATCTATCATGAATATCAATTATGCTTGGGCATAGCAAGAGAGCACCAAACTAATGGATACCACCATACTTGCTCCCGTCGTTGTCTCATCAAGTCATACACCTTGCAAATGCTATAGGCATCCTCTTTACTTACACATAATAAACGATTAGAGGTATGATGAAAAAAGGGTGCAAACATAGGCCTAAGCTTGAGTACTTGCTGTCGTGGCCAGGAACATAAATGTAAGGCTAAGAAGTTCCATACATTACACTCCCTAAGATAGATGGAATGTACCCATCTCACCAACAAAGAATTTTTTTTTGTTATAGATATTCCATAGAACTTTCCCCAATGCAACTCTATTCCATGTCTACAGATCAATTAGACCCAAACCCCCCTCTTTCTTGGGAGTACAAACTACTCTCCATGTAATTAAAGCCTTTATGGAGGTATCGGTGTTACCAGTCTATAATAAATTCCTACACATACTCTCCAACAGCTGAATCAGCTTAAGGGGAAGAATGAAAACCTAACACCAATACAACTACATACTAAAGATCACAGACTATAAAAGCCGGACCCTACCTACATAGGAAAGCAGATGAGAATGCCAAGTAGAAAGCCATCTCACAATCTTTTGAACCAAACCCTACATCTGAGCTCCAGTTAACCGAGTAGAAGAAAGAGGAACCCCAAGATAAGAGAAAGGAAAGCGTCCCCTGATAAAGTTAAGATTCTAAAGGATCTTTGATTTAGTCATCTCATCCACACCCTAAAATAAATGCAGCATTTTTGTGGATGAATGACAAGTCTAGATCTAGAAGAAAAATCACCCACCACCTTAATGAGCTTCAAATCAGACTTTAGATCCCCCTGACAAAAAATTTACATGCCATTCACAAAAGCCAGGTTGTTTATGTAAATTTGTTTACATTTAGGATGCCCTCTGAAATCATCATCACTCTATAAATGCTTGAGCATTCTAGTTAAATAATCAGCAACAAGGACAAATAAGTAGGGTGACAAAGGGTCACCTTGCCAGAGGCCACAACGACCCCAAAAAGGAGTCGTCAGATCCCCATTTAACAATAGGGAAAAAGAAGCAATTTAACCACATGAAGGGGGAAGCCATAAGCATGGAGAACACTTTGCAAGAACATCCAATTGACAGAATCATAGGCCTTCTGAATGTCAAGCTTCATCATACAACGCGGTGACACATGCTTTTGAGTATATTTTCTAACCAACTCAGCTGCACGAAGAATTTTTTTGCCTATTTGCCTTCCCTTGACAAAAATAGATTGTGCCGGGTCAATAAAAAATGACATAATAGGTTGAAGTCTGGCTGTAAGAATCTTGGACACAATCTTGTACAGCACCCCACAACAAGCTATCAGATGATACTCACTAACTTTGGTCACATTCACTTTTTTAGGGATGAGCGTGAGCAAAGTGATATTAATTTGGTGAGGTAAAAAACTAGTAGCAAATAAGTTGGTAACAACTAAAACTATATCATTCCCGATCACACCCCACGTTTTCTTGAAAAACATAACCGAAAAACCATCCACCCCAAGAGCCTTATTATCCCCTATAGAAAACACAACATCCTTAACTTCAGAAGAAGAAACCTATTCTGGGAGCTGGCATTTATGAGAATCTTGGAGAGAACCACCTAAAGACAACACCTCGTGATCAAGAGAACCCAAAGAAAACCTAGGAGAGAAAAGAAATTTTTTATAAAAATCCACAAAGGAAGATTTAATTTGTAGAAAATTAGTGAGGATATGCCCATCATCAAGTTTAATTCTTATCACAACATTCCTATTTTGGTTACCCTTCGCATGAGCAAAAATAAATTTGTGGTTGGAGTCACCTACCTTAAGCCAATGAACCTTTGCTTTCTGCTTCAAAAAAAGCTCTTCATAATGAGCCAACTTCTCAAACTCAACTTCACACCCCTATAAGTCCTTCTTCAACGTAACACTAGTCGGGTCCTGGAGCAAGGCATTCTGAACAGTATGCAAAGTAGTCCAAGCCATATCCATCCTATAAGTAATAGATCCATACTTAGCCCTATTTAGATCTTTATAAGCAGGCTTTAAAGTCTTCAGCTTCGACGAATATCCAGGAGGAGATTACCCGATGAAATGCACCTCTAGTGATGAGAAACAATACCCGGGAATGCCTCATTGAAATGCCCCAAAAATCTAATTTTAAGAATTATAATTAAATAAGGTTTTATTAGAAAAATTAATTAAATAAATTATTTTAATTAAAATAAAAGGAAATTAATTAGGATAAATTAAGAAGAAATTAATAATTATTCTAATTAGGAGAAATTTGGGTATTTTAGCTAATTAAGGATTTTATTTTGGAAATTAAACAAATAAATTATTTTATTTATAATAAGGAGAAAATGGTTCCAAATTAATAGGAATTTTAAAAATAATTTAATTGGAGAAATTTAGGGTGTTTTGCTAATTTAAATGGAATTTATGGAAAATCTTTCAAAAATCCTAATTTAGCCTAAAAAGGGAATTTAAATATTATTTTATTAAAATATTAGTATTTTTAAATATTCCAAATATCCTAATTAATTTAATTAACCCAACCCTCATATTTTTATTTTTTCCCTTTTTTCTTTTTCCTTTTCTTTCTTCCTTTTTCTTTCTTTTCTTTCTTTCCTTTCTTTCCTTCCTTTTTCCTTTCCTTTTCTTCTTCTTCTCTGATTAGGCCTGCATTCTATAGCCCATTCCTCTTTTCTCTTTTCTCCTTTGACGGCCTAGGACTCTGCATAGTTCTTTTCCATTTTTTCCCCCAAAACACGACGTTTAATTTAAACGCCCTTCACCTCGTCGCCTCGTCGTTTTCTTTATTTCCTTTCTTTTTTTCTCGACCGACCGGTCCAGCACCCCCACCCCCAACCTTCTTCTTCTCCCAGTCCTTCGCACTTGCTATTTCGATGACCTACACCACCGCCCCGCCCTAGTTTTTCGCTGCCGATCTCGCCCCTTTGACCGGTCGTTTTCCTCCCTTTCTCTTCCCTCATTTCGGCGACCACATTTACCCAACCCACCTCCCTTCCTTTTTCGCTCATAGGCCTTCTTTTTCTATGCAACCACCCCTACCCTGATATGAATTTCACTAGCTTTTGTTACCGCCGATGACCGGAACCCTACCTGTATTACCCCTTAGCCAACCCACAGAACCCTACCCTCTCCTCAAAATTCTATAAATATCCTCTATAATCAGCAAGGCTCGAGTTTTTTAATTCCTGCCCAGAATATTTCCCTTGTGCGATGCCGCCCCTTCAGACACCATTTTTGCCGCCTCCGACCAACTCTGCCGCCCTCTCTATCCACCTAACGTATCCTTACACCGCCCTCTAACTACCTGAATCATCTTTATCCCTCGATTTTCCCTGCACAAGCCACCCCGGCTGTGTAAAGTTTTCTTCCCAATGAGTCAATCCTTCCACCTCTACCACTCTTCGCGCCGTTGTCTGCCACCACTACCATCGTTGCCACTGCCTCATTCACCTCCCAATTTTTTCTGCAGATCCTCCTCTATCTCCCCTACCTTTCTTTTCCTCTTCCTCCCTCTCCTCCTCCATTTCTCTTCTTCTTCTCCATTCGGCCCCCACCGCCACCGCCTTGCGCTGCCACCTTTGGCTGCACCGCTACCATCATTCTATTCCTCTCCTTTTGGGCAACCATAATCACCCTTATTTCCACCCTTATTCTCCCTATTTTTTCCCAACCTTCAAATTTTTCCCTTTTCTTCTCTTTTTCTGACCACCACTGCCACCGTCATGCACCACCGCCGGTGCCACCTGTCACCATTAGCCTAAGGTTGAAACCTAAACCCCCTCAACCCTTTTTTACTATTTATACAAGCTTTAATTTATTTTATTTCATTTATTCAAATATATATACTACTACTACTACTACTACTACTATTATTATTATTATTATTATTATTATTATTATTATTATTATTATTATTGTTGTTGTTGTTGTTGTTGTTGTTGTTGTTGTTATTTTTTTTTTATTTCTATTGAGGGTTGAAGCCCTATTATATTTTTATATCAATTTTATCATTTTTATTCTTATCGTTGTTATTATCTTTATTATTAATATTAATATGCTATTATTATTGTTATTATTATTATTATTATTACTATTTTGAAATTATTATTATTATTGCAAATATTTTACTAATAGTGTTGCTATTATTATTATTATTGTTATGCAATTATTATTAGTATTGTTATTGTTATCGTTATTATTATCATTATTATTATTATTATTATTATTATTATTATTATTATTATTATTAATGTTAGTATTATCATTCTATATAGGGCGGAAACCCTATTGCGCCTATTTTGAATTATAGTAGTAGTATTATAAATAAATTCAAATTATTATTAATTTTTAATATTATTAATAATTTTATCATTAGAATTTAATATTCTTATTAGTGTTATTATTATCATTATTATTATTTAATAAGTTTATTATTATTCAATGTAGGGTCGAAACCCTATTTCATTTTATTTTCAATTATTATCATTACTATTATTACCATTATGATTATTATTATTTTTGCAACATTATTATCATTATTATTATTATTATTATTTCATTATTATTATTATTACTAAATTTTATTATTAATTTTACTAATGTTATTATTAATATTATTTTGGTGAAGGGTCGAAGCCCTTATTCCACCTTTTATTTCAAATCATATTATTATTATTATTATTATTATTATTATTATTATTATTATTATTATTATTATTATTATTATTATTTGGTATTATTATTATTAGGATAAAGTCTTCAACCATATATTATCAACTTTTATAATATTACTATTATTTCTTATATCTTTAGCAAAGTTAGAAATTAATTAATGTCATTATTACTAATATGTTATTATTTTATTAAAAACCTAGTTTTAGAATAAATTAGGAATAATAGTTTTTTTAGTATGAGGAAATCTAATCTTTAGTTTTTCCCTCATATAGGTAAGACCATTCAAAGCCCTAAGGAGGCATAGGAGCGTGCTCCAAGACTGGTGTCGTTTTAGGTAAGGGTGTTACTAAGGTCTTATGTGTGTTGATGTACATTATATGCCTTGTATGTTATGCATCCTATATTTATCATTATATTGATTTCATGTGTGGCATGGCGTGGAGTTGAAGTGCGTTCATGTGTTGTTATATCGCATGTGTATTATGCATATGTGATGAAATATTGTGGTATATGATGATTGGTTTGTGACCCTTTAGACATGCATTTGAGGATGCATAAAAGTGGTATTGTGTGGGGAAAAGTTTGAAAATGGAAAATGGAAAATAAGTTGACCAAAGGAGAATAAGATGACAAGGGATATGAGTTGACCTAAGTATTTTAATGATCCATGAGTGGAAGAATAAAATGGGAAATTTAGGGTTTCGTGTGGGAGAATCTAATCTATGTTTTGCATGGGAGAATTTAATCTATGGCGTAACATGGGAGAATCTAATGTATAGTTTTGTATGGGAGAATTTAATCTATGGTGCTGCATGGGAGAATCTAAACTAGGTTTTTCTATGGATGGACTTACGGTTTTACATAGCAGATTCTATGGTGTTGCATGGAAGGATCTAATCTAGTGTTTTGTATAGATTGAATTTAAGGTTTTGTATAGACTGAATCTAAGGTTTTGTATGGATGTACTTAGGGTTTTTCATGGCCGATTCTATGGTGTTGCATGGAAGGATCTAATCTAGAGTTTTGTATAGATTGAATTTAAGGTTTTGTATGGATTGAATCTATGGTTTTGTATGGCGGAATCAAGGATTTTACATGGATGGATCTAGGGTTTTCATTGTTGAATATAGGGTTTCACGTGGGAGTTTTAGGATTTCACATGAAAAATTCGAATGGTTGCATGGGATGTATAAAGTCTGCATGGAAGTGAAATTTACATATGGAATATTGATTTTGGATGTGAGGAAGGTAATGTAAGTGTTGTTTGGGTGTTCAAATACTTTGGATGAAAAATAGTATGTGGAGCAATATAAGGGTACGTAGGAGACCAAGCTAGGGTTTGTGTGGACAATTAGGGTTTGGTGTGATTGCTTAGGGTTTTTCTGGTATCATGTGTATTTGGTGATTAAAGTGTAATTATGAGGATGGAATTTATGAGTTGTGGTGTGTGGAGTGTTAAAATGATTTGGGTTGTGTAAAGTGGAGTAAGATGGGTCACTGAGGCCTAAATTAGGGTTTCTGGGGAAAAACCCTAGAGTAAGGAAATAAGTGGACTTGGAGGTGTGTAGTAGTGGGCTTTGACCCACATATTTCGGTGTTGGAGTTCTAGTGTGAGTTTGAGTATAGAGGAAAGGTTATAGGGCAAGTTAGGTAGGTGCAGGTTCTCATGATATAATACAGGTCAGTTGGAGGATAAATGTAAAGGGAGTGATTCATGCATGTCTAGGGTGAATGTTTCTGAATAAGACACCGTAATACATTAATCATTTAAAGTGGAATATTGTTGAGTCGGGCCCAAACTGATCCACTGGTGAATAATAGTGGTTAAGGCATGATGTCCTATATATGACCGATCCACTAGTAATAATAGTGGTCAGGCTTTGTACCTGTGCATTTCCGATCCATCGACTATAATAGTGGGGGATTCCATGCTCAAAAAAATCGAACATATTTGTGCTAAGACATGGGAAAGATACTAAGTACTTATGGTGGAACACTATGAGAGTCGAGGCCAAACAGGTTCATTGGCGAATAATAGTGGTCATGAGCTTTATGCCCTGTGTGTTTCCGGTCCATCGGCTATAATAGTGGTCAAGAGCTTTATGCCCTATGTGTATCCAGTCCACCGGCTATAATAGTGGGGTTCCCGTACTCACATGGATTTAATAAAAAGCATGGTGTGAAATGAGTTCTAATTAGAGATTAATTAAATAATTAATCCAGACTATAAATGGGCCTATTTGTATCTACCAAATGATTGTATGATAGTACGTTACCATGATGGTCTCTATGCTTTAGTTATTTCTTCTGCATGGTCTATGTGATTTTTTTGTTGGCCTTAGTGCAAGGTTAACTTGCTCAGTACGTAGCGTACTGATCACCTTTTCATGGGTGTTGCTCATTCCCACGAGTAGTAGGCTCTTCTGACTTTGTGCAGGTAGGCAAGACATCAGTCAAGGATGAGTGTTGATCATGTTTTGGCTCGAAGTTCGTGAGTAGTGTGGATGAATCCGCTCTTCTTATTATCTTATTTACTTATATTTTTTTTGTACCAGATTTTTCCCTTTATGAGCAACTACTTTGTATCGAGTATTCTAGATGAAACTTTTATCTTATGAAAGTTTTATTTCTTCTTTTTGGAATTTTGACCATGTACTCTAATTCATGATTCTGTACGCGTACTCTGATTTTTAATGTATGATCTTTCTAGTTCTTTTATAAACTGTTGGTTTGATTTTAATATCAATCTTATTTTTAGCCTTAGCACTTGGTACTGAAATGATCGGAGAGAACCGGTTTGGAGCTAAGTGTGGCGATAACATCTCCAGAATTCATGGGTTTTAATTTAAGTATTTATATTTTAATTGCTTCTATTTAAAAAAATTAGTGAATTTTGGGGTGTTACACTCATCCTCAGTCCAAAAGTTATTGAACAAGAATGGCTTTCTAAAAGAGCAAGAAGACCCCAAGTGAACAATTAGAGGGCTATGGTTTGAAATACCCGATGTATGGAAAACTACATATGAATGGTTGAAAGTGCCCAGCCAGGGAGTGTTAACCAGCACTCGATCAAGCTTGCATGCCAGAGTCTCCTCCCCATTCCTCTTATTAAGCCATATGAGAAAATTTCTATACCCCTTGATGTCAAAAAGCCTAAGGTTATGATCACACTACTTGAGGTCCTGATTATCCTACATGCCAGGCAGATCACCCCTAAATTTGTCTTTAGGATTTAAAACCACATCAAAATCCCCTAACAACACCCATGGAATAAGTGTCCACCGATGGCTACAGAGCCAACTTCGAAGATTTCGTCTTGCAGAACCAGAGTTAAAAGCATACACAAACCCAGCCACGAAATGAACATCCCCACTAGCAGCAGCCGCATCACATAAAATGCATTGATTGGTTGATCCCAACTGAGAAACTGTCCAAACATTTGGATCCCATAGAACCCAAATCCTCCCATTATAATGGGATTGGTAATTATTAAAACAACACCAATTTGGAATGATAAGATGCTTCACAGCATCAAACTTACCCACCTTAACACGAGTCTCCACCAAACCAACTAAAGAACATCTACTCTTCTTTATCCATTCATGTACTTCCTTCTGCTTGAATGGATCATTTATACCTTGGACATTCCAACAAGCTAGCACAAGGGACCTGGATCATGCAAAGAATCCCTTCTCAATCTCAACTCTTGTCCTAAGTTCTTCTCAAGCATACCGTCTTGAAGAAGCAGATACCGGTTACCTTGATTGGTATTATTACTAGATAAAGCAAAATGTAAAGCATAAGGAGGTCTGGGTTGTCCCATCCAATTAGATTCTAAAGAAACACTAGCACACATGCTAGGGGACGGGGTAATAATAGGATTAGACACACCAATTTTCCCAGACTCCCTAACCTCTTGTCTTCTATCCCGCACCACCTTCCACTCCTGGTGCATCCTCACCTGGGATTTGGCCTTAAGCTTAGGACAAAGCTTGGAATCATGAGTAGGTACTACACAGACATGGAAAGAAGTAGGTTTCCACTCGAACACAATAAGTTATAAAAACATGGTAACATTAGGGTCTCTTATATAAACAACCTTACATAATGGCTTCTTTGTATCCACCTTAACTAACACATGAGAAAAGGAAGTTCTATCCTTCCTGAGAGTGATGGCATCAATACAGAAAGGAGTGCCAATCAAACTAAAAATCATACTTTGCAATTTTAGGGACCAATATTCCAGAGGAAGGTGCGACAATTTAACCCATAGTGGGACAAATTGTAATTCCTCCTTGGATGGTTGCATTCTACAATGCCACCATTTTATAATCAATGGTTGACCATAAAAGGTCTAGTACTGCTTAATAATATAATCATAATCATCAGCATAATCAAATTTAAAGAAAAAATATTATCATCATAGCAAATCACACGCAGTTGTTGGACACTCACCCATTGGGACTTAACAAAGCCAAGCATTTGATTGAACGAGGGAGAATACCCATAGACATAGCCAACCAATGTGTTTTTCCAATTAGCACTTTTGTGATCCACTTCCTCTGTCTCCAAGGTAATGGCAACCTTACCATCTTCAATGCATGGGGGGACGTAACTAAGCGCCATGCATTGATCGGTGTTTTTATTCATGGCCACTCAATCCCTCCAAGATAAAACCTCCTCTAACTCATCCCCCACACCTTTACTGGAACCCTTAAACCCTAGGTCGTGATTCCCATGAGGTCCCTGATTAGCCAATAGAAGATTTGCCTTGGATGGCGATGATGGTGGTGAACGCACATCATTGGAAATAACTACATCCGGCTCATCAACCTTAAAGTCCTCAATAACCTCTAAACCCTCTTCCGTAGGACACCCAATGCTTGGAAATATTAGATCAGGAACCAAAACCTTCTTTGACGAGATCAACAGATTAGAAGCAAACGCTTTCTTCTTGTTTTGTGCCATGGGTACAGGTGTGGAACCCTAGTAGCTCATTCCACACAGCCGGCTTTGATCTTAATATTCTAACCAATATTATTATTTTATTAATATTGCTATTAGTATATTATTATTTTTATCACTAACCCTACTATTAGCCTTAACCTTAATAATACTATGGTTTATATTACTTTGAGTATTAGTATTACTATTATTATTAATATCACTATTTTTGCTACAACTAATATCAGTACTATTATTAAAAGAAATAAAGCTATTAACTTTAATAACATAAATATGTCTATAAATACTAACATAAACCTATTTTAACTAGTAATACCCTAGTAGGCTAACTTGAGAATAAAAACCCTAATATTACTTGTAAAGTTTCTTTTAATAATAGTAACCCTAATATTAGAATAAAGTCAAAAATAATAGTATTTTTGGTAGGAGGGGAAGTAATCCTTAGTTTTTCCCTCTTATAGGTGAGCCTAATTAAAACCCTAAGGAGGCATAGGAGCGTGCTCCAAGATCAATGTCGTGTTAGGTAAGGATGTAGCTAAGACCCTATGTGTGTTATGTTACCTATATGCCTTGTATGCCATGTATCATGATATGTTATGTATCTTATGATTATCATTATAATTGTTTTATGTGTAGTGTAGATTGGAGTTGAGGTATGCTTATGTGTTTTCTTATGGCATGTGTATAATGTGCATATGTTGTGATTATGATGTGATGTGATGTGGCCATTTAGGACATGCATGCTAGGATATTTAATGTAATGATATGGGGAAAAAGGATGAAAAAGGAAAATGGGGAAGTGAATGGACCAAGGGGAAGTAAGTTGACCAAGGGGAAGTGATTTGAACAAGGGGAAGTAAGTTGACCAAGGGACATTGGGATTCACCTAAATATCTCATGATCCATGAGAGGGAAAATAAAAGGTGACTATGAATAAAATAAAAGAGTGGGTGAACTTTGCATGGGAATTCTAGGATTTGTATGGGAGAATATAGGGTTTGCATGGGAATTCTATGGTTTTGCATGAAAACTTTGAGGGTTTGCATGGGGTGGATAGAATCTACATGGGGACTATCTTCATAGGTGAAAATTTTTCTTGGGATTTAAGGAAGGTAAGGGAAGAGTTTTTTGGGTGATTGGAGGCTTTGGGTGAAATATAGCACATGGGTTAGTGTAAGGGTACACAGGAGACCCGGCTAGGGTTTGGGAGGAAAACCCTAGTTTGAGATGGTGGTGAAAGTAAGAATAATTGAGGGTGAGTGGAGTATGAGATAAGGGTGGAGGAATGTCATGTGTAAGGTCAGTATAGATATCATGGGAAAGTAAGAGTGGAAGGTGAGAAATGAAGGGGTGATAGGTGGAAACAAAGATGTTAGGGTTTGGTGTGGCCACCTAGCATTTAATGGTCACGCGTCTATTTAGGGGAGTAAAGTAAGATGATGAGGCTTGAATCTAACGGATGTGATGTGTGGGGTGTTAAACAACCTCAGTTGTGGGAGGCAGAGAAGGATGGCCCACATAGGCCCACATTAGGGTTTCTAGAGAAAACCCTAGGGTAAGGCAACAGGTGGACTTAGAGGCCTAGGGTGGTGGGCCTTGACCCACACCCTTAGGAGTTGGGCCTCCATTGTGAGCAAGTGGAATAAAGGATGGTGGGGGCATGTTAGGAGGTACAGAATTCTCAAGATATGGGATGGGCCCTCTTGGGAGGATAAGTGTAGATGGAGTTGGTCATACATGGCTAGGGTGAAACCTTGTTGAATAGGAAACAGTAAGACACTAATCATTTAGAGTGAAAAATTATTGAATTGGGCCCAGACTGATCCATCGACATAATAATGGCCAGGTGCTAGGGTGCCCTAGAGACCAATCCACTGGAATATAATAATGGTTAGGTGTGTTATTCCCTATATGTAACTGATCCACCAGTTATAATAGTGGGAGACCCCGAGCTCAATAAACCAAATCCTAAGTTTGATAAGACACGTAAAAGAAACTAAGTACTTACAGTAGAACACCATAGGAGTTGGGGCCAGATCGGTCAACCGGCAAATAATAGTGGCAAGGAGCCTCTTACCTTGGAGATCGATCCACCGCCATATAATAGTGTTTAGGTGTGTTCTACCCTATACGTTTTTGATCCACCAGCTATAATAGTGGGGTTCCCGTACTCGCTTGGATTGATAAAGAATATGGTGTAAAAAGAGTATTGATCAAAGAATAAATAATTAGTATATCTAGACTATAACTTGGCCTTTATTTATCTGTAATAATTGTATGCTATTATGTGACCATGCTTATATTATATGCCTTTGTGTGTTGGACTTAGTTTCATGGTTATCTTTCTCAATACGTAGCATATTGAAGACCCATTTCATAGGTGTTGCTCCTTCTTACGAGCTGGAGGCCCCTTTAAGTTTGTGCAGGTTGGTGATACTATTTTCGATGCTTTCAAGGCATCGGGCGGGGCTGAATGTTGAAAATGGACTTGGTTTAGGATCGAGAGCAACTGGCCAAACTTACTTCCTATGTTATCTTATTTTTTATCTATTTATTCAAACTCTTTTTATCGTGCTATAGCTTTATTTCCCTTTAAGGAATTTAACTTATGTACATTTGGATTGTAAACTCTTTTCACATACTATGATTTTTGTCTTATGAATGTTTCAATGCTTTTATGAAGACTTGCTTTGAGTTTGAATTATTATGGTTGTTAACTCTTCTTTAGCCTTATGGTTAGTACAAGACCAGCCGGGTGTTGGCTTGTACTGATCACGGGAGTAATACACCTGAAATTCACAAGTTTTGATTTACTTGCTTTCATGAAACTCTTTACTAAAACAAAATTTGTCAATAGTGAATTTTGGGGTTGTTGAAATGAACCAATGATTACCCCTATCTTCCCTGTCTTGCTTTCCCCTTCTTCTCCCCTACTTTTGTTGCAATAAATCTACTTTTTAAAAAGTACTTTGATAAGTAAAATGTATGTTTGTTTTTACTTTTATTATATAAAGGATTAATACTAAAAAACTACTTATTGTATCTCATTAGTGTTTGGTTTTTATTTTTTTATAAAATTACTTTTTTATTTTCCATCTTTAATTTTTATCTTCCTATATATATCTTTTGGAAATAATTATTATATAAATTATATAATATCAAATATTAAAAAGCATATGAAACATTAAAAAAGTATAAAAAAAATATAAAGATATTACAAAGTACTAAAAATTATAAAATAAAAATTATAAACTTATTAAAAAAATTTATGAACAATCACTAA
Organism: Tamarix austromongolica; assembly: GCA_039764185.1. Taxonomy (NCBI): domain Eukaryota; kingdom Viridiplantae; phylum Streptophyta; class Magnoliopsida; order Caryophyllales; family Tamaricaceae; genus Tamarix; species Tamarix austromongolica. The sequence goes on along the minus strand of CM077816.1, from coordinate 47,117,916 downwards.
ACAAATTTTTATAAAATTAACAAATATCTAAAACTTAAATAATAATAATGATCAAAGTTTATATTATGCAATAAATATTATTAAATTTACAATAAGCATCATAAATATTAATGAGTGAGCTAAGTGACCTCAAAGTAGTAATAGTACTAAATACAACAAAAATGTTAACTATGACAGCAATATGAAGACTCCAAACAACCAAATGGCAAGAGTAAAGAGGCAACATAAGTTAGCTAATTCAAAAAATAAAAATATATAAAAATTCCTTGGATTTTGTAGTTCCACAACCTCCTTTTCTAGCTTTGAGGGACGGAAGCTTTGTCTCCAAAGAGCTGTAAAGAAAATTCAATAAACAGGATAAAACTCATGATATGGGCTGCACATAAAATTAGCTAAAGTTATAGTGTTGACTATTAAATACTTTGAGCTCAGTGAGGCTTCTCCCTAGCATTGCCACAAAATCACACGTTGAGTCTTATGCCATGACAAAGCCATTGCATCTACTAGATCACAGACTCACTCTATGGCCAAATAGTGAATAGCTCTACAAACATTCTACAACTCTCCAACCCTCTCAACGAATTTCAATGCAAGTAATAAGGCCACCCCTCTCACCGCCCTCACCTCCCCAAAATACACAAATGCCAACCATCTTCCTACAAGAGGTACATGGAAGAAATGGACATTTACCCAATTGAATCCTTTGATTTCTCCAATGCTCTCTTCAGCTTAGCTACTTGTATTTTCTTCAATTATTCAAACCAGGCACTGGACAACAAATATATCACACTTTCAAGCCTTCATATATACTAAATATAGGATCAATCAAGCACCGAAAAAATTCTACACATTGCAGTGATATTTTTTAGTCATATCAAACATCTACATGTAACTAAGTTCAAAGATGCTCTCAATTAATATATGGTAATGAAATAAAGGGATGTTCTCAATTTTTTAGTATTACATAGTTCAGCTTATGAGATTTATACTATTCCTCTCATCCATAGCAAGTCAGATGAAACCGTTTGAGAGCGCGTTTCTGGATTTATGCCATATCTTGTGAATGACAAACATTTCTTTTCGTCCACACCACAATGTCATTGGTGTTTCCCCTTCCGAACAGTAAGTCTAGAGACACAAGGACGGACGCGCATCCCCTCCACGCATTTCTCCCCCGAGGCATCAACCTCAATATGACATAACAGACAATCCGGTTAAAGAATATGTGTGTCTCTCAGTACAAGTAAGTTCAAATTCAATATCAATGTGAATAAACACCTGCAAGTGCAGCAATTAGAACCCCCACCGGATCGACAAAATTTGCACACTTAAAAATTGGGCATTCACACATGACTTTAATAGATTATCTTGTCGAAAATCATGGAGAATTTATTCATCCGCAAGGAAAGATAGCTTTTTTTTTTTAAAGAGTAAAGGGATGTTTTCTGCCAGATAAGTCTCGCGAGGGATTCAAGTCATCTCACCGTCCCAGAATTAACCAAATAAATGGGGGGATGAGGCTATTGAATTAAAGATAGATAAGGAATTAACCAAAGAGGTCGGAAATCGAAACGATACTCGAGAAGAAGCTGCTTTCGTCAATGATCGTTCGAATTTCGAATTCTCTTCTCCTTCTTCTGTACAGTGCGCAGCGGGCTGGGGGCTTGGAAATTTCTTTCTTCCCTATGTAGATGTTAGAGGGATAGGGTGAGTGAGAGCGTAACAGACGATTGATATGATGGGGGAGGGGAGTGTGGTCGGCAATTGAGCAAAAACAAAGGGAAGAAGGTGAGGGTCGAAGTGTCGAACAATGAACACAGGGTTTTATGTTTTAAACGACTTTTAACTTAACTTATGTACCGTGCCGGGTACATATAAAATTAATTTTCATAAGTAAGTAGAATATACTTTTTAATTATAGCTTATAAGAAGTAGTTTTGAATAATTAATTTTTTAAATAATTTTAAAAAGGAAAACCATACAATAATAATTAATCTGTAATTACTTTTTATAATTAATTATCTAAAAAACTACTTTTTCTAAGTAAAACCAAACAAGCCCTAAGTGAGCCATCACAACCACTTTAGAGTTGGGAAAAATCTAAATTCTTCCACTTGTTCTCCTTATACATTCCTTTTGCTATGACAAGCATAATATAGACACACAATAAAAAGCATAACCAGTGAATCATCGCATACCAATATATGAGTCGACCAAAGATACCACATATTCTCACCAATAATAGTATAATACCACAAGGAAAAAACAAAACCTAAAATAACCTTTGAGTCTACCACTGGCTCTAGCACACCAATACCCTTAGTATACAAAGGATAACAAAATCTACCTAAAGTAACACCCACTTACTCCACCTGCTGCCTAGATTCCTCCTAACCAAAAGAATGTATTGCATCTAGATCAACAACAACCTTCCCCCTGTCTAAAGGGCCTAATAGACTCTCCTTCTCTACCTTCTTGTCAAGAAGGAATTCAGACTCATAAAAGGTAATAGATCTAGATGAAATAAGGTAACATAAAAGGAACCCCTCAGTCATTCCAATAACAATCCCCTATCCTTGTTGCATCAACACAAGATTAGCAAAATCTAAGTCACACACTCTTAATATCACCCCAACTACACCCTCAATAATTCTGCCAACAAGCTCATATAACATATTAACCCGCTTGCCAACTATTCCCACCACATCCCCTTTAGCAACCCTTAATGTACCATTATTAATGCCACACCTATAATATTTTTATGTCCAAGAAACATAGCGAAATCAAGATCTTAGTCATATCAGGAACATGGCAAACACTAGACAATTTCCTGACCACACCATCATGTATCCTCACACTCACAGTCCCAAACTCAGTAAATTTGCATGAAGCACCATTTCCCAAGACAACAACTCCATATTGAACAATGGCATATGTTTACAACCAACTTCTGTTGGGACATACATGGTAGGTGTACCTAAAATCTAGAATCCTCCTATTAGTTAACCTAGTCTATCCATTAGTAGTAGTCAGTACATCAACATCACCATCAAGTATATCTGTAGATCTTTTATTAGGGCATTATTTCCTAATATGGCCTTTTATGTGACAACCATGGCAAAATACCACCTTGAAACTGTCCATCCTAGATTTGGACTTCTTCTTCACTATACCCCTTGCTACAAGCCCTCACCACGTGAGTTACCTAGATATCCTCCAATCAATTGGTTCTCAATCAATTCACATTGTAGCAAAGCATTTGAAATATGTAAGAACTAAGTAATCCTTCCTATGCAATACAATCTCACGAATGGTTTGTAAGCAATAGGCAAAGAATGCCACAACTTAATAGTTAGATCCTAATAATCTAATTTAACATCTATATTATACAAATCCATGACGATAGAGTCAAATTCATCAAGATTAGATTCCAAGGATTCACCCTCACCAAATTTCAAATCATGAATCCATCTCTTTAACAATTGACTATTCACCACAAATATCATCATATAAAAGGATTCCAACTTCAACCACAAGGCAATAATAGTTTCTATTTTGTCACTTCCTACAAAACCTTATTTGAAAAAAATAATTATTTGGTGGACATGGCCTTTAAATCAATATCCACGAATTGCTCATCAGACGTCATTTCTAGCTTTTATTATATAATATCTTCTCTAGTACATTCTAAACAAGGATCATCTTCATCTTTAATTTCCATAACCTAAAATTGATAGCACGATAAAATCTCTCAATTTCAAATCCTGTATATGTCATCCTAATATAGATCGATCACACACCCAATACCAATTTGTAGGGAAAAGCAATTAACAAATCATGAATTTCCAATACTTGATCTAACAAGCAATCAAGAAATTACAAGATCTAATTGAGATAACAATCATAACACAATAAAAATAGGAAAACAAACATGATTTTTGCTTCATACAAAACTAGTGATTACAAGGATAATCAAACAATCCTCATACTATCACTCATTACACAATTCTATCAGAATCTAAGAGAATATAAGAGGAGAGGGTTTGGACAGAGTTTGACAATACATCTCTCATCATTGGAATTTCATACACATCTATTTATAGAAGTACATAACCAATATAAAATAGTAAAAAACATTATCCGCATTCATAAACATGGGACCCTCATATGTTTTCATGATCTCTTGACTTTTGCCGAAAAATCTGTAAGACCAAGATTACTTAGAAAACATGAGTTGTGTTCCACAAACACGGGGCCCATATTTTTTTCTTTCTTAACCTTCTTTTGGCAAACTTTTATAAACACCTATCTGCAACAATCCATACTAGACTACAAATAAAATTCATGATCCCACAAGAAGTTATGTTTAACTTGTGAAATTAGGGTTTCTTTGGGGGAATGTGGCATTTTTCCTTGGAAAATATATCAATATTCTCATGGTTGTGTTTTATTCATTTTAAATATTTATGTTAAGATGGGTATTGTGCCTTACATGTCTATATGCGTATTTGCATGATGACCTTGAAATAAATAACCATGAATAAGATATTAATTATTTAAAATGGAAGATCATACTAGCCCAAACAAGTTATATTTATCCATTTCATTACACGAGAGTAGTGGGCAGGAGCTTAATATCCTACGGTTGTATATTATTGATACCATTCCATCGGTTAAGAATAGTGGGGTTTCTAAACTCAACTTGAAATAAATAACGAGAAGGATCATAAGCATTGATAAGATATTGATAATTTAAGTGAAAGACCACAAGATTCAGGATCGATTATACCTATCTGTTCCAATGGACAATAATAGTGGTCAGGAGATTTATGCCTTAGGGTTCTATATTATTGATATCATTTCACTAATTAAAATAGTAGTTTGAAACTATATTCCCTATGGTTGTATATTATTGATATTGTCCCACAAAATAAGAATATTGGTTGGGGGTTCCTAAACTCAACATAAATAAGATTATGGATATTTGTTATATCATATTATCAAGCTTGAATTCAATTTTAATCTTACATGATATTATGTTAAGATGTATGTATTCTTATTCTTCTATGAGACATTATGATAGTGTATAACCCTATTGTGACTAAATTGTTGCCTTACTCAATACATAGCATATTGATCATCCTTTTCATAGGAATTACTCACTCCCATGAGCAAAGGGCCGAGTTGAGTTTGTATAGGTCTTTGAGGACCCCTTAGATAACCTTGTTGCATATGATGCTATAACTATTTTATCTTTGGGGATTGGGACATAGATTCATGTTATTCGGATCTTAGTTTAACCTTGATACCTTTTGAGACTCTTCTTCTAGTAAATCCCTTTATGTATTTTGAATATTATTTTTGGTGTTCACCTCTAAACTCTTATCTATGCTTAGTGATTTCTCTTATTCTATGTTTTATCATATTTCAAGTGTTTAATTTTTATTTTTTTACCTTATATTCAATATAAGGATGGTATGGTAAGCCAGAATTATGTTGAGTATGGAAGTAACACCCAACTATGTTGTTTTATACTACCACTTAAATAAAGAAAATTAGTTATAAAATTTTGGGGGTTATAGTTCTCCCCTAAAAGTGTGATAGAATACTACCCTTCCATGGGAATAAAGGGGTTATTATGCTCGATTTAAATAAAGAATCAAATGTAAGACCACTAAGTAGAGATAATAATATAGATTACACTATAAGTTTCATCTTGTGTTATGAATGTGATAATATCATGTGTTATCACATGCTTTATTTTAAATGTATTATGATTTATATACAACATGCTATGTCCCTAGGATAGTCATATTACTTAGTATCACATGTTGTTGTCATCATTATCATACATGTATTCTTATGTGATTGTAATGGCATATGTATGATAAGTGAACCATTTTATTACTTTAAGTTATTCATGTTACTCAACACACAATTTCTAATGTATCTATATTACAGATACTTGCGCATTCAAACAAGAATACATTGCCTTATTTCACATGTTTTTTGTTGATCTTGGTGGTTTTGACATGAAGCATATGCTAGAGAGATGTATTTGATTTGTAGGCATAGTGTTGTAGTTATTTAAATACCTCTCCTAAAAAAAATTTCTTATGTTATTTTCATCCTCTTTCTCCTTTATTTTATCATTTGTTTAGTAATCGTATAACTTGAAATCAAGTAATTCCAAAACTTGACCTCTAATTGTGACCTAGTCTTTTTATCCTTTCACCCAACATATATTAGGTAGAGGGAGTAAATTTTCCATAATGAATGTAAAGGTAATTCCCAATAATTTATTATTATGATTCTATAAAATAAAATTTTCTATTTCTCATTTTTAGGGTGTTAAAAATACCATGTGCAATCCTATTAGCTTCTCTATAAATATGGAAATGTTTAATCCTTCACAATATTATAAAATTCTCCTACATTCATCCACCAGGGCTCCCATTTCCTAGGGATGGATAAGTTAGGATTCTAGGATAAACTATATAGCTATCTTTGAGTAACTTTTAATGATAATGACTTCATATCACTTATCCATAGATAGTTTCAATCTTAGAAGGCTTCCAAATAATATAACAGAAAGAGGAATATCAAAAAAACATAATTGAACATCAAATTCAGTAATATAGTGCAAAACCATATCAAGATGATCCCTTATGATAACTCTAATGCCAGTAAAGGATTGCAAACATGAAGAATTTACATTCAACTTCAAAGTGTTAAAAGGAAGGGGGATTCACCTCTAATAATTTCCATTATTTCTTGAAACATATTGTTTTTGAATTTGACTAATGAATCTTTCATCAATATATGTCATGTATTAATTAAAATAATGATAGGCTTGTTTGGGAATATAATCAACATTAAGCGTTTCTCCTTTGAAGGTAATATAATTTTGATTCTTCCACATCACCCAAAGGATTGCACAACCCCCTTTAACTAGATGAATTATTTCTCTATATTTTAAGAAGCGTGTAAACATCAAATATATGGAAAGGTAAACTTCTCATTATTGTATAACCCCACATTAGATGTAAACCCCACTAGCTAAATATACTTACATTGTGCAAGTTCATAGATATTTTGTACATGATGAGAGTCCATCGTGGAAATTTTTTATTCTAGGTGCAATGAAGGACTAAGTGATGATTAAATTACTCATCACTCTATATAGGAAGAGATGTATTCTTAAAGTTGATCCCCGGTGATGTCAATACTTCCCCCATAATCTATAGTTACATGTCTCTACATTAATGAACATGAGGTTGATGAGAGTTAATTTAATATAGGATCGTAAGTAGATATGGGACTGAATGCAACTAATGGATGATGCATCTAAAGGAACACATCATATTTTTCTCAATTTAGCAATTGTAAAGGGTTTGGTAGAATATGACAGCCTCCTCTAGTGGAAAATAATGCTATTTTAGTGGATTATTCCATTACAAAGATTCTTGGTCAATCAAGTCTATTATAGTGTATACTAATCAAGCCATACACTTTGAAATTAGGTATACTCTACACGCACAGATCACTCCATATATCAATATTTATACCTAAGTGATTGTACCGACATAAGAAAAGGCCTAACCAGTTCTTACATCTGCATCATAGACTTCCAAATAAGTGAACGCAATTTTGGTATCCATACATCTTAAAAGATACATTGAATTGTATATTTTCCCCTCATTAATTTACCCTAAAGGGAAAAATTAATGAAGAATCTCCAAATAAACTCCATGCTTAATGATTAGTTATACAAAAATAAATATTGGTTTTTATTAATAATCCTTTAAATTAAATTATAATACATAAGTTGAGTATAATTATGAAAAAAATTATCAAAAAAAATATGAAGGTAGTTTTTTACCCTTCAAGAAAAGAATTATGTAAATACATTTATTTGTGGTTTGCAATAAAAAAAAGTATCTTTAAGTAACAAAACTTCAATATTTCCACAATTATTATTATTATTATGAATTTTTATGAGAAATGATTATATAATAATTATCTAATTTAACAATAATATGTAAGCTAATTATAAATGGTGGATTTTTCCAAAAATAAAAGGTAAAAATGTAATATTTTTAAAAATAATATATATATGTATGTATAAGATTTTATTACTTACAAAATTGTAAAAATATGGGATTAGAAACTCTAGCCATAAGCAAGTGAAGGGGTTTGTTATGCTAGTGAATCAATACAACCCATATGACTTATAAAATTTCTTTGTATGTGATTTAATGGTTCTAAAGATTCTATTGCTTCTCTCCCTCTGTGGGTGGTAGATTGTAGCACCTATTAAAGCCCCCACTTGTCTTATTAAGCTTGGCCCTCATTGCAATACCCCAATTTTTTTAAAATATATTTTATATTATAAAAATAATAAAATCATGTTATTAAAATATTTATTACCCCATTTAAATGAAATCAAAGACCCTAGTTACGTTTCTAATGTTTTTCGTACCATTATTCATAGCATCGCTCACAACTCTATTCTATGAACGTTTTTGAGCTACTTATAGCCAGTCAAATTATCCTAGGTCATTATAGATTAATCATATTTGGATTAATTACATTTTATTGAGCCTCCTAGTCATTATGAAAATTGAAACACAAAGGTTTCGATACAAAATGCTATTTTTGTCTCAATTAGTTTGTATTAAGCTTTGTACCTCGAAAAAATCTTTTTAACTATCAAAAATTTTAAAAATTTAGAAATATTTTTTTTATAAATTTAAAAATGAATTAAATATATTTTATCTTTATTTTTATTATTTTTAGATAAAATTATCATTTTTAGGTAAAATAAGCTTCTAGAACCATATCTTTTGTACTTGAATCCTATTATATTTTTTTATGATTAAATCCTAGCACTTAATATATAGCTTATAAATAACTAGATCCCTCCAATATAATATACAAGTGATGCATGAGTAACACATGCACATATTGCTTGTAGCAACCAACTTCTTCATTTTCCATCATTATATTCCAAGAATATACTAACTAAACTATTTTATTCCTCCACCTCAACTCCCAAATGTGCATACCTATCCTCTTATCCCTTATCCATGGAAATTAATGTAATACCCCATATTTTTGGAAAATATTGAATGAGAATTATGCTAATTTTTAGTCCTTTGATTTTAATTTAAGGTTATGATTTAGTTTGAGACAAATTTTGATTTGAAATGGGATTAGAAAATAAAGTTTAATTTAAGCTTTGTCTTCTTCCATCTCTTTCCTCTACACATTTTCGAGATTAATGCTTCAATCTCAAGCACGACTAAGCAACTAGAAGATTCCTTCCATGCTGACCATCCATTATCTCTCATGTGTATCCTAATTATACCCCATTTTTCTTTCTTTGTTTTTATCCAGCATTTCTCTCATTTTCTCCTCTTAGTCTCTCCCAACTTTCTCTTCATTTTGGTTATTTTTGCTAAATATTCTTAAGCTTTGTTGAGATTATAACCAAGACCCACCCTCCTTTCTTTACCCTTATTCTCTTGTTTTCACTTCTATATTTCCTTATATCTAGCATTTATTTATTTTTTAAATAAGTAAAGAAGGTTAGATAATTTTTAAATTGTGAAGTTGTCATCCTTTGTCTTCTCCTCTTGTGTCTCCATCTTTCAAAGGTGTTGATATTCTTTTGGAATTCTTTGTGTTATTTTTCTATTTGTCCTTGGAAGAGGCATTCGATGTTATTAATTTCGTAGCTTGGAATTAAATCCAACTAATTCGTAGACGGTAGAATCTTATGTGAAAATAATGGGTTAATTTTCTAGGATAAAAATTATGCTAGGTTGAGGTTATCAAATAATATATATTTTTCCGAGAAATGAAAGCATGTTGTAGTTTGTCTCTATGTAAATATTATGAAGTATAGAATAATATATGTTGCCATGTCAATATCTAATAACTCATACATGCCTCGGTAGTATTCTAAAATTTAGAGTATAGGCCTATGACAACATATACGGATTTTTATTAAATAGAAATGTGCATGTTTAGGGTTAGGGTTCAACCGAAAATTGTTGTGTTTTATACTAGACCTTCTAATGAGTTAAATGTGTCCCTTGGATATTTTAGATAAATTTGGACGTATAGCATGTTGGCTTTAGAGTATAAATATGTTTCAATAGTGATTATTATGTGTCGCATATTCTAGAAGTAAAAACGTAAATTTTGTATACCATGATTCATATTTAAAAGTTATTCATAGAAATTGCATGAATATTATGATATGATAAAAATGCACAAAGAAGGTCTACACAAGATACTCTGTTAAGATAGATCAAGTTTTCTGTAGCTACTAGAATGTTTGCACTCCAATGTACAGGTGCAGACACAATAGCTTAGTTTTTGATGAGACGATAATAGCCTTATATTGACTGTTATAATCTTAGCTGGTCCCAACAGGCTTGTAAGGCTCTAAGGGCTCGAGGATAGTCTTATTTTTGGCTACATCAGCCTTATAATATTGACTCTTTTTCCCAAAACAAAAAATGCATGCTAGGATTGTATATGTGTACTATGTTATGTCCATGCTCAGGGGTAATATGGTCTTTTATCGTACCAAATAAATTATTATATGATATATTATTGTTAGCTATTTTATGATTGCATTTTCATGAAAAATATCCTATAGGGGTAAACCTGGTAATAAAGTGAAGGAAAATGTGGTAGTCATAGTTGAAGGGCATTTTGGTCATTAGGGAAAAAATGTGATTCAAAGAGAATAATTGGACTGGTTGACTTAAGCGTTGGCCTCAGATTAATTTTGGAAATAATTGGAAGAATGGATTGAATAGCTGGATTGAATAATAATTCGGGCTATGGTATGATGCCTAACCCTAGGTCGTGTCGGCTTGGAGTCGTTGTGACCCTCATGGTCCTTTGGATTTGACATTGGATGATTGATTATTGTATAGACCCTCGTGGTCCCTTGGTTGATTGATTGATTGCTAAATTGTATTGTTATGGACCTTGGTATTCTTGAATTAATAACCTGGAATTTCATAAGACTGATAGATGAGATTTATTGATTATTTTCATGTCTAAAAATATCATTTATCTCTCAATTATTTTACTAGATTTACTATTTTCGTCGAGTTTTCCTCCTTTGAATAAATTTTACAAGAAAGAAAAGAATTGAAGAAATTCAAGGAGAAATCAATGAAAAGAAGAAATCAAGTAGAGAACACATCAAGAAATGCCGAATCAAGGAGAGCAAAGTTGGAAAGGGAACAAATACATCAAGAGAAGCTAAGCTGAAACTTTCAAAGGAATTGAGTGGAAGAATCAAAAACACGGGGGTCCCGTGTTTCCATAACACGGACCGTGTTATTTATCCCGAGTATCGGTCTGTAAATCCTTGTCAGCAGAGCAGTTGGAAGAAAACACGGGGGTCCCGTGTTTCATAAACACGGACCGTGTTTTCATTTAAAAACGTGTAACTGCCACGCGACTTGTTCCTGATAAATTTTATCTAAAAACAGAGTTCGGGACAAAGAGGAAAAGATCGAAAAACATTTGGAATGTATTGTTCTTCCTTTATTCCTTTAGAACATACATGTAATGCACAATTCCGACCTTTGATCTTCTTGAATTCTATTGATGATTTGACATTCTTCACTTCAATTGATAAGTTTCCTCTATTCCTTTGTAAATTTCAGTATCTTTGTTTTTTGTTGAATCTAAGTTATTTTTCTGTAGTTTTAATTGTATTCACTATAGTATTATCTAATTGTTGCAAGAATAGAATTTGTGAATGCATTGTTGTTGTCAATTTCCAAGACTTTTGTGTAATTGTATGAATTGTGAATATACAGAACTTTGAGTAATTAGAACAGGGTAGGATGAATTGAGGATGGAATTATAACCTAATTATCATTTTATACTTTAAATGTTTGATTCTAGATGATGTTTAATTGAATTAATGGATCGAATTGAATGATTCCGTATCATAGATTAAGATTCTTGAACTAATTAGATTGATCACCTATTTGGTTTATGACTTAGTCTTTGCTAAGACAATGAAATTAACCCGTAATTGTTAATTAATTTGTCTATAGTAGCAAGAAGATTAATTATTAATCTTATCCATTAATTCGTGCAATTGCATGATCCAAGCTTTTGTGATTATGATTGTAGTTGGCTGCTTCCCGTTCATAATGCTACCATTAATTGAATCTAGTGTTCGTAACCTAGGTTATTAAATGGGTGCAAAAATAAATTGAGAGAATGTTCAATTTATTAAGGTTGAGAGGAAGTATAGGAATTCGTTATTCTGAGTTTCCTAAGTCAACATTAAATTGTTTAGAATCATTCTTCTTATGTGAATGTATGGCATTTTAATTCCATCACCAATTCAGTCCTCCCCTAATTGTCAATTTGTGATTAAAGACTTAGTATAATCGAATTTAGTATAAGAATCAATGAAATTGTATAAACGGGGTTATAACATCAATAGCAAAATTAGTGATTAAAACGTCATTCCTTATGGGTTCGACTCCTTCTTACCATATACTACGTATTTGGGAATTAGGATTTATTTATTAAATTTGTTGTGCATACGATAGTGCATCAAAGACACTAACCACTTAAACAGGAAGACTTGAGGTTGGAAAGGAATCTCGTGCCTCGGATTTGGCCCTTGAGTGTATAGTTGGGCCTTCGGGTCAAAGGGTCCACTTTTTCTCTATAGGTATTACATACACCCCATAGAAGGTACACATACTTAAGGACTTGGGTTCTGAGGTTTAGTATGGATAATTGATATTTCATGCGACTTCCTTGGCGAGCTTTGCCTTGGAATTGAGTGAATTTATTTGGTACTACCTCCTTGACAATCATTGCCTTGGATATGGGATTTTATTCCACTCAAGAATTGATATATAAATGATATAACTGGATTAGACACCCACCATAATACATCTATAATAATTGGATTAGGAGTGGCTTGAACTTGGTTGGATTGCTTGCAATATCAATAAATTTCCCTGTTATGTTTAAAGTATGATTTTTAACACCTTAAAATGGTTGTGAAATTCAAAGCATGTTTTTCAATACCCTTGCTAGGAATTTTTGATCTAACTAGTATTGTCAAATGTAATGTGGATTCGTGTTAGAAAATTTTAGTTTTTCATGTGATCATATGTGTTTTATTAGAATCCCTTATTTGTATGTAAACTGCAATGTGGGTATGCTACCTCTCCGAAGGCATTGTGATTTACTTAGTACGAGAAATTCATACTGATACTATCACTTTTCAAAGGAGTGCATTTGTGGCATGTAGTGGCTGAAAGATTTTGAGGAGCATCATCCAAACGACCAGTTAAACTAAGAGAGTGAGTGGACCCTGTCCCTATTCCCCCTTTTCTTGTAATATTTGATGGACCGAGTGAGAATAAGGGCAAACCACTATCGCACCTTCATATAACATTGTTGACTATTTTTCTCGAGCTCCTATGCCATTTAATTATTAGATGATCTTATTATACGGATAATCTCTTATTTGAAAACCTTTGTTTATGTATCATATTTCTCTCGCTTTTGTTTGATCTAACTTGTTTTGGTCCTTAGCACTTGACAAAAGGAAGGTGAGGAGACCGGACTTATGTTGAGTGTGGCGGTAACACCCACTATTTTGTAATTATCGCTTCCACAACACATAATTTTTAAGTCATGATTTTTTGAGTTTTACACATATAAATAGGGAAATGGTATAATCTAAAATATTGAGTAATTGTAAATAAACCCTAGTGGTTTCTTGGATTTAATCTATAGTTACATGCGTGAGTACCTACATGATTATAATTTGAAACCAAACATGATATATTATGGTTTGTTTGAGTTATGCATGATAGCATGTCCTAATGTACTCCTACCTTTATGTATATGGAATTAGCATGATGCATGTTAAAAATCATATTCAGTATGATAGAATTTGCATACTTGTGTTCCTTTGAGTAAGCAACTTGGTTTACTCAGTACATAATATACTAATGTGCCTATTTTCTCGGTCCCCTACTCATTTCCATTAGCAAAGGACCATGTGTAGGTTTTTTGGGATGGCTAGCAATGGGCCTACCTTAGCTTGGATTTAGGGCTTGAGAACATGGACATTAGAAGATCTTGTGGAGTCCGTAAAGGATCATGGTTTTGATTTTGTTGTCATACCTTGACTTCGTTGTAATGTAGCCCCGTACTTTTACCTACATGTATTTTATAATGATTTGGTTGGGGATCGTTAAGGTCATTGGATGTAAATAATCTTTCAAAGTGTTTATGTAATTTATATTTGTGCAATCTATTGTTTTTTAATGTCTTGGTTGGTTTTAGCATTGTATATCATATCGGGTAAGCGGCAAACATTTATCCTGTGTCAGGTAAGGCGGTAACACTATGTGTTTTCCTAGATGTGTTTTCATCTTTTGCACTGTTTTAAAGAAAAAAAAATGGTAGTGAAAATTGGGATTGGTATAATTAACCTCCCATTACCACTAATTTGTATCGCCACTTTAACCTATGGATCCCACCTCAATAGTTTACGCTAATGATCATAACACATGGCCATCACATTTATTCCTTCCTTAGCCTTTAATTCTTGGTCATTGCATGCTTTTATTCTTCTCTTAGACATGTAATTACCTCTTTATCTTCTCAATTTCATTCCCTTCATGATCCATATCATCCTCCATTGAAGATCCTTTTTGAAGCTTCTGAGCCTTCAGCACAAGCGGACATTGGTTAATATCTTTTCTTTTCTTTCTTTCCTATTTCCTTATGATTGTAGTGTTAATCTGATGTTTTAATTATGGATTTTGATAGGTGATATTATATATCTTAGAGTGACTAACCAAGCTCCTTCTTCTCTTATTTTAATTTGCTTTTCATAAGCCAAGTATAATCTTACTCAACAATAAATATGATTTTGTATTCCATAATATAGGTTTGTATGTGTGGTTTTATGAGTTTTATGACTTTATATGGGTATGAATACATAGTGGAGTCATATATTATGATTCTATATAGTTTATTAGCATGGAAATCATGTTTAGGTTGGAGGATTGATCATGGTTTTAAGTAAGAAAAGCTTAAAATTCAGACTTTGACTTGGGAATTTTATGTACAAGTTGAGCAAAATACCTCTCATATGGATAGGAGTTACGATGCCTATTTGGTATCATAGTAATATCTTAGTCTAATTTCCAAAAAAAATCATTTTTATGATTTTGAGTTGTATGTAAAAAAGTTGTCATAAAAATGTTGTAAGTGCACATATATGTTTTCCGACCTCGTGAAGATTAAGGCTCGGGTTGGGATATGCTTTTGTGTTAGAGTTATTTTTTATGTTCTACGGGGTTTATGTAACACCCTCAAAATTCACTACTGAAAGATTTCGTTAATTAAAAGGAGATTAGCGGAAGCAAATAAATAAACCGTGAATTTTGGGAGTATTACCGCCACACTTAGTACCAGACCGGTTCACTCATACCGTTCCAGTACTAAGTGCTAAGGCTAAAGGAAAAAGAAATACAAGTTGCAAGAATTTCAACATACTTAAATCAGAGTAGCGTATCAAACATTTACAAGAATGAAATCCACCAATGGTGGTTACAGTATCAACATATACATTTAAAACCAGAAATTTCAAAGAGAGAGAGAGAGAGAAACCCTAGTAGTTCCGGATGAGACCTTACTCTCTTTCCCATTGCCCACTTGAGTAGCACCTAAAAAGACCTGCAAGGGACACTGCCCGTTGAATAGGCAGGGGTCCCACGAATGGAACCCTTCAGTACTACGGTACTGAGTAACCCTTTAAAGTCCCACTTAAAAGCAGGCTCGCAATACAACACATGAAACAAGCTGCATACATATAAAAAAATTCACATAATTAACATTCACATAGCATATCAATATATCGTTACGAGCAATCGGTACTTACAATCTTAAGCCCTGTCATAATGCAAACTCAAAATAATTAGGCCTTAAGCCCTTGTTCCACTATAAGTGATTAGTACTTTCCCATAATTTTATTCACATACACAACTGGTTTTATTGAGCTCGGGACCCCCACTATTATTGCCGGTGGACCGGAATATATATAAAATCATCATCCAGGGCACAACGCTCCTGGCCACTATTATAACCGGTGGACCGGTACTCATAATCACATACCAGGGCAACACGCTCCTGGACCACTATTATATCCGGTGGACCGGTACTCAATATCACATACTAGGGCAACACACTCTTGGACCACTATTATAACCGGTGGACCGGTACTCAATATCATAATCATCTGGGCCCGGCTCATTAATATTCCACTTTCAATAATAGTATCTTTCCTTTTCTTTAATCAGCACATCAATCATATTTATTTGCCTCGAACGGGAGATCAATAACCCGAGACACAAAGGTACACCGGTCGTACCGGTGCATATCAACTACTCAGTACCCTTCAACCACGAACCCAAGGACGTAAAGGTACCCTGGTCGTACTGGTGCATAAAGCTAACTCAGTACCCTACCGACAAGGACACCTAATCCATAAGTATGCATACCCCCTAACTAGGTCCGTAGAGCTAGAAAGAGTAAGATATAGGGCCTGGCTGGGGCACAAAGGCACACCAGCAAATACCAGAATAATCGTGGACTAAACCACGTCCTTAGGGTAGCGACCCCTAAGGAGTCACCATTCCCGATCTCGAGGTCTTTCACTTTAAGTAACAGTGTCTTAATTAAAGTGATCACGAAAAGCACAATAATCCGATTCTTATTCACTTTCAATCGTTCTGATATCATTAATAGTTTCTTTTTCAGAAGATTATCCAGGATATCATAGAGAAACCATTAAGGCCATACTAATACTCCTACTTGGCTAATCAGCATTACGTGAATCATATTATAATGTTCCACAATCTCAAGGACATGGTAGGTGCAAATTACTCATTTTCCCTTTACTTATATAATTTTTAAGTATCCATTCCTTACTCGCCAAATTACAATATTACCCTTTAGGTTACATAATTACCAAATTACCCTTTTGTCCAATTTAGATTACCAAATTATCTCATACCCTTTTTAGATCACCATCCACCCCTCATAATTGCTACACTTATCATATTTCCCATTTGGTTGGTTATATTACCAAATCGCCCTTCTCCTTTGTTATAATTACTAAATTGCCCTTGAGCTAGATAAATTACTAAATTACCCTCTTTCCTTATCATGATTACTATTTTGCCCCTTTAGTTGGTTAAATAATTATCACTTTATCATTTAATTGGCTAAGTCACCAAATTGCCCCTTTAGTCGGATAATTACTAAATTGCCCTTCTCCTTTATCAAAATTACAATTTTACCCCTCTCAATTATCTTAATTGTCATTTTACCCTTGTTAATTATCATAAATCCCAAATTACCCGTCTTCATAATTACAAACATTAATTTACCCTTCTTCATAATCATAATTATTAATTTACCCTTCTCCATACTAATAATTACTATATTACCCTTCTCCTTTATTAAAATTACCATAATGCCCTTTAATTGGTTAATTTACCAAATTACCCTTCTCTAGTACCATACTTATCCAATTACCCTTCTATAATCATAATTTAATTACTAAATTATCTTTTGTCGTTATCATCATTACCAAGTTACCCCCTTACTCCGAAGTTTACCATAATATCCTTTTATTTACAAAATTACCCTTCTACCCCTTACTTTCAAATTACCATAATATCCTTTTATTTATGAAAATTACCACCATACCCCTTTTACTTGTAAAATTACCATAACACCCTTTTTTTCTTTTCAAATCACTATCTTACCCTTTTACATCCAAAATTATCATTTTTATCTTTCCTTACCAAATTACCATTTTGCCCTTCTTTTCCAAAATTACCATATTAACCTTTTACTCACAAAATTATCATAATACCCCTCACTTACAAAATTACCGTGTCGCCATTCACTTATAAAATTTACCATATTACCACTTACTTATGAAATTATGATTTTGCCCCTCTACCTCCAAAATTATCGCTTTACCCTTTTCTCCAAAAATTACCATAATACCCTTCTTTCTCACAACTTACAATTTTATCCTTTTACTTATGAATTGTCATTTAATCCCTTTCTTTTTAAATTACCAAATTACCCTTTTACTAATAAAATTACCGAAATACCCTTTTCACTTATAAAATTTCCACTCAACCCCTTTATTCACCATTTTTATGAATTTACCATCACTACATAAAATAATGATATTATTCTTATCATCTAAGTCCACCAACTTGTCATTAATCAACATAATACTCATTAGCAACTACATACATTAGATCACATACTTCATAACCATAATTACTAGAATACCCTTAGATAATAATATCATTCATGCCTTAGCTACCTAATACATCATAAACAAGCATTTAACATTTCCATCAATAATCAACATTTTCCCTAATTATCATACCTACACATGGCACAAAGATATCATGCATTTCCCTTTTTCTTTCAATAAATGTAAACAGCCATTTATATATCATGCTTGGCTCATGAAACATACATAAAATCATAATAAAATTCCTAATGTGCTAGCATACGTTTCCATGCATTTAAGGGAGGTTTAACGATTACCTCGATCCCCGCCAAAAACAGACCTCACTGGTATTCCGGTTTAAGGTTTAAGATTCAATTATCAAAACCAACACCTAAAAATAATATCAAGGTTTATTATGTTAGAAATCATAAAAAAAATCAAGACATAAGGCTTTATAACAATTAATAGAATAATTAACTTAAAATATAATTATACCTTAAAATTAATAAACCAATAGATTAAGAAGTCCAGAGTCTCATGCTGCTAATGCAGCATGAGCTGCATGAAAATTTATGGGGAGGAGGGCTCGAAGGAGGGTAATAGAAAGAAATAAAGACAATTTCGGGTTAGGATTTTTAGGCTAGGAAAAGAGGCATGTGGGGGTGGATTCAAGGCAAGGGAAGGATGCAGAGGTGGAGAGGGGGTGTAAGAGGTGGTCGGGGATGTGTTGATGGTGGCTAATGGTGGCGGAGGCGGCGGCAGCAAGGCTGCGAAGGTGGCGGTCGAATGGGGTGTCGAGGTGCAGGCTGGCGAGGAAGGAAAAGAAAAGGGAAAAGGGAAGGGGTGATGGGGATGGTTTCGGGAAAGTAAAGTATGGGGGTGGTAGAGGAGGTTGCAGGGAGGAGATTGGTGGTCTGGGCAGCGGTAGAGACAGCCGAACGGCGGAGAACGGCGGCGTTACAAGCGGCTGTCGAGAAGGTGAAAACAGGGAGGAAAAAAAGGGAAGAAGGGAGAAAGAGGGTTGCGGGATGGGTTGGATGGTGTTGGGGCAGTGCAGGGCAGTAGTAGAAGGGTGAAGGAGGCGGTGCAGGGGCTGGGTAAGGCGGTCGTAGCGGCGGAGGGTGGCGGCGTGCAGAACGAAGGGTAAAAATGGAGGGGAAAGAAGAATGGAGGAAGGGAAATCGGGGGAGAAGGATGGCTCGAAGGGAATGGGTAGAAAATGGTTGAAGGGGAGGAGAAAAAGAAGAGGGAGGGTAAGGGGGTCGATGGCAGGGCATAGGGTGGCAGGGAGGCGGTAGGGTGGCAGGGAGAGGGTGGCGACGGGGAGGAGAGACTGCAACCATGGATAGGGTGCAGGGTAGCTTGGTTCGAAATAGGGGAGAAGAGGACGGGTTGGGGAGAGGGAGTAGCAGGGGGCAGGTGCGGTGGCAGGCGGCGGCAGTCGTAGGTGGTCGGGCGGCGGCTGCAGGTGGTCGGGGGAGAGGAAAGAAGGCAAGCCGACCGGTCCAGGGGAAAAAGAAAAGGAGCCGGCCAGGTCGAGTGTGCGCGAGAGAGGGAGGAATGAAGAGAGGGGGCGGTGGGCCGAGGCCCACTGTGCGGGGGAAAGGGCCGGGTGCGGCGGCCCGTGGAAGAAAAAGGGAAAAGAAGGAAAGAAAGAGGAAAAATGGAAAAGGGGAAAAAAGGGAAATGAGAAAATAGGAAAATAAAATATTTTAATTTATAAAATCATAAATGTAATATTCTTGATAAATTATTTAATTTAATAATTTGATTCGTTATAATCTAATATATTAATTTAAAAACGGGTAAGGTTAGTAAAATATTAGTTTGAAAAATTATTTAAATAAAATAATATGGTAAATAGAAAAATATTTATTTTAAATTTATTAAATACTCTTACCCGAATTTACGTACTCTAAAATCCATAAATAATTAAAATAAATAATTTTAAAAGCAACTATTATTTTAAATAAAAGTTATTTATTAAAATATAGGTTTTCAAAATTTTTGGGGGGATTACAGTTTATAATGTAATTATTGGAATTATTGGGATCAAAATGATATAAAATATGGTATCACTTAGCCTAATATAATCATATATATAAGTAACTAAGGTTTGGGCATAAACTGTGAATATATTCAACCTTGGTAACATCATTCATTGAAGATGTGCATAGGTGTTCTTAGTGTTCTTAGTGTTCTTCATATGGACATTAATCACATGATAATATCAACCTAATCACCTTAATAATGATATAAGTATGACTAATGGCATATTAAGCATGATCAGATATAAAATGACCAAATTAATCCTAATCGGGTAAAATATAGAATATTTGAATAATGATAGTCAAACATTAACCAAGGACTATTGAATTTGAATTTAACCATTGAATTTGACTTTGACCATGTAATTGAATTGGAATTTTACCACAGACTTAACTTAGACTTAGACTTTTTATATTTATCTTGATAAATAGTGGAATTTTCTAAAAATGGTGTTCAACCTTGCTTTGTGATTCTAAACTCATATATGCTTTTGGTTTTTACTCAATTGAAATCTAAGTAGTATTTTGATATTAAAATAAATATTTAAAAATGGTTTTATACAAGATTTTAATTGAAATGGTTTAAAATAAAGTTGTGTTAGTTCTAGGCTCTTATGTGCTATGTGAAATGTGTTTGGAGTTTTGTATTAGTTTTAGGCCCAACAAATGAAGTCAACGTTTTTGCATTACATGTTATCATGAAAAATACTTTAGACATTTAGGGTAAGAAAATTTAAAAAAAAAAACATTATCATCCACTAAGCATGCATTCCGAATCAATTGCCTAAAATCTATGAGTCTTTGACTGCGTGTTCAGTAAATTGATAAGTTGATGGGCCATGTGGTAGCTGATACCTCGTTTGCTCTAGAGGCATTGTGATGGTTTGTTAGAGGGTGTAAACTAAAGGGATGGGTATTTGATGCAATCATGTCACAATATATGGGATGATAGCCGAGACATGAACTTCTTGACAATCTTTGGTTCATAAGACACAAACCACCCATATTCTCATTTCATGAGATGAATGACTTAATATCCTTTGTTAAACGCTTTTGAAATAGGGCTAAACAATCTCTAGCCATTGTTCAAGGTTTTAAACCATTTTGGTCGTTGTGCCATAAGACATGTGCAAAAGAGGGGGTGTGTGTGTGTCCTAATGGTTGTTTGAAAATGGCTTCCATCTGATTTTGACACTTGTTTTGTATATCTAGCTTATGCCCATCTACATATGTGATTAACATGTATGTTGTTCAATGAGGCCTTTATTGTGTTTTATGCTATCTATACTTTTATATATTAAGTTTGTTTTAACCAATACATATGTACTGATGTGTCTATTTCATGATCACTACCTACTTTAGATGGGTAGATGACAAAGTTGTTTGCATGGTTTTGAAGCTACGTGGAAGCATGATTGACAAGGAGTGATCTTAGCTTAGATTTAAGCTAACTGGTGCCTCTTAGTTTTTTAAGTCTTATTAGTTTAATGTTGTTTTATGTATTAATATTTTTTCAGTGGTATAATATTTTTAACTTTCCACGAGAAAATATTTTTTAACCATTATATAATGCCTTGCATTCATTTTAGTTTCCTCAAACTCTCATTCATTATTAGTACGTACTATATCAAATTCAAATTAGGTGTCAGCCACGTATAATCGTTACAATATGATAATATTTTTAGCCTTACATTCAACATGAGTTAGATAATGATTGTACCTTTTTTATGTTAGACGCGATGGTTTCATCCCCATTTTCATTTAAGCTTCCACAAAACTCTTTTCCAAAAAAAAAATATTGTTGTAAAAATAGGGGTGTTATAAGTATCCTCCTCATATAATCTATTGCAGCACTAATGTACAATCAATCATGTTTTGGTTATAACCTAATTTATGTAATATAGTTTAGGGTTGTTCATATGATATAATATTCAATCAATCGATATGATATTTAAATTGATCCAATTCAAAATATTAAATAACTAATTTGATTTTTTTTTATCAGATCAAATAACCAACTCAAAAAATATAAATAATATTTGATTTGATAATTTGTGTACATATATGCATATACATTCTTAAAATTAGTTATTTTTAGTAAGGTTTTTACTTTCTAATTAATGATTTACTAAATATTTAAATATTATTAAAAATGTGGAATCACTAATTGAATATAATATAATGTAAGGCTCGAAACATTAGATCAGATAAGTTAAACTGGATCGATTTATTATCTTTCAGTCGGAGAATATTTTATTCAATAATTCTTATTTTTGATATGTTTAAAAGTTCAAGATATCCAATAGATTATTTGTAATTTGGTTGTAAATTTTGAATATTTAGAACTCTTTTATAGATATCTTAATTTTTTTTTCCACATATTCAATTGTCTAGATATTAGTAACCTTTTACCTTATTTTAAATCATTGGTATCCATTATATGAACCCTAATAAGGGTGGCACACATGCATCCTCAACTTGTATCCCATATGTTGATAATCTATCTTTAGTTTGCAGCCTATCAATTACATCTAATCGGAAAAAAAAAAGTGTCGAGGGATTGAATATTTAGCCCATAGTGCAATACTCAAGTTCATCTTAATGCCACAAGGTCTTATCCTATCATAAGCATCAGACATAATTTTTTTCCCTTGTAATATAACAACTAGATGACTTGTAGCAATCCTTTTTCGAAGTAGTTCCCTAAGCCGGAGGATCTTCTTTGGAATCCATGATGCAGAACACTTGACCCTTACCTGCCAGAGTTCCTCCTAATTGAGGTACTCTACGTGCACCCACTAAACCCAAAGTGAGTCTTTTTTATAAGCCAAGGGTCATGGTAGTGCGGCCTTATTCCACCAGGCTAAATTAATTATACACAACACTCCTTTAGGTAAGCAAATTGAGTCCCATGCAACTATGGCTGGTTTTGTATTTTCAGAGTTGCCCGACCACAAGAACTTCCTACATGTTGCACTAATTAATGACCGAGGTAACTTATTGAGGAAGAAGAAAGTTATATTTAAAACTAAGGAATATTCTAGATTTCAACTATTATTTTATTATTATTTTAATGATGTTTCTAAGATTATAATTTGTAAATAAATTATAAAGATAATGGTTGTTATCGATTCAAATTTCAATCAATATATACTAATATTGATAATATATATGTTGACTAATATAATTTTGTAAGATATAAAAAGGAAAAAATCGATTCCTTAAATTTAAAATTAATAAAAAAAATTAATTTCCTGATAATCTAGAAATTAAAAAATATTAAATAATCTTTGCTTTTCATTCATTTATACTAATGATCATTAGTTTTTTGATAACTAATTGATTTTCAAAAAAAAATCATATATTGTATTTGTTTTCATAGAAAAATGGACTACTCAAAGAAATTAAAGTTTTTATTCATAATCTTTTTAATGTAACTACAAAATGTGGCAAGGCTACATATGTGGATTTTTTTTTCTCATAAACATAAAGTATATAGATTTTTTTTTTTGGAAATGATTAATTTTGATCAATTATAGTGATTCCTTGATATAAATCCATTTTAAAAAATAGGAAATTTTATACATTACAACTATATTGTTATTATTATATTAATGATGTTTTCAAAAACAATGTAATTTATAAATAACTTATAAACACGTTTGTCATGCATTTAATATTCAACTTTCAAAATAAAATGTAAATAAATTGCAATCAATATATAGTGAAATATTTAATATATATTCTTTATTATTATAGTTGTATCCTTGCATAATATAAGGAAAAATATATTTATTCATACTTAATTATATGTCATTTTTTTCTAGATCTTGAAAATGAAAGTATTTCATCAATAAATGTAGAATTCAAGAAAGTTTTCAAATAAAAAAAATGATATGTAATTTTATTGTTAATCTATATTTTAGTAGAGATTTTTCTTTTACTCTTATGTTATTAACTTAATATAATTTTTCATTAAAGAATTTTGTTTCCAAATATCAAGTACAATGTTATTCACAATATTTCCATACATCGCACGAGTGAGGATCTATGGTTGCTATGAATTTTCCGGATAAAACCTATTTCCACTTTTCTTACAATGCCATGCAAGAATTTATTAATAAATAGATAAATATACCATTACTCTTACACTATGAACTGCGAGAGCGAGCATACCCCATATTTTAACTATACATATAAAATTACGTAGCCGCCTCGACGAAGTGAAACGTTCTTTGTAACTACAGGTGACAAGAATTGATAATTAAAATGGAGAGTAGCGTCATGCATTTTGTAATTTTTTAAGCGATGTTACAATTTATGAGTTTAGCAATTGTAGATCTTGTACCTGAGGTCTACATTTTGTAAAATGAAAGGCTTAGATCCCCACAGCAACAGCTCAATTATAATTTGAGCATATTTATCCATGATAGGTGTCCACATCTTAAATAGACAAAGATATATATCGAGCGACAACACTAAAGCTTAGATAATTGTCCCGACGCAAGAAAAACGCAGGGAAGGAGGGAGAGAAAAATAATGTTCGTAACATTTTTTTATATTTTTTAATATTAGGATACTGTAGTGCGATATATATATAATGATACAATATACTTTATTATTATATTATTAAAATTTAGTTGTGAAATTATATCCTTTGTTTGGTATTACTTATGAAAAATAATTATTTTATATTTTTTATTTAATTTCAAAACTTTCACAAAAACTATTTTTTATTCCAACTGCTTTGGGTGCTCTTAGGCAATAGAGCTATGCTTTGACATATAAACACATGAGAAAAAATTATACATTACTAACATCTCAAAATGGAAAGGAAAGAATATCCTGCGGTGATCAAGGAATTACTAGATGCTTTATGCACAACGCAGCGTCTCGTTGCCAGGTATACAAAAGCACCATCTAATCTATGCATCTACAACCTTTCTAGCTGCCGACTATTGTTTTCCCTTCTTTTTCTTTTTTATTAATTTGAAGTAAAACTAAGGGCCTCCACAGTGGGTGCTTCTTTCTAAACTTGAAGAGGAGACCGATAAGCATGACTAGAATGTGCAGCGTTTCTCGACATATTTCGTACAGATGCTATAACACGCCACCGACGACCATCTCAGCAGCAGCACCCATTGCATGAACGCCACTGACACCGAGCAATGCTAAAGCTAACTCTTCTTCATCCCATTGTCTCAATCCGTTGCTTAGACTTCCAAGTACATCCACATCTACATCTCGCAACCAGGCCGGTGCACATCCGACAACCAAGCTCACAAAACCTGAAACATAAGCCTGCCATGTCGCTAAGTTGCAACCCAGGGAGATTTTTCTATCAAGGGCCATTGCCATAAATTTTATGTGGGATCTTAGAACTGTTGGTCTTCTTTTCGGAGCCAGAGGACGAGCATCCACCCCCCAGGAAAATGCCCCACACAGCACCACAAAGTATGCCAATGCATAACCCCTCAACATGGCCGCCAACCCTCCACATTCTCCAATACCATGTTCTGATCTATGGGTTGATATAAACCATGACGGCAAAGTTTGTCTGATTAAAGTTTGCACTAGATTTAATCCACCACTTATCCATACTAATGAAGCCCCAAGTGATGCAGCAAGCTTAACACGAGACATTGCCGCTGCATGTGAGACCTGTCCATACCTGATTCCATACTTACTTTTCTTCCGCCTTTCCAAAGTCTCTTCAGGCAAACCGCTACTAGCAATCTCTCCAACAGACATCATCAAAAGAGAGAGAATTTCCTCTGTCATGAACATTACGTCTCTTATGAATGGGTATATCCGCAGATAAAAAATTCCTGGAGCAACTGGAGAGATCCCACCAGAGAAATGGGAGCCAAAACCATGGCCAAGAAGAGCACCTACACCACCAGAGCTATGTCTGGGTGCAGGGTTGAGCCCGAGTGTGTATAAAAAGCAGCTTCTCAGGAGCTGAACAACAGCATCACTATTGTGGTGGAAGACCGTCCGAGAAGCAATGAATACGAGAAAATCACTCCAGCGCTTCACCTTCTGGGCCCAGAGGGAAGCTACAATGGGCATGCAAGGCCAAGGGCAGCCAGCAGAAAGCATGATAACAGCTCTACCAGCCAAGTCAAGGAAACGCTCAGAGGCTTTATCAAGCTTGTAAGTTATGGTAAGACTGAGAAGTGCAGCCAATGGTAAAGGAAGTGTCGGAGTAGAGCTGCCTGCTGCAAAGCAATCAAGCCCCAACGTTAATAAAGTTCCATTTTATATTTTCTCATGCCATGTAACATATAAAGCTCCATTTTATATTTTCTTTTGGCATGCAACTTATATGAACTTACCAGTGCATCACTTGTACAACAAATTGTGTTATAACGAAACTAAACAATAACAGGGAAAGGTAGAATTTAATTTGGCACATTTCTCGAACGTGTGCATTGGGAAAGGGAACATTGGAGACCGGTAACTTCTCCAGCTTAGTTTTTTGGTATTGCAAGACAGGATTCGTGTTCAACTCCTATATCAAGTCTTCCAAGTGTCCATCACAAACGTGTTTAATCCAGTTAGATCAGTACAGAAAGTCTTAACGGACACCACATACCAGGTGGGTATAGAGTATAGACACAAGCATTCAGAAAACAACATACAGCCTGACACAAAGAAATCAGAAATGAGGTAGAATGACTTCTAAATTTTTAATTAGAAGTAAATTCCATTTAATTACCCCCAACATTTACTCTAATATTTTTCAGGTACTATATGATTTTGTAAATTCCACGTGGGTAATTTTCACTTGATTCCTTGACACAATATTAAGTCAATTTGCTAAAAATCAATTCAATTTTTATTTTTTTGCAACAATTTTCCTATTACATATAATGGCTGCATTTGTTAAACAGCAGATTGGAGAGTGCTTAGCAGATCTAGCATAAAAGGTTAGGTTTTAATTAGGGGATTGGAAAATTTTAGCAGAATGAGAGGAGAGAAGATGCTCAGTTAAGGAGCATTTTCTGCCGTTCAGTGTTTTCAAAGCTTTAACACACAAGAGCCAATATTTTCTACAGAATTAATTTTTCCAATCCTCTCTTTGATTTTTCAGGCTGCTACTTGTTTGGTGCTAGGGCTGCTGTCCGTGGAATGTTACTGCTGATAATAATGTTTGGCTTAATTGTGGTTTTATCTTGATGAGGTTTCATGAATTTTGTTTGAATATTCATAAGTCATAATACGTGGCTTATACCATTGGGTTATAATAAAAATCCTTACTTGTATATGCATATACATAATTTAAAAGAAGCATTATTTTATTTGTTACGAAAATAGAATTCTTAGTTTGAAGTTAATTATTCCCTAGTTTTGATAATAAATACTACTTTAGATAAACAGAAATATTAAATGATGTTTTCATTATGAATAATAATCTAAATTTATCTTCTATACTTATTACACAAAAAAATAATATTATTAAATAAAAAGAATAGACAATAAATATTGATTTTACTAATGTCCTTGTAAACTTATACATTTTTAAGCCCTAAGAGGTAGCTATTAACAAAAAGTTAATTTAATCAAAAAACATAACACAAACTGCTAATGCTATCTGCCTATCAAATCAGTTAATACAATATGTTAATTACCAAACAAGGCCAATAATTGAATGTTTCAGTATTAATTCCTATATACCAATGAAAGTATTAAAAAAAATTAGCCAATTAGAAGATGATAAAAATATTCTAAAAACTAAAATTTTCAATACTATATAATGAAAAATTGTAATTATAAAAAAAAAATCCATTTTAAAATTTCCATAACTCTATGAAAAGTTACAAAATTTGTTCTAAGTTATTTTCATAGAACTTAGGAAAATTTTCATAGAGATATGGTAACAGAAATTTTTATAATAACATAGCTACTCTCAAAAAAATTGTGGATTTTTTTATATGTATTTGGAATTTGTTGAGAAATTTGAAACTAAAAATTATATTTTAATTTCTAAGCATTTATTATTAAATTTTTTTGAATTCATAACATATTTTAGTTTTTGACTGATGAAAGTGCTGCTATTTGATTGAAATCAGGAACAATGCTACTGTTTCGCTATAAAACTATCTAAATTTCTCGTTATCCTAGTGTTGAAATGTGGGAAAGTACGTAAATATCAAGCAGATGCATGAATAATCTTTCCTTAGATATATGCATATATTAAGCAGATGTAAATATATTCAATACATATTTATTAGATACAAGGGATGAAGAATCGAGGGGATTGAACAGTTTGTGAAAGAAACAGGCTTCCTTACAAAGAATAAAAAAGCAACATCAGCAACAGCTATTCATACTGGAGGCCAGAACTATGAAGCACTTTCAAGGATGAAGTCAAGATACCAGAAGAGCTATCGTCAATGTAATCCAAATTCATTATGTTATGAGGTAGTCATTGGATTCACTTGAATGGCTTTTAGATACTAAGGCTTTATCCTTATTGAGTTCTTTCAATGATTGTATTTTCTCTTTGTTGTCTTTAAAGAAAAAGAAAGAATAAATTGAAGCCTAGGGTTCATTACTTACTCTTTATTTTCACTTCTATTATGACCAAAATGCTACTATGGCTTCCACTACATGTATTAAAACACAGATGCCATGCAAAACCTAAGCCAGCATTACCTCATTTGTCACATATAAGCGAATGAGAAATGGAGAAAACAAGGTCATCATTGCAAATACAAGATTATTATGCCTAGCAGTCAAGCAAGAAGCTTTCTTTTTTTCCCCTTTTCCTGGCAAGTTTGGGCAATGGATGTGAAAGGAGATGGAGAAACGGGGTAATATCTTATCTTCTCACATATCACTCAATAACTGTTGTGTTCTACATAAATAGGAATAGAAAGCAAGTACCTGTCTCAAGACTTGGGACATCAATACCAGTAGCAGCCAGAAGCTTCTTTATCTGTTGTTCAACAGAGGAAAAGTTGGCAGCAGGACTGGGCCAATCAGTTCCGTTCATTGAAGCTTGCTTCCAAACTCCTCGTGTTACTTCAGCAGAAAAGTAGCTGATTATGCTTGCCAGAGATGCGGGGAGAAAATCTGCCAAATCCTTCAACCCTGAAACCAAAATTCATTGCCCAGTAAGTGCACTTATTACTTGTAGTGCAAGCAGTCAGGAAAACCCCAAGTTTCAAACGAGTACTTAATTGCTCCCCCCAAGTCTCCTATCAAGACCAAATTGAGTTTGTTCATATATCAAGATGTAATCTAATGTTAGACAATGTTTTTAAATTAATAAATCTTACTTTTAGGTTTTCAAGCTTATTCTGCATTCCAAAACAGATATGAATAGGGGATTCTAAGCACATACTTAAATAGGCCAATTGGAATACAATAATCCTTGCAAACATTGGAGTGAACCGTATGCAGTGCCAGGTGATATTGGTTTTACATGACACACTATATATCCAACAGTACAGTACATCTAGGCACATGAAGGGAAGGCTGATCTTTCGTTGAATTGTAGAATCGAGAATGTCACATACCAAGGAATTACATTTCCACACTAATAGATTTCTGTTGCACCAAAGTCAAAAATAAACTTGAAGGAAACAAAACAGTTGCATGGTCACTCATATGGAAGGATTGTCCTTTTCTTTCGAACAGTTAGTCCCCTAGCCAGCCTGCCCTCTCTGATAGACATCATACCTGCAGTTTGATTGTTAAGAATATTAGAGAGACTAACCTGTAACCAGCTCACGAGGAGACAATTTATCATGGTCACATGCTGTTAAAGCAGCATCCAGAACAAATGGAACAGCCTCCAGAAGATCCCACGCAGGCAACTGCAGCCGAAGAGTTGCCTCTTCAGACGCTGAAGATGAATTGCTATTTCCAGAACCAGCAGGTTGACTGCCTCTACTGATTTTTCGAAACAACATATTTAACAGTCCCTCAACAATTTCGTGAACAGGGTTTCCCTGTTCAAGACCAGAGAGGGTGGAAGCAATGCAAGCTTGATGCTGTCTATACCAACGTTTCAATTTTGGGAAAGAATCCATGAATATAGGTTCCGCTGAAACAGAACTTAACATCTTTGACCTTCTGCATCTATTTCGATCTTTTGCTGAATTGGCTGGTGAAGCTAGCTGAGAGTTCCTCACTAACAGGAGGTACTCAGGGGTTAACTGGGATCCCACTGGCAGTACATCTCCCATCACTCTTTCCATAGGGGGATGATCAAATCTCCACAACTTCAAGAGAAGAGTAAATGCATTTGAGAACACTGCATGGGAGTTAATTTCCTCTCCTGTTGGAAGGATCCATGTGTCTGTAGGCGAGCATGATCCAAAAACCTCACATATTGGCATCAATGCACCCGCAAGCTGTGGAATCTGCACCAGTTATCAATAACAGTTCAATACACAGGATAAATCTGACTAACTTGTTCGACACCTACCCTATTACCCTCATTTGGATCCCTAAAAATCTTGGAACTCGGAAAAAGGAGTCATTTTAGTTCCCTATATACCTGAGATCTAGAAAGAACTCATAAGTTTGCTTTTCATAATCAAAGAAACAAAAAGAATTCTCTTCCTCATATACAAGGCTACAAACAAGAACAGGGAGGAATAAAGTAGAACAATCTTGCAATGATGAAATCATTTGGGACCAAAGAGGTTCAAGATACAATTCATGATGATGGGAAAAGGATGAGACTGAGAAGCGGAAATTTGTACATCATGACCAGCTGATCTGTCAAGTATGTTGATGATCTGAGATCCCAAAATCATCTGTGCCACCCTGTGTTTTGTATGGCTCACTTTATCCCATTCTACTAAATGCAGCGTTTGGCATTCACTGCTTCACTCAAGAGAATTAAATTTGTAAATGCTGAGAGAAACATCCATCAAAATGGAAATGTAGACGACCCACTTTAAACTATAAAGAAAAAGTACAATATCAGCAACTGATGCCTTTGTGTTTTTTCATCAAAAAAAAAAAAAAAACATTTAGAGCAAAGGATCTTCAGGTATTTGAAGAGGATTATCCAGCTTATAGCTCCTAAACTAAACAAAAAAGGCTGTATTACAGACTTTACTGTGCTTAATAAAATTTTCAATAGAGAAAATCTGAGACAAATCATATCACGCCATAGTCCACACACAGTAAGAGCTAAGTTTAGAGTGCAAGACTTCTGAAATTCCCTTCAAAGAAAGGAAAGAAAAAGATACAGAAGAAAACCTAGCATAACATCAATGTATGTATGGGCATTGCATGTCATCTTCTTGATGTGAAAAAATATATATTTCTCATTATAAAGCAAAAAGTAAATAAAACTTGACCTACCAATCCATGTAATGAAAAGATCTGAACAATGTCAATAGTGGATATCCCAACAAGTAGGACGTTCAGAACTGGTGCATAAGCAATCAGACGATCATCACCTCCAGAATACTCTGCAGTGATATGCGGTGACAAAAGTCTAGTAATGAATTGAACTATATGCTCCTGAAAAGGTAAGACAGCAAAGATTTAAGAACAAGCATAGTGGATGAATTAAGTTGCACCACAATCTAGCCTAGAACAGGACAAGGAAATGATGTGTACTCCATAAAATATTGAATATACCTGTACATTCCATCCACGAACAAGAGATGCCCCACAGAGAATTGTTGCTGCAAATACCCGCTCCTCATCAGAGCCACCAACTGCAATCTCATATATCTTCTCGATTTCGGCTAGGCTTCCACCAAACAAGGAAATCTAAATTTAGTTGCTTTGAAATTGGCCAGTTTCACGGAAGCAGAAAGATAAAACAAATAATGGCAATGTGCTGGAAGTTCAATAGCCTACCCCCACCCAAAAAAAATCACAGCTTTGGTAGGAAAAATATCATATAAAAATTACAACTAACACCAATATTCAGAAGGAACTTTATCAGTAGACAAACTTCTTCCTCTTAAGGGAAGGACATCCAGATTAATTTGAAGATCCACCCAGACTATCAGTTCAACCAGGCCTAAGATGACCTATGTAATAAATAAGGGCAAGATTGAAAGCAATGATGTGATTTCAGCTCTATGGTGTCATCATATAGTATGATGTTTTAAAGTATAATATAAAAAACATATAATTAATTATATGTAATGAGGAGAATGAACAACAGTCAGTTAAGCATATGGAGAGGAGATTGTGAATACAGTCAAGTGTTTACACACCCTTGGCACAGTTGGATGTACCAACCAAGAGAAATGTTTGAGAAATGTTAGACGAGCTATATTGGGAGATTCCCTTGAGCTACGAAATTGTTAATGGCAATAGACTTCATTGGTTCTATAAAGGGATAGGGTGTGTGGTAGGCAATACAATTGCAATCATTCTGGCATTTGCGGTATTGTGATATTGAAGCATTGCAATTTGAAATAATCAAAATTGCAGTAGTAATATTTTTTCACAATTGTATTACAGTAGCATCACGGATGATAAATAATCAATTGCAGTTGCCATGGAATAATATTTTTTCCATAACTGCAGGTATCGCCACATTATTTTTTTTTTCAAATATCAGCAATATCCATATATTTTGGTAAATAGCTACAGTTATACATGTGATTATATTTTGACATCACATATTGGAAAGCTAAAAGGACAACATATATTGAGCGTGTATTGGCATAACAGCAGATATTTTATATTTTATTTCTTGGCGTGTGGTTATGAGACTACACATGGAGGATATGATTGTGAAATAAGAAATGAGGAAGCATGCGATTAGAGCTTTTCATGGCCTTTGATCTAATGGTAGCCAACTCCCTACTCCCTTTTATCACCGCTAGGAGTGACAATACTTGATTAGATAGATCACATCCTTCTTAGGCAAAAGGAATGTTTAGGCGTAAAGATTGATGTTTTATTTCATGATGTGTGGTTACGAAACTACTGGAGAATATGGATGTGGAATAAGAAATAAGGTAGCATGCCATTAGAGTTTTTCGTGGCTTTGATCAATGATAACCAACTCCCTTAACACTGCTAAGAGTGCCATCACAAGCTTAGATTGATCATATCCATCTTAGGCAAATCATGTGTATTGGCATAACAATTGATATTGTATTTCATGGTGTGTGGTCACAAGACTACACATGGAGGATATGGATGTGGAATAAGAAATATGGAAGCATGCTATTACAGTTTTTGTGGCTTTCAATCAGATGACAGCCCACTCCCTTATCACTTAAGATTGGCATCACGAGATAAGATCGATCACATGCTTCTTAGGCAATGGGGTTAATTGTAGAGTTTTATAACTCAACACAAGCTATTAGTTATAGACGATGTGGTTGTTAACAATTGGAAGGGGAAGAGAAGCTACGCAATATATAACAAGTCAAACGACAAGCAAGGATACATCTAGCCAAATAAAATTGCAAAGGGGTCTAACATTGGACATCTTTACCCACTAAAGTTCTCTATCTTCATGTTATTTATTGCTATTTGATTGTAATTATGCACATTTTGATTACCAAGCGCAACATAAGTTGACTACATTTTCCGTAAGCTAAACAAAAGAAAAATTCTACCATTACCCCTACACGATTCGAATACAAGTAAGCCTTTTGATATGATTCATAGAGATTTATGGGGATGACACCTATGATATATCTTATGCTAATTACAAGTACTTTGTCAACTTTACTGATAACTATAGTTGTTTCACATAAATTTAAAGATGAAGTAGTATCTGCCATCAAATCTTTTCACAGTTAGGTACAGATGCAATTAAAACTCTTCACTTTAACAATAAGCTGAGTAAAATTCTCATTTATCTTGACAATATTTACAAGATTATATATTCTCTCTCAACGGTCTTGTCCTTCAATCTGCCAACAAAATGGGATAGCTAAAAAACAAAACCATCATCTTCCTGATGCGGTTCACACTTTCTTATTCGAATCTTTTATACCATCTTGACTATATTGTGAAGCCCTGTCCACTGTTGACACCTTAATCACTTGCACTTGATAATTTGGTCACCCACGCACTTACTCTAATCTTCTTAGCTTTAGATTTGGATGTTGAGTCCATCTTCTTCCACAAGAACACACTAAGCTCATAGTTGTGCATTTCTAGGGTATTCTATTTTCCAAAAAGGTTTTCTATGTTATAATCCTAACATATGTCGAACATAGTCCAGAATTGACATATTTCGAGAAAATAAATTATTTTTTTTTACTACACCATAATTCAATCACTCCTCAATTGCTCCTTTTATTATATACTAACTCTTCAACAAGGCTGCTGTCATCTAGACCCTCACTGGTGTACTGATGATGTTGTAGAGGCACTCCCTATAAGCAATCTAATCCATATAGGCACACTCAAGATCACTCCCTGGCTGCTGATCCTGTATCAACCCCTAAACCAATTCCTCTATGCTGCAGCTCTTGCGTTTGTAAAACCCCGTAAAAGTATGGTTTCACCTCTCCTTTATCCTCCCACCACAACTTATATCATCTGTTCCTAATGCCGCTTCTTACAAACAGGCAAGAGAACATGAATGTCAGAAGAAAACTATTGAAATGGAACTTCTAGCACTCGAAGAAAATCAAACATAAGATGTCGCTCCATGTCCCACATCTGTTAGGCCTCTAACAGTTCTCTATCAAGATTCATTTGGATGGACCCAAACCATTACAAGGCTTGATTAGCTGTTCTTGGAAACAAGCAAGAATATGGCACCAGTAATAAAAATGGCTACTGTTATTCTTGCCCTTGCGACATTTCAATCCTGGAAGTTACATCAATAGGACATCAAAATGCATTCCTCCATGGTGACATCAAGGAGAAAATTTACATCAAACTTCCCATTGGTATCGCCATCTAATACTATTAGCAAACTAAAACACTTTATATGGATTAAAGCAAGCACTAACAGTACGGTTTAAGAGGTTTCAATCCTTCCTTGGCTTTTCATTAACTCGAAGCTTGTATGACCCCTCCCTTTTTCAACCAGACTTCTAAAGGCTTCATGAATTCATGATACTCCTTGCGTATGAGGACAACATTTTGGTGACTGATTCTGGTCAGCTGACTCTCTATGCAACTTAGCAATTGATGCATTCAACTTTCAAAATGAAAGACCTTGGCCAGATCAATTACTTCCAGCGGTTAGAAATACATCATAAACCTAAAAGTCTCTTTTAAATCAGCAAAATTATAGTCAAGATTTGGTTTAGTTTGCTGACCTGACCAACACAACTTTTGTTAACATCAGCATGAAAATTAACATGAAATATAGACGCAATGAAGGTGCCCTTCTTGAACACCCAACTTTATATCAGAAGCTAGTGTCACCAATCAACTAGGCATTTCATTTGTTGTCCACACAGTTAACATGTTCATGCTATCTCCTCGACATCTCCGCCTTTCAGCTGTCCACCACATCATTCAATGTCTAGGAATTATTCTTCCCCACCGGTTCATCAACTCCAAGCCTACAGTGACATAGGGATCTACAAAAACAAGGAAATCTACTTCTAGTTTATGTATGTTTCTATGTGTTTTTCCAATCTTTTGAAATTATAAAAAACAATGGTCTATAAGCCATCCACTGAAAAAGAATACTGTACCATGTGCTTGCACCAAGATAATTTGGTTGCGTGGTCTTCTTACAGAACTTAGTTTCTTCCAAGATCAACCGACTCCATCATGTCAACAACAAAAGTATCATACAAATTGCAGTTTACCATGTACAAAGTACATAAAGGTCAACTACCAATTTATCTGTGAGGCTTATGAGACTTATGAAATTATAACTCTACCACATATCTCAACATCTAACAGACTGATGACATCTTCCCTAAATTCTTAACACGTCAGCACCATCATTTCTTAGTTAGCAAATTGATGCTTTTAGACTAACCAGCATCAATTTGAGGTGGGTGTCAATCATACAATTAAATATCGGTCCCGATATGCAATATCGACTGATAATTATTGGATTTTAAGTCAGCTGATACGTGAAATTGGTGATACGAAACAGATTTAGAATTTAACGTATTTATCGGTGATATATCAATTATCAATGGATATTTGCCAATATTTTACCGATATCTATCGATATTTGCTGATATTTACTAATATTTTCTAATATTTATTGCGAAAAAAAGAATCACGCCGCAACAACCACGACATATAAAATATTGTTCTCAACACTTCAATACCGCAACACCGTGAGCACAATTGCAACTGCAATTTGACTGCTTGGTGTTAGTGGAATTGGCAATTTAACAGGCAATCTTATGGCCCCTTATTCTATGCAAACAATCAAATCAATAGCATAGAACATGTAAGCATTTAATACTCGCAAAGTCTATATGTTATCCAGCTCAGTTACTGTTATTATTTCATTAATTAGATAGCCTATCAATAGAAATATATTTACATTGCAGTTTAGCTGGTTGCTGAGCTAACTATCAGCTTGATCTTTATTTTCTCAATAACAAAGATAGTCCATCTATTGAACAATATTTGTATGACAATTCTTCAGCAGAACTGAGTTTTACTGGCCTCCACTTTTCTCAGTTAAACTGTTTAACATGGCACGGCTTATGGTTATGTTAAAATTTCTGGGATAATTGATTGTTGTGGCTGTCACAAATAGTGTTTGAAATGGATGCTCGGGGTTGGGGCATTTTACATTTTGGGTGAGGTGACAATGGCAAGGTGTTGCTAAGGCACATTAGGCAAAGTAAGGCGTTGAGGCAAGCAAGGCTCTAAGGTGCTTGCCTTACGAAAAAATGGATATCTTAAGGTTTTAATTTCACTGAAATATTTCTACAATCAATATGGTAATTAACTCTCATGATGGGATGAAAAGAAATGAGAGAAAGGGGATAAT
The DNA here is from genome assembly GCA_039764185.1 of Tamarix austromongolica. Classification (NCBI taxonomy): domain Eukaryota; kingdom Viridiplantae; phylum Streptophyta; class Magnoliopsida; order Caryophyllales; family Tamaricaceae; genus Tamarix; species Tamarix austromongolica. The sequence goes on along the minus strand of CM077816.1, from coordinate 47,080,628 downwards.
AGGAACATAATTTTGAATGGAAAAGGGGAAAACGATATTTACTGCAAGATTCTGATTAGCTATTGTTAGGATTTTTACCTAAATTCAGTAATAAAATCTCATGTTGAAAAGGAAAGAGAAAGAAAAGGATGAAAAGGACCGTCAAAAATGGACATAATTGGGAATGAGAAAAAAAAAATTATTATTAGAAAAGAAAAGAAAAAATAACATATATCTAGGAAGATCAAAATCAGTATTAGACTTCGCCTGTAGGACCCCATCACTTAGGTGCATCTTAGGCCTCTTCAAATACTAGTCATAAAAAGCGAAGGAAGCTATAGTCAATGGTTTCTAGTATGGTAAATTTTGATCGGAATCTTTGGATGTTTGGTTAGATTTTGACTTGGCAAGCTGTGTTAGTGAAAGAGTGATGGTGTTGTGTGGCTGAGGCAGCAGACTGTGTTTCCTTAAAGCAAAGTCGGTCAAAACTAAGGTTATATGTATATATAGAGATAGTGACGAGACAAGGAAGCCTTTTAGGCCATGTTTGGGAAAACTATTGTTGTTGTAGTTAGTTACTGCTGTCAGGTGCTGGTAGTTGTTGTTGTTTGACAATGCTATTCAAGTAAAAGTGTATGGTTAACTACTAGCTGATGACATAAATTTACCAAATTAGGTAATAATCAATGACAAGAAAAGAAGAAAACAAAAATACTTACTTTTGACGGCCCCATCCACCAACTCTTATATAGGTAACACACATATATATAACACTACTCAAGATGGTCAAATTAGAAAAGAAAAGAAAAAAAGTAAAGGTAGCCGAGATGTGGGGGATAGTGAGGAGAGGGGTTAACGTGGATGCTATAGGAGTTGACATGTAATAACAAGACAAATTTGGCAGAGGACCTATAGAAAGTTAGTACAAGATTTATAAAAATCTAATAATCCTCAGTTTCTATCTTCTCTAGTCATGTACAGACTCTTTCAAAATACAACAAAAGAGGAACAAAAGGCTCATTGTCATTTTCCATTATCATACTGTATATTACCATTCTTCTTGAGTATATGTTCATTCGACACTCAAACAAGAGAAAAATTAGAGCATGAAAATATCAAGGGGAAATAAGAGATGAAGCATCATGAAAGATTTCGTTGTTGCAGCTACTATCATACTATGTTCCCGTTGCAATTCGTCATTGCTGCCACCATTGTTGATGAATTAGTAATAATAGAAAGGTAGGGAAAGATGATGGAGAAGGATAAATTTATCATATCATACCCAAACAATGCATGAAAAAGCTACTTTTTGGAGCCATCCAGTTTTAAGTGTTTCATGCTCATGAAACACTTATTCCAAACTCTATTCAACAGCTGTTTAATTTTACCAAACATTACTATGTTCAAAAAGCACTTAGAGAATGAATTGTCTTAATCAAAATAAGGAAAGAAAGGAAACTATGGTTGGCATGAGGATTTGAACACAAGATAGTGAAGGTAAAAAGACATGATCCCACCGGTTAACAAACAAATTCGCTATTCATATTCAAGAACTGTCCTTATACATAATAGCCAATTGAAATCCCATGATTTATGCTACAACCAATTGGCAATACACGGAATAGCAAATTCCACTTGCGCATGCTCATTCTTCCTCTACCTTTTCAATGTTGGATACTCACATGTGGGTTCCCAATATGAGACAACTCATGCAAGAGAAAAGCTAGACCATATATAAGCTCATATGAAATTTTATTCTAAGACTAATGGTCAATACGTGAATTAGCCCACTCCACAAACATATTGGTCATTATCTCTCTACTACTTCAACAATGGATCATCGCATGCGGGTTCTTAACATGAGTTAACACTCCCTCTCATGATAGATTTTTTAAGTTACCAGTCTGACAAGACTTCTTAAAGATCCACCAAATTCTTTTGACAAGCAGGCCAGCAAATATTTCTGCTTAATTACATTGATATGGGCCCTGAGCCATGGTCTAATACCATATGACATTTATATCAGGTAGGTCATGCCCACGGAGGAGGAATGTTAGATGATAAAGGAGAAAACAACGATCGACAGTATGACACAACTGGTTGCCAAAGGTCTCCTCATTTGAAACAGCCATTTGGAGTATTCTGACCTGGATAGCATACAGCAGTGATGTTCTATATAATTTTTCCTTAACGATTAGCTCGCTCTCTCTCTCTCTCTCTCTCTCTCTCTCTCTCTCTCTCAAACCAACACATTCAAATGGCTCCTTCATATGAGGAAACCTGTAGAAGCCATGCATTACATTTGCTTTCTCTTTCATGGTCTAACTTCCTTGCCCCACATCATAACCCATCTGACATAAGTTTCATGATAAACAAAGTATGTACACTATATCCTACAAGATGTTACTTATTGATCATAATATATTGATCTAGTTATTCCTTCAGCTGCTAAAGCACATCTTTTACAACATCAAGAGAAAAGGACTGCAAGAACAATGATATTAGAAAACCATCCTATCCAAATTTATACTAATGCATGTTCACTGATAGAGACTAATAACTAAGTCTTCAACCAACTGGCAAGTTAGGTTGATATATTTTACACTCCGTGACTCACCTTTCCCTTTTTTAGCTTCAGAGTGAAGAAAAACAATGGTACAAGGATAACAAACTTGTTCAGAACGAATAAAAAAAGTTTCAGCTTTTACAGGCTGACGGGTTCCAGCAAAACAGGCATCAAAGGAGAATGAGAAAAACAGTGCGTGAAATAAAAACATGTGCAAGTAAACTATAAAAATTTTGACAATATTTGAAAATAAGAAAGGAGGCAGTATACCTTGATGCAGGAGTTGAAATCAATGCATTTATCATTGGAGGAGTGAAGGAAGAGCCTTTGATCAATGATGACCACCCAGGAACTTGTCCAGCCATATTACGAGGTATTTGGTTACTGCAAGCATTGACGTACCCTGGCCACATATATGCAGATGTGTCTAATAGATTTCTGGCCATGCAAGCCTCAACGACCAGGTGCCAAAGGTTTCCAGCTATAATCAGCAAAATAGGTAAAAAACTTGAGAAGTGAAACCACAGCAATGTCAGAGAAAGAAACTAAATTATGTATGTGGCCACCAGCCATGACAAAATGGCAACATTCACAGCAAACCAAATATAAGATCAGAATATGGGAGAAACATAGATGAGTTTCAAACAATAAACCTATGAAAATGGGGAAGAGGATTTAGGGCTCAAAAAACAGATGAGTAATGTCAAGTTCAACTGTAAAGACACATGGTCAATACTTCGCTGGGAAAACCTGCACATTCACAAAATAAATAAATAAAGTAATACAGAAATCCAGCACAACCTCGCTGTAATTATAAAAAAGTAGCACGTGCATCACTGAATTTGGTTTCCAGCATTGTATTGTCTGCCTTGGGAAAAGTTGGAAATATCTTGCCCATGTATTATAACCAAAAGAGTTCCATAATAATCTTCACCAAAACCTTTACAGAAAAAACATCTGACCAGAGGGGCTAATGAGATAAACTTCAAAACTACAATCATCCAGCATATTTCATCCATATATAGTTAGCCACATTGTTTCCATGATGGATATAGACTAGAGAGTGGCATATGCCACTGAAATGCACAAAAATAATGATGCTGAAACATGAGACAGAATATCATTATCACTGCATCATTGCACTGAGCGGGGACAGGAACAGAGGGAGATGAAAGACAAGGAGAAAGTGAAAATAAAAATAATAGAAAACCACCCATCATGAGAACAATATATTTTCAACCACCCAATTCTTCAATTAAATTACCATACAGCCATTTGATATAATGTCTCTCACAGCATCTTTCATCTCAATGGGTATTTCTTAGGCTTTACTGTTAAAAACAGGATAACTTACAACAGTTAATGGGCATGTCGTTCATGCTGATACTATCAAGGTATCCACTGCTGACGTTGATGCCAGAAAGATGCATTATGGCCTTGGCAGTAGCCTGATTGGCTACCGAAATGATAGATAAAGGTGGAGTTAATAGTCCCTCAAATTCACCCAGCAGCTGTAAACTAGAAACCAACTCATCGCGACAGCTTGAATGCAGTTCCTGTTCTATCATTTGAGAGCTAGGGTTTGATTCTAAATTTTTTGAGGCATTATTTGCATCTTCCTCAATGATATTGGCAACCGCAAGCGTAGTAACAGATAAAAGCAGACACAAACAGGTGTCCAGGCGAGGTACCGGGCCATCAGTATGATTCCTTTCCTGAAACATCAAGAATAGAAGTGTAACAATGTAGAAGACAGATCATTGTCATTTCTAGACATGAAAAGTCATACCAAACATAATCCTCTTAAACATCTGTGCACATCACTCAAATAATATATAAAATAGCAATGGAGAGTCTGATAGAAAATATTAGGATACTTAAACAAATGCCCCTGTAGTTAGAAACTTTCATCATATACCCGTATCAAATTAGAAACAGACATCGAGCCCTGTCTTTTGTCAGGTTTCTATTACCAAAAACCCTAATTTACTTTATTTCCAATCACATCCAATTTCTCTCCTCGCTCCATGGCCCTCTCTCTTGGAAATAATTGTATCTCTATATCTCTCTTATCTTCTGTTCAAGAAGCTACAAAGACATTGCTGAAACTAGCAGCCAAACCAAGAAAAATAAAAGAGCCCAATAAGGTAAATGGCTCTATTGGAAGACAACATTAATGACAATTAGCAGCCATTGACTTTTAAACCAACAAAAAAATTTGCCAAAAATGAGTTCCAATAAGCCCTTGTTCAGGTTTATATATGTGGGAATGGGTAAAAATTGAATGGCTGGGTAAGGGTACAAGTGTAGTCATTGCTGGAGGGAGTATTTCAATTAATTAGAAGCAGTTAGTCAATTTTATTATTATTAGCTACTGTTTTGTTAATTTTGAATTAATAGTCTCTTAGCTAGAGTGTTATTACATTGGGTGAGTCACCAAAGTCCATCATGATGAGTCATATGCCAGGGGGTTGTTACCCTCGTATATAAGTGAAGAGGGGGAAGGAGATAGAGGCAGGGAACTATGTGGGAAAATCAGTGACCTGGTTGTATCCATTTTCACTCTTCTTCTCAATCATACACAACTATACTAATCATCTTTTGAGCTATTAATTTTCTGAAAAGTTTACTAAAGCAGCTTGGTACTTATCAATTGGTATCAGAGCATTGATCTTGGTTAGCCATGGCAGATTCCTCCATGAATCATAGCATTGGAACTGCCGATCATATACTTAAGATTCTCGAACACATGAATCAACTTCTGGATCAACTTTTGATATCAAGCGGCATCGAATAACCAACAAGGAAGGAAGCCAACGAGCCCTTAACAGAGGAGAAGAACAATGACAAAGGGGGCTGTGAAAAATTCCTCATGATTCGCCGGACTGGCACAGTAAAGGAATTCATTGAGAATTTCAAACTGTTAGCAGCTCCATTGCAGGGCCATCTCCCTGATAAGGTGCTGGAGTGAATTCTCTTCAACAGCTTGAAGCAGCAATCCGTGTGGAGGCAAACTGATTTAGGTGGATCCGGATCCAAAACAGACAATACCAATAAGAATTCACTCAGCCCAAAAGGGAGTTATTCCGGCGCGACAACAGTCGTAGCCCTACAAACTTATTTTGCTTCAACAAGGAAGCAAGCCACATCACTAGCCACCACAAATAGACACGCTGGGGAGATGAAAAAATAGTTGCCAAACAACCAGTTACAAGAAACTGATTGATGCTGAACAACAGAGACATCGGAGAAGGCAATGAAGGTTAAAATCTACTATGGCTGCAGGAGAAAAAAAAAACTATCACAGGCTGGATTACAAATATGTTGAAGATTTTTGGCTAGCTCATGAATGGAAGAGCCAACTGCTGGGTGTGTTGCTGGGTCATGGGACTTGCCCCCCAGAGGAGACTGTACTGGAAGTCTCCTGCTGCGCCAGACTAAAGCACATTGTATGGGCTAAAAGTAATCAGGAGGTGGCCCAATGAGATAACCAGCAACTGTGATCAAGTGAATCAGTCTATCATTTTCCTCGCTCCCTGCTATTGCGACACTGCAAAGCAATCTTTGGTTCAGGCCATCAGAGATTTTAAGGTATTTTTTATCATCATGTTGCATCTCTCTCCTTTGTCTTGAAACTCTAGATGTTGAATTGAGGGTATATAGGACTTTATATGGAACTATTGGAAGGAAAAGACTGCTGGGATGGGGCAGTCAAGCACAAACATTTTCTTTCAGTTTATATTGGGGCTTCCACACATGTTAAGAGTATTCATAGCAGATAAATGGATAATGGCTCTGGCTGCAGTTGGCATGCTTGCTTACTATTGACATTCACCACATAAGGAAGGATGGCCTCAGGAAATTTCATATACACTGTTGAGTTATTTCCTCTTCCTCGGCTTGGGGACAAGTGAAACTCTAAGGGGCTGGTATTGATAAGCCCTTGGTCAGGTTTATACATATGAGAAGGGGTAAGAAATTAATGGCTGGGTAAGGGTATACACATAATCATTGCTGCAGAGAGTATTTCAGCCAATTAATAGCAGTTAGTTAATTTTATTATTATTAGCTACTGTTTTGTTAATTTTGAATTAATAGTCTCTTAGGAAGAGTCTGCTATGACATTGGGTGAGTCACCAAAGTCTGTTATGCTGAGTCATATGCCTGGGAGTTGTTATCCACATATATAAGTGAAGAGGGGGAAGGAGATAGGGACAGGGAATTAAGTGGAAAAATGAGTAAGGTCCCAGGTCCTTGAAACCTGATTGTATCCATTTTCAATCTGTTTCTCAATCAAACACAACTTGTTTAATCATCTTATTTGCTATTAATTTTCTGAAAAACTTATTACAGAAACTTAGCACCTATCAAGTTCATATTATTTGGTCCAAAATTATCAAACCAACTCCAATAAACATCATGCAAGCCCAATGAGCATAAAACCTGATGCAAGCAAATGCATGGCAAACTAATCATCCAACTTCTTGATCTTCTCAAATTTTAAGCTTGTCCTTTACTATGCTTTTGCTGCCCAAAATGGAATTGATTCGCTAAAAGAACAATTCAATTTTTTATTTTTACTTAGTTTATGCACGGTTCACAATAGCCACAATGAGTGAAATTTTTTGCTTCAAAGTTTCAAATATGAATTTTGGTTTTTTGAGAGAGAATGGTTCACAGAGAGAGAGAGAGAGTTGCAAACGGAGTGGAAGATTTTATAGTTTGACTTTTCAATTTACCTCGAACTCTTAAGGCTCAATTTGTTTCATGGAATAAAATGAGGAAATGAAAAAAAAAAATAATTGAAAATGATGTTACTGTGTTTTGTTGCCTGAAAAATTAAAAAGAAAGAAAATTAACAATGAAAGATATGGTAACTAATTTTCCTTATCATTAGCCGAGGAAAGAAATGAAGATCCTGAGAAAAGTATTTCCTACCTCCACCTCCCGACTCTCCTCCATTGACCATCCTCTACTTCCTTCTCCATCAACGACTTCTTTCTCCATCGAAGACTTCGTTCTCCTCCATCAACGTCAACCCCAACTTTCTCCAGTGACCACTCTTCCTCCATCAAGCGCTCCACCTCCATTAACCTTTTTCTTCCTCCATCAAACCCATCTTCCATCTCCTCGATCTGAGTAGCAAAGAAACACCGGTAGTTGCTCTTACCTCTTTGGTTCGCCATCAACCCATCTTCCATATCCTCGATTCGATTTCTGTACTTCTATCGCCATCAACATTCTTATCCATGAGCTTCCTCCTACCGTGGCTCCTCCTAAGCGCAACATTCACAATGGTTGGTAGTATGGTTCCAGCTCCAAGCTCCCTATTAGTAGGCCTCCGTCTTCACCAAATCGTAGCCTACCAGATCGATTCAAACAAGTAAATTCTAAACCCTAGTTCGTTTACATATAAGGAGATTGAAAGTTGGTGATTAAAGGATATTAATAAGCTTATTTTCGTATTAGAGGGAGCTCAATTATGTTGATGCTAGTTGATACTAGTGTCAAGTTATATGTTTATTTAGTATGCACATCCCCTATTGTTGGTAGCCATGCAGTATTCTTACCTTGGTTTTATGATAATATTTTTGGGTCTAATAACCATTCAATTTATTTTCATCCAATTTACCTTTCTACGTATTTGTTTTTGCATTTGATTCAATTTTCTTGAGTCTACACCAAGCCGATCTTCAAGAGTTCGCAAATAGTTCCAATATGTTAATTTGCAACCTCATATATATATAGAGATGGTAGTTGCATCTATTTATCTTGACACTCCATCTTGCAGGCCTCTTTGTTCTGCTAACTCGGTGAAACAGGTTATCTTCGATTATATGAGACATAGGGAATAGTAGATAGGTTTATTTGATATCCTAATAAAACAGGACAGAGAAAGATAGGGAAAGACAGGGAAAGGAAAACCGATGAAGATGGGGGAGGGGTAAAAATCAGGACAAAGAAAGAGGAAAAAGAGTAGTGACATGTTTCCTCTTAATATATATATTTATCTTTAGGTTTTTTAGGTTGATATTTGTAGAGAATTAAGCTAAAATTTAAGTGGGTAATTTTTACTTGTTAATAAAATGCATTCTTCTATTATGTGTATATTCCTCTTGCAGTGAAGAAGAACGTGAAGGGTCGAGGGTTATTTATTTGGATGGAAACAACAAGAACATATTGTCTCTTTCTTTTTCAGATCTAATATATCATGAGTGATAAACAAGTGTAGTATCCCGACGAGGGAAACTCCATAGATTTGAACTTAGGCCTGTGTCTAGAAACACTTAGGGCTTACCTTGTGACCAAGTGTGTTTTGATTTATTCGCCATTACATACATGGTTAGGACTATCCAGTTACGGCGTGGATCTAAGGATGCATTGAGAGGGTCCTCATGTTTGCATTTCCTCGGCTTACTTACCTATGTTTGTCAGAAGGAGCCCTGAACTCATTGCATGAAATTTGACCTTTGATGTTTGATGCATTTCTCAGATCAATGGATATATGTTGTCAACATAGGTCTTGACAGCAAACCCTTCTGTCTTTCTAAGCAACACTCGGCATATAAGATATGCTGATAATGTGGTTGCTCCATTTTATCCTTTATCCCCTTGCTATATCAAGGGCATAAGGGATTATAGCTTAATCTTAGTGTCCTATTTTGTTTGAGTTACAGCTACAATTACAATCAAGGGATTATAGCTTGCTTTCTTAAAATCCTCTAGCAAGATATTGATCTCGTTAAAAGAGAGAAGATATCTTGTGAGATGATTGTAAGATGGTAATATACTGCACTTTATTTGTATAGCTAGCTAGGTTAATTTATATATACCCATCTAATTTGTATGTAACTTAAGAGGGTTAATTTGAAGTAATTAAAGGAGAATGCAGTGTACATAATATGGCCACGTAATTATTAGTATCTAACTAATGGCAAGAAGGTAGTGAGCTAGGAGTGAAACGAATTTGGTTTATATTACATTAATCTTCTAGCATTTTCTGTCATTCTAGCTTGCTGCATCTTTCTTATCTACTTATTATATATAGTATTCACTTTCTTCTGCATCTTACCATAAGAAACATACCAATAGATATAGTTCTGAAGAAATAATTATTTGAACATCTTACTTAATTCCACATACAATTAATGAGGATGAGATTATATCTAGCATGCCCCCCCTCTCTCTCTCTATCTCTCTATCTATATATATCAAAAGGTAGAAGGGTTACTCTAATCATGGATATATTGTAAGGGTATGATCAGAAAAGCTATGGGTAATTGGAGCCTCATAAGCATGGTGCATGTATATTATATCAATTTATATGCTCTAGCTGTTGGGTGTTATCTGGGTAGAAGTTGCTGACACCTAACCTACACTGCTAAGAGAAGTTTGCTTGAAGGCATCTTATTTCTCTTTTGCTTTTTAGATTACTAATGTTAAATGTGTTGAGGCAAAACCTAGTGATCATATTAGGAGTGTACTTCCTCTTTTGATAAACAAATAAAAAAAGAAAAAGAAAAAAAACTAGTAGTTCCACACAAACACATGATCTTTTATGCACCCACCTCCTACTGTGTGTCAAAAAGAGGCAAATATTAAATTCAATTTAATTCCATTCCCTCATAAATTTGTAGAAAAGGGGGCTATGAAAGTTAATTCAATACAGAGCATGATTTTGGGGTCTAAACTTTTGTTATTGGAGAACAATGTTTTATTTTATTTTTGTGTTTTGGGGGGGGGGGGAGGCTAGTAGTTAGTTGCAGTCGGTTATAGTTAGTACATGAATTGTTGGATTATTTTTATTTTATTTTTGGGTGTTCATGATGGGAGTTCCTAATGGTTTTGATTTCATCAAGTTACAATCAGCCTGCTCAAGTTTTTCATGCTTTCTAAAACTCCCTAGCTTTTGGTTAAAAGCTGTTTTCTGCTTTGATTCAGCGTTAAATGCAGCAGGCTATATGATTAGCTATTGATTTGGATAATCAATCTTTAAGTGTCTGTACCTTGCTCGTGCTCTACATCCATCTTGAAGCGAAGTGTGTGACATTAGCAGTTTCACCGAGCACATGATGTTGTTTGGTAGTGTTGATCTATGGCCAGTGCCGTCCCTTGTTCTAGTTTCATAGTATCTCCTCATCGTGGATCTGATGGACTTTTGGCTGCATAGGCCATACGATGCAGGCAATTGAACATATCCTCTTTATTGATCAGTTTTACTATCTCTCTTATCAGGAATTTGCCTCTAAATATACTTTCCTTCCTACTGACCCAATTTAAACAAGTTTTTTTTTCGCCTTCTTTTGGAATGCAACGTTGAACGGTTAATTACTAACCGGCACACTAAGAAATGTGAGGTTGTGGTTAAATTATTAGGTTTATAGGGTGTCTATATGATTAATTCGCTCTTTGATTGGATTCTGCTCAGTTCTTCTATTATTATTTTATTATTATTATTCTTTTGTTTAATTTTGTATTGACTGGTGTAGAAGATAATAATATATACCATTATACTATACAAACTCAAGGATTATGTGTTACTACCAATCTATCACCCTGCTTTATATAACTAATAGTCCCCCCGACACACACACACACAACCTTCCTCTACCACAACAAGTCCTTGCTCAAAGCTCAACAGACCTGTTCTTTGGCTAGTTTTTCACATGTGTCCGACCTTTGAATATAATAAATATGATGAATTGATTGATTAACCAGTTACTATATTGTTGGAACCTCCTGCTATTTTGAGATGCAGCCTACGCATCTACCTGTCGTAGTAACCCAGAATTCGTTGCATGAAATGTGTTATGCCCTTATCTTTACAGAGATTGAATAAATTATGATGATTATGTTTGTTGAGTTTTTTTTAGTTCGCCCCCATTAATCATGTTATGTTAGCCTAACTCGATTGAGAAGTAGAACAAATTAAGAAGATGGGCAGCAGCATGTGTGGTCACATATGTTGATAAATTATTATCTTTGGTTTGTACTAATAATTATGTTGATATAGATCTTTTCAAATTGGGAGATTATAAGTGATGGGCTTTTTTAGATCAACTTACATTGGAAAAAGATGAGAATTGTCATAACCAGTTAAGGATGGAATATGAGGTTTTTGCTAGGCTTGTATCAATATTGAGAGATTATGGGAGATTGAGAGATACTCATTCCAGCTGCGTAGAGGAGAGAGAGTGGCTATGTTTCTCAATATTATAAGTCATAATAGGAAAAACTGGTCAGCAAAATTATAATTCTCGCAATCTAATGAAACAATAAATCGACATTTTCACCAAGTGTTGAATGTTATCATTTCTTTAGAGGATGTCTTTTTGCAACAACCCGATGGATCTCACTATCCTCCTAAAATATCAAGTAACTCAAAATTTTAGCCATATTTTAAGGTAAATTTCATAATGTTATAAAATAAATAAGTACATAATACAACTTCGAATTTTTTTAATAAAAATTTCTTGCATTTTGACACAGAATTGTGTTGAAGCAATTGATGGTTCACACTTTCGTGAGAAAGTACCAAATAATGTGGTACAAAGATATCGTAGCAAAAAGGATTTCCTGACCCAAAATGTGTTAGTTGCTTTCTCTTTTGACTTAAAGTTTTCATACGTATTGTCAAGATAGGAAGGGTCAGCATTTGATTCAAAGATACTAAATAATGCTTTATCCAGAGATATGGAAATTGGTAGTGCCATCACATAAATTTTACTCAGATGATGCAAGTTTTTGGTTGAAGACTAGATTGATTACACCATATCATGGTACTCAATACCACCTTAAGAAACATAGTGCTCAACATCTTCGGAATGCAAGGGAGCTTTTCAATCTAAGGCATGCTTCCTTAATAAACATTATTGAGAGAGCATTTGGTATTCTGAAGAAATGTTTTCCAATATTAGGAAGTGGAATTGAACCATTCTATCCTATTGAAACTCAAGTAGACATGGTCTTAGCCAAATGCATTTTGCATAGCTATCTCATGAGAGTAGATCCAGATGAAATATTAATTTTAAAAGTTTATAGTGAAATAAGAATTGCTAACACCCAAGCAAATGTTGCGCCCTCAAGTTTAGTAGAAGAGTGTCAAGAAACCGAGCAATTAAGAGATAGAACAGCAGCTTCAATGTGGAGGGATACTTTAAATAGCTAATGGTAGAGATATTATTATTGTTAAGTTCACATAGGGAAAAAATTATTCAACAAGTGTATTACATGAAAATGAACTTGACATCAAAATTATTATATTAGTTTTTATATTATTTGTGTTATTGATTATCCAATAAGGTTCTTTCAACATAAATAATCTTTCAATAAAATACTGATTTTAGGATGGTTAACAATTTTTTGCACAGGAACCTATTGGTGGTGACACACCATCAAATTAGAAGAAAATTTTGACCTGGGATGAAGACATAGATACATTTCTGATACATATATTGACTGATAAAATGCACTTGGTGGTTCATTTTGGGGTTAGTGCTCAATTTAGGCTTAGTTGCTCAGTTAGCCATATAAAGAACCGAATCACGACTCTAAAGAAGAAATATTCCTAGGCATCTATGGTCTTGCAAGTGAGTGGGTTTGGTTTTAATCAATCTACCCAAATGGCGGAAGTTGATGCAATAGTTTGGGAAAGATATATATTGGTAAATCTTAAACCTTCTCATTCTTGTATATCATAGACATTGCATTTGTATTGGTTTTCCTTGATCCTTGTGGAATGTTCGTTCTTTATTATCATTGCTAATTATTACTGTTTCTAAAGTTATGTAAATTACCATTTTTTTTGCAGGCTCATCTTGATGCCAAACAACTTCGCTATAGGCCTATTCAAAATTACCATAGGTTAGATGTTTTATTTGGCAAGAACTAAGCAACTGGAAATTTGTCCATTCGTCTAAAAGAAAGGCACATGTGCTTAGAGAGACAAAAACATGAAGAAACAGCAGGCGATGATTGAAGCACTGAACAAGAACAACATAATGAAGTAACCTCTCCTTTAGCTGGTGCATATGGATCAAGAACCACAACAACAACAACAACAACAACAACAACAACAACAAAAAAAAAAAAAAAAAAAAAAAAAACACCCAAGAGATTACGTATCAGAAGAGATGAAGGCTCTAAAACTAGGGATGGATGCAGTTGCAACAGCTCTTGATGGAGGAAATACACGTAATTTCACAAAATCTGAGTTGTATTCTGACCTTAAGAAGGTTGAAGGGTTAAAAATAGTTCCGTTGATAGAAATTTATACCAAGATTGCAGCAAATATGAGTCTTACTCGAACATTTCTTGGTCTTCCAACCAAGGACAGAGATTATGGTTGTGCATGGAGTTCAATTCTAAAATTTTTTATGATCCTATGCATCACTCTAACTTGTTCAATTAGTTACTAATAACTATGAATTGTCTATTTTCTTTGTTATTTTTTTTTTCCTTTTTTTTTGAGATCTTGATATATTAATATTTATAAGCTTTGTTGGTTTGTATAAATTTTGGTTTTTAAATTTTTACATTGGTGAGTAAAGTAAGATGATTTATTTTATTTTATTTTTTCTTACTCTATCTCTTATTAGTAGAAAGTTTCAAAGGTTATTGATATTTTACGGATATTTTTTTAAAATTATTATAAGTTATGTATGTAATAATTTAGAATTTTCCTAAAAAAATTTGGAATTAGTATTGAGTTTGTATAATTTTTATGAATTTATTATAAACCTTATGAAAATTTCCATGTATCAATACAATATTTTAATTTTTATTAAATATATAAAACTATTTAAATAATAACAGTCAACTTTCCTTACAATTTTCTTTTAGTAAACCAAACACTAAAAACATTTTCCAAGAATTAAATTTTCCACAAAATTTTTTCAACAACCAAACAAGAGAAAGGAAATTAATTTCTCTTATTTTATTTCCTTCTCACTTTTATTTCATTCTTACTTTTCTCAAATTAAACAAAGCCTAAGTGCGCTATGAATTAGAGGAAAAGATGAGATTTTTGTATATATGGGTCTTGATTATTATGGGAAAATTCTAAGCAGATAGTGAGAAGAAAAGAAATTGCCAGAATTAGAAATAGTGACAACTACCCAAGACTAGTGGTTATTGGTATGTTCCTGGTTTTCAGGCCGTGAGTTTCATACAAGGGAAGGAATTAGAGCTAATTCAAGGGAATTAATTGATTGTCATTAAGGAGAAGTTAGGGTTAGGATTTATGTGAGCTAGAGAGAAGAGAGTGAAGGGAGGCCTATGTTTAATTGGTCTTTTATTAATGAGACCTATTAACCCTAATACATAAATAACCTAATTGACCAAAGTCTACTAAAAATAAATAAAAAATAAAGCTTGCTTCTTATTAATGGACTCGAGTCAAACGTGGATCAAATGAAACTATGTAACTAGGCCCAAGTGAGCCAAGTGGTAGGCCCAGCCCGCCATGGTCTAAGATGAGGGTGAAAGAGATTCAATAGGTGAGGATGAATTTCAAGTTTTCAATTTTGATGGAGATGGAAGAAGAAGAAACAGAATAAAATTATTAAGTTGAAATAAGGGCGTTATGGGCAATCAATGCATAAATTTATTTCTAGCAACCGACATCTTAGCAAAACTGACATTGAAATCTAACAAGATATACAATGAAGTAAAATAATAGTATAGTAGCATGGTGTGGGTATCCAACAAGACAAGGATGTATGATAAGAAGTACCCAAAGATAGGGGCATTTGATGAAATCTCCCAAAATAAAGCATTATGTATACAAAAAAATGTAAACAGATCAAAGGGAGAGCTCTTGGAAATCTCAACCGATAAGCAGCCAAGGCTATAGCTGTGTAAAATGGTTCAGCATTTGTTATATAATATAATCTGTTGGACCTTGGACTAGCACCACTACGTCCATGAACCCTGCAACCCACCCTGCAGATAAATTTATCCTATACTAAACCAGCATTCCTCAATTTCTTCTAGCAATCAATTGGGGAGGCAAACATATGGAGTAGAAGTGTTGAAAATCAAATTGACCCAGAACACATGAAAATTAATCAGACCAAACTAACCCTTCATGGATTCTTCTCTACTATGCACGAAAGCTCAACTGAAAGGAAGCTCTGCATATTGGTCAAGAAGATATGCACTGTTCAACATTCAAGCAATCTAAGTTGAAGAGATCATGCACTGGATGCCCATCCAAAAGCTAATTTTCTTCTATCTGTTCCTCCTAAGAATTTCTTACCCCACCAACATACATCTCCCCTTATCTAGAGAAAAGCTCTTCTTTGCCCCTCAAAAATGGTATTTAGATATAACTGATTCTATTAAGTAAGGAGTTGCAAAGGGAGGTGGGTGGGGTTGGACAAAAAAATAGATCTTTTGATGACCTGCTACTGTCATTTAGAGACAAAAGGAATATAGCTGATGTAATGACATACCCGTTGAACAAGCCGTAATGCTGCAACCCAGAGGCCTAAAAATGTCTCCTGCCAAGTTGTGCCATTTAGAGCCTGAAGTGATTTTACCAAATCTGTAAATATGAAATGAAAATGTTGGAGCAGTTTAAAGTCACATTTATTACAAATTAAGCAACAATTGATGATGAAGAAAGAAAAATACCAGTAAGAGTATCAACTGCACTCGTTTCGGTCCTTATAAGCCCATCCATAGCATCTTCCAGAAACAAGTCAATAGGAATCCAAAGTCCAGAACGACTAGCCCCATGAGATTGACCAATAGAAGGAATGAGTGACCCCGAAGCCATTAAAACATGAAACTCTTGCTGCATACTTGTTTTGCATTCACGAGGCAACACTTTGCAACTATCTGATGCCGACTTTAAAAGAATTTCCGGCGTCATACGCTTCGAGTTCCTTATATCTGAAGACTTCAATGAGAGCACTTGCAAGTTCCGAATAAAATCTCCCCAGTGCAATGGCCTAAAGAACATAGTGAAGTTCTTAACTTTGAGTTACAATGAATAAGCACACGAACTTTTGTATTCATGATAGATTTTCCCTTCTTAAATTTATTTTCCCTTTATACATGTCGCACAGCATTTTTATAGTTCATTTGCAGAGAATGTTATGGAAAGCAAGAGAACAATGTCGGCACATTACATAATGAAGGAAAATTGCCTAGTAAAATGAGACACATCAAAAAGGATCAGCAGCATAAGACTGATTATGTCAAAAATATTTAATTTAGCTGCCAGAATATTCCAATTCTCATATCATCCTAATTGGATCAGTTCGCCTTTACATGACGCAGCTGACCAACTAACAAATTACTCTGCTCTGGTACAAATGTCAACAACTTTAATGCAAAGCTGCTAAATTCCTTCTTTAAAGACTCTTACTCAAGAAGTTCAAGTAGCCCCACCATACTTAAGTCTGCATATGGAATCATAGCTCAAAATTCATATTCAATCATTTCAGAGAAAGAGTTTTTCATTCACAAACTGGACCACTGAAGCCATCAGTAGAAAGTTCTGTTGTCACAAGGTCCATTTCATCATTTGTTCCATCAGTGAAAGGGTTGTGGATTACAAATGATTATTTGCAGGGAGGGTCAGGGGGTTGCCATGCAACACACTCAATTATATTTTCTTCATGAGGCAAGAGTGGCATAAGGCTACACTATCCTTAGGTTAAACCTTACAATAATATCAACTCTGAAATTGGTTGAGTAAACAAATGCCTATATATAGGTTAAACATCTCAAAATGATGAACCTAATTGACAAAGGAAATAACAAAAGATAAAGGTAACTAGATTATGACACTATCCAATAACTAACTAACATTACTAGATCAATGGAACCTACAGAAAGAGGTATATCATAGTGTACAAGGGCTAGCTTTCCAATGGGCCAACAAAGAACTCAGACTATCAGCCCTATGATGGGGTTGAGTGTAGATTGCATCATTTCCACCACTTGTGAAACAAGAGAGTGCAATGATGACCCATGTCAACTGTATCATCCTCATTATCATTGGAATACTCAGAAGAACCCAAAACAACATCATCAATCGTCGTGAGCATGGAATTCTTCTTGAACTCTATTATTTTGGGAACCAGATAGAAGCTTTATGAAGGTCAAGACGATGCTTCTAAATATCTCCTTGGAATAAAACATCTCTTCAACTTGGAACCGTTAGCCTCGGAGGAGGGCCTAGGCAGAATAGTAGCCACATAAGGACTATTGTTAAAACTTATCTTTCTTCTTTGCATCCCAACCAAAGGAGGTTACATGGTTAAAATTCCATTCTTCTAGATGTTTTCATGAAGACCTCTAATTCAGCAGATAACCTTTGAGATTGAATTTTCCTCAAAGTCTAGAGTTCAGTTACCACTTGCAGTTGCTAGGTGCGAATTTGCCAACCAATGGCTATCATAGCATACTTCAATAATCTATTGCATCCATTCTATGAAATCTATGCTAGTTTGAGGGGTGTTTTTGTGGTGCAATGGTTTTTGGATTTTGGCATGTGGTAGTTGACGGATAGGTTACCATGAGGCTAAGGTAGTTTATAATTCCAAAATTTATAATGCATCTAATTAATGATGAGATCAAGTTTGAGCTACTGATGTAAGCCTGCACTAGCCTTAGGCTTCCCACAAATTTCCTAATGATATTACTTGACTCTACAACCCATTGGAGTGTTCAAATGCCTATTTAAAAACCAAGCACTCAAAATGATAAACTTAATGAACAAACGTAAATAAAAAAAAGATTACAATAACTATATAGACTCTATCTAATACCAACATGCAATCCTAGACTTGCAGGCCTAAAAAGAGGTATATCCATGCAATGGGTCTGATTTCCGGCGGGCCTAAAAAAAGAATTCTAAGGGCTCAGAATCAGGCCCTATGATAGGGGAATGCATAGAGACAAGAAGATCAAGCTAATCGCTACTCAATGCATAGATATCTTAATTAAGCACTTTTGCATAATGAAGCAAATTCATCAACCTGCTTGCTACAATAAAACCAAATAATCCAATTCACTGTCAGCCATGAGAGAATCACATGCAAAGCTGATAACTAAATACAAAAGGCTGAAGCTAATGCCAGTTTGGTTCCATCATTGTATATATAACCTCAATTCTTCAGTACTGGTGAGGAAAAAACTAGAAAAAGGTAAAACTAAACATTTATGCTTCAAAAAAAATTTCAAACTTTGACTCACATGAAGTCTTAAATCAGAACACTACTCTACTGCCCTTTTGACCTTCCTCTAGTTTCTTTATTTTCCCTCCCTACAAATTGCTTCTCACTCACTACTTTGAAAGTCAACTCTTCTGTACTAAATTAATAGAAAAAATATGTAAAGAATGTCAAAAACAAACAGCATAACGAAAATTTCCCAATTGAAAATCCTCATCTGAAATTGCCTTCTTAAGAAAATTTGAGAAAAGCCTATTTACAACAGTTTTGGAAAGCAGTGATCTGCCCTGCACTCAAACTTCTAATTTAAACTTAATAATCAATTTAAAATTTATAAACTCAAACACAAAAGGAAAGAAGGAAGGGAGGAAACACTAATGCACCTATATGCAAGTAGAGGTATAAAACAGGTGGTTGGGTCAGTTTTGAGTTGAAAGTAGTTCCAACTATCTCAATAGCTAAAGCTGGATCCGTTTCAAGTCAGGTTTTCCTCGGGACCAGGTTTGCATGGGTTTTAGAGCACCTTAATCTGATAGGTTTCAGTTTCTCAGTTTCTGGCAGCTTTAGACACCAGGTTATATTTGCCAAAATCATGATAGTTTAGTTGAATGGGGTACATATTTGCCGAAATCTGCCGTCTCTCTCTCTCTCTCTCCCCCTCTTTCCCTCTCTCCCTTTAAAATAATGATGAACAAATCTTGGTGTAATTAATTGTTGCTTGTTCGCTTGTATTCTTTTTAATTATTTATTCTTTCACTAATAAGTAATAAGCTTAAATTTCAAACAAAGACTATATTGGGCATTTCTAACTAAGTCTTTCCTAGTTAAACCCATGTCATGTTTCAGGTTGTATCAAGTCACAAGCGACATCACGTTAGGTCAGAGCACGAGTTGCAACATATTTCAGGTCACATCAGTGAGTTTACAAGTTTTTTTCTGATTAATGTAGGGTTAGGGTCAGGTAAGCTTAGGTTTCTGGGCAGGCTCGATTTTTCTTTTTTCCCAACTCTATATGCATATAAGAATACTGTATGATAGAAAAGAAAGCCTGGTATCACCTCATTCAACAACAGTAACAACAATTTTCTCAGAAAAAATCAAAAATCATCAGAGCATCATAAAATTCTGACCTCCAATGAATCTCTGACAACAACAATGAATGCAGAAGAGCTAAGCTTAAATGGGACGTGAAAGAAAAAAGGAATAATGACAAAAAGGAGGAAAAAGACCAGACTAGGGAGCCTATCATCACTTTGAGGTAGTAACTCTTCCACTCGTGAAAAATCAGAATCAAAAATTTCTCTGAACAAAATCCAGTACCAAAAAATATGAATAAGGAAATGAAGCGTGCAACAAAAACATACACCATGACTGAGATTCATTATTTGCTAAAGAAATTTTAGGCCTGAGTTCCAATGACAACTACAATTCACACACACACACACACAATAAAAAAAATAAAAATAAAAAAATAAAAAAGCGCACACACACACACACATTTTTTTAAAGATGCCATGACATTCATATACATAACTAGGCATAAATAAATTAAGCATTTTTCTAGCTTAGAAATTTTATCCATAAGTATATCAAATTTTGCCTACCTGTAAAAGTAATATGCCCAGATATAAATCAACTGTGCAAGGATCAGATAAGACGACACATTTATACAAATAAAGATTTAGAAAACTATTTACAGCTTAAGATTTTTCCCATCTAACAGATAAATAATCATAAATTTGACCACGACATTTAATAATTATTGGACTACTTATATCTCAACTATAAACTTGAAAATCTAGGGTACAGCAAATTACATCACTACAGTAAGGATATCAGCCAAAGGAAAAGGCTGATATCTTCAAACAATTGATTTACATCAAAAGCACGCAAGACATAATAACAATAAATTGCTTACATATTCCAACGGGCCAGGTAAAGGATCCTGGAAGTTGCTTTATTCTGCAAAAAATCCCCAATTATATCAATAGCCAATGAAGTGTTGAGTCTGTTCAGTGATCTGTGATTTCCGGTTCTCTTCTCTTCATAGCAATTCTGATTGTCAACTTCCATATCCTTCAGCCTACTTGGCCATCTGGAGCTCTTATCTGGGGTATACTTCAGCAAACCTTCATCGTCCAATGATGCATCAAGCAACTCCCACACCATAGAGAAAACTAACAGCACCAAGAGAGCCCCAGGTTCACACGCCTGAATCCCAAAACGATGGGACAAATGTAGAACATCATCTATGGATTCCATGACCCTGATTTTACAAAATAAACAACCGGCAATTAGTTTGTCACAAAACTTCTAGGCTAACATAATGCAGAGTCGGAATTAGAAATAGCCATACAATAACTCATTACCATGTACAGAAAGAATGGTTAATATACCCCAAATCGAGACATTAAAGACTAACTGAAGCAATGTAAAACCAACTCAGACGTCCCCCTTAGTGATATACTTTGATTCTTCCAAAAACACATAAACAAACACTGCAAATTGGAAAAGGTTAAATGAATCTTTAATTGCAAGAATTAGTTATAGGATGTGGTTTATCTTTGCCATATTCCCATTGACCCATACATTGGACATTGTAATGCTATACGAGTGAAGACAATTGAAACCACTACACAAAGTAAAGGGGTTGAACCCATGAGTGTGCACATCCACGTTACGGGAACTTCATTGGTTCACAAGCGGGTGTTGTGTGAGAAAATTGAAAAACAAAATATATGTTCTCCTCAGTAGCAGTGGAGCCAGGGCCTCCGCTTGGTCTCCTAGGACACACAAAGCCTAGGCAATGGGGAAGTAATTATATTTGTTTTCTAGGAATCAATCATATACTACATATGAAGGACACCATAATAAAAGTTCAAGATGGAGCAACAATTGAGCCATTCAGTGTCCCGAGTTCTTCGACTACAAGGACTAGAGGCATTTTATGATTTTATTTTCTTTTTGTATTAATCAAAATGACGTCGATGTATTTTTCCCTTCTTACCCACCCATCATTTCCCTCCTTGTCCTCAACACACGACCAACAGACTACCTTCGCATTTCACTCAATCAGTCCTGCCCTCTTCAACTTCAATCTTTTTCTTCAACCTCTCTCTCAAACGTCCTAGCCAAATACTATTGTTGTGCTGCACTCCATCGATGACGACGTTGCTGCTACCTTTGCTCCTGCCTGCCTCTTCGACTTCCTTCTAGACATCCTCGATTGTTTTCCATCGCTGGATAGGAGGAGACCGCCACTGTTCATTCTTTGATATTCCACCACCGGTGGTGTAAGATTTCTTTATTCTTTGATTAGTTAATCTATTAGTGATACAATGTGAATAGTTAATTCATCTATATCTAATTATTTCATTAATTAATTAGATTTCCTAGTTTATACGGGAACACCATGTTCTAATCCTAGCTCTGCCACTCCTCTTCAAGAGACTGGTACACGGGATAGAATATAGGATGAAAATACAGACCATACTTGTCAAAGACACCCACCACAATAAATAATTATAGTAGTGAAAGAAAGTGCCAAATGAAACCTCATCTTATGTAATGTGCCTTAAAAAGGCACTTGACGATGAGACTTTCCAACCAGACTGGTAGGCCAGCTCAGGAATGCATGAACAGAAATATTTATAACTCCACGGCTAGTGTTTGTTTTAGACAATGATACAATAGAGGAATGATTGGAAGCACATTCACAGAGGTAAAGTTTTAAGCGAAACATACTTCCCAAAATTGGATCTCTGCATGTGAGATGCTGTAGAGAAACCATGTCTAACAAGAAGCTCCAAGTAAAGCCTATAAGCACCAGGATACAACTGGCGAGAGGGGATAATCCTGCAGTAAAGAGAGAAGGAGCATAACAAACAAACTGAATAGAGCAAATATGAGAAGGAAACAATCGACAAAAAGTGGACAGAGAGGAATGCTAATACATATGCACACACACACAAAAACCCACACACATATGCGTGTTACTCTCATGATACTCCTTTTCATATACTTAAAATGGGGAAATAGAAAAACGAAATAGCATCTTACATAAAATGTTGTGCCATGGCAATCCAGCAGAAATATTTTTCTCTCTTTGCTTTTTTTTTAATCGTTTCTTTCATATCATCGTATGAAAAATTCAAATGATTGAAGAAATAACAAGAAGATACTTCTACATCTTATCGTTCTCATCCTTATGATGAATATACTAACAGCCAAACACTGTAAAAACTCAATTCGGCATCCATCTCTCCATAAGGAAACCCTACCACAAACCTTTTTCTAGTCGGATAAGCGGCAATTACAGTATCAAGGAACTTGACATGCGAATAAAGAATCACATAGAGAGGTAATCAACAAAGATACATGTCTACAATCAAAAACAAATTGTGCAGAAAAATATCCCACTCCGTACTTAAATTAATCCAGTCTACTTGCCGTTCATTGAGCACAAACCAACACACATAGTATCCCCTCCATTCTTCAATTAACCCATTGAAACCGCCATAATTGAACACAACCCCCAATATTAACGCAATATCAGAAAAACTGCAGCGGGAAAAAATTAAATATTACCTAGAAGAGAGCAAAGCAAGGACGAGCAAAGGAGGAACAATTTTAAAACTCAGTGCCTTTTCAAGGAACTTCCATGTAATTGGGACGTTGTTATCCCAACAAATGTAAGATACCATGATATGAGCAAGCTCAACAGAAGGCAAAGTAATTCCAGCCGAATTAAGACTTGAATTAAGCTGAACTGCCCAAAGTAACGGATCGATACTCCTTTCCTGAGCTGACTTTGTCAGTTCTAAAATGGTGTCCCAAACACCACCGGTCGGTTGCATCGTCACTGCCATAGTTAAATCATCGAGAGCAGATCTATAGAGCCTATAGGCTTGCTATGTAAGCATCAATTAAGTAATAGATAGGAGGGACTTATCAAAAGAAAAAGAAAAAAAAAAGTAATAGATAGGAGGAAAACGAGGGAAGGAGAGAGACGGGCTACGTTGTTCTTTAGGAGGGAAGGAGAGAGAGAAACTATGTTCGGTTTTTTTGGAGTAATAAGCGATGTTGTTTTTAGGAGACAAAAAAAAAGTCATCGGACTACTGGGGTCAGCTTCGGGGGGCGGTTCCACGGTTTAGGCAAGGCTTTCGAGTTTTGACTAACAATGTAATCGAAATCGACGCTCAAATTTCTCTGTCGGCTTAGCTCAGCAGGGACAGAAAGGGACCTGGGAAACCTCCAAAAGCGCCTTTGAAACCGAAACGTTAGGCCCGTCAATCGGACGCAAGCCGGACGCAAGCCTATAGAATGATACTCCTTAAATATCAAATATTTTAAAATGAATTTATTTATTAAGAAAGTAGTTAAAAACTTTATATAATAAAAAAATGATATTAATAATTACTCTTTCCAAATAAAAAAATTGTTTTATTAATTTATATATTTAGTAAGAATTAATAATAGAAGTCTTAAAATTACCCTTATACCCTTTATTAAAAAAATAATAGAATATTTAATACGTATATAGTTAAAAAAATTAGGGTAAAATTGGAAAGTAAGTATAATATTCTAGTTTGTAGAACATGAAATTTTCGTTTACAAAGTTAAACACAAAGCTAAAACAATAAAAAAATTGAAGGATGTTACCGCCACACTTGATACAATCCGATTGCTTTTATCATTTTCATACCAAATGTTAAAACTAAAATCATTACTCAACTTAAATTTATAGCATGATTACAAGAAACGTAATAGAGGAGATGATGGAGATCTCTCTTGTTTTGAATATTTTGTCTTGTTGTGTTGCTTGTTATTGTGGTTGAACTTGAAGTATATGTTATAGCACTAAGCAACCATCTAGGGCCTCTTCAAATTCGCTTGCATATTCTGCATTATTCTCAGCCATGATATCCTCTTCTTCTTCACTACAAGCATCTATGTCTTGGATCTCCCTTAAGTTTAGAACTCTTTTGATGGAAACCGGTTAGGGTTTCGCAAAGGATCGAAGATTTAATCGAGCGCAACGTTCGATTTCCGCCGGTACAGCCTAAGGAAAAACTTTCCAAAGGAAGAACCACAATTTCAGAAGCACAATTGATTCAATGGCAACTGAATTTAGAAGGTGAATGATCAAGATCGATCGAGAAGAGAACGAAACAGAAGCAGAGAAGAAGCGAAAGAGAGAATCGCCAAGAGAGAGAAGGAGTCGAGAGAGATCGAGAATATCCTGAACTTTTTTTTTTGTCAAAAGGTATGTATGTGTATTACAGAGTATCAGCCTATTTATATGTACACAGAAACCGTATGATACAACAATACATACGAACGATACAGCCTGTTTGGACGGGCGATACGATCTGTTTGGGCCAAAAATATAAGGTGTCGAACAGCCCAAACCAACAACACCAACGTAGAGTGTCGTCCAACCAGCCATCATAAAAAAAAATGACCCAATAATACAATTAAGCCTAAGGCTTAATTTCCCATCAGCTACAACACTATAGCTAATCATGGTCATTAAGGATTGATTAATCCACAATCCAACTAGTCCTAGTTAAGGACCGGGTGGCGGATTATACAACCGTCCTAATTCCCATTAGCCCATTCCGACCGGCGAATGCATCATATGGGATTACAAAAATATTAAAGAAAAATTTACATAATCTGTAAACTCCAACATATTCTGCACTGCTCAGCATTTATGTCCAAGTCCACAAAATCCATATGCTGCAATATTATCCTATTAATTCAACAAATAAGATAAACAATTGTAAGTAATTAATTCACAACAAATTTCAAAATTACTTAAATATAAATTTACGGGATTCACATCATTCCCCTCTTCTTGGAAAGGTTTCGCCTTTGAAACCTGAACAAGTCCTAGAAATGGACTAAGGTCTGCCACATTGAAAGAATTACTCACATTTCCAAACTTAACAGGTAAATCAATTTTATAGGCATTGTCATTAATTTTCTCTAATACAGTAAATGGTCCATCCCCTCTAGGATCCAATTTTGACTTTCTAAAATTTGGAAACCTTTCTTTCCTTAAATGAACCCAAACTAAATCTCCAGGTTTAAAAATCATTTTCCTCCTTCTTTTATTAGCATGTTCAGCCATCTGTTGTACCTTCTTATTAATTTGTTGTCTTACAGTCTCATGTAATTTTTTAATACATTCAGCTCTAGATTCAGC
Organism: Tamarix austromongolica; assembly: GCA_039764185.1. Classification (NCBI taxonomy): domain Eukaryota; kingdom Viridiplantae; phylum Streptophyta; class Magnoliopsida; order Caryophyllales; family Tamaricaceae; genus Tamarix; species Tamarix austromongolica. The sequence goes on along the minus strand of CM077816.1, from coordinate 47,054,685 downwards.
ATCAAAATTTTGCAGATTAGTATGAGGTAAAGGACTCAAATCTAATGGAGTTAATGGATTAAAACCATACACAATCTCAAATGGAGTTTTATTAGTTGTAGAATGTAAAGTCCTATTATAAGCAAATTCCACTTGAGGTAAAACATACTCCCATTGTTTAAGATTCTTTCCAAGGACAGCCCTCAACATATTTCCCAAACTTCTATTAACCACCTCAGTTTGACCATCAGTTTGAGGGTGACAAGTTGTAGAAAATAATAATTTAGTCCCTAATTTACCCCACAAAACTTTCCAAAAATGGCTTAAAAACTTAACATCCCTATCTGAAACTATAGTCTTAGGAATCCCATGTAACTTAACCACATTAGAAAAAAAATAATTCAGCCACTGCTATAGCATCATTTGTTTTAGTACATGGTATAAAATGAGCCATTTTACTGAACCTATCTACCACAACCATTATTGAATCCTTAGCTCTATTAGTCCTAGGTAATCCTAAAACAAAATCCAAAGACACATCAACCCAAGGATGATTAGATACAGACAAGGGGGTATATAATCCAAAAGGTTTTGAAGTAGTTTTTGCCTGTCTACATTTAATACAATTAACACAATGTTTCAAAACATCCTTTTTCATGTGTGGCCAATAAAAATGTTCAATTAAAACATCTAAAGTTTTCTGAGTTCCTAAATGTGCCATTAATCCACCACTATGTGCTTCTTGAATTAATAATTCTCTATAAGAGCATGCAGGAACACATAACCTATTTTCCCTAAACAAATACCCTTCATTAATAAAATATTTTCCTTGAGAGGATATTTCACACCTTTGATATATTTCTTTAAAATCATTATCCTCTAGATATAATAGCTTAATACTGGAAAACCCTAATAAAGTAGTATCAGTAGCATTCAATAAAGCATATCTCCTAGATAAAGCATCGGCAACTATGTTATCACTACCTTTCTTATATTTAATTATGTAAGGAAAACTTTCAATGAATTCTATCCATCTACCTTGTCTCCTATTTAATTTTGACTGACTCTTTAAATACTTAATAGCCTCCTGATCTGTATTAACTACAAATTCTCTATGCCATAAATAATGTTGTCATACCTCCAAAGCCCTTACTAAAGCATACAGTTCCTTTTCATAGGTAGAATAATTCAATGTATTAACTACCTGTTCATACGCCCTTGGTATAAATTTATTTCTTAGGCGTTTCTTAATTTTTTCCCATGAGTTAATCTTAACTTTCTCGTATCTTTCTCATCTCCTTTTTAAATTGTCATACCAAACCTAGAAATACTTTTGAATTTTAGAGTAGCAAGTTTATATTTTTGTTCATCATCATATTGTTGGAATTCAAATATTGTATCTATCTCATGCAACCATTCAAAGTATAATTTAACAATTAAATTACTATAAAATTTAGGAAGATCTAGCTTTATACCTTTTTATCCTCAGCATGTGTATGCTTCGGTTGAAAATGATTTGTTCTTTGACTTCGATTTGATTCATTTGATGTGTCTTCATGGTCTCCTTCATCATACTCTACTTTCAAATTCATGTGTCCTCCTCTTGCTTGATCCATGCATCTAACAATGTCTTCCACTAGGTCATTAATGGATTCCATGGTGTTTTGCATGTGTATCAATGTCTTTTGATCAAATATGTATGCCTCCATACATTGGAGTAGATTTTACATTGCTAGGATTTGCTAAAGTTGGACATTGTGTGCATTTATGTTGACATTGTGTGTTTAGGTTACAGCAAGCATGGAATCTATCTTGTCTTTGTTGGTTGTGTTGTTTTGGTAGAAGATAACCACACGGTTTGTATGGGAATAACAAAAAAAAATCATGTATATGTGTTGGAACAAGGAAACTGAGAGGTATAGTAGGTCTCTTGATAGGTTTTTTTGAGGTTCTTGGTAAGTTCTTAGATGGAAACTTACTAAGAATTGACATATAATGATAACTGATGAAAAACTATATGTATATTTTAGAGCACGTGAATAGAGTATTTTGTAACAATAATGTCAAATTAAAATTTTGTAAGAAATAAGTAGAAAGATGGCAAACAATAAATAAACAATTTATAGTGGTTCAAAAAACTTTATAAAGTTTCTCTACATCCACTACCAAAAGGTTTACCTTTTGAATTTAAATCTCTATTTTTTTATAGTGTGTTTGATGTTGGCCACTTCTCTCTTGGTTTATGAGCCTGCAATTTAATTGACTTTCTAGAACATGATTTACACTTTACCTAATTATTCTCTCTAGGTTTATGAGATTACAATCTCAATGATTTCTCTTAGGAATGCTAGAAAATACACCATTCTTCACTTATATTTGAGATGATGAGTTTGAATGAATACAATAAGAATATTCACTAGATAGCATATGAAAATGAGTAATCACTAGTGAAGATTGTTTTCTAACTAGAGAAATAATAATGTAATACCCCGTATTTTTTAAATCCAAATTTATTAATCTAAATGATTTTATTAGCATAATTTGATGTAAAAATTTAATTATTTTAATTTTGATTTGTTTTATGGATTTATCGATGATTTTGAATTCATATTTGAATTTAATTAATCGTTGTCATTGCGAATCATTCTAGATAAATTCGTTAACGACAATGATTTTATTATATTCTTATGAGTTCGAGTCTCGATTAAAAATATATATTCCCATTCTTTCTCATATTTTTATTTTTAATATTTTAAATTCGTTTTTGATTATAACTTCGTCATTTGATTACGGCTTTGTTTTGGAGTTATATTTCGTTAACGAAATATGTTATTTAAGTTATAGAATTTTTGTTTAAATAGTTAAATTTATTTTAATGATTTTATTCGTAGAAAATATTTTTGACTCTAAAGTTATTCGTTTTCGAAAACCGTTAATATTTTTGAGAATTTTTAAATTTAAAAGATTTATTTAAGAATTTCTTTCCGAAATTAATTTTCTTTTATTTTACGCCTTTTGATTTACGGAAAACTGATTTCGGAAATTATTTAAACTAGTCTCGGTTATTCGAATTTGACTTAAATATTTTATTACATACTTTTAAATAATGTTTCAAGGTCTTACAATATATTTCCGTAAATAATATGAATTTTTACGTTCGTTGCTAAATTCTTCGAAAAATGTTTCCGAAATTCTTCATATAGCTTTTCAATAATTTTAAGCCTTCAAATCCGTTCGAAATAAATTTTCGTTAAATAAATTTGAGATAAAATATTCTAATAATATTTTGATATTTTTAGTATTTTATTTTATTTGTATTTGAAAAAAAACGCACCCGGTCGAACCGACCCCTCCCTCCCTTTTTGTCTTCTCTTCTCTTCTTTCTCTTCCCTCTGTTGCCCCGACCCCTGTCCCTGTTTGCAGCCCCAAACCCTAGCCGCCTCTCCTCCCCAGCTCCTGCCTCCTCCTTGCTTTGCCCCGCCGGTCGACCTCCAACCACCATCCACCACTATCGACACAGCAATAGTAGTCGAAGCTGCACACCAGCAGTCGCAGCAACAACCGCTGCAGCAGCGGCCGAAGCAGCCAACCCCAGCAGCAGCGGCGGCGAGCCACCGTCCGGCCATGGCGAGCTCGGGCGACCACCGTCGAGCCACCCTCGTCCCCCAACAAAGCTTCCCCGGCCTTCCTTTGCCCCGATTTGTCGGTTTTTTGTTTGGTATAATTTTCTGAAAACCCTAATATGAATTTGATTAATTGAATGTGATCTAGCTTGTGAAAAGCTAAATTGATTGTTTGTTTATGTATATATGTGCTGTAAGATTCATTTGGATAGGTTAATTGTATGGTTATGTTGGACTTTTGGAAATATTGGATTTTTGGCCGGGTTATGCCCAAATTTTTCGGATTCGTCCGATTTAGCTATTTTGGGTAAATTGATTGTAAAATATGTTTTAAAATGTATTTAATTTCATTTTGGAACCGTCAATTTGAGAAATTTATGCAGGTTTTATCGAAATTTGATTCCTAGATCAAATTTTGGGCATAATAAAATTGGGTCATATAATTGATTCATTCCGCTCAATTGATTTTATAATATCGTTTAAAATGTATTTAATTTTATATTGGAAGTGTTGATTTGGGAAAACTGTGCGTAATTGATCGGAATTGGATTTTTAGGTCAAAACTCCCGCGAGTTTAAATTGGATTGTGTAATCGGGTTATTTTATTCAATTGACTATATAAATTACATTAGAATATGTTTAATTACATTTCTGAACCGTCAATTTATATGTTTTGGCAAGAATTGATCGGATTTGCGTTCCGGGCTCAAAAACCCTAATTGTGCTAAATTGTGTATTTCTTTTATTGGTTTTGAGAAATTTAATATTTGGTATGTTATAAAATATGTTTAATTGCATTTCTAAACATTCAATTTGAGTGAATTAATGGAATTCAACCGAATTGTATTTTCGGGCTTAAAACCCTAGATTTTGAGTGAGATTATAAAATTGGTTATTTGTATAGTTGTTTTGCTAAAATTAAATTTATAAAATTAGTTGAAATGATCCTAATTGTATTCTAATACCATTAATTAGAATTAATTGATTTGAATTACCTGAGTCTATGTCGTGGGCTTTAAAACCCTAATTTTGAAAATTGATCATCTGGAATTGATTAATCGGAAGATTGTTTTGTTGAAATTGATTGTCTAGATTTATCTAAAATTGGTTTAATTGTGTTTTAAAACTATTAATTTGAGGTAATCAAAGTGATTTGGCCGATTCGTGGTTTAAGTATTAAAAACCCTAATCTTCGAGGGTTGTTTTATAAAATTGATTTTTGCTATGCGTCTTTTATCTAATCGATTTATGTCTTTGGGTTTTAAATAATTTAAGTTATGTTTTAATCTAATCGGTTTGGATTTGGTTCTATGCAAATGGTTGGTTTACCTATTTAGTTGTAAAACCTTATGAATAAGTTATCTTCGATAAATTAACTTATAATCCGATGGGCGGCGGCGATGGGGCGGCGATCTGAAGAGGGGGCGGCGCAAGGAATGGTTTCTGGGTTGGGTCTTCGAAAAAGCCCGAGGTTGGGCTCGTGGGGGTATTTATAGGCTCAAAATGGGGAGGGGATCGAGAGAGGGGACAGAGGGAGGTAGGGGAAGCCAGCAATTTTGCCTGCCGCCCGCCGGTGACAGGCGGCACTCGTCTGCCATGGCAGACCTGCGGCTCGATTGGGGAAAAAAAAGAAGGGCAGGAGTAGGCCTGTGTGGGATGTTGGGGGTGTCGGCCTGTCGGATAAGGCTGGCTAGAAGGTCGGGGAGAGAGAGAGGCGGCGTGCAGGCGGCGCAGGCAGCTGATCGGTGCAGAGGGGGGCTGGGCGGCGATTTGCAGCGGCGTGGGGAAGAAGAAAGGAGGAGAGGGGTTGGACCGGCGGTCCGGGAAGAAGGAAGGAAAGGAGGGGGAAACCGACCGGTTCAGCGCGGTAAGGACGCCTTATCGAAACGCGGCGTTTTGGTTAGTTTTTGGACAAAACGCGGCGTCAAGTGGCTGGTAGGCAACGGTTACCTTCATTAATCGGGGTGCAGCGTTTCGGCGGGATGAGGGGGTGAAACGCTGCGTTTCACTGTGGCGAGGGCGGCCGAACGGCGCTGGGCCGCGGGAAGGAGAAGAAGAAAGGGGATTGGGCCGGGGCTGGCCCAATCAGCGAGAAAAAGAAAAAGAAGAAAAGGGGGGAAAGGAGAAAAGGAAAAAGGAAGAAAAAGGGAGAAAAATTTATTTATGTTATTTTTATTTTAGTATTTTATTTTATATAAAAGCTGAGAGTATTTGCCTTAGGTACTTAGAGTAAGAATATTTAACTAATTAAATAAAATATTTACCCTACTTTTTAGGATAATTTAGGGCCCAAAATTTATATATAAATATTTGTATAAAAATACCCTTGTAATTTATCTCAAAAATTCTTATTAGCTTGCCCTATGAAACCCTTTTTATTTTATAAAGAGTAATATATTAAATAAATTCCCACTAATCCTTATTTAACGACTTATTCCCAAAATAATTAATTCTAGGGTATTTCATCACTACCCCCTTAAAAACAGACTTCGTCCCCGAAGTCTCTTGCAGCTCCCTAGGGTTAGGGTTAGGGTCAATAAGTACTAAACAGATACCATGGCAAAATTGCTAACACTCATAAACTACCCCCTTAAGAAAAAAAAAGGTTAATTAAGAAGGCTTTCCGTCTCTAACTAAGGCCACAATCGGAGGATAACTGAGTATAATTGCCAAAGAGAGTACTACCAAAATCTCTAGACCACCAAGTGGGGAAGGCCTAGCCTTAACAATCATGAAGCACCCATAATGGATAAAGATGCATTCGAAATAGAAGAAATAAGTTTTGGGAGGGGAGGCATGGTAATCGTACCTGGAGATACATCAAACTGGCGGTCGGTCCCTATCCTATCAATCGCGTTCAGGTGTCCTCCCGACTGACTTCCTTTCTGAGGGAAGGATCTGAATCCTTGACGTATTCCCCCAGCGTCTCGACCTGGAGCATCGGTTAGAGCAGGTGTTCGTTGGTAAGCCTGTTGTTGGGGCGCTACATCTCCCTCCTGCGGTGCCGGTCGAGGTGGGTACTGCGGAGCATGCGGCGGTCCTCGACACTCGAATGCCCTGTGGCCCCGTTTGCCACAGTTCAGGCATGTGATAAGCCTTCCTTCACAATCTCGACCCGGGTGGCTGCGACCACAACGTCGGCATGCGAATCCTCCCCGAGGTACTTGGTCCCTACTATGGTCTCTCGGTAGTGGTCTTCTTGGCCCCTCTGTGCGTGGATGGTTTCTGCTCCCCGAATCATGTCCCTCAAGCTTCCTCTTTCCGAGGATAGCGTTCTGCTCCTGAACTAGGGTGGCGGCAATGCAAGCACGCTCGTAAAGTGTCGCCAGGTCAGTGAACGGTACCGCGCCCATCATTCTACGGATACCGAAGTTCAGCCCTTGCTCAAACTGGAAAACCACGGTGGCCTCATTAGCTGCAATCCCCGGGGCAAAGCGCAATAGCTCGGTGAAGCGAGCATGGTACTGGCGCACGGTCATGGATCCCTACGTGAGCTGCATAAATTCCCGCATCTTATCCCTTTTCAGACTCTCCGGGTAGAACCTGGCCCGGAGAGCAGTCTTGAATGCCTCCCAATTCTCCGGGGGACCATCCCGGGCTCAATATTCCATCCACCAGGCGTCAGCCACGCCTCTCAGGAAGTAGGCGGCTATGCCAGGCTGGCGAATTGCCGGACAACCCACCGCCTCGAACGTGCGGTCCATGTCTCTGATCCATCCTTCGAGGACCATGGGGTCCTCCTCTCCAGAGTAAGTGGGTGGATGGTGTCCGGTGACTCTCCTGAGCCAATCCTCTCCCGCACCCTCCTGTGGGTGGTTGCGCTGGATGAACTCCATGAATGCCCCAATGGCATCCTCCAAGCGGGTTGCGTGCCCGTTCCTCATCATCGATAGCTACAAGGGAAGGAGGCAAGGATTAGAAGCGGGACCACTAGTTGTGCAATAATCACGGTATACTACTACCCTCTTAAAGGGAAAGTACTAGGAATTCAACTTCCTCATAACTAGGGTTACAACCCAGAGATAACTAAATACTCCACGGTTACCCTACTCATTCTGGGAATATCACTAACCTACCCTTCGATTCCTCACTTGAGCCGGACCCGGAAACTTTAAAACAGAGAGGGTTTATCTGGGTGTGGAAAACACTTTAAAATCGGTTAAAAACACTGTAATATGATATGTTCCGAAAACAAAAGAGCGTGTCCGAATGGATCAACCACTCTGATACCAACTTGTAACACCCCCAAATTTACTACTGAAAAATTTCGTTTAAATCAAAAGTTTTAGCGGAAGCAAGAGAATTAAAAACCGTAAACTCGGGGGTATTACCGCCACACTTAGTACCAGACCGGTTCATTCCTACCGCTCCGATACTAAGTGCTAAGGCTACGCTAAACCATCGTCAAAACATAAGTACGTAGTTAACATAGGTCATTCACAAAAACACGAGTCAACATCCGTTAGGGTATCATGTAGGAATACAACTTAGAGTAGGGTCTAAGATTACAACTTAAAAATGCGAATCACAAAACATAAAGCGTAGAATGAAATACAGTTAAATATAGAAAATACGAAGTCTGAAAGTAGCAACGGGATCCGGCCAACTCGTTCTCGATCCCCAAGCTCGGTTAGGCTCAACGCTCTGCCCCACCCGATGCCTCGTAGGTATCATAGGAATCGAAAACCTGGTCTCCTACCTACACAAGATCAGAGGGATCTTCTGCTCGTGGGAATGAGCAGCACCCATGAAACGGGTGATCAGTACGCTACGTACTGAGTAAGGTAACAACGCGCTAAGGCCCATACACAAAGATACATAACATAGCAGACATAGCATAGATGCGTAGATAGAATGCGATAACACATATAAACACACAGGTTACGAACCAGATATCATTTTTCCTTTATCAGGTCTCTGATTATAATCGATCATCGTCTAATCCAGACCATGTGAGTGCGGGAACCCCACTATTATAGCCGGTGGAACGGTCGCGAGGGCCTATCCCCTGCCACTATTATAGCCGGTGGAACGGTCGCGAGGGTAAGATACCCTGCCACTATTATAGCCGGTGGACCGGTCTGGCTCCGACTCACAAGGTATTCCACTATAACCATTTATATTTTTCCATGTCTTATCACTTTTACCCTTTTGTGTTTGTTGAGCACGAAATCCCCCACTATTATAGCCAGTGGAACGGTCGTGAGGGCCTATGCCCTGCCACTATTATAGCCGGTGGAACGGTCGCGAGGGTAAGATACCCTGCCACTATTATAGCCGGTGGACCGGTCTAGGTTCGGCTCAACATCTTTCTCTGTAAGTCGTTAGTGTTTTAATGTATCTTATTCGAGGGCATTTCTTTTGTCATGCATGGCCAGAGATCTCAACACATCACATCAAGACTGAAGACATATTCGTACTATCACATTCTAATGAGAACACAAGCACGCGTCTTGTTTCCAAGCCACACTACCCACGAAACAAGTAAGATAACGGCATTTAAAATACAACACAGCATTCATCTAAGGCATCCACAGCACATAGGATATAGGTCACACATCCAATCTTATCTATATCCTCATTTGGTTTAGGTTACCGAGCTGTCTCCTACGCTTATATTAGGCCACTAAACACCCTTTGGTAATTACCCTACTTTTCACATTTCTCGCACTAGAAACCCAAACATTACCCTCAAACTCAACTCTCCCTCATACCTCACTCCTCCTCTTTTATTCTTATTATTTTCTCTTTCTTTTCCACCTCCTCGAATTAGGGTTTCCATCCCAAACCCTAGTTGGTCCCTATGTACTCTTATTTTATCCCACGTACTATTTTTCACCTCGAGCCTCCAAACTCCCAAACAAACTTTCCATTACCTTCCCTACATCCCAAAGTAACTTTCCATACGTGAGGTTCGCCCCCATGCGGACCTTAACCACCCCATGCAAACCCTAACACTTCCACCATGCCGACTCTATCATTCCCATGCAAACCCTAACACTTCCACCATGCCGACTCTATCATTCCCATGCAAACCCTAACACTTCCACCATGCCAACTCTATCCTTCCCATGCAAACCCTAGCCCCCCAGGCAACTTTACTTCTTCCACTCTCCCATTTATTTAATTCCCCCTTTTCCCATCCATTTACTAATCATAATTTGCCTAGGTCATTCTTACCTGCATTAGCCAACGTACTTCCCTTTGGTTATCCTATTCGCTTATGTTTCTCTTTCAAAGCCCCCACTCCACAACTCCCCATCAAACACCTAGCATGCATGTCACATCGCACCACACCATCCTTGTACCATACCATATTAGTACATATACGCCAGAGTATGGGAACATACCTCGGTTCCAAGCTGCGCTACATAAATGCACAGATAATGTATAGATTAAAGCACACAACCGCATAAGGCATACAAGGTAGGTAAAACATACAATACACACAGTTGGCCTTAGCCTCGTCCTTACCTAACACGACACCGGTCTTGGAGCACGCTCCTACACCTCCTCCGGGTGTCGACTTGACTCGCCTATAAGAGGGAAAACTGGGGTTACTTTTCCTCCGACCAAAACACTATTCTTCTCTACCTTACCCCTACCTTACCATTAGGGCTAAGAATAGTAATATTACTTTTATAAGTGAAGTATGGTCAATATTCTCAAGGTAGTTAATCGAGCTACTACTAATAAAAGTAGCTACAATAATTTAAAGTAGTTTAATAATATTTATTATTAATGGTAGTAGTTCAATGTTACTAATAATAATGATAAGAGTAATAATAATAGTTAATAATAATAATAATAATAATAATGATAGTAATAATAGTAATAATAATAATAATAATAATAATAATAATAATAATAATAATAACAATAGCAATACTAGCAATAATAATAATGATCATGATGTTAAAATAAAATACTAAAGTTATGGGCCACTAGTATTAGTAAGACCAATAGTTATAAATGTTTCAAGGTTAGGTATAATAATAATAATAATAATAGTCATAGTAATAATAATAATAATAATAATAATAATAATAATAACAATATTAATAATAGTAATAATAGTAATAATAGTAATAATAATACCAATAGTAATAATAATAAAGATAATGGTAATAATAATGATAATAGTGATGATGATAATAATAATAATAATAATAATAATAATGATAATATTAATAATACTAATAATAATAATAATAATGATAATAATCATAACAATAGTAAGAATAGTATTAATTATGCTACTAAAAATAATTAGCATTTATATAATAAAGGTTTAGGGGTTGGGGAGTTTAGAGAACTACCTAGGGTGTTGGTGGCTCAGGTGGCGGCGCACGGCGGCGGCGGTGGCGTTGGGGGGAGAAGGAAGGTGGAGAGGTGGTGGAGGGGGAAAGGAAGGAAAAGTAGGGGTTGGAAGGGGAAATAGAGGGTCTAGGGAGGTTGGAGAAGTTCCCTTGGTGGTTCTGGGAGGCAGAGGGGGCGCTGGGAGTGGCGGCACGGCGGTGGGCGGCGGTGCGAATGGTGGCGGGGTTCGAGGTTGGCTTGGTCGGGAAGGGCACTTCGCACGCTTGGGGCGGCGCGTGCAGGGTAAATCGAGGGCTGAGGGAGGCTTGGTTGGGTGGAGGGTGCTGCAGGGAAGGGTTTCGGGGGTGGTTCGGGCAGCGGAGATGGGCGGCGGCGATGGGGCGGCGATCTGAAGAGGGGGCGGCGCAAGGAATGGTTTCTGGGTTGGGTCTTCGAAAAAGCCCGAGGTTGGGCTCGTGGGGGTATTTATAGGCTCGAAATGGGGAGGGGATCGAGAGAGGGGACAGAGGGAGGTAGGGGAAGCCAGCAATTTTGCCTGCCGGCCGCCGGTGACAAGCGGCACTGGTCTGTCATGGCAGACCTGCGGCTCGATTGGGGAAAAAAAAGAAGGGCAGGAGTAGGCCTGTGTGGGATGTTGGGGGTGTCGGCCTGTCGGATAAGGCTGGCTGGAAGGTCGGGGAGAGAGAGAGGCGGCGTGCAGGCGGCGCAGGCAGCTGGTCGGTGCAGAGGGGGGCTGGGCGGTGATTTGCAGCGGCGTGGGGAAGAAGAAAGGAGGAGAGGGGTTGGACCGGCGGTCCGGGAAGAAGGAAGGAAAGGAGGGGGAAACCGGCCGGTTCAGCGCGGTAAGGACGCCTTATCGAAACGCGGCGTTTTGGTTAGTTTTTGGACAAAACGCGGCGTCAAGTGGCTGACAGGCAACGGTTACCTTCATTAATCGGGGTGCAGCGTTTCGGCAGGATGAGGGGGTGAAACGCTGCGTTTCACTGTGGCGAGGGCGGCCGAACGGCGCTGGGCCGCGGGAAGGAGAAGAAGAAAGGGGATTGGGCCGAGGCTGGCCCAATCGGCAAGAAAAAGAAAAAGAAGAAAAAAGGGGGGGAAAGGAGAAAAGGAAAAAGGAAGAAAAAGGGAGAAAATTTTATTTATGTTATTTTTATTTTAGTATTTTATTTTATATAAAAGCTGAGAGTATTTTCCTTAGGTACTTAGAGTAAGAATATTTAACTAATTAAATAAAATATTTACCCTACTTTTTAGGATAATTTAGGGCCCAAAATTTATATATAAATATTTGTATAAAAATACCCTTGTAATTTATCTCAAAAATTCTTATTAGCTTGCCCTACGAAACCCTTTTTATTTTATAAAGAGTAATATATTAAATAAATTCCCACTAATCCTTATTTAACGACTTATTCCCAAAATAATTAATTCTAGGGTATTTCAACTTACCTCCACTTATAGGTGTTTCGTAAGGATGTGGCTAAGGTTCCTACGTGTTATGTGACTTGTATGCCTTGGGTGCCTTGTATATATATCATGTCCTGTGGTGTATCACATGATTATCCTTAACGTGTTTTATGCATAGCGCAACTTGGAGTTAAGGTACGTGGTATGTGTTTTCTCATGACATGAATGTGATATCCATATGTGGTGATTATGATGTGCTGTGGCATGATTTAACCCTCTAGGACATGCATGTAGGGTAATTATTATTATGATATGGAGATGAAAGGACAAAAGAAATAATTGGGAAGTGAGTTGCTAAAGGGGGGTATGAGGTTGACCAAAATGAATAAGAGATGAGAACTATGCATGGGAATTCTAGGGTTTGCATGGGAACTTCGAGAGTTTGCATGGGGGAGGGATAAAACTTGCATGGGGATGATCGTTACGTGAGAAAAGTTGTATTAAGGTGTAAATAAGCTAAAGGGAGAGTTGTGGAGTGTTTGGAGACTTGGGATGAAAAATAATACGTAGGTTGGTGTAAGGGTGTATAAGGGACCCGATTAGGGTTTTGGGAGGAATTAGTAATCTGTAAAATGTGGAAGTAAAAATGATTAAGGGAGAGTGGAGTACGGGTTAAGAGTGAAAATTATTGTATAAGGGGTGATTATGGGTGTCACGGGAGAGAAGAGATATTGAGTGAAAAAGAGAGGGGTTACTTGTGGGAGAAGAAAGGTGCTAGGGTTGAAGTGGCCAACTAGGGTTTTTTCGGTCATATGTGGAATCGAGAGGTAAACCGATATGATTTGGGATTGGATCTATATGAGATGAGGTGTGGGACGATAAATGGAGTAATGGTAGTGTAAGTGAGAGAAAGTTGGGCCACCTAGGTCCAATTAGGGCTTCTAAGGGAAAACCCTAGAGGGAGATAACATGTGGAGTGGATGTCACGAGGTGTTGGGCCTTAACCCACACCCTTAGGAATTGGTTTTCATTTTTAGTAAGCGTAAAAGGGAATGGATATCAAGGTGTGATAAGGGGCGCAAGAGTCCCAAGATATGGGACGGGCCCTCTTGGGAGGATAAGTGTGGATATAGTTAGTCATGCATGTCAAGGGTAAAATACCTTCAAATAAGATATGTTAAGACACTAATTACTTAAAGAGGAAGATGTTGAGTCGGACCCAGACCGGTCCACCGGCGAATAATAGTGGTTAGGGCCGGGGTGCCCTACATGACCGGTCCACCGGCTATAATAGTGGCCAGGCGCGTTTTGCCCTGCATGATTTCCGATCCACCGGCTATATTAGTAGGGGATTCTGTGCTCAACAAACCGAACGTAATAACGATAAGACATGGGAAAGACACAAAGTAATTACTAAAATACCCCAAAATCCAAATTTCTAAAATTATGGCCAAACAAGGAATTAGTAGGGAAATTAAACATAAAATTTATTTACTTAAAATGTAGAAAATTAATTAAGGTAAATTAAGAGGAAAATAATAAATAATGTAATTGAAAGAAAATTTGAGTATTTTCCTAATTAGTTTGGAGGTTAAGGAAATTTATCTAAAATAGTCTAAACTAGGTAATAAGGGAATTTATTTAATATTTTATAAATATTAATATTCTAAACAGCCCAAGAATATTCTAAATAATTTATGCAAAATCCAAAACCCTAAATAAACCTTTTCTTTTTCTTTTCCTTCCTTTTTCCCTTCTTTCTTTTCCTTTTTTTTTTCTCTTTTCCCTGTCATTTGGGCCTTCCTCCCCGCAGCCTAGCGTCGTTCGCTGGCCGACGCTTGCGTGCAACGCAGCATTTTGCCCGTCAATACGCCGAAGCGCCGCGTCGCGATTAATGAATCTTATAACCATTGCCGGCCAACGTCACGACGATGCGTTTCGATCGTATAATTAATGAAACGACGCGTCGAAGTTATGAACATTATAACCGTTGCCGACCGGCCGGTTTCTCCCCTTTCTTTTCTCTCCCTGGACCGCCGGTCCGCCCACGCCCGTCGTCTTCTTCCTCGCGCAGGCCTGCAACTCGCAGCCTGCCGCCGCTGACAACCCTACCGTCCGGCCGTCCTTCCCATGCCATTCTCGTCCCTTTCTTTCCCAAATCAACCCAACACAATTGTCCTGCCCCTCACACGTCCTGATTTCCTTTCCTTTTCCCGCACACCGCCAAACAAGCCTGCCAAACCACAGACCTGCGACCGGCTGCCACCACCGGACGGTAGCTTGCCGCAACTGTCCCCGCGTGCCGTCCTTCTTCCCTTCGTCATTTTCCCCTCCTCAATTGCCTATAAATACCCCTCCCCGATCGGCCGAGGCAAGTCCTCCCCTCTGGACCTTGCCGAAACCCTACCTTGCCGCCGCCAGAACAGACACCCTTTATGCCGCCTCTAGCAATCGCTATGACCACCGCCACGCACCAAAACCTCCCTTGCATCACCCTCCACGCAATAGAACCGTCGCTGCCCCCGTTCCTGCCCCGCACGTGCCACCACAACTGTGCGAAATCCCTTGCCCAAAAACCACTCCCGCCACCTCGCGCCACCTTCTGCCGCCACCTCCGCCGTGACCGACCTCCTCTCCACCTCCCAAAGTGACCAGCAGGTCCTCCCCTACCTGCCCATACCATCCTTACTCCCTGCCTCCCTCTCCACCAAACTCCACCATCTTCCACCACCCTCCTCCACTTTCGGCCGCCGCGTCTACCACCGCGCGCCGCCACCTTTCTCACGCCACCACCCTCATTCCACTCCCCTCTCCCTGTTGTCTCCTCCCCCACATCAAACTTCCCCTTTTCTCCTCCCATCTAACCACCACCCCCATCATTTCCTCTCTTCTCCTCCCCCATCGCCGCCGCCGTCGCCGCCACGCGCCGCCGCCGGACCACCACTGACCCTAGGTGGTCTTCCACTCATCCCAAGCCTTAAACTTTATTTCCATACAGCTACTATTAAGTTAACTAATATTAATACCATTATGCTTATTATTATTGTTATTCTTTTATCATTATTATTATTATTATTATTACTCTTATTATTATCATCATTTCTAATATTGTGACTTCTGATATTAAAGTTACCATTTTTACCATACTAACATCCCTTGGAACCCTAACTTCTATTATACTCAACTTTAGTTTTATTTTTATAAGTATTAATATTAACAACCCTATTACTATTATTATTATCTCTATAATCTTACTAAGGTTATTATTATTAATACCTAACCATACTGGGTTGTTTTTATTGTTATTATTACTGCTAGGGTTATTATTGTTATTATTACTAATATTACCATCCTTATTAGTATTATTACTATTATTAGGCCCTACTATTACTACTACTATCACTATTTTCCTATAGTTAGCATAAACCCTATTACTACAAGATTAGAACTAATGGATTTAACAATATAAGGGTAACAATTAGTATAAAAAATAAATACATTTTGACTAGTAATGGCAAATACACCCACTTTAAGATAAAAACCCTAGTTTTTGTATAATACCCACTTTAGTAATATAAACCCTAATCCTAAACTAGAATAAGGAATGACGGTACTTTGAGGGAAACTAATACTTAGCTTTTCCCCTTTTCATAGGTGACCCCGATCCGAGCCCTAAGGAGCTAGAGGAGCGTGCTCCAAGCCCGGTGCCTACCTAGGTATGGACGAAGCTATGGCCTTGTGCTATGTGTGATGTAATGTGTTGATGAATGATGAGTATGCCGTGTTAATGTGTATTATGCATGTGTTAAGAATAATCTGTTTTGTGTAGCGCAGGGTGGATAACGAGGTATGATGTGTGTGCCTTATATTATACGAGTATGACATGTTCTATGTTGATATTTGATGTTGATGGTGTGGCATGATATGGCCCTCTAGGACATGCATGCTAGGGTTTTGGTAGCATGAAATGATAATAAAAGAACTACGGAAAAGTAACGTTTGGGAAGTTTGTATGGGGGGACTAGACCTTGCATGGGCATGATCCTTACGTGTGAAAAGTTGATTTGGGTTGTAAGTAAGAGCTTGAGAGAGTCTTGGAATGATTGGAGACCTAGTATGAAAAATAGTACGTAAGTTGGTGCATAAGAGATCTTATTAGGGTTTTGTATGTAAGTGGGTGTTGGAGAGTCTGCATGGAGTGTTTGAATTATGTATGGGAATGAATCTTATGTGAGGAAAGTTGATTTAAGAAGTAAATAAGATAATGTCAAAGTTACGGGTCCATTGGAGACTTGGGTGCAAAATTTCACGTGGGTCGATGTAAGGGTGTCTAAGGGACCCAATTAGGGTTTTTGGGAGGAAATGAGCAATATGAAGGGTACAAGGGTAAAAATGATCAAGGAGGGACGGAGTATGGGGTTGAGAGTGAGAACTCACTTATATAAAGGATGAACGGGGGTTTCTAAATGAGAGAAGAGATTTTGGGGTGTAAGAGGGAGGTTACTTGTTAAAGAAGTAAAGTGCTGGAGTTTGGTGTGGCCAACTAGGGTTGGCATGGTCAAATAGGGTTTCGAGTGGCCAACTAGGGTTTTGTCGGTCACACGTGAGCTTGGGAGATAAAGTAATACATTTGGGGAATTTCCTAATAAAAAAATGAGGTGCGAGATAGAGAATAAAGTAACGTTTGGGTAAGTAAGAAAGAGTGGGGCCACATAGGTCCGATTAGGGTCTCCGAGGAGGAGCCTTAAAGGGAGGAGGACATACGGAGTCGATATCATATGTGTTGGGGTGACCTATATTCTTGGAGATTGTGCCTTACTATATGCCACTATACTTAAGTCTACGGGGGATGGAAGTCGGGTGTGAGAAGAGGTACGAGTCTCAAAATATGGGACGACCCTCTGGAGGGGAAATTAGTAGGGTATTAACCGCATGCATGTCAGGGGTGTTGTGTGATTCAATAAGACATGGATAAGACACTAATAACGTAAAGTGAAAGACTGTTGAGCCGAGCCCAGTCCGGTCCACCGGCTATAATAGTGGTCAGAGGTGTTATGCCCTGTGCGTTTCGTTCCGGTCCACCGACTATAATAGTGGTCAGAGGCGTTCTGTCCTGTGCGTTTCATTCCGGTCCACCGGCTATAATAGTGGTCAGAGGCATTCTGCCCTGTGCGTTTCGTTCTGGTCCACCGGCTATAATAGTGGTCAAAGGCGTTTTGCCCTGTGTGTTCATTTCCGGTCTACCGGCTTTAATAGTGGGGGCCTCGGCTCGATAGACCCAAGGTAAATAAGTTAACCACGGGAAAAATACTAAGTAATTACAGTGAAACACCATGTGAGGCGGGGCCAGTCCGGTCCACCGGTAAGAATAGTGGTCAGAGGCGTTCTGCCCTATGTTTTTATTTCCGGTCCACCGGATATAATAGTGGGGCTCCCGTGCTCACATGGATTATTGAAGAATGTGCGAACTGGACTTATTATCATTAATGAGAACAAAGGATAAGGCATCGGGAAAGTGATCAGACCTATTTTGCATGTCATCGTATGCTATTTATGTGTTGAATGTGGGCCTGGTGTGCTATGTGTTGGCCTTAGCTCGTCTGTTACCTTACTCAGTATGTAGCGTACTGATCACCCGTTTTATGGGTGCTGCTCATTCCCACGAGCAGAGAGCCCTTCTGACCTTGTGTAGGTAGAAGATCTTGTTTTCGATGCCTACGACGCCTACGAGGCATCGGGTGGGGCCGAGTATTGAGTCTACCTTGGTTGGGGCCGAGAGTGAGCCGGCCGGACATCTTGTTATCCCGTTTTCGTTTGTCTTGTTCTTAGTCATATTTTTATTATTCTCGTATTTTGGAGTGGAACTCTTAAGTTGTAATCCTAACGATATTTTAACTACTGTTGGCACCTTATCTTTCATGGAAATTTTATGTTGACTATGCACTTATGCCTTGGTGGTTTTTACTTCACGATTTTCTTGATCTAGCCTTAGCACTTGGTATCGGGATGGTAGGACTGAACTGGTCCGGTACTAAGTGTGGCGGTAATACCCCCAACTTCATGGTTTTAATTTGTATGCTTCCGCTAAACCTTTCAATTTAAACGAAAATTTTCAGTAGTGAATTTGGGGGTGTTACAATTATAGTGAAACATCATGTGAGTCGGGGCCAGACCGGTCCACCGGCGAATAATAGTGGCCAGGAGCGTTCTGCCCTGCATGATCGGTCCACCGGCTATAATAGTGGCCAGACACGTTTTGCCCTGCATGATTTCCAGTCCACCGACTATATTAGTGGGGTTCCCGCACTCACATGAATCAATAAAGACTATGATGTGAATCGATTATATTTATCAAAGATCTAAAGAATGAGTCTACTCAGCTAGGGCTGGACATGTCCCTAAGTAATGTCTGTGGGGCTAAATGCCTGATTGGTTTGGTTTGACATTGTCCAAAAATGCCCGATTGGTTGGTTTAACATTATCCATATATGCCCGGTTGGTTTATCTGAATCTCTTATCGGTTTAAGATGTTACATATGTTTTGCATGTTATTATATGTGTATGGTAGGACTTATGATGTGGATATTGAGTATGCATAATATTGTATCAACGTATTGCACCATGATTCAATATGCACTTGATGTTATACCTTACGTCTCTCCCATAGGATAGGGCAGTGAGATTTACTCAGTATTGGACCCGTACTGATACTACCTTGGTTGAATGGGTCCTGTGATAATCCACCAATGGTGGGGAGCATACCTCTTGTGCAGGTTTAAGATCGGATATTGTTATGGGGTGGAAGGCCTGACCTGAGTGAGTAGGCAATCCGGATATTGATCCTTCGGGATTTGTTTTGTTCAACTGTATTCGTCTTTGGAAGTTACAAGTGTTGTATTTAAATTTCCAAAGGCTTTGTAATTGACTTTTTGTAACACCCCCATTTTTAATGCTAAAAATTTTCGTTTTGCGGAAGCGATAATTACAAAATCCATGGGTGTTACCGCCACACTCAGTATAAGTCTGGCATCCTCTACCGTTCTTATACTGAGTGCTAAGGCTAAAATATTACTTTACTTAAATAATATTAAAACAGAGGCAGGATAGAATTTCATTACAAATTACATTGTCCTGAATAGATACAAAAAGATCAGGCAAGAGTTGTAATGTAACAAAAGAGAAATAGCAGGGGACTTAAGAGTCCAAGAAATATCCGGACCCAAAGAAGTCGAGGCGAACACCGGATAGTCCTAACTCTCAACCCTCTATTTGAAGTCGTCAGACCCTACCCTCAAAGTAATCCTGCAAAGTAGCGACTGCCCGTGGAATAGGCAGGGGACCATGAAACGGAACCCGTCAGTACTACGGTACTGAATAACCCTTTATACCGAACTAATATGAAAAACTAGCATGGAACACATGCAAGGCATACGACTAACAGGTATAATACATTTGAGTATTCATGCGAGGATTGATATACAATAATCATTTAGACAATCAATTTCTATTAAAGCTACATGCTAATCATTTTCATTTGTCTAAAATAACCGACAGCTTACCAGACTAACATGCCAGAGGTATTCTCAGAAGTAATGATTAGAGCCTAAACTCCAGCATAACAATTATAACATCAGCAGCATGACTCATATCTCAGCATAACTCCCAACCAAATTTATAACATCACAAGTGAATTAACAGGTAAGCTATAACATAATCCCCAACATCAAAAGTATACTTACAGGTAGAATATGATAAAATACATAACATCACTTGGGTACTTACAGACACAGAATAATAATATCCGTAATCCCACAGGTACACTTACAGGTATAGTAAATTAAAATACAAAACATCAACGGTATATTTACAGATATAGTATAATAATATACATAACATCACAGACATACTCCTAGACATAATACCCACACAGGTAGGCCCGCAGGCTACTACTTAAACCACAGGTAGGCACAGCGGCCACTACCAAACCAATCCATTATCCAATAATAATCCTTCAAATCAAATCACATTATTTCCATTTTTTATTTATTTACTCGAGGGGGATACAAGAATAACCCGGAGACATGACAGTACACCGGTCATACCGGCGCACAAGGCAACACGATACCCTCCAACCATCCAACCCAGAGGCATAACAGCACTCTGGTCATACTGACGCACAAGGCACACAGTACCCTCCTCACCTCGGACACCTAATCCTTAAGTATCGATACCCCCTATAGGGCCCGTAGGTCACCTATAGAGTAGACTAGGGCCTTACTGGGGCACAACCGGCACACCAGAAACCCAACAAATCGAGGACTCCTACCTCGTCTCTAGGATAGCTACCCCTAGAGAGAAACCATTCCCAAACTCGAGGTCTTTCACTTTACGTATTAGTGTTTTTATAAAGTGATCACAGATAACACACATTATACAATTATTCTTATTTCCATACTTATTCATTTTCCCTTTTATTTCCAATTATCCAAGTCAACCTTAAGGTCAACGGTAAAAAGAAAAGTCAAATCAATACTAAGGTCAACCTACCAAAATTCTAAGGCCATCCTATATCCAATTATTCACATTTGGGCGTTAGGCCGAAAATGACCAAAATGCCCTTGAAGCTAATAATTATCAGATTAGTATCCATTTAAATACTAAGTCTATCTTATTTATTAATCTATCATGAAAAGGCTAAAATGAATAATCTAATTATTTATTATATAATTTAAATCATTAATCATGTCAAAAGACCATTTTGCCCCTACATAGATTTCGGCATATAAAACTCTATCATAAACTTTTGAAACGTACAAAACACATACTCATAAAATCAACAACAGATAATACATGTTAGACATGATTTTCAGGATAAATATCATGTTACACAAAAATGACTAAATTGCCCTTAGGGCACACATTCCTAATAATTACTCCACAATTATATCTAAACATGCTAAACTAATAATTATATACATAATTATCATACCAAACATTCTCCCGTCATTAGAATTATTTTTAAGTCATACTTCTATACCCGAAATATTTTATATCAGATAACACGTCCGTTTTTATCCTTTTTCATAATAATAATAATTAACACATAATTATATTGAAATAAATCATGATAAACATATTTCATACACCAAAAACCCTAATGTATTATCATGCAATTTTTATCATTTTAGTAGAGTATAACGGTTACCTGAAATCCAGCAAAAACGTAAAATTAGCGGTATCCACTAAAATGTATTAGGTCCTGCAAATTAAACTTTCGTACCTAAAAATAATACCACAAATACAGAATTAATATCTATCAGATAAAATAATAATTATAGTATAAAAATATTTATTTTTCTAAAATTACCAAAATACCCTTACACTTAAATATATATTCCAAAATTTTCTTAAAGCACACACTCACTCACGCTGCATGCGCACAGCGTGAGCAGTTCACAAACGGGGGGGGGGGGCTGTAAGGGCCGACTGCAGGGCGATGGCTCGGTGGTAGCAGGAGAAGGAGAAAGAAGGGGAAAAAGGGGGGTGGTTCGGTGGTGGAGCTGATGCTGCGGGGAAGAGCTGGGCGACGATGGAGCAAGGAAAAACAGGGCTAGGCTAGGGGCTGCTGGCTGGCTTGGGCGAGAGCTGGCCGGGAAAGGCAGGGAAAGAAAGGGTGGCAGAGGTGGTGGTTGGCAGAGCTGAGCCACGGGTTGCTGCGGGCGGAGGAGGCTGCGAGGTTAGGCGCGCGGGATGAAGAAAATGCAAACAGGGGGGGTGGTGCGTGTCTGCGTGCACTGCTCGGGGGTTGCTGGTTGTGGCTGCTGGGATGAAGGGAGGAGGTGGTGCAGATCGAGGACGAGGTCGCACGATGGGAGGGGAGTAAGGGCTGCAGGGTTTGGGTGGCTGGAGTGGTGGATTGCTGCGAGTGGAGGTGCGGGAGAGGGCTGGGAAAAGGATAACAGGGGCTGCTTGGGCTGTTTGGTTGGGAAAACTGGGCAGAGAAGAGAGGGAAGGAGGATGGAAAGGGCTGGGAAAAAAATGGACGACGGGAATGGTTTGAGTGTCGAAGGAAAAATAAGAGGGAGCTGGGAGGAATAGTATTGTGTGTGTTGCGTGTGTTTTGTTTTGTTTTCGGCCGAAAGTGTGTCGTGTGTGGCGTGTATATATGTATATAATTGCAGAAGGTAGAGTAAAGGTAAGAAATAAGGGAGACAGGACGGGAAGAGACAGAAAATGGCAGAGGAGGGGAGAGAAGATAAAAAAATATATTATATATATATACATATATATTTTATATTAAATTTAGTCCGGATAAATTAAAATATCAGATAGAAAAATAATTCGATCTAAGGTAGATTTAAATAAGACGAAAAAGATAAATATAATTAGGAATGATTTTTAGGAAATTATTTTTGGTTACGGATCAAAAGATTATTAATAAAATAATTTAAAATAAGATATACGGGTAGAACTAGGATTAAAATGAAGAATCGGTTTCTATTAACTTTTTAGCCTAATTATTTTTATATCTAAAATGTCGTAATAATAATAATAATAATAATAATAATAATAATAATAATAATAATAATAATAATAATAATAATAATAATAATAATAATACGGTTAATACTAAATCTCCTAAATTAATAATTATAACTAATCATACGTAATTATTAATTTTAATTAGGATTTCCTAAAAACGGGTTATTACACTTTTAAATTTCCCGTACTCTGATAAGCTTTCAAAATTCGGATTTAATTGTTTGACAGGTTTTAGCCTTGCATCTAACATGAGATAGATGGTTGACATTTATCTTGTGTTAGATGTGGCGGTAACATTTCTCAAATTCTCTCCTAGCTTCCGCTTTATTCTTTCAATTTTTTTTTCAGGAGTGAAATTTGGGGGTGTTACAAATAATCACAAGTATATGAGCACTCTAGCTAAATATGAAGAATAAATTGAAAACTAAAGAAGTTTGATTTAGATTTAAAAGTGTAAAATAAAAACTCTGTTTTATTCTTTATAAGATGTGAAAATGATAATTTTAGAAGAGTTGTGCTGGCTTGATTTATATTTATTACAGTCTAAAAATTCTTATTTATAGTGCTAAAAGATGGAAAATTCAGCAATAGCCATTGGGTGTAAAAATTATTCCAATAGTCATATTATAAGGGCATAAAATCTTAGAAATGTCCAAATCAGTCGACTGGCTTTGGCAAACCAATTGATCGATGGAATAGTTTTTCAACATTTTGCACCTTTATAAAAAAGACCATAACTTAAGCTATAGAACTCAAAATTGTATGCTGTCTTTTTTATTGTAAAGTAGACACCATAAGCTTTGCAAATAAATAGTATTCACCCAAAAATAATGTTTATGTAATTGAGGATGAATTTTACAAGTTAGATCATATGCAAAACTATTTTAAATAAAATTAATTTAAGACAACATTTTGCACAAATACATGGAAATATTTTCGATGCATGAAATCATTTTAAGATCTTTAAAAATTAATTTTAAATAGTATTATAAATATCAAATCATTAAAAATCTAAGTAATCAATATGTAAATCATATGTACATAAAACCTAAGACTATATTATACTCTTTGAAGCTTGAGTTTTGGTATCTTAACCACACTTACTTATTCCTTCATAGTTTGTGTATTACACATATTAAATTGAAGTACTTGAAGCTAGAGTCTTATTTTTTCCTTCTTTTTGATCTTTAACTTGTGCTTGGGATATTATTTGTAGACTTGATCTCCTTGGCACTCCTTAACTTAGTTAAGTGTTGAATACTTCACTTTTTTTCCATGCTACATATAAACACTATACAACATAAGTCAAATTCATAATTAAATTTTTTATGATAAAAAGAAAGGTTGATTGACCTATGAGGTTAACAATAGAGAATTGTGAAAGGAATTTAGAATTAGGAAAATTTGGTTCTTGGATAATATATAGAGAAAATATGCTACAATAGAATAGGGAGAAATTTGAACGTTTGATGATGGGGGATCTTCAAGGAGGCTGAAGATATGAAGATGATAGCGTGTCACGTTTGATATGAATTGAATGGTAATATATATGGGATGAATATATGGTTTGAATATTTAAGGTTGATATTCAAATGGAAAAATAAAATTTTAATGGAGGAGAGAAATAAGGGTTCGAACATGGTAGCTAATATTTTAAAGTGGCTTGAAATGAATGGAGGAAGATAGGTTCTTGAAGGAACTGGTGGATGGTTGAAGGAAAGGAGGAAGTTCTAGAATATATGATGTGAATATTTGAAAAATATAGGATGAAGAATAGGGGAATTTCAAACTTTGAATTTGAAGATTCAAAGGGAAGATGAAGATGCATTAGAAAGGTGGTTAAATATGTGCTATTAAGAATCGATCAAGATTGATTATTTGTTGAGGATATGCTAACAAGGCTAAATCAAGATTGAATATTGGGGTTGAAGATCAACATTGTGCATGGCTATGCATGAAAATAATCGTTCTTGCATGGATAACTAGTGGGAAAAGGTTAGGAAAACCTACCCTAGTTGAGAATAATTTGCCCTCAAATTTGCATCATCATAATAAGGAGAAAAATCACCTACATTAAAACGTCTTGATATTCTACTATAAGAATAAGGTAAATTAAGTTCATAAGCATTAAATCCAAATTTTCTAAGTATTTTAAAAGGACCATTTGCTCTAGGCATTAAATAATTTTTTTTAACATAAGTTAGGAAAATTTTCTTTACGTAAATGTAACCATACCTAATCACCTGAAGAAAATGATTTTTGAACTCGATCCTTATTTACATGATCTTGATACCTTGCATTTGAATTTTTAATGTTGGCTTGAATTTTTGGTAAAGATTTTGGAAATACTCAACTCGATATGTGGCTTCATAGCTCTTTAATTTTCCTTTCTTCAAAGGAATCATGTTGATTGGCATATAAGGATTCATGCCATACACCATCTCAAACGGACTAGAATGAGTTATACTTAAAGGAATTCAATTGTAAGCAAACTCAGTACGAGCTAGCTTGATATCCCAATCCTTGGTACTTTTACTTACCAAACTTCTCAATAATGTACCAATAGTTCGATTTGTAACCTTCACTTGACCATCGGTTTTGTAGATGATATGAAGTACTAAATAATAACTTTATACCCAACATGTGTCATAAAGTATTCCAAAAGTAACTCAGAAATTTAACATCTCTATCTGAAATAATACTTTTAGGGATACCATGAAGTCTTGTAACCTCTTTAAAATATAAATCAACAACACGTGTTGCATCACCAGTTTTATGACATGGTATGAGATGAACCATTATAGAGTCCTTATTGCATTGGGCTATAGGAAAATATAAGATGAAATCCATACTAAAACCTTCCCATGGTTGACTAGGCATGGGTAATGGATTGTACAAACCCTTATGAAAGAAGCTTTTACTTGTTTTCTTTCTTTCTTTTTTTTTTTAAAAAAAGTAACACATCTACTTAAAAAAACTTGTATAAATTTTATCATATGTGGCCAATAGAAATTTTCTTGTAACATTCAAGGTTTTATGAGTACCAAGATATCCAGCTATTCCTCCTTCATATACCTTTTTTATTAGTAATTCTCTTACAATCGATTTAGGTACACAAAGTTTATTAAGCTTGAATAAAAATCCATCATGCAAGACATAGTTATTATGAGATCCATTTTTCTTACATGTTTCATAAACATCATAGAAATCATTATCTTTTGGATACGAGTCTTCTAATATTTCAAATCCAAGTAACTTAGCATCCATCCTGAATTATAGCGTAGATTTTCTAGATAAAGCATCAACAACGACATTTTCTTTACCATCTAATTATTTGATAGATAGTATGAGGGATTGTAAAAAACATACCTACTTTACATTTATTGGACTAATTTGCTTGTGTCCATGTAAGTATTTTAGACTTTCTTGATCAGAATGTAACAAAAAGGATTTAGATCTCAAATACTGACTCCATGTCTCTAGACTGTGGATGATGGCATAGAATTTCTTATCGTAAGTATAGTAGTTCAACTTGGCCCCATTTAATTTTTCACTAAAATATGCAATATGCCTTTTTCCTTTTGAAAGTACTCTTATCCACTATGAGGATTACACAAGATAAATGGCATGGCCATCTATTCATATAGACCATTTTAGTTTTTAAGGCTATTTTCCATTCATGCACTTCTTTAATGAATATTAGATGATATCCACTGCATAAGTCTATTTTACATAATACTTGTGCACCACTTAGTTCATCAAGCATATCATCTAACCTAGGAATAGGGAAACAATATTTTATGGTTATATTATTAACAACCTTTGAATCTAGATGCATGCACCAAGTTTCATCATTTTTAGGGACAAGTAGGGTGGAAACACAACAATGACTCATACTTTCTGTAACATACCTCTTGTCTAATAACTCTTGTATTTGTTTTTAAAGTTTCTTATATTTGTTTAGCTTACTTTGATAGGCTAGTTTATTAGGCAAAGGAATTCTAGGATTAAAGCAATAACATGCTCAATACCTCTTATAGGTGGTAGTCCAAGTGGAAGATCATTTAGGAACACATCATTAAATTCATCAAGTAGCCTAGTAAGATTAGGGTTATTATTTTTAATCTCCCCATATTGAGTTTCTTTCACTAATAGAGCATATCATATATCTTCCTACTCTTTTAAACAAGTAGTCATATCATTTTCATATAAGAACAAGTTCTTTTTAGAAGGTGGATCACTCATGCTAAGGTCATCACATTTTAAAAGCTTAAGTTTATGCTTGGTTTTTCCATATCGAACAAAATATTCATTAGTAATACCATTATAACTAACTTGTATATAATATTTCCATAGTGTACCTAGCTAAATACCACATGAATCCATAGGTAAAATATCATATATAACATCATCATGGTAATTACCAATATAAAATGATATAAGGGCTTGTTTTGTTATCTTGTCTCCTTTATCTTTGTTTTGCCATTATAGAGAATAAGGCTTGGGATAAATTGTAGTAGATAATCCAAGCTCCTTTATTACTCTTTCACTAGCTACATTTATATATGAGCCACTATCAATGATGATTCAATAACCTCTTTCTCTAATGCGCCCTCTTGTATTGAATATTATGCCTTATTGTGTTGCTTACTCTTGTGGCTGAACTTGAAGTATACGTTGTAGCACTAAGCAACCATATAGGACCTCCTCGGATTTGTTTGCATATTTTGCATCATTCTCGGCCTTGATATCCTCCTCCTCTTCTTCTTCTTCACTATAAACAATCATGTATTGAATCTCCCTTAAGCTTATATCTCTTTAATTAGGGCATTCCTTTGTGTAGTGTCCAAATCCTTTGTACTTGAAGTATTACTTGTTGGAGATATTCGACCACTTCCTCCTTCCCTTCAACTGTCCACTAATTTCTTCAAGAGCTTATCTTCCTCCATTCTTGTCAAGCCACATTCGAATATCAGCTACTATATTTGAACCCTCATTCCTCTCCTCCATAAATTTTTACTCTTCCATTAGAATATCAACCTTAAATATTTGAACCATTTATTCATCCACATCTTCTATCATTCAATTGATATCATAGTTGATGCATTATCATCTCCATATCTTCAACCTCCTTAATGATGCCCCACCATCAAACATTTGAATTTCTCCCTCTTCCATTGCAACATATTTTCTCTACATTTTATCCAAGAACCAACTTTTCCTAACACTAAATGGATTCCATACTTGTTGAAATCCAAGCACTCAATGTTAACATCACAACACCCAACTTCAACAAATCCCAGCAATGCAAAATCAACGCCAACACATGGAAGCACACATAGCCAATCAAGAGACATTGATACACATGCAAAACACCATAGAAGCCACTAATGACCAAGTGGAAGGCATGGTTAGACATGTGGTTCAAGCAAAGCAAAAGGAGGAAACATGAATTCAAAAGTGGAGTATGATGAAAGAGACCATAAAGACACATCAAATGAAACAAATCAAACTTGAAGGACAAATCATTTCTAGCCGATGCATGAACATGGTGAGGATAAAAGGTATAAATATAGACCTTCCTAAATTTTATGGTGATTTAAATGCTAAATTATACTATGAATGGTTGCATGAGATAGAGGCAATATTTTATTTCAAAGAGTATGGTGATGAACAAAAATATAAACTTGCTACTCTAAAATTTAAAATTTTTCTAGGGTTTGGTATGATAATTTAAAAAGGGCACAAGAACGAGATAAATCTAATATTAAGTCCATGATTAAGCTAATAAGCATCAAGTTCAAAAGGTATTTTCTTCAACTGATCAGATATAGTTACATTTATGTAAAGAAAGATTTCCTAACTTATGTAAAAATAAATTAATGCATAGAGTAAATGATCCTTTTAAAATCCTTAGAAAATTTGGTGATAATGCTTATGAACTTGATTTGCCTGATTCTTCTGGTGGACTATCAATAACTTTTAATATAGGTGATTTGTCTCCATATTATGATGATGCAAATTTGAGAACTTTTTTTTTTCTTAACTAGGGCAGAATGATGCAGGCGCGTATCATGATTCTCTTGATAATGACGAATTAGCATTCTTAATAATGGATTCAATTATCTTAGATGTTTCTTGTAATATTTCTTCGAATATAAATGGAGTGTATTTTATCCAATACTCGAGAGATATTATCCAATGGATATATAAACGAATATGAGTATGGATACGGGGAAGGAGGAAAAAATCTATTGGGTATGTATATGGGTAACGAGTCTCTATATCCATATCTGTACCTAAATCCATTTATCCAATATAAAGTTATATTTTTACTCTTTATATATATAATAGAATTAATATATTTCTTAAGTTTATAATAGTAATTATGTTAAAATCCTAATATTCTATTAAATCTAAATTAGATAATTACATTAGCTTATTTTTTATAAAAAAATAATACTTAAAATTTTTTAAGTCAAAATTGAAGAATTTTTTTTTATATAATGAAAATTCTAACACACTTGGCCATCGTGACCCCCTCTCTAACCCTCGTGACTATGTCCCTCACTCCCTTTCAACTTTCAAGTCCTTAATAATCAAGCCCCTCGCCCCTCAACCTCCTTCCACTACTCCAGTGACCTGTAACCTAGGAACCACCGCACTAAACCAACCTCCTTTGCCTAGTGGCCTTATCTCCCCTCCTCTCTTGAGTCGCCCTGAGTCGCCGATGACTCACTTCAACCAAAAGATGTATCTGCTAACTCCCTCGACCCTCCTAGCCACCCTCTGTCACCCAATCTCTTGCCTTAACCTTTTAAGTCTCTGTCAGTTCTTGAGTCATGACATCACCTTCTTCCTTCCCTTTACCTCAGATATTGTCGGCGTTGTAGCATTGTTGTCCCTTTAGCCTGCTCTGTTTGCTTCCTCTATTCCATATCACCCCTATTGTTGCTACCCCATCGACTGACTTGACTCTAAAGTTTCTCCCAACATCACCTTCTCCAACTGTTGCTCCTCGAACTCAATTGCAGGTTGTTCTTCCTCACCCTTCTCCGTTTCTCTATTTGTTATGTTGCAGCCTTGTAGTTATAGTTCACCCATAGTATATCCGTTCTTCCTCTCCCCTACGTTTTTCCATTTTCATGAAGGGCTTTATTTAATTAGCTAATCTTATTATAGTTGTTCCTTGTAACCTTGTTCCGTTCAACACTTAGAATATTATGCTTGTAAATCGTGTATCTGAAATGGCTTATGCTTCACTTATAGTTGTTTTGGTTGTTGATTAGGTTATGAAATTCTAATCAGCTTATGGTTTGATTGTATACTTGTATTTCATTTGTATAATTAATTTTCTAGTTGTTTTGGTTGCACCAATATCTATCTAAAATGGTTGCGGGTGTGTGATTATGTTATGAGATTTGAACTATTTGAGATAATTAGGTTATGAGATTTGAAATAAAAAATAAAATATTTGGTATTTGAGATCTAGAAATCAAACTGGGGAAAAAAATTACAAGTTATGGAATGATTGATTAAAGATAGATTTCTCCTACAAATGAAAATAATGGATAGTTTGATGGCATCAACTACAACTATAATTTTGTTTTCTTATTGTGCGATGTTTGGGATTATTAATTAGTTTGATGGTATCAAGTAGCCAACCTAATATTGATTCCCAAAGTCTACCACCATATTCGTCTAGCGCAACTAATAACCCTACACCTAGTGAACCAACAACCAATGAGGAGGAGGTAAAAGAAGC
Source organism: Tamarix austromongolica (assembly GCA_039764185.1). NCBI lineage: Eukaryota > Viridiplantae > Streptophyta > Magnoliopsida > Caryophyllales > Tamaricaceae > Tamarix > Tamarix austromongolica. The sequence continues at coordinate 47,024,049 of CM077816.1, read as the reverse complement.
TTATCCATTTTCTTTAATGAAAAGAAAGAAATAAAAATTTAGTTGTTTGGGAATACTTCAAGGCGGTAGAAATTAATGGTGTGGAAAAAGAAATTTATAAAGGTTGTAATAAGAGTTTGATCGGTGATCCAAAAAATGGTACTTCTCATTTGCATGATCACATGAAGAAATGTGTATATTTAATGCCTAGACGAGGGGTAGGACAAACTAAGTTGAGTTTTGATCAGAAGGAGAAAGAAAAAGGTAATCTTATGGTCATAAAATTTAATCAAGAAGTTGTAAGGCATGAGTTATGTAATATGGTAGTTATGCATGAGTATCCACTTTGTATAGTGGAATATAGGGATGACAATTTTTCCTGAGAGTTTCAGGCCCCGTCGGGGATTCTCTATTTGAGTTCAGGTTCAGAGAGAGAATTTAGGGATTGGGTTTAGGGATTCTTAATGGGGATTTTTTCGGGGAAAGGTTTAGGGTCACCATCCCCAAGCGTACCTCAAATATTTTTTAATATATATATATATATATATATATATTTATTTATTTATAGAATATAAATTAAAAGTATAATATAAAAAAAGGCTTGAGAATCGGGGATCAGGTATAAAGTTAGGTTTCAGGGATCAGGTCGAGGAATAAATTGGGGATGCAAAATAGATCAAAAATTAGTTTGGGGAATTTCTGATAAAAAAAATTGAGGATTGGGTCGGGTTTGGGGATGGGATGGGGTCCCCATCCCCAACCCTCCCCATTTCCATCCCTAGTGGAACATGAAGGTTTTAGAAGATATTCGACAATTCTTCAACCGTCCTTTAAAATTATTTCAAGGAACACTTTGCAAAGTGATATTTTAAAGTTGTTTGAATATGAAAAAGACAACAATTTCATTGTTGAGTAGTAACAAGAGTCGAGTTTGAATCACAATAGATATGTGGACATCTCAGAATAAAAAAAGGTTTCATGGTTATCATGTCTCACTGGATTCATAATTATTGGACGTTGGAAAGTTAAATAATCGGGTGTACTAATTTCATATTCATCTATAGTTTTAAATGATTAACATTATGTAATTATATGTTGTTCTTTGGTCTATTTGTTGTATCATTGTTTTTTGTTGAAGGTTTGTCTATATTTCAAGTCCACATACATTTGAGGTCATGTGTGATGTTTTGGTCAATTGTTTGATGGAATAGCATATTGATTCAAAACTCGCCACATTAACTGTCGATAATTGTATCACCAATGATGCTTTGATTGGAGATTTGAAAAATAGATTTGAGTCAACATATTTTTTATTGAGTGTGAGATATTTTCATATGTGTTGTGATGCTCATGTGCTTAATAGTATTGTTAGCTTTGGTATGGAGATCATTCAAAAAGCTATTGAGAACATATATAAGAGTGTGATGTATTAGAATGCCACACCAAAAAGGCTTGAAAAGTTTATGGAGGTTTATCGTCAAAAAGAAATTCTATATAATAGAGCCTTAACACATGGTTGTAGGACAAGATGGAATTCTACATTTTTTTATGCTTGATGTTGCTCTAATTTATGAAGATGTGTTTGCTCACTTGACATGGTTGGAATTTAATTTTAAATGTTTTCCTACAAATGATGAATAGGATTTGGCTTAATTTACTTGTGAGAGATTGTCAATATTTTATGATGTCACTCTGATATTTTTTGGGAATAGATATCCTACTACCAATTTATACTTACCCAAGGTTTGTGAGGTTAGAATGTCCTTAATTGAATGGTCACTTGATCAAGATGAAATTATTAGTGGCATATGAACAAAAATATTACAGAAATTTGATAAATATTGGGGTATGATTCATGAAATAATGGTTGTGGCAACTATTTTGGATCTAAGGTATAAATTGAAGTTGGTAGAGTGTTATTATTCTATCATTTATGAGAGCGCCTATGGTGAAGAGGTTGATAATATTCGTAAGATATTAGCTAAATTATTTTGTGAGTATGAGGAGAAGTACAAGCATATATAGAGAAGTTCATTAATATTGCATGATTATGCTATTTTTAGTCAAAGTTGTGGTTCAAGCATTGATAGTGTGACTTTGGGTTCTAGAGTCCCCCTTAAGCTTCATTATAACCAGCATGTCTGGTGCATCACAAAAGACCAAGTTAAATTATTATTTAGAGCAGCCTATAATGCTACTGATGGATGACTTTGATGTTAGCATGTTGGAAGACAAATACCAAGTATCCGATTTTGCAAAGCATGGCAAGGGACATATTTTCTATCCCTATTTCTACAATTTCTTATGAGTTGCCTTTTATCACTAGTGAGAGATTTGTAAGTTTTTATCGCAATCAATTACACCCAAAGACTCTAAAAGCATTAATATATTGTAGAGATTGGCTTTCGCCTACAATAAGAGACAAAAGGTAATATCTTATTTTATATCTTTAATGTTTGAACAATTATAATATATCTATGATTTTATTTGTTTAATGCTAATGTTTTATTTTTTGTTTTGTTTTGGTTAGATAATGATTGTACCACAAAGTCAACTTATCATAGGTTTACCTTGTAAAAAGAGGAATCTGACTTAGACGTTAATGAGCGTGGGATAAAACGTATTTTAAATATTATTAGTGATTAAAATATTTGATCATACTTAATTAATTTAAATATTTATGTTTTTTATTTATTTATTTGTTAGATGGATAAATAAGCTATGGTGCTCAAAGATGGAAAAGCTAATTAGTTTATGTGAAATTTTTGGATCTCAACATGAACAACTTCATCTTAATGATATTTTTAGCTAATCAAATTTATATTATTATGCTTTAGTACTTATTGATTTCAATTTTAATTGTGGAAGTATTATATTTATATGAACAAATATTATCGACTAGGTGTTTTTGAATTAGACTTGTATTATTGTTGCTTATTTGATAGTTTGCTTAGAATGTTGTTAAAATGATTTGTTATTTGAATGAAATTATAGCTTTTGGTGTATGACAAGTTGCTTAAAATGTTGAATTAATTAAAATTTTAAATGGGTAATAGATTTATCTGTCAGGTAATATTCGTTAGGTAATTGATTATCTGTCCAATAATGAATATCCGACGTATACAGATATAAATATATTAATCAATATCCATTCGAACACGAGTATGGATTTGGGTTAAAAATACTTATTAGGTATCGGGTACGGGTACGGGGGCACCCACCCCGACCCGATCCATTTACATCCCTAGATATTTTCACTATTAATTTTAAAGACAATTTAAGATGTTCTTGTAGGTATATTACATATTTGCAAGAGGAAGATATTTAAGATGTCAAGTGATGCGAAAGTATCCTAAAATAATGATAATACACTTATTAAATTTTCCAAAGTTGAAGATTTCAAAACTGTTCTCATTTGGGTTAATAAATAACAATATTATTTAGCAGCCATACAAAGATATGCAGAACACCAAACACTAGCTGCCAACCCACATGAATATGGCTCCATTTTGCTTACAACATGGCTTCACAAAACCACTCATAAACTAGCTCCAATATGGCTCCATTTTAACTCAACAAAGCTATGAACTTATCCACCTCTACACTCGACCATTTTTCGGCTAAAGTGACTTACATTGTCCGGCCCTTTTCATATGCAAGAATTAGGGTCATTAAGAAGATAATTTGGGAAGATCAAGGCTCTCAAAGGTGGATTAAATCAAGGAGAACCCTCCCCTTTCCTCTCAAACAAAGTTTCCTTTATAGCTAAGCTTAGTTAAAGTATGTTGTTAAAATTTCTTAATATATAGTTTATGTTTTCTGAGTTTTTTTTATAGGTTATAATGATAACCATCATGTGATGGATGGCTAGGTAGCATTGTAACTAATTAGCACCAGCTGATTGTAATATTATAACCTTAGTTAGCTTGTGTTAGTAACAACTATGGTTGAGGGTGTAACCAATCTACTCATTATAGGTTATATTTGATTTGTATCTCCTAAAGGTCAACTAACACTCATATATAGAGTGGAAGAGGTTGAAGGAAAGGTTAGATTTTGAATGCAAAGACACCTCCTTGATTGTCAAACCAAACCATTATGAAGATTAAGTGTAGTCTTGTGATTTATCCAAAAATCTTGCACCGTTTAAACTAAGAGCTAAAACCTTAGTTGGTTGATGTAAGTACTTGATGTTTGAAGGTTTTTAAGATTACGTTCCCTCTCAGATTTTCTTCATTCTTCTCTATACATTTTATGTTTTTGTTGAAAACTACCCATTTTCAACACCAACACTTATCATGGTTCCATTTGTTTTGCAATATGCATCATCAAGCCATTTAAGACATGCTCGTGTACAAGACATAAACATTCAAATATATAGCATACATATAGGATAAGATAATAAGCATGCGTAGACCTCATTATTTATAGCAATTGTTGTAAGTCCTAGGATATCATGTATAATTTAGGGCTTCGTAGCTTGTTATTTCATGTATGTATTAGCCGGATTAAATGTTTGTAATATTGGAGTTAATATCCTTTAATTATATGTTTAATTACATTTTTTGGAGTATTAGAGCTAATTTTAATTAATTAAACAACTAAACCATCCATGAGGTGAGTTGGTTATGTTAACTCAAGACTCACGGTAGTGGAGGTTGTTACCAATGTATAAACGAGAATAATAACTAGGTTAGTTGTTAAGTAATTAGTAATTAGTTATAATTACTTGCTATGAGTAGTATATACACTTACTGGGGAACATTGTACACGATATATTAAGATATTGAAATAAATAAACTTATGAGCACTTGGCTTACAACTTCTCTCTTTTGTGAGATAATTTTATTCTTAGGAATTACTTAGATTAATCCTACTTATAACCCTTAGTGTTGAATCTTTATGGACGATTCACAAATGTCTTCATCCTATATCCCATTCAAATTGAATAATTGTTGACATCAACATCTTCAAACTTTATTGAAGATCTTCCTAAATCCAACCAAATCATAGATAACAAGAGATATCTCTATTTGGAGACAAAATATAAGTATTTAGCTATATAAAAGCAACATCAGCGATTTACAATACTCAAAGAGAAAGAATACGGAAGGACACAAGTGCCCAAATACAACATAAATCAAATATACCAAAAGACACCAGATAACCCTAGGCTCTTAAATCGAATTAACGGCTTTCGACTAAACTCAGAAGCTGACCTACAAAGATCATTACCCATTGAATAAACAAGGATCTATGAAAGGAACCCTTTAGTATAATGGTATTAAGCAACCGTTTATACTAAAGCAAAATGAAAAATCATCATAGAACACTTGTAAGGAATCACAATAATACATGGTACAAAAGATTAAACTGTACATGCATCAATTGAAATATGATAATCATTCATATAATCACATATCACTAAGGTCATATACTATACATGCTTGTTCATTGGAAATTAATTGAAACTTACCAATGGAACATCCAAGAGATGCCATTTGTAGTATAATTATAAACAACATCAACCCGAAACCAATATAATAACCACATGCTACATACCTTGTTATCAATACCTATAAATCTCATAACACAAGTAAGCTCACAAGCACAAATTAATAACAACTTATTGCTTCACAAGTAGGCACGAAGGCATCTGCCAAAATATAGGTAGGCATGAAGGTTGTTACTGGACCCTAGGTAGGAACAAAGGCCACCATCTAACCATAACTAGGTACAAAGGTTGCTACTGAGCCACAAGTAGGCATGAAGGATGCTACCGAACCGTAAGTAGGCACAGATGTTGCTATCAAAACACAAGTAGGAACCAAGGCTGCTATCTGATCACTAGTAGACACAAATACTACTACTGAAACATAGGTAGGCATAAAGGTTGCCGCCGAACCGCAGATAGGCACAAAGGCTACTACCAACTGATCCATAATTCATTAATCATTTTTATTTTTATTTACTCGATGGGAGATCAATTAACTTAGAGACACGAAGATACTCTAGTCATATTGGTGCACTGAGACAACATAGTATCCTACCGATTATCAATCCAAGGATGCAAATGTACCCTAGTTGCATTGGTACATGAAGGTAACATAGTATCTTATCGACAATGGTACCTAATCCATAGCATACATACCACTTATCAGTTTGAATAATAGAATAAATTAAGATATAGGGCCTAGCTAGGGCAGTAAGGCATAGCGGAAAAATTCCAAAATCAACCACGGACTAAATCACATCTTTAGGGTAACGACCCCAAAAGAGCATACAATCACATAGATCTAATTTCCAAGATTAACTATTTTACTCATTTTCAATTATTTTGAGACAACCATAAATGATATTATTACCAAGGCCATTCATAAAAATATAGTAAGGCCATCCTAGGCTCAATTATTCACTTTTGGGCACATTAGCCAAAAATGACCAAACTTCTTTAGGGTCAAAGTTACTACATTAACGTCCTCTTATATTACTAAATCCATTTTATTTATAGGTTTGTCATGAAAAGGCTAAAGCAGAATAATTAAATTAAGTTATCATGCAGTAAGTACTCAAATAAGCCAAATGACCATTTTACGCTTATTCAAGATTTTGTGTATAAAACCCTAACATGCATATCTAATAAATCCATGATCACATACTCTCATGTTTAACATCATATAATACATATTAGACATATTTGCCATAGTAACAATTATAATACACATAAAATGACCAAATTACCTCTAGGGCACACATCCATAATTACTATTCCATAATTATACCTAAACATGCTTATCCTATCATTTTCCTCATACATTTCATAATCATGAAAGATCATTTTGCCATACTTTCATAATATTTTACATATGATAACATGCTCTCTTTATAGATATTTAGGATATAATAGCTAACACAAAATGATAACATAACAGCTCATGCTTAACATTTTTTCAAACACAAAAATCCTAATGTGTTATTATGCAAAATTTACCATTTTAGGAGAGTATGGAATTTACCTGAATTCCAACAAAACCACAAAAAATAATGGTACCAACTTGTAATACCCCCAAAATTCACTACTAATTTTTTTTTATTAAAATTTGAGCCGAAGCAAATGAAGAAAATTTCGGGGGTGCTGTTGCCACACTTAGTTATAGATCAATTTTCCTTCACTGTTCTAGTACTAAGCGGTAAGACTTAAAAAGAGGATAACCAACTTTACACAAATTCAAGAAAACTAAAATAGAGTAGTGCAATAGATTAAATTACAAGAATTAAAATCCACTACTAGTGATTACATAATAAAAATCATTGAACAAGGGAATACAAAAGTTTTAAGGAAAACACCAAAATATTCCGAGACAGTCCTACTCTCTTTAACCCTAAAATAAAGCCTGGATACTCCTACGGGCTAACATGCAAAGGACACTACTCATTGAATAGGCAGGGGCCCATGAAAAGGACCCTTCAGTACTATAGTATTAAGTAACCCTTTACACATAACTAAAAGGTAGGGCCCTATGCAACACATCAATCAACATATAGACAATAGATTACCCATATACATAGAACGAGATATAATAATTATTATAATAGACACGTACTTTAAGATCATATGTTATAAGGATCATTCACTTAAAATTAACAAGACTTACAAAAGGATTATCCAAGTGAAGTTCTTTGTAGTATAATTAAATAAACAACATCATATTCAACCATACACACCACCACTCAACTCAAAGGTAGGTACCAAGGTTGCTACTATGTCATATCAACAGGTCATAAGCATAATCAATATTATCTTAGACCTAATCCATTAATTATATATTAATCATCTCTCAAATTATATCCATGTAGGTTTAGGAACCCTATTATTATAACTTATGGGTCGGTAAACATATAAAACTCCAATGCAAAACGCATCTGGCCACTATTAGAACTGGTATACTAGTAAATATATACAATTCTAGGGCAAAAGGCTCCTGACCACTATTATAACTTATGGACCAGTAAAAATGATATAATCCACATGGTCCCAACCTACATGATGTTCAACTATAAGTGATTAGTGTCTTTCTTTTTAATTATCGCACCAATTCCATTTTATTAACTTGAGGGGTAGATCATGAACCCAGAGACATAAAGATATACTAGTCATATTGGCGCATACAAACAACATAATATCCTACCGACTATTAATCTAGAGATGCAAAGGTACCCTTGCCCCACTAGTGCATGAAGACACATAGTACCCTACCGACAAGGATAGCTAATCCATAAGGATGCATACCCCCTAAGTAGGTCCGTAGAGCTAAATAGAGAAAGATGTAGGGCTTGGCTGGGGCACTAAGGCACATAAACAAATCTAGAATAATCATGAGTTAAACCACATCTTTAGGGTAGTAACCTCTAAGAGCCACCATTCCTGATCTTGAGGTCTTTCACTTTAAGTATTTGTGTCTTAATTAAGTTGACCACAAGAAACAAATTAATTACATACTTAATGATTTTTATTTGCTTCCATTATTAAAAAGTAATCAATTTTAGGATTATTATTAATGTTAACTAAAATAATCCACTAAGGCCATCTTAGGTTCTAATACTCAAACTTAGGCACCTTAAGTCAAAATGACCAAAATGCCCCTAAGGCCAAGGCTACCTCTTATTATCCACTTCCATTACATAAATAATTTTTATTTACCAACATGCCATAACAGGTTAACATCTCATGATTATACTATTGATTATAAAGTTAAAGCACCCTACACACCAAATGACCATTTACACATAAACCCTAACATGCACTTCTAGAATAACCAACACACATTCTCTTACATAATTAGCAATTAAGACACCTCTTGCATGTTTATGGAAATACATCATGATACACTCTAATTTATTGAACTGCCCCTTGCCTTATAATATATATGATTATATTTAAATAGGTGATATTAAGGTCATAAACCCCTATTTCTTACTTAGAATCACTTTTTACTCAATATAAAGGTTTATTAGACCAATTTCCATATTACATGAAAAGTTATCAAATTATCCATTCTTAATTATAAAATAACTAAAATGCCATTCTTACTTACGAAATTCCTAAAATACCCTTCTTACGTGTAAATTTAATAAAATACCCTTTTTACTTGCCAAATTACCAAAATGTTCTTCTTACTTGTAAAATTATTTAGATGCCCTTATTACTATTCAAATTACCAAAATACCCTTTTTGCACGTAAAATTACCAAAATACCCTTCTTACTTGTAAAATTACCAAAATATCCCTAGCACATAAAATATTAATATCCATGACCCACGTGCATCATTTAACACTGCAAAACTCTTATTATTGTTCTTAACACCCATTATTACCTATCATGCATATTTATTTAGGTCACTCCCTATGAACATGTAAGATTACTAAAATGCCCTTATAACATAAAGTAACATTTTTCATGATGGAACAGTATTTTTAATGCTACAAAATCTTATCATCATTTTCAACATCCCATGACATTTAGCGTCCAGTTTCAATAAATAATCAACACAATACATGGAAATTACCAAATTTACCCCTAGGTTATAAAATATTGGATATTTCTACCAATACTTATATTTATACTCCACCAAACTTCCATATCCCCTGTTAGCATCAAATATAACACATCAAGCATTATGACATGTCCAAATAACTAAATTGCCCCTCGGTTCATGTTAGCATTATTTCTTCTATAAGTATCCATATTTACTTAGGATGGCATATATATGCACATAATATCATTATTAACATCAAACCCTCTTTCTTAACCACCATTTCCACACATGTCTCATTATATACAAGATATCATACTTTTCTTCTTATTTTTCAATATAACATTAAAAATCATGAGATGATTAGTAACACATCATATACACACAAAACACATACTAAAACCTTAATGTACTAACATACGTAAATCCATATATTTTAGTGGGGTATAACAATTACCTTATTTCTAACAATAACCAAACTTTACCAGTATCCCACTTTAAAAGCTTAAGCTTTGATTAGTAAAAATTGTGCCTAAAAATAATGTCACAAGTAACATATTATTAGTAGATATTTAAAAGAATGATTTTTTTTTTATCAAAAAGGCTTATTAAATACCATTATTATTAAACCATATTATACCTCAAAATTAGTTAGATAACCTTAAAATTATGTAGCACCACTCACACTACATGGGCAGTGTGAGTTTGCATGGCATGAAAAAGGGGAATGGGGTGGAAGGAAAGTTTGGATGAAAGGGAGAAATGGTCTCGGTTAAGGTGGGTTGAGGGAGGTAATGGAGGGGAGTTGGGTTGGTTGTTGGGTGCAAGAGAGGAGGCAGGATGTATGTGGTGGCTGGTGGTTGTGGAGTGGCAGCTTAAGGTGGTGGAGGAGGAAAAAAAAAGGAAAGAGAGGGGGATTTGGATATAGGTGGCAGTGTGGTTGCTAGGGGTAGCGTAGGGAGGGATTAGGGGGTAGGAGAGTTGTTGTGGTGGTCGGTTAAGTGGTGGAGACGACGGTTAGGGGTGGTACACCAAAAGTAGGGGAGAAGAAGGGGAAGGCAAGATAGGGAATATAGGGTGGGGAGAGAAGGGGCTCGGGGAGAGAGATGAGGTAAATGAGAATAAGAGAAGGGGAAGAAAAAGAAGAGGGGAAGATAGGGGTGCTCGGCATAGGGGTTAGCTGGGTGTAGCGGGTGAGTTGTAGGTGGTTTGTAGGGTGGCATGGAGAGGAAGAAGAAAGGGGAAAGAAAAGGGCATGTGAAGGAGGTTTTAAGGGGTGTGTATGGAAAAAAATTAAAGGAAAGGGATGAGAGAGAGACATGCTACATGTTAGGGTGTGTAGGTGTAGGGGGTCGATGGCAGGTATGTGAGGTGCAGTCATGGGGTTGTTTGGTCGACAATGTTGGGAAGAAGAAGGAAGGAAGAGAAGAAGAAGGAGGTAGGGCGAGGAGGAGAAGGAATGGGAAGGTAGACCCGTGCGAGGGAGAAAGGAAAAAAGAAAGAAAGAAGGATTTTGGCTGGCCTAATGGAGGAGCAAAGAAGGAAAGAAAGAAAAGAAGGGAGAGGGAGAAGCGGTGAGATTTGGGCAACTGGAAGAGGAGAAGGAAAGGGGAAAGTAGAAAGGGGATGGGCTGGCCCAAAGGAAAAAGGAGAGTGGAACGAAACGAAAGGAAAAAGGAAAAAGGAAGGAAAAAAGAAAAATAAAATCACTTTTAGGGTTAGGAATATAATTTAGGCTAATGAAAAAAATCATTTATTAAATTGATTTATTAAAAATTTAAAGTATTAATTTAAGAGGATAATTTTGGTGAAATTATGGGTTTGAAAATTTATTTAAATAAAAAGAGCACGATAAAATAATAAAATATTTATTTTTGTTTAGTAAATAATCATATCTATTTTTATAAATCAAAGGTCAACAATATAATTAAATTATTAATTTAGGATTAAATTATTTCAGCAGGGAGGGGGGTAAAATATTAGATTTTGGGAAAAAAATAGGGGTATTACAACTAAATACTACGAAATCCTACAAAATAACTTTTGCACCTAAAAATGGTACCAAAACACCATATTAATATTTAATGAATAAAAAATAATTATCATAATAAAATATTTATTTTTCTATATGTGCTAAAATACCCTGTAATATAAATAATAGGCACAATTTTTTTTTTCAAAACAACACAATTCCTCTTACGCTGCATGGGCAGAGTTAGTAGCTCATGGAGAGGTATTGGGCTCATGGTTGTGAAGAGGGTAGTACAGGGGCTGGTGTTGGTTCAGGCGGTGGAGAATGGTGGAGATGGTACTGGCTAAGTGGGTTGGTGGCTACGAGGAGGGTGGTGTAGGAAGGGTTGGAGACATGCGCAAGAGGGAGCACAGGTAAGTCGTGCAACAAGACACGATTGTGCATGCAAAGATGGAGACATAAGGTTGGGGTGTAGGTAGTTGCACAAGTTGTGCATGCAAGGATGAGTCATGGTTGGGGCATGGTGCTTGTACCACACCCATTTTTTACTATACTTTTTTTTAACACAGTGCCATAGTAGAAAATACTAAACACGCCTAGAAAAAACTAGGTGCTACCGCCATACCTAATATATGATATACATCATTCGTCCGTCCTATATTAGATATAAAGTTAGGTCAAATAGATAGAATAATTGCAATATGGAGATCCATCCTTCTATAAAAGAAATGCATCTCATGTTAGATACAAGGCTAAAAAAAACCAACCAATTTAAAGTAGAGTGGGTAAGACCAAGTTACATGAATATTTTAAAAATTTTTTTTGCAACATAGGACCTTGACGGTTCCTAACATAGTCAAATATAGGGAGAATGATAAGCTAAGAATACATAGCTATATTAGTAGAAAATAAGTTAATGTGTGACCCCAAAATCGTGGTCCTTCACGGATTGCATAAAACCTCCATATGTCCACTATCAAGTCCTAATATCAAGATGAAGTAGGCTCACTACTAGCTATCCCCGAAAATTTTCACATGGCCCTTTACTCGTAGGAACGAGAAGATGACTGAGAAAACGGGCACATCAGTACGCTACGTACTGAGTAAGCCAAGTTACCCCCTCATCATAATTCATAAGCATATAAGGTTTTATCATATTATGGAAGATATAATTAACATGTATCATCTAATGCCAAATAAGTAAGGTTATCTACTCTATCATGATTAGATAACGCATTGGGATTCACTATCATGCATAACTCAGGCAAATCAGAATGTATCATGCTCATTTTCATAGTATAATATCATGGGTAGTCATACTCTTGTGCAAAGTAGATTATCTAGGTGAACACTAGGGTTTATTTTCCAACTTGGTATATTAATTAGATCATACCATGTCCTTATCCATATACTGATATAGGTCATTGTCTAGTCATCCATCCAATTATTAACCAATTATTCCTTGAAGCCATTGTCTAAGTATTCATTCTAACTTTTTTCATACTTATCATCATTCATCCATTCATTCCGATCATTATCCATTCATTAATCATTGAACAATGGATTGTGCACCACCCCATGGTCTCACATACTATAGAAGCCTATCCAAACTAATGGACACAAAGCCCAAGCCGAAGATAATGACCGTAATGGACATAAGTCCAGGGGGAAGATAATAACCCCAATGGACATAAGTCCAAGCTTAAGCTAACCATAATGGACATAAGTTCAGGTCAAAGCCAACCAAAATTGACATAAGTCTAGGCTGAAGGCAACTACCTAGGCAACTTGAATCTTTAGAATCAATACCCCCTAGTACATCATTAGTGTCTAGAGTAGATAAGACACTAAGATCTACTAGGATCCCACTTGAAGGTACCATTAAACGGCTAGAGGCAGACTAACCCTCGGTAGCTAATCAAGGATTGGGTAACCCAAATCCATACACAACTTGATTGTCTTTCAATTTACACAATTAATATATTATTCATGAGGTTACATGATCACATATGGCCCATAAAAAGAGTAAGCAAGACATTCACATATCTTTTCCATATTAATCCTTTCCATCCCCCAACTAGATGTAGGGTCTCCATTTATGCTTGTCCACTATTAATCATACCCATTATATTATTCTATTCGAGGACATTTCTTACTTCACTACCCTATTTCTCAAGAACCATCACATTTTGTAGGTAGTACACCCTTTAAGCCTTTACAAAACCTATTGAGTGTGTTGTGAGTCATAGTCCATTTAATCCATTTATTAGTTCATTGATCCGTAGTAATATGTGTATTTTATCCATTAATTGGTCATATAACATCCCATGTATAGTCTCAAAGCATCTCCAAACAAAGAGGAACAAAATCACACAAACCAGCCAAACTAGTTGATTAGTATAGCCCAAGCAGTCAATTGATTTGGCTTAACCATACTAGATTTTCCTCAAGCTAGTTAATCATTTTGGGCAAACCAATCAATTATCCATAGAATAATTGATTAGTTCTACCCAATCAGTCTATGGGTTTAAGTAGAGAGTAAGACCAGGGTCTTTACAGGCCTACCAGTTGATAAGTTAGGTCAACCAATCAACTTTTTCTAGAAACCAATTGATCAGTTTAATCTAAATTGTTGATTGACTTGCCCTCTAACATCACTAAACAGTCATTTTTATGTAGATCATGCTTATAATTCTTTATCATACCACATTGGAACATGTTCTAATATCGGATAACATATTTTTAGTTTAATTTAGTTGCACATTCCACCATTAATGATCATAACCTAATCTTTCCTCAAGATTCATGTTTTTCACTCAAAATGAATAGTATAACCATTCAATAAAGTTTTGTAAGGTTATACATTCATGCCAACAAGTAATATAAACTTAAAGAGTTCCATAGCATGTAAGTTTAATATAACCCATTTTAGAAGTAAGAATAACTTACTTGATGCAGGAAAAATTTTCCTCAAATAAGAACACTCAACCTATGAAATCCTCAAATTTCAAAACCTTATAAACAACAAGTTTAACTTGGAAATTTGTGAATAACTTTTATAAATCCAAACTTGAAATAGAAAGGGAAGAATGAACATACCACACCTAAGGGAAAAATATAGGGTAATTCAGCTGAACCACTTATAAATCTAATTCTTTATTGCTTAATAATTAAAAAAAGAGAGCTAGATAAAATATTAGAAGAGAAAAATAAATTCACATGAAAGGCTCAAAGTGAAGAGGGAGTAGGTTAATGCTAGAGAGTTAAGTATTTTGGTGGTTGAAAGAAAGGTGAATAGAAGGGGTGATTAGGGATATTTATAGTCCATAAATTGATTCAGATCACAAGCATGGTAAGGAATAGATCGAAAACCCTACTTCTTGCCATTCAAATTAGATTTAAATGGATAGACTTCATCCAAGATATGCTGAACTTATTCTCTAGAGCTCAAATAGTGATCTTGGAGGAGTGGAAGTCAATTGGTCCAGCCTTATTTTAAATCTAACTTTACCTCAAACCAATCATAGTTTCAAATCAAAATCAAACATAAAAAATTGGCATAATTTCTCATCCAACACTTTACAAAAAGATGGTGCATTACACTACTGGTGGTGTATGCGAGGTGCTGATTGTATACTTGTGGGTGGTGGCCGTTGGTGTGATAGATGCAAGGTGGTGGAGTTTGTAGCTTGGTTGGTATGGCGAAGGAAGGATAGAAGGGAATACAATGGTAGAAAGGGCCAAAGAGGGTGGTGGTTGGCTATGGTGGGAGGCTAAGTGGAGGGGTAAGAAACAAAAAAAAAATATAATTACCCAAAGGGTTTCTATGAGAGAATTAGCTGGAGGGTTGGGGATGGGATTAACAAAAATTGCCATGGGGAAGCAGGGGAAGAAAAATACAGGCAAAAGGGTAGATGGAAGAAGAAAAGAAGAAGAGGATAGAGGGAATGGCCATTAGCTAAATAATGGTGGAGGATGTGCTTAGGGGTGGTGACGCAAGAAAATGGAGGGATGGTGGCGGAAATGGTGACACATGAAAGGAGGGATAGTAATGATTATTAACCAAGCAAAGATGAGAGAAGAAAGTGCATATGACAATTGTGTTTGGTTGTGGTAATATACAGGAGGGTGTTGGTTGGTGAGGAGAGGAGAAAGGATACTAGGTTTGGTGGTGATATATTTTAGTGAAACCACAAAGCAAAGAGGGTAGGGAGAGAAGGAACTAAATAGGGATGAAAGGGGGAATAGGTGGAAGGGTAATGTTTGGTTGAGGAAAATGCAGAGATTGGATGGTTAAATAAAAAGGAGAGAGGGTGAAGTGGTGTGATGGTTCAAATGGCCGAGGGTGGTGCATATGTCTGAATTTATACATGCAAAGTGAATGAAGTAAGGGTGATGGAGGTAGGGTTTGTCAAAGGGTGAGGGATAGTTTGACAGGTTAGGGGCATAGGTGTAGCGTGAGAAGGGGAGGGAGATAAGGATAGTTATTAGGATAGAAGAATAGGGGCATGCATAGGGGTTATTAGGTGGTAAAAATGGTAGGTTTGGGTAGGAATAAAAATATTTAGTTTTAGGATCAATATTGATATATTAGGGCATCGGGTAGGAAACATAATCTTGAAAATAATTTATTTTAGGATAGGTTTAACAAAAAGGGACAAATAATTTGGTTTAGGATAAGTTTAACAGAAAGGAAATGGGTAAAATAATTAGGAAAAATGTTTAGGAATTTATTCGGTTTATGGGTTAAAGGTTATAAATAAAAATAAATAGGCTAAGGTTTAAGGATTGACTTTGAATAAAAAAGGATAACCCCCCCAAACAAAGGTTACTAAATTTTGGAGCGTTAAAGTAGCTTTAACTTTTTCAAAATGATTTTATTTTTAATATAAACTTTTAACGATAGAATCAATTTTTTTTATATAGATGGATTAATAAGGTAAAATTATAAAATACTCTACATTTATGGACACAACCATTGAGGTCAACCACTACAAACCGATAAAATTCCTATTTTTTTTTCTAAAACCACCACCTTAAAATTTATGCAGTTATTGTTATAAAAAATATGAATGATCATAATTAGGTAACTTTAGTTTTCATTTATATAAATTCTATATGTAGTTTAGGTTTCAATTGTACACGTTATATATATGTATTGATTAATACTTAGTTTAATAAGTTTATAGTTCACAATTAAATTTTTTTTTATCTAATCTAAAAGTTGAACACTACCGATTACTTTTGGTATGTAATGGTTTTATATGTCGTATCAAATGTCAAGACCTGGTAAAATGCTTTGCCATCAATCATGATATCACATCACATGAAAATAATTTATCCAATATATCTTTCTTCATCTATGGTGTAGTTAGTAAATAATGGTGGAATGTTACTTTTTGTTCTAATTAGTTATGGCATTAATGTTTCATCATCTCCATCTTTAACTTCTTCCTTCGTAATCCTATCATAATAATTATAAAAGTCTTTCACTAGGAAACTAACTTATTTATGACCTCTAGCTTGATGTAATTTATTTCACACTATTTCACTAGGATTTATCCCATATTTGTGTAAAGGTTAACATATGAAAAATAGTAGACAATTATCAACATAAACATGATAAGTTCATATGAAAAATGAATTCGAATAAAAGTTAATTGTGATCGTCTTCAAATTCAAATATAATCCAACTTTGAGACATTTTTTTAAGTTTAAACATAATATTAGCGTTGCAACTACATCTTGTCAGGGCATTTGATTTATTTTTTCATTTATTGACTTCCATCCCTTTTAGTGACCGATGGCCTCCTTTACTACACCAAAACTTAGATAAAGTTATATGTCCATCCACTCTGCTCTTAGTTGATCCTCTTATGTGAATTCCAAAACTTTTTACCTTTTCATACATCTTAAAATATTCACCACACATGTCTAATGAAGAGAAGGATACCTTGTCCAAATCAACCTTAGTAAAGCCCTCTAAATTATTACCCACTCATCTTAATCTTGTTCATAAAATAATGGTATATTGCTCGTCCATTATACATATTTGGTATTATCACTTTAAATGCTATCATCATCGGCAACAACAACACTATCGTAGCTTGATTCTTGTAATTAATCATTCGATTCCATTTTTTATCCCAGATATATTATTAATTATTATAACATTAGAAGAAGATTATATATATATATATATATATATATATATAGTTTATATATATATATATATATATATATATATATATAGTTTATATTTTGATGCAAAGGGGATTCAATTAGGTCAAGATAGAATAATTGATGTTCTCAGACGATAACAACCTAAAATGAAAAAAGAATGGAGGTTGAAGAAAATGAGAATGAATATGACTTAGGCACCTCCTAATTCACATCACTTATAACCACCACCTAAGGGTTTAACTCTTAGGATAAAATCCATAAAAAAACTTTAATTTATTCACTTGATCAATAAAGGGGAGAAACACATGATTTCAATGAAAAAAATGACTTTAAAGCTTGTTTTTCATTTTAAGCCTTCTTCCACTCTTATAGAAGAGTGTAGGATACTTAGTTATAATATAAATAACCATTATAGTTAACTAATAGGACTAACATATCTAGTTACTTATTAACTAACTAAATATGACTTGAGAGTCATGAAAAATTCAAAATCAGCCTGTGTGGGGTCAAATGGGCTAACTTGAATTGTAATACCCCTAAAATTTGAAGACAATGCAAAGCATTTGTAATCATAAAACTTGGGAATCTTACTGTCACATGAACCATGAGAAAGGTGTGATCATCACCTAGCCTATGTCTGATGGAGGGAAAAATAGAACAATTATAAAAGAATGCATACTTATTAACAATCATACACTTCTACAATAACAATGACAAGAATGGTATTATAGATTAAAGATAGAGTTTTCAAATCCTAATGTAGAAATCAAATCCAAGATTGTAAATAACTGAAAAGAACCAAAATAATCCTAACATAGTAGGCAAAAGTACATCTAACTGGTTAGCCTAACTCTTATCTAAATAGGAAAGTAACTCTCAAATATCCAAGAAATGGCAACTAGTGACCCACGGTACTATCCTCAACATACTCTAGTTGAGGATCATATTTCTACAAATTGTCTTCTACTCATTGGACTAGGAGCAGGATCATCATAGTGACCATAAAAATGTAGCATAATTATAGGGAAGCGCTGGTAAAAAAAATACTATACAAAACATGGTAAGTGTTCATGCGGCACATTGAAGTCATATAGTGGCATCATGATAAGCACACTAACATAAAATAACACTTAGGCTCATTGTAGTAATATAATAAGGCATGCTTACATAAAGTATCATGGACTAATAATAATATGGTAAATGTATTATAACCACACAATGTAAACCATATTACAAATCTTCCTTTAATGATGACATAATTTTTAGTTATTAAGATAATCCATTCGACCACACTTAGTTCTCTACCATCAACAAAAAGTCCTGGCGGCATAGACATAATAGGCTACCACACCACACGGGGTTAGGATACATTGAAGGGGCTTCTCTATAGGGATACTACACTTACCACACATCTAGTGCACATGCCCCAAGGGCTAACACACTTCAGGTTACTACATCGACTACATGTGGTTGAAGTAAATCAAGATGGATTATACTGAGATATCTTATCCACCACACTTTTATTGCCTCCACCGCAAGGGCTAAAAGAAGGGATACCATACTTACCTAAGCAATGGGTAACATGAAGTGTCAAGGAGTTTGTACTAGGATACCTCACCTACTTACCATAGACACCGATACCAAGATGGCTTACCACAATATAATCATATACCTCAACAAAATGTGCATACCCACTACCTACCACAACCCTACAGAGAAAGAAATAGGTACCGCGTGGAAATATAAGACATAGGGTGACTTGCCCACTAACTTCCGGCTAGCTACCTCAAGAGTTAGAGAAAAATGCTCAAACAATATCTTAATTTATTAATTATTGATTAACAACTGATATCAAGAATCAAAAATTAATTCCATTATTATCTAAATTGGGTATTGCCAAGTGATAACACCAAACACATCATAAGGCATATAAGTCATCAATTTGTTATTTACTAATTACAACAAACTTATCCAAATCAAGGCCCAATTTTCATCATTTTGATCCATATTAATTTTAGGGTAAACATGGTTATAATCATGATTAAAATTTTGTGATTTCATAAAAAAATTAATAGAGAAGGCCCACCAAAAGGATATTAATTAATAAGTAAATCTAGCAAAAATAAGGTGAGTAGTCGATAGGTCTCTAAGTATAATACATAGTTATAAAATCCTTCAAAATGTGTTTAAAATTATGTTGATATAAAATAAATTAGTTTTGATTTTGAAAAGGGCTTGAAATTCTAATTAAAATATGAATTTTAAGCGTATCAATCGACTAGTACACTCAAAGATTAACAATTTTATTCTAGACAAACAAATTGATTGGTTTGCTCAAATTAATCGGCTAGTTATTCCACAATTTTAGATCATTTTCTAATTTTAATTTGAATCTCTTTATAATGTTTATTAAAACTTATAATTATAATCTAGTTGTGTTAATGAGCATATTTTAGTGTTTTGAGATTATTTAGATAACTTTATGAATTTATTTAGTTAAATTTACGTAAAAAGCACTTTTTGAGACATAACTCACCTTCCTCTCTCTCTTCTAGTAGCTATGCTACATCTTTAACTTCGTGCACCCCTTCCTTAACTGACATTTCTCTTCTAGACTCCACTCAACCTTCCTTACTCCATCATGTCTTCTTTTATACCTTGGTTGGCCACACTCAACCATACTAGTATCGTCTCTCCCCCTCATGTGAAATTCGACTAGCTCTATCTCTGTAACACCCCAAAATTCACTATATATTTTTTGAAAAATAAAAATAATAAAAATACTTAATTTAAAATACGTGAATTTTGGAGATGTTACTGCCACACTTAGTACCAGACTAGTTCACTTCTACCGTTCCGGTACCAAGTGCTAAGGCTAAGAGAACACTATTAGTAATACCATAAAAATCTAAATTTATAAAAACAAGAATCAGAGTACGCTCAAGTCTTACATAATTTGAAATACCAACTATTGGTTTTCAGATAATAACTAAGAATATTAATAAAATTATTTCTGTAACTCAAACATAATAAAAATAACATGAGTCATAAATTAAAAAGGAAAACGACCACGTCTCTCTAGAAATTGATCTAGCTCAGCTATCACTCTGCCCCTTCTGATGTCCCGTAGACATCGATGGCATCAAAGTAGGTGTCTCCTACCTGCAATAGATCAGACACGCCTTCTACTCGTGGGAATGAGCAGCACTCATAAAACGGGTGATCAGTACGCTACGTACTGAGTAAGGTAACCGAGTACTAAGACCGACATATAACATATTAATTCATGCAGGATAATAATCAACATACATTTACAAACCCATACATACGATATATATAAGTATAAAATGAAATCCACAATTTATAATCAACAAGTCCACACATGAGGCCCAAAAGATCCAGATTAATTATTTAATCATCCTTTTATCGGAAGTCGGTTCATATTATGCCTTTTTATCAATCCATGTGAGTACAGGAACACCCCACTATTATAACCGGTGGGCCGGTCACACATAGAGCATCATGCCCTAACCACTATTATTGCTGGTGGATCGGTCACATATAGGGTAAAACCCTAACCACTATTCCTGCTCGATGGATTGGTCTGGTTCCTGCTTGCATGGTGTTTCACTGTAAGTAATTAGTGTCTTTTAAGAGTTTTAACAATTTTGGTTTGTGTTTATTGAGCCCGAGTCACCCCACTATTATTGCCGGTGGGCCGGTCACATATAGGACCTCATGTCCTAACCACTATTATAACCGGTGGGTCGGTCGCACATAGGGCAAAACCC
Organism: Tamarix austromongolica; assembly: GCA_039764185.1. Classification (NCBI taxonomy): domain Eukaryota; kingdom Viridiplantae; phylum Streptophyta; class Magnoliopsida; order Caryophyllales; family Tamaricaceae; genus Tamarix; species Tamarix austromongolica. The sequence continues at coordinate 47,002,590 of CM077816.1, read as the reverse complement.
TAACCACTATTCCTGACTGGTGGATCGGCCACATATAGGGTAAAATCCTAACCACTATTCCTAACCAGTGGATCGGCTTGGTTCCTACTCACATGGTGTTTCACTGTACGTAATTAGTATCATTTAATAGCATTGAAAACTCTGGTTTGTCTTTATTGAGCTCGGGATCGCCCACTATTATAAGTGGTGGGCCGATCACATATAGGACCTCATGTCCTAACCACTATTATTGCCGGTAGATCGGTCACATATAGGGTAAAACCCTAACCACTATTCCTAACCGGTGGAGCGGCTTGGTCCCGTCTCAATATCTTCCACTTTAAGTAATTAATGTCTTAAATATTTTATTCATAAACAATTTTCATTCATAAACATTTTCCCAGACATGCATGACTAACTCCATGCAACCCTAGCTCCCATGCAAACCCTAACTCATTGTAAACCACACTTCCATGCAACCCTAGCTCCCATGAAAACCCTAACTCCATGTACCACACTTCCATGCAAACCCTAGCTCACATGAAAACCCTAACTCCACATAGACATACTTCCATGCAAACCCTAATCCACATGCAAACCCTAGCTTCACGTAGACCACACTTCCATGCAAACCCTAGCTCCACGTATACCACACTTCCATGCAAACCCTAATTCATAAGCAACCCTAACTCCACATAGACATGCTTCCATGCAAACCCTAAAATCATGACATTTCATGCAAAACCCTAGCATCATGTCATTTCATACAAGCCCTAACACCATGCCATTTCATGCAAAACCCTAACGTCATGCCATTCCATGCAAATCCTAACACCATGCCATTTCATGCAAAACCCTAACACCACATTGTTACACTCCCCATTATTATTTTACAACCCTAATATGCATGTCTTAAGGCCACATCATACAATAATAATAACATAAACATACATATAATCTTCATGCCATGATTTATTCATACCAATATACTTCAACTTTATAATCATGCCACATACGAAATAGTTAATAATAATAAACATAGAATACATGGCATATGAAGCACATAATGCATATAAACACACAAATGGCCTTAGTAAACCCTTACCTAAATTTTCACCGATCTTGGTGCACGCTCCTATTCCACTTGAGGGATTTGACTGGATTCACCTATTATATAAAAGTATACTAGAATTAGGCTTTCTTATAAAATTTTATTATTCTCTAACTTATTCTAAGATTTGGTTTTTAATTAAAACAATATTACACAATAATTAACTATACAAAATATTACTTAAAAATACAAATACATTACTATTTTCATTCGAAAAGGGGTGGTGATATAAGGGTTTCTACCCTTCACCAAAATAGTAATAGTAATAGTAATAGGAATAGTAATAGTAGTAATAATAATAATAATAAAAGTAAAACATTATTAATAATACTCTTATTAGTAGAATATTAATATTAATAATACCATAAATCTTAAAATTACAAGGTGGCTTTCAAAACCACCCCATTTAATAATAATACTGTTAAAAAATGTAATAATGATATTAATATTATATATATACTTATAATATAAAATTTAATAAAGATAATAATAATAATATAATTAGTAATAATGTTAAAAATGTCAATAATAGTAATAAAAAGCAAAGGTACGAGAATTAGTTAAAATTTTAGATTTCTACCCCTCCTGAAATAACTATAATATTAAATAAATAATTACACTAATAATAATAATATTAATATTATTATTAATAATAATAGTAAACATGTAATAATTTCATTAAATAACCAAAATTCAAGAATAATAATTTATCTAACTCAAGAATACTCCCAAACCTGTCAACAAAATTTAGCAATTAAGATGCAGTTGATAACCATAATAATAATAATAATAATAATTGTAATAATAATAAATAAAATTTAATTAACATTAAAAATTAGGATATAAGTAGAATAATTTTCAATAAATCGAAGGAAAGTGTTGAAAAGGTCTAGAGTTTCACCTTGAGTTGGCGGGGATGGTGGCACCAGCGGTGGTGCCCGGAGGTGGCCAGAGAAGTGATCTAAGAGGGGTGAAAATGAAGAAAAAGAGGGGAGGGGGAGGAGAAAAATAAAATAAGTTTATGGGTCGGTGGAGGAGAATTAGCAGGAGATTTTGAGTGGTTTAGAGGGTGGCAGAAGTGGCAGATGTGGTGGTGGACAGTGCTTTAATGTTCCGGGGTAAAAATTCCGGCAAGAGAACTAGCAAATTTTGCACGGTTATGGAGGTCTGTGCAAGGAGAATCGAAGGATGTAGATGGTTTAGTTAGCTAGAGTGCGTTGCAGGGAATAGTTTGGGAGGAAGAGGCGGTGTCGAGGTTGGCTAACAACGGAGCAAAGCATGTCTAAAAGGGCGGTGGCGCATAGACTGGTGCTTAAGGTTTCGGGGAAAGAAATCTCGAAATCAGGCCATATGAGGGGTATTTATAGTGGTGGTGGTTAGGCTCGAGTGCTGGAGGTTACCAGAAAGTCAAAGTCGATGGGAAAATGGGTTGGTTATGCCGTTGATCAAGCGACATAATTTCAAATTTTTGCCCGACCTTCGCGAGGGAAATGGGGGCAAACGTGGGGAAGAAAAGGAGAGTGGGGCATTTCAAATTAGATTGTGCGTCGAGGAGAAGAAAATGAGCGGGATAAAGGCCGGTCACGACACGTGTGGCCGGCGGCGCCATGTTTGGGGGAAGGTGATCGCAGGTTCGACAATGGCGGAGAAGGGAGGAAGAAGAAAGGGACGAGCCGACGGTTTGAGGAAAAAGAAAAGAAAGAAAAGGGAGGAAACCGGGCGGTTTGGCGCGGGGCTAAGGGCTTAAGTCAAACGACGCGTTATGGGGGAAAGACAAGCAAATCGCAGCGCGAAGAGGGAAAATGGAAGGGGTCGCACGGGCTGGGTCGTGCCGGAGGAAAGGAAAAGAGGAAGGGAAACTAGGCTCCGAGCTAGGCCTAGTTCAGCGAGGAGAAAAAGAAAAAGAAAAGAGGAAGAAAGAAAAAGAAGGAAAAAGGAAGAAAAAGAAAGAAAGAAAAGGAAAGAGGAGAAATGGAAAAATAGAAATAGGATGGTTGGGTTAGATAAATTAATTAAAATATTTGGTGTATTTAAAATTAATAATATTTAAATAAAATAACATTTAAATCCTTTTTTAGGTTAAATTAGTATTTTTAAAAGATTTTCCAAAATTTCCATTTTAAATTAATAAATCACTCTAATTTTATTCAATTAAATTATTTATAAAATTAACATTAATTTGAAACTATTTTCTCTTTCTTAATTTAAATAAAATAATTTATTTAAATAAATTCCTAAATTAAAATATTTAATTAGTTAAAATACCCAAATTTCCTCTGATCAACATATTTATATAATTCCTTATTAATTTTCCCTAATACATTTCCTTTTATTTTATAAAAATTAATTTATTAAAACAATTTTCCTAATAAAACCTTATTTAGATATACTCTTTAAAATTAGGAATTTTCGGGGCATTTCAATATCCTACACAATTTATTATTGATTCATGTTGATTTCTCATTTATTTTTCTTTCTCCCTTCTTCCTCTCCCTTGGTGAAATTTGCTAAGTGTTGTGTATTCTCCATTTTTCTTCCATTTTCCTCTCTTTTAAGAAAATGAGGACTTGCTCTTGTTTTCTTCCTTCCTTAGTCACGAATTGTCTCTCTTTTCTTCTTTTGATCTTGGCTTTAGTTCTACCTTGTTTTTATTAAGTAAGGAAGGATTAAAGTTTGATAAAGGTTGAGGATTATAACGTCATTTTCCTTAGAATTCTATTTCTGATAAAAGGTTGAGTTGTGTTTTTGTTGTTCTTCTCCTTATGATTTTAATGGAGTTATAAAAAAAAGAGTTTTAATGGTTTTGGGTTTTGATTCTCTAAGGAATTTAGGTCTTACTAGACAGCCATCAAGTAGGAGTTTTATACTAGAAGATTTGCTTTAAGGTATGGCATTTTCATCTATAGTATAAATAAGATCTTGTGTTTTTGTTGTGTTTTTAAGTTCTTGGTATATTTTGTGATATTTATGTAATATGTTGAGTTCTTAATTTTGAACATATTACCATTTTTTGATTTATGAAATTTTGGAACATGTTTGAGTATTTTTAATAGTATATGTGAGTTCATAGGAATCAGTCATTTGGCCCATCGAACCAATTGATTGATCTTGAAACCAGAAGAACAAAATCCCCAAACCAAGTGACTAATTTGGATAAAATAGCACCCAAATCTATGCTTCCCATACCAAAATTTCACCCAACTTGTCATACTAATCTTGGCATGCTTTTATGTAATCAACTCATAAAGATATATGATACACACATAGAGTCACAAGGATACATGACAGTATTGGAATTAAACAAAATTATGCTCAAAACTACCAAAATCAGGCATAATATCGAGGAACCTAAAACATGCTTAAATTTCAAGAAGAAAAAAATATAACACCCCCAATTTACTAGCTTGAATTCTTTTTTGTGTAAGCGTGAATTACCAAATTACTAGGTGTTACCACTACACTTAGCATAAGTCCATCTCCCTCACCTTTTTTACGCTAAGTGCTAATGCTAAAATAAACCATAAAAAAAATTAAATTAATGAAAATAGAATAATATATCAATAGAAGTTACAGATAAATGTTGTTAGTACAATAATATAACTAAAATATAGTAAGGACATAAGACTCTACAGGAAAACTAATCATTACCAAAACCATCACCCAACCATATGACACTGGTTTACCCTAACTCTTAGACCAGCATGCCCACTCTAAAAATGGAACATTTTTTCAAGGACTGCACTTACCCTTCCCATTCTAATATGCTTCATGCCACTTCATGTCACTCACGTAATTATTTGTAAAAGTAGTAAAAGTACGACTTCCTTATGTTGAGTAAATCATAATGCCTCATAAGAGGCAGCATACTCACATTTCACATAGTCACACAAAATTCAAAAAGCATATTTGAGCACAAAGTATGTACCATAACCAAACATTGAACAACATATATAAACATTCAATCTCAAACTCAATAGTAAAACATACTAGTCAACTTTTCATCATTCTAAAGGACAAAGTCATATCTGATGGGTTAGATACATTCCAAAACATAGTGTTAGGTCACTAAGGTAACTCTCAAAACAAAATTCAAAAACAATACTAGGATGGGGCACTAAGGCATCTACTGAACCAAAAAATCATTTATAATACCAAAGTAGTACACTAAGGTAACTACCTAACCAACGAATCCAATTAATACCAAGGTAGGGTATTAAGGTGTCTACCAAACAAAAAACATAATTTCTTTTCATTTTCTTACACAACAAATATATCTATTTTTACTTACTTTCTGATGGGGGATACAATCAACTTAGGGATATAGTGGTATACATAGTCATATTGCCACCTGAAGGAAATACAATACTCTTACCTTGAACCTAGAGACACAACATTATGCCTCATTATACTGGTGCTGAAAGGCAACACGGTATCTTCTAACCTAGGTTACCTAGTCCTTAAGTATCGATAATACCTATAAGGCCCGTCAGTCACCTATAGAGTAGAGTACTACCTTAACTAGGGCATAACAACACACCAGCAAACCCAAATATACCTCACCTCTAGGGCAACTAATCTCAGAGAGTAATCATTCCTAACTCGAGGTATTTCACTTTAAGTATTAATATTTAAGGAAGTGATCACATAAGTCACATATGACACAATAATTTTTATTTTTTCATAATTATCCATTTTTTCCTTTATTTTCAATTATTAAGGTAACCCTAAGATTATAGGTCTATGTCAAGCTAAGTCAGAGCTAAGGTCAACCTATCAAAAGTAAAAGGCCATCCTAGTATTTAATTATTTGTAAAAGATACATTAGTAAAAATTTACCAAAATGCCCCTCAAAACCCTAGTTTCACCATTTTATTTATTTTTGCACTAAACATTATCATTATGAGAGATTTATCATGAGCAATAAAAAGGTAATACTCTAGATTATTTTAGTATGTAGGCATTCTTTATATGTTGGCGATTAACTGTATTTTTCACTTTTCATACATTTAGTGGGTTAGGCCCACAAAACCCTAATCATGCAACTCTCATGTATTATATGTTCCATGTAGTATGTATATCCACATTTAAAAAATAAAAAATCATTTAAATAGGTATACTATCATCATAGTACATGTAGGGTAATATCTCTAAGCTTAGGTCATGCGAATAAAATTTTTCATAAGCTAACCCTAATCATGTGCTTATGCTTCTATACGAATCATCATAAACCTAACTACTATGCATGAGAAATAATGAGGCATTTAACAAGGAATTTGAATCATAATGTGACAAGGATGGAAGTCCTAATAAAATTCTAGACATGTAGACATAAAACATTTGACATATTGTCATGCACACAACTCAACTTTCAACAATCATACATATCATCCCTTCAACAATCTATCATTTTATCCTACATGTCACAATACTTAAAAAGCATAAAAAACTAGCATAATTCTATGCCTAAACAATCCTATTCTACTCGCACATAAATTCTACTGATTATGAGTGACTGGCTTTACCTAATCCAAGCTCACACAAAAAAAGTCTTCTTTAAAGTCCCCAAGAATTACCTAGGAGTTTAATATCCAAACACATATGTATTAGCATATAATATTACAAAAAAAATAATGCAAAATTAGTGAAACAATTTAAGGATCATAAATCGGTTGAAAAAATCAAGAGAAAGCCACGGAAAACTTAGAAGCAAGGGAGGAAGGCTTTTAACCTAGAAGGGGAGGATGATCAATGGTGGGCTTGGCTGATGCTAGGGGACCAAGAACGACTGGTAAGGCCAGTGCTAGGGAGAGGAGAGGGTGAAGAAAGTGGAGGAATAAAATTAGCACAGAAGAGTCAAAGAAGAGGGGATGGTTTCACTAGAAAAATGTGTAGCAACAAAGGGGAGCTTCGGCCCAATTGGGCAAAGGTAAAAGTTGTAGTCTTCAGTGGATTTGGTTAAAAGGAGAAGGGGTGGAATGGTGAGTTTATTTGAAGGATAAGGGGGATAAATAATTGTTTTGGCCATTGGTGTGGTGGTTTCTTTGGTAGGAATAGCCAAAGATAAGGAAGGGGAGAGAAGTAGCACGAGGGAGAGGGTTGATTTAGGGAGTTTATGTGTGGTTGTTAGGGTAGCTTTAGCAGGGGATGCTGGTAAAAGGGTCGAGGGATCGATGATGGTGGTTGATGGTAAGGTAAGGAGGCCAATGGAGGGTTGCATTATAGAATAAAATTTGTGGTGGAAGGAGGCAAGGAAAAATTCTATGTGAAGGAGCTTGGGAGAAGGATGAGGAATATAGGGTTGCTCTTCGGTTTTGGCACGACATGGGGGGGGGGGGAAGAGAAGAAATTAAGAAGAGGATAGTGTGCAAGGAAAAGAGAAGCAAAACAAGGGGAGGAAAGCATGGGGGAGAGAGAGGTATAGCATAAATGGTGTATGGCGATAACTTGCAGGAGTAAGGTGTGCTGGGTTATAAGGAGTAGGGTGAGGTAAATAAATCCTAGCATTGATTTGGGGATTGGTTAGGGTAATTTATAGGTGAAGATTCAAAGTAAAATATCTAGGTAGAATTTATCACATTACCAGGTGATGAGTTCATATTTTTACATATTTTATATCATTATAATCTTAGTTTTTGGTATTTTATTTAAGTAATATATTGAATATTTATGATTTTATGCTTAAGTGATAATAATTAAATAAATTTTATTATTTGAACTAAAATGATATAAATTAAATAAATTTAGAGTATAATATTATTTATTAATTTTTATTAATTTTATTTTGCTGGTAAATTTTACATAAAAGAAAAAAAATAGGTTGGACCTTTGGACTAACGACCCAAGGACCAAAGGCCCAAAAGGCCCAAAAACAATAGAAAAGGACAAACAGTGCATAAGGGCTATAGATGAAAGGGAGGGTTAACGTGCGAAAAAGCTAAGGAGAGAAAAATATTTTTTGACGATAGTAGAGGAAAGTTGTGACATAGAAGAAATTAAAAAAAGGGTAGAAGAGAGCTAGGGAGCTGGCAGCATAGAGAGGAGAAGGCTCTGACGGCGCATGGGTAGCAGTAGCCACAAGATCGGGAGGCACGAGCCATCCTTGAGAAAGGGAGAGTGGGTAAGCATTCAACGCAGTAGAGTAGCGATGCAAGAGAGCAATCATCTACATAGAAATAAAGGAAGTAGTAGCCTGGGGGCACGAAATAAAGAAGAATAAGAAACGAAATAATGAAAGGGTAGTGCTGCATGAAATCAGAGAAAGAAAACAATGGCAAGGGAGTAGTAGAGCAATGTTACAGCAGCACATCTAAAGAAAAAAGAAAAAGAAAAAAAGGCACATATATCCATGCCGATGAATGAGAAAGAAGGAGAAATTATGAGAGAAAAGTATACCGGTATAATTTATTTTAGATAAAATTAATTATATTTTTATCTAAATAAATTTTTAATCTTTTATCCATTATTAATTCTGTCTATTTCTTTCTCTATTTTTGACATATATTTTTGTGTAATTATTCGATCATTATGACTGACTGATTATTTATTGCTGGTGAATAGACTGAAACCCTAGATTATGGTTTGAGATATAATTTTATTTTTGTTTTGTCTTTTGATATTGTTTGTTGAATCTATTTTAATTGATATCGTTTATATATATAATTCTGTCAAGTATAATTTATATGGCATATGTCTAGTTTTGGTTTTTTCATAGTGACAGTATGTAGGATTATTTACCAGTTAGGTGGCTATATAAATATACCAGAATTTATATGTACAAATTGTAGCTAGGTTATATGAAAATTAATATAATAATTTTTTGATTCTAATCAATATAGTAAAGTGTTTAGATACGTGTGGGTTAAAGGAGAGAAATACAACTATACATGCTTAATGTGCTAGTAGGGCTGTTGATAAACCAAACCGGCTCACGAGCTTTTTGAGCTCGACTTGGCTTGCTTATTAAACAGGCTTAAAAATTAGGCTCGAGCTCAGATCGATTATTAAACAAGCCAAGCTAGAGTATAATAAATTTGGGCTCGAACTTGTTTACAAAGCAAAAGTTCATGAGCTCGGCTCGTTTACTGCCAAAGCTCGAAAGTTGGCTCGTTAAAAGTTCGGCTCGACTTGTTAACAGCTCAACTTGTTTATAAACAAGCCAAGCTCAAGCTTCATTTTTAGGATCATTTAGTAAATGAGCCAAGTCCAAACCTACCCTAACTCAACTCAATTTGGCTCATTAACAACCCTATGTGCTAGTTTGGGTACTTAGATTGACATTCTTCCAATTATACTTAACGCATTAAATCTAGTTAAATATAGGAGTTGCTTGTTGCTACTATACTGCTAGTATTTCATAGAATTAATATTGATGCTTTGTCGTATTAGTTATTTTAGTGAAATATAAGGTGTATAAACTTACTTTTGGTGTAAAAGTTGGTCAATATCTTTCTCATGAGTAAATGATGACTTAGAAATTATTATTATATTTTGACTTAATTTAGTGGTAGATTTCAATTTTCGTAGCATATTTATTATATTTTCGGTTATCCATTATTATTATTATTATTTTATTTTATTTGTTACTTTTATTATTTTATTATTTTCTAATTTTAAAACCACATTTAGTGTTTTTCTTATTAATTTATTTTGTATGATTTAGGTTTTTTATTTTTATTATCTTCGAGATAGATAAATATAGGTGAACCCTCTCAATCCTTGGTATATAACGACACCTTTATTTACTGGTACTACAATTATCAACAAGAGAGCTTAAATTACGTGTCAGCTATATCTACAATAATTTTTGAGGGTTAGGTTTATTTGATTAAACGGATGTTGGTTAAAATCCATCCTAGGTTAAAAATTTAATACACACTCTCTATTAAATTTTACCTAATTATATTTTATATCTAATAATTCATAATAATATTAAACATATTAACAATATATTTATTAACAAATACCCTAAAATAATTATTACAACTAATACATATAATTACTAATTATAATTAGGGTTTTTAGAAATAGAGTATTATAAAAACTCTACCAAATGTTTGAATCCCAGGATACAATAACTCATTCTCAACACAGAAACACTAGGAACATGGAGCCACAATAAGTAGCAAAAGGTCTTATTCAAATTAAAGATAAGAATGCCTTACCTTCAGGTAATTCATTTAGTATAAAAATACTCCTAACTTGATGCTTATCTACCAAGACCTCAAGAATCAAGGATAAAAATCATTAAAACTCCTTTTCACAACTTAATGAAAACCACAATTAGAAGGAGAAGGAGAAGAAAAATGATAGAATAAAACATTTCCAAATCTAAAACCAAAAACCCAAGGTCTTCAACCTTTCTCAAAACTTTAACCTTTCTTTGCTTAAGAGAAACAAGGAAGAGATAAATCTAATATTAGGAGAAGAATAAAGAGAGAATAATTTTGACTAATGGATAGGGAATAAGAGATAAGCCTCTATTTTTTTTCCAACAGAGGAGAAAAGAGAATGAAGCGGAGAATGCTTAACATTTGGAAAATTTTCACAAAGGAAAAGGGAGAGAATCAACAATGGGAGATGATAGAGAGTGAATTGAATCAATAGTGGGGTGTATATGAGGAAGTGTTGGTTGATATACCCAAGTTGGAAAGAGGGAAGTCTGACTTAGGTTGAGTGTGAGCAACCTAAAGTGTAAGAGATCACAAGTTGTGGTAAGTGGGGTAAGGTGTAACAAGGAAGACACATGGTAGAAGTTTGGTAGGTTAGTAGAGTTATATAGAAATTCAAACACATAGCCATAGCTATCAGAAGAGAGAGGAAAGTGAGGGAGAAGAGACAAGGTGAGCTTTGACTTAAAAAGTGCTTTTAGAAAATTTTAGCTAAATAAAAATCATAGAGTGGTCTAAATAATATACAAATAACCCCATAATACCAAAATATGCTCACTAGCCCATATAGATTATAATTGGAAGTTTTCATAAACTTTGAAAAAAAATATTTGAATCAAAATCAGAAAAACGGTTTGAAATCACAAGACAACTTGTTGATTGGTTTGAGCAAACTAGTTGATTTTTTATTAGAAAATAATATTTCTAGTTTATAAGCGTACGAATGGATTGGTTAGGCAAACTAGTGGGTATGTGCACCTTAAATTTACAACTTTATTAACATTTTTATATTAACATAATTTTAAATATAATTTAACGGATTTTAGGATGGGGTATTACAACTACCCCCTTAAAAGAGACTTAACCCCCAAAGTCTACAAAAGAAAATATTTCTTTAAGCTCAAAAAATAACAAAACCCTAAGCCATCAAGTAAAAGGAAAATAACAACTATGGGTTAGTAGATGAGAGAAGGGTACCACCCCTTAAAGAGACGACATTACCCGCACAACACACCTAAATGAAAAGCTTTGTATACTTTATCTTGATCTCTTCCTTATACTACCAGGTGGCTTCCTTAGCTCCATGACATGACCACAAGATCGTCACTAGTGGGTTAACCTTTAACGTGCCTTATGAGTCTTAGTGTTAAGAACCCTCAGCAATCACTCCTTATAAGACATCGCCTCTTTGAGCGCAGTCGTCTTTAGCTAAAAGATGTGCGATGGATCTGCCATGTACCTCCTTAACTAAGATATATGAAAAACATTATACACATGAAAAAAATCAACAAGCAAGGAGATTCGGTAAGAAACCTCTCTAACTCGATCCAAAATCTCATATGATGTAATATACCTCAAGCTAAATTTTCCCCTTTAACCAAATTGTTGGAAAAACCCTCAAAGGCACTCGATTACCTACCTCAAACTCATTTGTCCTCCTCTATAGATCTTCATAACACTCCTACATATCTTGGGAAACCTTCATCCAATCTCAAATAAGCTTGATCTTCCTAGTAGTGTCCTCTACCATATTTAGTCCCAACACAACTTTTTTGCTTTAGTCACTCTAATATAAGGGACTTCGACACTTCTGTCCATAGAGTACCTCAAATTATTCCATTCCTATGCTCACATGATGAGTGTTGTTGTAGAAGAATTCTATCAAATCCAGATAATCCTCCCAACTACCCTAAACTTGAGTATAGACACTTGAAGCATATCATCTAAAGTTTGAATAGCGCATTTAGTTAGACCAACTATAGCCAAATGGAAAACAATTCTCATCTTTAGCTATATCCCAAAAACTACTTACAATTTCGACGAAAAGTGTAATAAGATTCAAGAATCTCAGTCCAACATGATATTCTTAGACACCCCATGGTATCATACCATATGCTTCTTATAAGCACTATTTATTAGCTTTATTGTTGAGGTGGACTTTATCAGTATGAATATTGCCTATTTGGTCAACCAGTAAACTACAACCCAAATTGAGTCCTAAATATTTCAAGTCCTTAGTTAACCAACCACAAAGTTGATTGACACGCTATCCTACTTCCACTCGGGAACCTCTAATGGCTGAACGAACCCTGTTGGACACTTGTGTGTGACCTTAACCTTCAAATGATTTGAGCATCTAGCTTCAAATTTTACAACCTCTCGCTTTATATGGGCTACCAATAAACACGCTTCAAATCCTTGTACAACTTATCCCGTCTAGGATTGACAGAATACCGCACTCAATGACCCATATCTATAATCTTTATCTTAAGCTCCCCATAACTCTGCGGAACACATCATTTGCCTTAGAAATGGATACTATCATCCTAAAAAGTCTAAAATCCCACTACTCTAAACTATGCCATAACTTTCTTATTTCACTTGAGATTGACATATCTTGGTTAGCTAGCACAAATCCTGCAAAAAATGGTCGGTGTGATCATGAGGGCACTCATCCTTATCTCAAGATCCCCAAACCTAATGATCTCAATGTCTAACTCTTGAATCTCCTGCCAAATCCAATCTAAAACAACCAGATAACCCAAGGAATGTAAAGTCTTTCTATGGATCATCCACTATGATGTTGGTATTAACCTCATGATAGGTTAAATCCAAATTGTAGTCCTTAACCAACTCCACCCACCTTCGTTGTCTCATGTTCAGCTTATGGTGAGTGAAGATGTACTTGAGACTCTTATGGTTTGTGTAGAACTAATACTACACTCCATACAAGTAATGTCTCCAAATCTTCAAGGCATAAACCATTAAAGCTAGCTTAAGGTCATGAGTGGGATAGTTCTTGTAACACCCCCAAAATTCACTACTGAAAACTTTCTTTTTATTAAAAGATTAGCAAAAGAAAAACAACAAACTGTGAATTTTGGGGATATTACTGCCATGCTTAGTACCAGACCGGTTCACTTATACTGTTCTAGTACCAAGTGCTAAGGCTAAAGAAAATGAAATATAATCTACAATAAATTCAACATACTTAAATCAGAGTAGCGTATCAAATCATTTACAAGAATAAAAATCCACCAGTGGTGGTTACATTAACAACATTAACGTTAAAACCGGGAATTTAAAAGAGAAGGAGAAAAACCCTAACAGTTCCGGATAATTCCTTACTTTCTTTCCCGTTGCCCACTTGAGTAGCACCTGAAAAGACTTGCAAGGGACACTGCCCATTGAATAGGCAGGAGCCCCACGAGTGGAACCCTTTAGTACTATGATACTGAGTAACCCTTTAATACCACACTTAAAAATAGGCCCGCAATGCAACACATAATGCAAGCTATATACATATGTAATGAGAGGTGAATACATAACAATCACATATATAACAAGGCTGCCACATATCAACGAGTTAAAAAGTACGATCCATACTTTTAGGCCTTAAGCCATTAGTCCATCATTATTCAATCGTCTCTCTGGTTATATCCAAGTGAGTGCAGGAACCCCACTATTATAGTCGGTGGACCAGAATACATACAGGGCAGAACACTCCTAGCCACTATTATTCGCCGGCGGACCGGTCTGGCCCCGACTCACAAGGTGTTCCACTATAAGTAATTAATATCTTTCCATAATTTATTCACATCCAATGCTTTCTTTATTGAGCTCGGGACCCCCACTATTTTAGCCGGTAGACCAGAATATATATAATCATCATCCAGGGCAAAACGCTCCTGGGCCACTATTATATCTAGTGGATCGGTACTCATAATCACTTGCCAGGGCAACACGCTCCTGGGCCACTATTATATCTTATGGATCGGTACTCATAATCACTTGCCAGGGCAACACGCTCCTGGGCCACTATTATAACTGGTGGATCGGTACTCGTTATCATAAGTCAACTGGGCCCGACTTATTAATCTTTCACTTTTGTAATTAGTGTTTTCCTTTCTTTGATTAGCACAACAATTATATTTATTTGCCTTAGACGGGAGATCAAGACCCGGGACACAAAGGTTCACCGGTCGTACCAATACATATAAGCTACTCAGTACCCTTCAACCACGAACCTAGGGACGCAAAGGTACCCTGGTCGTACTGGTGCATAAAGCTACTCAGTACCCTACCGATAAGGACACCTAATCCATAAGTATGCATACCCCCTAACTAGGTCCGTAGAGCTAGATAGAGTAAGATATAGGGCTTGGCTGGGGCACAAAGGCACACCAACAAATACTAGAATAATCGTGGGCTAAACCACGTCTTTAGGGTAGCGAACCCTAAAGAGCCACCATTTCCGATCTCGAGGTCTTTCACTTTAAGTATTCATGTCTTAATTAGAGTGATCACAAAAAGTACAATAATCAGATACTAATTCACTTTCAATCATTCTAATATCATTAGTCATTTCTTATTCAGGTGGTTATCCAAGAATACATAGAGAAATCATTAAGGCCATCATAATCTCATCTAATTCTGAATTAGGATTTTTTCTCGTGATACTTACTAATTATCAAATACTCTTACTATGCTAATCAACATTATTTGAATCATATTATGAAATTCCACAATCACAACGACATGTTAGGTATAAATTACTTATTTACCCCTTACTTATATAATTGCTAAGTCATCCCTTCCTTACTTGACAAATTACCCTATTACCCTTCAGGTTGCATAATTACCAAATTACCCCTTATCTGATTTAGGTTACCAAGTTATCTCCTACACTTTTTAAATCACCATTCACCCCTCATGATTGCTACACTTAACATGTCTCCCGTTTGGTTGGTTAGATTACCAATTTGCCATTTTCTTTTATTACAATCAACAACTTGCCCTTAAGTTGGATAAATTAACAAATTACCCATCTTTGCTATCATGATTACCAATATCCCCCTTTAGTAGGTTAAATAATTACTAACTCACCCTTTAGTCGATTAAATTACCAAATTGCCCTTCTCCATCATCATAATTACAGAATTGTCCCTTAGTTGGTTAAATTACCAAATTACCCTTTTCTATTGTCATAATTACCATTCTACCCTTTTAAATTATTATAATTACCATTTTACCCTTCTCCATTATTATAAACACTAATACACCCTTCTCCATTTTTATAAATATTATGTTGCCCTTCTATAATCATAATTTAATTACCAAATTACCCTTCGTCTTTTTTATAATTACCAAGTTACCCCTTACTCCCAAGTTTGCCATAAGCATCCTTTTATTTACAAAATTACCCTTCTACCACTTACTTCCAAATTACCATAATATCCTTTTATTTATAAAAATTACCATTTTACCCCCTTTACATCCAAATTTACCATATTATCCTTTTATTTATAAAATTACCATTTTATCCCCTTTCATCCAATTTTACTATATTGCCCTTTTGCTTGCAATTTACCATAATACCCTTTTACATCCAAAATTACTATTTTACCTCCTTACTTCCAAATTAAAATAATTTGGGGAAAAGGAAAATAAGGAATGATTGGGTTGGGCTGCATCTTGTGTGGGAGAAGGAGAAGAGGGGAGGGAAGAAACGGGCCTATGGCCCAGGCGCGCAGGGAGGAAGAAGTAGGCTGGGTGCGGCGGCCCAAAGGAGGAGAACAAAAAGAAAAGAAAGAAAGGACGAAAAAGGAGAAAAAGGAGAAGGGAAGGAAAAAAAGGAAAAAAATAAAAGAAGTGGGAGAAATTAAAATAATTTAATTTATAAAATAATAGGATTTAGTATTTTTAATAATAAATTTATTTAACAATTTAATATAATGTAATTAAATATATGGGCTTAAAAAGGATAATTTTCGTAAAATATTGGTTTGAAAAATTATTTAAATAAAATGAGTACGATAAATTAATAAAATATTTATTTTAATTTATTAAATATTCCTATATAATTTTATATAATCAAAATCCATATAATAATTAAACTATATAATTTTAAAAGCTAATTTATTTTAACTAAAAGCTATTTATTGAATTATAGATTTTCTAAATTTTTGGAGGATTACAATTCTGCTTATGCTCCTTCAATTAGCGAGAAACATATGCCACTACCCTCCCATGTTACATTAACATACACCCCAAAACATTCTTAGATGAGTCACTAAAAACCTTGAATCCATTTATAGGTGACGATAAAGTAAGTGCTAGAGGTGAAGTTAACCTGTTCTTGAGATTCTCAAAATTCATGATGCATTTATCATACCAATGAAAGCATAATGTTTTATTTAACAAGGCAGTCAAAGGATAAGCGATTCTAGAAAAATCCTAGACGGAACATTTGTAGTAGCCTACTAGTCTAAAAAAACTATATATCTCCTTGACATTCATCAATGTTGACCACTATGATATGGTTCAGATCTTCAAAGGATCCACTTTCACACCCTCCCTCAAGATAATGTGACAAGAAAATCTACCTCATCAAGCTTGGCATATAATTGATGGGTCCTTAACCATGCAAAGTCTATCGCAGATGTTTCTTATATTCCTTGAGAGTCCTATAGTAAATCAATATACCATCGATGAATACCATAATGAATTGATCAAGATGCTGCTACAAGATACGGTTTATGAGAGACATGAATAGTGATGGCATATTCATGAGTCCAAAGGAAATCACAGTGAACTCATAATAACCATACCTCTTCTTGAAAGTTGTCTTCAGCATATCCCTCTTGGGAATCGTCTACTAATGATGCCTCGATTTGAGATAAATCTTCAAAAACATTATAGCCCCACATAGTTGATTAAAAAATGCCATCAATCTAAGGTAAAGGATAAAGGTTCTTCCCTGTGATCTGGTTCAACTCTCGATAATCAATTTAGAGTCTCAATCCTCCATTTTTCTTCCTAACAAAGGATTGGTGCTCCCCAAGGCTATACATAATGTTAAATGTACCCCTTATCCAATAACTCCTATAAGTGAGTACGCAACTCTAATATCTCAATTAGTGCTACACGATATGGCACCTTCAACACGTTCTACGTCCCTCGTAGAAGTTGTATCATGTAGCCTTTCTTATGCCTTGGTGGTGTACCTCAGATCTCATCAGAAAACACGTCTAGAAACTCTCATACCACTGCATAAGTATATCAGGTACCCTTTACATACTAATGTACATAGCACAACCATGGGCAACATCCTCACCGAGGGCTAAGGCTTACATATTTAGTAAAAGGCCCTAGCACCCTTAGGTCCCTTAAGAACCACAAGATCTCGTGTGTAATTGATCATAGCTCGATATCTTAAGACCATATTTATGTAATACCCTAAATTTTTACAAAACCTAATTCCAAGTAATTAATACTGTAACCTAATTCTAACCTTGAGAATTTTTTTTTATCTTACCCTAACTCCTTAATCTTAAATCTTAGCCTAACCTAAATTAATTTTGGGTCAATAATACCTTTTATAACCTAAACCTAATTTTAGTTGATCATTTAATTAATTTATCCTTATATCCTAACCTAGATTATATTAATCTTATTCTTATTAAAAACCAAACCTATTAATCTCCCTCTTTCTTTTCCCTCTATTCCTTTTTCTCTTCTTTCTCTTTCTAGCTTTGGCCAACTCCCCCTTTCTTTTTTTCCCTTTGTTCATGTGTGACACATTGTCCATATAAAATGCCTAACATACCCCATCACTCCCTTACGACCTAGTAAACCATCCCATACAACCATAAACTCCCAACTCCTATGAATATGGGTTGGGGTTAATTTTTTTTTTCTGGTTGCTACACCCTCTCCTCTTTATCTTTGCGTGTTCATGTATATATATAAATGTCCAGCATAAAATTTCCCAAACACCCTCTCTTCTCTCCCTTTTCTTTTTTTCATCCATAGAAAAATTCTCTTCCTCCTTCACTTACTCCTTTTTGCCGCGAAAACAACCTTAAAACCCCACCAGTTAGCCCAACTGAGGCACCTATGTCAACATGCACAAACCCCCATAAGCATCGGCTAAATCCATCGCAACACACACTCTAGCACCAATAATTGGTTCACCTCCCTCCACTATTGCTATTTTACATTGTAGCCTTTCCCTCCTTCCTTTTCTCCCTTAGTTGCGGCATAATAGCTTGAAACCACCTCCCTCCCTTCGATAACTTTAACTAAAGCCTAACTGATGTGTGTAGGAGGATGGGATTCTCAATTATGTAGAATTAAGGCTCGAATTAGGTTTAGATATTAGATAAAGGATCATTGATGGTGAATTAAGAAATTTAAGATTAGAATATGATGGAATAAATGGGGATAGTTTGAATATGGTAGAAGAATGATGATGATGATTTGGTGATGGTGATTTAATGATGATGATGGTTCAAATGTTGTTTATTGATTAGTATATGCATTTGATGATGGTATAATTCTAAAGTTAGGCTTTGAAGATTAGGGTTTATATGAAGTTTAGAGTCGTGGTTTAGGGTTAGGGTTAGGATTTGGTTAAAAAATAATGAATAAGGTTGCGTTTGGTTTGTGTGGGAAGGTTAGGGTTTCGAATGGAAGGTTTGGGGCTTTAATTGTGTATACCAAATTAGGGATTTGATTAATCACCAATTATAGTATAATTTTGATGGTAATTATGGCAGGAAAATTATGGATTAAGGAGAGTATAAAAATATATGGATTAATCTCTAATTCACACAGACAAAGAGATTAAAACTTTGAAGCTAAATCGTTCCCACATATTCGATTTTCTTGAGTTTGAACTCACAAAGAAATCACATGTATTCAACTTTAGTGTTGATATTCAAGTTCAATTCATTTATCAAAACTCATTCTTGACATTCATAGCAGCATTTTACCTTTCTACGACTAGCTAAAAGCATAATTTAAAAGATTCCAAGCTAAAAGATATTATGCTACTTTTATGCTAACTTTATTCTACTTTATGCTAACTTTATTATCTAAGTTTACTACTTAATTAATGAATTAGCTAAATTAATTAATAATGCTTGAAAATTCTACAAATAATCTTCCTATACACGTGGTCACTCCTTCCATGCATGCCATGCACATAAATGTAGACACTTTGTTGCTTATTTGTTACGTTTCGAGCAACATAACCATCTGTTGGTCTTCAAATTTGGCAGAGATACTTTCCAAATGAAGAATAATTGGTTCCATAATTATGTAATCCAATTATTGAGTATTTTCTCCTGCATCACCAACTCTCCCCTTCGGCAGATTTAATTGAATCCTAACTTCCCCCCTTCAGCAGATTCAGTCGAAGTCTAACTCCCTTATCTTTGATTACATTCACCGCAACACACCTTCTACCCTTGAGCATATCCAACCACACCACAACAACACACTTCAAATCCTATAACCAAACTCTAATCCTCCTTTTTTTGGCCTCCACTAGCATTTCACCTCTAGCAATGACAACTTGTGCTGTTGCTCCACCCTCCCATAGCACATCCCACCATCCCTCTTTGTTTGGTTGTGTAATGTTTTCCCAAACACCACCTTACTTTGTTTAGGTTTTCTCCCTTATTTAACCCTTAAATTTCCTTAAAATTTTCTTTATTTATGTGTTTTATGATAAGGTATATGGAGAAAATTGTTGATTTGGAAATAATGTTACTAAACTCATAAGACTTGCATGAAATAAGGGTTATGTTATCAATAAGGATATTTTGGTTAACAAGGGTTAAATATGATAATGATAGTATTTTAAGGTGTTATATCATCCAAAAATGTGATAAGGAATTTATATGAAGTGTTGATAGTAGTTGTGAATGACCTAAATTTTATAAAGTATGAAAATGGTTTGATTTGGGAATAATAACCCTAAAACAAGGACGCTATTATCACATGTGTGAAATGGTAGAGTTTGACTACAAAATTATAATATGTTGTTAAAATTAGTGTTTTGGGAATGGAAATTCAATCTGGTGATTTTTATAGCCCTGTAAGAAAAGTTATGATTGATTTATGAAATTAGGGTTTATAAGCCCTAGGAATAGTAACTTTTGGGATAGGGTTATCATTGTATGTACAAGACCTTACAGTAATGCCTTGAAATTTATGTATGTTGATGATAATAATATTTGAGGAAGAGTTACTAAGTTTGGTGATTAAAAGAGTGACATTAGAAGAATTATGATATAAGTGGGAAATTAGGGTTTTGGGAAAATATAGGCATCATAACTCTACAGAATGATCTTATGATCTTTGTGATGTGCTTTAACTAATTTAAATATTTTCTATACCTTTGAATCAATCATAAATAAGAAATTAATCATTTAAAGTTAAATATCATGGGATTTGGGCCAATTTGTTTATGAATCCGTTCCGGTTAATAATAATAGTGGCTCAGGTGTATTATCTCTGAGAGGTCCTTTAGACCATTCTACTAGTTTAATAATAGTGGCTTACGAGCATTCTTTCTTGATTGGTTCACTGGATGGTAATAGTAGCTTAGGTGTGTTTTCCTTGAGAGGTGTTTTAGACCATTCCACCGATAGTGGCTCAAATTCATTCAGCCTTATGAGGTGTTAGATCCATTATACTAGATGATAATTGTAATACAATGTTTTCAGATACCCTAATTATAATTGGTGATTATCTATATTAGTTTTATTAATGTTTTAGGGAAATTTGGTTATAAATTTATTATTAATATGTGTAATATTATTACGACTTCTTTAATATAAAATTTAATTAGGTTATAATATATAAGAATGCGTATTAAATTTTCAAATCTAGTATGGGTCATAACATGTATCCGTTTTGTCAAGTAAATCTAACCTCGTAATCTGATAAAATTTAACCTGATAAATTACCTAGATATTTACCCTAACCTATTCCTTAATTTGTGCTAGAAATTTCTTTACCATCACCCTAATCCCTCTACCCCGACACCACACCTTGCTAACTATCACCCTAAACCATCTACACCATACCTCCCCTCTCCCATATGTTTTCCTCTCCTTATTTTTCTCCTCTTTTCCATGCATTCCACCCCTTCTTAATCACATATCATATCTCTCTTGTGTTGTGCCAAACTCTCTAGCAAACCTGCAACCTTCTACCATTCTTGAACTCCCTCATGCACAAATTTTCCTTGCTATTCTTCCCTGTCATTTTCTCTTTCCATAATCAATTTTATTTGCTTCAACTCAACCCCCATATGCCTCCTTACCCTATCACCAGCCACCACCATTTATCCTCTGCATCCCACATCGAAAGCCCCTACCGCAACCTCCCCATCATCTACTCACAAGTTCCTCTAAACCAACCTCTCCCTCGTGCAACTTTCTCCCTTCTTTTGTCTTTATCTCTCCCCACTAAATCAACCACCACACCACTAGATAACCTTGCCACTCCACCCCCTTCACATTTATAAATTCTTGCCAAAACCACTCTAACCTGCACCTTAACCCCTTAAAGCCAATCTCTCCCACCTTCAATCATTTTGGCCAAAGCTTTTCTCCCCTTTGTGCTATACATTTTCACTGAATCCTTCACCCCTTCTTTAACCTATTTGTGCCACCTTTTCTTCTCCCTTTTCTGCACATTTTCTACCTTTCATAACCTCCCTAGCACTGACCATTTTTTCCATTCGTGCCTCCCTAGCACAAGGGAAGAAACCATTAATGTATATGTGATAATATCTGCTTGCCTTTCACCCTCTGATCGACTGATCACATTTATGAAATTTCTTAGAGGTGATCCTATAGCACTACTTGAACCTTGCCCTAACTGAAAGGTATGGGGCCTCTAAGCCCTCAGTTGTGAAGCAATCTTACTACCTCCACTATCTGTTAGCTTAGTCGTCTATGCTGGTGGCATCTTAGCCTCTTTACCCTATAAATATTTCCACCCTTGTAGGACACTACCCCAATGGTACACCACTTGAATTGATGGTCTCCCATCCTATCACAACTATGACACTAAACCAATTATCCACTATAATTAGTTTTTGGGTGGTTCTTAGCACACCATTGACATATGAAGCACCTCATAATTAGTTGACTCCGTTACCCTCCATAGCAAGGTACCATCCCTAGTTGATGACTACCTGCAACCTATAACTTCTCTCCCCTGTCTCTAACTCACCTCAAACCTTGGCTTGACCCCTTACTGGGTGCCACATAGCTACGTAATCGCTAATGCATCCAAGGTATATTTGTGCATGACATGTAAGTTCTACGTAAAAGTCCCCACCATTATCTCTTAAAGTCTCAGACCCAGCCCCATTTGAACACGGTGAACAATCATCCTCTCATTAGAGTCTATCTCTGGAGCATAGTGGATCAAATCTAAATAGCACATGTAGTGCTCCTCCATTTTAGGTATACCCTAATGCAACTTCATAAAATAGTGTACTTTACCATCCTTAGGAGAGTAGGGTAGAAATGTACCCGTATCATCTCAACAAAAATATCCTATTGTTCTATAGTGGCAGTTCTCAACTGTTGACCTCTCCAATACTTTTTATCATGACCCTATTAGTGGAACACTCTAATGTCCACCCACTTACCCTCTAGGAAGCCACTAGTCATAAAAATCTTCTCGAAATCCCTTAACTAGTCCTCTAGCAAATTCAGGTCCTCTTCTCCCCCAATGATTGATGGGCAATGAAGATCAACCCTAAAAAGCTAATCCTTTGGTGATGGCATTGAGAAAAGAGGTGGAAGCGGAGGCTATAGAGCCTCCTCAAGCTGAATTTACCTCTCTAAGTAGGCCCCTAGTGCCACCATGAAATGCTTGAGATGCCAGTTCATAACCATCGATGTCTTAAATTATGTTAGAAAAGGGCCACCTGATAACTATGTAGTTAGTACACATGGGAGTAACTCCTAACCCAAACCAATGGTCATTAACAAACTTATTTAGATTCTAAAAGTTCAAATGAAGCTAAATAATTTTTTTAATAAAGAAACGTTAGTATTTAAAGCCATAGTATCATGTGTTCAAAGGTTTCGACCTCAGTAATCCTAGTGAGGCCAGCATCCAGCACACAACAATCCTACCGAGCACCATGCCGAATATGCACAACATCCTAAAATAATATCGCATAGAGATGTATAAAAGGGAAATTGAGTTATACTTGAGACATAATATCAAAATTAGAAACAATTAGAAAAAAGGGAGCACGCATATTCGCATAGCTCATTCTCAAGATGCTTGGGGAAAGGCACAGAATGTGACTATGTTGTCAATCCAAAATTGCGAACGTCCTCATTTGTACCACACAGGGATCCCAACATTACTTCCCTGTGTCTTAAGTGTTTCCCCCCTTGAAAATCCTTAAACACTTGCCCAATGTTAAGGAAGCACCACACATTTCCACGCAAGGCTCGAATTTCAACCAATATATCAAAACCAACACAAGTTGTTATGACACATCTGACCCCTTCGTAGCAACTTATCCATGTGCGCCCAATATTGTCTCATCACGCATCCCCTAAAAACACATTGCAATGGCTTATTTATCACACCAAGCCAATTCCACCAACACTTTTTGTTAATGGAAATGTGTGGCACACACGACCTTCGACTTCACTCCTTCGAAGGTGGTTGTCCGCCAATGTGCCTCAAACCAATGGCTACCTGTAGCCCATCAGGGTACACCCAAAAACACATTGAAATGCTTGTTAAGCGGTATGAGTAACGAGCTTCTTTGATAGTACTTTGTCATACGCTTAGAGGTTTTGACCCTAGCAATCGTGGCGAGGCTAACATCCAATATACAATCCTGCTGAGCACCATGCCGAATATGCGCAATATCTCAAAATTATAACAAATAGAGAGATTTATAGAAGGGATATCGAGTTGTACTTGAGACATAATATGGACATTAACAACTATCATTCAACAAGGGAATACCCATATTAGCATGGCTCATTCGTAAGATGCCTGGGAAAAGTCATGTACCATGACAATAGGCTTTGATAACAACATGTAACACCCCTAAATTTTGAATTAGAACCTTTTATTTTGAAAAGAATGATAAAGTATTTATAAAAGAAATATTAGAGAATTTACCCCCATATCAACCATGAGAGAGGTGATAATCACCTAGTTTATGCCTGATGCAAGGCATAATGGAATGATCATGAAAGAATGCATGCATACTATTAATCATACAATTCTATAATAAAAATTGCAAGAATGGTATTATAGATAAATGAGAGAGTTTATAAATATGAATACAAGAGTCAATGCTATAAATATTCAGAAAGGACTAAAAACATCCCATCATAGTAGGTAATAGTCCATTTAATCGGTTAGCCTAACTCTTAACAAAACAGTAAAGTAATTCTTGAATCCCCAAGCAATGGCTAGTTACTGGCCAATGGTATCTATAACACCCCCAAAAATCATCATTGAAATTTTTTATTTTAAATGTAAAATTATACACCATAAGAGGCGGTATTATCACCATAATTGATATAAGTCTGGCTTAGGCCATCCTCATACCAACTGTAAGGAAAAGTAGAAATAGGTGCAACCATGATATACATAACAAGGAAAGCATTTCATAACGTAATAAAGGTTAAATGTTTGTTACCAAGAAAGTACTAAAATACATAAATATTGTTCAACTAAAATAAAACATTAAAATAGAAAGCTAAAATGTCTAATAGTTGGATGTTACTTTCTGTGGGCCCCAAGTCTAGATTACTACAGCATCGCTCTGCCCCGATCATATTATGATAAGCGGCAATGTCGTCCAGGGCATTATCAGCCACCTGCATAGACTTAGGAGGGGACACTACTCATAGGAATGATTAGCATCCATACAAGGGGTTATCAGTACACTACATAGTGAGTAAGGTAACAATACAATCAAGTAGGAATAAAGCAGTTAATGACATCATAGTAAGAAATATAGTGAGCATAAGTAGGTTATAACAGTTCGTTCATTATTAATTGGAATTGAGATAATAGTTTCATAATTATTCAAATCATTAATTATTTCCACATGGGTCCTAAACTCCACTATTCTCATCGGTGGATAGGTAAATAATATACAACCCTAGTGTAGCATGCTCCTGGCTACTATTCTCACTGGTGGATGGATATACAAGGCACAACTGACCCTGTGTTCCATTGTAAATGATTAGTATCTTCACATAGGTTATCATTATCCGAGGGTTTTATTACATGAGATCGAGATCCCACTAATATCACTAGTGAATCGGTAAATAAGATATAACCCCAGGGTAGCACATATCTATCTACTATTCTCATCGATAGATTAGTCAACAAGGTACAGTTGACCCCTACTCAAGTGATCTTCTACTTTAAATGATTAGTATCTTATTCGTGTCTTATTTGTTCATATATCCCACATATCCATGCACCACTCAAGTATAACTACTACGCTACTACCATTCTCAGCTAACCTTGACCCCTTGGAAACCCTAGTTTCCAAAGCCCGATATATCCTCACCCCTAATGATCCTTTGAGTCCCTAGTTTATCTGTCAACCCAAACCCACCATCATAAACTCCTTTTATTCATGAGCGACATCCCATTTCCCCTATTCCTCACATAAGATAACAATTGGCCCCTAGGGTTACTCCTCTAAACCCTAGTTTGGCCCAAATAAGCTTAGGCCTTTCTCTACTATGTATTCAGCCCTAAACTTCCACAACCAAGCATATTTTAACATGGTTATCCATCCCATGAGGATTTATACCCTAACTCCTTCATTTTTTTTTCCAGATGTGATAACAGCCTCCACAATGGACTCCTCTTAAAAACCTAATTTCCCCTTAGTAGTTGTATCTACTCTTACTTATCCTACCTAATCATCAGACTTAACACAAAATCCGCACAAAGCATATTGGACATCATAGTTTAGATTCAAAACCCAACTCCCCCATTTCCTAAATGTGATAATGACCTACCCTTAAGGTTTTTTATTTCCGAAACCCTAGCTCCACCTACTTAGTACTCTCTTTCCCCTTAGCATCCAAGGATTCCTCCATTTGTTTCCAAGCTACCTAACGATACCATCATCTCCCCAATAACCATTCTTAACAACCACCCCTCACTTAGTCACCCCAGACATAGACCATATTAGGTTTGACTCAGTCCATGCATGGCTAACCCTCTCCATGCAATATCTTCCCTAATCCACTTTTATAATTAACAAAATTATTTGACTAACTTTTTGCTTAGGGTTTCCCCATATGCCATTTTCCACAATATTATCTAAAATGCCCCTTAGTCTCCAAAACCCTATCTAAGCCTTATGACTTAAAATACAAGAACTTCTCCATAATCCCAAAACATATAATACCATATAATAGAATTTACACATTAATGTATGAACCAATATAGTCATGTCCACACATATTCTTACCTTGGATCCTTGCCAAGCAAGCTACACAAATGACCCTAGAACATGTAACATTTCATAAAGGTATTCACTCAACATATAATAGAATCACATAAAAATAATGCCCTAGATATGATTGTATCCTTACTAAAACGACTCTGGTCTTGAAGCAAGAATAACCTATGCCTTCTCTCTTGTGGTCACTGGAACAATACCTAAAAATAGGAATACCCAAACTTAGGTTATCTTATCCTTTTTCTTCCTTTCCCCCCTTTTTTATTAAATAAAATAATAATGATAATAATAATAATAGTAATAATAATGAACTTAATTAAATGGAACTTAAAATGAAGAAAAGGGAAAAAATAGATAAGAGAAGTGGAGGGTAGCAATGAAAGGTAGGGAGTGGTTTTTGTTTGGAGAAGGAGTGGGAATTAGCCTTTTGAGGGTTGAGGGTGTTGTTGTCACTAAGTAGGCTAGTGGGAGGGATATGGGCTCATGGTGGTGGTCACAGTGACCAGTGGTGGCACAACCTCGATGAAGGGAGGAGAAAAAGAGGGAAATGGAAGGGAGAAAGTGGTGGTGGTGTAGGGTGGAGCAGGGTGGTGCGACCTACACACTGCGACCTACACACTTTGATGGATTAGGGAGAGGAAAGGAAGGGGAGAAGGAGGGGAATAGGAGGCTCAATAGGTGTAGGGGGTGTAGGGAAAGAAGAGGGGAGGAGATTGGGGGCAGCGTGGCTTCGCTGTAATGGCGGCGACAATGGTGGCAGAAGGCTAGAATAGGGCAGGGTGTTGGGCGTAGGTCGACGAGGGAGAAAAGAAGAGAGGGTAGTGTTAGGGCAGATATTTATAGGCTTTAGGGGAGGATGAGGATAAAGGAGTAAGGGAATAAGGTGGCTAGTTATATAAAGACGTAGGGGGATAAGAGATGTCCCTTCCTTGGCACAAAAAGTGTTTTCATAATGTGTCTCTAATTGAACGAAATTGATCATGGATGAGGAGTCTTGAAAAGAGTTTAGGAAAATAACCAAACTATCATAATTTTTATAACAAAAATTTAAATGATGGGGATGTTCCCATATCATTCTCCTTGAATTGTTGAGGATGAATCTTCAACTCTTGAAATCATGTATCTTAGTAGTGTTGTTGGGAAAAACTCATTACAAGTTTACTTAATGTGCGCCTTTTTCAAAAGAGTTAGAAAATTTGCAAATGTAAGAATAAGGAAACAAATGATTATAACTCCTTATAAAGGTGTGCAACTCCTCCTTAACTTGTGATTCAACCAAACAAAACCAATGAACAAAGGTTCCCATCAAAGAAAATGTATCATGTTCTATGGTGAACTTGATGAGAGAATAATAATTGTGAAGCCAAAAAAACATAAAATTCTCAGCTTTTAAAACCTTAAAAACTATAATCTTAAACTCATAAATTTACACCAAAACCTTATTAAAAATTTGAACTTAAAACAAAAGGAATGAAGAACATACCAACTTGAGTTAAAATAAGGAAATGCTCATCTAAAACATTCAACCTTTTTTTTTTCAAAATCTAACTCTTCCTTACTTAACAATTAAAACAAGAGAGCTGGAGACAGGATCAAAAGAGTTTAAGAAAATTGATTGCAAGGCTCGAAGTGTAGAAAGAGAGAAGGTGAATATAAAGACTTAGAGATTTCGGTGGCTAAAAGAAAGGTGCATATAAGGGATGATTGAGCCTATTTATAGCTAACCAATCGAAGGGAATCATAGAGGGCTCAGGAATAATTCAGAAACCATATAATTTAAAGAGCTAAACAGATGGATTTTCTATAAGATATGATGATCTATTATCTAGAGCTCAAATGGTATTTCTAAAGAATATAGGTCAATTAAGATAGAATTAGCATACACAAGAGAAGTAACAAAAGGTCCGTGTGGAAGGAATCTTCCCATTACTTAGAGTCATGTCTGATATCAAAGCATTGATCTCCGAAATGTGCAGAGGAGATTGGTGGAAGAAGATAAGGCTGAGGTTATCTCTTAGCCTCAATTGTCCCAATCAACCTTCAGATCGATCTAAGGCAATATTTTAGGATAAAGTCATTACAAAAATGGTTAGGAATCTCTTAGGGATAATTGTGCATGGTTAGTCAAGTTTCATTTCAGCATAAGATATTTTTTAGAAAATCAATTTCAAAAAATATAACTAACTCAACAAACTAGTCGATGAGTTTGGGTCTACTAGTCAACTATTCTACCAACCAGTCGATCGGTTCTCCCAACTAGTGGATCGGTTTAGTTGAGAAAACCCAATTTGCTGAAAAAACAAACCAATCAATCAGTTCATGGAACCATTGGATCTGTTTGCCTAAAAAACTTAATAAACTCTATTTTTCAACATGATTTCAAACCAAATTTTGCTTCAAACCAAATCATAACATTAAATCAAAATCAAAGGTCCAAAATTTGGCATAATTCTCATTCAACCATTCACAAAATATGGGGTATTATAGATATAAATTCTTAAAACATGTCGAGTTCAAAAGAAATAAAAGTAGCATGGTTCGGCTAAACTAATCGATTAGTTTACGCTAGCCGATCAATCGGTTTGGCACAATCAAACCCTAAAGTTCCCTCGAACCAATTGATCAGTATGGTCAGACTAATAAAATATTCTATTTGATTGATTCTGACAAACTGGATGATGCATTCAATCAAAGAGAAACCAAGGTCACCATAAATAACCTGATCGATCTGTTTGGTCCAACTAGTCAACTGTTATAAGGATCAGTCGATCGATTTGGCTTAACTATTTGATTGATTTTCTACCACACAACACATAACAAACATTTTAACATGATTAAAGGTATAAAAACTTACCACATCCAAAACATAACATTGTCATACGATAAGACTATTATTAAACATGCCTATATGTGGAATCATGCTTCATTTACAAGAAATCAACCCTATTTCTCTTGAATCAAGCCCTCTTCTTAGAAATCTTAAGCATTTGAATATGTATCATTAACATAAAAAAATCTCATACATGCATATAAAGATTATAATTTTTACAGAGTGCACCGATTCACATACTTATTCATACCACATTTCAAAGGTAATAATAACTAACTTGAGGCTTAGCAAAACTTTCCACCAAAGAGGAAAAAGCCCTCAGTTAAAGGATTTCAACTTCTAAAACCTTAAAAGCAAGATGTTAAAACTCAAAATATTCAAATAATCTTTACAAATCAAGAAACTCAAATTAGGGAAGAAAATAAACCTACCACCTCAAAAAGAAAATAGGGAAAGAATCGGCTAAATGCAAACTCAAAATTTTCCTAAATCTAACTCATTATCACTTAAGAATAAAACAAGAGGGAGCTAGAGAAAGGATCAAAAGATTAAATCAAATTAGAATGAAAGCTCTAGTGGAGAAGAATTAGCACAAGTGTTGAAAATCTCATGTGTTTTGATGGCTGAAAGAAAAGTAAGGAAAAAAGATTATTAGGGTTATTTATAGCCAATGAATCAATCAAGGAACAAATGAGGGTATGCAAAAAATCAAAAACACTAATTTTACCATTTGAATTTGAGTTTAATAGAAAAATTTATCATGAACATGCTGGCGTCTATTTTATAGCTCAAATTGTGATTTTTCTAGAGAATGCAAGTTAAGTTCATCTAGAAAAGATTAAACACAATAAAGGAAATGACAGATCGATGTGGGAAGTAAATATCACAGCCATGTAGTGATGATATGGAATCGAAGCATAGGATCTAGAGTTGTGTAGAGGAAAGAGGAAAAAGAAGACAAAGAGTGAGGTCATCATCCCCCTTTTTTTTGTTAAAATCAAACCCCCAAATATGTTCAAGGTAGAATTAAAACTAGATAAATGATCAAAAGGGCTAAGGATTACTTGGGAATAATTTGGAGTCAGATTATCAAAGTTCCATTTTGATGTAGAAATTTTTCCAGAAAAATCAAGCTTCAAAAAGCAGCCAACCCCACATACCAGTAATTGACTTCATTAGACCAGTCGATTAGCCTTCCCAAATTAGTTGATTTGTTTTTTTGAACAAAACCCTAGCTGAAGATATGGATTGGTCAATCGGTTCATAGAACCAATCAACTAGTATGCTAAGAATTTTTTTTTCAAACATTTCCAATTCCTTATTAAAACAAACCCAAACTATAGTTTTAAATTAAGATAAATATCATATATATTTCATTAAAACATAAATTTTTCCATTTTATAAATCTTACAACTATAGGGTATTACACGATGAGTACATGCACAATATATACTAGTTGAAGGACTTTAAGGAGTGATATCTTGAGTGATCACAGGTGTTTGAGCTCTTGGGACCTAGAGTTAGGACAAATTGGTGTTACATTGGAGGTTGTTGTTTTGTTGTCATATTTTATTTGGATTCTTATGTTTCTAGTTGTATTTTGTTTAGTATTTTTATATGAATATTATATTATCCATAACTCTTTATTCATATTATTGTCTCTTCTTTTTACTACTATTTTTTTAGTTGAATTATTTTAGCTTTAGCATTTATCATAAGGATGGTAGTTGAGACCATACTAATATTGAGTGTCAACCATTATTTTATTAATACACTTCTACTAAAATAAAGTTTTTAAGTACTTAAAATGAATGTATTAGAGTTGTGCCGTTGATGGCCATGGATTGTGGATACAATGGTGTCCTTCCACTAGGCCAAATAAAAATTAGTGATATTTGTGGCATACAATTGTATTTAAATATGATTTTTATGGTGTCTGGTAATACCATAAAATACCATTGGTTCCTCCCCTCTTAGGCACCCCTTAGGGATTAAAAGAAGGAAAATATTACTGAGAGGAAGCACATATAAGATGATTGGTGACTTTTGATGGAAGATTTAATGTAATTGGAGTTGTGGTAATGATTAATTATGGTTGATGGCAAATTGTTGGAGTTCGGAGAGAAAATTGTCATAAGAAGGCGGCAATGTTGAAAGTCTATTGTGAAGAATTTGGTGATATATAAATTTATATAAGTATGAATCTTGATTTTTTAAAGGTTACGTCCTATATAAAGTTCGAACCCCAAACGACTACATTGTAATACAAGACTGAGTACACTTACACAAAGAACTCAGTGCTATTTTTTTCCAGTCATCAACAATATTGTTAGTATTGATGTTGTTGTCGTCATCATTATCGTTATGTATTTATTAGAAATTCAGGAGGAAAAATATTAACAAAACACTTTGGAATCATTCAACAAATTAATTGTCAAAGTAATGGACTTTGATTTCACTTGTCAAATAGGGAAATAAGCCACGACTAAATACAGTTTGATAAATAAATATTTAATTTGAAGTGATACATATTAATATTTTTAACATATACTTGAGTATTAATTTATTAGTTTGTAATTACTATATACATAATTATGATAAAAAAAATAGAAATAGTTTTAAAATTTTATAAAAACAAATGACATTAGAATTAAATAATATGGAAATAATATGTTAATAAGATACTTACCAAACACTCTTTCTGAAGATATGGACTATGGTTCGAAGAAAGCTAATGCGTAGAAGAAATCAATAGTATGAGATGATATGTAATTGATTTTTCATTAAATGAAATAATAAACTCAAGTAAATTTCTTACAGACGGACATACAGTTGTGAATTTTGGCAGTTTTCAATTTCACATACTAGCTAACAACGCGGTGAAACTTACATCCATCCTAAGCAACCCAGACCCCGAATACACAATTACACCATTACCAACGATCCTAATTCTCAGGTCTAATTAAAAGACTCGGTGGACAAAACATAAAAGCAAACGTACAGGTAGGGAAAGCAAGCAGAGACGCAGAAAATGTTGAAGCTTGGTTGATGAAGATTGACTGGAGATTTCTGAAGAATCAACGGCCAATGGCATCCCATCACTATTCAGACTACATGACCTTGGATCCGAGCCCTCCTTGCTCATCATAATCGCTCTTAAGACGGATGTTACGGTATGCATGTACGCAGTTTTGTTCTGCGCAAGGAGCCATGTTAGACCCATGAGCTCACAATCTCTGCCCCGCATTTTACTCGTTCTATCCTCAGATCTTGTTGAATTTCCCCTTCTGCTTTTTGAAAGCTGCAAAGAATGAGGGTTCAGCTCAGTATAACAAATAATGACATCAATTTTCGCCTTTTTACAATGTGTGATTGAATGATCAGGCAGGAGCAAACCAGGGTGCACATAAACAGTGATATAACACAGACGAGGAAACAACAGATGCATGCATCACCTTGCACATATAGATTTTGGCCTAGGATCCAAGGATATGGATGGATTCAATAATGAAATATCTTATTTTATTGTTACATTAAATCATAAGCATTCTAAACCCCAAGTGCAATCCGTCCCTTAAAAAAATATAACCCAAACTCTAAAGCCATGTCACGCACTGGCAACTGCATTCCCCCAACAGCCTTCTCCTTGTATCCCTCTCCCTTTCCTCTCCCTGCTTCCCTTCTTGCCCTATCCTTCTCCGGCACTCCACCAGAAAAAAAAAAAATAGAGGCAGGAGCTCACCGCATTCTTTATACTTGTAGGTTTGCAAAGGCTTTGGGCACGCTAGTGCTTGATGGCTTGCTGACATTGACCAACGGTAGGGGCAAAATGGTAAGCATGGGACAAGATGCACGACGAGGTTAGGGCTATAATATTTTCTTGTTTCTCATTAATAGAAACAAAAGCGACGTTTGTGACCACTACTTTAAGTAGTATTAGTGTAAGGCTGCATTGTGGGTGACTAGAATTTGACCCCGCTAAGGCATAAATTATACCTGAGTATTTTGTAAGGTGCATTCGCAGAGCAGATTAGCGATAATTTTTTGGGAAAAAAAAAAATTGTTTACTGCACCCTATCTCCTCTCACTCCATTCTCCCTGTCTCCACCCTCCTGCCTCCTCCCAGTCCCAGGCCGTCTCAACCTCTTACCTTCTCCACATTGCTGGCTCGCCACCATCATTATCCTTTAATCATCATTCATCTCCACTCCCCACTGCCATGTAATAATAAAAAAATAAAATAAAATAAAATAAACGCAGCATGCCTGAGTTAAATGAAGTGCCAGAAACTAGGGAAAAATAGCATCTTCATATTTGCTGACATTTTCTTTTCACAAAAATATATATATATATACACACAATAAAATTAATAAATCTTAAAAGAATTATATTTATTGGAGGAACAATTTTAGTATAGATAAATACTAGCCTAGTTAGTTTATCCACATATTCACCTCACATCATTTTTTCAAAAAGAAATAAAACTACCTCTGCAACCATTGCCAAAACATCACCACCGACTACATCCTAAATTGGCTGAAAATAACTGCTATTCACCAGATCTCTCACCACAGACTGCATTTCACTTAAATCAACCAATATCACCGCAAACCACCATATCCACCAACATCGACCATATCTCACACCACTTGACCACCAAAATAATCAGTATATATAAAATCTCTCACCAACAAAGACATCCCCATACCAATTGAACTGTATAAGGGATCGGTCATACGGTAAGTTCAAGGAAATAAAGAAAAGATGAAGAAGAAGGAACAATGAGATGAAAATGGAAAATATTAGAAGGGAGAGGAAGGAGAAAGGGTGGTGTGAAGATGAAGGAGATATAGGATAGGGTTTTGTGCTAAAAAAGGGCATCCAATGCAATGAGTGGCTAAAATCTATGAAAACAATTGGCTTTTTGAAAATCAATAATTTCTAAATTTCAGTTTTATTTCACATTTAAATATTTCTTGCGAAAATCAAATTTTAATATTTTTTTGATGAAACAATACGAATTTTTTTCATAATTTTAATAAATTATTGACCTTTTACAAAAGTCTGAATTTGAAAATAAAAACTTGAAGTTTTTTTTTTTTAAAATATCAATTTTTATAAAAAAAAAGCAATTATGTAAAAAAAATCTAGATATATTTGAAGAAGAAAGAACTGAAATCATTGAAAAACTAGACTTAAGGGGAAAAATAATAATTTTTTTAAATAAAAATGGTTTTTCTTTTTCATAGTATCAAATATATTGTATTTTTTAATTTAATTTTTTTAAAAATGAATTGCACTATTTTAGATTAGTAATAATCTTTTCTTTGATTTAATTTTTTTAATTAAAAAAAAGCTATAAGCAAGAATTATACAGGGATATTTATGTCACTTTAGAGCAAAATTCATTTAAATAAACTATCACGTTAGCAAAAAATACATAATTTCGGATGGAAGGGCACAATGTACTAACAAAAGTGAAGACACCGGCATTTGGTGCAAAAAAAAAGGACTTTTGCCCATACCATGTAATTTCCCTTAAACACAAGGGTATATATGTTACAATATTCCTTACCGTTTTAGTTTTAGATTATTAAAATAATAAAACTTATAATAACATAATTATTTTATGCTAAATGAAATTTTTTAAATCATTTGGTTATTTATGGATCTTTCTATAATTATTTTTAAATTTCGTAAGGTTTAGTCTTATTTATTTTTAAAAAAATTATAAAAAATTCCAAAAAGTATATAAAAATACTTTCAAATGATTCAAATAATTCAATTTATCTTAAAAATTTGTGCAAGACTATAATTTTTATCATTTTAGTGGTTCAACATAAAAAATATTAATAGGATATCACTAAAGTAAAAATTAATTGAAACACATAAGTGGAATTTTTTGGGACACATAGTACCTTAGTGCAATTTAGCCAAAGAATTATATAAAATTATTTTTTAAGTTCAAATATTTTATTCATACATATACTAATACATTATTGGAGTCACTCATTTTATTTTATTTCTTTTGCAGATCAATTGTTGAATTTTAATGATGGTTATATTATAAAATTTATTTATATCCAACTTACTTATTTCTATTTCAAATGTAGAAATATAACTCTAATATATGATAGGTACCCAACATCATAGTTAAATAAAATATTAAACATTGAGATAGTGGAGCCCAAATACATTCAAAAGCGTATGAAATAAAAGAAAAGGTAGAAAAGGAGGAAAAATATAAATAACATTATAAAGAAAGTATAAATTCTGAGAAAACTTCTTACTATTGACGAATTATAGCATAGATAGATATATAATTCTTTCATGATTTCAATGTTGTTACATGTCTTTTTTTAATTTGATTTCAAACTAGTAATGTTCCTGTGCGAAGAACAGAAATCATTTATATTGCATCACAAAAGTACATTGGAATGATGACAAATATCCAAGTACTTATAAGGGATAATGGTATAATAGTATCATGTCACACTGATTACAAAGGCGCACCAAAGGTGCTAAGACATAAAACACAAGGATTTAAGGCTTTTTTCATCCTAGGGGAGACAACATTGGCAAGGTGCACTGCGACATTAAGGTGTGCAAGACTCTCAGGCACGTGTCTTACTAAAAATTGGCTACTTTTAAGTTTTAATTTTATTCTAAACGGAAAAGGTCATAGGAGGATCAATAAATGTAATTTTAAATGGGAAAGAAAAGAAATAGATTTAGTGTAGAGAAAAAAAAAACTTTGATTAGGTATTTTTGGGTTTTATTTTCTTAAATACAATAATTAATTCTCATATTAGGAAGGAAAGGGGCAGGAAAAATGGTCATGGGATGACCAATTGACATGATATTGAAGATAAAAGATTATATGTTTTAGGAAGATAAAAAAGCAATATTAAACCGGTAATATTAGTACCTTACTTTGCCTAAGTGCACGCCTTGGCCTTGTGCCTAGGACCCTTATCACCTAGGTGCGCTTTAGACCATTTCTAATAGGTCATTCAACTTCATAAATGGTAGTAAAGGTGGAGTTGCCAATGACACTAAAGCTTAGTCCTTTGGTTCCCACCTTTTAATTATCTAAAAAGATTAACGTAATGTCACATTTAGTAATCAGATAAATACATAAATGATCAACTACAATCCATATTGGAATAATAAAAATGTAACTTAAACATTTCATAAATCCTCATCTTGTAATGGGATATTAACTATAATGTAAAGCAAACATAAGACAAAAATATATATTTTTGTTATAAATGGATACTTTTAAGAATATTTATTTTCATAGGGATGAAATAGAATATAAGATAGGATAAATTCTACTCAGGTACCATGGCTTTTAGCATGTTTCTACTTAGGTATCATGTTTTTAAGCAATTTCATTTAGGTGCTATGTATTTTAATATTTTGTTCTATGTTAGAACCATCTTATTAATGCTTTTTTTCTTATGATTAAAATAATAATAAAAATAATAGAGTATTTTTTTTAAGATAAGTTGAAGAAATCTAAATATTTTGAAGATTATTTTATTACTTTTTTAGATTGTGTTTGGAATTTTTGAAGAATTTAACGTTGCTTTTGTTAAAAAAGTTCAAAGAAATTCAAAAATAATAAAATATACATTTAAAATATTATTGTTTTTTTAGTTCATTCTCCTGATGTTGTTCATACTTTTGATGTGTTCTTTGGCACACTCTCTCTCACACACACATGAACAGTCAGTAGTAGGAGTACTTGACAATTAAGTACCAACATATACTAGGTTCCACACGCAGCTTTGTATACTCTTCCAGTGCCAACATATGCTAGGTTCCACACACAGCTACATTTGCTCTTCCAGTAATCTTTTTCTAGATCAGAATCAAATTAGGATATTAGCATTTCCTTTGTCTTGTCTTAGTTATAAAAAAAAATTAGTCACTGAAAAATTAAACCTGTAATGTTTTCTAATAGTACTAATTTATGAGAATTGAATAATAATTTAGCGGAGGTAACAATTTAGGTGGGAAAATTTTGTTCCACAGTTCAGTTTTGATATATATACTTTTTTTGCAGATTAGAAGTACATTTCTATTCCCATTTCCGTGACAATTGATACCAAACTGTCAATAATAATGATATTAAAATATTTACCAAGTTTTCATTATGAAAGTTACAAGTTAAAATAAACCATTATTCATAAAGGACCTTCTACTTCCAAAGTCATCATAAACAATTTTTTATTTTTAATGGGACCACTTAAAATACCAGGTGGTTAGTTTGTGAGTGGAAGTATTCTTTCCAGTTGACTATTTGTCATTTTTAGTCTTTCTGAGACTTCTTTCCCCATAATAAAATGTGGATTGGAAATACAATCATAAATGAATAATAGAAGAAAAGAAAACATGATATTTGACTCGCTTAAAATTTACCCCTAGATATATGGATCTCCTTAGTACTAGTTCATATACTTACACTCCACTTGTATTACAAAATAAGTCATTTGAACAATTTAAATATTTTTTTTAAGAACTAATAAATGTAGTCTTAAAATTTCCCCAACAACTTTCATTAAAACATAGCAAAACACTTAATACATAGGTAATGAAAGAAAAAAGGTGATGGTAAAAGTAAAAAGTAGGTTTAACATTTCTAAAATGATTTTCTTTTGGATATAAAAAATTAGTCATAGAATGATTTATTTTTTGATACAAAGAGAATAGTCAACAATCTAGGTGAATGATGAAAAACTAGTTTTAACCAAAGGCATAAAACTCATAGCTGAAAATTGATAACCTAGCTCTTATAAAGTATTTGTAAAAACTAATTGTTTAACTAAAAGTATTATAGATTAATCATAAACCTTGTATTAAAACGGAATTACAACATATACATATATACCATAACTTTGTTTTTTACTGTCGTAGGGCTATGCAAAACAACCAATTTCTAACATCTGAAAAATCAAAATTGGAAATCTGGATATCTGCTCTAATTTTAACTGAACCGGATATACAGTCGGGTTTTCCCCTAGATTATGCTGGTCTAATATTCGGTAAATAAAGGAGGAACTAGAAATAACTGTCTTTAATTAAGTACATTATGCTATATTTGAAGCATATTATACTGAATTTGAAGCGGGGTGTATTGTTGATATAGGATTATAAATCATACTATATTTGGAGCACAATGAATGTATTGTACTCCCTTCCATATCAAAAATAAATAAATAAATAATCTAGCACTGAACTTTTGTATAAAAAAAATGTTACTTTAGAAAAGTGAAAACCTACATTTTACTTTTGTCCTCAATTATTTTTTTCCCTTCCATTATCTATGCATTGAATATTTTGTTGTTTTTCAATGAAGAGTGTAAGTGAAATTTTAAGACTATTTTTATTAATTCCTTAAAAAATGTACAAATTATTAAAATAACTTCCTTTTTAAAAAAACGGAGTACAATATTTAGAAATTATTATATGAATCATAATAAATTTTTATAGGTTATTTATTGTTATGCTTCTTATTTTGAATTCGGATAATTTTGGATATATTTGATATCCAAACTGGTTTACTAGATATAAACATTTGGTGGATCAACAGGATATAGCTATAGATAAATATGATAGGACACTGATATATTTTCTGTTTAACTTTCTCCTTCTACTTCTTTAGTTTACCATAGCATTTTCCTCCCTCAAATAGTAACGCGCATTTCTAGAAAGAAATAAATCAATAACAATCCATCTTGATCTTCCCAAATTCTCTATAAATAAATGTTGAAAATAATCAACTCTAACAATTTGAGAAATGGAAAACAAAAAAAAAAATAATACCACTGCTAAACACGATGATTGTCCATAAAAATACCATTTTCATGTTATGCAACGAAGTGGCATCAAAGAATAAAGTGGTGGACTATGAAAGTCACCAATTTCATACTAGGCCTCTCAATCACTAAACCCTTAGCCATTAGGCCCAGCCTACATCAAAATTGATATTAGCAACCAAATCCAACATTAATGTCCCATTAGACACCAAAGCAAGCCGATACCAAAATTAACTACCATTTCAATTTTGGCTTAAAATGGATAGATGTTGGTGTAATTGTATGAATGTGGATTTGATTGCATAAAAGTGAGTTTAACTGAATAAAGGTTGATGAATGGAAGGAGAAGGAGGCGGAGGAGGAGGGGACAGAGGAGAAAACGACGACAAGGATCTCACATTGAAGGTTGATTACTTTGAAAGGAGGAAGGAGGATGGCATAGGTCTGTGCAGTTACTGCAGTAGCCACAATGGTAAAGGAGCTGAGATTTTTTTTTTTTTTTTTTTTTTTTTTTTTTTGTAATGATGTTTACTTTTGTTCCTTAAGGTTAGGAGGATTAAGATGAACAATTTTTCAGGCATTCAGGACTCAGCATTTTCATGAACAAAGGGGATAAAGATGAATCGATCAGGCTGGGCATTTTCATGGAAACAACAAAGTGACAAAAAGGGGTATAAGAAGGGAAAAGAGGAAAAAAAATGTAATTTACCAATAAAATCTAATAGTAGAAAAAGAGAGAAGAGAGAATGTTAGTGTTTGTTCCGTACCATCCATGAAAACTTTTGGGTAAAGATTATTATTATCATTTTGTAGTTTAGATAAAAGAACAAGGATAATGAATCGAGAAAAAAAAAGATGGATAAAAAAAGAGTAAGAAGAAAAGGTAAGATAAAAGAGCAGTATTTTCCACCGCTAGGAAAATTACACAGAAGTGCATATGATGCATTAAATCACTAATATAGGGGTATAAGACATCAATAAAAGATCTATGCGTAAAATGTAATTATGCGATAACACAGTGCACATGGTAGAAAATATCCTGAAGTATTAAAGGACATTAAAGGATACATTGACATCAACAAACTAACCTTTACTATAGAGTGAAAAAAATTACAGGAAACTCGCTTATGATAAACTAGAAGGTAATTTATTGAGCTCCACAAAGCTAGCTTATATCAAAACGAATTACCAAAT
This sequence comes from Tamarix austromongolica, assembly GCA_039764185.1. NCBI lineage: Eukaryota > Viridiplantae > Streptophyta > Magnoliopsida > Caryophyllales > Tamaricaceae > Tamarix > Tamarix austromongolica. The sequence goes on along the minus strand of CM077816.1, from coordinate 46,961,978 downwards.
GATTTTCATCTAAGCTTATTGACCAGTCAGAAATTTATAAGCTAACTTTTGACGTATCAAACAAAACCAGGGCCATCGAAGGCCAAGTGCAGCTGCCTAGGACCCCATCTTTTAAAGACCCTCTATTTGTATTTGTCTATTTAAATTCTAACATACAAAAGTGTAAATCAAAGGAGCCTAAACATTGCTGAAGATATCAGGACCCAAAATCAGCACATCATTAGTTCATTCTTATTAAGTGGAAAAAAGATTTCCAAAACCTAGCTATTGAACTTCTCAATTTTCCTTTTTCAGAGCAAGGAAGATACGCTATAATTATACTATAGATGTCCTATTCTGATACGATAATTCTTAATTTTTTTCGGAACAAGCAACTTTTGGTATATTTATATGATAGCCATTTTATAATATTTGGGAGTAATTTTTAATTTTGACATGGGGCCACCAACCTGAACAAAAGCTTTTTTCCTGGTACCTTAATGGGATGTTTAAATAAGAACTTTGTGTAAAACTTAAATGTTTGGTGATACTTTTCCTCTCGATCAATAATAAGAAATTAAGAAGCTAAAAAGCTAGTCTGAAATATACTCTATTAGCACATTAAACAATATTTCATAAATCGTACGCTAAATAATGATGATGTTGAAGCATTGTCTTTATCCAGCTTTTTCATTTTTTATAGTTCACACATTCCGACAAAACGGAAAGAAAAAATCAGAAGTTGCGCATAACAAATAGGACCCGATTCCACAATCCACATCCATGCCAGCCATTCGCCACCCACCTTCCCTAACTACCCGGTGGGTAAGCTTTGGGAAGAGTATAGTAGTACAAACAGCACTACGGGTAAAAGAGTAAAGCAAGAGCACGCATGACAAAGAAAAAGTAAAAGAAGCTAAGCTGCGGACAAGCTTTCCCGAATTCCCAAATGTGCATCATTATTATGAGCCCATTTCTTCGTCGATCCAACCCTAAAACTCTTCTTCCCTCCCTTGTAATACGGTGGGCGCTAGGCGCTGGTTGTGGTTATTCTACTGCCTATACCAGTACCGCTACAAGTAATTCATCCTAAAACGCCTCTAATTTTGATAAATCATCTTATCCAGTACTATGTTTCAAAAAAAATAGCTCAACTCTATCGGCAGATTAATAGCGAGTTACTTACTACTACACTAGATGAAATGAAGAGAGACAGAGACAGAGAGAGAAGGGGAAAAAAACTAATTGACAGAAAAATGCATAATAGATGAACGTTAATTGAAAAAGATTTGAAATAATTACCTTATAGAGACTGTGCAAACACTTGGAGCAACCGGCAAGACCACCGTCAGTATTGGAACTGGAAGTTGAAGAAGGCTGATGAGAACCAGAACAATCACTCTCCAACCTCTTCAATCCCTCATCCTCATCGTTCACATTACCATTACCACCAGCGCCGCCAATTTTAGGAGGGCAATTAAAAGGATGCAACCTAATCCCACAATAACAGTAAACAGCATCACAAGTCGAATTTGGTTTCATTCTATCAACATCAATTCCTTTCTCTTTCATTACCTTCTCTATTCCTACCCCACACATCTCCGTATCATCTGGCAATAACGGCATCTCCTTTTCCCTCTCTTCATCGTACCACATCTTCTTCGACTTCACTGTCATCTGAGTTTTGTACTGTTCTTCGTAAGCCGAGTACAGCCACGCCGCTAATACCGGACAGCATCGATTCCGATGTAGCAGCAGCCCTTCCTCACCAGTCTTCTTCTTCTTCTTTACAATGCAGGCGGATTTCACGGCGGATAAGAGTTGGCTTTCGTTTGGAAGTTGGGTTATTGAGCATCCCGAGACAGCGGATTGCTCCGGGAATGACGGAATTGTTGCCGGCGGTGATGGCTTTGGGAGGAATTGTTGTTCTTGTTGGATGGTTGATGGGTCCGGGTTGGGTAGTTCCGGCAGGGCCATCAGGAGCGGTTGGAGTGTAATGAGGGAGAGGAAGAAGAGCAGAGACAACGGAGAACGGATCATATTTTGTCCCTTGTCTTTCGATTGGTTCGAATGTGAAAGAGAAGTGATAATGTGATGTAAGCGAGAGTTTGTTTATAGAGGAGAGTGGATACTAGATGATGGGTAATCTATACTGTGTAAGTTGTATGTATGTACATGTGGGACCAAATATTATTACATGTTTGTAAAAGGTCATCAATAATTTTGTGAGTTGTAAAATTACTATTATTCGTAGATAATAATAAAAATAAAGTTTAGTCCAATAGCTACATATTAATATTTAGATATTGAAAATCTAATTTTATTTTACGGTGATTAAGACCCTTTATAATTAAAAAGATCATATAAAAATAAATGATGTATCGCTAATTTTATAAGATTACAATGAAAAGTATTAGAAAGTATAGGATTTGGAAAAAAAATGTCTTTTAAAGACATATTAGAAATATTAGATATTTTTTTTTTGTAGTTTAAAATGAGAGGGAAAAATACGATATCCTTTATATTATGAAATAGACAAGGCATCGTATTAGTGAGATTTATAATTGGGAGAGAGTGATTCATTAAAATGTTAGAGAAACAAATAAAAGCCCTCTTACCTCAAGCTATTTGTATAATGTTTTATTTTTTCACTACTAAAAAAATTTATTTTAAAACAATTATGATAATAAAAGAACAATAATAATTCCATGAAAAATAGGGTGGTATTATCTCGTTGTTTGTTTTATATTAGACACAAAGTTGAGTATCTAAGCAAATAAATACAAGAAAAACTAGAGCATGCAAGATAAATTGTATAAAAGATAAGAGAGTCGAGGTTTACAATGTGAGGCTATGTGCACCTAATACCAATATGAAGATATACTAGGACAAAACGATAACCAAAGGAAAATAAATACAAGAGAAGGAGCATCATTACTCAAGGACATAAAAAGGGAACACCTTAAAAAATGCTTATGATCAAATAACTCAACTATCCTTGGAGACGGATTAGACTACTCACTAGTTGACCTTGAAAATATGCACAAAACCTTTTGCTCATGGGATTGAGTAGGGGATTGCAATAATAAACCCATCAATATGCATACATATTAATAGATATGATTTATGATGGTTAATTTGAGCTTTAATGTTATTATATGATTATTTTTTTACATAATTTGGTCCACTTGTTCTTATTTACTAGTCTTGATCATATTTTATATGTATTTTGAGAAAATGAGATCTAAAGGAGCTAAAACACAATATTTGAAATAAAAGAGAAGCAAGAATGAGCACTCAAGGTGTGAAGGGGTAAAAAGACATGCAAATTCAATTATAATAAGCCCTAAATTTAGAAATTTGCTAAACATAAAAGTTGTAGATATTCTTATTAGATTTCTATAACATTAAAAATCAATTAAATTGAATATTAAATGAAGAAGTTATGATCAAAATACACTACATCATTGAAGTTGTCTCATAGCCCGAGAGTCGTTATGACCCCATCATGTTGGCCACAACCAACAACATGGATGAAAGAAATAGGACAAGGGGTTCCTGTGTCAATTCCCCTAATCGGCTATATAATGTAATTTTCAACTCTGTTTCAATGGGATGCTTTACAAAAACCTAAGCACGATGTTAGCACCTAAGAAGAGGGCTTTTAGGTTCCATATCATATCTTCACTCATTCCCCATTCCAATCCATCCCCTTATCTCTCATGGTTGTAACTCTTGTGCTACAATTGGATGGTGATTTCCAATTCTTGAATAAAAAGGGCATTATATCTCTATTTGTAATTTTTCTTTTTTTTTTTTCAATTGATGCAAGCCTATTTGTTTAAGAAGATGTACTTAATTGAAGTCATGATTGGCTAATTTTTTTGTATAAAGGTGAAGGTAGAACCTTTGATCTTAATGTGTGTAAGAAGTTGAAACCACCAGTCATTTGTGTTGTGTTAATACTTTAATTGACAAAACAGAAAAATCAAAATTCATCTTCCCATTATTGGCTAGAGAAACTTTTGATAGGTTCAAGAGATGAGCCGGAGTAAGCTCCATTAACTTAATTAGACACTAAAACACAAGGTTGAGAGATGTTAATTTGGTCTCTAAAACTTGAAAGAGGGGATAATAGCTAATTGTTTAATACCCCACATTTTTATAAAATGGTTGAATGAGAAATTATGCCAAATTTTGGGCCTTTGGTCTTGATTTAATGTTATGATTTGGTTTGGGATAAAGTTTGATTTGAAATCATGTTGAAAAATTAAGTCTATTGAGGTTTGCAAGCAAACCGATCGACTAGTTTTATGAACTGGTCAACTGGTTTGTCGTTTAAGCCAATTTGGATTTCTTAACTAAACTGATTGACTGGTGGTAGAAAAATCAACTAGTAGACCTAATCTGTAACACCCCATATTTTTGTATGATGGATTAATGAGAATTTTTGTCAAATTTTGGGCATTTGATTTTGATTCAATGTTATAATTTGATTTGGGATAAAATTTGATTTGAAATCATGTTGGAAAATAAAGTTTATTGATTTTTATGGGCAAACTCATCAACTCGTTTCATGAACCGATCGAATGGTTTTTCATTTTAGCCAAATTAGTTTCCCCAACCAAACTAATTAACTAGTTGAGGGAAACCAATCGATTGGTGGATGAATAGTCAACTGATAAATTCAAACCGGTTAACTGATTTGTCGAACTAGTCATGTTTTTGAGTTTTATATTTTTAGAAAATGCCTTACACTAAATTAGAACCTTATCAACTCATTCGAGATTTTTCCTATGAGATTCCTAACCCTTATCATGATGCATTTAACCCGAGATATTGACTTGATTTAAGCTAGTGATCAATTAGGACACAAAAGGGGAGAGATGACCTTAATAATTATCTTCTTCCTCCTCTCTCTTCTATGATAATCTAAGATCGAATATTTTGACTAAGGTATGCTTTTCAGCAGCTGGAAGATTCTTTCCACGTTGAATACCTATTTCTCCATTTATGAATGCAAATTTTGGCATAATTGACTTGAATTCTCTAGAGTCATCATTTGAGCTATGGAGAAGAGGTTAACAAAGCCTAGACAAATCCATTTGTTCTGATCGAATTCAAACAGTCAAGGGTAGGGTTTTGAGTCAATGTCCAAAGCCCTCAGAAATTCCTTTCAATTGGTTGGTTATAAAGACCCCTAGTCATCCCTTCATTGCACATTTCTTTTAGTCACAGAATTTCCTTGAGTTTTACTGTAACACCTCAATTTTTATTACTTTTCATTTTGCAATGGAAGTAATTAAGTAAAATATTGGGGGTTACCGTTGTAATCGACATAATTCTGGCTTATGCAACCATCCTTGCATCAATCACAAGGCTAAAACATTTAAAGTAATACAAGGAAATTAGAAACATAAGAACATTAATAGTATAATACTGAGTTTGGAGCTGAACTCCGAGTTTAACAATACAAAATACAAAAGAGGGGATACCATGCATCAAGAGTCTAAAAATGATATCCATTTAAATACATCAATTGGATAACAATTACTCTTCATCTAACCCCTAACATAGATGAAGTCACTCATACCTACATAAGGCGTTATATGCAGCATAATCATCTAGTTGATCTTCTGAGACCTGCACATAAGATTTAGGGCTTTTTACTTGTGGGAATGAGCAGCGCCCAGTAAACAGGTGGTCAGTACACTACATACTGAGTAAGGGAGTAATACTATCAAAACAAGGATACAAATAGCACATGCTTGCACATTAGATAATAAGGGAATAACCAAATAAATGAAACATCTCATAAGATATAATATAATCCCTATTCTTTCATTAAGTAAAATCAATTTTCATTCTTTTTATATACGTTGAGTGTAGGAAACCCACTATTCTTAAACCGGTGAAATGGTCTGAAACATCATTTCAGGGACAAGACATCTGAGACACTATTATTTCCGATGAAATGGAGATTAAAAACATCTTCCCGAAAAAAAATTCTCCCGAGCTACTATTCTCTCTGGTGGAATGGGAATACATACATACGTACATGCATACATATATATATTTATATATATATAAAGAAAAAATAGATCACCTTAGTCCTGACTCATGTATTCTTCCACTTTAAATCATTAGTATCTCTTCCATAAGTTATAATGATTCATTTTCATTTTACGATAAGTAGGAGCTCCACTGTTTTTAATCCGATGGAACGGAGAACATCTTCTCGGGGAAAAATGCACCCGAGCCACTATTCCCCTCAGTGAAATAGAAATGTATACATACATACATACATAAATATATATCTATATATCTATATATATATATATAGAAAAATAGATCACCTTGGCCCTATTCACGTGCTCTTTTACTTTAAGTAATTAGTATCTTATTCAAAATTGATTCTCAAGTATAGAACACATTAAAATAGATGTACATATAGCATAAGTCCAAGTCCTTAAGTCCTTTCAAACCCTAATTACACACTCTTTAGTATTCATTCTCCCATATTAATTATTCCACACATATTATATTTTCTCCAAATTTCATCATTATTATCACACCCAAAATGCACGATCTAATTCCCATAAATATACTTTAACAATCTCATTAGATATGTTAATCACAGAAATATCCAAGACCCAAATTCTACAGATTTGTCATAGCACCTCCCATGAAATTTTCATGATTACCAATTCCGACAAATAACCTCTAAATCTTAAACATGGACTAATGTTATTATCATTACAAGATAGTTTATCCTAAATTATCCATTAAATTATTTATGAACCCCAAATAACAATAATACTTGCTAGAATTCCTCATGCTATTATTATCATATTTTAATCCTCCTAACACATAGAATACCAAAATTTCCTTATTATCCTCTAATGACCAAGTTACCCTTAAGCACAAATAAAAACCTTTATTTTATAAAATCTTATACCTTAGACACATATTATTTTCCAAGTCCACAATTAATCATCATATCTCATGAGAATTCTTAAGTCCATTTATCAAAACTCATTTAACCTATATTTTATATCATAATATATATTTCCACAAATATGATATTATCATAATAAAATAATAATGGTACCTTTTACCTATTCTTACTTTCTTTTAATAATATAATATCCTTAAGTCCATATTTCATACAATAAGACATATTTCCATAAATATGACATCATCACAACAAAATAATAATGGTACCTCTTTCCCATTCTTACTTTCTTTCAATAACCTAATATCCTTAAGCCCATATTTCATACCATAAGATATATTTCCACAATATGACATTATCACAACAAAAATCATAACATAATTGTACCTCTCACCCATTCTTACTTTCTTTCAACATAATATTTATATCATCACAAAATATCATGATCAAACACATGTTACATCATACATCAACAATATCATGGAAACACATATACTCATACAAGAAAATAACACCAATAACCCTAAACATCGAATAGTATCCTTACCAACTAAGACATTGAGCTCTAAGCACGCAAATCCTAGGCTTCCTCCTTCGAAGCTACTAGAATACCACCTATGAAAAAAAAAATTCATTGTTAGGCTTGGAGAGTTATGTCGAAGGAGAAATCAAGGTAAAGAGGGTAAAAATAGAAATAATTATAGTCAAATGGGAGCTTGAGATATGTGGATGTGTAGAGGAATGTGTGTTGGAGCTATAGTAAAATTTTGGTAGCATTTGGATAAGGTTGGGGGATGAAAATAGGAAGTTGCATGACTGTACAGTAGGTGGTGCAGCCCTAGTCGAGAGAAAAAGTAACGCACGACCAAGTAGTGCAAAAGTTGCACGACTGTGCAGAAGGAGATTTTAAGTATTGCACAGTTGTGCAGCAAGCAGTGCACAGGCTGTGCACTATGCAAAAGTGCAGTGGAAGAGGGAAAGAAGAAGGGAAAAGAGGTAGAGGTAGGCGATGATGGATGGCGATAGTGTTGGGGAAGGTGAAGGTGACCTTGGTGGTCGATCCATCGGCCAATGGGTGGCAATTGGCGACCAAGGTGGTGTATGGTGGTGGATTAGTGGTGTGCATGCCAAAAATAGGGAAAGAAGGAGAAGAAGGAAGAAGAAAATATAGAAGGAGGAAAAGAGAAGGAAGAGGGAGCTGGAGCAATGGATTTTTGACATAGAAAGGATAGAGAGGAGGCCAAACAAAGAGGAAGAAGGAGAGTATGTAGTATATGTATGTATGTATATGTGTATACACACACACACACACACACACACACACACACACATATATATATATATGTTTATGTATATATGGCATGTGTGTGTGTCGTATGAATTGAGGAAGAAAGAAAAAGAACAGGGGGTGTGCAATGGTGATAATCGTGATGGTGCAGTTGCAAGGTGATGATGATGGTGATGGTTGTAGAGGGTGGTTAGGAGTAGGATAGTAGCTGTAGGGTGAGGGTGGTGATGGTTATATGCAGGCGTTGATTGAGCAGTAAAATGGTAGGGGGAAAATAGAGTGTGCAGAGGGTGGGTATGGATGTGTAGTTAGGCAGGGATAAGAGAGCAGAAGGAGAAGAAGAAGAAGAAAGGAAGGAAGTAAGGTGATGGGTGTAGAAAGTTGATGGTGCATGTGGGTAGATGCAATTTAAAACATTTTTCAAATATGGTAGCTTGGACTAACGAGAGAAGGGAGAAGAATGGAAAGAAAAAAAAAGAAGGAAAAGGAAAATGAGAAGGGTAGGGGGTTATTTTTGGGTGATTTTGGATTAACCATAAGTAATTAGGATTAGTGAAAATTTTAACGGGTTTTGATTTTGGTTTACGAATTATAGTTTAGCCAAGTTAAGGTTTCAGATTCAAGGTTTGGGACTAAGAGATTGAGTTAAGGCTAAAAATAAGTTTTTTTTTTTAATATTAGAATCAAATTAGGGTGTTAATGACGTGGGATTAGTTTAAGCAAAATTTCCAGGTATTACATTTACTTTCCCTCTCTTATCCCCACAATTTGAGCCTTATTAATCGACTTCCACACACTCTTCTAATCATATCTCTAGCTCTTTCTTGTTTTCATTCTCAAGTAAGGCAGAGTTAGCTTATGGAAAAGATTGAATAGTTCAGTTAGCTTTCCTTTGTTTTGCCTTAACTTGGTAAGTTTTTACTCTCTTTAGATTTTAAGATTTTGAAACTTGATAAGATTTTGATATAATTTCTAAATTTGAGAATTTTATTTTTTAACATTTTGAAAGCTAAGAATTTACCTAGTGGAATCCTTATTTTAAGAGGATTTTTACATGAATCAAGTAAGTGATTATTGCTCTTAAAATTTTTAGTATGCGTTCCTACATGATAGGTGATATCTTTAGTTGATTTATACTGGTTGGTATGAAGAAATGCAGTTATATGTATGACTTGCATGCTTAAATGACATGATTGAGTAAAAAGCATGAAAATGGATAAAAAAAGTAGGCTATGATAATATTATGGTGAGAAATGCCTGTTAATTGCTTTAATATGGATACATATGATTTATATATAAGAATCTGCATGAAAGTTGTGGTTTGGTATTGTATTAGGGCAGACTGGTCATCTGGTTAGGTTAAACTGATCAACTGGTTCCTAAAATAGTTAACTAGTTAACCCAACCCATCAATTGTTACACCTATAGAGACTTTGGTCTAGCTCTCTACTTAAACCCATCGAATGGTTTGATAAAACTGATCGACTAGCCTATAAACAGAGGGCTAGTTTGCCCAAATTGATTGACTAGTTGGGGGAAAGCATGGTTTGGTTGATTCAAACCAATAGACTCGTCGATCCAAACTGATCAACTAGTTGGTGCAATCGATTGACTAGTTGGGCCACACCGATTAACTGGTTAGTTTGGTTTGCTTAATTTGCTTCTTTTTTGTTCGGTTATGCTTTGAGATTATGATTAGTGCTATACTATGATTATTTAATGGATAAAATACAGATTTTATTATGGACTATTTTCCTAATTAAAAGATCAAAATGGATCATAGGTTATGGTATACCTTATGGGTAATGGAAGGATTAAATAGGCATTTCTCTTATGATAGGTGAGGATAGTTGAGAAAAGAGTAATGAAACTCAGCTTGGGCTAGAATTAAATGCAATGGTGTACATGATTAACATTGGCTAATGATAAATTGTAAACCCACATGGCTAGGAAAAATGGAAAGGAAAGGATTAAGATGGACTGATATGAAAGTTGACTTACTTTTGTATGGGCCTTATATGATCAACCATCTTTATGAATAAAATACTAATTATGTTAAGTGAAAGAAAGTTGAGTTGAGTATGGGTTTGAGTTACCGATCCTCAATTAGCTACTAGGGGTTAGTCTGCCTTTAGGTATTTTTGGTTCCTTCAAGCTTTGCCTTTGGGTGGTATCCTAAGATGTTTTAGTGTCTTACTTACTCTAGACACTAATGATATACTAGGGGGTATCGATACTAAAGGGTTTGGTTACCTAGGTGGTTGGCTTCGGCCCAAACTTATGTCCATATTAGTTGGCTTCAGCCTGGACCTATGTCCATTGTGGTGATTGGCTTCTGCCTGGACTTATGTTTACTTGATGATTGGCTTCAACTTGGACTTATGTCTATTGTGGTGATTGGTTTTAGCGTGCACTTATGTCCACTTGGTGATTGGCTTTAGCCCAAACTTTATGTTACTAATTTAAATAGGCTTCCATGGTATTTGAGCCATGGGGTGGTGCACAATCCATCACTCAATAATAATAAAATATGGTTGGCAAATATGGGTTGGTAATTACGAATGATAACCGAATGAAAGGTTGATAATTAGCTATGAAATGGAAGTAATGATATGGTTGACCAAATGGTTAAAGCTAATTCATGCACTTGACTAATTAGTTATAGAATGGAACATTGATTTAGTTATTATCCTATATCTTACTTGGATAAATGGATGGTATATCTCAAAGGAATTAGATAAATGGAAATAACCCCAGGGGTTGTTGGATTACTCTCTATTATTTCTTTTGTAAATGGTTATGTGAAAGTGCTATGATTCCTAAGCATGATATTTCTACTATGCTAAAATTTATATAATAGCATGTGTTATGCACTCTTACTTATTTATATAGTCCTACCATAATGCATATTATACATTATGTTTATGAATGATAAATTAGCATACTTGTTTACATGGAGGGAGCAACTTGGCTTACTCAGTACATAGCATATTATTGTGCTTATTTGCTCGGTCACCTTCTCATTCCCATGAGTAGAGGACTATGTGTAGGTTTTTGAGGATAACTAGTAAAGGGCTTACCTCAGTTGGGTAAGGACTTGTGAGTAAGGAAATTCATAAAGGTCTTGGTGGGGGTCCATGGCGGACCATGATTTTTTTTTGGGCATCATGCCCCAACCCATGTTTTGTAATCCTGTACTTAATAGTATGTATTTTGTAATGTTTTGATCGAAACTCGTTAGGGTCATCTAATGTAAACACTTTTAGAGTTGTTTCGATTAAAATGTTATTTGTGCACTTTGTTGATTTAATTGTTTTAGTGGTTTAGCCTTGTATCTGATATTGGGTAGGCAGCGGACACCATTCCTATGTCAGTTGGGTCAGGGCTTGTGAGCTAGGACATTTAGAAGGTTTTGTTGGGGTCCATAGCAAACCATGGTTTTATTTTTGGACATCATGCCCAATCCATGTTTTGTAATCCCGTACTTACTAGTATGTATTTTGTAATATTTTGACTGAAACTTGTTAGGGTCATCCTATGTAACCACTTTTGGAGTTGTTTCAATTAAAATGTTATTTGTGTACTCTGTTGATTTAAGTGTTTGAGTGGTTTAACTATGTATATGATATGGCGTATGTAGTGGACATCATTCCTATGTTAGGTATGGTGGTAACACCCTAATTTTTCTAAGCATTTTCTACTTTTGAAACATGTTTTAACTAAACTTTTTTGTAGTGAAAATTGGTGGTGTTACACAAACCCATCAACTGATTTATCGAGCTACTCATGTTTTTCGAGTTTTATTTTTCTGAAAAATCCCTTATACTAAAATGGAACCTTACTAACCCATAATAATTTGTCCTTAAGAGATTCATAACCAGTTTTATGATTCAATTAACCTAAAATATTGCCTTGATTTGATCTAGAGGTTGATTGGGAAAATTGAGGGGGAGAGGTGACCTCAACACTATCTTCTTCCTCCTCCCTCCTTTGCACAATTCTGAGATTGAATGCTTCATTCTCAATCATGCTTCTAAGTAGCTGAAAGATTCCTCCCTCATTGACTTTCTATTACTCCATTCATGCATTCTAATTCTAGTCTAATTAACTTGAATTCTATAGAGACACCATTTGAGCTCTAGAGAAGAGGTTGACAAATCTTGGATAAAATCCATCTGTTATGATCGAATTTAAATGATCAATGGTAAGGTTTTGAGTTGGTTCTTAAACTCTAACCATTTTTCTTTAATTGGTTATCTATAAATGTCCCTAATCACCCCTGCTATGCATCTTTCCTTTAGCCACCAAAATTTTCTAAGTCTTATATTCTTTCCTTTCTCTCTACACTTTGAGTATTACCAATCAATCCTTGTACACTCTTCATATCCTATCTCTATATCTCTCTTGTTTTTATTGTTAAGCAATGAAGAGTTAGATTCTAGAAAAAAGGTTGAGTGGTCCAGTTTAATTCTTTCCATATTTTTGCCCTCAAGTTGGTATGTTTTTATTCCTTCCTATTTTTAAGTTCAAAATTTAATAAGGTTTGGTGTAATGTCTGAGCTTAATATTTTGGTTTTTAAGGTTTTCAAAGCTATGATTTCCCATAGTTGGAATTTTTTTTTGTAAGGGGATTTTGTGTGCATCAAGTTAGTTATTCTTTCTTCTTAAATGTTTAGTAAGTATCCCTGCATGTTAGGTGTTACCTTTAGTGGATTTCTATATGTTGCCATGAATGAATATAGTTAGTATAAGTGACTTGGATGATTAGATGGCATATCTTTTGTAAAAAAAACATGAAATTTGGTGAAAATAGGTTATGATGATTCCGTGTTGTAAAATGTAAGCTAAATTGGTTGGAAATATGTTATACTATATTGATACATGTTTTTATGTGGTTAAGAATGAGTTGTATGTAAGAATTTGTATAAAATTTATGATTTGGTGTTGAGTTAGGGAAAATTTTTAATACCCAAAACTTTGCTAAACCTAATCCCATATCATTAACACCTTAATCTAATTTTAATCTCAAAATATATTTATTTTAGCATTATCCAAGTTCCTTAATCCTAAAATCTTAACCTAATCCTAATATTTGACATGGATAAATTATTTTTTGTAACCCGATCTTAATTTTGGTAAATTTATATCACTAATCCTATCTATTTTAGCTAATCAAAAATTAATCTAATACTAACCCCAAACTTTTTCCCCTTTCCTTTTCTTTCTCCTTCTCCTGCCTCCTTCCTGCCTTAATGCTTGACCTTTTTCTTCTTACCTTTGCCATTTTCTCCCAACACTCCACCATTGTTCTCAACCATCCTCTCCCATCTCTTCCGTTGAAATTTTGCTCCATCCCCTACTACCACTATCGACCATCACCATTTGCTATCATCAACCTCTGCCTCCCCCTCATCCACCCAATGTACATGTCTCCATGAATACACATATATATATATACACCACCTCTCTTCCTCCCTCATTTTTTGCCTCAAAACTACTGCCCAAGCCCCTCCCTTTCCTTCTTCCCCTACTCTATTTCATGTGACCGAAACACCTCCCCCATCGCTGCACCACTACATACCACCGAGCTCTACCTTGAGCTTGGTGGACTAACCACAAAGACTCCCCATCACTCACCCTTGTCATCACCGACAGTCACCATCAACCGCTGCTATTTTTCCCTCTTCTGTCCTCATGTCCGTTACATTTTTGTGAGGCTCACAACTCATGCATGACCTTTTACATGACCGTGCACCTCTATTTTTCCTAATCGCATGCCTATGTAGACCAGCATGGTTTGTCCATGCACATTCACACGGCTTGCGCATAGCCTCTATATACCCTTGCGTATCTGTTTGTTATTTCCTTGGTAATTCATTGGTTGAGCATGACTGTGCTTCTTCACACAGCCTGCCCACGTAGGATCTCAACTCACAGCTTGTGTGTGCACCACCGGCTGCATGCATATGCAACCCCCTATTTTTAGCTACACACCCTCTTTTTTTAACCCCAAACATTACCCAAACAACACCAAAATTTCATTATAGCACCACCATACCTTCCACTACACTTCCACGCAACTCAAGTACTCCTTTAACTATGGTTATTTCCATTTTTACCCTCATTTACCTTAATTTATTTCCTCAATTATGATCTTCCCTCCTAATCATATGTTATCTTATTTTTCCTAATCATATGTTATCTTATTTTTCATTGGTGATTCTCTAACGGTCTCAGAGGAGGAGGTATAGGATTTAGGTGCATAGAGCCTAGTATCTTTGTTGGTAAAAATACATGCCTTAGCTAGGACTTTATGAGTATGTGTATGTGCTTTTAGATTGGACATGTTTTATAATTTATGTTATTCTATGATATGATATCTTGAGTAATGAGATTATGGAAGTATGCTTTAGGTATAATGTTAAATATGGTATCGGTACAAATAATTGAGGACTTATGTTATGAATGGATATTGGAGATTTATATGTATTGGTATTGAGATTTATAAAACCTTGGGAGATTATGAAAAATTTTAACTAGCAAAGTGTATGGTGATCATTTGAGGGCAATTATATAGTCATGATTATGTTATTAAATTTTATGTCTTATATACCTATATGAGTTCCACATCATAATCTTGATTATATAATCAACTCTAATAAGATATTAATCATTTAAACTAAAAAATCACGTGATTTGGGTTAAAGTATTTATACGAGTCCATTTCATAGAATAATAATAGTAGCTCGGGTATTTTATCCCTGAGAGGTGTATCGGTCCATTCTATCAGATTAAAAATAGTGGGGCCCTATACTCAATGAGAATAAAAATACAATTAAGAGATAACATATTAATAGAAAGATACTAATTATTAAAAGTGAAAGACTACGTGAATCAGGACCAAAGTATTGAGTCCGTTTCATCGGATAAATAATAGTGGCACATGTGTCATGTCCCTAAGAGGTACTTGAGACTATTCCACCAGTTTAATAATAATGGCTCATGAGCATTTTTATTTAAAGTGGTGCCGAGTCTGTTCCACCGGATAATACTAGTAGATCAGGTGTTTTATCCTTGAGAGGTGTTTCAAACCATTCCTCTAGTTTAAGAATAGTGGGGTCTCTGAACTTAATGTAAATAAAAGGTTAGAATATGATGTATTTATATAGAGAGACTTCAAATCATTATTTACCTGGCACTATTTTATATTATCATCCTTATGCTTACTTTCTGATGTGAATTCATGATATTATGTGTAATTCTACTTTGATTGTACTGTTACCCTACTCAATACGTATTATACTAATCATTCATTTCATGGGTATTTCTCATCCCCACGAATAGACGACCTAGATGTCTTTATGCAGGTTGAGGTTGACCCATTGGATGAGTTTGTATCCTTTGATGAGTTATATGTGGAGGAGTGAGTTTAGTATCATGGTTATGGGCATAAAGTCATGTTATTCAGAAGTTTTTTATGACTGGATATATTTTTTAGACTCTTAGATCCATGGTATCTATTTTGTATTTTAGATTATTATACTCAGAGTAAATCTCCAAAATTTTATCTATGTTTATGAAAGTTCCTTCAACTTCTATTTATAGTGTTGTAAATTTTTATTTATTTTGCCTAGTGATTGATATAAGAATCGTATGGTAAGCTAGACTTATGTTAATTATAATGGTAACACCTGGCTATTTGATTATACGCTTCCACTTAAAAAGACATTTTTTAAAAACTAGGTTGTTACAAAACTGATTGACTGGTTAGGTGAAACCAATCCACTATTCCTAGAATAGTTGATTGGTTGACCCACCAGTCGATTGGTAAGCCGACAGAGCTCTTGGTCTTATTCTCTACTTAAATCCATTGACCGGTTAGGAAGAACTGATTAACTAGTCTATGAACAATTGACTAGTTTTCCCAAACCAATCGATTGGTTTGAGGAAAGTATGGTTTGTTTAAGTCAAACTAATTAATTGGTCGACCCAAACCGATCGATTGGTTTGTGCAACCAATAAACTAGTTGGGTTAGACGAATTGACTAGTTCGACTATTACATGATTTGTTTCTTTTTGGTTTGGTTATGCTTTAAGCCTATGTTTGGGACTATACCATTATTATTAATGGGATAAAATGTGGACTTTTATCATGGGCTATTAGCCTAATGAAATAATTAAAATGGATCATAACTTATGGTATACATTATGATAAATGTAAAGGATATTTGAGTATTTCACTTATGACAAGTGGCAATATTAAGAAAAGAGTAATGAAAATCAGTACAAGCTTGAGTTAAGTAATATGGTGGTTAAGAATATCATTGGCCAATAATAAATGGAAAACCCATATGATTGGTAAAATGGAAAGAAAAGGATTAATATGGAATGTTGACTTCTTTGCTTTGTGTGGGTCTTGTATGATCACTCGTCCTTATGAACAAAATGCTAATCACGTAAAGCGAAAGAAAATCTATTTGGGTATGGGTTTGGGTTAACCAATCCTCGTTTAGCTACTATAGGTTAGTTTGTATTAGGGAATTTTTGGTGCCTTCGGGCTAGATCCTAAGAGGTCCTGGTATCTTACCTACTCTACATACTGGTGATGTACTAGGAGGTATTGATACTAAAGGGTCTAATTACCTAGGTGGTTGGATTTAGCCTAGATTTATATCCACTTGGTGATTAGCTTTGCCATGGACTTATGTCCCTTATATGGATATGCTTTCATGGGGTGAGACCAATGGATTGTGTATAGTCCATCGCTTGATGATAATAAAATATAGATGGTAAATATTGGTTGAAAATTATGAACAATGACAAAGTGAATGATTAATGATTGGTTAAGAAATGGAAGTAATGGTGTCATTAACCAAAATGAATAAATTTGGTTTATACACTTGGCTAATGGTCAAAATGACTAATTAGTTATGGAATAGAATACTGATTGATTGATTAACCTGCCTCATATATGGATACGTAAATGGTATAACCTAAGGAATTAGACAATTGGAAATAACCCTAGAGGTTGTTTGGATGCTCTTGGTATTCCTAATATAAGTGCTTATGTGATAAGGTAGTGAATCTAAGCATGAAATATTTTGCTGTGTTGGAATTATAAAAGATAGCATGTCTTTATGCACTTCTACCTTTCTATATGGCCTTATCATAATGCATGCTATAATTTATATTCATGTATGGTAAATTGGTGTACTTGTGTACATTGAGGGAATAAATTGGCTTACTTAATACATGATATAATGATGTGCTCGTTTTCTTATTCACCTGCTCATTCCCAAGAGTAGAGGACCATGCGTAAGTCTTTGAGGATGGTCAGCAAAGGACTTACCTTAGTTGGGTCGAGGCTTGAGAGAAAGGATATTTAGAAGGTTTTAGAGGGGTTCGTGGTAGACCAAGGTTTTAAATTGGTTGCCATACCCTAATTTATTTTATTGTAGCCCCGTACTTCATTAGAATGTATTTTGTAATGATTAGGTGTTCCTGTGATGTAAACATATGTACTCTTTTATTTTAAGTGTTTTAATTGGTTTAGCCTTGTATTTGATATGAGGTAGGCGGCATATGTCCATCAGGTACGGCTCTACTTTTGTAATTGTTTTAACGAAATTTTTTGGTAGTGAAAAATGGAGATGTTACAAATTGGTAATGTGTTATTCTTGCGTGCATGTAACACGAGCATATTTTACTACTAAAAAAATTCTTTTAAAATAATGCCAAAGTGGAATATACACTTAAGAAAATAGGGTGTTACTGTCGTATCTAACACAGGATAAATGTTCACCTCCTATCCCATATTAGAATCAAGGCTAAACCAAAACCATCCAACTTAAAATAGAGTGTGCAAACTTAAATCACATAAATATTTAAAAGATTGCTTACATCAAAGGACCTCAATGATCCCCAACCAAGCTAAATATAGGGATATAGATAAATTAAAAATATAGGGCTATATTTAAAATAAGATTAAGGCATGACCCCAAAACCATGGTCCATCACAGATTGCATAAAATCCTCTAGATGTCCACACTCTCAAGCCCTAAAACCAAGCTGAGGTAGGCCCGCTACTAGCCATTCCTAAAAACCTACACATGACCCTTTTCTCATGGGAATGAGCAGGTAACCAAGCAAACAGGTACATCAATACGCTACGTACTAGGGAAGTCAAGTTACCTTCTCAACAAAAAAACATAAATATGCAACATTCTATCAAGATATATATATCCTATTTAACATGCGCCATAATAATGCTATATATGTAAAGGTAGTAATGCATTAGGATATTTAATCATACATAACTTAGGCAACTCAGAATGCATCACACTTATCTTTATAGTATAGTAACATAGATAATCGCACATGTAATAGACATATTAATTCAGACAACTACTAGGGTTTATTTTCTAACTTGTTCAATCGATTAGGTTATACTATTTCCTCATTCATGTATTGATATAGGTCAACATCCAGTTAAACATTTCAATTATTAACCAGGTGGTCATTTAAGCCATTATCTAAGTGTTCATTCTAGCTTTTATTCTTTTTGGTCATTCAAACTTTTGTTCCCATCATTCCAAATTTTATCATTGAGCGATAGATTGTGCACCACCCCATGGTCTCACATACTATTAAAGCCTATCCAAACCAAGGGATATAAAGTTTACGTTGAAGCTTATCACCACAATGGACATAAGTCTAGACTAAAGTTAATCAATAGAATGGACATAACTCCAGACTGAAGCCAACTAATACAGACATAATTCTAGGTCAAAGCCAACCACCTAGGTAACAAGACCCTTTACTATTAATACCCCCTTATACATTATCAATGTCTTGAGTAGGTAAAGCACTGCTCGAAGGCACCAATAAATGCCTAAAGGCAGACTAACCCTTGGTAGCCAATCAAGGATCAGGTAACCTAGTGTAACACCCCAAAATTTACTATTTTTTTCTTTTTTTAAAAACCTCTAAATTTAAAACTCGTAAATTCTGGGGATGTTATCGCCACACTTAGTACTAAACCAGTTCACTCCTACCATTCCAGTTGCAAGTGCTATGGCTAATAAAAGATTTTCATCAACTCATATCAATACATAAACCAAGTTTTATAAATACACAAATTAGAGTACGCAAGAATCTTTACATAATCTGAAGTATGAAAATAAAGCTCCAAGAAGAGAAATAATGTTTACAATCATTAAAGTTGATTCAGAAAAAACCAATACATAGAAAAGATGGTGAAAAGGAATAATAATATCATTGGAAAGAAATGACCATGCAACTCCAATATTCGAACCAACCCCAAACCATCACTTGGCCCTTCCTGTTGCCCCATGGACATCAATAGCATTGCAGAAAACATCTCCTACCTACAACACATCAGATGGGCCTCCTACTCGTGGGAATTAGCTGCACCCATAATAAGGGTGATCAGTACGCTACGTATTGAGTAAGGTAACCTAGCACTAAGACCAACACATAAGATATATAAAATCATGCAAGATAATATACAACATATGAACATTCCAGCCAACACATAAAGGCTCATTTAGTCCGGATTAGTAAATTATAATCTCTTTTCAATATTCATTTCACACCATGCTCTTTATCAATTCATGCGAGTACATGAACCTCCCATTATTTTAGCTGGTGGTTCGGTCACTTATAGGGCATCATGCCCTAACCACTATTATAGAAGATGGATCGGTCACGTATAGGGTAAAACCCTAACCACTATTTCTTACCGGTGGATCGGTTTAGTTCCTACTCGCATAGTATTCCACTGTAAGTAATTAGTATATTTTATGTGCCTTAGCAAAAATCTGGTTTGTGTTTATTGAGATCAAGATTCCTCACTATTATAGCCAGTGGGCTGGTCACTTATAGGGCAACCTGCGCTAAACACTATTATTTGCCGGTGGATTGGTCACTTATAAGGTAAGAACCCTAACCACTATTCCTAACCGGTGGATTGGTTGGACCCGGCTCAATAATATTTCACTTTAAATGATTAATGTCTTAAATATCTTATTCAGAAGCTTTCACCCTAGACATGCATGAATCACTCCCTTTACACTTATCCTCCAACTGACCCGTATCATATCATGAGAACCTTGTGCCTCCTAACTTGTCTAACAACCTTTCCTCTATGCTCAAACTCATACTAGAACTCCAACACCGAAATATGTGGGTCAAGGCCCACTACTACACACCTCCAAGTCCACTTATTTCCTTACCCTAAGTTTTCCCCAGAAATCCTAATTTAGGCCTAAGTAGCCCATGCTACTCCACCTCACACAACCCAAATCATTTTAACACTCCACACATCACAACCTATAGATTCCACCCTCATCATCATACTTTGATTACCAAGTACATGTGCTACTACCAAAAACACTAAGTAGCCACACCAAACCCTAATTGTCCACACCAAATCCTAGCTCGGTCTCCTACGTACCCTTATATTGCTCTACGTACTATTTTTCATCTAAAGTGTTCAAACACCCAAACAGCACTTACATTACCTTCCTCACATCCCAAATCAATGATCCATAAGTAAATTTCACTCCCACGCATACTTTACACATCCCATGCAACCTTTCAAACTTTTCAAGCAAATCCTAAAACTCCCACGTGAAAATCCTAGATTCAACCATGCAAACCCTAGATCCATCCATACAAAACCCTAGATTCATCCATACAAAATCCTAGATTAAATCCATACAATACCTTAGATTAGATTCTCCTATGCAACACCATAAAATCTGCCATGCAAAACCTTAAGTCCATCCATACAAAACCCTAGATTCCTCCATACAAAACCCAAGATTCCTTCATATAAAACCTTAGATTCTTCCATACGAAATTCAAGATTCATCCATACCAACTCTAGATTCAATCCATACAAAACCCTAGATTAGATTCTCTCATGTAACACCATATAATAGATTCTCCCATACAAAACCATAGATTAGATTTTCCCATGTAACACCATAGATTAGATTCTCCCATGTAACACCATGGATTAGATTCTCCCATATGAAACCCTAGATTCAATTCTCCTATGCAACACCATATATAGAATAAATTCTCCTATACAAAACCATACCTTAGATTATCCATTATAACACCATGGATTATACTCTCCCATGTTACACCATGGATTAGATTCTCCCATATGAGACCCAAAATTCTCCATTTTATTCTTCCACTCATGGATCATTAAAATACTTAAGTCAACTCATATCCCTTGGTCAACTTCTTTCCCCATTCTCCTTTTTTATCCTTTCCCCCACACAAACCACATTAACATCACAACACATAACATCACATACCACAATATTTCATCACATACACATAGTACACATGCCATATAATAGCACAAAAACATACTTCAACTCCACATCATACCACATACGAAATAATTATAATGTTAAGCATAAGATACAACATATACAAAGCATATAATGCACATCAACACACATAAGGCCTTAGTTACACCCTTACCTAAAACGACACCGGTCTTAGAGCACACTCCTACGCCTCCTTCGGGCTTTAACTGGTCTCACCTAAAAAAGGGAAGAACTAAAAATTAGATTCCCTCTTACTAAAAATACTATTATTTACTAATTTATTCTAAGACTAGGTTTTTGATAAAATAATAATATATTAATAATAAAGACATTAACTAATTACTAACTTTGTTAAAGATTTCTTCCTAATAGTAATATTGTAAAAATTGATAATATAAGGTTGAAGACTTTACCCTAATAATAATAATAATAATAATAATATTAAAAATAATAATAACAAAGATACTAAAAATAATAACAATGATAATATTAATAAGAATAATAATAATAGTGACAATAATCATACTAAAAATACTACTAATAATAATATAATTCAAAATAAATGGTGGGATAAGGGCTTCGACCCCTCACCAAAATAATACTAATAATATCATTAGGACATTATTAATAAAAATAGTAATGAACTAATTATCCAAATTACAAAACAACAACAACAACAACAAGAATAATAATAATAATAATAATAATAATAATAATAATAATAATAATAAAATAACTTAAACCGAAAGTAATATAAGGTCGGGTTTTCGACCCTACCCCAAAATAGTAAAATTACCATTAGTAATAAAAAAAAAAATAATAATACATATTACTTATAATAATAGTAGTAGTAGTAGTAGTAGTAGTAGTAGTAGTAGTAGTAATAGTAATAATATTAATAATAAAAGTAGTAGCATGTGCATAGTATAAATAAAGTCGGGCTTCGACCTTCTAAATAAATAATAGTAATAATAATAATAATAATAATAATAATAATAATAATAATAATAATAATAATAATAATAAATGCATAATAATACTAATAATATTAAAAATATGAAACTTAATAATATAAATAAGTCAAATAGGGTCTTAGCCCTAATAAGAAATAATAATAATAATAATAATAATAATAATAATAGTAGTAGTAGTAGTAATAATAATAGGTTAAAAAATAAAATAAAATAAAATAAGCTTAAATAAATAGGGAAGAAGGGTTGAGAGGGTTTAGGGTTCCACCTTAGGCTGGTGGAGGGAGGTGGCACCGGTGGTGGTGCATGGCGGTGGTGGCGGTGGCCGAAAAAGGAGAAAGGAAAGGAAAAAGTTGAAGGCTGGGAATAAAAGAGGAGGAAGGAGGGTGGAAGTAGGGGTGTTAGTGGTAATCTAGACTGAGGGGAGTAAAGTGAGGGCAGTGGCGCAACCAATGGCAGCGACACATAGCGACAGTGGTGGTGGCCGAAATGAAAAGAAGAAAAGAAAGAGAGGAGGCGAGGGAGCAATGGAAAAAGAAGGGTAGGGAAAGGTAGAGGAGGGTTGGTAGCTGCTTTTGGGTAGTGTAGAAGGTAGTGATAGCGGCGGATGTGGTGGTGGATGGTGGTGCGAAGGGTGGTAGGGCAAATATTTAGCTTATTGGTGAAGGAACTATGCATGGCTGGGGTGATTCGTGCATGAAGAATCGAGGAAGAAGAGTAGTGCAGTTAGTTAGAGAGCGGTGCAGGGAAAATTTAGGTAGGTAGAGCAAGCGATGTATTTGGCCGAAGGCGGAGGAAAGGGCGTCTGAAGTGGCAGCGGCGCATGAGGGAGGTTTCCTAGGTAAGCAACCAAAGCTCGATACAGGGCTCAATCTGGGGGTATTTATAGAGTTTAAATGAGAGGGTGAGGTCTATGCGATGATGAGGGAATAGGGCAAGTGGGGTTAGGGTTCGCTGGTAACGTCATTTGGCATGAGAAAATCTAGGTCGTGGTAGGGAAGTGGCACAGAAAAGAGAGGATCGTGAGCGAAAAGAGATTAAAGGTTGGTTGGGTCAATATGGCCGTCGAATCGGTGAGGGAGAGAGGGGGAAATGACCAGTCAAATCGGGCGTGGCTGGTGTCAGGAGCTTCGGACAGTTGCAGGTCAAACGGCGGGAAGAAGAGGAAGAAGAAAGAAGAAAGAAGAAAGAAGGGTGGCGTGCGTGGACCAGTTGGCCGAAAAAAAAGAAAGAAAAGAAAAAGAGGGGAACCAGCCGATCGGCCGGTGATGGGGAAATTTTAAATCAAATGTGACATTTAGGGGGACGGGCTGCTTCGAAGGAGAAGTGGAGGGAAAGTTTGGGCCGCGGGAAGGTAGGCCCACGTCGCCGAAGAAGAAAAAGAAAAGAAGGAAAAGAGGAGTTGGGCCGCGGGTGAAGGAAGGAAGGGGAGAGGGTTGTGGGCAGTTGGGCTAGCCCAGGTTGGGAGAAAAGGGCAAGAAAAAGAAAAGAAGAAGAAAGAAAAGGAAAAAGGAAAAAGGAAAAAGAAAAATAATGGGTTAGGTTAATTAAATTAATTAGAATTTTTAGGATATTTAAAAATAATAATATTTAAATAAAATAATATTTAAATCCCTTTTAAGGCTAATTTAGGGTTTTTGAAAGATTTTTCCTAAATTCCATTTTAATTAACAAAACACTCTAATTTTCTTCAATTAAATTATTTATAAATTTCCTATTAATTTGGCCCTAATTTCTCCTTCTTATTTTAAATAAAATAATTTATTTTATTAATTTCCAAAATAAAGTTCTTAATTAGCTAAAATACTCAACCGTCTTCTTAATTAAAATATTTATAAATTTCTTTCTTAATTTTCCCTAATTAATTTCCTTTTATTTTAATAAAATAAATTATTTAATTAAATTTCCTAATAAAACCTTATTTAACTATAATTCTTAAAATTAGAGTTTTTTGGGCATTTCACCGAGACCCATACACAACTCAAATTTCTTTTAGTGTACATGATTAGTATATTATTTATGAGGTTAAGTGATCACACAAGGCCAATACAGAGAACAAAAAAGGCATTCATATATTTCTTCCATATTACTTCTTTCCATTTCCCAACCATGTGTAGGGTTTCCTTTTATCCTTGACCAATATTATTCATGCCCATCATATTATTTTATTCAAGCACATGCTGTGCTTTATTACTCAAGGACCATCACATTTCATAAGGGGTACACCCAATGAGTATGTAATGAATCATGATCCATTTAATCCATTCATTAGGTTATAATCCATGATTAAATCTATATTTTATCCCTTTAATAAGCATAAGACAATCCCATATATAGCCTTGAAGCATAACCAAATTGAAAGGAACCAAAACATATAAACCAACCAAATGAGTCTATCGGTTTGGACTGACCAGATGATTGGTTTGACTCAACCATACCCTGCTCTTCCTCAAATTGGTTGATCAGTTTGGGGAAACTAGTTGATTATTCATAGACCAGTCGATTGGTTCTACCCAACTAATTGCTAGGTTTAAGTAGAGAGATAGACCAAGGTCTCTATAAGCTTACTAGTCTATGGGCTAGGTCAACTCGTGGACTATTCTAGGAACTGGTCGAATGGTTTGACCTAACCAGTCGGCTAGTTTGCCCTAAAACACCAAACAATCATTTTCATGTAGATCGAGCTTACAAAACTTTATCATATCACATTATAACATGTTATAACATTATATAACACATTTTAGCCTATTTTAATTGCCTATCTCAACATTAATCATCAAAAAGCATCATTTCTCAAGATTCATGCTTTTTCACTCAAATTGCACAATCTAACGATCTAAATTAGTTATACAAGCTATATACATTCATACAAGCATATATTGTCAACTCAAAGAGTTCTATATCATGCAAGATTACTTATAACCCATTTTTGAAGCAAGGATCACTTGTTACAGACAAAAATTTCCTTAAACTACAAATCTCAGCCTATGAAAGGTTCAACTTTTAAAACCCTTAAAAATAACAAGTTTTAACTTAGAAATCTGTGCATAGATTTTATAATTTCAAATTTGAAATTAAAAGGAAATAATAAACACACCACACCCTAAGAAACCTAGCTAAATCACTCAATCTTCTTCCCAAATCTAACTCTTTCTTACTTATTAATTAAAACAAGAGGGAGATAGAGAAAGGATTAGAAGAGTGAAAGAAATTCAACTATAAGGTTTGAAGTGTAGAGGGAAAATGTGAGTACTACAAGGATAGGTATTTTCAGTGGCCAAAAGAAAGGTGAACAAAAGGGGTGATTGGGGCTATTTATAGCCAACCAATCGACACAAATCATAGTGTATTTATGAATAAATCAAAAACCCTAATTCTTTCCATTTGAATTTGTGTTAAATAGATGGATTTTGTCTAAGATATGCTGACCTATTCTTCAGAACTCAAAAGGTTATACTGGGGATATGTAAGTCAATTGGTCCAGAAATGCAATTCACAAGAGGGGTAATTGAAGGTTAGCGATGAAGGAATCCTTCTATTGAGAAGAATCGAGCTTGAGATCAAAGCAATGATCTTAGATATGTGGAGAGGAGAGTGGTGGAAGAAGAGAAGGCTGTGGTCTTCTTCCCTCTCAATTGTCCCAATCAATCTTCTAGATTGATTTGAGGTTGTATTTTTGGGCTATATACATCATGAAAAAGGCTAATAATCTCTTAGGAGCAATTCGGTATGAGTTAACAATGTTCCATTTTAGCATAAGAATTTTTTTCAAAAATTTGAGTTTAAAAAATATGCCCAACTTGACAAAGTAGTTTATTAGTCCATCCTATGATTTGATTGTTCTACAAACCAGTCAATTAGTTTAGTTGAGTAAAAACCATTTTGGTGAAATGACGAACCAATTGGTTGGTTTGACTGAAAAACTCAGCAAATTTAATTTTTCCAATCATAGTTCAAATCAAACAAACCAAATCATAATACCAAATTAAAATCAAAAATCAAAATTTACAAAACTTCTCATTCAACACTTTCCAAAAAGGTGGGGTATTATAGTGTATTCATGGTAGCGATAGGTAAGTCACCTTAGAAAATAGGGTGTAGTAGCTTGAGAGAGCTTTACACTTCATACTTTGGCTGACTTTTTAACTTTAGGTCCTGAATTGGGGGTTGAGGTTAAGATTTGATTGCATTAGGATTGAAGGGGTTGATTCGAACCTTAACCTTGTATCTTTTAGAACTCACCTATTTTGTGCCTTTTTTGTTGGTCTTTTTTGCTTAATTATTTTATTTTCTTTAGTCATTCACCTATTATCCCTTATATTTTGTAACACGCCTAAATTTTAGGCCCCAAATGTTTTTTAAGGATTTAATTATGGAAGGTAAAACATAAAACGTAGGGTCTATGTTAAGTGCAAGATAAAAGTAACTTCATACCAAGGAAACAAGTGTGGGGAACACTTGATTCTACCATAGTATAGAATAAGAACTATAAAGAAGGAAGCATGTAGTGAAAATAGAGAATCAAGAGTTGATAGATAGATAGAGATATCAAGATAACTATACTCTATATCAATCCGATTATGCACTCACTGAAGGTAAGCCCATTAAAAGTAGTAATCAATAATCGCCTACAACACAAGGTGGATTTGCTTGTGGGAATGAGCAAAATCCATTAAAATGATGATCGATATGCTATTTACAGAGTAATGTCATAATACAATCATAATAAGGTCACACAGAACATATAAGGTCTTATGGAAGAATAAACATATATGTAGTTTCACATAATATGATGTGATATAAGCATTGATTGTGGATTTTATGATAGATATAATTACAATCCATCCTCTTCTTTACGTGAAGTTTACAAACCTCATTATTCTCACCATGGAATGGTATCAACAATATATAACCTTAGGGTGAAGCGCTCATGTCCACTATTCTCGTCTCTTGGAATAGACATATACGACCGATCTTAACTCACAAGGTCTCTTTCTTTAAAGATTAATATCTTATCAATGATTACAATCATTTTGATTATTAATTTTACTTTGAGTTTAGGAACCCCACTATTCTAAACTGGTGGAACAACATTAACAAAATATAATCCCAAGGTAAGGGTTTATACTAGTCCAAAACTGTACCACACTGGATAGACCTAAAATCCATCAGAACCCGATTAAGGATTAAAACTTTTTAAAGTTGGGATCGGACCAGAATTACAGGTCTAAGACTTGTTAGGACTAGAATTAGTAAAATATATATTTTTAAGGATCTTAATATTGCACCGATTGGGTTTGAAACTGACTATGAATCAACTTTTTTTTTACTTTGGGACTGAAACCCAAATTGGAGATAAAAATATCGGTTTTTTCTTAGACCAACAATCAGAATAATTGGTCTGTTTGGTCCAAAATTCTAGTTTAGACTGATTTTTGAACACCCTTACTCTAGGGAAAACTCTCCTTGCTAATATTATGAACCGATGAAATGACATAAATAGTATACAACCTCGGGACAATAAGCTCCTTGCTACTATTCTCAATTAGTAGAATGGTATTAATAATATACAATTCTAAGACAAAACACTCTTGGGCACCATCCTCGTTTGATGGAATGGAAAGGTATAACTAGTCCCAACTTATATAATCTTTCAGTATAAATGATTAATATATTATTTATGGTTATTTATTTTAAGGTCATTATGCTAGCACACATATAGACATGCAAGGCACATGTCCATCTTAACATAACCATTTGAGACCCATAAAATACAACCCTATGAATACTAATATATTTTTCTGAGGACAAAGTCATATTCTCCCTAAGAAATCCTAATTTCATATGTAAAACATAATTTCTCCCCTAGTACTCATTTAATCACCAAATTCAATACTCATCCGTAATATATTATTATTGACAACATACCCAAAAATTACATCCTACACATGTGATAATAGCCTACCTTTAGTGTTACTATCCACAATTCCCCATAAAACCCTTATTTCATAAATAAATCATAACTTTCTCAATGAGACTCATATAATCACCAACTTTAATATGCATTCCTAAAATGTTAATAATAGCAACATATCCAAAAATTTAGGTCAAACTCCAAAATTTCACATATGTAATAATAATCCCTCATCTAGGGTTCTATTCCTACTTAGAGCCACTTTTCTTATTTAATAGACTTAAACCATTCATATTCACCTCAAACATTCCACATAATACACCTAACTTATTTTGAACCAATTATCATCTTATGATATCCAATATTTCTTTTTTAACCCATATTGACTAAATTACCCCTAAGATAGCTTAAAAACCCATATTTTTAGAAAAACCTTATGATTCCCAATATGAATGATTTTTCAACCTTCAATGCATAATATCATCGTAAAAATGTATAACCACAATTGTATATATGGGTTTCATATATCTCAATTCATGCTGACTCACAATGTGCACAAAACACATGCTTTCAAAACTTTATAACTTTTCATCATACAATACAACACATACTTTATTATCACAATAAAATTATTCAAAGATGATATCATATAAAAATAAACACATTGAATATATAAAAAAAGGCCTAGCTATGACATGTATCCTTATTTTATCTTCTTTAATCTCTAAGCACATAAGTCTTATGACTCTTCCTCTAATACCACCAGAAAAATACCTAAATTCCAAAGATATTATAAGATTAAAACTTAGGAAATTAAATGAGGAAAAGATAAAGCAATGAGGGTAGAAGGTTAAGCAATCAAGAGGGTGTAGTGGTTGTGTGGGTGGTGGGTACAATTGGAGGAAGCCTACATAGCTAGGTTAGTGGTTGGTATAATATGACTGGAGTGGTGTGATGTGATGAGTGGAATAAGCCAAGGGGCATAGTGGTTTAAAGAACCTACATGGTGCCATGGTTGATAGTGGAAAGAAGGATACCAAGAAGGTTGGTAGTTGGTGGTAAGGCTAGTGATGGTTGACGATGGGGGAGGCTACGATCAACCTTTTTTTTTCCATTTTTTACTATTGAAAAATTTTATTTTAAAAACCTTACAGAAGCAAAAACTACTAAACACTTAGAAAAATGGTGGGTTACTATTTCACCTAAGCCCATCCCATGTTAGATACAAGGCTAAGAAGCATACCAAAACATATAATATACATATTGAAAGAAAGGCTTTCAAGTATAAGATTTCAAATTACAGAATTAAGAGTAGGGCTTATCCCTAAAATCTGGTCCATCAAGGTTCACACAAAAGTGTTTGGATATCCATGCTCTCAAAACCCATCCCCAACATGAGGTTGGCCTACTATTGATCATCACCAAAAACCTCTACTCATGGGAATAAGCAAGTGATCAAGAAAACGGGTGCATTGGTAAACTTCATACTGAGTAAGCCTAGTTACTTCCTTAATGGAATCACAAGCACACCAGATTCCATCATATTATGGAGATCCCACTAACATAGTTTATGCTTATTTCACATAAAAAAAAATACATGATCTATCATGATCATATCATGCATTGGAAAATCATACCATACATGGTTCATTATACTTAGGAACATAACACAGGATTGTAAATGACATTATACAATCTACTAAGCAGATTGCCTAGCTATTATTAAGGCTTTATTCACCCATGCACATAGTTCCACAATAAGCCATTGTCTCTTTTATTGTTCTTTTCCTTTACTTTTATTTTTCTCTTTAGCCACATTAATATTCCAAATTCTTATCTAAATACTTATTCAAATTTTTTATCAAAATACTTATTCAAGTTCTTATTGAAATACTTATTCAAATTCTTATCGAGTGATGGGTTATGCACCACCCCATGGTCTCACATACCATGAAAATCTATCCAAACCAAAGGATATCAAGTTTGGATAAAGCTAAGTAACAACCAATTGATATAAGTCTAGGCTGAAGCCAAAACCACCTAAGTAACTATACCCTTTAATATCGATACCCTTAGTCTAGAGTAGGCAAGACACCTAGATCTACTAGAATCCCGCTCAAAGGTAAAGCCCAAAGGAACCACTAAATGCCCAAAGGCAGATAACCTTAGTAGCTAATAGAAGATTAAGTAACCTAGACCCATACATAGAACTCAAGCGATGGATTGCGCACCACCACATGGTCTCACATACCATGGAAGCCTACTCAATAAGGGACATAAAGTCCCGATTGAAGCCAATCACCACAATGGACATAAGTCCATGCCCAAGCCAACCATATAGGTAACAAGACCCTTTAGTATCGATACCCCCTAATGTATCATTAATATCCAGAGTAGGTAAGACACTAGGACCTTTTAAGATCCTGCCCGATGGCAAAGCTCGAAGGCACTAAAACACTAAAAGGCAGACTAACCCCAAATAGCTAATCAAGGATCAGGTAACCCAGACCCATACTTAACTTGAATTCTTTTGCTTTAAGTGATTAGTAGTTTATTTATAAGGATGGTGATCATACAAGGCGTATACAAGTAATCAAGGTAAATCCCCATATCAAACCACACTAATCCTTTTATTTCCATTCTACCCACCATGTGGGTTTATAATTTATCCTTGGCCAATGAAATTCATATCCATCATATGTTTTAATTCCTTCCCTTACTAATTTACATTATTCTTATTTCAACTTTATCACTTATTATAAGTGAATTACACCTTTAGCCTTTACGTTACTGATAATGTATGCCACAAGTTATGATCCATTTTTATCCCTTAATTAGGCTAATAATGCTTGTTAAAATATGCATTTTATCCTATTAATAATCATGGTATATCCCAAATATAAAAAAACCACAAGGAAACAAATAATGCAAATAAGTTAAGCTATTCAATCGGTCTGGTCCAACTAGTCAATTGGTATGGGTCGACTAGTCGATTGGTTCAATTCAACCAAACCATGCTTCCTTCAAACCAGTCAATCAGTCTGGGCAAACTAATCAATTGTTCATAGACTAATCAATCAGTTTTGCCGAACCAATCGATGGGTTTAAGTAGAGAGAAAGACTAAGGTTTCTGTAGGCAAATCAGTCAATAGGTTAGGTCAACTAGTCAACTGTTCTATGTACCAATTGATTGGTTTGACCTAACTACTCAATCAGTTTAACCTAACATGGCATCAATTCACAAATTTCATATATATTCTTGTATAAAAAACCATTTGTACTCATGTTAGAACATATGTATCAGCATCAACTAACATATTTCTAACAAGATTATCATGCCTTTCTTACCATAACATCATCATAGCCTATTTTCTCCATTTTCACACTCCTTTCTCAATTTATGTCATTTAAATAGGAAACTCATGTATACAATAGCATTTCTTTATATCAAAATATACCAACCAACAAAAGGTATCGGCTTTTATATAGGAACACATGCTAACATTTTAACAGCAAGAATTACTTACTTGCTATAGGCTAAATTCCATTAAAAACATAATTTCCTAATCTATCAAACTTCAACTCTTAAAACCTTAAAAGCCAAAAAATTTTAAAAGAAAGGAGAAAGGGAAAAGGACATACTAATGAGAGAAAACTGAGAAAACTAAGCTGGACCACTCAGTCTTTTCTAAAATATCTAACTCTACCTTACTTAACAATTGACACAAGATAGAGTTAGAGGTAGGTTTAGGAGAGTGTGCAAAATAAATTGCCAAGGCCATTACTATGAAGGGAAGAGAATAGAATGTAGAGTTTATAGGAATATCGGTGGCTAAAAGAAGGTGTAATGCAGGGATGATTTTGGCTATTTATAGCCAACTAATCATTAGGAAACACAGAGGGTTTAGAAGGAAACACAAAACCTTACTATTCATAGTTTATATTTGATTATAATGAATGGATTTGTCTGAGATTTACTGACTTAGTCTCTCAAGATCAATTCGTGACTCTATGGAACTCAAGTCAAATAGGCCAAAATTTTCATACATAAATGAAGAAATGGGGAGTCAGTATGGAAGTAATCTTCTAGCTATTTAGAAGCATACCTAAGGTTGAAGAAATCAATCTCGGAATTTGGGAGAGGAGAGAGGAGGAAGAAGACAATGGCTAAGGTCACCTCTCTCCCTCATGTGTCTCAATTGACCTCTAGAAAATTGAGGCAATATTTTAAGTTAAATGTATTATGAAAATGGTTAAGAATCTCTTAGGGACAATAGGAATAAATTGATAAGGTTACATTTTAGTGGAATGAATTTTTTGGAAAAATCTGACTCAAAAAAATATGACCAGCTTGATAAACTAGTCCATTGGTTTGGGTCTACCAACTAACTATTCCTCCACTAATTGATCAGTTTCCCCCAACTAGTTGATCGGTTTGATAGAGGAACCTATTTAGCTAAAACGACAAACCACTAGATCGGTTCATGGAACCAGTCAATGGGTTTGCTTATACAACTCAACAAACTTAATTTTATAACATAATTTCAAATCAAATTATATCTTAAATCAAATCATAACATTGAATTAAAATGAAAGGCCCAAAATTTGTTAAAAATTCTCACCCATCCATTAGACAAAATTGTGGGGTATTACGACACTACCCCCTTTATGAGGTTGTGTCCTTGAAGCCTATAAAAATCAAGTCACAAATTAAACATAAGGTCATACCCATACTGTATTCACAATTAAATAATATGGGTACTACCCCTTTAAAGAAAATTGGTTTACACTCATAATAACAACTAAGAAAATAATTCTGGATACTTGGATCGAATTTCATCCTTGGCCTTCCAAGTAGCCTCCTTTGTACCATGCCGTGACCAAATAATTTTCACCAAGAGAACAGTCCTTGTACATGTCTCTATTGTCTTGGTGTTCAGAGTAATCATTGGTCACTCCTAATAGATCAAATACTCATCGAGCTTTAGCAACTTTGGTCGAATAATGTATGAAGGATTTGCTGCATACTTCCATGGATGAGACATGTAGAAGGTGTTGTGTGCACATGACAATTCCACGAGTAAAGCTAAGCGATAAGAGATTTCACTGACACGATCTAGAATCTTGTACGGTCTAATGTACCTTAGATTAAGCTTACCCTTTCTACCAAATCTCAGAACTCCTTTAGTGGGAGAGACCCTCAATAGGACTCTATCACCCACCTCATAACCATTAGTTTGTTTCTATAGATCTACGTAACTCTTTTATTAGTCATGGGCTGTTATCATTCAATTTTGGATCAAAAGAATATGTGTCATCGTCTCCTCAATCATCCCAAGTCCTAACATAAATGTCTCACTAATGTCATTCCAATACGTAGGACTATGACACTTCCTCTCGTATAAGGATTTAAGAGGAGCCATCTTGATACTGGCATGATAGCTGTTGGTGTAGGAGAACTCCATCAAGTATTCAAGTTCAAACGATCTCCCCAACTTTTCCTAAAATATAGTACACACGCTCGCAACATATCTTCTAGAGTTTGAATGGTCCTCTTAGTCTGATCATCCATATGTGGGTGAAAAGCTATACTCATCTTCAATTTAGTACCAAAGGAGACTTAAAATTTCTACCAAAAGTGTGATAAGAAACTAGAGTCTCTATGGCACACGATATCCTTAGGAACTCTATGAAGCCTCACCACATGCTTGATACGATGTCCATAGGAACTCCATGAAGTCTCACAACATGCTTTCGGTAGGCCTTTGCTAATTTTTCCATGCTCCATGTTGCCTTCATCAATTTGAACACGATCGACTTAGTCAAACGGTCCATAATGACTAAAATGGAATAAAAAACATTGCAAGTCTTTAGAAAATCACCCATGAATTCGATAGTTATGCTATCCCACTTCCACTTAGAAAATTCTAGTGGTTGTACTAACCCTGCCAGTCTCTTATGGTTGATCTTAACCTTTTGATAGGTCAGACATTGAGTAACAAACCCTGTCACTTCATACTTCATACAATATCACCAATATACTCTCTTTAGATCTTTATATAACTTTTCTTC
Source organism: Tamarix austromongolica (assembly GCA_039764185.1). Taxonomy (NCBI): domain Eukaryota; kingdom Viridiplantae; phylum Streptophyta; class Magnoliopsida; order Caryophyllales; family Tamaricaceae; genus Tamarix; species Tamarix austromongolica. The sequence goes on along the minus strand of CM077816.1, from coordinate 46,927,429 downwards.
TCCAAGGTGAATAGAGTAAAGAGTATAATTTCCTTCCTCAAGGATCTTCATCTTAAGCTCCACATAACCTTATGGTACACACCATCTACCATGGTATCTGATATTCCCATCCTCATGGATCTAGAATCCTTTGGAACTACCTTCTACAATACTAGTCTAAATCCTCTCGAACTTGACATCGCTTACCTGATTAGCTCGGATCTCCTTGAAGATTGAAGGTGTAATGGTAAGTGTACTCATTCTTGCTTCTAGATTTCTAATTACGATGAGTTCGATCTCCATCTTCCTAATCTCCTAGCATAGGTGATCTGATAATACAATCACGCCTAAGGAATGTAATGTCTTTCGACTAAATGCATCTGCTATCACATTGGCTTTACCCTCATGGTAAGTTAATTCCAAGTCATAGTCCTTGACTAATTCCAATAATCTTCATTGTTTCAGGTCCAACTCCCACTAAGTGAAAATGTACTTAAGGCTCTTATGGTCAGTATAGAAATTTCACTAAAATCCATAGAGATAGTGCCTCTAAATCTTGAGAGAAAACACTACTACAACAAGCTCTTGCTCATGCATTAGATATTTCTGTTTATGTGGCTTTAGTTACTGTGAAGTTTAAGCCACCACTCTTCCATGCTGCATTAATATGAAACCTAGCCTATTCTTGGAAGCATCACTGTATACCTCAAAACCATCAGGACCACTTGGTAATGTGAGCACTAGGGTTGAAGTCAGATGCTCTTCAACTCCTAAAAAGCTTCACCACACTTCTCATCCCACCATAATTATGTAGTCTTCTTTAAAAGTTGGGTTAGCAATCGAGAAATCTTAGAAAATTCTACCATGAACAAATGGTAGTAACCGGCTAACCTTAGAAAACTGCACACCTTCTTCATAGAAGTGGACACTAGCCATTCGGAAACAGCTTGAATCTTGGCAGGATCCACTGTCACAAAATCTTTGGAGATCACATAACCAAGGAAGGCCACTTAGTCTAGCCAAAAATAGCACTTTGAGAGCTTGGCATATAGTTGGTGTAAGAGTAAGGCCAAAGTCTACTTTAGGTACAACTCATGCATCTCTTAGTCACTAGAGTAGATGAGAATGTCATCAATAAATACCACAATGAAATGGTCCAAGAAAGGATGGAAGATCTAATTTGTCCAGGACATGAATGTTACATGTGCATTAGTGAGTCCAAAGGGCATTATTGTGAACTCATAATGGCCATAACTTGTTTGGAAAGTAGTATTAGGAATGTATTGCTCTATTATCATCAACTGATGATAGCCTGATTGAAGATCGATCTTGGATAACACCTTGGGTTCCTCTAGTTAATCAAATAGATTATTAATCCTTGGTATAGGATAATGGTTCTTCAGCATCACCTGGATCAACCTACGATAGTCGATATGCCAAGCTGCCATTTTTCTTCTTTATAAACAACATTAGTGCTCCCCACGGAGATATGCTTGGATATATATGGACCTTTTCCAAAAGCTCTTCCAACTAAGCCTTGAGATCTTTCATCTCCATAAGTGTCATACTGTATGGAGCCTTAGACACTGGCTCTATACTTGATAAAATATCCATGGTGAACTTGACTTCTTGAATTGGTTGCATTCCTGGGATCTCCTTAGGGAAAACATCGAGAAACTTACGAACCACCGCCGTCTACTCAAATGGGGTTTTAGTTGCTTTGGTGTCTTTGGCATTGCATAAGTAGAGCAGATATCCCTTGTACATGAGGTTTCTCAATGAGATCACTAACATGATTTTTATAGAGGGATTAGGTTCACATTTTGGGTATGAAACCCTGATACCCTTTTAGCCTCGTAGAACTACACATTCTTATGCATAGTTTATTAGTGCTCAATACCTTCCCAGCATATCGATTCAAACGATTACATCAAAATCCCACAACTCTAACTCTATGAGGTCCAACTGAAACTCTATCCTTTCTACTACCATCACAACCCCTTGGTACATCTTAGAGCATGCTATTATATCCCCCAAGGTCAAAATAACTGATGTGTAGATGCTACTAGAGGGAGATAAGGTAGCTCTAGTTAAAAAAGCAAATGCTACAAAAGAATGCAAAGCACCAAAGTCAAACAATATGCATGTAGAAAGAGTAGAGACAATGAGCATACCGGTTACCATATCAGCTTGGCGTTCTGCCTCTTCTTGACTCATCACGTTCAAGCGTTTTGTTGAAGGAACTCTTGGGGCACTACCTAATCCCTGCCCACGAAAAAATGACATGGGCCTTGGACCTCTAGGTTGACTTGCTTGGTTGGCAGCATTGGCTAGAGACAAAGGAACTCTCAGTATTTTAGGTTGTGGCTATTGAATAGATATCATGTTTTGAGCTCTAGTCTTACTCCTCCGAATGCTTCCACTACCCACCCAGCACTCATATGCTCTGTGGCTCATCATGCCACACCCATGGAAAGTCACCTTGTTGCTATTGCAATTGATCCCTAGGTGATCTAACTCTCATCCCTTATAGTGGTAGTGCCTCTCCTCTACCAAACCTCCACATGACCCTCAAACTAGGGCGTTGACCCCATGCTCCTACCAAATCTTCGCGGCAAGAAACCTCCAATGAAAGCCTTCTTCTAGTCATGAGGATTCTGGTGACCCTCGAACTTCCTCTTGCCCCCTGATTGAGCAATCCGAGCCTAGATGACTAGGTATACCTCCAAGGCCTACTCATACATCCCGACCATATCTAGTGGAGTGACTCCCACTAATAACTTCTAGTATCAAATCCCTAATCTAATCTTAAAGTGGTAAAATTACATTACCTCATTAGCCTCTAGCTTCGGAATGAATTGAACCAAATCCTTGAATCATTTGTAGTACTCCTCAATGGACATGTCCCCCTACCGAAGTGACATAAATTCATCATACTTCTTCATACACAGGTGTATTATGTAGAATTGGGCATGTAATGCTTCCAAAAATTTCCCCTAGCTCATAGCCACCCATTTGCTGAATACTCCACCACTATGGTCTACCATTCCTCTAAGGTAGTAGATAACCTTATCTACCCTTCTATCTCTTAGGTAATCGCAGGCCATGAAAGTCTTCACCACATCTCAAACCCATCATTCTATGATATCAGGGTTCTCCTCACCCTCAAAGATGGACAGGTGATGATGCCTTGCCCTCTTGAGCTAGTCCTTTGAAGCTAGTGCAGTTACCGGCACTGGCAGAGGTTGAGGTGCTCGAATTTGCCTGTCTATGTATGCTCTAATGCTCTTCATGAAGGCTTCAATACATTTATAGAAGTGTTTAGCGGGCATCACATCTTACAGATTAAAAGAAGTTATGCTCAAGTTCAGGCCACCGAGTACTAAGACTCGTACAACATAAATAAGCTAACTACAACACATTCCCAACTCAACTCTCACTCATGAGAATCTAGGTTTGAAATATTCGAGGTTATCAAAAAATTTAGAATAACATTTTAGTTCAAGGCTGATAACCTCCTATGGCATCAACTCAAATTATTTGTAGTGTAGAAATGCCTTGGTAAAAATCTTATGGTATCAGTTTAAAAACTCTTAAAAATAGAAAATATTTAGGGATTTGCTCTAATATCAACCTATGGTAGCAGCTCAATTATTGATGCAAGTGATACACTTTTAGGAAAAAGCTCTAACCTGTAACACCCCTATTTTTTACTACTAATTTTTTTTTGTTAAAACATGTTGTGGAAGCATAGGACACTTAAAAAAAATTGGGTGTTACTATCGTACCTGACACAGGTTAGCCATCTGACACCCACCGCATATAAGATAAAAGGCTAAACCAACAAAACACTAAAGAATTAGAGTCTACAACTAATGATTTAATAAAAATTATTCCAAAATATTTACAACAAGTGACCCTTATAGGTTTTGATCAAATAATTGCAGAATACATATTAAAATTGTTGAATTACAAAACATGGGTTAGGGAACAAGGCCCAAAACAAAAACCATGGTCCTCCAAAAAACCCATCAAAACCTTCTAGATGTCCATGTTTATGGGCCCTAACCCAAATAAGGTAGGCCCTTTATTGGCCATCCCCAAAAACCTATACAAGGTTAGATGCTCATGGGAATGAGCAGGTGATCAAGCATACGGGCATGTCAGTACGCTACGTACTTAGTAATCCAAGTTACTCCCCTAATATACACGAGTATACCTCAGTACCTTGCATAACTATAAATTAAAATATGCATCATGATAAGCTTGTATATATAAAGATAGAAGTACATGAAGTCATATTATCATGTATAGTTCTAACATGTAGAATATTCCATGCATGGACTCACAACCTTACCACATAAACATATACACACTTAATGGCAAGGAGAACCAAGCAACCTCTGGAGTTGATTCCAATTAATTTATACCATTCATTCATTCATTCATATAAGAGGTAAATGTGTCAACCCATCAATATACCATTTTATAATCAAATAGTTAGTTTAACCATTAACCAAGTGTAAAAACTAGCTTTACTCCTCGATTAATCATGCCATTACTTTCACTCTTACCAAATATTAGCCATTCTCTTAGTTATTATTTATAATTGATCAATTACTTAAATACAACCATATTTTTTATTATCACCAAATGATATACTACGCATCATCATATGGTCTCACATACCATGGAAACCCATCCAAGAAGGGACATAAAGTCTAGACCGAAGCCAATTGTCAAGTGTACATAAGTCAAGGCTAAATCCAATTACTACAATGGACACTTCCAGTCCAAAGCCAACTAATACAGACATAAGTCTAGGCCAAAGCCAACCACCTACATAACCAAATCCTTAGTATCAATATCCCCCAGTACATCATCAGTGTTTGGAGTAGGTAAGGCACCGGGTCCTCTCAAGATCCCGCCCAAAGGCAAATCTCGAAGAAACCAAAACACCCAAAGGAAGATTGACCCTTATTAATCGATTGGTTGCACCAATAAGTCGATCGGTTTGGGGTGACTAGTTGATCAGTTCAACTCAAGCAAACTATAATTTCTTCAAACATGTCGATTGGTTTAGGAAAAGTAGTTGATTGTTCCTAGAATAGTCTATCGGTTTGCTAAACCATTGATGGGTTTAAGCAAATAGCCAAACCAAGGTCTCTATAGGTGAACCAATCGATGGGTTGGGTTAACCAATCAATTTTTCTAGGAACCAGTCGATCAAATTTGCCTAACTGATCAATTGGTTTACCATAACACAACATTAATTCACAAATTTCATACTTATTTTTTCATAAAAATCATTTCTACTAACATTGTAACATGCATCAGTGTCAGCTAACATATGTTTAACCAAATTATCATGCCTTTCTTGCCATAACATCATCATATCCTATTTTCTCCACTTTCGCACTCATTTCACAATTTATGTTATAAAAACATGAAACTTATGTATACAATTGCATTTCTTCATTCCAACATATATCAAACAACAAAAGGTATCACCTTTTATGTAGGAACACATGCAAACATTTTAAGAGCAATAATTACTTACTTGATGCATGCTAAATTACCTAAAAAATAGAATTTCCTAATATGTGAAACTTCAACTCTTCAGACCTTAAAAGCCAAAATCTTAACTCAGGTATTATACCAAAACTTCATTAAATTTTGTAAAGAAAACAGAAAGGGAGAGGGACATACCACTGTGACAAAACTAAGAAAACTGAACTAGACCACTCAGTCTTTTTCAAAAAAATTTAACTTTTCCTTGCTTAACATTTGACACAAGATAGAGCTAGCGGTAGGATCAAGAGAGTGTGTAAAATACATTGGCAAGGCTAGTAGCGTGGATGGTAAAGAAGAGAATGCAGAGTTCTAAGGAATTTTGGTGGCTGAAAGAAGGTGTAATATATGGATGATTGGGGTATTAATAGCTAACTAATTGAAGGGAAATATAGAGGGTTATGAAGGCAACTCAAAACCCTAATATTAGCCATTTGAATTCAATTTGAATGGATGGACTTGCTTGGGATTTGTTGACTTAGTCTCCCAAGCTCATTTTGTGACTTTAGGGAACTTAAAATTTTCATACATAAATGAAGAAATAGGGATTTAGTGTGGAAGGGATCTTCTAGCTACTTAGAAGCATGCTTGAGGTCGAAGAAATCGATCTCAAAATTTGGCAAAGGGGAAAGGAGGAAGAAGACAATGGCTGAGGTCACCTCTCTCCCTCATGTGTCTCAATTAACCTCCTGAACAATCAAGGCAATATTTTGGGTTAAACGAATCATGAAAATGGTTAGAAATCTCTTAGGGACAATTAATATAAGTTGGTAAGATTCCATTTTAGTGTAAAATAATTAACAAAAAATCTAAGTCAATTTTTTTTTACTAGTTCGACAAACCAATTGACTATTGTGGGTCTACCAGTCAATTGTTCATTCAGCAGTCAATCGGTTTCTGCCAACTAATCAATTGGTTTGGTCCAAGAACCTAATTTGGCTAAAATGACAAACCAATCGATTGGTTCATGGAACCAGTCATTGGGTTTGCCTATAAGACTCAATAAACTTCAATTTTCTAACATGATTTTGAATCAAATCGTATACCAAATCAAATCATAACATTGAATTAAAATTAAAGGCCAAAAATTTGTCAGAAATTCTCATCCATCCATTACTCTAAAGTGTTGGATATTACACATACAATATGAAACTAGAACATTGACATACCTTTTCCATCTTAACAATTACAATTCCCTAACAATGTGTGGGATTCCCATTAATGATTACTTAATATTAACCAAATCCCTTCGGTTCATCCATTTCATGCCAAAATCTGAACTACATTATCCCTTTAAAGCCATAAAATACTTATTTGGGTTTACCCATTAAGGCCTTTAAAACTTCTATTAAGCATGCCAAGAATCGTGATTACTTTAATCCATCCATTAGGTCGTGAATCCATGTGAAGAGATGTATTTCACTATTAAATAATCATATAGAAACATTACACATAGTCTCCAAGCATACGTAAGTTGAAAGATCAAAATCACATAATTAGGCCCAATGAGTCAATTAGTTTAGCCTAACTAGTCAATAATTTTTTACCAACTATTTGATTGGGTTAGGTCAACTAGTTTATCAATTTAGCTTAGCTAAATTCAGGTTTTCCTTAAATTGATTGATTGGTTTCGCTAAACTAGTCAACTATTCAGAGACTTGTTAACTAGTTCTACCAGAGTAACACATGGGTTTAAGCAAAGAACAAACTAAGGTTGCCATAGACCTATTGATTGATTGATTTTAGCTAATCAATTGATTGTTTAAAGGACCGTTTGATCAGTTCAGTCTAACTAGTCAATTGGTTTGGCCTAGCAAGTCGATCGATTTCATGAACTAGTAGATATGTTTGTGCTAACTAATCAATTGATATGGCTCAACCATACCTAATGTTCCTTCGAATCGATGGATCGGTCTGGCCAAACTAGTTGAGTTTTTAGAGACTAGTTGATCGTTTTACCAAATTAGCTAGTGGGTTTAAGCAAAGAACAAACTAAGGTCACCATAGACATACCAGTTGATAGGTTGGGCTAATTAGTAGATTATTTTAAGGGTCAATCAATCTGTTTAACCTAACTAGTCAATCAATTTTCCCTCAAACAACATAGATCAAACATTTTTTTTATGTAAAATGCCTTCAAAAAATCCTACCACATCCAAACCAAAACATATTATAGCATCATGCTAATACTTTATTAGCTCATAAACCGAAATATGCTTCATAATTAATTAAATTAACCCTAATTAGCCTAAACTCATGCACTTTTCTTAGGATTCACAAATTAATCATTATGCATCAATATAACACCTAATTCCCTTAGAAACCTATAAAATTAAGATTTAGCAAATACACCACATCACATGCATAATTGAGTTACATTTCAAAAGTAATAATAACTTAGTGCAAGAAAAACTTTTCTACTAATATGAAAACTCAACCTAGAAGATTTTCAACTTCCAAACCTAAAAATAAAATATTAAAGCTTAAAAAAATCCAATGAATAATTTTATAAATCATAATTCAAATTATAAGAAAATAAATTTACCAAACCCAAGAGAAAAATATAGGAAATTTGTGCTGAAAGGGAGACTGAACTTCCTTTTAAATATAACCTTCCCTTGATTAAAGATAAACTTTAAGGAGAGAGAAAATGTATAAGAAGTGTGGAAGTGAACCAAAATTAAGTTTGAATTGGGGACAAAAACACACATGACTAGATACCTAGAATATTTCAGATATTGAAATAAAAGTGAGTAGAAGGAGTGACTAGAGTTATTTATAACCAATGAATTGGTACAAGAATGAGTGTGGCTATGCTTACATTGAAAACCCTAATTCCTACTATTTAAATTTGGGATGAATGACCTGATTTCGTCAAAGATAGGCTGACATTCCTTCACGAGCTAAAATGGTATTTTTGTGGAATATCAGTCAAATTTGCCAAGAAAGTATCAAACACAAGAGAGGAGATAAATGATTATCATGGGAAGAAATCTCCTAGCTAAGCAAAGGCGGTATCAAAGTTAAGGCAAATATTTTACAGCATGCAAATGAGAGAGGTGTAAGAAGAAAATGTTGAGGTCATCCTTTCCCTCAATTATATAAATCAAACCCTTGAATCTGTTCAAGGTAGAATCTTTAGCTGAATGCATGATAAGAAAGGTTAAGAATCTCTAAGTAAAAACTTGAAATGGAATTATCAAGGTTCCATTTTGGTTTAAAGATTTTCCCTAGAAAAATTGAGTTTTGAAAATGTACTCTGTTTGGCAAACTAGTTGATTGATTTGGCCAAACATTCGAATGTTCTACTCAATAGTCAATTGATTTAGGCAAGAAAAATCGTTTAGCTGAAATGATGGACTTGTTGATTGGTATATATGGCCAATTAATTGGTCCACCTAAAAACTTAATTTATTTAATTTTCAAAGCTTATTCAAATTCAATTTTTCCTCAAACTCAATTATAATTCCAAATCATAATCAAACATTATCAAATTTTAATCAACACTATAATTGATCATTCAAAAAACATTACAAAAATATAGGGTATTACATTTAAAAAAGGGTAGTGCATCACAATCGAAGGTTTATAGGGGTTGTGTTAAGGTGGTGTTTCATGACACAATTGTACACAAAAAGGGTGTAAGATGTGCGAGAAAAGGGTGCGTGCACTAGCAAGGAGTGAGGTGTTCATAGGTTGGCCATGTTAGGTGCACACGATGGGTATGCCTCAATGAAACAAAATTAGGTCATGAGTAGAGAGAGAATAAAAGTACATGGATTTGGGGTTGTGATTGTTTGGTGATAGTGAGGGAGGTTGATGGGGATGGGATGGTGATGGATAGGTTAGAAGGTGTTAGTGTTTGATGGCATATGGTGGTGAGTGGAATGGTGTTGGGTGGTGACATATAGATGAGGAGAATGAGGAAATAAAAAGGGGGTATGATGGTCATAATAAGGCGAGGAGGTGGAAGAAGGAAGGTCAAGTGGTGGTGCTGGGCAATGAGGGGTGGCGATCAAGCAGAGGGAGGTGGATGGTGGCTGGTGTGATTTCTTGATGGGATAAAGGAAAATAAATAAGAGAAGGGAGAAGAAGGAAGAAGAGTAAATGGGTGGTTCGGATTCTTAAAGAAAAATAATGGAAGGGAGGAAAGTAGAAGAGACGATGGGATGTATTTAGGAGATGGTGTGTGGGTATAGTTGATGGGATGGAAGTGTTGAATGGAGAGGGGCTTGGCATGGATAATTTGGCATAGATGTGGTGCAAGAAGGTATGTGTAGGTGCTGTAAATAGTGAAGGGGTTAGTGGTAGTGTAGGGGAATAGGGTGTTAAGGCAAGGCTAGGTATAGGGTGATAGGGTGGCTGGCGTTGTGTAAGGGTGTAGGGTGTAGGGGAAATCAACGTGCATGACTTGGAAGAGAGGTGAAGGTAATGGGTGCATGAGGGAGGTAAGGTTTGTTTGGTTCGAAACGGGAAAGGGGTAGGTGAGTGTTGTATGCAGATGAGGGAAGGGAAAGAAGCAAAAGAAAAAAAGGTTGAAAAGGAAAAAGGTAAAAATTAAGTAATATAGGGTTAGAATTATAATTAGATTTAGATTTAGGATTAAGGGGAAATTAATTTATATAGAGTTAAGGTACCCAATTAGAAAAAATAAATTGGAAAAAATCTACGATCAGTGATTTCAATAATAGGAAAAATGATAAAAATAATTTAAAATAAATTTATTTAAGAATTTATATGCATTTTTTGGATCAAGTGTTAAAAATAATAATTAAGGTAAGTTTTATAGGTTAGGTTTCAAAAAATGGTTAAATGCTTGAAAAAAAGGGTTAAAATTTTGGGGTATAACATATTAATCTGATTTCATGCATTTAAAAATACAGTATATCAAGTTTGTAGTATTGTTGCCAGATACTAGACAATAGGTGACATTAGGGTACAAATAATTTATATTATATAGTTTTTTTTTGTCGTGGATTAAGTGGCTTTTTGACTTAATGCAGGTGTTCTAGTGCATGACCCATGCTAGTGGGAGTGGACTAGTGACATTTGATTTTGAGTTTAAAATGACTTTTAATCATTCAAAAAGGCCTAATTCATGGAAAATGCTAAAAATAAACAACATTTAGTACTTGGACAAGTTCGGTCACTAGGCCAAGTCATTATACCTAGCCTAGACGCTCCACCACAATAACAAGATGATAACCCTCCATTGGTACAAGTCCTTGTTAGTATGTCATTTTGAGAATTAGCTACCCCAAATCTTGATGGTGTAGCTTTTATCATCTAGAGACCAAATTTCCAAGGGAACAATTTTAAGATCAAACTTTCCATAATCTAGATGATATAAAATACGGTATAATTTAGAGGGTTTCGTACAAATAACTAACTTCTTAGAGATTTGTGATACATTTAAACAAAATGATGTCTTTATTGATGTTATAAGACTCAAAATTTTTCCATTTTCTCTTAGGGATAAAGTTAAGAATTGGATTTCTTAACCCGTTGGATCCATTAATTCATGGGATGAGATGGCTAGGCACTGCTTAAGAAGTGTTGTCATCACAGTTTACTAAATTGGATACATATTAAAACTTTTTACACTGGTTTTTATTGTACTAATTTTTCTATGATAAATGTAACCATAGGTGGTAGAATCATGATTATAACCCCTAAATATGCCTATACCTTTATTGAAGAGTTAGTTGTCAATAATCACTAGTGATAGGATAATAGGTTTTCTGTAAAGAGCACAAAGTGAACACCCTTATTGAAGAGTTAGTTGTCAATAATCATTAGTGATAGGCTAATAGGTTTTCTGTAAAGAGCACAAGAGTTTACTTTGTAGATGTCATGATTTCTCTTTCTACCAAGTTAGATGTGTTATCCAAGCAAGTTGCTAATTTGAGTGTGGCTAATGTGCAGGTCTTAATGGTTAGGTGTGATTTATGTGGATTACCTTTCACCAATACTAAATACTAAGTGGGTAATCCCTTCTGTCAAACATCTTAGGAGGATAATTATGTGTCAAATATTTTAAGGTGACACAATAATCCCTAATCTAACACTTTTAATCATAGTTAGAGGATTCACACAAATTTCCAATAGAGAAAATAAAACACGTTGCAGGCTTAAACATTAGATGAGACCCTTAGGATATCAAACACTATTACAACCTCAAGAGTCTAATTCAGGATTAGAAGATATGATGTCTTAATTTATTAACAATGTTAAAACTAGAATATAGGATCGAGAAGCATTAATAAGTAATTAGGGGCATCAATCAAAGACATGGAGGTGTGGATGGGATAATTGTGAATATGTTTAGAAGAAGAGAATTGGGGACATTACCTATTAACATAGAGAAGAACCATTGAGAGGATGCGAAGGTAATTACTTTAAGTATTTGGAAATAACTTCTTGATATACGTATCTCGAGTCTATAAGTGAAGAGTAAGAAGAAGGAAGTAGAAGATCAACTTATTTAGATATATGAATCTCTTGGAAAGGTAAGTAAGGAATCCACATTCATTGAGGGTTCCAAAAATAAGGTAAAACCTTATTAATCTAGTATTCCTTTTCTTCAACTGTTGAAGCAATAAGAATTAGATACTTAATTTTCTAAGTTTCTTCAAATTTTCAAGAAATTACATATTAATACTCCATTTTCTGATTCTTTAACTTAGATTCTAAGTTATGCTAACTTCTTGAAAGAAATTTTAGCTAACAAAGAGAAATTGGAGGATTGCGAGATTAAATGAGGATTGTTAAACTATGCTTTAGAGAAAACTACCACCTAACTTGAAAGATATAGGGAGTTTTACTATTCCCTAAAATATTGGTATTTTACATTTCGATAACATGCATTGTGATCTTGGAGCAAGTATTAATCTCATACATTTTTTCATTTTCAAGAAACTTGGACTAGGAGAGCTAAAGAGCATCACTATGTCCCTTCAAATAGTAGATCACTCAATCGAGTATCCATAAAGTATAATAGAATATGTGTTACTTAAGGTCGAAAAGTTCATTTTTCTAGTGGACTTCATCATTCTGGACATGAAGGAGGACAATGATGCACCTTTAATTCTAGGGAGACCATTTTTTAGCCACGGATAGAACTCTAATTGATGTTCATGAGGTTAAATTTATTTTGAGGATTAATGACGAGAAAATAATTTTTAACGTGTTTGATAGGATGCAATATCCTCATAAAGAAGATGCTTGATTAGGTATTAATGCTACTGACAAATGTGTTTGCAAGTCATTTCAAGTGAAGAAATGGATGACTTAGAATCTTGTCACACTAGTGGACTTGTTAAGCATAATTAAGATGAAAAGTTTATTGAAACAATCAAATATCCATTAAGTATTTTCAAAGCCATCACTTAGAGGACTAGAGCAAGAGGAAATCAATAAACTAAGGCCTTTTGTTGAGGAGCATCTTCAACTTGAGGTCAAACCTCTCCCTTCACATTTTAAATATTAACACCCAAAATTTACTACTGAAATTTATTGTTTCCATAGAGTTAATTTTGGAAGCTAAAATAGTAAAAGAATAGGGTGTTCTTTCCATACTTAGTAGAATTTTGGTTTCCTCTACCATTCTCATACTGTGTGGTAAGGTTAAATTATTACTCTATTCACATTAACAACTCAATTATAATAACTAAAATAAAGAGAATAAGCTAGATTAATATCACTCTGATGAGATAAAAAACTGATGGTTACGAAATTCAAATGATAAGAAATACAGAAGGAGATAAGATTCTAAAAGTATTAGTACTAAAATATACTAGGTAGGACATCTGATAGTCCTAACTTTCAATCTAAAATACTAATCTCCAACTTGATCTCCCAAGTTAACTTGTAATGTCATCACTATCCATTAAATAAGAAGGGGACCATGAAATAGAATGCTGATATAGGATCATCTATAGCTCATTCTCAATATTATTCTTTAAGGGATGAAGAATAAGACTAATTAGCATACTTGGAGATGGAATCCATTATGCTTAAAAATTCTTATGCTTATAATGTTTTGCTAAGTAATTCTTGCAAGTATTGTGTATGTTTTCAAGAAGTTTAAGCTATTGAAGATATTTGATGTACAAAATAATGACATTACAAGAATTAAAAAGGGCATAGAAGAACAAGGCTGTAAGATATAAGTTTGGATTACATACGTTAAGTTTATGTATTACATAATTAGAGTTTGTGTAGCTTGGTTATTATGTTGCATACTTTGTAATACTTGTAAAATGTCATTGTAACTCTTTTATATATACTCGTGAGGTGCCTTAGGGGTTTATTTCATTAATAGGGTTGAATGTATGGGATTATCAATGAAAGGGCATGCATGTGTGCATGTATATATATACCTTGTACACACTTGATCTCGGTAGAGAGAGATATTATATGCATAATGGAATAATTCGAAAGAGGGAACTACATAAAATGTCATGTGTATTTCTTCCTCTTCTCTTCTCCTTCTTCAATTAAGATCTTTGGACAGTAGTAGAGTGTCTTCTATTTAGAAATAGAAGATTTCTCTTTATAAGGTTAAATATTTATGTTAGATCTTTGCCACCCTCTGAGATCATTTTCAACATCAACATTCAAATCAATCGAAACTTGGAAGATTTTTGTAATACTTAAGGTGATAGAAAGATCTTGGTTTTGCGGAAAATTATATTTGATAATTTTCCACATCAAATGCATCAGTACAACGGTATTGAGTAACACACTATTAAAAAAATATATGAAAAGATCACATAATACATAGAAAGTGTCATAGGATGACATGGTATAAAATACTGAAATATACATGTAATAACCAAAATAGGATAACCCTGTCAAATAAATAAATATCACCAATGCCACATATTACTCATGCTCATTCATTCCCACTTATTTTGAACATAATAAATTTTACTAATCAAGAATCCAAGGGATGCTCTTTAAAGTGATGATTAAAACTAATCTCAACCTAATACCCATAATACGTACAATGTATCTCATAACGTAACATACATATCATTATTCTTAACCACAAACAAAACCAATAAGTGATTACAATCATTCAAACTATACATTTTACGTTGAGTTCTAGGATTTCACTATTTTTAATCTAGTGATACTGACTAAAGCACCTCCCAAGGAAATACATGTTTGGCCACTATTATCAAGGCGGTGGAATAGACATACTACCTCTTTCCTAATTCATATGGTATTTCACTTTAAATATTAATATCTTACTTATTATCACAATCATTCCAATTATTTATTTCATGTTAAGTTTAGGGACTTCACTATTCTTAATTTAGTGGAATGGGATGAAGCACTTTCCATGACAAAACACACCTAGTGACTATTATTGAGTTGGTGGAACAAACACAACTATAATACCCTAAAAATTTTCTTAGTCTAAATCCTGCATCATTAGTGCCCCAATCTAATGCTAATCTCAGTAAACCTTATGTTAGCCTTAACCTCTTCTTAATCCTGAAACTTTAACTGATTCTAAAAATCTTAACTTTAATAAACCGTAATTCATAAACCAAAATCAAAACCCGCTAAAATTTCTACTAATCCTAATTACCTTTAGCTAATCTAAAATAACCTTAAACTAATCCCCAAACCCTTCTCTTTTCTTTTTCTTTTTCTTTTTATTTCTCCTTTTCTTTTCCTTCTTCTCTTCCTCCTACCAAACTTGAGCTGCAACACCTAAATCTATGCAACTTGCACCATCCACTTACACCATCACCTTACCTCCTTTCTTCTATTCTTCTTCTCCGTCTGCATCCTTATCCCTACCTGACTACACATCGTCGCACACCCATATTTCCCCCTACCATTTTTCTTCTTATCATGTAACACATCCATCAACCATCACCACCCTCACCTAGCAGCTATTACCCTACCCTAACCATCCCCTACAACCATCACCATCACCTTACAGCTACATAATCACCATCATCACTGTCACACGCCAACACCCCCTATTCTTTTCTTCTTACTGACTCACACCACACAAGCACACATGTACGTATGTATATATATATTCATCACACTATCCCTATTTCTCTTTAGTTTTGCATCACTCTACTAATATTTGTGCTGAAGAGCTATTACCAAGCTCCCTCTTCCTTCTCCTTTCCTCCTTCTCCCTTTCTTCTTCTTCTTCTCCTTCCTTTCCTTATTTTTGGCTTTTGCACCACTATATCCCGCACCGTGCACCACCTTGGCCACCACTCACTACCCTTTAGCCAGCGGACTAACCACCAAGTTTGCCCCAACCTTCCCCATCACCATCGTCGGCCATCGTCACCGACCACTGCCTCTTTTCCCTTCTTCTTTCTTTTGTGTGTTGCGATGTCGCAGAGTGCATGGCCGTGTAATGCTTAAATCTCTTGCTACATAGTTGTGCCACCCTTGCACCATCTGACTATGCATAATTTTTCCTCTCGGCCTATTTCTACACGGCCATGTAAATTTCACACTATCGGGCTATATACCTTGTTTTCTCTTGACCAGAAGTTGCACTGCTTGTTTCATAGTCATGCAACCTCATTCCTTTAGCCATGCATCCCTGTTTTACCCCCAAACCTTATCCAAATACCACCAAAATTTAACCATAGATCCACCACACATTTCTCTACAGATCCACACATTTCAAGCTCCCAGTTGACTACGATTATACCTATTTTTACCCTTTTACCTTGATTTTTCCTTCGGTTTAACTCTTCGAGTCTAACCTTAATTTTATTATTTTCGTAGGTGGTATTCCAGTAGCTTCGGAGGAGGAAGTCTAGGATTTGCGTACTTAGAGCCTTGTGTCATAGTTGGTAAGGATACTATTCGATGCTTAGGACTTCTGATGATGTTTGCTTGTATGGATAAATGTGTTTTTATGATATTGTTGCTATATTATGTAACATATGTTGATATTGATAATTTGTGATGATATGAATGTCATGTTAAAAGAAAATAAGAATCGGTAAGAGATATCATTATGTTATGATTTGTGATGATAATATCATATTTTTGAAAATACATCTTATGGTATGAAATATGGGTTGAATGATGATCACATCATACTTGTGGAAATATATCTATAGTATGAAATATGGGTTGAATGATGATAATGTCATAATTGTGAAAATATACCTTATGGTATGAAATATGGCTTGAATGAGTTGTGGTAAATGGGCTTAAGGTCTCTCATGAGGTATGATGATATATGGTGACTTGGAGAAATAATATGTATGGAAGGTATAATATTTTATAAAATAAAGGTTTTAATTGTTCTTAAAGGGGAAATTTTCCATTATGGGATATTAAGGAAGTTTTGGTAATTTACGTATTAGCAGGTTTAAATTATGACAATAATAACTTGAGTAATTCATGGGAGTATTATTGTTATTTGGGGCTCATAATTGTTTAATAGTAAATTTGGGGCAATCTATCTTGATATGTTAAGATTACTAATCCATATTCAAGGTTTAGAGGTTATCTATTGGAATTAGAGATCATGAAAATTTCATGGGAAGTATTATGACAATTCTATGGAATTTAGGCTTGGGTACTTCAGTGATTAATATATCGGAATGAGACTATTAAAGCAAACTCATGGGAATTAGGTTGTGCATTTTAGGTATAATACTAATGATGGGATTTAGGTGATGAAATAATATAATGTGAGTAGAACAACCAGCAGGGGAGAATG
Source organism: Tamarix austromongolica (assembly GCA_039764185.1). Lineage (NCBI taxonomy): Eukaryota > Viridiplantae > Streptophyta > Magnoliopsida > Caryophyllales > Tamaricaceae > Tamarix > Tamarix austromongolica. Next base: position 46,910,151 of record CM077816.1, on the reverse strand, counting down.
AACACTAAAGGAAGTGTAATTAGAGTTTGACAAGACTTAAGGATTTGGACCTATGCTATATGTATATCTGTTTTGATTGTGTCATATGCCTAAGAATCAATCTTGAATAAGATACTAATAACTTAAAGTGAAAGAGCATGTGAGTAGGGCCATGGTGATTATTTTTCTAAACCTATATACATGTATCCTGTTCCAGCGGGGAGAATAGTGGTTCGGGAGCGTTCTACCCCGAGATGATGTTTTTAATCTCTGTGCCACAGGAAAGAATAGTGGCTCAGGTGTGTTGTCCCGGAGAGTTTCAGACCGTTCCATCGGTTTAAGAATAGTGGGGTCCCTACTCATTGTGAAATAAAATATATCTTCATAAACTAAAGAAAAGATACTAATGATTTACAGTGGAAGAATATGTGAGTCAAGACTAGAGTGATTTATTTTTTGTATGCATATGTGTTCCTGTTCCACTAGGTAGAATAGTGGCTTGGGAGCATTTTAGTCGAGAAAATATTTTAATCTTTGTTCCACAAGAAAGAATAGTGACTTGAGTATGTTTTCCCCAAGAGTTTCAGACTATTCCACTTGTTTAAAAGTAGTGGGGTTCCTACACTCAATATATATAAAAGAATGAAAATGGACTATACTTAATAAAAGGATCTGGATCGTAATATGACTTATGAGATGTTTCATTTACTTGGTTATTTTCCTTATTATCTAATATGAAAGCATGTGCTATTTTTATTCCTATTTCGACTATTTGTATTCCTATTTCGATAATATTATTCCCTTACTCAGTACATAGCGTACTAACCGCCCATTTTATAGGTGTTGCTCATTCCTAAGAGCAGAAGGCCCTGGAGAGGTTCATGTAGATGACTTTGTGGCCTATGACACCTTATATGGGGATGAGTGATTCTATCTATGCTAGGGTCGGGTGTAGAGTATATGTTATCCAGATTATGTATTTAACTGGATACCCTTTTTGGACTCTTGACCAATGGTATCCTACTTTTGTATTTTTGTATTGTAAAACTCGGAGTTAAACTCCAAACTCAATATTGTACTATAAATATGCTTTGGTTTTCTAATTTCCTTGTATTACCTTAATGTTTTAGCCTTGTGATTGATGTAAGGATGGTTGCATAGACCAGAATTATGCCAGTCACGGTGGTAACCCCCACTATTTTACTTAGTTACTTCCGCTGCAAAATGAAATTTTTCAGTAGTAAAAATTGGAGTGCTACAACAACACTATGGTTCTGACTCATATCATCTTTCATTTTAAATATCAATATCTTATTAAATAATATAGCATCACAATCCATAACAAATAAGGCCAACAATTTTTTTTTATTTTACTCGAGGAGAGAACATATAAACTCAGAGATACTAAGGTGCTTTAGTCATATTGGCACACAAAGACAACACAATATCCTACCACCTATCAACCCAAGGACACTAATGTGCCTTGGTTATAAAGGAACTTAAAGAAAGCACAATTCCTTATCAAGAAGGACACATAATCCATAAGGATTCATGTCATCTATAACATAACAAAATAGATTAAGATATAGGTCCTCATTGGGGCACTAAGACACACCATTGAATACTCATAATCAAAAATGGGATAATCCAAGTCTTTAGGATAGATACCCCTAAAGATCTACCATTCATGCCATCTATAAAGTCCATAACAAAAAAAAAATGGTAGTCGAAGGAAAGAATTTTTTTTTTGTGGAAGGTTGATGGTGGCTAAAATACTAGAATATATAATGGTAAAAGAGGATAAATGATAACCCCTAATTTACCAACCTTGAGCTTTGATACCAATTTGATGCATAATGGTAAACTAATGGCATTAAGCTAAGCATTAGTGTTGATGGTAGGGTGTACTTCAACAAAATTGAAAAAAGACAAATGACAATGAGGAAGATTTAGGAATTTAAACTCAGTTTTGAGACCTAAAAACCCAAGTAATTACATCAGCCAACTAATTTTACAACTCTTAACATAAATAGTGCAAGATTTTTGCAAAAATTCATACACTAAACAAACTCGTCAGTGTTGATCACAAGGTGACATTTTTAGCTAGAAAGATCTTTCTTTATCGTAGTCTTACCTTCCTTTATAACTAGTGGGGTTCGTTACCTAAGGTTATAAAATAGAATGCTAACCATGTAGATTAGTCTTGGTGAATCCTCACCTTTAGTTTTAGGTTACAAAAGTTATCTATGGTTAATAAAATTTAATCAGCTAGTGCTGATTGTGTGTTGAGAACAAGTAGCTAACCATCACTAGATATTTGAAAATACAACTTATGATAAAGTTTAGGATACATAGATTACACATTACAAATGTTAAATAATATACTTTAAGTAAGCTTAGCATAATATGGTAAATAGAGGATGGTAGCCTACTCAATGGTCTGTCGAGTAGAATTATTGATTCTCCTCAATTTAAGCCTATTTTAGAGGTTCTTGTAATTCCCATAATTATCTTTCCAATGCCCTCAATTCTCGCACAAATGATGGTGAACCATGTAGGTTATATGTAATCCCCCGAAATTTTAAAAACCTATAATTTAATAAATAACTTTTATTTGGGGTAAATTAGCTTTTAAATTTATTTAATTTAATTATTTTATGAGTTTTTGAGTATATAAAATTGGGTAGGAATATGTAATAAATTAAAATAAATATTTTATTATTATAGCATACTCATTTTATTTAAATAAATTTTCAAACCAAGATTTTCCCAAAATTAACCTTTTTAAACCCTTATATTATATTAAATTATTAAATAAATTTATTTCCCACAAATATTATATTCCATTATTTTAAAATTTTAATTATTACAATTTTTCCTATTTTTTATTTTATTTTCCTCCTCCTTTTTCTCTATTTTCCTCCTTTCTTTCTTTTTTTCTCTCCCTTCAGGCTGCCTGCGAATGCCTCCCTCCCCTTCCCCTGCACGATTGGGCCATTGGCCCACTCCCTTTCCCCTCTCCTTCTCCTGCATCGACCAGCCCTTCGCCCCAGCCCTAGCCCTTCTTTCTTTTTCTCTCATTCCTTCCCCTATACCGGGTCGGTCCATTTTTCTTCCCCCTTTGTTTGCCCTCCTCTCCCTTTCTTTCTTCTTCTACCTTCTGCCTCGACCTGCACTTCGTCGACCACCCCAAGCCATGCCCTACAGCTACTGCCCCAGTCTACAATGCACCTACCCCTATCTCCCTCTCTCTCCTCCGTTGGTTTTCCTGCCCCTCCTTGACCCGACCAACACCCTCTCGCCTCACATATGCTCCCCCTTTCTTTCTCTCCTCCCCTTTCCTCTCCTTGCCACCCAACTAGCTGCTTGCCAACCCTTGTAGCCCTTCATTTTCCCCCTCCCTTTTCCTTCCTTCTCAGCCACCTCCACCTCGACAACCACCTTCGTAGCCTTGCCATCGCCGCTTCCGCCACCCTTGATCGCCAACAACCCATCCCTGACCACCACCTACACCCTCTTTCCACCCCTGTACCCTTCCCTTGCCCTAAATCCTCCCCCACCTATCATTTTTTCTAGCCCCAAAACCCTAACCTGAAATTAGCACCCCTTATTCCTTTCATACCACCTTCAACCCCTTTTTCTTCCTTTCCTTGCATGCAGCTCATGCTGCATGAGTAGTTGATTTGCTACCTTCCTTTGGGTTATTTTAGTTAATGATTTTAAGGTATAATAATATCGTAAGTTAAGTATTTCATTAATTAATTTTTATAAAGGCTTATGCTTTGGTTTTTATTATTTCTAATATGATAAGTATTGACATTAGTTTTAGGTATTGGTTTTGTTAATCAAAGCTTGAATCTTTAACGGGGATACCGGTAAGGTTCAATTTTGTGGGAATTAAGGTAACCGTTAAGCCCCACTTAAATGCATGGATAAACGCATGTTAGTACATCAGTGTTTTTGATATGTTATTATGTTTAATATATTATATGTGGTTTCTTATATTGATCGATAAAAAGGAAAGTATGCTAGTTGATATGCCATATATGGAAGAAGTGCTTAAGGAAGGAGATTTATTACTCAAGAATATGTTAAGTATTTATCCATGCTATATTATGTTATTATAAACATTAATGTATGGTTAACATTATTATGAGCCCTAGGGCATTCTAGTAATATGTCTTCGGTTAGAGTGTGGCCTAACATGTGTAGTTGTTAATGAGTACTATGTTGAAATATAATAGTTAGTGGAATTAGATGATGATAATAGAGTATTAATATTCATATTTTAAGTAGTGGTGATAATTTGATAAAGATGGTGTAATAAAAGGTTAGCATGGTAATTTTGAAAGAGAAGGGAAAAATGGTAAATTGTAAGCAAAATGGTATTATGGAAATTTTATTAGTAAAAGGGTATTATGGTAATTTTGAAAGTTAAGGGTATTATGGTAATTTTAGAAGAAAATGGTAAAATGGTAATTATAATAATTGAGAAGGGTAAAATGGTAATTGTGATAATGGAGCAGGGTGATAGGGTATTTATAATAATGGAAAAGGGTGATATAATAATTATAATAATGGAGAAGGGTAAAATAGTAATTATAATAATGGAGAAGGGTAAAATGGTAATTTTGATCATGGAGAAGGGTGATAGGGTATTTATAATAATGGAAAAGGGTGATATAATAATTATAATAATGGAGAAGGGTAATATAGTAATTATAATAATGGAGAAGGGTAAATGGTAATTATAATAATATAAAAGGGTAATTTGGCAAGAAGGGTAATATAGTAATTATAATAATGGAGAAGGGTAAATGGTAATTATAATAATATAAAAGGGTAATTTGGCAAATATGATAATGGATAAGGGCAATTTAGTAATTATAACAAAGAAGAAGGGCAATCTAGTAATCTAACCAACCAAATGGGAAATATGATAAGTGTAGCAATTATGGAGGGTAATTGGTGGCCTAATAAGGGTGGAAGATAACTTGGTAACCTAAATCGGGTAAGAATGTGGCCAGAACAACTATGTGTGGGTTATGTGCCTTGTGTGCAATGTGTTATGCCGAGTTGTATACTTTATGCTTAATGACTAATCATTATAGCGTAACTTAGAGTGAATGTATACTTATGTGGCTTCCTTATGTCACATGGATGATGATTATTTTTGTTGTGCATATGACATTATATGACGTGATCCTCTAGGACATGCATGCTAGGAAGTTTAATAATATGATAGGAGATGAAATGATAAAAAGGGAAAGATGGGAAGTAAGTTGACCAATGGGAAGTAAGTTGACCAAAGGGAAGTGAGTTGATTTAAGGAATATGAGATTGACCTAATTATCTCATGATCCATGAGGGGAAAAATAAAAAAATGAGGTTATGATCAAAATGAATGAGTGATGTGACTCTTGCATGGGAAATTCCTAGGGTTTGCATGGGATGATCCTTACGTAAGAAAGGTGCTAGGGTTTGAGCGGCCAACTAGGGTTTCATGGTTACATGTATAATTGGTGAGTAGAGTGATGGGTTTTGGGTTGAATCCAAAGGAGACGAGGTGTTGGGAGATAAAAGAAAGGTTGGGCCATATAGGTCTGATTAGGATTTCAAGGGAAAACCCTAGAGAGTGGTAGTGGGAGAATTTGAATGTCATATGGTGATGGGTATCAACCCACACCCTTAAGAGTTGGGTCTTTGTTATGAGTAAATTCTAGGAGGAATGGATGTCGAGGTGTGATAAGAGGCGCAAAGGTCTCAAGATATGGGACAGGCCCTCAAGGGAGAATAGAAGTAGACATGCATGTCAAGGGTGAAACACTTTCGAATAAGATACAAATAAGATACTAATTACTTAAAGAGGAAGATTGTTGAGCCAGACCCAGACCGGTCCACCAGCGAATAATAGTGGCCAGGAGCCAGGGTGCCCTGCATGACCGGTCCACCAACAAATAATAATGGCGAGGAGCGTTTTGCCTTGCATGATTTCTGGTCCACCGGCTAAAATAGTGGGGGATTCCGTGCTCAACAAACCGAACGTAATAATGATAAGACATGGGAAAGACACAAAGTAACTACAGTGAAACACCATGTGAGTCGGGGCTAGACCGGTCCACCGGCGAATAATAGTGGCCAGGAGCGTTTTTCCCTGCATGACCGGTGCACAGGCGAATAATAGTAGCTAGGAGTGTTTTGCCCTGCATGACCGGTCCACCGACTATAATAGTGGGGTTCCCGCACTCACATGGATATAAAATTCGAGAGATGATTGCATAATGATGGACTAATGGCTTAAGGCCCAAAAGTATTATTTTCGCATTATGACATGGCTTAAGGCCCAGAAGTTTTGATTGTACATTTTGGCCTGTTAACATTTGATGGACTTATTAATTATATGAACGGTGTGTATGTATACCATTTCATATACGTATATAGCTATGTATCATGTGTGGCATTGTGGGCCTATTTTTCAGTGTGTTTTAAAGGATTACTCAGTACCATAGTACTAAAGGATTCCATTCATGGGGCCCTTGATTATTCAATGGGCAGTGTCCCTTGCAGGTCTTTTTCAAGTGCTATTTAAGTGGGCGATGGGAAAGAGCGTAAGGAAGTTATCCAGACTTATAGCGTTTCATTCTTTCTCCCTTGACCCCTAATTTAAATGTAATCTATATTCTTGTAACCACCATCGGTGGATCCTGTTCTTGTAAATGTTTTACTACACTACTTTGATTTAACTATGGTTTGAGTTCTCATAAATTTTATTTTACACTTTTAGTCTTAGCACTTGGTACTGGAACGGTAGGAGTGAACCGGTCTGGTACTAAGTGTGGCGGTGATATTCCCAGAATTCATAGTTTCATATTATGATTCAGCTATTCCTTTTAATAAAACGAAATTTTTCAGTAGTAAATTTTAGGGGTGTTACATTATGATTAAGCCAAAATGGGTGGAGTATGGTGGTGGGTTAAAGGTGGTGGTGTGGGTGATTATTTTGAGCCATATTTGGACCCATATTTGAGCTTTTGTAGTGGGAGTTCAGGTGAGCCATACAATAACCATAGGGGGGCATGTTTACACAGGGTGCTGGAGTTTGCATGGCTTGCATGGCTACTAGATAATCTAGCTATTTATTGACCTAAATGAAAAAAGTTTTGAAGTCTTCAATTTTGGAAAAAAATAACAAGTAGATTATTCTTTTTTTTTTGAAAGATTGGGATGCTTCTACATCATAAAACCATCAACAGTGATGCACTAGTAGAGCAACGAACAACATTTGGTTGACCTTTGACCACCATAAGCCCAACTTACAACTGATGAGTGATCCCTAACCTCAGACAAAGCTTCCATAGTCTTCACTTGCTCCAATTCGTAACTTTTTATATGGTATAAATTATCTAAACCCTAACTTCTATATTCAATTGATTTTGTACATATATTTGGTTTAATTAAGCTAATTAGTTGTTTAGTTATGCATGTATGTGTTTTATGATTGATTTGGGCTTGTTAATCATATGGTATATGTTTGGTTTATGAATAATTATATTTTTGACCAAGTTATGTCTAGATTTCTTGGATTTGTCCGATTGACTTATTTTTTATTAATTAATTTTATAATATGCTTACAACTATATTTCATTTCATGTTGGAACTATCAATTTAAGAAATTTGTGATGAATTAATTTGAATTTGATTTCTAGGTCAAAACCCTTGCGTATTGAAATTGAATTGCAAAATTGTGTTATTTTATTGAATTGATTTTTAAATGTATTTTATTTCATGTTGGAAGTGTTAATTTGATAATTTTGTGAGAAATTAGTCAAAATTATTTTTTTATCAAATTTTTTGCAAAATTAAATTACCTCAATCTATGAACTAATTTAATAAATTTATTATACAATTTACATTAGAATATATTTAACTTCATATGTGAACCATCCATTTAAATATTTTAACATTTTTTTTATCGAATTTGTATTTTGGGATGAAAAATCTTAATTTTGTTAAGTTAGTTTTTTCTTTTATTGTTTTTGATTAATTGGTTATATAATATGTTATAAAATAGTTCTAATTGCTTTTCTAAACATTAAATTTGAATAAATTAATAAATTTGAACTAAATTATATTTTTTAGTTTAAAACCCTTACTTTCAAATGAAATTATAAAATTAGCCATTTATATACTTATTTCTTTTAAAATCACATTTATAGAATTATTTGAAATGGCCTTAATTGTATTATAACACCTTTAATTTGGATTAATTTCTTTAAATTTTTTGACTTTATATTTAGGTCTTTAAAAGGGAATAGATTTCTAAAGTGTTTTTTTTTCTACATATTAATCAGTAAGCTTTGATTTAATATAACACCCCAAAATTCACTAAATTTTTTTTTTAAAAAGCGGAAGCAATTAAATTAGAAGCAATGAAAACCTGTGAATTCTGGAAGTGTTACCGCCACACTTAGTACCAGACCGGTGCTCTCCGACCGTTCCAGTACCAAGTTCTAAGGCTAAGAAAAGAAATAATCAATACAATTCAATTTCCAAATAAGCATTAAACGGTTGTAAAACAAAATCAGAGTACGCATCAAGAAATGTAATTCATTTCCAAAAGAGAATTAAACTTACAACCGATAAAAGATTAACAAAAAGAATTAGAGTCATATAAAGACTATAATATGGCCACAACTCTCTTGAATCTCGAGCCAAACATGCTCAACACTCAGCCCCAACTGATATCTCGCCCACCTGCACAAATCAGAAGGGCATACTACTCGTGGGAATGAGCAACACCCATAAAAAGGGTGATTAGTACGCTACGTACTGAGTAAGGTAACCGAGCACTAAGGCCAACACGTAAGCACATAATCCATGCAGAATAATAATAGGCATAATCCAATATAACAATATAAAGGTATATGAACAATTCAGGTGAAAGTACAAAGGCCCAATCATAATCCAGATTAATTATTTAATTAACCTCTTATCATAATCCAATTAACACCATGCCTTTTATCAATCCATGCGAGCAGAGGAACACCCCACTATTATAACCGGTGGGCCTATCACACATAGAGCATCACGCCCTAACCACTATTATTACCGGTGGATCGGTCACAATAGAGCATCACGCCCTAACCACTATTATTACCGGTGGATCGGTCACACATAGGGTAACAACCCTAACCACTATTCCTAACCGGTGGATCGGTTTGGTTCCTCCTCGCATGGTGTTCCACTGTAAGTAATTAGTATCTTTTAAGAGCTTTGACGATTATGGTTTGTGTTTATTGAGCTCGAGTCACCCCACTATTATTACCGGTGGGCCGGTCACATATAGGACCTCATGTCCTAACCACTATTATAACCGGTGGATCGGTCGCACATAGGACTACGCGTCCTAACCACTATTCCTGACCGGTGGATCGGTTTGGACTCGGCTCAATAATCTTCCACTTCATATGATTAGTGTCTTAAGTATCTTATTCAAAGGCCTTCACCCTAGACATGCATAAGCCATCACACATCACAAATCATAAAATTCCACCATCATAATTATACTTTAATTACCACATGCACATGATAACACAAAACCCTAATCAGCCACCACAGACCTCAATTTACACAACAAACCATAGTTAACCACTCCAAACCCTATTTAACCATAACAACCATAATTACCCACTCCACGCCTTAGTTAATCATAACAAACCACAATTATCCACTCCAACCCTAATTAATCACAACAACCCAGAGTTCATTACTCCAAACCCTCATTCAATCTCTTCCATACACTCATAATGCTCCACGTACTATTTTCCCTTCAAATGTTCAATCACCCAAACAACACTTACATTACCGTCCTTACATCCCAAATTAACTTTCCACACGTAAATTTCATACCCATGCAGACATTAATCTCCCCATACAAACCTTCAAACCTTTTTCATGCAAACCCTAAAATTCCATGTGAAACCCTAATTTCAACCATGCAAACATTAACCATTATGTAAAACCCAAAACCTCATCATACAAAATCCTAAATTCAATCCACATCACCCAAAGATTCATTCATACCAAACCCTAGATTCAAACCATATACATCCCAAAGATTCATTCACACAAAACCCTAAATTCAATCCATACCAACACAAGGATTCAAATCATATAAAACCCAAAGATTTTTCCACATAATACCATTGATTAGATTCTCCCCTTTCATAACCACAAATTATATTCTCCCATACAAGACTATAAGTTAGATTCTCCCACATAAAATCATAAATTAGAATCTCCCAAGCAAAACCATAGATTGGATTAATTGGATTCCCCCAAACAAATCATAAATTAGATTCTCCCACTCAAATCATAAATTAGGTTCTCCCATATAATGTCATAAATTACATTCTCCCCAAATAACGTCTTACATTAGATTCTCCCTAACAAACCATAAATTCAATTCTCTCATATAACATCATAAGTTATATTGTCTCCCACAAAACCATACAAAACCATAAGTTAAACTTCCCCATATAAAACCATAAATTATATTCTCCATACCAAAACCTCAAAAATCATAAATCAGATTCTCACACACGAAACCCTAAAATTCTCCATTTTATTCCTTTACTCATGAATCAATGGAATACTTAGGTCAACTCACATCCCTTAATCAACTTCTTTCTCCATCCTCCTTTTTCATCCTTTCTCCCACATAAAATCATATCAACATCCTCACATGCATGTCTTACAGGGTCATACACAAATAATACACATGCCATACGAAAGCATACTTCATCTCCATGTCATATCATATACGGCATAATTAATAATCATAAACATAGAATGCATAGAATACGAGGCACACAATGCACATTAGCACATAAAAGGCCTTAGCACCCCTTACCTAAAACGACACCGGTCTTGGAGCACGTTCCTACGCCTCCTTAGGGCTTAGACCAAATAATAACATATGAATAAAATAACCTTAACAAAATTCTAACTTTGCTAAAGACATAAAAATAATAGAGATATTATAAACCTTGATAATATAGGGTTAAAGACTTTACCCTAATAATAACAATGATACTAATATAATAATATCAAAATTAATAAAGCTACTATCAATGAGAATATAAATAATAATAACAATAATTATAATAATAATAATAATAATAATAACAATAAAAATATCATATAAGTTTTCAAATAACTAATGACTTACCATTTATTTAATATTAATAATAAAATTAATAACATATATAATAACATTAAAATAATAAAGATAATAACAATATTATTATCAATAGTTATAAGAACAATAATAATACTAAGATAAATAAGTGCGAATGTTAATACAAAATTAGGGCCTAAGATTTTCCAGAATAATTAATAAAATAATAATAATAAATATTCCAATGATTATAATATTAATAATAAGAAGAAGAATGATAATAATCCTATAATAATTCAATTAATAACTTAAAATTCGAAACTATCAATAAAAATTATTTTATTATCATTCTCCACCCTGCAAGTACAATTCAGCATAAAATATCTCATCAAATAATAAAACATATTAAGAATATAAATATTAAGAATAATAATAATAATGGTAATTATATGCAAATAATTGAAATAAATTAAATCAAGGCTTATAATAATATGGAAAATGGTTGAGAGGGTCTAGGGTTCAACCTTAAGCTGGTGGGGATAGGTGGCACCGGCGGTGGTTCACGGCGGCGCCGACGGTGGCTGGAAAAACAGAAGAAAAGAGGGAAAGATGAATGTTGGGAAAAAGATAGGGAGAATTGAGGTGATATAAGAGGTGTTTATTGTTTCCCAGGAGGAGAGGGACAAAATGATGGTGGTGGTGCAGCCAAAGGTGGCGGCGCACGGCGGTGGAAGGCGGTTTAAGGCTTCGGGGTCAAAATTCCGGCGAGAACGAGCATCCAACTTGGCACGGCTATGGAGGCTCGTGCAAGAAGAATCGAGAGGTTATAATGGTTTAGTTAGTTAGAGGACGTTGCAGGGAAGCATTTGGCATGAAGCGGTGGCTCTGATGTTGGCCGAAGGTGGCGGAAGAGGCGTCTGAAGTTGGGGTGGCGGCAGCTCGGGCCGAGGGTTTCGGGGAAGAAAAGAAAACCAAAAGTCCTACCATTAGGCTATTTATAGATGTTGGAATGGATAAAGAGGAGCTGGAGGTCGACATGGAAGTGTTAAATGCAAGAATTTGGGCAGCCGGCGTCGGAAAACGGTCGGTCGACGTTTGGGTTGGTTCGAAGATTCGCGACGTTGGGGAGAAGAAACGGGCGAGATTTAAGGCACGAAAATTATGCCAATTTATTCCTGGAGTTAATAGGAAGGCAATGAGACAAGAAACGGCCGGTATTAATCACCGTATCCGGAGAAGCCATTGACGGGGTCGAAGCTTGCGTCGCAGCGACGGAGGAGGAAGGAGGAAGAAGGAAGAAGGAAGGGAGGCGGTCGGGTCGGCCGGGAAAAGAAAAGAAAAGGGGAAGAACCGGGCCGGTCGGGCGCTGGTCGAAGGATTCATTAATTTGAACGACGCGTTTAGATGGAAACCGAGCCAAAACGCAGCGCGGCACGGGGCGGAAGGAGGACGCGCGGCGCGGGCTGGGCCGAGGGAAAGAAAGAAGGGAAAAGATTGGGCCGCGGGAGAGGGCAGCCCAATCCGGGGAAAAAGAAGAGGAAAAAGAAAAAGAAGAAAAAGAAAGAAAAAGAAAAAGGAAAAAGGAAGAAAGAAAGAGAAAAAGGAAAAAGGAAAGGGGAAAATAATTAATTTAGGGTCAATTAAATTAATCTGAATATTTAGAATATTTAAAAATAATAATATTTAAATAAAATAATATTTAAATCCCTTTTTAGGCTAAATTAGGATTTTTAAAAGATTTTCCATAAATTCCATATTAATTAGCAAAACACCCTAATTTTCTTCCATTAAATTATTTATAAAATTAACATTAATTTGAAACTATTTTCTCCTCATTATTTTAAATAAAATAATTTATTTAGTCAATTTCTAAAATACAAATCCTTAATTAGCTAAAATACCAAATTTCTCTTAATTAACATACTTATAAATTTATCCTTGATTTTCCCTAATTAATTTCCTTTTTATTTTAATTAAAATAATTTATTTAATTAATCTTTATGATAAAACCTCATTTAAATATAATATTTAGAATTAGAAATTTTCGGGGCATTTCATTTAAAGTCAATTAAATTGGGTTTCTACCTTATTATTTGAACTAATTTCTAAAGTTGTCTAGTTAGATGATTTGGGCTGAAAACCCTAATTAGTTAAGTGGGTTTTGATAATATTTATTTATTTTATATTATTCTATGTTTCAATTAGTTTCCTATCCTAGTCCTACAATCCTATTAACGATCTAGGAAAGCATTATTGTGGATCTTTGGGCTAATGATCTCACTCTTTTTCTTATTTTTCTGAGGTAGCTTTAGACCTAGATAAGTCTCTTCTTACATTTTCTGATGATGGAATTGTGAAATGTATGAATTTTAGGAGTTTAAGGTAATAAATATGTTTTATATGATTTATGTATGTCATGGAAGTAACAAGGCTTGTATGATACTTCTATGCATTTATGATGTTATAATTTTCAGTACAAATATATGTTAATATGTTCCTATGGGTTTTAGTTAAAGTTAGTTTTTTAAAATTGTATGATTAGTTAGGTATGAATAGAAAATTTTTAATGCCTTATGCTGGACTTTTATGCCTTAGAATGGACTGATTTTGGTGCCACTTGGAATTGGTTGGCATTAATACCACTTGGAATGGATAGAATTTAATACTATTAGAAATTGATAACTTTTAATGCCACTCGAAATGGATGTTATAATGGAATTACATTGTGTAATACCCCATCCCAAAATGATTCAAATTGTATCTAGAATTATGTTGATATAAAATAAATAATTTTTGGTTTTTAAATGGGTTTAAAATTATAATTAAAATGTGAATTTTAAGCATACCGATCGACTAGTTTATATAATCGATTGACTGGTTAGCTTGCAATTTTAGATCAATATATGATTTTGATTCAAATTTCTCTCTAATGATTATGAAAATTTTTGATTTGAGTTCAATTATGCTAATAAGTATGCTTTAGTCCTTTTTTTATTTTTACATTAATTAGATCACTCCATGATTTTAATTAATAATTTTTTCCCAAAAAGCCACTTTTGGAGGTAAGTCTCCATTTTCCTTCTCCCTTACCTCTCCCTCTGTCTTTTGGTAGATGGGGCTGTGATTTTTGAATTTTTGCACCCTTCCTAGACTTGACAACTCACTACCATGCCCATCTCTAACTACATTCAACCCCTCCCACTCTATCAAGTTAGCCCTCACTTTTTGGCTTCCCCTCACTCAACCTCACTAGTCTCATCCCTTATTTTCCTGATAATGTCAACCAGCTTATTCCCATACTTCTCATTTTCTAATCCATTATCATTCATCACTTGTGTTCTTACTCTCTTCTTCCTTCTCCTTATGGAAATTTCACTAAGTGTTGAGCACTCTTCAATTTACACTCTTCTTGCTTATCCTGAGAAAAATAGAGTTCCTCTCTAATTTTCTCCATTGAATTATGCAAGCATTTTGTTCCTTTTTCTTCTTCTAGTCTTGGTTTTAGTTCTCTTTTACTTCCCTTAAGCAAGGAAGAATTAAGGTTAAGAATAGTTAGATATTTTAGCTTCTCTTTTAACACCCTATTTTGAGCTAAAGTTGTCATTTTGTGTTTCCCTTCTTGTTCATTGATTCTCTTAGGAATCGAAGAGATAGGCCATCTAGTAGGAGTTTTGTGCTAGAAGGATTACTTCAAGGTAAGATAATCTTATATTTAACATAATTAGGTTTGTGTGGTATAATGGGGTTCTATGTGTTAGTGTTTATATGAGTAGGATCTAATTATGTTCTTTGTTATGAGCATGTGCTTTAATTCTCTTCAAGAATATGTTGTTGAGATTTACTAATTTGAAGCATAAAATGGGTTGTTTGAGCATGATTTGTTTAAATGTGTATATTACCATGTGCCCATGTGATTCTATAGGTGCATCATATATTTTTATGTGTTTTTTTAACATAGAACATGCTAGGAGTAATATGGTAAAGTGTGTTAAAATTTGGTGTGTATTTCACATGTCTAAGTTGTGTTTTATCTAGACCAGCCGATCAGTTCCTCGCACCCATTGTCTGGTTTTGCAAGTAGTCGAATGGTTTGGAGTTTTGTATGTATTGGTTGCAAGATCAGTCGATTAATTTTTAAACCAATCAACTAGTTTTGATGAACTATTCATCGATTGGTCAAACCCATTAACTGGCGTCCTTGCAAACTAAAGTGGTTTGGTCTCTACTTAAACCCATTTATTGTTTAAACCGAACCACTCGATTGTCTATTATGACTAGTAGATTGGTTGGTTAAATCCATGGATCAAGTTTTCTATAGGCTAAAATGGGTTGGTCTCTGCTTAGATCCATCAACCGATTGGACCAAACAAATCAACTAGTTTATATGAACAGTCAATTAGTAAGGCCCACCAGCCAACTAGTGCTCTAGTTTTGTTTTAGTCTTGGTTTAGTAAGTCCCAATAAGTCAATTGGTCTAAAAGACTGATCGACTAGTCCAACTAGAAATTGACTGGTTTGTTATAAATTGCTATGTGTCTTTTTTGTTGATACTTCCATGTATTTACGACATTTTAATTATGATTTCAACTATGATTGGCCTAATTTAATATGAACCACTATGATGGCATTTGAGACTTGATTTTGGTTAAGATTGGTGTTATCTCTAAACACCTAATTGGTATCTTTTATGCCGTGGGGATGAGTTTTGTGTCATCTTTAAACACTCAAATAGTGGCTTTAATGCCATGTCATGTGTTTGGTGTTATCACTTGGAAACACCCAATTTGTTAAATAATGGATTTTAATTGTGTTTGCTGTTATCACTTGAAAACACCCTATTTTTTTATGTGTGGACTTTGTTGTGATTTGTAACATCACATATACATAATTAATGGTTTAAGATTTCATTTGAGCTTTTTTCTCTAGCTCTTGGGGTTGCTACTAGGAGTTAGTTGGTGGGTTGCCCTTGGTTTATATTTTTTCACTTAGTATCTAATTCCTTCTCTAGTTGGTTGTGGTTGTTAGAGGGTTTGCACATATGTTTGAGGTATAGGATTATACTGTGGTAGGCTAGCATGACCTAGGTGTCCAGTACGGGTGTATGAGGTATCCTATTATAAGTCCCATGGCACTTCGTATTGTCTATTTCTTAAGCGGGTGTGCTATCCCAACTTTTTATCACTTGTGGAGGAGACATTCAAGGTATGGAGGGTGAGGTATCCCAGTATAAATTTCCTTGGTGGACTTTGACCACGTGTGGTGGGTATGGTATCTCGATTTGTGGTAGGTGTACTCAATATATGGTGGGTGTGGTGTCTCTAAAGAAATTCCCTTCGATGTATCTTAACCTTGTGAGATGGGTGTGGCATCCCACTATGATTAGCTTATGCTGTTATGACTTTTGTTCATGGTAGAGAACTAGGTGTGTTCAAATGAACTATCTTATTAGTAAGAACTTGTGCGGTCACTAAAAGAAGAATTCTAATATGGTTGCATTTTATGCATCGCATGTATTACTATATTTATAAACTTAGATGATTCCATGCAAGCATGCTATTTTGTACTTGAGTTGAATTAATATGATATCACCATGCTTTTGTGTGCTACACGAGACTTACCATGTTTTAGGTATTATGTTTTACTAGTACTTCACCGGGATGCTGCAATTGTGTGGACACTATGATGATCTGACTTCTAGTTCGGGAAAAAGATGATGATTTTTAGGGTTATGGCTCTCAATTAGAGTATTCTAAGGGTGATGAAGTGAGCCATTAGTGGGCCATTGCTTGGGGTTTAAGGTTTATGATTATGCCTAAAAGTTAGGCTAATTGGTTATTAGTATTTTATCCACTGTGATGGGATGTTCTCATATTTCTGGTTATTTAAACTGTTTTCTTGGAATCCTATATTTGATTTTGTAAACTATCAAGTTCATTCTATCTATGAATTAGTTCAAATCTTTATTCCTTTGTATTGTCACATTATTATTATGATCATGCATTCTTTTTTTTCTTGGTTCTGTCTTGCCTTGTATCAGGTATAGGTTAGGTGATGATCACACCCCTCTCATGGTTGATATGGCAGTAACATTCTCCCATTTTATTTTTCAATTGCTTCTACATTATCTTAAATATGAAATTATGAAGTTCAAAAATTGAGGGGTTTTCCATATTGTGTTGATGAAATTGATTTAAGTGTTATTGTGTGAGCCTAATTCATGCTTGGTTAAATCCTTAAATAAAATAGTAATAATTTAAAGTGAAATACATTGAGCTAGGACTTGTACCATTTGGGGTAGCTATTTGAGTTAGGTTTGGTATTCACTTGTTACCATTTCAGTATTTTCTCTTCTTCGATCATGGGTGCCTTATGATGTCCGAAGAAGCCTTTTTTTCACTCTATAAGATTATCGGTATATTTTATGGGGTATGAATACTTAAGTGCTTAGGCATCCTATCTATTAGTAGTATGGTTACATTTCTAGGCAGGCCACCTATGACTATTATTTTTTGCATACTAAATTAGCTGTTATAATTTCTTTAAGTCTCTATTCTCAAGTTAATATAATCAAATGGTTGTGATCATGATATCAAAATACAATAATCTAATGCTTTTGTTCATTCATAGACTTTATACGTTATTATTCTATACATGTTGTTTAGTTGTCTCCCTTATAATTTTGCCACCATATGATGCATGTTCTTATCTTGTTATCACACGATCTATTATTTTAATCACATATAGACCTTGTATGCAAAATGCTATCTTTCAGGATAGTTGTGTTAGTTAGCATTAGTGTGTGTTTTGTTTACACTTGCACTTTTGTATTGCTATCTCAAGTGGTATGTTTATAAGCATCAATCTTATCATCTCTTGGGGATTTATCTTCTGTTGCTTTGAGAGAGTTAGGACATCTAGAGTTTTTTATTATTTTTTTTATCATCTCTTGGGGATTTATCTTTAGTTTCTATATATATTTTGGAAATTTTCAAGCACTATATCAAAATTTTGATGGAGTTGTAACCGAATTTTACTTTCCCTTTACCTTGATAACTTTTTTAAATCCTGAATTATTTCATATGGTTTTCGCTGATTTTATGAGTGATGATTTTGTTTTGTGGAATTGTTCACTTCCTATCTATCATTAGGTATCTCCTTGTGGGAAGTTATTATCTTGGTATATATGATGTTTTAGTTTTAGTTGGTCAGATTTAACCTTATATCTAGTATGAGGTAGATGATGTGCATGTATCTTACGTTTGGTGTGGCGGTAACATTCTCTTTCTACTTTGGCTTCTACATATATTTCTTTTAAGCGAAGTTTTTTCATATTAAAATTTGAGGGTTTTACAGCTAGGGCCAAGGTGGTGAAACAAGGTAGGGATAAATGAGGAGGAGGGAATATGAGAAAGGAACGTTTGGAATCTAGAATTGGGTGCTGCATGGAGATTGGAAACAATAGAGCCTGTGATGATGAATGATGGTGATGAAAACCAAATGAAACTAGAATAGGGGCAGTGCAAGGAAGGAAAAAGGAAGTAAAGGAGATGGTCGGGGTATATTGGAAAATCTAAACCAAATTGGGATGGAAAGAGTGAAGAGAAGAGGGGGTATATATATAGGGGAATACAATGAGGTTGGAGATAAGAAATAGGTAAAGGTGTAATGGTTTGAGGGAGGCATGGTTTGGCATTTTTTGTGACATGACTAAATAAAGGAAAGAAACATAGCATGTTGGCTAGTTTTAAAGGCAAGTGATGCAGGTGTAGGAGGCACGTGAAGGTGCAAGGATAGATGACAAGAAGGGAAGGGGAATAGAGCCATGAAGGAGATGGTGCATAGCTTGAAGAGGAAAGGGGTAGGTAGGCCAATTGGGAAGGGAAAAATAAAAAGAATAAGAAAAAGGGGTAAGAAAATAGTAAAAGGTGGAAACAAAAATTGATAAAGGAAAAATAATTTAGGGTTAAGATTAGAATTAGTTTTAAATTTACAATTATGGAATTAGGGTAAAATTAATTAGGCTAAAATATTAATTCCTCAAATTAGGGTGGGGGTTTAAGAATAAATGAAAATGGTAAAATAATTTGGAGAAAATGGTTAAAACTTTATTTGGTTTCACAAATCAAGGGTTAACAAAACAATTAAGCAAGGCTTTAGGGTTAGTTTTTAAATAAAAGGCTAAAGACCTAAAAAACAAAGATTACAAAATTTTAGGGTATTATAAAATATGTTTTCCATATGGTTCTACTTCTCTTCCGGTAATTATTTTATCTTATTTGAGTAGTTTGATTGAAGAGAAACTAATGAGGGTGCTAAGAGGTTGTGAGAGAGCTTTTAGATGGACCATCATTGATTTGAAGGGGATAACTCCATTAGTCTATATGCACATGACTCTTATGGAAGAAAATAGCAGGATAGTAGTGCAATTGCAAAGGAGACGTAGCTTAGTGATGTAATAAGTGTTTAAGTAAAGGTAATTAAATTATTAGATGATAGGGTAACATACCTAATTTTGAATAGTTTATGGGTTAGTCTAGTACATATAGTTCCCAAGAAGGGTGGTATGACTATGGTGCAAAATGATAAAAATGAGTTGATTTTAACTAGGAGACTCATTAGTTGGCATGTTTGTATAGATTATAAATGTTTGAATGGTGTTACCAAGAATGATCATTTACCCATTCCATTTATTGACTAGATGATTGAAAGATTAGTGAGAAATCAGTTTTATTGCTTTTTGGAATAATATTCAGGGTATGTTCAAATTCCTATAGGACCTAAGCACTTAGAAAATACTACATTCGCATTTATGTTACTTTTGAGTATAAGAGAATTCCCTTTGGTTTATGTAATGATTTGGCTGCATTCTAGTGATGCATGATGGATTTTATTTTTATATGATATTAGGAGATTTCTAAAAAATCTTTATAGATGATTTTTTTATATCCAATTCATAATTTGATATATGCCTACATGACTTGAACAATGTTCTTCAAAGATGTGAGGAGACAAATCTAGTATATAATTTCATGGTATAGGAAGGCATGGTATTTGATGTAGGTGTATCCAAAGAAGATACTCAATGTATTGATTTGACATACTTATTTTTAGACCCAATTACTTTATTTGTCTTTGATGATAATTCTTTGACTAACTTTAATGATATTTCCTTAAGTTATTCTTGAAGATATGTGGCATATTTGTAGGAAGATGATCAAATCATATAAGAAGTTAATATACTTAAAATTTCCGCATGTTACAAGCTATTGCAAAGGAAGCTATGTTATGTATGAAAGTCAAAGTCAAGAAGACCTAGTAAACCTTTCAAAGTTACCACCATTTTCTTGATTAGGATTCTGGTAAAAAAATTTCATGTAATCTTATCTTACTTTGTTTTGTAATAGTCTTGTTGAGCCATGTATTATATAGGAAATAAATACATTGTAATACTAGTTTTGTATCCGTTAGTCATTTGTGTGTCATATGGCTAAACTAGTGTGCTACTTAGCAATGTTATAAGCCCTATATAAAGCATATTAGGATGATTGCTGGCAGAAGTGACCCGATTCTGGGGTGGGATCATGAAGTAAAGGCCTTAAGTACAAGATCTCGACAAGCAGCAAAGAAGAAACACATTTTAAGAGCTTTATTTCTTTCTTACCTTGCGACTATTTGGCATGAAAGGAATCTTAGGGTGTTCCATAATAGGGCTAGACAGAATTTTGTGCTATTAAGGATCATAATTATGAATGTCTCTAGGAGGCTCGTGCATCATAGTTTTTATGCTAAGTATACTAGATAGTTATCGATTCTTGGTTGTATTGAGCATTCTGCTACTTTATAATCTCTATTTCGATAGTAATAAAATTTCTACTTATAAAAAAAAAAATACTTGGTTAATTCTCTCATTGTGATTGAATACCCATTCCAAGACTAAATGGAATAATCTTAGATTGGTGATATTCAAATCAGTTTCTTTGAATCTTTTTGAATTCTTTGATTTCTTGATTGAATTCTTGTTGAGTTCTTACTTGAATCTTCTAATTATTCTTTGAACTCCAAGCCAGAATGGTCCTAAACTTCTACTCTTTCACACTAATCTTCATCTTGTTTGAAGATTTGTGTTAAATAAGGTATCAAAGCCACGTTTTGGCTTTGGTCCCTTTAAGGCAAATTTTCCTTCTCCCATTTTCTTCCAATTGAATTCTTTTATTTCTGTTCTCTTATCATGTGGCTTTGTTTTCTTCCAACAATTTTTACCCCCATGTGTGTCCATGCATGCATTAATGTGTATTTACAAAGGTGAGTATATCTTTAATCTTAACTTGAAGTTAAATGAGTAGGATAGTGTATCTTCAACTAGTTCTTGAAATCTTCAACTTGGTCTTCACATCTTCAACTTCAAAGTTTGAAGACACTAGAAGGGATATAGTACATATTCAACCAAAGAGTAGTATATATTCAACAAAACCTTCACATCTTCAATTTGTTTTCCTTAACCTTTAAAGCAAGGCTGAAGATTATCTTATGTGCATATTTCAATACTTAAGGGTAAGTGGTCTACCTTCTCTTCTTCTTTTTTTATATTTTTATAACCTGATTCTTAACTTCATTTGTTACCTTCTAAGCTTACAAGTTTTGTTTTCAAAAGTGTTGATTGGTCTTCAAGTGTAAGAACCGTGTGCTTCGCCTTTCTTCTTTGTGACTTGTGAGTTGTATTTTCAGAGCTTAGTGTCAAATTCAACTTGGATTTCTTCTTCTTCTATTCTTTCTTTATCCTTGTTCACAAATAGAGAAGAAACAATCTTCACTTGTGTTCAATTTTGGTCCAACTTTTGTGTCTTCTTTGAGTTCTTTCATCGATCAAGACCTTTCTTGTCTTTCATCAAGATTGTTTTGAAGTTTATGAAGATTGTATTAAAGTGCATCAAGATTTCTTAGTAACACATTCCAGCATTTATATTTTTTTATTTGGCCTTTTTGAGTGCAAGATTTTTTCAAGAACATTGGCATAACTTCAAGAAGATTTCAAGAAGAAAATTTCAGCAAAAACTTTGAAGTGTGTTAGGTGTATCTTGTTGTAGCATTTGATAATGGGTGAGGAATTTTCTATGAATATAATGTATGATACTCTTCAACAACTAGAACCAAGTGTCCATGCAACTAAAGCATAATTGCAGCAATTTCCTTCCATTCAAAGCCAATTACAATGATTGGAATCAAGATTAGTTGACCAAGTGACTTTACAATATATGCATAATGCCATAGAGGCTACAAATGATCAAGTAGCAGGTTTGGTTAGGAGGGTGGTCCAAGAAAGAGGTGGTCATTTAAATGCTAAGATGGAGTATGAAGAGAGATCTCATGACAATGGATCCAATGATTTAAGCCACAGCCAAAGAGGCAATGTAAACCATCAATAAATATATAATCAATTCAAAGATAAATGTATACAACTTGACCTTCCTAATTTTTATGGTGATTTGGATGTTGATTTATTTTTTGAATGGTTGCCTAAAATTGAAGCAATATTTGAATTTAAGGAGTATGATGATGAGCATAAATGTAAATTAGAAACTCTTAAATTTAAATTTTTTACTAAGGTTTGGTATGAAAATCATAAGAGGACTCCTGATAGGCAAGATAGAAATAAAATCAAGTCTTGAGAAAAGTTAAAGAATCATCTAAGAAAAAAATTTGTCCCTAAAGAGTATGAGCATGAGATGTATATCAAATTCACTTCTCTTAGACAAGGTCTTCTTAGTGTAGAAAAATACATTATAAAATTTAAAAGACTAGAACTCTTATGTAATATGCAATAAAGAAAAGAGAAAAAGTGTGCTAGATACTTAGGTGGCCTTAACAACTAGATTAGGAAAAAGTTGCCCTTTTTGCCTATGATTCTCTTGAGGATTTAATTAATTTAGCTTTTAAGTATGAAAATAAATATAATTATACCAAAAAATATCAAATGACAAATGCTTAAACTTCTAAATCCAACAAGAATAATCCTAATACATCTACATCAAAATTTGGGATACATAACTCTTCATAAAAGGATAATAAAATTAACCCTAACTAAGATGATAAAGGTAAAAATAAAGTTAATGAAATTTCAACTAAAAATGCTTTAGATGTAAAGGGTATGGTCATTTTGCTAGGGAATGCCCTAGTCCTAGAGCATGGATCTTGAGTGAAATTGAAAATATTGAATCATGTGTTGATGATGATGACTTTGAAATTGAATCAAATGATGATGTTTTAAGTATGTATGAGGAAGATTGAAATCCATGTTTCATACTTCAAAGGGCATTACAAATACAATCTAATGATCAATCTACACAAAGGGATAAAATTTTTAAAACTAAGTGTAGAATTGGTGATAAAGTTTGTAGGGTCATCATAGACAGTGGTTCTTGTACAAATGTTACTAGTAAAAAAATGGTCAAACAAATAGGACTAGTGACTACTATCCATACTAAACCATTTTCCTTAAAATGGATTATTAAGGAAATAGGAGCTAAGGTGGCTAAAAAAACACTCATTTTTTTCACATTAATTATTATCATGATGAAGTGTTTTGTGATGTTTTACCTATGGATGCTTGTGGTATTTCACTCGATAGTCCATGGCAGTATGATCGTAATGCAACTCATGGTGGTGTAACTAATGAATATGTGATATTAAAAGATAAAAAAGAAATATAAGTTGAAACCATCCTAATGTGATTATGTATCTTTACTTAAGGTTAAAAAGAGTTTATTTTTATATGAGAGGGAAATGATTAATTGCATTGAGGAAGAGGGGTTTGTTATGACTTGTTAGCTAATTTATCTCTGCTTGGGAAGATAAATTCTAATAATTTAAATCTTACTAGTTTTCTTGATGCATATAGTGATGTATTTCCAAAAGATTTACCTCTTAGACTACTACCTATTAGGGATATAGAGCATGCTATCGATTTAATTTTAGGAATGCATTTACCTAATAGATCGGCTTATAAAAGTAATCTAGAGGAGCATGCTAAGGTATTACAAATGTAAATTCAAAAGATAGTAAATAGGGGTTTTATGAGAGAGAGAGAGAGAGAGAGAGAGAGAGCATGATCCCTTATTGTGTACCTATCCTATTAGTTCTTAAAAAGGATGGCACTTGGCATGTGTGCATAGATTTGAGAGCAGCGAATAATATAACTATCAAATATTATTTTCCTATGCTAAGATTGGATTACATTCTTGATGAGTTATGGGCTACAAGAATATTCTATAAGATAGATTTATGGAGTGGATTTTATCAGATGAGGATTAGGGAATGAGATGAATAGAAAACAACATTTAAATGTAAATATGGTCACTATGAAAGGGTCGTTATGCCTTTTGGGTATTTAAATGCACCTACTTCTTTTATGAGATCTATGAATGAAATTATTCATCCTTTTCTAGGTTACTTCATAATAGTTTATTTGGATTATATACTTGTATATAGTAAAAGTGAACATGATTATATTCTACATTTGAGAAAGTGATTTGATAAAATTAGGGAAACTAAGCTATATGGAAATTTGGAAATTGTGATTTTATGCTTTTGAGTATAGTTTTTCTTAGTTACATTATTAGTGTTGAGGTTATTAGAGTTGATCTTTGTAAAAATATAAGCTATTCACAGTGTCCTATTCCTAAAGACATACATCAAGTAAGAAGTTTTAATGGGATGACTAGTTTCTATAAGAGATTTATTAAAGATTTCTTTACTCTAGCTGCACCAATTACTCAACACATAAAAAAGAAAACTTAATTTTTTTGGAGAAAATAAGCCATGAAAGCTTATGATATGCTCAAGGATAAATTGTGCAATGCTCCTATATTACCTATT
Organism: Tamarix austromongolica; assembly: GCA_039764185.1. NCBI lineage: Eukaryota > Viridiplantae > Streptophyta > Magnoliopsida > Caryophyllales > Tamaricaceae > Tamarix > Tamarix austromongolica. The sequence goes on along the minus strand of CM077816.1, from coordinate 46,885,121 downwards.
CCTAATTTTGACCTAATTTTTAGGTAAATTATGAAGCAAGTAGGGTAGGTATTGGGGGAGTTCTTTCTCAAGAAAATAATCTTATAGCATATTTTAGAGTAAAACTAAATGGTGCTAGATTAAAGTATTTTACCTATGATAAGGAATTCTTTGTCATTATATGAAGTCTAGAGATATGGAGTTATTATATGAGGCCTAAACCCTTTATGCTACATTCTGATCATGAGAGTTTAAAATATTTTTATGATAAAACGAAATTGAGTCCTAGACATGTAAAGTGGGTAAGCTTTCAATAATCCTTTGTTATAACACCCTAACATTTATAATCAAAAAATTTCATTTTATAGTGGAAGTTTATAACCAAAATACCAGGTGTTACCACCACAATTGATGTAAGTCTAGCTTACCATACCATCCTCACATCAATCACAAGGCTAAAATCATTACAATTAAAACATATTAAGTAAGAGAACATTTATAATGTAAATATGAGTTTAGAGATTATCTTTGAGTACAATCTCCAAAATATTAAACAAAAGGGATAGCATGGATCTAAGAGTTCAAAAAGGTATCCGAGTAAAATAACACCTAGATAACATGACTCTTTGCCCAACACCTAGTACAAATAGAGGCCACTCTTCCCCATACAATGCATTAAAGGTAACAAAATCATCAACTAGGTCCTCAAAGACCTACACAAAACCATTAGGGTCTTCTGCTTGTGGGAGTGAGCAGCACCCATAAAAGGATGATCAGTATGCTACATACTGAATAAGGTAACAATATAGTAAAAAATAGGGAACACATAATCACATGCATTCGCAGTAGAAAGTAGTATACATGTGAGGTACAAGAATCAATACGAGGGGATTATTAGTCCGAATTTGTATTACGAGAAAATAACATGATCCATTCTTTAATTTACATTGAGTTTAGGGACCTCACTATTTTTAAACCGATGGAACAGTTTGAAGCACCTCTTAGGGATAATACACTTGAGCCACTATTATCATCTGGTGGAATTGACCCTACACCTCTTAGGGCAAAACACTCCTGAGCCACTATTCTTAACTGGTGGAACGGTTTAAATCACCTCTCAGGAACAACACACCTGAGCCATTATTATCATTCAATGGAATGGATCCTACACCTAGTCCAATCTCACATAATATTCCACTTTAAATAGTTAGTGTCTTATTTATTTCTTAACTTATATCATATTCTTATTCATGTTGAGTATAGGTCCCCACTATTCTTAATCCGGAGGAACAGACTGAAGCACCTCTTAGGGATAAGACACCTAAGCCACTATTATCGTCCAGTGGAATTGACCCAACACCTCTCAAGGTAAAATGCTCTTGAGCCACTATTCTTAATCAGTGGAACAATTTGAATCACCTCTCAGAGATAATACACCCGAGCCACTATTATCGTCTAATGGAATTGACCTATAAACACCTCAACCCAACTCACCTGATATTTCACTTTAAATTATTACTATCTTATTCATGATTGATTTATGAGTACAAAACATAATTTAGGTAAGCAAGATATCAACATATAGATAACAATGCCTTTCTCAAAGACTACAAGCTTGTTTACCCCCAAAAATCCTAATTTCACACTTTAGGCGTAACTCCTCCCATATTGATCATGTACCCCCATATTTAGTATACCTTCCTTAAATAATATTGTTATTAATATACCAAAAAATAAAAGTCTAACTCCCATATCTCGCACATACGATAATAGCCCTATCTCAAAAGATACTATTCATAAGGCTCCTAAAATCCTAATTTCATAGGTCAGTCATAAATTTTTCCAGAAGGCTTATATAATTATTAAATTTAATATATAATCCCAAAATACCAATATTAATAACATATCCAAAATCTGTGGCCCAACTATAACATTTTACACATGTGATAGTGACATTATCACTTTAAGAGGTTACTATTCCTAAATTAGACTATTCTCTCATCCGAAGAACTTACGTCATTCATAATCACTCCCAAACACTTCACATGATATTATTGGCATACTATAATCCTTTTAACACATTAAAATACCAAAATTTTTATATTAACTCATATTGACCAAAATACCCTTAAAGAAAGCTGATATCGCTTATTTTACAAAAAGCTTATATTTTCTATATCATTATTTCCCACTTTTCATGCTTTATTAGGTCCATATTATTCTCCCCTAAATTATACTCTTTCACAAAAATTTTGGTATAGCGTAACAATATCATATCAGCACTACTTTTATCGTTCTTACTCTTTTCTAGCATATAATCTAAGTGATCATAACCGATTGTTAATAGCATGCATTTAACAATATAATAATGATAATATGATAATACATATAGCCATTCAAAAAATGTAATACAAATCCCTAAACATCGACTAGTATCCTTACATAAAAGGTTATGGTCTCTAAGCTTGCTTATCCTATTCCGGCTCTTCTAGTACCTCCAGTAATTCACCTAAGAATAATTAGCTAAACCATAATCACCGAATTAATATTTGATAGACACAATAATAATAATAATAATAATAATAATTTTTAAAATTACCAAAATACCTTTATATATATATATATATATATAATACACTACACTTACTTAAGGGTAGCACAAACTCACGCTGCGCATGCAACATGAGCCATGCACACACGAAGGGGGGAGAAAGGGCCTGTTGGCTGGGTACTATAGAGAGGGAGGGTGGCCGAAGGTGGCAGTAGGAAAAAACAGGGCTAGGCTCATGAGTTGCTGGGCTGGTTGGGGCGAGGTGCAGGGGTTGGAGCATGGGTAAGCTGGGCTACAGTGGAATAGGGTAGAGATGCAGAGGGAAAGGTGGAGGAGGAGCTAGTAGAGGGGGAGTTAGTTAGTGCGGGAATGGTGGAGTCTACGGTGGAGGGTTACCAAACAAAACGAAGCTAAGAAGGACAGGGGAAGGAGGAAGAAGATAGAAGGCTACAATGATAGAGTGGAGGACGGACAACAAAGGTTAGTCGAGCTTGGGGCTGGTCATCACAGTTGTAGAAAACAGGGGCAGGGAAGAAGAAAGAAATAAGGAAAGGGGGTTAGGGAGAAGAAGATGGTTAGGAAAGGTGGTGCAAAGGTGGGCTGAGATTGGCGATGGAAGTAGCGAGCAAAGATAGCGATGGCAGTATGGTTGGTGGATACAAAGATAGGAGGTGGTAGGGGAAGAGTTTACAAGCTTTGTAGAAGTCGATGGGGGAAGTAAAGGGGCAAGGGGCATTTATTACTGCTGGGCAAAAGAGAAAAGAGAAAATATGCAAGTAGGGGAGGGGCTATAATTGGGTGAGGGAAAGAGAATAGAAAAAGATAAAAAGAAAAAAACAATCCCAAACCCACAATATTAGGGGTTGGGACATGATGGGTACGAATAGTAGAGAAAAATAAAGCATGCATGCAAAGGTAAGGGAAGGGAAGAAGGAAAAAAAAGGAAAAGGAAGAGAAAAGATAGTGGGTTTAGATTAAAATAATCTAGGTTAAGATATTAGAGTAAATTAATTAAATAATTATATGAGAAAAATAATTCAAATGGAGATAGGTTTAACAATATAGAAGAAGACAAAATAATTGGAGATAAATTTTAGGGATTTATTTCGAGTTATGGGTTAAGGTTATAAACAAAATAATTAGGCTAAAGTTTAAGATTAGAGAGTTAAGGTAAAATAGAATGAATAAATTTTCTTGAGGTTAGAATTTAATTACGATATTAATTTTACGGAATTAAGGTTAGCTAAAATTTTGGGGTATTACATTCTTGTTCTTTGTCAAACACTTAGATGATATGGAAAATATAGTAGTTGACGCTCTTTCTAGGAGATATGTCTTACTTTTCATGCTAGATGTGAAATTGTTAGGATTTGAGATGTTAAAAGAGATAGATCTTAATGGCAAAAACTTTCACAAAGAATATGAATTATGTTAATAAAATGAAAGTGATGGAAATTATAGTATAATAGATGGTTTGTTACTTAAGTTCATGTTTTATGGACATTTAGTGTGAGTGATTTGTCTCCTTATTTTAATGATGTCAAATTGAGGATAAATTCATCTCAGTTTGGGGAGAATGATGTAGATGCTTCCAAAGATGATCCTCAAGTTATTATTTGGCATACTTAATTTTAGAGGCAATTATATTATTTGTCTTTGATGATAATTCTTTGACTAACTTTAATGATATTGACTTAAGTCATTATTGCGGGCATGTAACATATTTTTAGGAAGATGATTAAATCATATAAGAGGAAAAGAAACTTAAGATTTCCACATGTTACAAGCTATTATGAAGGAAGTTATGTTGTGCATGAAAGTCAAAGTTAAGAAGATCTAGTAAACCTTTCAAGTTAATACCATTATCTTAATTAGGATTCTTGTAAATTTGTTTCTTGTAATCTTAGCTTACTGTGTTTGTAATAGTCTTGTTGAGCCATATATTATATAGGAAACAAATATATTATAATACTAGTTATGTGTTAGTTTTTTGTGTGTCATGTGGCTAAACTAGTGTGCTATATAGTAATGTTATAATCCCAATATAAGGTATGGGTGTTGACACTCCTTCTAGCATGTTGGATAATTTTTGATATTAAAATATAACAAAAGTAAATACTTGGGTAATTCTCTCCTTCTAATTGAATATTCATTATAAGATTATTCAGAATAATCTTAGATTGGTGGTATTCAAATCGGTTTCTTTGAATATTTTTAAATTCTTTGATTTCTTAGTTGAAGTTTTATTGAGTTCTTTCTCAAATCTTCCAATTCTTCTTTGAAGTCCAAGCCAAAATGATCCTAAAGTTCAAAATTTTCACCCTAATCTTCATCCTCGAAGACTTGGGTCAATATTGGGTTAAAAACTTTCGCATACAGAGATTGAGGTTGATAGATAAAAATTTGAAGTAATTAAAAAAATTTCACCCCAACTAATATAAAAGAAATTAGGAATTATTTAGGGCATGCATGTTTTTATATGAAGTTTATTAAATAATTATCTAAGATCATGAAACCTTCTTGTGAATCGCTTACTAAATATGCTCATTTTGTGTTTTTAGATGACTACATGTTAACCTTCACACTCTCAAAGAAACTATGATTAATGCACCTATCATGGGATTCCCTGACCGGACTCTCCCATTTGAGATTTTGTGTGACGCGAGTTATACATTAGTAGGGTTGGCCTTGGGCAAATAAATAACAAGCCTTTTTATACAATGTATTATGCCAGTAACGTTCTTAATGCAACACAAAAAAATTATGCTCAACTAGAAAATAACTACTAGTTGTTGTGTTTTTATTTCATAAGCTTTTCTCTTATCTCTTCATTAATAAGGTTATTATTGTATATTTACTACTTTGTGTCTAAGTATTATTTTTCTAAGAAATATGATAAGCCTAGGATAATTTGTTGGATTCTATTGCCTCAAGTGTTTGACTTAGAAGTCAACGATAAGAAAGGGCACAAAAGTAGTGTTGTCGATCACCTATCGAGACTGCACTCTTCAGTTATGGACAAGTCATCAAAGCCAATCAGTGAGGAATTTCCCAATGAGTGATTATATCATTAAATAAACATGAGAACCATTCTATGCTAACATAGCCAATTTCTTTCCAGGAAAGATCTTACCCATTAATCTCTCATATCATCAAAAGAAAAGTATCTTTTAGCTTCTTTTGGGGTGGTCCTTACCTATTTAGAATTTATATTTCTCAAATGAATAGAAGATGCATCAATAATGATGAGATTCATTTTATACTCCACCATTTCCATAGTAGGTACGTCTAGGGTCATTTAAGACATACTAGGATCACAACAAGGTCATAAAATTGGGGTTTCATTGGAGAAACATCTGTAGAGATGCTCATGCATTTTTCTTTATGTATAATAGATGCCAAAAGATGGGGAACATATCTAGGAAACATGAAATTCCCTTAATAAATATCCTAGTTTGTGAATTATTTAGCGTATGGTGAATATATTTTATGGGACCATTTACCTATTCCTATGGTAATGAGTGCATAATAGTGGGTGTAGACTATGTGCCTATGTGGGTTGAAGTTGTTTCCTTACCCACTAATGATGTATTTTGCATTTTGGCATGCCTAGAAAAATCATTAGTGGGGGGGGGGATTTTTTATAAATAGATTAAAACCCTCTTAGGAAACTTTGACATTTCCCACAAAATTGTAACACCCTACCATCCCCAACCTAATGATCAAGTGGGGGTATCTAATCAGGATATTAGCACAGTTTGAATAAGACTATTAGTGTGTCTTGAAAGGATTGGATTATTATATTAAATAATACATTATGGGTTTATAGAATCATATTAAAGACTTAGATTAGCATGTCTCCTTATAGGTTAGCATAACACCCCTATTTTACACAACCAAATTTTTTTATTTTTAAAATGTTTGTTGAAACACAAATATGAAAACACTGCTAAGAAAAATGATGTGCTACCACTGTACTTAACATTTGATGAAATCCCTAACTGATTTCTCATGTTAGATACAATGTTAAGTATCCAACCAAAAAAATATAAGAAATAAAGTATGCAAATTAGATAATATATAAGATAATAAGAGTTAGGGTTTATAAAACCAATTCCATATCAGGTTCAAAATGAAGTAAAAATACATAGACAGAGTATTTACAGAATAACGCAACATAAAGAAAAGTCTAGGTCTCTCAAAGATAGAAAAAAAATTGCCAAGAATTTGAGCATCCATACCCATTTTTCTCATGCCTGAAACCTAAATTAGTTAACAATTGGCCAAATTTAATTAGCTGCACTAAGCCCTCTGCTTGTGAAATTGAGCGAGTGATTGCTTAAATGGCCACATCAATACGCTAGATAATGGGTAAGAAAAGTTATATAATAATGCAATTTTGTGATAAAAGTATGGTCATAATAGGCATACATGACATGATTGCACACAAGAACAAGATTATACAATAACATAATGACTCACATGTTTTTTTAATATGGCATCCTCTACATGATACTCTATACATGCATATGGAAATAGATAAATCATGCTCAATGATAGACACAAAACTTTTGGAAATATCATGCTTCTCAAAAAGTGTAGGAAGCTTATGGTTCATAAAGCTTACCATAAACATTAGGAATTATGGATAACAACATATGATAATATGAAATGAATACTAAGGATTTGATCTACTTAGGTAAACTCTAATGTCTATTCCATTTAATTAGTGATGAGACTCTTATCATAATATTATATAGTCATTTAATTTATTTTTATTTTTATGAGAAACGGGATCGATAATCTCTCATGGTCTCTTAGTATCCATGGAAACCAAACTAATAACCAAAATATATAAGTCTATTCGAAGCCAAGAAATCACTAATGGATATGAAGCCCAACCAAAGAAAAATAAACCACCTAGATAATTAGACATTTTAGTATCATTACCCCTAAATAAAAACTCGGTGTATAGAGTAGAAAAGACACTAGGATCAAATAGAATCCCACCCAAGGTAAATATCAGTAACATCTAAAGGTAGAGTAACCCCTAGTAGCCACTTGAAGATTGGATAATCTAATCCCTTATACAAATCCATGATCTTACACTATATGTGATTAGTGTTTTATTTACCAAGCTATATACCAAACAAGGCCCATATATCACAGCAAGTCCACAATGACCATAAAATTATTCTAAGTCACCCAACATAACCCATCATGGGTATTTAGTGGCGATATCATCAATACTTGGGTTAGTTAATGCATGCTAAGAAGTGGATTTACATCATCCAAAAATCATGTAATGGCATAATATCAAGTTCCAAATTCTTTAATGGTTCAAAAATATCAAAGAACATATTCCAACCAAAATTGGTCGATTGATTCTATAAACTAGTCAATCAGTTTGGTGTTGCAAAACATTAGTGTCCCTATCAAAGCCACTCAATTTATTTACCTAATCGTTTAACCGTTTTAGAGACCAATTAATTAGTTTGACCAAAATAGTTGATGGTTTCAAGCTAAAAATCAACCAAATAATACTATAGAAAATCCAATAAATGGGTATGCCTAACCGTTTGACTATTTTAGTGATAGTCAATCATTTTAACTAAACCGGTCAATTATTCTGTTCAAAAAAGTATGCACATGTGTTTCACACTCAAACTTATGGTTAAAAAATTAACCATATCACATCCATATCATTTGAAACGTGCAAAACAAAGGTTAATTGAGCTCAAAAGCTAAATCTAGTTGCATTTCTAATGAATATTCAAGATACATGCATAAAACTCATATTTTCAAAATATAAAAAAAAAACTCAAAAAAAAATTCATCGTAAGTACTATTACTATCTTGTAAGCGTATGGGAATTGCAATTTCAAACTTATACCAACCCACTTGCTCATTCCCTCCACACCACAAGCCAAGAATGACTTACGTGATGCAATTAAAATACACCAAATAGGGAAAAATTTTAGTTGAAAATGTTCAAACCCTTAGCACCATAAAAGGATAGATTAAAACTCAATAAAAACCTCCCTCATAATATTAAAAATAGAAACCCAATAAGAGTTGGGAACAAATATCAAAAAATACATCTTACTAAAGAGGACACTAAGGGAAGAATTCAAATCCTAAATCAATTTCTAAACCTAACCCTATCTTGCTTAAAAGTAAAGTTAGAAGAAAGATTAGAAGATGTGAAAAAGATAGAAAGAAGAAGAAGAGTAAGGTCAAAAGAGAAGGAAAAATAAAGATAACTCGATGGTTGAGAGAAAGTATTGAAACATAATTTTTAGAGTTGCTAATATACCCATGATTTGATGGGAATAAAGGGTATATAACACCAAAACCTATACCTCTCAAAATCAAACATCCTTATGTAAAATTTTCAAGTAAACAAGCCTGGATTTATTTATGACCAATATGGTGATAGGTGAGATGTTATAGGATAATTTACCTTAGAAAATTCAAAATTTATGAAGGGAAAATGGAAAAAAGGAGAGAGAACATGAATCAGACAGTGAAAAGATTTTTTGGGAATGAAAATAAACTATTTTAATGATGCAAAAAAAAAAAGAGAAAGAATCGAGGAAGAAGAAGAAGAAGAAGATAATGGTAGTAAGGTCATAAACCCCTATCATTCAATTCAGATCCCCATGAATCTGTTTGAGATAAGGAAAAATCTTGGATTAATGGCCACTAATCAGCAATGATGATTTGGAAATAATTGGGAGTTTGATTAACTAGATTTAATAATGTTTTAAGAATTTTCTCATTTGATATTAAATTTGAAAATCCCTTTGATTAGATGAATTGGTCAATTGGTTTCTTAGAATCAATCGACTGGTTATTCTAAGCCAAAAACCAAACTGAAGACATTACTCATCGATCGATTCATACAATAAGTTAACTCGTAAGCCAAAGAAAACCTTATTTTTCCTCTTCTTTCAAAATTTTCCAAATCCTTTGCAAATGAAATCTAACATATATTTCCAAAACAAGATCAAGCACATCAAATCATCATCAGTTACATGAATTTTCACACATTATAAGCCTAATTTATGGGGTGTTATGACACTACACCCTTAAAAAGATGCTACATCCCTATAGCTAACCAATAAATTAACCAAACCTTATCGCAAGCATAAGCCAAAGATCAATAAGGAGGCTAACATAAGACTCTAGCTTCAAGTACTTAAATTTCATGTGTAATGCATAAACCATGAAGGGATAAACAAGTGTGCTCAAGATTCCAAAAACTCAAGCTTCAAAGAATATGTTACAACCTTAGGCTTTATGTACATATGATTTACATATTGAGCACTTTGATAATATCAATGATTTGATATATCTAATCCTATTTAAAAATCATTTTGAATGATCTTAAAGTAATTTCATGAATAAAAAATGTAACACCCCAAAATTTTGAACCAAAATATTTTATTTTTAAGATAATGTAGAAGATTTTTTAAAAAATCAAGGAATGTTACTGCCACATCAACCATGGGAGAGGTATGATCATCACCTAACCTAAGCTTAATGTAAGGCATAATGGGACAAGAAAAAAAATATTGAATGATCATATCATTAATTTGATAATACAAGATAATAAAGACTAGAACAAAATTATAGATAGATGAACTTGATAGTTTTATAAAATCAAATACAGGAAATTGAGCTAAGAGTTTAAACAACTAAAAAAAAATCCCAATGTAGTGGGAAAAATACTAATAACCAGTTAGCCTAATTCTTAGGTATAAATATAAACATCCAACCCCAAGCAATAGCTTGCTATTGGTCTATGTTATCACCCTCAGCATACTCCAACCAAGAGTCGTAACCCTATAAATCGTCCTTTACTCCCTAGATCAGAAGCTGGATAATCATAGTGACCACACAAATGTAGTATCCGTATGCTAAAGTACTCGTAAAACATACTACCTAAAGCATGGTAAGGCTCATGCATCAAATTGAAGTCACATAACAACATGGCGATATCATATCGATATAACTCAAGCACGACAAGGCATGCTTATATAGAAATCATTAAGTATAAAGATATAATAAATATGTTTCAATCCATGTAATATAAACCATATTAGAATCCTACCTTTAATGACTACACAAATTACAAAAATCCACACATAGCCAAATAGGTGTTTTAACAAACACACCATAAGACCAAATGAGTGTTTCAAGTACTCACACTGAACACCTTATAAGGTATAAACCACCAGTCGAGTGTTTTATAGTGCTCACACTAAATAACTCATATCAATTGGGTGTTTTATAGAGCTCACATCGAACACCTTATAATAATGAGGTGTTTTATAATTCTCACACCAAAAAAATTATGTCACTTGGGTGTTTTATAATGCTCACACTAATCACCTCATAATAATTGGGCGTTTTATAGAGCTCACACTGAACACCTCATAATAATTAGGTGTCTTACAGTGCTCACATTGAATACCTCATAATTGAGTATCAAATACTAACAAAATGATTCTTATAAAAATTAGGGAAATCATAGTGTAAATTATAATTTAAATGTTGTAAATAATTGGATGTATCAACATAAAATTCTTAAGAGAAACACAACAAATACTAACTAACCAATCAGCTCCCAATTAGACTAGTCGATTGGTCCTTGAACTAGTTCACTGGTTTGGTCGTACCTGACTTAAACTAAGACAACACCATAGAACTGGTTAACTGATTGGCCTCATCAACCAACTATTCATATGAACCAGTCGACCAATTTAGTCCAACCATTTGATGGGTCTAAGTAGGGACCAACCTATTTTGTCTTGTGGAGAAACTAATCAATAGGCTTGACCCATGGATCGACTGGTCATAGTAATTAGTTGAGTGGTTTGGTCCAACCAATCGAAGGGTCTAAGCATAAACCAAACCATTTTGGTTTGTAAGGACACCAACCAATAAGTTTCACCAACTAATCGAATATTCATCAAAGCCACTCAAATAGTTTACTAAACCAATCAACTTATCTCATGACCAACAGATCAAAAACTCCAAAACATTCAACTTCTCGCAAAACTAGTCGATGGGTTGGAGGAACTTACACTTTACCACATCAATCCTAGTATGATTTTTTTGTCAGAACCCACATAAGTATAATTGATGTACACGTAAAATTACATAGATATATTGTAATGTACAAACTTACACGAATCAAGCTCAAACAACCAATTTTATGCTTAAAATTAGAGAATTCTTACAACACTAACTTGGGAAGAATTATACCACATGCTCATAACATGAAACATAATTAGATAATACTCATTTAAGCACTAAACACATGGAACTCCAATATACCCCATAAACCTAATTATGTTAAAGATAAGAATGCCTTACCTTGAAGGAATTCTTCTAGCACAAAACTCCTACTAGATGGCTTATCTAGTAGAACTTCAATTCCTAAGAGAATAAAGAAAACCCATTGAAAATCATCTTTCAAAACTCAATTAAAATTAAATAAAGGTTAGAATAAGAAGAAGAACACGAAACACCACCTTTGTGTCAAAAAAGGAAAAAATGGAAGGGTGCTCAACACTTAAGGAAAGTTTCCACAAAGAGAAAGGAGAAGAGAGAAAGAACAGAAGTGATAAATGGGAATGTATTAGAAATGAGAAGTATAGAGGCAAAGATGGTCGACATTCTCAAGGAAAAGTGGGATGAGATTGGCCAGATTGAGTCTGGGCAAGTCATAAAGTGAGGGTGACTTAATGATGTGGTGGAGGTTGAGTGCATTCAAAAATGGTCTTTGTGGTGGGTTAGTAAGTCAAGGAATGGTGAATAAAAAAATCTCACATCCCCATCTACCATAAGAGTTAGGAAGAGGTGAGGGAGAAGAAAATGTGAAGCTTGCTAGATAAAAATATTCATTAGTGATTACATACTTTCATATGTTATCTAGTAAAGATTCATATTGCATTTATTCAAACTCATCATCCCAAACATATGTGAAGAGTGGTGTATTGTCTAACATTCCTAAGGAAGGTTATTGATATTATAGTCTTATAAACTTAGAGAGGATAACTAGGCAAAGTGTAAATCATCTCTTAAAGGGTCATTGACATTGTAGGCTTATAAACCAAGAGAGGAGTGATCATTATAAAAAAAACTATAAATAAAGAGAGACTAAAATCTAAAAGGCAAAACATATTAGTAGTAGATATAGAGAAACTTTATAGAGTTTCTTAAACCACAATAAATTAGGCGTTTATTATTTACTATCCTTCTACTTAATTCTCTTAAAATTTTAATTTAGCATTATTGTTACAAAATACTCTATTCATCCCCTCTAGAGTATCCATATGGTCTTTCAATTGATGTCAAAGCTTAGGGCTTCATCTAATTGATCTAAATACCAAAAGGTTAATATCCTCAAGGTATGGATATCCTTATGGGTAAATAATTGGCATCATTAAAGCCTCTATTATTCATTAGAGAAAATTTATAGCTTTGGAAGAGGGTAATTAGGAAGTTCTTCAGTTCACAAAATCAAGACTTGTGATTCAACATTCAACATGGTCCACTCAAGGTTCAAACATCCATCCTCAATGGATTAATTGATGTACTGATTGAAGAATAGATGGATTTTGATAAGCGAAGAGCCACATTGAATAACAAAGCTATATTGATGCTTCATTGTGGCCTAGGAGAGAAAGTGCATGAATCAATTCTATAAAGTGCCGCATCTATGGAGATTTAGGAAAAGTTAAACATAACTTAGAGTGGTGAACAAAAAGAAGAAGCTCTGTAACTTTACTTCATCACCTCAAATGATGCAAATTCAAGTAAGGAAGATAAGGTAACAAATTCTCTTCAAATCTCTCAATGTTACTTAGTTGTTATAAATAAGGTCTTAATATTTTTGAGGTATTGGCTAGTCACAACTTAGAATCTTCTTATTTATGTTCAAGCCGTGAAAAGTTAAAGGTTGAAATGGAGATGTTTGCATCTATGGTTGGAAATTTAAAATTTAGGTTAGAATAGTATTTTGAAAAGATTGAATATCATTCTTCATCCAATCATGTGGAAAAGGAAAATGATTTTGAACTCCTTAAAAAAAATTTGCAAAACTTCTTAAGAAGATTGTACAGTAACTTTAACTCGACCTTAAAATGTCACATAACCTTCTCAATGAAAATTTAGATTCAACTAAATTCATTTTTATTGATGATACATTCAAAGCTAAGCCATATGGACCTAGAAGTATATAGGTACAAAAAGCGTGTATTTGAAAATTTTTTATAAGGGAAAGAAAGAAGAAGAAGAGAAGCACAGATGATCAACACCAAAATCTCTTCTACTTCTTTATAAAAGAAAAGGGAAATTCTCTTGAAATTACTAATTCCAAGTTAGTATTCTCCCTTTTAAATACATCATGTTTTATATTTAATAATATTATTTACATTATGAGTGCTATTTAACTATACACTTTTACTTAAAACCATGATATCATATTTCCTATGCTTAAAATTTGTATATGGAATCGGTTTTACATTAATAAAAAAAATCAAAATATCATTTATAAGTAAACCATCATTGAACACGTTATTCAAGTGGTTCAATTGAAATAGCCATCTATAATTAGAAAAATAGGTTACAATAGAACCACTAGTTGAACAGTTAAAAATGAATAAATGATGTGGTTGTTGACCACTCTTCAACATCTGATTGACTGGAGAGTCTAATAATTAAATAGCCTGGGCATTCAATTGTTTTTTTTCTCTTTCTCCTCCTCATTCAAGTTGACAAAGCAGGTTTGAATGTCCTCAGTTTATTCCACTTTATCTCCTCTATATCTCTTTCAATTCTCATTAAAATTACTCTATATTTAGCTCATTAGAATCGTTAGAGCTGTAGGAATCTCCCAGTATCAATTTTTTTGGTGTTTTCTTCTAGAAATATCATAACCCTCTATAAGGTAAGCTTTGAACTTCTCTTCAAAATTGGATGATACGGATAATGTGATGGGTTTGATTGAGTCAAAATTGGATGATAAATTGTGTTTGCATTTAGATTCCCCTTATGTCTGATGGTTTATTCCACCTTTTCATGCCAAAATTTAAGAAATTTAGGTGAATCCTATTTCTCAATTTGTGACTTATATGTGCCATTTCTGAGTTTATTTAGTTGGGCTTTTAGTTAAATTGAGTTTATAAAATTTTTTACATTTGGTTTAATTGTGATCCTATTTCATTACTTTATTTATTCCTACTAGATTTAATCCACTGATTACTTTGGGAAAAAACCAAATAATCAAATTGTTCTATGTTTATATGGAATAATTTCTTGCTTGATTATGCTAGAATTAACCACATTGCTTAGCTTATAAATTATCATTTCAAGTTTGTCCATCATTTGGAGTAAAATTCCAACATTTGAATGTTGAAGTTCTTTTCTCATGTACCCTAAATGAGTTATTTCAGAAAAATAAAATTTTCTATATGTAAGGATGCTTTTACTCCATTAGTAAGGCTTAATTGTCAAAACTTGCCTTAGAATGCACCTTGTAGTGATTGAATCCACTTAATTTGGATTTAATAGTCAATTTTGCATTGAATGGTGATTCTATTTAGGATAATTTAGCTTTGTCAATCTCTTCCTACACTCTAAAATATTCAATTCTTCCTCCTAAGTTAAAATCCTCTCATATGGTTCATGTCACTTTGATGATAATTTTAGGAAAATTCTTTACTAAAATTTGGTTGATTAGATCCACATTGGATAAAACTTCTCTTGAAGTTTAAAATGAGTGATCATGATCTATGATAAATGATTTCTAAAACTTCACTCTATTGATCAAGCATTTGTTTAGCTTTCTTAATTTATTTATTTGATTTAAAATTTTCCTTGAGATTCTCATCGACTATTCTTTTTCATTGAAATGTTCTGTGCATATTTGATTTTGGCAATGATTATTTTGATGATCAAATATTGGGAAACACCTTAACTTGGAATCAAGACTATGAATCTTATTGTATATCTATGGTGAAATATCCTTATAGGTTCACTTGACTCTCAATATTTTTTTTCTCTAATCCTTTATCCTCTCCCTCTTTTTACTCATGGGACTAAGAAATCTAGTAGAGTTATTCCCTTCCAACAACACCATAGAGCATCTGATCAAATTCATTGATCACACTCTACGAATCCTTCTCTTATACCGTCTAGTGCCCCTACTAGAGTCCCATTAGAACTTCTTGATTTTTCTAGTCCTCTACATGAGTAATATGTTTGCTCTCTCTCCCATCAATCATGCTACATTAACATTTATCACTTTAAAGGGGTCCTCAAAGATAGATGTTTGTCTTTAGATTTTATAGAACAACAGTTTAAATTTTATTAGAGGCTTCATGGTTTAGGATTTATTCCCCTATTTAACATATATGCCCCTACATACCCTAATCTAGTGAAACTATTCTATCACAACATCCAATTTGAAGAAAGATATATTCATAACTCTGTGTGTGGCATTCCTATTACTATAAACCACTCCACTTTACCATAAATCATTTTAGTTTGTTATTTTGAAGAGGTGGGGGACATTTCCTTCATGGTTAGAGAGACATCCTTCCCTTGATACACTATCAATCTTATCTTATTAGGAATTGGAGAGGTCATACTATGAGCTCATCCTTCCTTTTTTTAATGATCGTGTGCTTCATCATATGATAGGCACAATATTCTTTCCAAAAAAGGGGTTTTAGATTGGGTTTAGGGTAATTGAATTGTATTTCCTTTACTATTCTCACCAAAGCAATCATATGTGTAACACTTACCATATCATCCTCTATATGTGTTATATGAGAGAGTATGCTATTGGTTATCTTCCATATACATATCTCTTAACCCTTGTGTTTATACACTTTCATGTATATATTAACAGTTTTAGTCCTACATATCTCGAGACAATAGGGTAAGATTCTAACATTTATAGGCCTTATACTATCAGAAGGATGGGACTTGCTCTAATTGACTGTAATCCCCCAAAATTTTAGAAAACCAATAATTTAATAAATGGCTTTTATTTAAAATAAATTAGCTTTTAAAATTTTTTTAGTTTAATTATTTTATGGATTTTGAGTATATAAATTTGGATAGGAGTATTTAATAAATTAAAAATAAATATTTGTTATTTTATCATATTATTTTTATTTAAATAATTTTTCAAATTAGTATTTTATCAAAATTATCCTTTTTAAGCTCATATATTTCATTATATTAAATGTAATTATTAAATAAATTTATTATGAAAAATATTACATCCTATTATTTTATAAATTCAATTATTTTAAAATTTTCCATTTTCCCATCTTCCTTTTCCTTTTTTTTGTCCTTTTCTTTCTCTTTTTTCTCCTTTTCCCTTCTTCTTTCTTTTTCCTTTTTCCTAGCTTTGGGCCGCCAGGACGCCCAGCCTGCCTTCCCCTCCCTGCGCGCCTGGGCCGATGGCCCATTCTTTCCCCCACACGCACCAGCCGACCCAGCCCGTGCCTCCTCCTTCTTTTCCTTTCTCCTCCCCCTGGGCCAGCCCAACTCTTCTTTTTCTTTCCCTTGTGCCGGTCCGGTCTGGTCTCCCTCCCTCTCCCTTCTTTCTTTCTTCTTCGACCTCTACGCCCGACCAGCAGCTTGCTCGACGCCATGCCCGACCACCGAGATGCCTGCAACTCCTCGCTGCCAACCACTACCACCACCTGCAACTCTCTTTCTCTCTCTCTCTCTCTCTCTCTCTCTCTCTCCTGTCTTTTTTTCACCGTTTTGGAACCAGGCAACCATGCACCCCATCCCGCATGGCTCCCCTTTCCCCCTCTTCATCAACCTCTCCCTGCCACCCTAGACACTGCCGCCCGATTAGCCACCTTCCCCTCTCTTCTCCCTCTTCTTTTTCTTCACCTCTCCAGCCTCTCTCCTGCCTCATCTTTCGAGTCTCTCCCCTTCCTCGATCTCCCTCTTCTCTCATTTATTCTCCTTCCATTTTTCCCCTATTTTTGCACCACCGCCACCCTCCGCCGCTTACACCTCCGCACTAGACCCCCTGAGCCGCCTTCTGCCACCGCCTGCTACAGCCCTACACCATCACACCAACCCCTCGAGCCCCTGCACTTCCTCCCTTCTCCCCCTCTTCTTTTCCTCCCCACTTTTCTCCCTTACCGGCAGGCCACCTGCAACCCCTCCTTCCACCGTCGACTGGCCGCCTATGTAGCCACCCAACCCACCATTCGACTCCCTGCAACCTCCTCTACGATCCCCATACATTGTTTGGTAGAAACAAGTCCCCGAACCCCTTCATTTTTCCTTCCTCTTTTCCTTCATTCTCAGCCCCTCCACCTCGACCCACCTCGGCAGCTCACTTCGCCACCTTGCCGCCGCCGCCTACGCCGCCCTTGGCCGCCAACAACCCATCCCCAGCATCCACCTACACCCCCTCTTCACTCCTGCACCATCCCTTGCCTCCAAACCTCCCTCATCTATCTTCTTTCCTAGCCCCAAACCACTAACCTGAAAATAAATACTTTTGCCTCCTTTAGCCCCCTCTTCGAGGCTTCCTCCTTTTTATTTTGCATGCAGCTCATGTTGCATGAGTAGGATGAGCTGCTGCATGATTTAGTATTTTAGTACAAAATTTTTAAGGTATAATAGCATTTTAAGTTAAGTGTTTCATTAATTAAAATTTTATAAAGTTTTATGCTTAGATTCTTGTTTCTAACATGATAAGTTTTGATACTATTTTTAGGTGTTGATTTTGCTATTTAAAGCTTGAATCTTTAACCGGGATACCGATAAAGTTCAATTTTTACGGGATCTAAGGTAATCGTTAAACCCCACTTAAACGCATGGATAAACGTATGTTAGCACATTAGGATTGTTAATATGTTATTATGCTTGATATTTGTGGTTTAATATAATATATATATTTACTTGTATTTATTGATAAAAAAAAGAGAAAGAAAGTATGCTAGTTTACATGCCATGTGTGGAAATGTTGCTTAAGGGGAGGGTTTGGTTATTAATGAAAGTGTTAAGTAATTATCCATGTTATTTTATGTTATTGTGACCATTTATGCATGAATATTATTATTGTGAACCTTAGGGGCATTTTAGTAATATTCTTTATGCTAGATTATGGCCTAATATGTGTGGGTGCTAATATGTATTATGTTAAAATATAATAGTTGGTGGAGTTGGATATTGTTAATAGAGTATTAATATTATTATTCCATGTGGTAATGATAATTTAATAAAAGTGGTGTAATAAAAGGGGTAAAGTGACAATTTTGAAGGAAAAGGGCAATATGGTAATTTTACAAGTGAAAAAGAGTATTATGGTAATTTTGGAAGTTAGGGGTATTATAGTAAGTTTGGAAGTAAAGGGGAAAATGAAATTGTATGAGTAAAGGGGTATTATGGTAATTTTGGGAGTAAAGGGGTAATATGGTAATTTTAGAAAAGAAGGGCAAAATGGTAATTTTGTAAGGAAAGATAAAAATGGTAATTTTGGATGTAAAAGGGTAAAATAGTAATTTGTAAAGAAGAAGGGGTGTTATGGTAATTTTATAAGTAAAAGGGTATTGTGGTAATTTTATAAAAAAAGGATATTATGGTAATTTGGAAGTAAGGGGTAGAAGGGTAATTTTGTAAATTAAAAGGATATTTATGGCAAACTTGGGAATAAGGGGTAAATTGGTAATAATGATAACGACGATGGATAAATTGGTAATTAAATTATGATTATAAAAGGGTAATTGGATAATTATGATAATAGAGAAGGGTAATTTGATAAATTAACCAATAAAAGGACATTATGGTAATTTTAATAATGAAGAAGGACAACATAGTAATTATAAACATGGAGAAGGATAAACTAATAATTATAAATATGGAGAAGGGTAAACTAATAATTATAAATATGGAGGAGGGTAAATTGGTAATTATAATTATGAAGAAGGGTAAATTAATAATTGTAATTATGAAGAAGGGTAATTTGGGAATTATAATAATTGAAAAGGGTAAAATGGCAATTATAATAATTGAGAGGGGTAAAATGGTAATTATGATAAAGGAGAAGGGCAATTTGGTAATTTAACCGACTAAAAGGTAAATTGGTAATTATTTAACCAACTAAAGGGGCAAAATAGTAATCATGATAATGAATAAGGGTAACTTGGTAATTTATCCAACTCAAGGGCAATTTAGTAATTGTGACAAAGGAGAAGGGCAATTTGGTAATCTAACCAACCAAAAAGGGAAAAATGTTAAGGTTAACAATTATGAATGGTGAATGGTGATCTAAAAAGTGTAGGAGATAACTTAGTAACATAAACCGAGTAAGGGGTAATTTGATAATTATGCAACCTTAAGGGTAATATGGTAATTTGTCAAGTAGGGAAGGGATGACTTAGCAATTATATAAGTAAGGGGTAAATGAGTAATTTGTACCTAACATGTCGTTATGATTGTAGAATTTTATAATATGACTCAAATAACACTGATTAGCAAGGTAAGAGTATTTGATAATTAGTAAGTATACGAGAACGAATCCTAATTCGGAATTATATGAGATTATGATGGCCTTAATGATTTCTCTGTGTTATCTTGGATAACCGTCTAAATAAGAAACGACTAATGATATCATAATGATTGAAAGTGAATAAGTATCTGATTATTGTGCTCTTCGTGATCACTTTAATTAAGACACTAATACTTGAAGTGAAAGACCTCAAGATGGGGAGTGGTGGCTCTTTAGGGGTTGCTACCCTAAAGACGTGGTTTAGCCCACGATTATTCTAGTATTTGCTAGTGTGCCTTTGTGCCCCAGCCAGGCCCTATATCTTACTCTATCTAGCTCTACGGACCTATTTAGGGAGTATGCATAGATTAGGTGTCCTTGTCAGTAGGGTACTAAGTAGCTTTATGCACCAGTACGACTAGGGTACCTTTGCATCCCTAGGTTCGCGGTTGAAGGGTACTGAGTAGCTTGTATGCACCGGTACGACCGGTGTACCTTTGTTCCCCGGGTTCTTGATCTCCCGTCCGAGGAAAATAAATGGAAATTGTTGTGCTGATTAAAGAAAGGAAAAATACTAATATTGAAAGTGAAAGATTAATGAGCCGGGCCCATTTGACTTATGATATTGAATACCGATCCACCGGTTACAATAGTGGCCCAGGAGCATGTTGCCCTGGCAAGTGATTATGAGTACTGATCCACTGGATATAATAGTGGCCCAAGAGCGTGTTGCCCTGGATGATGTTGATATATATTCCGATCTACCGGCAATAATAGTGGGGGTCCCGAGCTCAATAAAATCAGTCATGGATGTGAATAAAGTTATGAAAAAATACTAATCACTTATAGTGGAACACCATGTGAGTCAGGGCCAGACCGATCCACCGGCGAATAATAGTTGCCAGGAACGTTTTGTCCTGGAGACCGATCCACTGGCATATAATAGTAGTTAGGTGCGTTCTGCCCTATAAGTGACTGATCCACCAGCTATAATAGTGGGGTTCTCGCACTCACATGGATATAAAATATGAGATTGATTGAATAATGATGGACTAATGGCTTAAGGCCCGAATGTACTAATTTTGCACTATGACATGGCTTAAGGCCCAAAAATATCGATTGTTCATAACGACCTATTGATATCTAATGTGATTGTTAATCATGTGAATGTTATATGTACACATCTTGTTATATATGTATATAGCTTTGTATCATGTGTGACATTACGGGCCTGTTTTTAAGTGTGACTTTAACGGATTATGCAGTACCATAGTACTGAACGGTTCCATTTGTGGGGCCCCTTCCTATTCAATGGATAGTGTCCCTTGCAGGTCCAATTTCAGGTGCTACTCAAGTGGGCAATGGGAAAGAGCGTAAGGATTATCCGGACTCTTAGGGTTCTCCCTTTGCTTTTACTTTCTGGTTTAAATGTATTTCTTATTCTTATAACCACCATTGGTGGAACCTATTCTTATAAAATGTTTACTTGCACTACTCTGATTTAAAATGGTTTGAATTTATAGCAATTGATATTTTGTTCTTTAGCCTTAGCACTTGGTACTAGAACGGTATGAGTCAACCGGTCTGGTACTAAGTGTGGCGGTAATATCCCCGAAATTCACCGTTTAATATTTTGCTTCCGCAATTTCTTTTAATAAAACGAAATTTTTCAGTAGTGAATTTTGGGGGTGTTACATTGATTGTCAGTGGATGATTAAGAGATAGTGGCAGATACCCCCTTAGGTACCTACACCTCTTACACCTTATTCAAATCCTGAAGCTTCCATCAACTCATCTTTCTTATCCAGATCCTCATGCTCCCTCTTCTTCACTCATCCCCATCATCCGAACATTGATGCACCTTCTCTACCTACTCGTGTATTTTCACAAATATTACCCTTTGAGCGCAAAGTAGTTTAGATAATTGGTCACATAGAGAGATAAGTGATCACTATTTCTAGGATTATGGATGGATATTTATTGTAGATATGCACTCAACTTGACATTTAGGAGATGTGAATGGATCTTATTCTTCAAGTGCATGGCATTGATCCTTGTGATGATCGTGAGTCTCCTAAGTCCTCATATCATATAGATTATCCTTAGGACAGTAACTTAGTATAAAGGATTGAGCCAATTGACTCAGATGTATTTATGGAGGACATTAATCATAGTTAGTCTTACCTTGGAGGAGAGTATGCCAAGGTATCCACTCTTATGGTAGATGAAGTTCATGATGGATCTACTGAGGTCCTAGGTTCAGATGATGATGATGAGTTGGATGTGGTCACATAAGAACACTATGTTGCATTATATCCTCATCCTTTTGATCTATAATTGTGACACTTCATTTTGAGTTAACTTAGAATTTTAGCACTATTCTAATAGAATGTTGATGAAGCTTATTTAGTGCATCTTGCACATATATATATATATATAACCTTTTTGTGCATCTAGCATATATTTTTCTTCCTTCTCTAATCAACATATTGCACTTGTGCTAACTACTCTCATTATTTAGTGCACCACGCTTGTTGATTTGTCTGGAGATTACTATAGATAAAGGTTAAGCCTACTTTTTTCCTATCATACATTGATAGATGTGATATATAAGGATAATTAGGATATGACACTTCATTGCATCTGTTAAATAAATGAATTGACTACTTGAGCCAAATAGTTTGTAAACTTTCATTTCACTTATCTAGTCTCATTTTCTAATATATATGACAACATGTGTGTTATCTATGCTACTTTTAAAATAAGAGATATGGGTGTTTCCTATAATAATTTAAATTTTTTCATGCAACTTCCTCTCATTATGAGATATATGCCTTGAATTGTCACAACTCTTGCAACTATTATCTCTGGTGATAATGTGAAATATATATATCATGATTAGATATTTGATATGAGTAATACACCATGCATAAATTTATAAAATTTGATGACCCTAATAATTTTATTTTCTAACTCATTTAAGTAATTATACTTCACAAAAATTGAGTTCTAAGGTTTAACCATTTTTATTAAATAGGTTTTCTCACAGTATACATGCTAGTACACACCTTTTATTCTTACTTGACTAGACATGTTTTTTTATGCTCACAAATGAAGACAAGAGTTTTTAATTCTCTACAAGCATAGATGAAACTTACTGAAAGTTGATATTGTTTATCAACTTCCATGTTTTTCCATGAAAAAAATTTAGCAAGTGACATTTGTTGGGAACTACTATGTACACATCTTCTCCTTCTCAATTATACATTGAGAAGCAATTCATGGATGGCTCTATAATTAATGTTTATAAATTAATTACCATTGAAATTTGAATGCTAATGCTCAATTATAATAATTTTATATTACATTCCACTCATATATATTCCACGAAATGGGAAGTGCTTAGGAAATGTTTACTTTGCTAGCTTTACATCCATGCATCTAAAAATTGTCTCCTTCTGATGATTAAATGCTCATACTTGATACAAATGGATGTCCTTTTATGTTTTGAAATTGATACAACTGTCATGCTTACCAATTCACCTTGCTTTTGACTTTTTGGTTCTTGTGTGCATACTTCATCCTATTGCTCTTCCCTTCTCATCCATTCATTACTATAAAATGGAAACAATTGATATAATATAGGCATAATAGGGAGTTGAGACACTTCCTTTCTTGAGTAAACTAATGTGTATATAATATGTGGCCTAAATATGCTTATTATAGTCTTGATTTTGTATAAATAATTGCAACACTAAATTTCTGATATGTTGCTTGGGTATATACTTGCAACTATGAAATTATTTTTCACATCATTTATGGTTCTTGATTTTATACTATTCATTTATGACATCTGCTTCTATGAGCTACGCCTTGGCCTTTACTCATGTTATTGACTCTTGAGTGATGTTATGCCCCAACATGATCTAATAATAAAAGTTCACTCTTGAGATCATTATAATGTGATCTTTTACCTACATGCTTTTGTACACATCTTAGCCACACAAAAACTTTTCTATTTATTAGCTAGATTGATAGATGCAACTCAAAAATTAATTCATCACATGACTTCATTGCCAGATTCACTTATGATATCTCATGTATACTATCATTGCCATCTCCCAACATAATGTTAAAAAGCATCTTCATTATCCTTTAATGTATTAATTAGTACAAATGAATGATACCCATGCATTTCACTGATGTGCTTATCTTGATCTCTAATTTATCATATTATTGAAAAGTTACTCATTGAATGGATCATTCATCACATTCCTTATTTTATTTTATTCTTTATGCCCACCATATAAAAGGAAAAAATTTGATAAGGTATTGTGTTATAACTTTCAAGATAAAATTATCATTACAGTCTCATGTTGATCTAAATTCATGTTGAGGGACAACCTCATATATTTTCATAATCCATATCATGCTCACCCTCCTATTTATTTACTGTGTTTGATTTATGTAACTCAAAATTTTATTTTCATATCATTTTTGTTACTTGAGTATCTTTACGAATCAATAAATACTCCATGCCTTGTTTCTATAAATATCATAATTATGAAATCTCTAGAGCTTTAGTGATATCATAATTGATTTATTCCTACGAATCTTGATACTCATATATCCACTTCCACTACTTATGTTATTTAAGATAATAATATCATAAGTGATCATATTGTGATCTTGATCTTCTTGCAGTTATATTAGGGAGAGCATATTTATTTTACTTAATCATTTGTGTCATTACCCTATGTATATCCTACGAGGGAGATATGTTATATTTATTTCATTCATGTTATTAATTGATAATATTGAGTATGAATGTTCTCCTTGTGCTTTAGTAAAGCAAGTGCATGTCTTGAAGGAGAGCTTCACTTCATATGCATTTAATTTCTTATGCACTTATCTTTTGATTGGAGATCTTATTTGTGGAAGCCATTTCATTTTGATGATGGAAAAAGGGGGAGAAAGGGTGCAAATATGCTATGTACTGACTTTTTTTTACCATTATATTGCCATTCATATGATACTTGTGTAATTTTATTGTAAAATGGCTAATATATGTTCCATATGATTCAAGAACAAATATTCATTTTCACTTTAACATATTTATAGTTCATCAGTCAATACATTGGCATCTTTTTGTTTACCATCATAAAAAATGAGGAGATTTTTGACCTCATAGGTCAATCAACATCTTTTTTATACAACAAACTTAATTATAAATTTGACTTATGTTGTTAAGTGTGTATGTGCATCATATAAAAAAAATTGAAATATTCAACACTTAATTAAGTGGAGGAGTGCTAAAGAGACCAAATTTACAAACCATATCCCAAGAACAAGATAAATATCAATAAGGAGCTAAAAAATAAGACTCTTGCCTCAAGTACTTCAACTTCATACGTGTAATACACAAACCAATCTAAGGCAGAAGCTTCAAAGAGTATGTTATAGTCTTAGGTTTTTTGTACACATGATTTACATATAGAGCACTTAGATATTTTAATGATTTGATATTTCTAATCATATTCAAAAATCATTTTGAAAGATATTAAAATGATTTAATGTAATACCCAAAGTCAATATGACTACATGTCGAATTGAGCGATTGGACCCACAGATCAACATAATTCCTTTTATCATGTTTTTTCCCCACTCACGTGCAATCATAAAGTTGATCAATGGCCAACACGCTTAACTATGAAGTTATTAGGATAAAATCACCAAAAGGATTGTATACCATATTCATATAAGTAGTCAGATCAATCCTTATAACTCTCCACTAAATTTGGAGCATTACATTCACCCCCCACTCAAAGAACGCAAATTCCTTGTTGTGCCTCAACCACTAAATGTCTCAATACAGTTTATCCCCAGAAGTGTCCCATTAGGTGGCTGACTGGCTGATCTAAATTTAGTTTCTCTCTGATACCATTTGTACACTCCAACTCAAAGAAGCCATTTCCTTTTTATGATGACAAAATGGGGAGAAAAGGGTGCAAATATGCTATGTACTAACTTTTTTTATCATTATATTGTCATTCATATTATACTTATGTCATTTTATTGTAAAATGGCTAATATATGATCCATATGATTTGAGAAAAAAAATATTGATTTACACTTTCGCATATTTATACTTCATTTATCAATATATTATCATATCTATAAAAAATGGGGAGATTGTTGACCTTAAAGGTTAATCAACATCTTTTTTATAACAAGAAACTTAATTATGAATTTGACTTATGTTGTCAAGTGTGTATGTGTATTATAAAAAAAAATTGAAATATTCAACACTTAATGAAGTTATGGAGTGCTAAGGATATCAAATTTACAAATCATATCCCAAGAACAAGATAAATATCAATAAGGAGGTGCTATCATATGCAGGGAGGGTGCAATTGTTGAAGTCTATTATATTTGGCATTACTATGTTCTGGAGTCAGGTGTTTCATCTTCCCAAGAAATTATTGGTGCATATTATAGCATTGTGTCAATCTTTTCTCTGGACTGGTAAATCTTTACCTAGAAAAAGAGCACTTATAGCATGGAAAACCATTTGTCTACCTAAGAAGAAAGGGGGTCTAGGCATTATTGATCTGCATACCTAGAATACAGCTGCAATGGGAAAACACCTATGGAACATTTGTCGAAAGAAGGATTCTTTATGGATTAAATGGGTTCATTCTTGTTATATCAAGTAGCAAGAGGTTTCTACCTATCATCTTTCAAGCACTGCTTCCTATATTATGCAAATAATTTTTGCATTGAGATCCTTACTTTTACTAGGGTTTCAATTGTAGCAGGTTGATCCTATATACAAGATATCTGAGATTTATGAGTTTATAATGTTTAAGGCCCATAAAGTACCTTTATGGAGAGCTGTGTGGTGTAATTCTGTAGCACAAAAAAATAAGTTTATATTATGGCTTGCTACCCAGTCTCGTCTACCCACAAAAGATCACATGGCTAAGTTTAGCCCTTCCATTGATTTGCAATGTTATTTCTATCAGCAGAATGAAAGTGTTATGCATTTGCAGGTGTCGTGTCCTATTATGAAGCTAATTTGGAACTCAATTAGAGTTATTATGGGAGGTAAAAGATTATCTACTTATTGGCCTATAGTGTTAAAAGATTTAGCATATTCTCGAGGAAGAAGAGCTGTCAAGAACCAATTCAAGTGTGTCTTTTATGCCGTCAGTCCTTATGAGATTTGGAAAGGAAGAAATGCTTATCTTTTCTCTAATATTAGGTGGAATAGGAAGAGGATTATTTTTCAAATTTCATATACTTTGTCCTCTATTTGTAATCATCCTAGTAGAAGTCCTAAGTTTGGTGGTTGCGTAGGTTATATAGATCATTTCTATAGACTTGGATGTAATATTTCATAATGCTATAAAATTTCTTTGTTTTAAAAAAAAATATTAATAAGGAGGTCAAAATAAGACTCTCACTTCAAGTAATTCAATTTCATATGTACAATACATAAACCACGAAAGGATAAGCAAGTGTGCTTGAGATTCCAAGGCTCAAGCCTCAAAGAGTATGTTACAATTTTAGGTTTTATGTACACATGATTTATATATTGAGCACTTAGATATTTTAATGGTTTAATATTTATAATCCTATTAAAAAATAATTTTGAAAGATATTAAAGTGATTTCATGTAACATTCTGAGTCAATACCACCACCTGTGGGATGCCCTAGAGCTCTTTTGGATTGATCGATTGGACTCATAGATCAATTCAAGTCCTTTTAGTATGCTTTTTCCCCATACACGTGCCATCTTAAAGTTGATCCCTAGCCAACACACTTAACTATGGAGTTACTAGGACAAAATCACCAAAAGAATAGTATACCATGTTGACATAAGTATCTAGATCAATCCTTATAACACTCCACTCAATTTGGAATATTACACTCACTACTACTTAAAGAACGCAAATTCCTTATTGTGCCTTAACCACTAACTATCACAATGTAGTTTATCCCAAGAATCGTCCAATTAGGCGGCTGACTGGCTGATCCAAGTTTAGCTCCCTATCTCGGTTTTGCTCTGATACCATTTGTAACACCCCAAGTTGATATGACCATGTAAGGGATACCTTAGAGTGCTTTAGCTTCCTAGGAGGGTTACCCATCCCAAAATTGATCCAAATCCCACACGCTTAACTATGAAGTTCTTATAATGGTATTACCAAAAGGATGGTGCACCACGTTGATATAAGTAGTTAGATCATTTCTTATAATAGTTCACTTAATTTGGTGATTTACATTTCATGCATAAAAGATATTTCTCAATAATTTTGCAAAAGGTTGTCTTAAATTGATTTTAATTTAAGGAGTTTTGCATATGATCTAAAGTGTAAAATTCACCATAAATTCTATAGACATTATTTTTGGATTGATAATACCTCCTTAGAAAACCTAAGATGTTCACTTTACTATAAGGAATATGACACTCAGTTTTGAGCTCTGTAGCTCAAGTTATTGTGTTTTTTGTAAAGGTGCGTAATATTAAAAAATAATCGATCAATTAACTGATTTTAAACCCACTGATTGGTTTCCAAAGAAGTTAACTAGTTAATAATCAATCAACTAATTTAGGAATTTTTGAGATTTTTTTGCCTTGTGTAGTTCAACAGTCGGAGTACTTTTTACACCTGATAGCTAGTGTCAATTTTTCTCATATTTTAGCATTATAAAAAAGAGTTGTTAGAATTTAATAAAAAATTAATGAATCTAACACAACTCTTCTAAAATCATCATTTTCACATCTTACAAAGAATTAAAGATAGTTTTGATTTTATACTTCAAATCCCAATCGAACTTCTCTAGTGCTCAATTTGTTCTTTATATTTAGCTAGAGTGCTCATACACTTGTAATTATTTTTTCTCTAGCTCGATAAAAATATTCACTAGTGATTACTTAATTTTATATATTATCTAGTAAAGATTTTTATTATATTCATTCAAAATCATCATCTCAAATATAAATGAAGAGCCGTGTGTTGTCTAGCATTCCTAAGGGAGGTCATTGAGATTGTAGTCTCATAAACCTAAAGAGGATAACTAGGCAAAGTATAAATCAAATCTTAGAGGGTCATTGAGGTTGTAGGCTCATAAACTAAGAAAGGAGTGATCATCATCAAATACACACCGCAAATAAAATGATATTAAAATGCAAAAGGAAAACCTTTTGGTAGCAGATGTGGATAAACTTTTTAGAGTTTCTTGAACCACTATAAATTGCATATTTATTATCTGCCATCCTTCTAGATATTTCTCACAAAATTTTAATTTGGCATTATTGTTACAAAATACACTATTCCCCCCTCTAGAGTATCTATATAGTCTTTCAGTGTCATCTCGATACTTGAATGGTAACTATTGTTGTTGGAAAACTTGGTCAAATATAGATGATCCTCTTTGTTACCACACATGCTCGAACCATATTGTATATGGTTTGAATGGTCATCTCCTTCTATCCATCAATAGCTAGATGAAAAGTGGTACTTATCTTTAGTTGAGTCCCTAAAGGAGCCTTTCCAAAAGTGTGATAGGAACCTTGAGTCTCGATTTGACATATCGTACCTAGGTATTCCATGTAGCTTCACTATGTGCTTCCTTTAAGCACCTGTCATTTGCTCCATCCTCCAAGTTTAATTTATCTATATAAACATTGTCAATGTAGTCAAATGATCAATAATAACCCATATGGAATCAAAGACACTACAATTCCTTAGTAGGCAAACCATAAATCTAGGGATATACCATCCCATTTCCACTTCATAACTTCTAGTGACTACACTAGCCCTATTAGTCTTTTGTGCTTAATCTTGACCTTTTAACAAGTCAAGCTTCTGGCAATGAACTTTAAGAATTATTACTTCATAAGGGGCTACTAATATATCTTCTTCAAGTCCTTATATAACTTATCCTATCTAGGGTGAATTGAATAAGGGATATAATGACCCTCCTCAAGGAAGTTTCTAAAACACACCATCTGCCTCGATATCTAAAACTTCCATCATCATAGATTCAGAGTCCTTTAGCTCTGCCCTCAACAATACTATGTAGGATCCTCTTAAGCTTGGCATCACCAAGATAACTAGCTTGAATCTATTCAATGATGAAATAATGTGATGGTGATGGCACTCATCCTTACGTGAAAACTACTAGTTATGGTCAATTGAATCCCTTTCTTGATGAGCTTCTTACATAAGGGATGTAATAATACAATTGTAATCAAGGAGTCTTACATCATGTAGATAAGAGCATCTTCTACAACATTAGCTTTACCCTCATAGTAGTTCAACTCCAGGTCATAATTCTTGACAAACTCCAACCATTTACTTAGCCTCAAATTCAATTCCCGTTGAGTGAAAATGGAATCGAGTCTCTTGTGATCGGTGTAAATTTTGCACTAAGAGCCATATAAATAACACCTCTATGTATTCAAAGCAAACACCATCATGAAGAGCTCTAAATCATGTGTTGAGTAGTTTTGCTTATGAGGATCCAGCTAATGGAAAGTATAAGCCACTACTTTACCATTCTACATCAACTTACATGTGAAACCATGTTTAGAAGCATCGCTATACACCTCAAAACCATCTAAATCACTAGGTAAAATGAGAAATGGAGCAAAATTTAACCAACTCTTCAATTCAAAAGCCTCACTACAATTTTCATCCCATAGGAAATGTGTAATCTTCTTCATAAATTTAGTCAATGGTTGAATTATTATGGAGAAATCATGGATAAGTCTTCAGTAGTAACCAAAAAATCCAAGAAAACAATGCACCTCCTTGAATGATGTCGGTGTTTGATACTCATAAATTGCTCAAATACTTGACGGATATGCTGACACATCATTCTTTGAGATCATGTACCCTAGAAAAGCTACTTGATCCAGCCAAAACTTACACTTTGAGAGCTTGGCATGCAATAGTTGTGCTCTCAACAACACTAAGGTCTATCTTATATGCTACTCGTGCTCCTCACAACTACTAGAGTAGATGGAATGTCATTGATAAACATCAAGTTAAATCAATCCAAAAATTTCTTGAAGATTTGATTCATAAAAGCCATGAATGGTGTTGGTGCATTAGGGAGTTTGAAAGGCATCACTTTGACTCATAAGGACTGCATCTATTTTCAAATATTTTCTTTAGAATATCCACCTTATTGATCCTCAATTGATGCTAGCCTAAGTGTAGACAAATCTTTTAATACACTGTGACTCCTCTAAGGTGGTCAAGCATATCATAGATATAAGGTTGATTATAGTGGTTCTTTATTGTTACCCGATTCAATCTGTGGCAATCGATCCACAACCTCAAACTCTATTCCTTCTTTCTGACGAAGATGATTGGTGCTCCCTAAGGTGATACACTTGATAAAATATAGTCATTCTCTAGCAACTCCTCTAACTGAGTGTTAAGCTTGATCTTTGTGGATGTCATATAGTACGGTGCTTTAGATATAGAATCTATCTCTAGCAACATATCAATGGTAAAATTAATATCCTAAAATAACAGCATTCCTAGAGTCCTGGAGAACATATATGGATACTCTCAAATTATCAGAACCTGGTGGAATGATGTTCACTGGCCTTAGAGTCTCGAACACTACACAAGAATAGTATATACCGTTTCTAAACTAAAGTGCTTAGAGGAAAGCTAAAACAACCTTCATAAAGGGATTAAAGCTTGCATCTCTAATAAAAAGACTCTAGAAACATTCATTCCTCGATGTACCACATGCTCGATACCTTCTCAATGTGTCCATCCCAACAATCACATTAAAGTCATACATTTCAAGCTTTACGAGGTCTAATATGTACTTTATTTGATTAACTACTGAGGCCACTCCTCTATAGATCCTAAAAAACAAAATCCTTTCCCCCGAAGCTAATAACAGAAAAGTAAAATATTTGTAGTTCTAGCAACAAACGTAGATGACATAAAGTAATGAGATGCATTGAAATTGAAAAACACACTTGCTCACAATGAAAAAATATTTAGCATATATCAATGCTCGATACCTTCTCAATATGTCCATCCCAATAATCACATTAAAGTCACACATTTCAAGCTTTATGAGGTCTAATATGAACTCTATTCAATTAAATACTGAGGCCACTCATTTGTAGATCCTAAGAAACAAAATCATTTCCCCTGAAAGTAATACCACAAAAGTAAAAATATTTATGAAGGGAGATACAGTAGTTCTAGCAACAAACATAGATGACATAAAGTAATGGGATGCATTGAAATCAAAAAAACACACATGGTGATAAGGAAAAAATATTTAGCATATCAATCACCACTTAAGCATGAAAATTAGCCTCAGACTAGCTAATAACATTTAGGAACCCACCTATAAGAACTCTAACAACACTACCTAATCCTTGACCTTGCTGAAAGGTATGGGGTTTTTAACCCCTTGACCTATTAGCATGAGCGACAATGCTAGCTAGTAATGGAGGGAATTTTGAAGCCTGCTGTTATTGCTGAATTGATTCAATATTATGAGCTGAAAATTGATGCCTCTAAGCATTTCCAACTCGAACATGACACTGAAAAGACATGTGCCACAACCTATTACAACTCTGACATATTATCTTGTTACTTGAGCAATTCACCACTATGTGGTCTACTCTACAATGCTTATAGCGGTTGTGCCTCTCCTCAAAATATTCTCCAGATTCACCTCCTAATTAGGGTACTTGCCCCATAAACCTACCATGCCTAGCAGTATTATGCCTCCAAAATGCATCTTCTTTCTTCAATTAGGATGTTAACAACCCCTAGGCATCCTCTTACCCCCCCCCCCCAACTAAGCACTCTTGGTATGGATAAACTTAGAAGCGTCTATGGCATACTCATACATATTAACCATGTTCAACAGGGAATACCCAACTAACAACTCATAATATATTATCCTTAGGCTTAGCCTTAAATTGTGAACCTACATCACCTCACTAGCCTCTACCTCCAGAGTGATCTAGAACAAGTGCTTGAACTTCATATAGTATTGCTTCACTATTATACTCCCTTTCTAAAGTGACATAAACTTGTCATACTTCCTCATACAGAGATGATGAAGGTAGAATATTGCTCTAAGTGTGTCATGGTTAGGTACCCAAATTGTAGGTTCTCTAACCCTAAGATGGACACTTCTTCACCACGTTTCCCCTCGACCCCTCAAGTAGTATAAGATCACGTTAACCCTTCTATCAAATGGGAAAACAAAAGGTGTGAATGTCTTTTATATATCCTCAATCTACCTATCCATGACATGATAGTCCTTTTAACCCTTGAAGATCAGTAGATGGTGATGTCCACCCCTCTTGAGCTAATCCTTTGGAACTACTATAGGTATTGGTAGGAAGATAATTATGGATCTTAATTTGGTCCTCCACATAAGCATAAATACTCTCCGTGAATGCCTTAATTCACTTAAAATGATGATTAACAACCATCGATCTCCAAAGGAATTGATATAATAAGAAGCAATAGGATAATTGAGCACTAAGCCTGCACAACAATCAAGCAACACATAATACTTGAACTATTAAGAGCACATTCCCCAATCCATTCTCACTTATATACTATTTTAGGTTTCAAAACACTTAGGATTTGAATCTATTACTCATAACATAGTTTGAAAATTGTTAAATCCCCAATTTAGAGTAAACTTTGGGGAATTCCAAAGCTAAAAACATTGATTCTAACTATAGGTATGAGCTTAAAATGTTTTAGAAGTTAGGAAATTTTAAAATAAAGCTCTGATACCAACCTATCTCTCTCTTAATTTTCACCACTAAAAAAAATTCCTTTTACAACATTCTAGGAAGAATAAATATGAAAACACTCTTGAGAAAAGTGGAGTGTCCAACAAAACAAAGACAAGGAACAATCTACATATAATAGATATTATAAAGGAAAATATGAGTTAGGGTGTACAAAACTAAGTCTATGTGAGGTCCAAAATGAACTAAAATATATAAAAATATCTTTTAGAGAATAAGGCACTATAATGGAAATTTAGGTCCCTCAAGGATAAGGAAAAAGCCAATAGTAAGAATTTTGATGCTTATTTACCTCATGCCTAACACATAAATTGGTCACATACTGGCCACCCTCAATTACCTACACAAAGCCATATGCTCATGGGATTGAGTAGCTGACCTCCTAAACAAGCACATCAATACGCTATTTATTAAGTAAGCTAAGGTACATAATCATGGGAGTTTGTGAAGTAGGCATGTACATAATAGGCATATAAGTCATTATTGCACACAATAAAAAAAAACTTACACGATAACATACTAGCTCACATGCTTTATTAACATGGTATTGTGGACATGATACTCCATACATGCATATAAAAATAGATAACATAATGCTCAATGATAGACATAGAATTGATAGACATATCATGTTTCACAATAAGTGTAGCAAAGGCACGATTCATCATGCTTACAAAAAAACATTTGGAATTATGGATAATAACATATGATAATGTGAAGTGGCATACTAAGGATGTAAGCTACTTAGGTAAACTCTAAGTTTCATTTTGTTTAATCATTCCTGAGACTCTTATTATTATGTTACGTAAGCATTTAATTTGTATTTATTTATAAGAGAAATGGTCTAGATCAATCCCCATTAACCCTCAATACCTATGTAATTTAAACCAATAACTAAAGGATATAAGTCCTATCAAAGTTTAGAAACCACTAATAATTATAAAGTTCAACCGAGACCAGACAAACCACCTACCATACAAGAATCTTTTGTATCAATAACTCCTAGTACATCATCAATGTTAATAGTAGGAAATACACTAGGATCAAATAGAATACCACTTGAAGGAAAATATTAGAAACAATTAAGGGTATAACAACTCCCAGTAGCTAATTGAGGATCGGATAGTCTAATCCCGTATCGTGCTCCATGATCTTCTACTATAAGTGATTATTTTTTTTTTATCAAGACATAAACAAAAGAAGGCCCACTTAGAAAACCAAGTCAACCATGACCACATAATTATTGCAAGTTATCCATTATAACCCATCTAGGGTACTTAGTGGTAATCTCATCAATACTTGACCATTTTATTCCATCATCAGGAAATGGATTTCCATTATCCAAGAAACATATAATGATATAATATCGAGTCTCAAATTCTATAAAGGCTAAAAAATATCAAAGAAAACGTTATGGATGAAATTAATCAATAGGTTCTATAGGCTAGTTGATCGGTTTGGCATCGCCAAACCCTAGTATCCCCACGGAAACCATTCAATTTAGTTACCTAGTTAACTGATTGTTCTAGAGAACATTTGATGGGTTCAAGCCTAAACCCAACAAAATAGTAAATTAGATAAACTAATTGATGGGTTTGCTTGATTGTTTAACTATTATAGCGACTAATCAATCGGTCTTTGCAAAATAGTTTGCATATGAATTTTCATACTCAAATGTAGGCCTTAAAAACCAACCATATCACATCCACGTCATTACACTTGCAAAACAAAGGTTCCTTAGGTTAAACAACTTAATCATATTCTATTTCCAATGAATCAACAAGATACATACAAAAAACTCTTATTTTCTAAAAAAAAAATAAAATTAAAAACATGGCTAACCATATGCACTACCAGTATCATGTAAGCATATAGTAATAATAATTCCAAACCTACAGCAAACCATTTGCTCATTTCCTCCATATAACAAAGCAATAATGACTTAGCAATTGAAGTTTAGCAAAAATACACCAAATAAGGACAACATTTAGGTGAAAATGCCCAATACTTGAGAACCTTAAAAGAAAAGATTAAAACTCAGTAAAAATTCCCTCAAAGTCTTAAAAAAATAGAAGCTTAATAAGAGTTAGGAACAAATATAAAAAAATACAACTTTACCAAAAAGGACATCAAAAGAAGAATTTAACTCCTTAATCATTTCCTAAATCTATTTTCTTCTTGCTTAAGAGTAAAACAAGCAATAATTAGCATGAAGGATTAGAAGAGATGAAGAAGACACAAAGAAGAATATGAGTGAATGCACAAGAGAGGGAAAAAATGGTAACTCAGTGGTTGAGGGAAATTGGGGAAAATAGAGATTTGGGTTGCAATATATCCATGATTTGGAGGGAAAAAGAAGGGGGAGAATATATAACACAAAACTCTAATTTTCATTATTGAAATATTGGATTAACAATAAAAAATCATCAAAGATTATTTGGAAATAATTCAGAGCTTTATTATTAAGATTTAAGATTTTTGGAAGGATTTTATTATCTGAAATTAAATTTGAGTCTCTTGGGTATAACAAACCAATTAATCAATCTGGCATATCCATTGACTAATTCAACCAATGGCATTTACCCTAATCTAAAAATTAATCTAAAGATGACATATTAGTCAATTGGTTCATGTAACAAGTCAACTAGTACGTCGAAAAACCATTTTCTTCCTCTTTTTTCAAAGTTTTCCAAATTCTTTACAAATAAAATCCTAAATAAATTTACAAAACAAGATCAAATACCATCAAACCATCAGCAAGCACATGTACTTTCACTCATTTTAAGCCTAGTTTAGAGGGTGTTACAATTAGTTTATGGAAAAGTTTGCCATCTTCCAATCAAACTTGAATATTGGGTTTATTGAGCTTTAAATTTTTTGAATATTAATATAAGTATTACGAGTGAGAATAAGAAGAATAAATTGAAAAAGCTAAACAAGTTTCATCTAGAGGCATATGAGAATGCTAAACTCTAAAAGGAACTCATGAGGCATCTACATGATAGGTATTACTTTCCTTAATTTATAAATCATGTCTAGGTCAAGGCCTACAACTACGGTCATAATCATGGTTCCATTACTTAACCTTATTTTTTAACATTGATTAAATAATATTTCATGTTAATCCCTAAGGCCAAGGATAAAGGTCCAAATGGTGGTCAACTAGAGTCCAACCTTAATTCGTATTATTTGTTCATTTATTTAAATAACCAAGCAGATGTTAATATTTATATCTAAATTTAAATTAGTGTTAACTAAAGGCCATCACACACACACACATGTTATTTTATTCTAATCATACTAGGTCTTTCAATTTACGAGGTTTCACATTCTAAGGCTAGGGTTCATTATGTAGATATTAGCCATGTGAAAATTCCATTTTTAGCTATCTAATCATCTAAATATTTAATTATGTAGATATTAACCATGTGAAAAATCCATTTTTAGCTATCTACACATCTAAATATTTCATGGTTAAGAAATGCCAAATTCTAAGTTAAGGTCAAACTTGGTCAACCCAAGGTTGATTTTTACTAACTTTATTCCATCATTTAAATTCAATTAATATAGGGAAACTTATAGATACTAGCATCTCAGGTAACCATCCAAGTATAAGAAAATTCAAGATATCACATTTAAGAAAAAATAAATAAGAAAGTAAGTTTTTGCCGAGATAAATTGATTGGTTCTAATGATCAATCAAATGGCCATGATAACCTATTAATTGGTTGCATATGTCATTCAATTGGCTTGGGCACTGCCAGAAGACCATCAAAGTGGTTGTGAACTGGTCTATTAGTCAACTAAATTGATCTATTATTCTATGAACTAGTTGATAGGTTTGTTCAAATTAATTGATGGGTCGAAGTAGAGACTAAGTCCCCTAAGATCGAAGACTAACCAGTTCATTGGTCTTTGAGATTAGTCAATGTGTACCAAGGACCATTTAATGGGATGTGTTATCTACTCAATCGATCTCTTGGATTAGTCTATCTATCAGGGTGAAAACAATGTTTTTCATGCACATTCACATACAATCAAGTGCTTCAAATTTGTATCTTTTAATTTGAACATCAATCATAAATCATATAAGGTTCTTAATAAGTAAAATTAATGGATTAATATGTGCAGTAATTAAAATTTGTTAGAATCTCAATAACATATTGAAATAATTCTTGCACCTTTACTAAAATAATTCAAAGAACCAAAAAGTCATATATCATGTTCTTTCATGTGATAACTTTATGCAAAACACTTTATACATCATACTACACATGCAAATGTTGTTGAAGTTCTCAAAATGTCAAAGGTAGCCACGAATCAATATTATGCCCATGAGGTTAATAAACACAAGATTTATATGATACCCTTATTTTTACTACTAAAAAATTTTCTTTTTTAAACAATTGCGGAAGTAAAAATACAAAGATAATCTTGTGAAAAAAGAGGTGCTATAGCTATATCTAACACAAGTTAGACATCTCATTGCCTAACTCACTTTAGATACAGGTTAAGTATCCAACTAACTATAACATAGAGAAAAAATAGAGTGCACAAGAAAATCACTTTAAGATATGAGAGTTAAGGTTTACCAACCAAAGGTCGTGTGATCCTAAAACTAGTATAAAAATACGCTAGAGGAAATTATTTAAAAGGGAATATGCCTCAGTCACTCAAAATCCATAAAAGAGAATGCCTTTATAAAGGCCTATATTCAAATAATTTTATTATATTGGTGGAGAGGTTAACCTACTCACTAGTTATCCTCAAAAACCTACATAAGGCCTCTTACTTGTGGGATTGAGTAGGGGATTGCAACAACAACCTCATCAATTTGTATACATATTGATTAAAATAATCTACCACTATTATGTAGATCATGGTACATGCAAGACCCATATAACATGCTCATGATATAGCATACTAAATTGTACATACAATACATCCACTACATCATTCCTATGTTATCATATAAGTTCATGTTGGGCATACTTGGATATACCATAATATCCTTGACCATAATAATACAAGCAAACAGGTACACACATATTATATCATACATATCATGTTCCAAAAAAAATATAGATGACTTAGATCATCTACACAATAGTGCATAGTGTGTACCTAGTATAATAATGAGCATATAGATATACATGGATGACATTTTAACCATGGGTTACTATAGCATAGAATCATGGTTACTCTATATATATATATATATATATATATATATATATATATAATGAGATAATTTATCAAAACAAGCTTGAACAAGATAATTATATAACAATGCAACACCTAAGGGAAACATATGGTAACACATGTTGCATATAATTGCGTGAGTGAGTGTGTATGTGTGTATCATGATGGGTATATCACATTATGCATTTAAAGAAACACTTTTGTGATAGAAGGTATTGAAATGGATGGAACAACAATGACAACAATTGCCATTACCTAGGGAGTGGTTGTAGGAAACTTTACCACAAGGGGCGTGTAACACCCCCAAAATTTACTACTATAAAATTTCAATTTATTTGAAAATCAGCAGAAGCAAAAACCATAAATTTTAGGGATGTTACCACCACACTTAGTATAAGACCGGTTTCCTACTATTGTTTCAGTACCAAGTGCTAAAACTAAAAAGAACAAAATACAATTTACTAAAATGCCACCTTTATTTAAATTAGAGTAGCACACTAGATTTGTTACTAGAGTAAAATAATTTTAAACAAGGAAAAAAAAAGGTCGAGAGAGAGAAACCCTAAAAGTTTTTTAGAAAATCCTTATGAATATACCCAATACTAGATTTAATAGCACCTGCAACAAACTTGTAAGGGACACTACATATGGAATAGACAAGGGCTGACAAATGGAACCCTTTAGTACTATGGTACCGAGTAACCTTTAAATTATATAAAACAATAACATAAGCAGGCTTAGGAAAATCACAATCATCATAAGGACTAATACACAATGCAAAACTGCACAAAATAGGGAATGCATAACACAAAATCTGTATACTTAGCAATTCCATCGCATGCCCAAGTAAGGACAGGCATTGAAGCTAGCTTATACCATATCAATAGATCATAAACGTGAAATCAATACTTTTTGTCATAAGCCATTTATTAAACAATTAGTTAACATCATCTCTCAAATTATATCCATGTGAGTGAAGGAACCCCACTATCATAGTAGGTGGATCGGAATACACTTCATGGAAGAGAGCACCTGACTACTATTATTTGTCGGTGGACCGGTCTCTATGGCACTCTACACCTGGCCACTATTTTTGCAGGTAGATCGGTCTAGCCCTGACTCATATGATGTTCCACTGTAAGTGATTAATATCTTCTAATAATTTATTACTATCCAATTATTAGTTTAATGAGCTCGGGATCCACCACAATTATAGTCCGTGAACTAGAAAACACTTCAAGGTAGAATGCACCTGACCACTATTATTCGCCTATGGACCAGTTTCTAGGGCATCTTGCACCTAGTCACTATTATTGGTCGGTGGATTGGTTTTGGCCTGGCACAATAATCTTTCACTTTACGCAATTAGTATTTTATCCATCTCTTATTCAACAAGCCAATTTATTTAACTCTAGAAGGGAGATCACAAATCCAGAGATACAAAGATATACCAGCCATAAAATCAAGTATTCTATATCAAGGATCATGTCACACATATAACCCTAACACATAAAACCAAGAACCTCTTGCATGATTATGAAATAAATAGTGTATCATACCCATAATCACCCATTGAACCCTATACCATGCATTATATTTATGATGTTCACCAATTTACCAAACTACCCTTAACCTTAGAGCATACATGGATATACTTAAACAAGTGTTCCTAAGGCCATAAACCCTTATTCTTTTATTTAATATCTCTTATATCTTATTATAGAGGATTATTTAATCAATTGTCATGTCATAAGCAATTAACCAATTTACCTGTTCATCCTTATAAAGTTATCAAAATACCCTTAGTATATAAAGTTACCAAGTTACCTGTTTTTACTTGCCAAATTACTATATTACCCTTCGTGTATGTATACCCCTTAGATTTGATAAATTAAAAAATTACCCTCCATACTTAATAAATTACTAAGTTTATCTCTCATACTTGTTAAGTTACCAAATTACCCTTCTAGTTGCTTAAATTACTAATTTGCCCTTTATACCTGTTAAAATTACAAACTACCCCTCAGGTTTATTAAACTACCAAAATTTCCCTTTTGTTAGACAATTTACCCAATTACCATTTACACTTATCAAAATTATTAAATTACCCTTTTTGTTGATCAAATTACCAAATTACCCTTCTTATTAAGATTACCTATTTGTCTATTTGGTTGGTTAAATTACTAAATTGCCCTTCACACATTAAATTTACCAAGTTGCTCTTTTGCTTGGTCAAATGACCAAATTGCCCCTCTTACTTATTAAAATTACCAATTTACCCTTTTGGTTGGTTAAATTACCAAATTACCTTTCACACTTATTAAATTTACCAAGTTACCCTTTTGGTAAGTCAAATTACTAATTGCCCTTCTTACTTATTAAAATTAACAATTTGTCCTTTTGGTTAGTTAAATTACCAAATTACACTTCACACTTATTAAATTTTACCAAGTTGCCCCTTATTGTGCCAAATTACCAAAATGCACTTCTTACCTAGTACTTTGCCATTTTAACCCCTTTATTCACCATATAACCAAGTTGTCCTTCCTTTATGTCAAATTACCAAAGTATCATTCTCACTCATTAATTTACCATTTTATCCCTTTTAGTCAAAAACTTACTGAGTTATCCTCCTTATATGCCAAATTACCAAAATATCCTTTTTCTTTATTAAATTACCACCTTATCCCTTTTTCTCACAAAATTACCAAAATAACCTTTATTTATGCTAAATTACCAAAATACCCTTCTCCTTTAATTAATTCACCAATATACCTTCTTACTCACAAAAATTACCAAGTTATCCCCTTTTCCATATAAAAATTACTAAATTCCCTTCTTACTTATTTCTTTACCAGTTTATCCCCTTACTCTCATAAATTACCATTTCACCCTTATTATATCAATTTTACTAAAATACCCTCACCGCATAAAATATTAACATCCATGGTCCATATACTTCATCTAAAACCACCAACTATTGTCATTTATTATTAATACTCATTATCAACTACCTCACATAACTATTTAGGCCATGCCCTTCCACAAGAAAAATTACTAAAATTCCCCTAGGGCTTTTATTAATATTATCTATGGCCACATTAACTTATCATGTCACATATAAGCATTTAACATTATCTTTAACCGTAAGGCTCCTTCCTTAACTTTCATTTCTACATATGGCACATAAATTGACAAGCTTTTCATTTCAACAACCAACATATGCCACAAATTATATTATACTTAACATCATACATCACACACATAAACATATTAAAAATTTTAATG
The DNA here is from genome assembly GCA_039764185.1 of Tamarix austromongolica. Taxonomy (NCBI): domain Eukaryota; kingdom Viridiplantae; phylum Streptophyta; class Magnoliopsida; order Caryophyllales; family Tamaricaceae; genus Tamarix; species Tamarix austromongolica. Next base: position 46,842,724 of record CM077816.1, on the reverse strand, counting down.
TGCTAGCAAACGTATATCCACACATTTTAGTAGGGTATAATGATTATATATATAATATTAACTATTGTTGTAGCCCAAAGATTAACTAAATTACTCAAAGTAAAAGGAAGGGCTCACGCTGCATGAGCAGCATGAGCTGTATGAATAAAAATTAAGAAGGGGGTCAAAGAAGAGAAGTAGGGAAAAGGGAGAGGTTAGTTTGATTAGGGGCTTTAGGGCTTAGGTTGAGGACTTATGGAGGGGAGTGAGGCTGGTGGCTGGGTGTAGGGAGCGAGTAGGGGTGTAGGTGGTAGTCGAGGGTCAATGACCGATGGTTCAAAGCGGCAAAGACGATGGCTGTGGGGCTGGAAAAATGGGGTGAAGGATGGTTAAAGAAGAGGAAAGAAGGGAAAAGAAAAAAAGAAGGGTGTGGCTGTAGGGGAGTTTCGGCTAAAGGGAGAAAGGTGGTGGTAGAGGAGGTTCTAGGGAGTTGATGGGTGGTTATGGAGGTGTCGAAAAAGGCAGAACAGCGGTGCACGGGTGGTGTAGGGTGGAGGCTCAAAAGGGAGGAAGTAAGTTTTAATAACGGTTATTCCAAAAATTGTTGTTAAAATATGATCCAATTAGGGCTTTAGTCATTGATTATTCATTTATTAAACACTAATACGTATTAAATGAGCATAAATTAGATATTAAATGCATAGTTTTAATAATAGTTCTTACTGAAAACCATTATCAAAACATACATTTTAATAATAGTTCTTACTGAAAACTGTTATTAAAACCTAAGTTTTAGTAACAGTTTTCATAAGAACCGTTATTAAAACTCTATCATCCAATTAGGGTTTCGGTGATTGATTATGCATTTATTAAACCCTAATAAGTATTAAATGAGCATAAATTTGAGATTAAATACATGGTTTTAATAACGGTTCTTAATAAGAACCGTTATTAAAACTACAGGATTTTTTTAATGTTTTTGTTGTTTTGTTCCTGCCATATACATAGTTGTATGTTCAAATAATTACCAAATATACAATGTAAAACAACATCAATTCATAGCAAATCTGCAATCACACCATAATTTCAATCAACCTCTAATTGGTATGCATGTCTCAATACACTAGACATACTCAGGAATCAAAATTAGTAGGCATACCACAACTTGGTAGCTCTACACCCCAAAGTAAAAGGTTCATAGATAAAACCAAGAAGACCGAAAGACGTAGATGAAATACAAACCTGAACATGTACGTAGAATATAGATCCCTACCTAATACTAAATAAATGAGTGCACATGCTTGGCCCATTGGTCTCTAACTTCATCAACATTATATTGCTGGCCTCGTGCATAGTCATCAGCAAAAAACTACAACGCCCAAGTTTAAATTAATATACAGTTAGCACTTAAGTCAAGTACCAAATATATATGTAATGATTCATTAATGGAAAAATATGGAAAAGCAAACATAAATGGCTTGGATCTATGTTGACCGATTTGTTCTGGACTATCAGATCCATTGCTCTACATATATAGTATCAACAATCATCATCGTTTTCCTATTGTGGATACTGTCAAATGAATTCAGTTAGCTCTTTAACTATTAGATATTAATTTGAATTAAAACAAAATATAAAATAGTTATCTTCCTACTTACTATGACAGGCTCATATTGAAGATTCTTTGGGTCTAGGACACCATTCCCACCTCTCATTTGATATGACATCTATAGTGCCCTAATAAATAGAGTTGGATACACAATATTGTAAATATATATACCTCAAGTAATGAAAGTAGAATATATGTATAAATAAGCTAATGAAGTAAGTGAAAAGTATACTAACATGTCGATAAATTCCTTCCCAACATGACGAGCGACTTCAAAAGGCACGTGATGAAACCCCAAATACTCTCAGCACCCTTACCGAGCACAACATCAATAATCCTTTAAAAATAATTGATTATCTTTATATTTTTATTTTGCAAGATAATCAAGCAAAATTAACCAAGAAAGCGGGGAAGAGGATCCAAGATTGTTGCTATCAAGAAACAAGATTTTGTTGCTGAGAATAAATATTCGAGTTTTAAGATTATTAGCAAAAATAAAGGCATTATTGCCCAATTAGCAAAAATTTTATTATTGTTATCTTTGTTTTATTTATTTATTTTATTATCTTGTAAAAGGGTTATTAAGAAGCTAGTCAAATTGGGACTTGCCTAATCTACCATTAAACTACCTTCAATGCCCAAATCAACCTTTAATCCTGCCATAACCTCATCCCAAATAAAATGCCATAACCTCAGCCCAAATAAAATGGACATCGAGGCCCCAACCACATACGCACCAACAGCCTTAAACTCTGCCTTCATTCTCAATCCCGTCAGGTCAAATGCCCCCTTCAAATCTCGACCAAATTCATTCCCCTCCTTGGTCATCCCCTCCCTCTACTCCGCCTTCTTTGTCACTCACCATCAATGGTGATTACCCACCATTAATCCACTCTGCCCGCTCCTCCTTCTCGACCATTGCCCAACATTCAACTCCCATTAATTCTTGGCTAGTTGCTGCCCTATATAAAGCTTCCATTTTGATGTAAAAGAGGACAACTTGCTCGACTAATATTTCAGTTATGAAATAAAGCTCTCTGCTTAATTCTTACAATTTTGTATCGTTTATTGTCGGGATTACGGCGCCCCTATTATTCTTTGTTTGGAGGATTTAGATCGGGCAGTCCCGATCACCCTATCCCTATCCCTATTCGGTTGTTTTTGTGATTATTGTTTCATTTTTATCAAACCCATTTGGGGTTCGTCTCAGCTGGTATCAGAGCGTCGATCTACTTCGCTCATCTCTGGGTTAATGTTTCTATTAGTCGAAACCCGTTCGGATCTAGGGTGTGTTTAGCGTCGAATTTTCGTTTAATTTTATGTCGTTGTTTTCCAGTATCAATTTCGTGTCTTTAATATTCTGTCTTTGTTTTCCTGTATCAATTTTGCCTTTTTAATTTGCTGTCTTTGATTTCTAATATTCTTATTTGAGTCAATTGAATTAACCGTGAATTTGCATTCTCCTGCCGTGTTGAGTTCATAGTTCTGAAAGCTTGGTGTTTCTTTTCTTTCCAAACAAAGCCTTCATACGCCTGAATTCGATAATACCCTGTTTGGCTTGTCTGGGTGTCGATCTTTGCTAATTTTGTTTAATATAAATTTTTTTCTTTCTTTCCTTAAAAAAAATCTATTTTTTTCTTCCTGAGTTCATCAAGTACCCTTTCCCCTAGTGCTCCGAACTTGATACCAAAGTTAATTTGGTATCCAGAATTGGGGCAGGCTATCGGGTATTAGGTGGCGATTCGAAATCCTATTTCGTCTAAGCCACCAGCTCGAAAATCCCGTCCTATCGAAAAGTCACGGGCTAAAAGCCCAACATTCTAATCACTCACTGCTTAAAGTGATGCCAATCGTTCATGTGAGTATTTAACTTAATATAAGCAGATTGAAATGAGTTCACAAACTGGACATGCATTATCAGGACATGTGTCAGAAGGGTCCGATAGTAATTCAACCCTATTTTCGCGCAACTACGTATCCAAATAGAAAGACTAGATCGGATCGAACAAACAATTAACAATACAACTGAACCCATCCAGACCCCCCAACCAAATAGAAATCCAAGGAACTTCCACCCCAAACCTGATATTCTCTCGTCCGATGGCTCATCAGTCCAAGAACATGCTAGGATGGGACATCAGCCTCGCCAAAATCCAAGGCGGTACGATCGGGAGTACGGGAACTTAAATAATATCAAATTAACAATCCCAGCATTTAGTGGAAAAAACAATCCTGACGCATACTTGGACTGGGAAAGGAAAATAGAATTGGTTTTTGACTGCTACAATTACTCAGATGAAAAGAAGATTAAACTAGCCATTGTTGAATTTACCGATTATGCCACCAATTGGTGGGATCAACTAGTTACTAATAGGCGCCAAAATCACGAAAGGCCAGTAAGGGATTGGAACGAGTTCAAAGGACTATTACGACGCAGGTTTGTACCTAGCTATTACTATCGAGAACTCTACCAGAAACTACAAAATCTCGTTTAAGGCTCTAAAAGTGTTGACGAATATTATAAAGAAATGGAAATCGCAATGATTCAGGCCAACATAATAGAAGATAGGGAGGCGACCATGGCTAGGTTCCTTAGTGGGCTTAACAAAGAAATAGCTGATAAACTTGAACTCCAGCACTATGTGGATATTGAGGAAATGGTTAACTTAGCCATCAAAATTGAAAAACAAATCAAAAAGGTTAGAACTTTTAAGCCCCAATCCAACTTCCAACCTGGCTTTTCAAATAATCATAACAGGAAACAGCCTCCTAGAAATGAAGAAAGACCAAGAGTTCAATTCGACAATACAGTAAACCCTCTTAAGGAAAAGGGTAAGGAACATAAAAGTGGTAGTTCTAACATTAGACATTCAAGAAACATCAAATGCTTCAAATGCTTGGGGCATGGTCATATCGTGTCCGAATGTCCCAATAGGAAGGTGATGGTGGTTCGGCCAATAGGAGAGGTTGAGTCCGAGGATGATGAGCTTGTTAACCATTCCCCTACTCATGTTGACCCCTATGATAGTGACCCTGACCATGATGAGGTATATGCTTCCAAGGGAGAACTACTCGTCGTATAACGTGCTCTGAACGTACACGCAAAAATTGATGACGATCGAATACAAAGTGAAAATATCTTCCATACCAGATGTCGAATCAGTGACAAATTATGTAGTTTGATTCTTGATAGCGGTAGCTGTGTTAACGCCGCAAATGCTAGCCTAATTACCAAATTAGGGCTGACGGCCACAAAACACCCTCGACCCTACAAACTACAATGGCTCAATGACACCGGTGAGGTAAAAGTCCACAAGCAAGTATTACTTGCAATCTAGATTGGGAAATATACGGATGAGGTATTGTGTGATGTCATTCCCATGCACGCTTGTCATGTCTTACTTGGGAGACCATGGCAGTTTGACAGGAAAGTAACGCATGATGGGTACAAAAATAGCTACTCTCTTGTCAAGGATGACAAAAAGATTACTCTAATGCCATTATCACCCAAGAAAGTCCATGTTGATCAACTCAAAGTACAAGCTAAATTCAAAAGCATAAGGGAGGAGATAAACAAGATCTGAAAACCCAACACGGAAGGCTAGAATAAGCCGCTACGTAACTTCTTCACCCGAAAAAGGGACATCTCTTATGCCTTTTCTACTAAGTTACCCATCTATATGCTCATGCGTAAGGAGTGTTATCATAGTGACTTCACCTTGCTTAACTCTATACCTGATAATGTGCGCTCCTTACTTAGAGAGTACTCTAACCTCTTTCCCAAAGAAATCCCAAAAGGGCTACCTCCAATTAGGGGGATCGAACATCAAATTGATTTTGTACCTGGAGCCTCTATCCCCAATAAACCTGTGTATCAAGCTAATCCTAAGGAAGTGTTAAATCGCACTCTTGGTAACATGCTTTGAGCTATCCTGGATAATAACATTAAGCATTGGGAATCCCACCTACCACATGTGGAGTTCGCATACAATCGGACCATCCACTCCACCACCAAGAAGACTCCATTTGAAATTATCTACGGATTTAACCCTCTCTCACCACTTGATCTTGTTCCTTTACCGATAACTTATTATACTAACTTTGATGCAGAAAGTAGGGCGCAATCCATAAGATCATTGCACGAGCCAGTGGAGAAACAAATAAACCAACGCAATCATCAGATAGCGAGCATAGCAAACAAACACCGCAAAAAGATTATATTCACTCTAGGAGATCTTGTGTGAGTCCATTTAAGAAAAGAAAGGTTTCCTACCCAAAGGAAATCCAAACTCACACATAGAGGCGACAGTCCCTTTACCATCTTGGAACGCATTAATGATAATGCTTACAAGATTGATCTCCCGGGAAAATATGGCAGTATAAGATACACTTTCAATGTTTCTGACCTCTTCCTTTTATGATGCAAGTTCGGTTTCGGTGACGAAACCTTTTCAAGAAGGGGAGGATGATGAAACCCCAAATACTCTCAGCACCCGTACCGAGCACAACATCAATAATCCTTTAAAAACAATTGATTATCTTTATATTTTTATTTTGTAGGATAATCCAGCAAAATTAACCAAGAAAGCGGGGAAGAGGATCCAAGATTGTTGCTATCAAGAAATGGGATTCTATTGCTGAGAAGAAATATTCGAGTTTTAAGATTATTAGCTAAAATAAAGGCATTATTGCCCAATTAGCAAAAATTTTATTATTGTTATCTTTGTTTTGTTTATTTATTTTATTATCTTGTAAAAGGGTTATTAAGCAGCTAGTCAAATTGGGACTTGCCTAATCCACACCTTCAATGCCCAAATCAACCTTTAATCCTGCCATGACCTCAGACCAAATAAAATTCCATAACCTCAACCCAAATAAAATGGACACCGAGGCCCGAACCACATACGCACCAACAGCCTTAAACTCTACCTTCATTCTCAATCTCGTTAGGTCAAATGCCCCCTTCAAATCTCAACCAAATTCATTCCCTTCCTTGGTCATCCCTTCCCTCTAACTCTGCCTTCTTTGTCGCTCACCATCAATGGTGATTACCCACCATTAATCCACTCTACCCACTCCTCCTTCTTGACCGTTGCCCAACATTCAACTCCCATTAATTCTTGGCTAGTTGATGCCCTATATAAAGCTTCCATCTTGATGTAAAAGAGGACAACTTGCTCGACTAATATTTCAGTTATGAAATAAAGCTCTCTGCTTAATTCTTACGATTTTGTATCGTTTATTGTCCGGATTCCGGCGACCCTATTATTCTTTGTTTGGAGGATTTAGATCGGGCAGTCCCGATCACCCTATCCCTATCCCTGTTCAATTGTTTTTGCGATTATTATTTCATTTTTATCAAACCCATTTGGGGGTTCGTCTCAGCACGTCATAGGTTTGAAGGGAATCAAACACATAGACTTTATTAAGATCAGGTCAGACGGCGTACAAAACCCAATGTTCAGTTGTGAGGTGAGGAATGAGATAGATCTTGTCGTGTCCCTCAATCAAAATGCGATTCGCTAAATAGTTTATGTGCCTACCCTCTCTTATTGTACTCCCGTCCGCTATGTAGTATGGGCACACAAACACAATAGAGGACAGCATTCCCTCCATCACAGCGCGACTAGCTACCAACTTATGGATGATAATAACAATGCATATTTGTTAATAACTAATAACTTATATAAGAGGTTAAAAAAATTCCAATTGTGCAAGAGTACTAAAATCTCAAATATGAAATAATACTTACGTGACATAGATGGCGAAACTTGTGGTTGACATCCATTCCTGATTATAAATGTCGCTTATATCAATCGTCGATACCATGTAAGTAGCATCGTCCCTCCCAACATACTCAAGATGACAATCAATGAAAATATAATTATTCCTAAGGTAGTTTTGGGCATAGAAATACAATAAAACTATTGCTGGTGGAGGTTGGCTTTTCTCTAAAGAAGGAATCTTTTGTGGGGTAACTAATATTTCAGATTTAGCTCTCTTTCCTTTAGCAGCACCTTCTTTTACATTGATCGTACTACTAGTACCTCTCTTGGTTTTACTAGTAGGAGCAGTCTTCTTTTTTTATTCCTTAATGTATAATAATAAACATAATATATATTGAGCATATATGTTTGTGTGTGAAAAAGGTATAAATAGCGTAACTACTAAACAAGATCTAATGAAGATCTCAAATGTCATTACCTCTTCAGTAGTTAGATGTATCTAATCCGCAGGCCAAGACACGAAGCTTCCATGAGCTTCTAGCATTATGGCTGCCTCATCGCCCTCTTTATAACAAGGTAAGGGCACATTCTCAATGATTGGAGTGTCAATACTCACCGGCCTTATATTAAGGGCTAAGTTGTACCCATGGACTATTTGCGTTTGGGTACTGTGACTGATGCGTACCCTTCCTTTTGCCAAAAGAGTTGAAAGGTCATTTGCTAACAAGTTATATTTATGCAAACCCTAAACGAAAATATTACACATTATTAATTATTTATTACACCGAATACATTTAATAACAATTCATAGTTTGTAATGCTTATCTTGGGAAGAGAAGAAAGACACGCATCAGCTTCACAACTATCTCTGTCGCTATTTACATTAGATATGTGAAGCTGATCATGGTCGATTGAATCGGATGGCTTATACCCTTGAGATTTAATAAATAATAACTTTTGCTCCATTATTGCCATCCGTTCAAATGCCACGTTTAATTTCTAGGTGAGGATGGCCACTTGCTCATTAGTGCTACAAGAACCATGAGATTGACCACATACACTCGTTCTCATAACATCTAATCCAAGACTCCTATGTCTTCTAAGGTGTACTATAATATATATAATACATGTAAATTTATCTTATAGGAATAAGCATAATATAATAGTTTTCTAAAAGAAAACTAAGTAGGATTCTAGATATCTATAAACTTACAATTTTTTTAGCTACAACATCTACATCTTCATTAATATATACATCCCTTGTTGCTCTAGCCTTCTTCCATAATATACCAATATTGATGGATGAGGTATATGGGTCCAAGCCTTAGGCTAGGAGCTATAAATCAAAAAATATTCTTAATTAAGAATATTATTATAAAATTTGACATTTACATGTAAATAGATAAATCATAATTGCATACCAACTCCTCTTCAAGGCCTGCATAGCCTTTGCGAGCCATATTATGTCGGTATTTATTCTGCTTCACAATCTCTTTATTTTTGGCACTTTTTTCCTATATTACAAGCCAAAACATAGTCACATGGTTATTTCAATATTAAGCATAATATTGGGATATAAAAAGTTGAATTGTTATCTAACAAATACATTAAAATCCCCCGTAAGACGATATTCAATAAATTGGTTCCAACTTTCTTGATCGATGAAACCATATCGTTTGGGTAGGTTCTGCCATAGAGAACCATCCCTCTTTCTGTACATTTTTGTACGAGCTAAATATGACTTAAATGTTCTTAGACACTCCCCACAATGTCTAAGAAGTCATTTCTTCCTACTTTCTGGGACATTAAACACTCTCTACAAAATAAGATATATAGATATATAGCAATGTTAATGTATTAAAATTATTAACATTTGACATACAAAAATTATTACATAAAATAGCATATTTACGGTGATTTCCTGTCAAATTTGCTCCTTATGACCCTTTAGAACCTGCTTCCAATTATTATAGGAGATAGGAACACGGTTACGAGTCACGAGTGAAATGTACATCAAGAACATGTCTGCGTAAGGGCCAATGGGAAGATTGTAAGTATTCCATCTCAACTTAACTAGTTCTCCTTTATTCCTCATATCTATGATGATTCTCATATTGATAGGCCCTCTTTTCCCTTCTTCATCACTACTTTCCCTATCAATATTTTTGTTAGCCATATCTCTACAAAAAATCAATAAATAAATTATATTAGAATGTTATGTATTGACCATAATGTACCATTATATTATTGATACAATAAATATCCTATCATGAATGTTGAAAAATGCATTTAAAAAAAACCAGCACACATATCATATGTTACAATATTATTACCCTCATTATCTTCTTTTCCTTCTTTTTTCCCCTTATTTTCATATTAGTTTCAGGATCTGATATATATATTACTTCACGATGATCATCCCTGACATATATCTCCTCCTTATTAATTTTACTGTTACCATCATTCAATAATTGAGTTGTTTACACAGCTGAGACACACTCTTTATTTCAATTGGCATCATTTTCATCATCACATTCATTGGCATTTTTTTTCTTCATAGATAGTACCACAAACCATTTGTTATCAGCAGGATCAGTGACATAGAATACTTGTGTCACTTGTGATCCTAAGATGAATGGGTCTAGTTTATGTCCTGCCCTATTGAGGTCTACTAATGTGAATCCATCTTTGTATCTAACCCCATAGCTATTATCAACCCATCTATAGCCGAATACATGGATTTTAAATACAGTGTAATCTAACTCCCATATATATTCAATCACACCATAATAATTCATATCTGCATAAGTTGGATTCTTATCTTTCGCACTAGCAACATGCATTGCCTCAGACACTAAAGTCACTCCACTATTCTGCATTATACTCTTCTCATCTTGTTCTTTTGTATAAAAAGTGTAACCATTGATTATATAACTGGTATATGGAAAAACTTCATAATGAGGTTTCTGAGACAATCAATGCAGAGTTTCGAAATTGAAGTTGGGGAATATCTTATCAATGGAATGATGTGAACTCTTTTCTAATCGATAAAGGAAAGATTATGGTTATCGATAATCCATTTCTCAGTCTTTGATGGATTTTCAATCCGTAAAGAAATCATATGCTCTTCAATGTACGGATGAACATCATCACTGTTACGTAAAACATATAGATGTGCTTTACGGAACATGTCAGGGTCTACACACCGAAATTGTTTGCCCCTAATACCCTATCCTTCAATTTTGCCCGCATGTCGAGACTTAGGAATACTAAAAGTTTCAGCATTTGAAAAGTACTTCATGCAAGACTTAATTGCCTCTTCCACAAGGTAACTCTCAACAATACATCCTTCTAGCTGATATCAATTCTCCACATAACCTTTTATCAACTTCATAAGCCGTTCAAATGGGTACATCCAATGCACATGAACAAGTCCTAGTATCTTTATCTCATAAACTAAATAAATAGTTAGATGTACCATAATGTCAAAGAGTGAGGGTGGCTGGCACAAAGTAATCACAATCCCTCTTTGCAAGGCATCCAAACTATCAGGATGTATGACTTTAGAGTAGACGGCATTAAAGAACCAACAAAGCCTCGTAATAGTAATTCGAACACGCTTTGGCAAAATATGACAAGTGCTGCATCAAAATATGACAATTATGAGACTTCATGTTAACTAATTTCAACTCTTTCATTGACACGAGCTTTCTAACATTTGAAGAATGCCATTCTGGAACCTTGACAAAATGAAATTTTCTCTTTTCTAGAAAGAGTATGACACGCCGGTGGTAAATATGTTCTTCTTCTTTTGTCTCGCGATGCTAGTTCTCATCTAATACCCATTTCATCCATATCCATTTGAACATTGATGCCATCTTTAGTCTTGCGTGGAACATTAAGTAATGTAACAACAAGACTGTCACATATATTTGTCTCAATATGCATCATATCAAGGGCAAGTCTCACGTACAGAGATTCTCAATAAGGAAGGTCGAAGAATATTGACATCTTTTTCTACCAGATTAATGGAGGCATATCTTTATTCTTCTTCCCAAACTTAACACTTAAATGTTTCATCTTCAGCTAAACCTATCGACCCGTCAACCGAATTGGTGCCTGCCCTTCTTCTTGAAGCCATTAAACGTTTTTCTTTGCCTACGATAATGATGATTCTTTGGTAAAAAAACTACGATGCCTAAGGAACATAGTATTCCGACCATGTGTTAGCTGAACAAATAAACTATTCTCCTCACATATCAGACATACATAATGGCCTTTCACACTATAACCTGACAAGTTGCCATACGCCGGAAAATCATTTATAGTACAGAATAACATTGCTCTGAAAGTGAAATTTTCTTCACTATATGCATCAAATACTTCAACGCCCATGTCCCACAAGAACTTCAAATCATCAATCAAAGGTGCCAAATAAACATCAATATCATTCCTAGGTTGGTTTGGCCCCAAAATAAGTAAAGATAGCATCATATACTTGTATTTCATATAGAGCCACAGACATAGATTATATATAACCAACATCACTGGCCATAAACTGTAGGTGCCTTGATTGTGTGGATTCATTCCATCTGCAGAAAGCGCAAGGCGCACATTTCTTGCTTCTTTATCGAATTCAAGGAAAAAGCCATCAATCATCATCCATTGTGGAGAGTCAGATGGATGTCTAAGAAACTCGTCATCTATCTTCTCATCAGCATGTCATCTTAGGTTATTAGCATCTTTAACATCATTAAACATCCGTCTTAATCTTGGTATTATAGGAAAATACCATAACACCTTAGTGGGCTCCTTATTCTTCTTGTATCGTGGTGGTTTGCATTCAGGATTAGGACAACTATCCAAAGATGCATTATCATTGCGATATAAAATACAATCATTAGGGCAAGCATGTATCTTCTCATAACTCATGCCAATAGAGGATAGAATCTTCTTCGCTTCATAGGTACGATCGGGTAGTACAACCTTAAAGTAGCGGATAATCTTGTAAATGTCTTACAATCACCGTAAAAAGGTTTCTCCGAGTCATTCAATAACTTCTCGAATATTTTTGGACAATCCCAAACACTTTCCTCAACCTTTTGAGTCATCTCCTCTAATGAATGTCCCTCATAGTTATCAAACGATAATCCACTACTATCCTTCCTAACATCATCATTGTCACATTTAGACTCTGTTTCCTCATGTCATGATCAACAAGTGTAACTTGTATCAATTCCATACACAAACAAATGATCTCTCAAATCATTAGCGTTGACACGTTGAATATAAGCACACTTCAAATAAGGACAGACTATTCTACTAGAGTCCTAAGCATGTTCAACTACAAACTTGATGAAAAACTCCTCTCCTTCGTTATATTCTCTGGACAGACGATTTGCAGACAACCATTACCTATCCATAGTATTTCAATCTAGATGTATCCCATGTGAAAGTAATTATTAAAAATCAATTGAATAATAAGTTTAATAATTCACAAATCACTTATGTTTAGAAAGAATTAATCTCAAATGTATCATGCTATTCAATATATATATATATACGAATCATGCTAACATGTTTCCAAAAAGATATTAATACTCAATGAAACTGCTCATACTTAGAAAGAGTTCATATATATATATACACATACATACGTAGCAAAACATTGTACAATGGTTAAAATTACAAAAGATATACATACTATGTAATTTAAGCAATAGCAGCACTATATAAATCAAAAGGTTGCTACAACCCAAACACCTAAAAAACAAAAACTCATATCCCTAAAACTAAATCCCCCGGTAGCTTTGTCGAGCCCAACTAAAAACTATAACTCTGAAATTCCACTTATCACGATATATCATCTGATCCCTAAAATCATCGCAAGAGAGTTTACTCACGGATACTATAGGGTAACTGAGGTGGATATTCGGAGGCAAGCTATGACGAAACCTCCACTCATCATCAATGACCATCAGCTCTCTCGATATTCTATCATACTCTCTAGCAAACACCTCACCCTCAATAAATCTTAGGTGTGGTGTGTCAGTGTGGTAGACAAACCACTACAAAAAAGTAGACGTAGCCAATGCCGATGGCTCTGTCTAAGGCAGGGTCAACAACAGGTGATATGATCTAAAATGGAAGGAGTGATAGGATGAGCCACTCGTGTACAACTGACCTAGCTCGTCGTCTAACCATATCACATGAGTTCATAGATCTGTATGTGGTGCCATACGAAAATATGGTGGAGGGTATGTCATCTCACTACCTATAAATGAGAACCACTAAATCTTATCATCAAGGTTGTTTTTGAAAGGATCTAAATTACAGAATATGTAAACTGATCTTCAACTAGTCAAACAAATCATAAATATATTCTACCAAATCCTAACTAATAATGTAAAGCTAACGACATCAAACTATTTAAAACAAGGACATAATCTTTAGTTATATATTTAACAAACCGACTGAACATCAAACTATCATCAAATCGTTCAAGCTACGCATAGTAAAATCAAGTAGATATTAATAAGATAATATATATAGTAAAACCTAGCTACCTATAATTAAACCTTAATAAATCCTATATTATTATTATTATACATAATTATTCCTGTCTATTTAATTTTTTACTTTTATATTTAGTATAATAAATGCTAAACCCTAACCTTAACCCTAACCCTAACCCTAACCCTAACCCTAACCCCAACCCTAATAAATTATAATAAAAACTAACCCTAAACCTTATAAGATAATAATCCTAAACCTAGCTAACAATAATTAAACCCTAATAAATCTTATATTATTATTATTATTATTATTATTATTATTATTATTATTATTATTATACACAATTATTCCTCTCTATTTAATTTTTTACTTTTATATTTAGTATAATAAATAATAAACCCTCACCCTAACTAACCTTAATAAATTATAATAAAAACTAACCCTAAACCTCATAATATAATGATCATAAACCTAGCTAACTATAATTAAAACCTAATAAATCCATTATTATTATTATTATACACAATTATTCTTCTCTATTTAATTTTTCACATTTATATTTAGTACAATAAACGATAAACCCTAACCCTAACCATTAACCCTAATAAATTATAATAAAAATTAACCCTAAACCTCATAAGATAATGATCCTAAACCTAGCTAACTATAATTAAACCTATATTATTATCATCATCATCATCATCATCATCATTATTATTATTATTATTATTATTATTATTGTTATTGTTATTATTATTATTATACACAATTATTCCTCTCTATTTAATTTTTCACTTTTATATTTAGTATAATAAACGATAAACCCTAACCCTAATCCTAGTTAACCCTAATAAATTATAATAAAACCTAACCGTAAACCTCATAAAACCCTAATCCTAAACCTAGCTAACTATAATTAAACCATAACATATAAATCCTATATTATTATTATTATTATTACTACTACTACTACTACTACTACTACTACTATTATACATAATTATTTCTCTCTATTTAATTATTCACTTTTATATATTCCTTATTTCTATATCTATTTAATCCTCATCAAATAACAATCATTAACATATGCATCTCTAATTGAAATTTTCATTTAATGATGTGCATATGTAAAATATATTTTCATTTCATTATATGACATTTGCTATATCTTATAGCTAGTGTCCTATACTTATTAATGAAAATGTGTGTGTGTGTGTGTGTGTGTATAAATAGTTTTTATGAGTGACATTATTAATAATTTGAAGTATTTTATTTCTCTAGCTTTGTATATAATTCTACGCTCTTATGCATGTTATATATATATATATATATATATATGTATATGTGAAGGTCTTGGCCAATACATGCATTTGTTAATATATAATAGTAATGTAACAAATTCAACAATGAATAGTAATATTTTTCACCAACATATTCAACAACACATTTTCGAATGACAAACCGTAATTTTTCAATAATAAACAATGCAACCCTGTAGCAACATGCATGCATATATATATATATATAAGTAGAGAAAAAGTTACGAGCGGAAGAACAAAAATATACGTAAAAGGAGCAGCGGCGAGCAAGAGGAGAGCGACGACCACCTACAAACACGGTGGAGGAAGAAGGTACAAGTGCTGGCTAGGTTCGAAAGAATGACAACATGCACATGCAAAGCCGAGAATTGCAGAGGTGTGGTGGAGAGTCGGTGGTGCGAGGGTTTCCCTTACTTGAGAGGAGCCGGAGTGGTGGTGCGAGGGTTTTCAAGAGAATGAGAGTAAGAGAGGGAAGGTGCAGAGTCTAAAATTTTTGGCACGAAACAGAACTGAACGAAATAAAAGGCGGATTTGGGGTTTTAATAATAGTTCCTACAAGAATCGTTATTAAAACATCTTTTAATAATGGCTCATGTAGGAACCATTATTAAAACTCGAGACTTTTGAGAACGGTTCTTATAGGAACTGTTATTAAAACCTCTTTTAATAACAGTTTTACTTGAACCGTTATTATAACGTCCATGCAAATTTTAATGTTTCCCTTTTAATAATGGTTTTGAACTATAACTGTTATCAAAAATATCCCGCCCATTAATCTTCACACGATTGACAACGATTTTCGAACCAACGTTATTAATGTCCTATAATTATTTTCCGTTTTCATCGTGGTGATAATTTAAAATAAGAAGAACACAAAGAATCACCTTTTTCCCAAAAATAGGGTGTTAAGGAAAGGGTTGAAATCTTCAACCTTAATTCTTCCTTTCTTAAGGAAAGTAGGAGAGAACTAAAACCAAGATTAGAAGAAGAGAATGTACCACAATCCTCACACAAGGAAGGGAGAAAATTAGAGAAAGCTTCTATTTTTCTCAACGGAGGGAAGAAGATAGAAAATGAAGGGATGTTCAACACTTGGGGAAATTTTCCACAATGAGAAGGAAGAAGAGAATATGAGAACTGATCTAGGAATGAAAATGGATCAGAATGAGAGGTATAGAGGCAAGGCTAGGTCAAAATTCTTAGGAGAAAGGGGGATGAGACATGTGAGGTTGAATGTTGGCAACCAAGAAATGAAAGCTAACTTGATGGGGTGATTGGGGTTGAGTGCAGTAAAAAATGAGCATGGTAGTAAGTTGGTAAGTCAGGAGATGGTGCACAAAGTCAATCTCATAGCCCTAACTCTTAGAAAAGAGATAAAGAGGTAAGAGAGAAGATAAAAGGTTAAGCTTGCCCCAAAAGTACATTTTGAAAAAAATTAGATAATTAAATTTATGTAATGATCCAAATAATGTAAAAATAATCCCAAAGCACTAAAACATTCTTATTAGCATAATTGGACTTTACTAAGAAGTTTTCATAAGAATTAGAGAGAAATTCAAGTCAAAATCATAGATCTAAAACCGTAGATAACCAGTCAATTGGTTTGGACAAGCTAGTCAATTGATTTATGGAGAACAAGAATGAGAATTCCTTAATGCATCAGTCGATCAATTATATAAACTAGTCAATCAACACACCTAAAATTCATATTTTTATTAGAATTTCAAGCCCATTTTAAAACTAAAACTAAATTATTTTATATCAATAAAAAAATTTAAACACATTTTGAAGGATTTTGGGATGATGTATTACACTTCATCTCTAGGAGGACAAACTCGAGGTGACTTAGAATCTAACCAAACATCAATATAACACTTTCACTTAAAGGAAATATTTAAAAAAATTATAGATACTATTACTAATTTTTAATGCAAAGAAATTTTTAAAAAAATAACACTTTAATAAAAAAAAATAAGGTTACCTTTGGTTCAATGAGTACGCCAAATAATGAAGAGGTGTACTACTTTTGGTCTAACGAGCTGCAAGTATGGCATATAACATTGAATGAAAGAAAAAACTTATCCAACCTCTTCATATTCATGCTTATAAATAACATTTCTTACTTCATCAATCATTGTATCAACATTTCATATGTAAGGTAAAGGGTTTGATTATTGACATCACACTCTCTAACATAAGGTAAACAAGTCGTGTAAATTCAAGAATTTAATCAACCTTCTCCCACCATAAATCGTCAAGTAGCTTTTCCTTCACAAATATTGCTTATCCAATATTATCAGCTTTATAAGACAATCAGTCTTCACTAATCAACATAGCTTAAAGACTTATTTTTATAAGTTTCATTCTCTTCAATGTAAAAACAATGTGAGCAAAATGAGTATCAACAACTAAACGCAACTATAGAGAAGAAAAACTATTGAAGATGACTATTCTCATATAATGAATCACTATAAAATTCTTGATTTCAATAGTAAGAATAAGACCTACATCACATATTACAATCAAATTTATTAATGGTCTTCTTTGTGTGTTATTCCAACCATCAAACACTATACCAACACCCTTTTCCCTCCATATTATCTTGATTGGTTCTAATAATCTCTCCATGTTTGATTTTTCTTCTTGAAGTAACATTGTTCTCAAACAATTATAACTTGATGGACCATAACCAAGTAAACGCTACTCATCAACAAAAATAAAATCTTCCATAAAAGAAGGATATCTTACCAAATTAAATGGAACACTGCTAGCATAAACCATTCTCGCATTTAATGCATCTAATTGAGAGAGAATTTGATGGCTAAAAGCTTTCTCTATAGAATTTATCTCACTCAATCGTCTCTTCTTCAATAAAGACATACCCATTCTCAAATTAGACAGAGTAGAATAAGGTAAAGACACATCTTTTTCTAGTATCTCATTTAAATTTCCATCTCAATATTATCCCCTACTCTCACTTTCTTATTTAAAGACCTTTACCACGAGTATTCAATAAAATTTACTAGTCAAAAAATAGTTCCTCCTCTACAAGGTTTTTCTTCTTTAGTCATATAACTCAAAAGAGGATTATCATTTATGTCTATAGAAGATATACTAGCACTCATAAAACTCATATTACAATTATTACCACCAAATTCCATCATACAATCACAACACAATCTAAGTGAAACAAGCAGTAAAATATCACATCTAGCATATAACACCCCCCCCAACAGCATAATGCCACAGCGCTACACAACACCAATAATATAAATCACTGCAAGTCACATATAATGAATGATTAGTGACTCTAATTCAATAATAATACATAATAAATGATCAGTAATTATGGCACAAATCATAACAACTACAAAACAATATCAACTACCCCAACAACATGAAAACCTCAACATTGACAACCACTATAAGCCACTAGATAATCTATAATTTGAACAAAATGAAATTGCACAAACCAAATAGAGCTTCAATCAACCACAACACAAAAAAAAGACTTCAATATCCACAACATAAATTGCACAAATAAAGATGCCACAACACAAACCACATAAACCAAACAAGCTTTAATCAACTACAAAAAGAATTGATGAATGATTCAATTAGCCACAACACAATACACACAAAACAAACATAACTTCAATCAACCACAACACAAATTTCACACACCAAACGAGATTTAATAAGCCAAAACACAAACCAAATAGAGTTTCAATAAGCAATCACAACACAAATTAAAAATCATGGGTTATGCTGAATCATAACAACAACACAAAATACAATACATTCAACAACCACAACAACCATAACAGGGTCAAAGAATTTTTTTTCTTCTGGTTCTTTATATCAAACAACCATAGACCTTTAGACTTTACTCTTCAACACCAATCTCTCCAATCTTTAGCACTAGAATAAAGTGGAAATGTAACATCTAGCAACAGTAGTGGAGCAGCAAAGCTATAGAGAAGAAAATATCTTTCAAGCTTACCCTTCAACACTACCCTTCAAAATGAAATCAATGGAATATTAACGTCACCAATGACCGTAGGTGGGGTGGGAGGGAGATGGTTGGGATGGGAAGTTTGCATGTTATGTGTGTTTGTGCAGTCTAAAGAAGATAAGGCAAGGTAGTACAAGACTTGGAACAATAGTTTCTTTTATTCAATAAATGCTAAAAAATAATGTCGTTTTGGAATTTCTTTTAACTTAAATGAGCATATTGTTTTGATTTTTGTCCCTAGAAACATTCCATTGATGCAAAATGACACCATGTTAATGTCCCCATGCTTCATTGTCTATGAGTCTAATTTTCTTGTCAGTAGTATCCATTTAGTTATGCATTGATAGTTATCCATCTCTCATAGTCTACTAGTCTTCTTATTTCTTATCTTTAATAAGTTCTCCACTTGAAATGAGAATCTACCATTTTTTATATTACTTTGTTAGCACAAAAAAATATTCTAACAATTTATACACTTAAAATTAATAAAAATAGTTTAAAATTACATTTAGACCCTTTATTAAAAAATAACTAAGCATTTAATAAATATATAATTACAGAATAAGTGTTAAAATGAAAATTATGTTTTGACTTTTTAAAAATAATTTTCTTTTTGATATAAAAATTTAATGATAAAATAATTTTCTTTTTGATATAAAGAGACTAATTTAATAAAACCTAGTGTATTTTATTACTTTGAAATAAAAATTTGTGAGTATAGTTTCCAAAAACACAATACAAGTTTTGAAACCACAAGAAAATACTAAATGAAGGAAGACTCTATCACATGATATAATTGACTAACAATGAAAGATGGGAGAAAGGGATGTTTCTTTCAAGGCTTACTACATTAATATCTGACTTATTAACTATGACTTTGATTAGATGACTTGCATGTTTGCTTTTAACACTTCCTATCTCAATGAAGGGCTTCATGTCACATAGTGAGAACTTTGGGCTTCATGAGATTGACCTACATGTTTTTGGGACATTTAATTTAGTAAGAAAATACTATAGATATCTAGTACACTATAAGATTCTCTGGTGCATTCTAAAACATTCTAGAGTCTCCTAGATAGTGATAAAATAATCTAAAATATTATGTAATATTGTAGAAAAATGAGATGGAAGTGGAGTGTTCTATAGTATTCTAGCACATGGAAAGTACTTCAAGGGATCATCTTAGATTTTTAATTGTTAGTCGATGGTCTAGAAAAGAATTATTAACACATTTATTATGCAAAAATTCTAGAATCTTCTTTTCTACAAAATAGATTAAAGGGACCTCAAATATAAATAAAGGTGCACCCCATTAGCTCCAACAACCTAAGAACTCACAACTGTTGTAAGATCTGTACCTTTTGTGAAGATTTCCTTATAATACAAAGCTTCATTCTTCACAAATCTCTTATGTTTCATACTTCATGCAAGAGTATTCTTATTTGATGATCACAATCTGCTCATTAATATTCCTAAGTTTTAGAGCCAAAAAACTCTCCTTAATTGGACAAATTAATTATCCAGTAAATTCTATCCATGAAAGCCCTTTAAACCCTCTTTTCACACCATCCTCAAAACACCCACAAAATAAGCCACCTTTAGCCATGTTGTTTCTTATAATTTTCCCACCCTTTTAACCTATTTTTCCTTAATATTTTTTCCCTAAAAATTCCATAAAAATGCATCCCATTAAGCACCCATAAAATCCACATTAAAACAAGTCGCTCTCAAGTTGTATGTCAAGTCCTTTTTATTCTTGGGAAGAACAATGCAAATTTTAGGAAAAACAAGGAAGGTAGAAGACATCACTTACTCCTTTGTTTTACTTACAAGATTAAAATGGTCCTTTTGTCTTTCCTTTTGAGTCATGTAGTTGCTATATGAGTTAGAACATATGCTAAGTAGGAATTCATATTAAAAAATCTTCTCAATATCGTACCCATGACTGAAACTAGTGGTTAGAGTATTAGGTAGATTTCCTCCTTTTTTTTAGCTCAAATCATATATATTAGTCGGCTAAGTTGTAGCCTTTAATCCTATACTTTGTATAAAAGCTTCAAGGGTATTTTGAAAGAGAAACAAACAACTTATTGGCTGCATTTTTCTCTCTAGTATACCAAGAGTCCTTCCCTTCAAAACTCAAGTGCAAGAGTTTAAAGTTTTGTAAAAATCATCCAAGATTTATCCTAAGAAGTTACAACTTAAGTGGTTCTTGTAAATATTGATTCAAGTTTTTACAAAGAATAATTTTTATTCTCTCAAATCTTCACCCCATTCTTTTCTTTGTTTTGGTTATTCTAAGTTATCTTGGAACATCACCTCCTAGGAAGACCAAAATTGGATATCATATGTATCAACTTGGTATCAGGGATTAGTTTATAGCAATTTGGTTCTTATTTTGTCTGCCTATCATCCTTGTATAATACAAACATACACACATAAAATTCTGAGTCAAAAACCCCCTTTCTTTTCAAACATAAGCCCATTTTTTCCTACCCTTAATGAAATCCCTTTTTTTCTTAACCTTCTTATCTTTCTTAATCTTTAATGGGAGACCTTCATTTACCAAAAGGGTTGAGGCTTGAGGAAAAAATTATTTTAAGAAGAGATAGAGCCATTGATTCTTTTAAAAATTACATGAAAAAACCATGTTGATAGTGAGGATGGGGAAGATTCATCCTCAAGTGAGTCTTATATGGAGCCAAGGAGGAGGGAAAAAAAGAGAGAGTTTTCATGATGTTAGGGCCAATGTCCTAGAGTTTTAAGGCTATCACAATCCTAAAGATTTTTTAGAGTGGGAGTTGATGTTTAGTAGACTATTTGAGGCCAAGAAATATTCCAACACCAAAGCCTTTAAGGTGGGGGTTCTTAATCTTAAAGGCCATGCCTCATTATAGTGGGAGAGTATAGTTTATAAGAGGAGAGAAAAGGAAAATTCAAAAGTCATGTCTTGGTTAAAAATGAATAAGTTAATGAAGGAGATATTCCTTCATCCTTTCACTCAAGACTTGTATAAAAAATGTCCTAATTGAAATAAGGGTCATTGATCGTAGAGGAGTACATTAGAGAGTTTAAAAAACTCTATATGAGGATCTATCTGGATGTCCTAAACTAGTGCACTTTATCTCAATTCCTTGGTGGTTTTATACCTTAGATGAGCTCTATAATCTAGCCATCAAAGTTAAAAAACATGAAAATTAGAAGAGGGTTATGAGGTATAGAGGCCCAAATAAGGGAGCTAGAACCTCAAGGGAGGTTCCTTCAATATTCAAAACCCTTTTCACACCTTTGAAAAATACGTGAGGAGTAAAGGAGTGATGGTTGAGAATCGAACCAAGAATGTTAGGTGTTTTAAATGTCAAGGCTTGGGACACTATCAAAATGAGTTTCCTAACAAGAGGGTAAAACCATGGTAGATTTGGAGGAGGCCAATTGAGGTGAGAAGAATGAGGAAAAGGAGGAAGATTTGGCCTTTAATCTAGTGGACGATTATTCATCACTAAATGTGGGAGAATATTTGATGATTAGGAGGGTGTTTCACACTAAGGAGGTTGAAAGTGATGAGTCCCAAAGAGAAATTATTTTTGAAACCAAGTGCACCATACTTGGAAAAATATGTTCTCTTATTGTTGATAGAAATATTTGGACCAATGTTGCTTCCTACACCTTTGTAGAGAAGCTCAACCTCACTACTACAAAATGTAACAAACCATATAAGCTACAATGACTCAAAGATGGTAACATGGTGGATGTAACAAAGTGGAAGTAACATTCTCTATTGGGAAGACCTATCAAGATTAGGTGGTGTGTGACGTAGTTTTAATGGCTTCTTGTCATTTGCTTTTGGTGAGGCCATGGTAATTGGATAGAAGTCTCTTATAGGATGGAAGGAAGAATATCTATTGCTTGAATTTTGCCATGAAGAAAATTGTACTCACCCCTTTAGTTACTAGGCCTAGTTATATTGATGTGAGTTGTAAGAAGTCCATATTCATAGGTGAAAATTATCTAGATAAGGCCATAGTAAAAGGGAAAGCAATCTGCTTGTTGTTGTTGTTAGAGGATAATGAGGGGAGGTTTTGTAATGAGCCACAGGTTAGAGAATTGTTAGAGGAGTTTGATGATATATTCTCTAATGACCTACGCCATGTATTACCCTCCAATATAGGTATATAACACTAAATTAACTTTGTACCTCGTGTTCTACTCCCTAATAAGACATACTATAGGTGTAACCCTAAGGAAGCCTTGGAGTTGCAAAGTCAAGTAGACGTATTATAGTTTAAAGGTTTAATAAGGGATTCCCTTAGCCCTTGAGTCATACCTGCTTTGCTTGTGCCAAAGAAAGATGGAACCTTGAGAATGTGTGTTGATAGTAGAGTTGTCAACAACATTATTATCAACTATAGGTATCATTTACCTAGACTTGATGATATGCTTGATTTTTTGAATGATGCATGATTGTTTTCCAAGATTGATCTAAGGAGTGGCTATTAAAAAATAAGAATGAAAGATGTTGACGAATAGAAAACTACTTTCAAAACTAAGGAATGATTGCATAAGTGGATGTTTATACCCTTTAGTTTGTCAAATGCCCCTAGTACCTTTATGAGACTTATAATTGAGTTACTTAAGCAGTTCATTAGCAATTTTTTTATTAGTTTACTTTGATGACATTTTTATATAATGATTTAGTGAGGAAAAACATGTACATCATCGCAAGCTTGTATATCTAGCACTTAGAGGTTAGAAGTTGTGTGCTAAGTTAAAGAAGTGTGAGTTATTTTTACTTGGGGTTAGATGAATCTAATTTTGAGGAAATTAAGACATGACACACAACTACAAGCCTTATGCAAATGAGATATTTTCATGGCTTCACTTAGTTTTATAGGAGGTATATTAGGGATTATACCACCTTACTAGCCTCTATAATCAAATGGATGAAGAAAGGTGAATTCAAGAGGACTAAGGCAACCCAAGATGCCTTTGAGGTAATTAAGTGAATGTTAAGTGAAGCACCCATCCTAAAATAACCTAACTTAAAAAAGTTATTCTAGGTTGAGTGTGATGCTAGTGGATGGAGTTGTTTTACTATAAGAACAAAAGTTGGTTCTTCTTTAGTGAAAAACTCAATGGTTCTAGGGTGAACTAAAACATATATGAAAAGGATTTCTACACTTTATTAAGAGCTCTTAATCATTAGTCACACTACTTTAGGCCCCAATAGTGTGTGCTACACACAAATCATGAATCATTGAAATACATCAATTGCCAACACAAGCTTAATTTGAGGCATGTGAGATGGGTATAATTTGTGTAATCTTTTTCCTTTATACCCAAGAAAATGCAATTTGTAGGAGATATTCTATGCTCTTTTTGTTAGAAGTGAGATTATTGGGGTTTGGGTCCATTAAAGAGCTTTATCAGGAAGAAAAGACTTTTGCTGCTACTTTGAGGATCAAGACAAAAAGAAAGGATCGTTTGTCAATAAAGAAGTGTTCCTTTTCAAACAAATACTACATTCCCAAAGGTTCCATTAGAGAATTACTTGTAAGGGAAGTGCATAGAAGAGGGCTAGTTTCCAACTTTAGCATCAACAACAATGTGGATTTGCTTAGTGAGCATTTTTATTAGCCCAAGCTTGTAGGAAATATATAAACTGAAATATCTAGGTATGTCACTTGTCAAAAGTCCAAGAGTTACTTCCAATAGGGGCTTTACACTCCTTTGCCTATCCCACATCATCCATGGGATCATGTGAGTAAAGACTTCATTAAAGCATTGGCTAAGACATAAAGGCAAAATGATGTTGTAATGGTGGTGGTGAATTGGTTCTCTAAGATGATAAATTTTGTTGCCTATCAAAAAATAAAAGATGTCGCTTATATAGTTGATCTATTCTTCAAGGAGATAGTTAGGTTACATGCCATTCCCAAATTCATTATCTCAGGTAAAGATACTAGTGCGTGCTAGTGTGTGCTAGTGCGAGTTTAGTTAAAAGAGTTTAGTAGGGTGAGGTTAGTAAAGAAAATATAACACAGCCTATGCAAGTATACACGATTGCCTGAAGTAGTAAAGAGGCATGATGATGTCGATCCCACAAGGACTAAGAGGAGTGAATTATGCTAGCTAAAGTCGAGTATCTTATAAATCTACTAATATAACTAAATGCTAATAAGGTGATATTGACAGTATATGAAATAATTGAGTATGTAGAGATTTAAGAATTTCAATGCAGGATAGATGTGAAGAAAATAAGGAGGTAGATTCATGAGAGTAGAGTTATTAGCCCTAAATGTGTGTAGCCTATGACAATTCATATCGTGTCGAGCTTGAAGGATATTAATCCTCTTATCCTTATTGGGTTTCACTTAAAGGTGATATAAGCTCTAAGGCCATATCCATCACAGTGCATCGTCCCTGGCAATGTCATGCTATAAGGGTTGAAGGATTAATGATAGGGTTTATTCATCTCTCAATGCCAAATCTATACGCATAGGTTCCATGCACTATCTAGTTGATGTAGAATTTGGTCAGATTCCTAATGTGGCCAACATTCAACACCTAGAAAATTTCACTTAATAAAATGGAATATCATTAAGCCCAATAGAACTATAAATGTCAATATTATAGCAACAAATTCTATCAACTCTTCCTTTCACTAAAAGTTAGTTGAAGCTAAACTTCTTCCAACCAACATAAAATAAAGAAGAGAAAGAAGGGAAGGACTAGGGAGATCACAATATTCCAACCTCTATCTAACATAGTCACTCCTTCTTTTTCCTCTCTTAATGAAGCTTTATTGAGACTCTTCTCCTTTCTTCCCTTACTCCACCACTCTTCAATTGTTATTACTATTTTCCTCTCCTTTTGAAATCCCTGACTTTCTTCTCTGTGGATCTTAGTTGATCGATCGATAGATTGATGAGTCCCTCAATTCTCCCTCTTTCTTCTTTGCCTGGGGTATTTATAAAGTGCATCTGTGCAAATAGGACATATATTCCTTAGCACTGCAATGGTTGAATGCAACCAAACTTTAGGCGGTTGTACCCTATTGTCAGGTAGTAGTGTCATGTAGTGGTCCCAAGTGAATGTTGCTAGATTTAAAAAATGTGTGTGTGCTTATGTTAGCATGTAAGCTTGTGATGGTGGCCTAGGCGACAACACCTATTGTCTTGGTAGGGTAAAGAGATGCTCTAAGATGTTGGGGAGTTGCCATTCCTACACATATCATGAAAGTAGCTGAGTAAACACATTAATCTTATAAGCAATCATAAAAGTAGGAAATGTTATTAGTTCATAGGATAAGGGATCTATTTTTAGGTTAAACTCATGTGATTCTTGTAGTATCTCAAAAGGTGGAAAAATCATATAAAATTACACCCTATGACTCCCTTATGTGAAAAAATCATGAAAAAAATGATACTCGTAGGGTCCTCTAATTAGCTCAAATCCACTTATACCACTTCCCCTAAACTTAAGTTATTGCTCATCTTGAGCAAAATTATGACATTAAAGGATACCCATAAGTAAAATAAGGTAGCGATTCTTAGCCTTTATCCATGTTAACCTTTTGTTTTAACTGAGAACAACCTATAAGTGTGTAGGATATTAAAAGAGTCAGCATAATGTGGTGTGTAAGGAAGGAATTTTTATAGATTATTCTTTAGTACATCCCGCTAGACTAATAAGGTTCATCAAGGCACTTATGAACTACAACATCCTTTCCATTAGTCGGCCTACTCATAATCCCCTAAAAATAATTTTTTTTTCAACAAAATGAAATAGGGTTTCATCAAATGAGGAGGGTCTTTTTACATGGGTGTACATCTAGGTCTTAGACAAGTACCCCGGGTTACTCTACCATGATAACTATTTTTAAAACATTCAAGCAAGCTTATCACCCTACTAAATGGTTTAACACAAGTGCACCTATGGTTTTTATGCAAGTGCCCCTGATTACTACATAATTTGGGCATTGAAGCTCCCTTTTCATCTTTTAATATACCATAATACGCTCTTATAATTTTTAGGGTGAATTCCCTTAAACTTATTCAATTGTACTCTTAATAGGGTGGTTATGACAGGTCTCTTACTTCGTTGTACCAAGGATTTCGAAGTGAATGTGTCTTTCTCCTTAGTGCAAAGTCAGATGGGGACTAAAGACATTCTTTAATTCCTAGTGCTTAAAGTGCTTCCATGCTGACGGTTTTAATTATCCACATTTGTACAATGCAACAAAAATAAATGCAACCAAAAAATCAACATGAACTAAAAGACCTTGAATTAGCTTACTTATTTCACCTTTAGAGTAATAAAATCAATAGCTCTTTCAATATTCATGTGTGGACAGGTTTCATAGCAAACATAATTACACAATTCATATGAAAATTGATAGGAAGAGTAGTAAGGAAACCTTTGTTCCTAAGATTATACCTATTATTTAGCCTAAAAATAAAGAACTATACAAATAGAATGCATGAAAAATGCTTGTCTTGAATTAGTACTAAGATCAAACATAATATTAAAATAGATTGATATAACAACTAAGATAAACCTTCCCGCGGACAAAAGTTAACAGTGTCCTTATTGTTAGGGTGGGAGGGTAGGGTAACTAAAAAAATAAAAATATAGTGCGGCCATGTGGCATTGATTCAATAGAAAATTAAAAAAATAACTATTAAACAACCTGCTCAGGGGAAACTGGTCACAAATTAAATTAATTTGGATGGGGATGGCTTCACTAGTAGGGTTGTTCATGGTGTGATAGTGATGCTTATGTTTTCAGAGTCTTCTTTCTTGGAGTTATCTAGGTCATCCTACACTGGTGGTTAGCCTAGGCATCATTCATGCCTTTTCTTTCCAAGGTGGGGACCGAAGTTACCCTACTACATTGTGTACATGTAACTTGCCCAAATTTCCTTCCTTCACCGGCTCTTGTGGGCATCCTATTCGTTCCTCCCCTAAAGTCGCAAGTGATAGTTTCATCCATTGCCGAACCCTCCATGTTTTTAAATCAATCAATCTAACAAATTCCATTACGGTGAATAGTTATGTAACAAATGTAATGATATCCTTTTGCCCACTTATTAATATGTGCATATCATCCTTTAACACCTACACCTTTACCTTTATCTATGCTTGATGCTATATAGGATGTGGTGCTGGTGATTTGGCTTTGGAATTTAGTAGGGGGTGTAGAAGAAGTGTTTGATGAAAATTTGGTTGATGAAGTATGGGTTGATAACAATTTCCTCGATGGGTTATAAAGGTATTGTTGTCCTAGAGCAAAGGCCGACAACCAAGGCTTGGTAAAAAATGGGACCCTATGGCTTGGTAACTGTAATACCCCATATTTTTAAAATCTAAATTTATTAAGTTTAATGATTTTATTAGCGTAATATGATGTAAACAATTAATTATTTTAATTTCGATTCGTTTTATGGATTTATCGACGATTTCGAATTCATATTTGAATTTAATTAATCGTTGTCGTTGCGAACCATTCTAGATAAATTCATTCACGACAATGATTTTATTATATTCTTATGATTTCAATTTTCGGTTAAAAATATGTATTCCCTTTCCTTATCGTGTTTTGATTTTTAATATTTTAGATTCATTTTCTTATTATAACTTTGTCATGTGATTTCGACTTTATTTTGGGGTTATATTTCGTTAACGAAATATATTATTTAAATTATAAAATTTCTATTTGAATAGTTAAAGTTATTTTAATGATTTTATCCGTAGAAAATATTTCCGACTTTAAATTTATTCGTTTCCGGAAATCGTAAATATTTTCGGTAAGTTTTAAATTAAAAAGATTTTCGGAGCTTATTTACGAATTTCTTTCTGAAATTAATTTTCTTCCATTTTACGCTTTTTAGTTTACGGAAAACCGATTTCAGAAATTATTAAAATTAGTCTCGATTTATTAGAATTTGACTTAAATATTTTATTATATATTTTTAAATATTATTTCGAGGTATTATAATGTATTTATGTAAATAATATAGATATTTGCATTCGTTGGTAAATTCTTCGAAAATATATCTAAAATTCTTTATATAGTTCTTTTATTAATTTTAAGCTTTCGAAACCTTACGAAATAATTTTCGTTTAATAAATTTTAGATAAAATCTTCCAATAATAATTCTTAAACATTTAGTATTTTATTTTATATGTGTACTTGTATATAAAAAAAAATGCAACCCCGACCAGCGCCCCCCTCTTCTTTTTCTTTTCTCTCTTATCTCCCTTCTCTTCTCTTTCCCTGCTTCCCGACTCCCCTACCCTGTTCTTTGCAACCCCAGCCGCCTCCTCCTCCCCAGCTCCTCCATCCTCCTTTGTCGACCGTCGGCAACCACGGCCGACCGCCACCAACCGCACGGCAGCCACAGCAAGCAGCAGCCGCATCAACAACTGAAGCAGAGCCACCACAACAACTGCGCGCAGGAGCAGCAAACGCAGGCTGCGCCGCCACCGTCCGACTCCGTCGAGCGTCGCTGACCACCAACAAGCCACCCCCAGCCTCCAACGAAGCTTCTCCGGCCTTCTCTTGTCCCGATTTGTGTTGATTTTGTTTGGTATAAATTTCTGAAAACCATAATATGGATTTGATTAATTGAGTATGATTTAGCTTGTGATAAGCTAAATTAATTGTTTGATTATGTATATATGTGCTGTGAGATTGATTTGGATAAGTTAATTGTATGGTTTATGTTGGGAATTTGGAAAATTGGATTTTTGGTCGGGTTATGCCCGAATTTTTCGGATCCGCCCAATTTGGTGATTTTGGATAAATTGATAAACAATATATTTTTAAATGTATCTAATTTCATGTCGGAACCATCAATTTGATAAATTTATGTAGAATTTATTGGAATTTGATTTCTAGGTCAAAATTTGTGTGTGATAAAATTGGATCGCATAATTGAGTCGTTTCACTCAATTGATTTTACAATATCATTTGAAATGTATTTAACTTCATATCGGAAGTGTTGATTTAGGAAAATTATGCGTAATTAATTGGAATTTGATTTTTAGGTCAAAACTCTTGCGGGACTAAATTGGATTGTGTAATCGGGTTTTTTTATTCAATTGACCATATAATTTATATTAGAATATATTTAATTGCATTTCCGAACCGTTAATTTATATATTTTAGCAATATTTGATCGGATTTGTATTTCGGGCTCAAAAACCCTAATTGTGCTAAATTGGGTATTTCTTTTATTGGTTTTGATCAATTGATTATTTGATATGTTATAAAATGCGTTTAATTGCATTTCTAAACATTCAATTTGATTAAATTTATAGAATTTTACCGAATTGTATTTTCGGGCCTAAAACCCTAAATTTCAAGTGAAATTATGAAATCGGTCATTTGCATTGTTGCTTTTTTTCTAAAATTGAATTTATAGAAATAGTTGAAATGGTATTAAATGCATTATAATACCTTTAATTAGAATTAATTAATTTGAATTACCCGAGTTTGTATTGTGGGCTTTAAAACCCTAATTTTGAAAATGGATAGTCTTGAATTGGCTACTAGGAAGATTGTTTTGTTGAAATTAATTATCTAGATTTATCTAAAATTAGTTTAATTGTGTTTTAAAACTATCAATTTGAGATAATCGAAGTGATTTGGTCGATTCATAGTTTAGGCATTTAAAAACCCTAATCTTCAGGGATGGTTTTATAAAATTGATTTTTTTTGCTATGCGTCTTTTATCTAATTGATTTCTGTCTTTGGATTTTAAATTATTTAAATTATGTTTTAATCTAATCGGTTTGGATTTGGTTCTATGTAAATGGTTGGTGTACCTATTCAGTTGTAAAACCTAATGAATAAGTTATTTTCGATAAATTAACTTATAATCGATTATTCTTTCTCGGTCTTTCCAAATTATTTTGAAATATCCCAAGTGATATGTGTATTAATCCATTTTGATTTATATTTAATCTTAAATCTTAATAGAGCTATGCTCTTGAGGCCTAGGTTTTGGACACGTTTTCCAAGAAAAATTATTTTTGTTTCTTTGTGTCGATTTAATCATAATAATTGAATTATTGATCGATAGGATAGTTTCTAACTTAGTTTTCGATTTCTATCGGCGATCTAGGAAAGCTTTATTGTGGATCCTCCAGCTAGTGATCTCTCTCCCTCTTATCTCGCTTAGCTAGCTTCGGATTTAGGTAAGTCCCTACTTACCTCCACTTATGGATGTTTCGTAAGGATGTGTCTAAGAATAACTATGTGTGTGTTATGTGCCTTGTTTACCATGTGTTACGCCATGTTGTGTACTTTATGTTCTTAATGACTAATTACTTGTAGCGCAGCTTGGAGTTGAGGTATGCTTATATAAATTCCTTATGACATGTGTGTAATGATTGTTCTGTTGTGTTTATGATATTTTATGATGTGACCCTCTAGGACATGCATGTTAGGATGTTAATAATATGATGTGGGGTGAAAGGATAAAATGGGGAAAAATGAGGAAGTAAGAACAATTAAGGAGGAGTAGAGTAATGGGTTAAGAGCGTAAATTTAATATACGAGGGATGAGTATGGGTGCCATGGGAAGTAAGTAATGTTAGGTGAAAAGTAGAGAGATTGCTTGTGGGGGAAGAAATGTGCTAGGGTTTGGAGTGGCCAACTAGGGTTTTCGATCACCTACGAAATCAATGAGTACAGTGATATGATTTGGGATTGAACCCAAATGAGATGAGGTGTTTGACGATAAATGAATTAATGGTAGTGAAGTATGAGGAAGTTGGGCCACATAGGTCCAATTAGGGTTTCGAGGGAAACCCTAGAGGCTAATAGCGGGTGGAGTTTGATGTCACGAGGTGTTGGGCCTTAACCCACACCCTTAGGAGTTGGTTTTCATTATGTGTAAGTGTGAAGGGGAATGGATATCAAGGTGTGATAAGGGGCGCAAGAGTCCCAAGATATGGGACGGGCCCTCCTAGGAGGATAAATGTGGATATAGTTAGCCAAGCATGTCAAGAGTAAAATACTTTCAAATAAGATATGTTAAGACATTAATCACTTAAAGAGAAAGATTGTTGAGTCGGGCCTAGACCGGTTCACCGGCGAATAATAGTGGCCAGGAGCCGGGGTGCCCTAGAGACCGTTCCACCAGCGAATAATAGTGGCAGGAGCGTTTTGCCCTGCATGATTTCCGGTCCACCGGCTATAATAGTAGGGGATTCCGTTCTCAACAAACCAAACGTAATGAAGCTAAGCCATAGGAAATGCACTAAGCACTTACAGTGAAACAACATGTGAGTCGGAGCCAGACCGGTCCACCGGCGAATAATAGTGGCCAGGAGCGTTCTGCCTTGGAGACCGGTCCACCGGCGAATAATAGTGGTCAGGAGCGTTTTTTCCTGTATGTATTTCGGTCCACCAGCTATAATAGTAGGGTTTCTGCACTCACGTGAATTGATAAAGACTATTATGTGAATCGACTATATTTACCAGAGATCTAAAGAATGAGTCTACCCGGACCATAGCCGACCTTCATTATCTATATTACTACATGCTGCTTATGTGATTGTGGCCATGTAATGAGTTGTCAATAATATGGATTATTCCTACCTGAGGCACATGAGCTACTTTATATTTCGGTCATACCACACTTACATGTTTAAATAGGATGTTACATATGTTTCGCAAGTTATTATATGTGTATGGTGGGACTTATGATGTGGTTATTGAGTATGCATAATATTGTATCAACGTAGTGCACCATGATTCAATATTCACTTGATGTTATAGTTTACGTCTCTCCCATAAGATAGGATAGTGGGATTTACTCAGTATTGGACCCGTACTGATACTACCTTGGTTAAATGGGTCCTGTGATGATCCACTGATGGTGGGAAGCAGACCTCTTGTGCAGGTTTGAGATCGAATATTGTATTTGGGTGGAAGGCTTGGTTTGAGAGAGTAGGCAATCCGAAATTTGATCTATCGGGTTTTATCTTGTTTAACTGTATTCATCTTTGGAAGTTACAAGTGTTGTATTTAAAAATTCAAGGGTATTGTAATTGACTTTCAATTTCTCATACTCTGATAAGCTTTTAAAATTCAAATTTATTTCACAGGTTCCGTTGTTTCATTCAGCGATGATTTTATTTAGTGAATTGATTCACTTGTCATCTGCCTGTGGATATCTCCTTGTGGAAGTTTATCCTCACAGCATAAATGTTTGAAATTTTGTTTGATAGGTTTCATTCCCCAAATTCTATTTTAGCTTCCGCTTTATTCTTTCAAAAAAAAATTTCAGGAGTGAATTTTGGGGGTGTTACAGTAACCACTAGCTTCGACTGATCTTGTTTGATCCTCCAACATCGATGGTGGGCTTGGTAAGTCTGCAATAGAGAAATACCACATGGTTGAACGAAATTGATTTGTCTTACATTATGGGCAGTAAATAGCTTCTAAACAAAATGGTACTAGACTTTAACTTGAGGGATGAGTTATGGGTCTTCACAGTGGTGAGTGCCATTAGTGGTAACTCACCATTGGGTACCCAACTTGGTTAATGTTGTGAGGATGCCGGCTGCACTTTTTGTAGTGGGTTGTTAGTCAACTCAGAGTATTCATCAAACTAACTTCCTGCGGACATAAAATGTTATTGTTTTTCGCTTTATATCAAGGTTGGAGTGAAATTACAAGACTACTAGTGGTAAAAATTCTTGAGGGTGCTGATAAAAGGTGACCCACTAATGGTGGTTGATAGGGATGGTAAGATACTCTGGTAGATTAGGTAGGGTAAAGCCTTGCTTGAAGTAAAAATCTTGTTGGCTAAGTTTTTGAAATGTTCCTAGGTAGTTTTAGATTGAAATATGGTAAAGGAATTTGCTAAGTGTTTCAAACGCTTGGTCGGTGGAATAGAAGAAAATATTTCCTCATTGTCCTATATAGAGGAGAAGTCATTGAAGGTGGTTGATGATGTTGGGCATTTTTTGGACGTAGTGGGTTGCTTGTATTTCTACAAAGGTTTAGCCACTACTATAACTACTAAGTGAGTTTTTCTTCGAGGTATTTTGGGGTTTGACACAGATGGTGAGGATGATATAGGCACAGTGATACATGGTGGTGTCTTATCCCAAGAAGTGGCGGCGATGGAGGTTCAGTTTGTTTAGATGAGGTGGGTGAGAGGGTGAGGTAGTCGTCGAGAAAATGCTCTTCATGCAATGAGAGGCTCTACTAGACTTTCTTTGACATTTAGGAAAGGGAAGACTAGGTTAACTTGATGGAAATTGGTAGATAAGAAGTGGCTTATAAAGATAACTTAGGGGAATGGGCGGGATTTGAAAAAGACACATAAGTGGACGGGCGAGTCTTACCTCGGGGGGTAGCGATGCGATCATACACGCTCTTTGTATAGCCAACTAACATTTGATACACCAAATTATCCTATAAGATTAGATTCATCATCCACCCTTATCTTTATAATGCATAGATCACACCTTTTTGTCCTCCTTTCACCTACTTGATAGTTGTTCATTACGGCACTAAGAGGGTATGCATGTAATAGTATCGACTTTTGAGAAAGAACTAAAATAAGACAAAAATAAAATGAATTATATGGAACACGAGTGAAGAAAAAAAGGAATAGCATATGCTACCTCCTACGAGAACTTGGTTTTATTTCCTCAACTTGATAACTTACTGTGACCTTATAAGGTTTGAATGGGAGAGCGTTTGAATTTCCCTCTTAAGATTTTCAACTCTATAGGGTTTTAATCGGTAGTCGTTAACCTTAAATATTGATGTCATTTTTACTGCTCCATAGGGATGCACCTGCAAAAATTCATAGGGTCCTGACCTTCTTGACTTTAACATTTCCGATAACAACTTCCACCTTGAGTTATAGAACAATACTAACTACCCGGGGTACAACTCTTTTGACTTCAAGTGCCGGTCATGAAATTTCTTTATCTTTTCCTTGTATAACTACGTAGTATTGTATGAAGCATTTCTAAGTTCTTCAAGCACGATCAACTATAATTTCTTAGCTTCTCCTATGGTAGTTAGATCTAGGTTTACAAGTTTAAGGCTATAATTTCTGAGCTTCTCCTACTGCAGGAATTTAATTATTATTTTACTAATTTTTACTATTTTAAAATAATTAAAAATGTCAAAATATTCTAAATACCCCAATAAACCTATTTTTTCTATTCCCTTTTATTCCTCTGTCCTTCCTTTTTCCTTTTTCCTCCTATCGCCTTTTCTTGTTTTTCCTCTTCTTCCCTAATTTGAGCCTACGCTCTTCGCAACCTAACTCCTTTCCCCCTCTTCTTTCCCTACACTGCCCATCCCACCGACCTTTTTTTTTCCTCTACCTCACCCACCTAATTACCCTTCTTTTTCTACTTTTCTTTTCTCCTAGACCGGCCGGCTGACCCACCTCTCCTTATATAAAATGGTGCACTTAGGACAATTATCGATGATTATTATAATTTATAACTATCTTCTATATTTCCACTATATTTCTTCACCATTCCAATTTTTGCTAGGTAGATTACATACAATTGTTCTAGTTACAATAGTTGTCATTTATTTGTATATTTGTAGTAGTATGGTATTTTGGAAGACCTTCTTGAGCCCCTAGTCACCCTCCTTGAATTTTTGTGCCCAAATATCCTTATTAAAATATTAGGCTACTTTTTATTAGTAGGTTGCCATTCATACAAGCACCAAGTCTTTCCATTTGTCAATGGTATCGAAGTTATGCAATACTTTTTGATTTTTTGCTACTTATCAATGAATTACAACCTAGTGGTGGGGAGCCTTGCCTTGATGGGAAGCACAACCTTAGCGTTATTCGCTAAGGTAATAGGGGATTCCCTCATCGAGGAGCAAGCATTGGTCCTATATAACCATAACACTTTAGATAGCTCATTGGCCCAAATCTCTTTAGCTTGATTGAGTCTACTTTAAGTGTAGCAATGATATTCTTATTCATTGACTCTGAGTGATTTTTGGCTTAGGGATATCATGATGTTGAAAAATACAACTTGATCCCCCATTCTTCACAAAAATTCCAAAAATTATTTTAAATAAACTAATAATTGTTTTCACAAAAACCTTAATCTCATAGTGGTTATCAAATTGTAGACTCTTGTGATGTACAAAGAGATTATAGGTTATATTTAGGTGGGACACTACCAAGTTTCCTACAAAAAAAAAGAAGAAAGAATCTTTTGAGTAATAAAAGGACACTGGTGTGGTACCAACTTAAGGACATTTCAACACTCAAGTTAGTAACATAGAATATAAATAATATGAATGAAAAGCGAGAAGGGGGTTAGAGTAACTTAGTTATTGAGCCGTGTAGGCATGGCTACTGACAACCATAGGTAAAGATTTAGGGTCACTAACCATAGGTGTTTATATGGGTACCTCTTGGACAATGTTGAGTGAAGATAGCTATAAGTTGAAGGGGTTAGTAGAAGATCACTTTTGCTAATGGTAAGTTGTGATAACTCAATAAATTGCGTAAATTAACTAGTTGATTACTTTTTCCTTTTTGGAGAGCCTTGTGGCTCCTCTATTTTATGGATGGCATGACTCACAATGTACCATCATATAAGGCATGATAAAAGGCATTGCTAGAGGTGGTTAATGATAGGAAATCAGGGGATGTTGGGCTATATTTAAATAGAGCGGAGGATGATTGATTTTTGAATTAACTGCATTGAACTTTAAGGTAGTAATATTCGTTCATGATGTGTTATATGGGTTGAGTTAGCCAGGTTTAAGTGAACACCCCTATGAAGTTTTGGGCTACCCACGACATATGTAGTTTCTAGACTAGATCAAAAGGCTGTATTTAGCCTATACAAATATCTTTAATAAAAATACAATTTATTTTTAATATTATCTTTATTATTATTATAATAGTAATAATACCATTATTATTTATAGTAATATTATGTAATAATATATAATAATGAGGACATCAATAAAATAATAATAATATTATTAATAGAGATAAAATTATAAAATTATTATTTTTATTGTTATGATTATAATAATAACAATAATAATTATTTTTATTTAAAATTATAATATATGATTGTAATGAATATTATTATCATAAATATAAAAAAAACTATGTAATTATTATATTACTTATTTTTATAGTCATTATTATACTTATAATTATAATAATTCTTATTTGCATAAATATCATAATAATATTAATATTACCATAAATTAAAATAATAATTATAATAGTATTAGTTAGTATATATGATTCTTATATTTATAAATATGATGATGATGATGATAATAATAATAATAATAATAATAATAATTGTTATATTACTTAAAATCATTGTTATCATTATTTTTAATTATAATAATAATTATTAACATCCACGGTATTGATGATATTATTATTATAGTTAGTATTATGATAATAAATAGTTTACTTTTGTAGAAAAGGAAAATTCCGAAGAAAAAGAGCTCCATTGTAGTTGTAGGAAGTAAAATGGTCCTCCAGTTGCTCATATGAATAAATATTTTATTCTCGGCCATCACTACTACTCCACTCTAATTAATAACTCGTGCCACTGCTATTGGAGTATATGTGAAAAGGATACGGTTATGTCTCGTAGAAAGGTATCTTTTTTTCCAGGAAGATTTAGGTTTAAATTATATCAGTTTCAACGTATACTTTAAGTATAAATTATAAATAAATAGAACCGAATTAAATATTTCTAAATTTAAATTTATTTTATTTAATTAAATAAAGTTAAAATAATATTTAAATTTGATTTATTTAATTAAATCAACCAGTCGAGTTGATCCGAATAAAATTTACTAGTTAAAATCATAAAATAAACTGAACTTTATTTTTTAAATTTTAAATTTGACTAGTTTAATAAGTAAATTAAAAAATAAAACTTATGTTTGATATATTTAAATAAATAAATAAGTAAGACTTAATTTTTAATAAGTTAAATTAAATCAGATACTAATTTAATTTAAATTACTTATATTTCTATTTGATGGCGAATATTGTGAATTTGAGGTGAAAATGACTAGGCTACGGAGAGGAGAGTAAATTTATAAAAATAGATGGTATTATTATTTTCAGTCATTTCGACTTTTCGTATATTAAAATAATATTTCATATACGGAAGTGGAACAAGTGAAAACTCTAAATTAAAAAATAAAAACTCGGTGGCTTCATCAACAAAGTGGAGTCAGAGTTTGGTCCATACCACCTTTTGCGTTGGTCCTCGTCTCTTAATCCTTTTATTGCCGCTGCTCATGTCTTAGAGCTCAATTTATGATATTGTTTTTTTATGCAACTTGCAACTACTTACTTAATTTCCAGCTTAATATTTCCTTTCCATTATTTTATTTTGATAATTTTATTTTTGTCTTGATGTTATTCACCTGTTCTCTCTCTTCGCATGCCTTTCGTTCGGTCTCTGGAAGGCAATCGAGCTTCTTTCCATCAGGACCCAATTCAATTAAACACCAAAATAATCTATTTTTGCACAATCCTGCCCTTTGTTAATTTACTTCGTCGTCAATTCATTTCTTCAAAGTCCTATTCTTCGGTATGATCTGTGTTTTTGCAGTCAATCTGTTTGATATTTGATAGAGTTTCCTTGTCAGTCTGTGGTTCTCTATCATATCAATTACTGTGTTTTCTGCTTCCTGAGTGTTGCTAGTTGGGGTGGGGAGGTTGGGAGAGTGTTTCGTTTCCAGGTTCTGCACATCTGGGTTTTTCTGATATTGAGCAAAATACTTCTGGATATTCCTTGGACTAGTCGTTAGGGATATTGAATTGATAAATTTGCGTATATTCCGGTGCTGTCGTCTGTGTAACTGCTAAGTTGAAAGGGTGTCTTTCTGTTGCTGTCTGTATTCCGATTTTCTGCAACGAATCTACTCTGGGTTCATGCTTGGTCCAAGACAATTGAGGTGTATATGGCCGGATTTTTATTTCTTTAGCCGCCATCAAACTTGTTTGTTGAAGTTATAGTATGAAGAATTTGTTGAAGAAGCTACATGTCATGTCGAATAATCAAGGTGAAGGCAACGAAGGCTCCAATTCATCAAGAAACAATAAATTGAGTGTCTGGCCGTCTCCCAGGTCCCAGCATGATTCAGAGCATAAACCCTTTTCAGCTTTGACTGACTGGTTCCAGCAAGTGACTAATAAGAAGAGTCCTAGTCCTCCATCGTCTTCCAATGTTAAAAGGGGCAAGGGAATGGAACTATTAGAGCCTGCTACCAGTGGTGGAGTGGATGCTACTATAGATGCAGCTAGGCCTGATTCGGAGCCTAGCATTTCGAAAGATCCAGATGTGGAGGAGGAGTATCAGATACAGCTGGCCATGGAAATGAGTGCCAGGGAAGATCCCGAGGCTGTTCAGATTGAAGCAGTGAAGCAGATTAGCTTGGGGTCTTGTCCTCCTGAGAATACTCCAGCGGAAGTGGTTGCATATAGATATTGGGTATTTATGTTCTCTTTTCTGCTGCTTTTATTGGAATTTGGTGTTCTTGTGAATATGATCATTGAAGCTTTGAGTATGTTTATAGTGTCTGTGTGAACTTGCCTTCGATTCTGATTGATAATTCTAAGAGTTTTTACGGCTATAAATCAATATCCTAAGCCGATGATTCCTGTAGGACCTGGCATCTAGAACCTGGTGTTTTATCCACCATGAATCAAAAGAAATTTTGAAATGCATCTCACTTTTGAGTGTGAACGGGCTGGTAGACAATGATGGACTAGAACTATGGTACTGACGTGGAATCTAGAACCCAGTGTTTTATCCATCATGAATTAAAATAAAATTTGAAATGCATCTCACTTTTGAGTTTGAACAGGCTGGTAGACAACGATGGACTAAAACTATGCTACTTCTGATATTGATTATATGTATCTCAAAAAGTTTTATCAACATGCAGTCAAACTCTTCTGTCTCAGCATTGCTGTTGAGATATGAAGTTCGTCGTCAGTGTTGCTGGGTTCTGCACTCATGGTATGGTTTTTGAGACCTGAACCTTTACAAAGATAACAAAATTACTTGCCTTAGGATTTTTTATGCCTTGTCAAAATGTATTACCAGCATGATTCATGCTAATTTGTTTAGGGAGAAGTTTGATTTTGAGAATGATGATGGAGCAATCCCATATAATTAAAAAAGAATGGACAAGATTCATGAACATGGAGTTAACCTCTTCTGTTTCAGCATTGCTGTTGAGATATGAAGTTTGTTGTCTGTGGTGTTGTATCTTAAAATTCCTGCACATGTGGTATGGTTGCTGAGGCCTGAACCTATTAAATTATGACAAAATTGCTCGCTTTGAGATTTTATGCCCTGTTAAAATGTGTTAAAAGCATGGTTCATGCTCATTTATATAGGGATGAGTTTGATTTTGAGAATGATGATGGAGCATTCCCATATAATAAAGAGGAATGGATCAAATACATGGTGGCAGCTTTGATTTGAATCTGTATTGCTGTTTGTCTGTTGTTTTACTTTGTTCAGTAAAATCGTCTTTGTCATTTTTGGATGCTGATATTCTGAGTTTTAGGTTCCAATTCCTGAATCCTGAAGGGACATGCCACAATGTTGTGGATCCGGTTTTAATCAATGAAATTTACACATTGTTGTGCTACATGTTTTTTCGTAGCTCTATTGGATCATGATTTTATGTTATCCTGCCTGTATTAACCAGTGAAATGAACGCATTGTTGGGCTGCATGTTCTTGCTTGGATATATTGGATCATGCTTTCTTGGTTGCATTGCTTGTATTAACTAGTGAAATTGACTTTGTGGTAATATTGCTTCAGATGCCTTGCTGTGATAAATATTAAAAAGAAAAAAAAACTATCTGTTGGTTCATGACCATTACAATCTTTCTTTCATTAACAGATATGGTGTAAGGACATACAGAAGGAAATTAAATAAGCTTTTCCATCAACAAGTAATCTTGCCACTCTGTTATTGCCTTTTCCAACAGAAAATGCTTAATTTCATGCCTTGCAGAGTCAAAATTTCCTTGGCTATGGTGATAAGATCTTGGATGGTTTCTATGACCTATATGGTATATTGAATGAGGCCACGTCGTCTAAGATGCCATCCCTTATTGACCTGCAAGGAGCAGAAGTATCTGCAGGTATTACTTGGGAAGCAATATTGGTCAACCGAGCAACTGATGCTAATTTGCAGAAACTTGAGCAGAAGGCCCTGGTTCTAGCTGTGAAGGCAAGGTCAAAATCCTTTCTTTCTGTTTGCAGTGAGTTAGTGCGGGATATTGCTTCTCTTGTGTCAGACTATATGGGTGGACCAGTGACCGATCCCAACAATATGCTGAGAGCATGGAATAGCCTAAGTTACAGTTTAAAGTCAACCCTTGGTAGTATGGTTTTGCCTCTTGGTTCTTTAACCATTGGACTGGCTCGGCATCGAGCGTTGTTGTTTAAGGTACTTGGAAATATATCTAGCTAATTGCTGTTTCTTACTTCTTCGTAACCATTTCTGTTGTGTTTAAGATGTATATAGTCGTCTGAGTTGCTATGCCTTTTCTTTTCTGATGCCATCTACATTTCCCTTTGATGGATTTCTAACACAGGAAGGTTCATAGATCTTGCGTAACTGAAATGAATGAAATATCTGCTAATGTACAAGGTTTTGGTTTGCTAGCAGCAAAGGGGTGTATGATAGTTGAAGTTACAGGTTCAGTTAGCCTTGGTTGGTAGATTTAAGGCCTAAACCATGAGTAAAGGAATCTTTAGCATGCCAAAGTATAACATTTGGTATCACGGCAGGATCAAGCAATAAAACTGTGGTCGCGGTTGCAATTGCGATTGCGACCGTGGTGTCACTAACGATATTTTATGTTGCTATTGTTGCGACGTGATTTTTTAATTCTTTTTTCACAAAAAATATTGGCCAATATGGTAAATATTAGCTGATGTCGGTAAATATTGGTTGATATCCGAAATTTCACCGATGTTGCAGCTTGAAATATGTGTTATTCTGAAACAGTTTTATTTTAGTAATTTTGCGTTGTGGTTGACCTAAAAACTGCAAAATTGCGGCTGATATACAATTGCGGTACCGATATTTCATTTTATGGGCAGGATTCATAGCACGGTTTGCTGATAATTAGAGAGTTGGAAGCTATCTTTGATATAGAGAAGAGGCACATAGGAACCATGGAAATTCACCTAGTGTTATATTATCTTTGCCCATTAACCAGATTTATAAATCTCTAACCAATTATCAAGAAATAGAAGTTCAAATTGTTCTGGTAGT
Source organism: Tamarix austromongolica (assembly GCA_039764185.1). Taxonomy (NCBI): domain Eukaryota; kingdom Viridiplantae; phylum Streptophyta; class Magnoliopsida; order Caryophyllales; family Tamaricaceae; genus Tamarix; species Tamarix austromongolica. The sequence continues at coordinate 46,800,243 of CM077816.1, read as the reverse complement.
TGGATGATGAGGGGATTGGTCTGGACTTCTGATAATCACATTTTCTGGATGAGCTACATTGGTTGATATCTTGGTGTTCAGTAAGCGAAAGAAATGAATTTTGTGGTCAAAGAGGGAAATTAAGAATTATGGGCCAAGATTTGAATAGGTAATAGATAGAGTGATAAAGCATTCTGTGGGATAGGATAAGGTCCATTGAATTATAACTTTTATGGTTGCATTAGTAAATGAGATCGTATATATGCTTTGGATGCATCAATTCAATCATGATGGAGTTTGATCATATGGTTAAGGGAATTTGTTAGGCAACATTAAACTGAGAGACTGAATTGAATATTCCTAAGTATGTACTTCACCTCAAAAGGGCGATGGTCTGAAGTTGGCAGCCTGAATAATGTATTTCATCATTGTCCCAACGTTGTTTATCATTAATGTGTATCATAGTTTTTTTGATATTATTAATTTAGACTCTTCGATTTTCAGCTGTATTTACTTTTACTTGGATTTCTATGTATATGAGCAGAGCATACCTGACATGTCGTGTTTGTCTTATGAAGTTATGATATTCTGTTGGTCATTATCTATTGCATTTGCTTCATGTTCACTGTTCCATAGGTATGATTTACGTTGCTTGAGGGCTCAGTATTGGGATCTGATTGAAAAAGGTTACTTTTTCTTAATTTGGCTGGATGGATCATGGTGCATAAATAAGTTGAGGATTTTAGGGCACATAATCATAAGTTTGGTTGAGAAACAGATTCCATTATTATAGAGTATGGGTTCCTGAACGTCTAATTCTTATGTTGGAAATTCTGATAGAGATCCTTTAACATATACTCAGTAGGCTTGTACTGTGTTTCTTCAATAAGCTCATTTGGATGTTGCCGTATAAAGATTCACAAATTTTTTTTGAAAGCAGTTTTCATTTCATCTTATTCGAACACTATTGCTTATAGATATGGTTGAGATTTTTCGTTGGACTTTATACTACCTAGATCAACTGCAAGGCCTTTTTCAAGAAAAGGTTACTTAAAAAGGCTTGTCTGCCCTTGGAATTACAGTGTAACAGCCCTATTCTGTGGGCTTGAAAGCTCTACTTGCTTTAAAGTCACACAAGGATAAGTAACTCCAGCATTCTGCTTGCTTATTTGAGCAATCTAAAGAGCTTAGCCAACATCAAATATTTTTCTTGTTCAAATTGAATGAGTAATTTATAGATTAAGTGCAGTTATTGTGGCCTCCTAACATTCTGTTCCCTGGTACTAAGCTCAAAACTGACCCTTCTTTTTTTTTTTTTTTTTTTTTTTTTTTTGAGGATCCCTTGTCGATGTTTGGTTCAGAAATACATCCTAATTAATGCACTATGTTGAACTAATTGATAAGTTTGACCGACTTCTATCCTTTTAGTCTGTTTGAGGATGATACCTGGCGTTACACAGATCTTATCTACAATAGGGAAAACATGGCTCAATTCACTGAAGCAGGGGGCAACCTTATAATTTTCAATAGTCGTCATAATGCAGTTGATGTCTTGAAAGTTATGAAAACAGAAGATCAGATTATACTTAAGGAAGTAAAATCAAGGTCTAAAGGGAACATAAATCCATAACTATCGACATTTTTAGGATATGAATCAAATGGTTTGTACTTAAGGTGAGGGATAACTTTCTAGGAAGCGAAAATACTAAGGACCTGATTTCCAACTTTGATTGAATCTCCTGTAGTGTTTATTGTGTGAGATACCTCTCTTGGAAACTTCAATAGTCAAAGGACTTTATTCTAACTGATCCTCAACCTTGATTAATCTTCTTCAGTAGTTTTGGTCACTTTAGTAGCCAGAGGAATGGATAGAGTTGGAGCAAAATCAATTAAATGTGCTCCTCAGTTGTAGAGGATTAAGGCAGGGTGTAACTACTTATCATTTATACCACTTATATGAGGAATAGACTAACAAACCTTATTTATACCACACCCCCCTTTTCTCCCTATATTTCTGATGTGTGGCCATGGACTTTTCTTCAGACCTCTGTAACTTCCACTTCTCAAGCCAACCTTGACAGCTGAGGTATATTTCAAAAGAGTGCAAAGCATACTTTAACCTTAGTCTCTTTTTCCTCTTTCCTGGGGGGTGCTCAGGTGGGGATCAAACCTGAGACCTTCAAGATAAATTACAGGGTGTTATGTTAACCTTAATATATCGATGCAGTAAATCATAAGCAAGGAAATAAAATCAATGCACTCAAAGTTGGTTTATTAGCATAAACTATTCAGTTCATGATCAAGGCTCCAATTTCACCTTTTTAATCTTTTAAGACATTTTAGATGAAGGTATTACTAGGAAGAGTATACAGTTAGGATCTATTTTCTTTGATTTTGTTGCAGTTTGATTTGATATGATCTTATTTAAACTTAAGTTTTTTTTTTGTTGTTATTATTATTATTATTGTAATTAGTATTTTTATGATTTGCATTATATTAATGATATTAATAAATATAATGATTATTACAATATATATTAAAAATAATAATTACTAATTATTAATAGTAACAACGATAACCCTTCAAAATAAAAATAAAAATAAAAATAAAATTAAAGCTAATGCTAATGGTCATGATAGTAATAAATAATAATAAAAGAATATATTATATTGTATGATAATAATTATAGCAATAATAATAATTATAAATAAAATTAATTTATTATATATATATATATATATATTGTCATTAATCATTAGTAGTATTATTTATTATAACAATAATTATTATTTTTATTAGTTTATTATAGTATTATATTTATTATTAATTGTCAAGTATTATGATTAATATTAATTATTGTTATTATTATTATTATTGCTGTAATTTTTGTTATTGTTATCATGATTAATAATAAAAAATAATAATTATTATTAGCATCTTATTTTTTTTAACCTTATTTAATTTGATTTGATCTGGCTGATTGGTCTTGATCTGATCTATCAAATTTGATTAAGTCCGAAAAAAAGAAGATGAGAACAGACCCTTGGTCCAATTATAGCCTTTTCTAAGGCTAGGTACTTGATTTGTTATCATATGGAGTTCTCGTTTATTTGGAGACAAGTTTGCTTTTAGTTGACGTAAGGCTGGAGTGTGTGAGGAGCCAACATTGTTTTGTATATGTGCCACCTTAAAATAGGAAGTCAGAGATATATAATGATCCCTAGATGTATCTGTCTATGTCGAAACCTTGCTGAACCATGTGCATTTGTCTCCAAAATTTCCATTTTCTTGCATAAATTTTGTTGACATTGGTTTATTGTTCCTAAGAGCCCTTTAATTACTAGCCCGTTCAAGTAAATCAACTGAAAGTGGATAAAGTTGGCTTTCCAAAAGTCTCGCAATTTCTCAATATTGGTCCATTCTTACCTGTTAAGTTCTGTATCTTTTTCAATCTAAGCAAATGAAGGTGAATAATGTTTAGCTGAGCTATTTCTGTACAATGTCACAAAAGGATGGTCAATAATGGGGAATAGTAGTACTGACTTGCTACATTTCCATTTATAGGTAAAGGTACAGAGTTAGATCTTTCAACCATTCATAACCCCTTGCTAGTTTACAACTAAAAGATATAAATGTGACCAGTGGATGAAAAACTCAAACTCATGCCACCTCAAACCAATATTGTATCAATAACTACTTTTTCAATATTAATATGAGTTTATAGTTTGGATGATCCTCTTTTCATTTTTGGTTTGTCTCTACATCTTTGACCTAAATTATGCGTTGGAATGTGGGGTTATTATGTGACGACAAACCTTAAGAAAATTTTGAACGTTTAAACTTATGTATATGGTTTCTTTCCTGGTGATATTTACTGCAGGCATACTGCTTTTGTGCTGTGTCTTGATATGCATAGTATTGACATAAATGTTTGTGTAGGTTTTGGCTGACAGTGTGGGCATTCCATGCCAGTTAGTAAAAGGCCTGCAGTACACTGGTTCTTATGATGTGGCAATGAACATTGTGAAGGTCAATGATGGCAGGTGATCACTTTGAAACATGATTCTGATTCAATTAAATAGAATTGTCAATGCTTGGCATAGAATGTATGTTTATTCAGACACGATATTCATATCCTGCAGATCAATATCTTCCAAATGTTCATCTCATGCTTTTGCCATGTTCTTCAACTATATTGTTTTCGTATGTCTCTTCCTAAAAGAGAGAACGAAAGAAAAATGATATATCATTTGTTAGGTTTAGGACTTGTGGGTGCATTTAATATTTCTTAGTTCAGTGCATCATCTTCAAGTATCCAACTTGTGCTAATTTGAGACCAAGCAAACTTTAAATTTGCAACATTGCTCCTGGTTGATATAGGATTGAAATACTTAGGTAATTATTTATTTTGGCAGTATTTAATTGCTTTGTGTCTCCTGCAGTGACCCATAAACTGGTGGAGGAAGGGAAAAAGGGAAATAAAAGGTTCTGGTACATTTTTGGAGGGGTTGGGGCTTGTGGAGGAGAAGATTTATATCACACATGGACTGTTGTAGCTTCTGAGCGTTAGATACTGATTCCAGATTGACTAGTGAACAGCTTTGTGCCTTTTATTAGCTTTGTCTATTTGTTTTTTAAACCTTAAGATCTATGTCTTTGCACCCAGCAAACTGTACCTGATAGTTGACATGGAACTCACTATCAAGCTTCCAGATAATTCTTGATTGGAAATCTGCAAATTGAACCACAAACAAGATCCAACTTTGTCAGCAGCAATGGACAGGAAAGGAGAGAGGAACACAATAAAGCTGTTATATACCTGTAAAGAGCGGAGGGGAAGTTGGGGACTAGAAGAGGAGCGAAAAGGCTATTATTCCACACTCTGTGTCTTATCTTTGAATTGCTGCTAGATCATTACTCTATATTATTACTATCTCAATCTAACTCCTCACCATATGTGATGAGTCCTTTTGTGGCTGCAACTGTAACAGCAACTATGATTATCGAAGTCAAAACCTAGCTGCTAGATAATTATTGACCCAAAGCTACAGAAACATATCAAAGCAAGAAAAAGTGAGAGCATGCTCAATTTATTCCAGAGACCAACCATCATAGTAGCATTTTGTTTGCTTTGTTCGCATCTCATCTATCCTAATTTTTGGCTGTCAGGATTTTAATTCCCTGCAAATTGAACATGATTCCTTACTTTTGAGGGGTTTTGTGATAATAGAGGCTTTCAATTGTCTTTTATTTATGCTTATAATATTTCAGTTCTGGAAGCTGATGAGACACTCTTTCCTGCCAGCTAATTCTCTTAGTGAAAATTCCAGGGAATTTATTGTTGACCTGATGGGAGATCCTGGGTCACTGATTCCATCTGATGCTTCTGGAACTCATTTAGAATATGAAGCTTGTGCCTCTTCCCCGAGTCCTTTATCAGGATACACAGATTCCTCTGACATAGGCCCTTCCATTAGTGGAGAGGTTGCTTCATTTGATCAACCATCACAATTTCTGGATCAGAAAATCATGCCTAAGAAACAGGTCACCAAAGGAACTGAGCCTGGTGAAGGAGGTGTATCTACATCTTCTGCACAGGGTTTTTTAACTAGGCCTAATTATATTTCACATGCAAGATCTCCCTCCTGGACTGAAGGAATTAGCTCTCCAGCTGTTCGTAAAATGAAAGTTAAGGATGTTTCGCAGTATATGATTGATGCTGCTAAAGAAAACCCGCAACTAGCCCAGAAACTCCATGATGTCTTACTTGAGAGTGGTGTTGTTGCACCAGCAAACCTGTTTAGTGAAATTTATCATGGGGAGACAAATGTATCCATTGATGACACCAGGCCCCATATAGAAAACAGGGATGAGTTTAGAAGGCGAGCCAAACCTAGGGCATTGAAGGGTCATGGTGATTCTGGTAGACCGAACTTCTTGCCTCCTTTGCCTCTACGTGGAGAGCCACCTAGATCAACCTCAATTCCGCAACAAGAGAATGTCATGGAAAAAAAATCTTCTCTGTTGCCTCTGCCTCAACCACATAATCTGAAGCCTGCAGAAGCTCCAATAATTGACAAAACCCCTGATTTATGGGAATTAAGAGGACACCCTCCCTTGGCACAACCAGATGTGACAGCTGTGAATTTTGGGAAGAATGTTCCTGTCACGGCCGCAGCAGTGGCTGCAGCAGCCATTGTTGCTTCATCAATAGTTGCTGCAGCAAAGTCAAGTACGGAAAGCGTTGAGCTTCCGGTTGCAGCTGCAGCAACTGCTACTGCTGCTGCCGTGGTAGCAACTACTGCCGCTGTTGGTAAGCAGTATGAGCATCTGGATTCATCTTCTCACTCATCAGGTGGAGCAGCTGCGAACCATGTAGATGGCACCAGAAGTGATGGAGATGCAGGTAGTGCCAATAAGGAGTCACAAGGCAGCGGCAAAAAGGAACATGATGCTTTAGGAACAAACACAGAGGCAGACAGGGTATCTGATAGATCTGCTGGTACAGATAGTGTGAAATCTGATGTCCCACTTGATGATGTGGCAGATTGTGAAGTTCTGTGGGAGGAAATTTCGTTGGGTGAGCGTATTGGACTCGGTACATCACTTTGCTTCATATTTTGTCCTTATTCAACATATTATCGTGTCTTCTTTATTTAATATACAATCATGTCCAGATTCTTTCATTTCTGTTGTAACTTATTTGTCTTCCAGGATCATATGGAGAGGTTTACCGTGGAGATTGGCGTGGAACTGTGAGTATCCTTCTGCCATTGCAATGCTTTGTACTATTTTACATCATTCTGTAATGGATTGAATCAAGCAGCAACATTTCTCTGTTTGCGTCATTGATCAACGTGGGGGTCTTCTTTTATCTCGAGTAATTGTCAAAAACCACCTTTAATGTGACACCCCAGTTCCAGCAAATTGAAATAGGAGCACTGCTAGTTGCAGGAGGTGTCTCGCAAAGTCCAACAAGGCATGCACACTGACAAATGAACTAGTGGATTTAGGACAATAAATAGGAACTATCATTTCATAACAACATCATCGCATGTATCAAAGCATGACTACATTCTCGAAATATGGTTATATGTTAAGAATATACAAACCAACCTAAATCAGTAAGCTACTAAAGTTCAAGCCTTTATAGAAATTGACTCTGTTACTTGAAATAACTAGTGGGATTTAATCCCTTCTTTTTGCATATGCGGGTGGGGTGGCGGGGAGTGAGCTATTATAACCCAATGATATCATTGCTGCTTTAGAATGCTGCATCTGCAAATTTTTAGATATGCTAATGCATGGCAAAGGAGATTGATACTGATTATCTTCTGTGTCAAATAAACATCTTGATATGGTCTGTTTGTATCCTTCCCTTCTACATTTCTTTCTTGAAATGTTCAATTCTGGATTTAAGGAATCTGTCAGTTTCATCTTCTTTATGAAGATGCTAGAGCCAAAGCTGAATATCAATTTGAGCTATATTTGGCTTTCAGGAAGTTGCTGTGAAACGGTTCTTGGACCAAGATGTCTATGGTGAATCACTGGAAGAATTCAGAAGTGAAGTAAGTTGTCTATGTCTTATCGTTTCTAATGCACTGACGAGAAAGATTAACATTCTTATTAAGCCATCTTAGTCAAAGTTTGAATGGTGAATCGTTGTCACCTGGCAAGATGCATTCTCCAGTTTCATTTATTTGATGTTTGCTGCCCTTATCAATGATCACTGGGCATACATATCAATATCATCAGTGCTTCTATTTTCTGTGCTCTATTCACCACTATTATTTCATTTGCTTGGCTACTAAGTTTAAGGCCTGCAACCATATTTAAGAGCTGACATATAATCAGCCTCTTTTTGCTGTAATCAATTTATTTTCTCACTTGTCATGTATGTTCTGTTTAATTATGAAGTTGTCTATCCACGCATTATATCCTTATTAATTTAATCAATCCAACAATAATTTTATATTTTCATTGCAAAAGCTTCGGAAGTAGGGATCAAATTGTACAAATACAGCCCAGGCATCCCTCAAATCTGTTATATTATGAAATGAAAATGTGTATCAGCTTTTTAATTTGCTCAATGCTGTTTTCAGTTTTGTATTGGATGTTTCACTGCCTTGGCATTGACATGTTGGGTGCTCTTATGATTTATATTCCATGTTTATAATTATATCTGACAGATACATTGGAATTCGATAGCAATGCTTTTTGAGAGTGTTTAATTTTCTGATTACCTCATGTAAGGTTCACAACATGAAAAAAGTTCAATCATGTTGGGTGCTCATATGATTTATATTCCATGTTTGTAATTATATCTGACTGATACATTGGAATTTGATAGCGATGCTTTTTGAGAGTATTTAATTTTTCTGATTACCTCTTGCAAGGTTCATATCATGAAAAAGGTTCGACATCCTAATGTCGTTCTCTTTATGGGAGCTGTAACTCGTCCTCCATATCTTTCAATTGTCACCGAGTTTCTCCACAGGTACGTATGACCTCTGCTGTACAATAGTCAATGATTCGATTTATATTTACCTAGCATTCTCCACAGTGCAAAGACTTGCGTTCTAGATTGTTCCGAGTTCTTATGTTTTCAATAATTTAGTTCTCATATATGATTTATTCTTGATGAATGGTCATTTTATGATGGAAATGCCTAATGCTCCATTTGGTTCATGGAAAGTTTTAAAGAAAAGAAAGAAAATAAACTGGAAAATAATTTTTTGTGTTTGATTTACATGAGAAAATGAAATAGAAAAAGAGTAAGGAATAAAATTGCTAAAGATTAACTATATAATTTTCTTTGAGGAAAGTTTGAAGGAAGCTATTTTGATTTCAATTTTCTTTCCCTTAAACTTTCTTAGAACCAAATAGAGCCTAAAGGGAATGTATATGAAAATTAGTCCTTGTTTGGCTTTACGTTGACTGTGGGAGAATAAAAATTACCACGGTCCATTCATAAGCCAAGAAAATGACGTGATTCCTTTTATTGATTCTTGTCACATGTTGACCTTAAAGAATAACTTGAATTTATTACAAAGTTGGGCCAGTGTTGATTGTTCTGACCGAAAAATCTGAAGATCATACTCGATTTTGATCCAAAATAAAAAAACTGATCTTGATTCCAGACCCGAAACAAACGGAACTGAACCAAAATCAACTAAGAGTTAGTCAAATCTGATGACAATTCGTATTAAAACTCACTCAAACAGGAAATAACCTGAATCCAACACTACATCTGAAGTAACTAAACTCTTGATCTAATCTGATTAGCGATCCATGAAGACAACATATTACTTCAAAGCGAGTTTCTCTATGAGTGTAAATATGAAGAGGAAAAATAACTTTTGGATAAATCTTTGTTGTAACTTTGTTACTGCATCTTAATCTTTTTAGTATGAATTATTTGTTATGACAAATCAACAAGAAATATCAATATGAATTTTGAATTAAATTCACTGGCCTATATCCAATCTGATGCGAAATTTATAGATCCAGATTGAACCTGAACTTGAAAAACCTAGCATTCAAATATTGACCCCATCTGTTATCAGTTCTGACATTGACTTGAATCAAAGCCACAATCTGAAATACACCCAAACCAAAGTAGATCTTAACCAAACTTGAACTTGAACTGGTTGCAGAGTAAACTTAATGTTAACCCAATCTGGGATGATATGAATTGAAACCGATCCCCTTTGCTACATCTGCTCAAACCCATGTTGAGTTACAGTTTGGTTCCTTGGGGCTGTGATTAGGACTTCACCATCTTTCAAAGTATAGATGTTCAATCTGGTCTGGTGACATTTTCAGCACATACATGTAGCATCAAGTTGTTTTGGCTCCCCAAGTGTTTCTTGGAGGTCTGCTTTATACTTTATATTCCTCATCTGTATACAATTATCTTTCTTGATATAATGTCTCAATCTATTTATAATGTATCAAATATAGTGGGTAGATCATATAGAGGCTACTGGTATATGTGAGTGAAAATGATATCACAGACTGATCTAAAGACCATGGGGACCTTAATTGTGGGCAAGCTTACCCAAGAACATAGTGTGTATGAATTTATTTCTTCTATCTTTTTTTCTCTGATTGGTCTGTTCTCATTGAGCCTCCCTCGTGATCTCCAATATCTTGGTGATATTCCTGGTAAAATGAAAGCTGTCTGACAAAATTACATACCCCATTGATTTTTTTTTTGGGGGGGGGGGGCTATTTTTATAAGTCTGTGTAGTACATTTGGAGTGCATTGTGAATATAAAGAAACATGTGCTATTATTTATCATAGCATCTAGTAAAAGCTATAAAAGAATACATCTCTTGGATGAATCTTGGGAATTAAACTCAATTTACATTTGGTGATGCAGAAGTGGTAAACTTTACAATGTAAGAAACCATCTGAAATCCATGATAGTTGCTTAGTTTTTGGGTTTGGTACCTGGTGTTGCAAGTATTAGTGTATTGATCCACAAAATATTAAAACAAATGCCCCTGAAATTTTGTCAAGGTCAATGGTTGTGTGCCTAATTGTACTGAGAACAATGTGTTCTTATCCATAAGAATGGCTCCTATTGTCCCTAATAAGATTTTGTCATCCCAAATTTCACTTCATACAATTCATGCACTCTAAAACTCTTTAATAAATTGATCCAGGGAAAGCAACATATGATTTTAGTGCATTTCTAATACTGGGACAACTTTGAGACATTCAAAGAACATGAGATGACTTATATTTTTTAGTGGTACGCCAGGTATTTTCCTCATGTGAAAATTGTCATCCTTTCACACACCTAAACTCATTTGCCTTGCTTGTGTCACACTGTCATGCCTTCTTGGCTAATAAACTTTACCAATTACCTTCAACAATAGTATAGAAGTTTCCTCAATTTTTATCTTTTAGTTGCTTTCTTCCCTTGTATTCTATCATTTTCTTCTACCCTTTTAGGAATTTCTGTTACTTTCAACTTAATGATTGTATTCCAGGCTGATCTGTTTTATACCAAATAGATAACCTACACCTAAGGTATGTAATAATAATTTAGTAACTCAATCCTATTTGCATAAGCAATGAATCACGATTCACGATTCACGATCTGAATTTATTAAAGATATTTTGCATCATGTTTACAAGGAATTTTTTTCTTTTTCCTTATGTGTCCTTCTGTTAAACTAGTGGCTGGCTTGTGTGGTTGTATAGGGTGCACCTTAATATGTTGAGAGTCGCTACATGAGACTGCATCTATCAACTTACTGTCTTCATGTTAGACAACATCCAAGGATTAAGAAGTTTAAGAATACTGCCTTTTCTACTCCCATCTCTTATTCTCCATGGAATATAGGAAATGTTCACTTACACATTACAAAAATGTAAAATACGTTCACATCCATTACTGATCTATGATTCTTTTTTGATAGAATTAGTAATTTATGTTCGATAATAACTTCGGTATACGCAGCAATAAAGGAATAAATAAATTCAAACCGAGATAATAAATGGTGTGCTGTGAGATTAAATCATTGCCCTGAAGTGAATTTTGACCGGACTTTGGTGCAAATCCCTTTACGGTTGGCTCACCCCCAAGGTTGACACAACTCCTTTGATCCTGTGCACTCGTGATTGAAGGAATGAAATTCGCAAAAACAATGCCTAGATCTATTGAATTTCGAAGAGAGTTCGGGAGTTTAGGTCTCGGTAAAGCTTCGGTTTTTCACCCAAAAATTAATTATCCCGAAAACCAAAAGTAATTTTTATATTAATAATGAAACCGAAAAAGTGGAAGAGTGGAACGTCTCCCACTCTTCACACGACCAAGAAACCGGGAGAATTGGTAAAACATCCACAATAGTAGCAACCGACGAAGATTAATCAAACGGATAAAAAATCGTTTAAATTTTCTAATAAAAGAAAAGATCGGGTCTGACTGGATCAAAGACCGCACCCACGCCCAGCCCGGACCGGACGGGTGGGCGGCGGCGCGCGCGCACGTGTGGTATATAGTCCAGCCCACTACCCATACAAAATAGCCCAAACTCAATACTCAAACAAGCTAATGGGTAGGGGGATATAAAAACATAATACATTTACTATTCACCACCAATGTAGGACAAGAAAAAGGCAACAACAGAATTCAGCAATGCTGAATAATTTGCCATTGCACCAACAATCCCCCACCAATGGCAAACAGAAAGAAAAACGCAATAGATCTAGACAAGGAAGGAGTAACATTTAAGTATCAATATCATAAGGATTGAATTTATACGTAGTGAAGTGAGGCAACAACCATATCTGAGGAGTGAACGAGTCTTGAACTACCCAGACTTCGATTGAGACCCTCACAGTACGTCTTACCTTAAATTTTTGCAAATTCCGCGATAGTAACACAAGCGTTTTTAATGGCCATGCGCACACCTTGGGTACTCATGAGTGCTCTAGAAAGATAGTTTGAATCTTTCATAGAAGGTGGCCCACCTTCACACTCACCTAGGTAAATCCATCAAGTGCGTCTCATAAGCACCACCAAATCAGGTTATGGATCCATTAAGAGCACAATCATGCTCAACCTTATAAAAGTCTAGCAGTGAGTTCATCAAATCCGTCTCATTAGGACCACCCAAAATATAGGGCTATGAACTCATTAAAAGCATAAAGCTTAACCTATCCGCAACGCACTACAAGGCGCCATAGGAATGAGAACGTAGTGCAAAGGAGTGATCATATGGTTTCGATTAACCACATGTGGTATTTACCATACTTTCCTCAACTCAAAGACTTAAGCCCCATTCCCCTCGACGATTCAAGGATGACTCTCCTTGTTAGACCCTTTGTGAGAGGATATGCCAATTTCCTCTTGGATCTAACGAACTCTAAAGAGATCACACCGTTCCTCAACAGTTGTCTCACACAACTGTGTCTCACACGAATGTGTCTCCTCTTACCATTATAAACAGTATTCTTGGCAACACATATAGCTGCCTGTGAATCACAATGTAAGGAAACCTGTACATAGGGTTTCCTCCACAAAGGCACATCGGTCAACAAGTTCCTCAACCATTCTGCCTCTTGACCTGCTAACTCAAAGGCAGTAAACTCTGACTCCATGGTGGAGCGAGCTATGCAAGTTTGCTTAGCAGACTTCCAGGATATAGCTCTTCCTCCCAAGGTAAACACATAACCATTGGTAGAACTGACCTTATCATTATCAGAAATCCAATTTGTATCTGTAAATTCCTCTAGCACAGCAGGAAATTTACAAAAATGCAAACCCCAATCCTTAGTACCTTTAAGGTATCTAAGTAAACGACATAGGGCAGTCCAGTGATCACTACCTGGGTTGTGAGTATACCTATTCAGTCTACTCACAGCATATGTTATGTCAATTGTCAGGTCTAGTACAATTCATGAGGAACATCACGGTACCTATGATTTTAGCATATTCAGCTAGAGAAACACTAGCACCTAGGTTCTTTTTCAAATGTATGCTAGGATCATAGGGAGTTTTCACAGGCACTTCATCTTGACAATCAAATTTTTCTAGAGTCTTATCAACATAGTGTGATTGATTCAACGAAAAGCCATTTTCGGTTTTTCTCATTTTAATACCAAGAATTACATCAGCTTCTCCTAAATCTTTTATTTCAAAATGAGAAGATAAAAACACTTTGGTCTCATCGATCACAGTCATACTTGTGCCAAGAATCAACATATCATCCACATACAAGCATATTATCACACATTCATGTCCAATCAATTTAGAATGTACACATGAATCAGATGCATTTACTATATAACTGTTGCTCACTAAGGTCTGGTCAAACTTTTCATACCATTGTTTAGGAGCTTGTTTAAGGCCATACAATGACTTTCTCAATCTACACACTTTAGTCTCCTGACCTTCAACCTCACAGCCCTCGGGTTGCTCCACATAGATCTCCTCTTTTAGGTCACCATTCAGAAACGCTGTTTTCACATCTATTTGATGAACTATAAGTCCATGGATAGCAGCCAAAGCAACCAAGGAGCGGATAGTGGCAATCTTAGTCACAGGAGAGTAAGTATCGAAAAAGTCAATGTCTTTCTTTTACTTGTAGCCTATAGCCACTAATTTAGCCTTAAACTTATCTATGGTCCCATCAGTTCTTAATTTCTTTCTAAAGACCCATTTGCATCTTATTGGTTTACAACCTTTAGGCAAATCAACCAAATTCCAAGTGTGATTGGACATAATTGATTCGAACTCATTTTTAATTGCTTCTTTCCAAAAACTAGCATCCACAGAAGTTACCACTTCCTTATAGGATTTAGGATCCTCCTCAATTAGATATGCAGACACAAAGTCCATATTAATCATATCAATGTCATCATTTTCAACAAGAAAAGCAGTAATAAAATCAGGTCCAAAGCTAGTTTCAATTCTTCGTCTTTTACTTCTCCTAGGCTCATGAACATTATCATTTTCAATACTAAGAGATGGTGAAGAAGACAAGGGCACCGAAGAAACATCAGAAGAGCGAGCAAGTTCACATGCATTATTTTTCATGGGAAACACATTCTCAAAAAATTATGCATTTCTAGATTCACAAATAGAATAATCATTCAAACACAGAAATCTATATGCAGCACTGTTTTGAGCATATCCAATAAATGCACAGTCAAAAGTCTTTGTTCCCACGTTGGTTCTTCTAAATTCCGGTAAACCAACTTTAGCTAGACACCCCCACACTTTTAAAATTTTCAGATTAGGCTCAAAACCTTTCCATAATTCATAGGGAGTCTTGTCTAGTTTCTTGTGGGGAACCCGATTCAAAATATAGCATGCAGATAGAACTGCCTCCCCCCACATATGATCAGACATACCAGAACTCAAAAGCATAGTATTCATCATTTCCTTTAGAGTTCTATTCTTTCTTTCAGCTACACCATTTTGTTGGGGAGAATAAGGGGCACTAGTTTCATGTATGATACCATGATTATCACAAAAATCCTTTAAAATACTAGTTCCATATTCACCACCCCTATCAGACCTAAGCCTCTTAATTTTTCGGTCCAATTGATTTTCCACTTCTGCCTTATATTTTAAGAACATACCTTCAGTCTCATCTTTAGACCTAAGGAGGAAAACTTTAGTATATCTCGAATAATCATCAATGAATGTCACATAATACCGTTTTCCTCCTCTACTCTCGGTGTTCTTAAAATCTGCTAAGTCTGTATGTATTAATTCAAGCAACTTTGTTGATCTCACTGTGACTGGTTTAAAAGGCTTTTTAGCATACTTGGCTTCCACACGAACGGGACACTTCTCATAATCATTAGTGTCCAACACATTAATTAAATTCATTCGTTTCCATTTGTCTATGGAAGCCACGTTCACGTGTCCTAGCCTACCATGCCACAAAGATACGGACTCAACAATATAAGCAGAAGTAGAGCCAATTTCATTAATAGGAGCAGAAACAACATTCAAAACAAAGAGTCCATTAGACAAGTACCCCTTACCCACAAAATCCCCATTTCTGGTCAACACGACCTTATCAGCCTTAAAAACCAGTTTCAGACCAGCCTTATTAAGTAAACTACTCGAAACTAAGTTCCTACGGAGGGAGGGGACATACAACACATCATTCAACATCAAAGATTTTTCAGAGGTAAGTTGTAGAAGAACCTTTCCTTTTCCCAGAACTCCAGCAGTGGAAGAGTTTCCCATAAAGACGTGCTCTCCATCAGTAGCATCCTGGAACTGGTGGAATAGTTCTCTGTTCGTGCACAAGTGTTTAGAAGCTCCGGTGTCCAGGATCCAATCTGCCTTGTTTTCAACCAGATTCGCTTCCACAACCACAGCAGCAATAACTTCCTGTGTCTCAGCAACGTTAGCCTGTGGAGCAGGAGGGGTACTACCTTGTTGATTTTGAGTCTATGGGCCCTTTCTCTTAAAGCACTGATAAGCCTTGTGACTCGTCTTACCACACACATAATAAGTCAATTGTTTCTTCTGAATCCTAGTGTCACCCTTCTTGAAGTTAGGTTGACTTTTCAGTTGACTCTTTTTCTGAGTCCTTTTGCCTTTCCCCTTGAACTTGTCATTTCCAGCAGCAGACTCGACGATGTTAGCACTCATGGAACCAGAAGCATAAGGCACTCGGTTGTCCTTCAAACGGTTTTCCTCTTTTGTCCTCATGTGACTGATCAATTCTGGCAAAGTTAAATCCCTCTTTTTATGTTTCAGATGGTTTCTGAAATCACTCCAGGATGGAGGGAATTTCTCTATCAGCATGTTTGCCTGGAAAGTCTCGTAGATCTTCATCCCTTCACCCAGTACTTCGGCAACCAGGAGCTCATAGGCATGGACTTGGTTCATAACCTGCTTGTCATTGACCATTTGAAGCCGCAATAGATTTCCAACAGCATACTTCTTTCTCTCGGCTTTATCAGAACCATACTTGTTCTTCAGAGTATCCCAGATGTTCTTTGAAGACTCAACACTGAAGAACATATCAAATAGTTTGTTGTTCATATGCTGCAGAAGATGACCTCGAACGATTTTGTTGTCCCGTTCGTATTTTTCTTTCACAGTTTCATCACCTTTCTTTGCAGCAGCAGGAACGGGGGTGGTTGTTGGAGTGGCAAGAGCATCATCTGTGTCCTTCTGAGTCGGAGGATCACTCAATAATACATAATCAACCTCTAAAGCTTCAAATAAGATCGCCATTCTCTGAGACCATCTGCGGTAATTAGTGCCGTCCAGTGGCTCAACCTTTAACATATCTGGAATAACTCTCGGAACACTTGAAGCCATATCAGAATAAGGAAAAACTAGCACAACAAAAGTATTGAACCGAAGCTACTATAGCACTAGTAGCAGTAGTAGTTTTCCAAAACACACACCAACCAAATTGAAGATGCAGCAACAACACACGAAAACTGAAACCTTATATCAATTAAAGTCTGCTATACTTGAATATACCAATAAAGGAGCCTTATTTCAATATCAACCGAACCGACTTAATCGAGACACACGACGATAGCATGTAAACCAATGAATTCCGGCAAGGTCCGAATAATGCACTCTATAAACCTGAACAGAATATAGACCCGAAATCCGAAAGCAGAGCACTTATATAATCCGAACAGTATTTCGCAAGCAATACAAAAACTTGCAGCAGCATCAACGGAAATAATAGCATTCAATAATCTACTCAACTTGATCCCGAGACAAAAATTAATTTTCGGGAATGAAGCAAAAAATTCTAACAGCACAACAGCAGAATGAATTGCAACGAATACGAAGTAATAGAATAAATTCACTTTAGATTGTTAGATAATAACTTCGATATACGCAGCAATAAAGGAATAAATAAATTCAAACCAAGATAATAAATGGTGTGCCGTGAGATTAAATCACTGCCCTGAAGTAAATTTTGACCGGACTTTGGTGCAAATCCCTTCACGGTTGGCTCACCCCCAAGGTTGACACAACTCCTTCGATCCTGTGCACTCATGATTGAAGGAATGAAATTCGCAAAAACAATGCCCAGATCTATTGAATTTCGAAGAGAGTTCGGGAGTTTAGGTCTTGGTAAAGCTTCGGTTTTTCACCCAAAAATTAATTATCCCGAAAACCAAAAGTAATTTTTATATTAATAATGAAACCGAAAAAGTGGAAGAGTGAAACGTCTCCCACTCTTCACACGACCAAGAAACTGGGAAAATTGGTAAAACATCCACAATAGTAGCAACCGACGAAGACCAATCAAACGGATAAAAAATCGTTAAAAATTTCTGATAAAAGAAAAGATTGGGTGTGACTGGATCAAAGACCACACCCACACCCACGCCCACAATAGTAGTAATTTTCTGTTTTCTTTTTATATTTTGTGAATATGATGCTTAAATAGCATGCTGTTATTGGTGGATAGAGTTCCTCTATTCAAATTGTTATGTGCTCTTATCTCTTGATTTTAATTGCGAATCAAATGTTTTCTAAAGCCTGCAATGATAGCTAGTAATTTGAGCTGAATGATTATTGTGGATTTCAAGGTGAAGTGTTGCCCGCCTCAGCCTTGAGTTCTAAAGTTATCCTATTACACTGTCATCATAATTTTTCTTCCCATGTAATGTTTAGTTGACTGTTTTGAGTGAGCTAAGGCATTTTTTCAGATTGTTTTATCTCATATGGTGATAATATTTGATTTTGTAACTTGGGCCTTCGTTTCAACCTTATGTGAGTGTTGGACACTGATACTTGGACTAGGGTTAAACTTAAACACTGGACACTTTATTTTATTGAGAACGTCTATGTAAATTCCAAATAGGAGTCATGTCTGATGCTTCAATAGATACCCTGTTGAGCAATACACCTTTATCCATTTCACATGTGGTGCCATTCTTCGGCACTATTAATAATCTCTTCTACATGAATATGCCTTCAATTCCCAGACATGCCCCTGGTGACCTGATCTCTTACTAGGGATGGACACTATTTATGTTTATTGGAATTGATTCCTGAATAGCAGATGTTAATGATTTTATTTTAAATTTCCAATTTAGTTTATGTTTTGCAGGGGTAGTTTATATAGACTACTTCACCGGCCCAACAACCAATTAGACGAGCGGAGGCGTTTAAGGATGGCTATCGATGCTGTATGCATTTTTTTATTTTCTTAATCTAACCTCTAATTTTACTATTTATGGATGGCTCTTGATGCTGAAGATGCCTTCAATGATACTGGGTCGATTGTTTATACTGCTGCATTTCAGGCCCGTGGAATGAACTACTTGCATAGTTGTTCCCCTGTAATTGTTCACCGTGATCTGAAGTCTCCAAATCTTCTTGTTGATAGAAACTGGGTTGTTAAGGTGGTTGTCTGACCTGGTATCTGTTATGCTGGAATTGGATTTTCTGCATTATCCAGATTTGTCAATTATAATATTATTGTTGCTTGTAGGTATGTGATTTTGGGTTATCAAGGATGAAACACAGTACATTTCTCTCATCAAGGTCAACTGCTGGAACGGTGAGCTCTATCATTGCATTTTATAATGTCTTGCTATGCCACTGTTGGAAATACTTTGCAATAGTTTTTTGCTAATGATGTTTGTGCATTTCATAGAAATATCTATCATGATTTTTTATATTCCATTGGTTAAAAGTTGAATGTCCTTGCTTCGTGGGTGCTCTTGTGAAGGTGTCTTCTTCTATTTACCTTTTGTCTCTCTGTTTTAGCTTCTTGTTTGTTTTGTCATATGTGTCTTGTGAATGTTGGTTCTCTTAGAAACTGTAACTTTCTAAATATACAAGATATTAGCATGGATCACCCTAGCTGTCCGATGCTACTTCAAATGGTCCTATTATACTTGTTCTTGTTAGGGACCTGATCTGAGGATCCACTCACAGCAGTGTACTGTGGCTTTATCTGATTTTCAGGACCTGATGTCAGGTCGGTTTTGTGCTTCTTATTTCTCCTAGAGCCTTTCTGATTATGCCTCCTCTTGTAATCCATGACAGCTAATTGTGGTTAATTAAAGAAATTGGGTGCAAATGGTAGCTATAGGTTGTAAGGGTAAAGAGGGTGGTAGGTGGGGTGGCCTGCTGGCTGAAGGCAGGGAGGAGGAGAGGGGAGGGACTGACGATTGGAGAGAGAAGAGAGAGGCTAGGAAATTAGTTCTTTTAGACTAGTCTCCAACTTGATTATTATTGTGGTGATATCCTCCTGTTTATATTTGATTACCAAATATGGGCTAAGCCTCGTTAGGTCTAATGCTATATTTCTTAATATCTATAAGCTTATACTAAATGTTTGACCAGCAATATATTAATAATATCTAACTAAATATACCTAGTATTTAAGAAATGCTGAGTAACTTAATATTCCCTCCTAATCAAAAAATATGTCATACTAGCACTAAATTTTTGTATAGAAAAGAAAGTTACTTTAGAAAAGTCAAAATGTGCTTTTCATTTTTACCCTCACCTTTTTTCCTTTTATTATTTATGCATTAAATGATTTTCTAGTTTTTAATGAAGGGTGTAAGGGGAATTTTAAGTCTATTTATTAGTTCCAAAAAAAGTTTGTACATTGTTAATATGATTTTATTTTGATACGGAGGGAATATAATATTTCCTAGACTCTAAATTTCCTAATTAAGCAAACTTACATGAAAAAGAAACTAAATAAACTAATTAATTTTGGTTGAAATAATCGAGTCCTATCAATTCAATTGCCCTAGAGTCACACAATCAATCCAGTCATCACAACATCTCGAGATGACCACAAGAAGTTTGCTCATGGTCTTCTATTCCCACCTGTTTAACATTAGTAGTCCATTGGTTAATAAAATTTGGTCAGCAAGAATATAATAGTTTCATCTTTTAAAATCTAGACATTAATACCAAAATATCATATAAAAAACACAACTAGCCAAATATCATCCCTCTTTCCCTCTCATCATCTACCCACCATTTCCATAGCCTCCCTAGATTTGCCGTAGCCATGGCATCCATGCTGAATTTGAGCACCAAGTCCCCCCCCCCTTTTTTTTCTCCACAAACAGATCTGTATTTTTCATAATGGAGCAGTAGACATATACACACTTTAAACTCAACAGAACTTTAGTTCCTTATTCATTGATCTAGAACACCATGCATATGGTAAGATCTAGCGCTTGCAAGTTGATGGAGGTAGGGTTGTTTATAATATTTGATGGAATCCATCTGATCCTACAAATCAAATAATTGATTTGATATATTTTTTGAATTGAATAACTGATCTAGTCAATGAAAGTCAAACAAATCAGGTATTTGATCCGATAAATACATAAAATATTCGATCTGGATATATGTGGTTGAGTTCTATGAGAACCTAAAGTAAAATAAGAATTTATAACTAATAATAGTCTTTAGATTAATGCAAATCAATGGTTAAGATTGCAATTAGAATCAACCAAATTAAACCAAGCCACTTAACCAAAAAATTGGTTAGCTAATATTTAAAGTCCCTATTTCAACCCACACTACCACTAGTCTACTGTAGTATCCAATATAGGAGAGGTACGACTAATACATAACTATGTTGGGTGTAAAATTAAAAATAAAATCATATTTCAAGAGTTAGGTATGATCGTCACATAACCCAAGATCAATAAAATCTAAAAGAGCTCTACAAGAGCAAAATGAAATAGAATACGAGGTTCCAATGAACTAAATCAAAATGCTTAACAAGCCGATTAGGGACTCAACCCCACACAAGCCAAGCATAAGAAATCTACACAAGATTGAAATGATCTGGTATCAGTATGGAGAGCGTACTGAGTAAGACTTAATTATCACATATAAGCATACGTCACACAAACTACATCATCTGATCATAAAATGTTATAACTTCCCAGGATATGGTATAATAACATAGGACTACATGCTAACATTCAGTTGTATAATCCATATAGACAAGGAAAGCAAAGCCCTAAGGCATCTCTTTCGATTGTGATTAATATTAGACATGATGACATGAAAGCATACATGATACATGCTGGCAGGGCAATTTCAAGCCAACAACTTAGGATAGAAAAAAACATACAGTCTATTATACTAGAAGGGTATAACAGGCAAAATCATGGAATCATAAAGAATTCAACAAGCATGAAGAAGAGTTAGGCAAAACCTTTCACATGCATTCCAACAAGTGCCACGTAAGGACATATGGGCCAAAAGGCATAATTACATAGTCCATAGGCATATGGATCTGAGTCCGAGGTATAAGCGTGGATATTCAGTCCTACCACCCAATGGACAAAACCCATGCAGTGCAAACAATAACAAGGCATACAAGGTTAACTGCCCTACCACAATAAACAAAGTCAAGGGTACAAATAATATTCATTTGAGAAACTCGTTCCATTACAAATTAGCATACTAATGCCAAGGGGTTTGTATGAGGACTCCAATGTCTACCTCACTTGGAATTTTAAATGCCACTGCAGGTCGTCAAATCCACTACCAGTGGATTTCAATCAAAGTATTCTTGCCAATTGTATCCTAATCTTTAAGTATGCATAATCTCTATAGAGTTTGAAGGATCATATAGAGTAAGAAAGATACTAAGCTACTATATGACTAGAAGCCGCTAGTATTTTATGAAAATCTGAAATGAGGTCCATAGGATTGTGTTTTTATAATGCCAACACAGCGTATTCCAAAATGAAAAACTCAGAGAGCATACATATTACATAATACATGAGTGTTTAAGTTTAACACAAAATTCTAGAGATAATAAAAAAACCGATAATTCAGGAGATCACCACATGAGAAGATCCCTCAAACCTTATAGGAAAACTCAAAAATAAAGGCCAACAGCTACAAGACAAAGTCTGAAATCAAAAGCCCGAAGCCAAGTGAAAACATGTTGGCAAGTAAAAGTAGTACACCTCTTATCGAGTAAGAAATCCAGAAAACCAACTGAAAGTCAAACTTAGGTGAACAAGGCCCTAAAGTCCAACCTAACACATTATTCATCTATTTGTCAATCAATAATCAAAACATACTTTAAAGACCTACAACCTGTTCCTTAGTTTCAAATACCACAAAACTAGTGCAAAAACACGAAAAATTACTTTTTTTTTCCGTTAGAACTAAAATCAGCATTGGTGATAAGAAATAGCTTAACCAAATCAAAACAAGATCTCACACCAAATTTAAAAACTTTCCTATTTACAAAAATTACTATTTATTGGTTGACGAAAAATGTTGTTTTATAACAAGAAGCTTAAAAATAAAAAATATAAATATTTTATTGCTAGAAATTACTTGGTTAAGGGTGAATAATCATAGTTCATGATTCACTTTTGACCCTCAATCGTGCGCAAAGCTTTTAATGTTATTTTAGTTATTTTTTTTAATTAATTGTTTTAAAATATGATTAATTACAAGGTTATTAGCATATCATTAGCCAAGAATACTTTGAATAAAATTAAGAGCACCAAGAACATGGTGAAGGTTATCTAGAGCATTTAAATTTAAACCCCCATCAAAACAAACACTACCATCAACACTTTGCAATCGTTAAAAAAAAAAAAAAAACAACAACAACAAACAAGCTCATATGGAGTAAAGAGATCTCATCCTAGACCTAAGCTCCAAATTATCAAGAAAAGAAAGAGTTAAAGACCAAACAAAACTCTTTTGTAAAGCCTTTTGAAACTTAGAAAAATCAAGTAAAATCTTAGAGAAAGCAATAACATAAAAATCAAATCAAAAGAGGTAGAATCAAAGAGGGAAGTAGAAGGAACTCTTATCTTGAATTTGGAAGAAAACTAAGCTTCAACCATGGTGGAAATAGAGAAGAGAGGTTTCAAAAATGGAGAAAGAAGAAGAGGGAGAAGCGATAAAACAAAGAAGAGGAGAAAAGGAAGAAAACTGGAGGAAGAATATGATGAAGTTTGTGGTAGTTAATGGTGGTGGTTGTGGAGGTGGTGATACGCCGACCAAGGGAGAAAAAGAGAGTTTGGAGGTTGAAGAAAATGAGGTGGAAGGATAAGATCACGTGTTGATAAGGTTAGAAGAAGTTGGAAGATATGATTATTTAATCAAGTGTAAAAGGGTATAATTGTAAATACACAAGTTAGGATATTTTTGTGTGAAAATTTATCAAGGAAGGGGGCGGGAAGTGACATACCAAATGAGGAAGAGAAGGTGAGGAAAGAAAGGAAGAGGTGGCTAAGGGTAGAATGGTAAAGTTGGTGTTTAAGTGGATAATATTTAAGAAACTTAACAAGTAGGTCTTATGTAGATAAATATCTAAAATGGATAAAGATGGCTAATGATTGAAAGGACATAATTTCAACACATATAGGCAGCCAAAAGAAGAGGATTTTGTGGCTCCATGTGTCATGGGAAGGGAGGAGAAGTAGGAAGAAAAATTAGATAACTTAAGGTGGTATAAGTGAGGGTGAAAGGTTAATCAGGGGGAATCTTAATCATTGAGGTTTAGGTAGATATTTTTGTGAAAATATCGAGGGAATGAGCGAAGCGTATGGTGCTACATAGGGAGGGAAAATAAGTGGCTTAGGTTGATCCACCACACACAAAATGAAGGGCAGAGAAAGAAGAAAAATGAGTGGATGACATTAGATGGGTAAAAATGGTAATTTTGCTAAGGAATCCAAACTCAATTAGATAACTACAAAAGGGGTGGTTAGGCCACAAAATTCTTAGCTTAAAGAAGGGTTTCTTATCCATACTAATCAATAATGAAAGGTTGGGATTGATCCATATAAGATTCGATTAAGTACAAGTGATAGAGAAAATATATATATATATGTGTGTATATATATATGTGTGTGTGTGTGTGTGTGTGTGTGTATATATATATACTTATGAATAATTTCTCCATTGATAGAGAAAAGAAGTTACGTACAAGTGATAGTAGTAAAAGAATCAACTAAATGAACATGGCTCTTAAATTTCTCACACCGTGTCTCATGAAGATGTCTTTTAGTAACAGATATAGCAATAGATTTAACTAAAACTCCTCTGGGAATATTTTTGTTCTAAAATACTCTAGAATTTATTGCTTTCCAGATTTCATAAACTGTCATGGTGAGTAAACCTCTCAAAAGTTCCACCTAAGCTTTTGTATGGTCAATGGCTGCAACCTTGATAATCCTTTGCTAGTCACGTGTTCTAGCTCTCCAACCCTTCATACATGCAATGACATCCACTAACTTCTATGTCTGGTTACATTCAAGAAAAAGGTGGTGTATGGTTTTGTTTTGTTGATAAAACACACACCAACTATCAAAGACATGTTGTAGTTTAGAGAGGCAATCCTTGGTTGCTAACCGCTCATGAGCAGCTAACCACATAATAAATTGACATTTAGGAGTTGCAGGATTCATCTACTCTGTCCTCCACTAGTGTTTAATAGTGTCCCTCCGACGAATAATATTATGAACTTTACTAATACTATAAAAGTTCTCTCTAATGCAAGCATTCAAAATAGGAAGTAGAGAAGAGGGTAAAAAATAAAAAATAAAATAATAATCATATGGTAGTTTTAAATCTTTTTATGCTCAATTACACTAAAAAATAGTAATTTGCAATTTTTTGTAAATTTTGGATAGCTAAAAGCCTCCTTTTGGAATTTAAAATGCATTTAAGGCACATGGGTACGATGAATAATGTCTTTTTATCAAGGTTTTGATTTGACATTTTGAAAGAGCTTATGAGACTTAGAAAAATATGAGGATTTCAAATATTCATATTAGAGAAAAGTGTCGAAAGAGTTTGAATGTCAAAAGAAGCTCAAAAGATCACATAGAAACAAACTTGTGAGAAATGGTTAAGAAACAAAAATGAAATGTTTCAAAAATAAA
Source organism: Tamarix austromongolica (assembly GCA_039764185.1). NCBI lineage: Eukaryota > Viridiplantae > Streptophyta > Magnoliopsida > Caryophyllales > Tamaricaceae > Tamarix > Tamarix austromongolica. The sequence continues at coordinate 46,774,883 of CM077816.1, read as the reverse complement.
ATTAGGGTTTCAAATTTGATAAAAGATGTTATAAAATATTTCGAATAATATAATTTTATTTTTAATAATAGAAAATCTTGAACATTTTAGGGTTTTCGAGGAATGTGGTATTACAACGACAAACCTCCCGAACCACTGCAACAACCACAACCCAAACAAATCCTAAACTTTAAACCAAACCCTGATCCCCAACCCTATATCTTAGATCGTAAATTGTAAACCCCAAACCTAAATCTAATTAAACCGAAAATGTAAACCTTGAACTCTGAACACTAAAACCTAAATCTAACCAAGACCTTAAATCTAACCAAGACCTTAAACCTCAAACCCTAATACGTAAGCCTTAAACCGTAAACCTAAAATGCAAACCCGAAGACATAAGCCCAAAATCCCCAAACCAAATCCCAACCTTTAACCCTAACCCTAATCCTAGACCCTAAGGCCTAAACCCTAAAATATAAGCCATAAACCCTAACCGATAAACCCCAAACTATAAATACCCTCAATCCTAAACCCTAACCCAAAACTCTAAACCCTTGACACCAAACAACAAACCCTAAGCATTAAACACTAAGATAAAACCCCAAACCCCCAACCAAAACCCTAGTACCTAAACCCTAAACTTAATCCTAAATCGTAACCTTGAACACTTGACCATGTACCCTAAATCCCAAACCCCAACCCCCAACCCCCAAGCTATAAACCCTAAACCTTAACATATAAGCCATAAACTCTAAACCTTTAACCCAAAATCCTAAATCAAAACCCTAAACATTAAACCTAAATGCTTAACCCTAAACCCTCAAATGTAAACCCCAACCCTACCTCAAATGTGAACCCCAACCCTATACCCTCAAATGTAAAGCCCAACCCTAAACCCTTACCATCATCCCCTAAACCTTAGACCCTAAGTGATAAATCCAAAACCTTAACCTTGAACTCTAAACCCTAACCCAAGACAATAAGCTTAAACCCTAAACCCCAAACTCCAAACCTACTCTGTTAACCATAAACCCTATATCCTAAGGCTTATACATTGAAGTACATATGTTAAAGAACATAGATTGAGTAAAATGGAGGCATAATTCTTACCAAATTAAGGTACTTGTGTAATAAAGACAACCTAAGCTACATTTATGCAAAGATAGCAAACAATCTAGGGACACTTTCTTTTTTTAACTCAAGGTTGGAGGCATATAGATTACACCAAGATTAAAGGCATAAAAAAATTAACTAAATGCTTTGAGTTCCAGTTTTCTTCAAAGTCATACGTGTCTAGACCAACGAAAAAACAAACTGAAACCTACCTACCTTATAATTGTCTCTAATGATTTAGGCAATTTCATAACAATTCTCAACGAACCATTTTCGTTTTCCTCAAAGAAAAGTAGTATCCTCCAAACAGAGTAAGATTTTAACAAAAAGTATATCCTGCAAGTTTTCCATTACTATAGTGAGCTATCTCTCTCTTTAATTAAAGTTCCTATTATTAGATACTTATAATTTAGTAAAGCTACAACACCACATGGAAGCCACAAGGAGCCAAAATGTTATATGACATAATCACTATGCAGATCATTTGCTTCTTAGGTGACATGTCTGTACATAACTTCTTCCTCTTGAATGGCCCACACTGTCTAGGGAATTAAAAAAAAATAGCATTACATGAGAGTGAGCAAACACCGATGCATTATCTTCACTTGCATCTATCCAAGAAGTCTAAAACATCCACCTCAAAATCTTTATGCATACACCTCTACAATCTCTAAATGACAAAAACCTAGGCATATTTAGCCAAAAATGATCGCACTAAGGTAGAACAAATCAAAAACTAACTCAATGACCTAAAAATCAATTCAGAAAGTAAATAGGAAGAAAATGACATAAATTAAATGCTGATTTAGAAAAGGAATTACTAAATCAATTGAATATCCACTACATAACAAATGCTAATAAAGGTTATAGTGAATTAGAAATCCAAAACACATCAATAACTTTGAATTCCAAATCACATCAAAAAATACAAAATATGGTCAATTTTGTCCCAACACCACCACAATTACAAATAAAACATAGAAAAAAAAAGAGAGGAGGAAAACAAGCCTCATGAAATAAATATAGACAACAATACAATTTGAAATTTTTTTGGCATTCGGTTAACTCGCTCGCACATGACAACTGGTGCCAAAGAGTCTAGATTTGGATAAATCTGATGGATGAGATGAGAGATGATAGCTATAAAAGGGAGACCAAGGAAGGAGAGGAAGTAGGCAATCATGTCAGCTCTACTCTTGGCAATGGTTGTTGTTAGCGGTAGTACAATGGTGAGGAGAGAGGAAGGAGTTTAGTTCAACTCAGGAAAGGAAATCGAAGAGAATAAATTGATGCCATATTGGAAAAGAATTGGGGCAATGATTGTGGTGGAGGTAGGAGGACAACAATGGGTCACTGATTAGTGGTTATTGGAATAGATAGAATCAACGAAGGAGAGGGAGATAGGGAGTGTAGGGGAGAGATAAGCTGGTAGCGTGTCGTTACCATTATCAAATTTAACCTATTTGTAGCCCAAATAATAATTAAAAATATAGCATAGGGTAAGAAAGGATCGTTTCTATAAGGAGGATGCGATTTGAAACTTTAAATTATTAATTACAAGAATAACTTATTTAATTACATGAAATAAATAAATAACAAATAAAAATTAAAAGGAGAAAATAAAATTGTTATTTACAATACAAACAAGGTTTGGGGGTTGATGTGAGGAAAAATAAGATAATAAAATAAAACTAATAACTAAATTGGTAACCAAAGTACTCTGGTAACTAAACTAATCAATAACATTAACAATTAAAATCAAAATAAAAAATACAAAATTAATTTAATTAATAACTAAACTAACATATATATATATATATATATATATTTTCTACCCTTCTCCATCGAAACATCTATATTAAATTCTCATAAAGACTTTTTATTAGGCAAACGGATATATAAATTCTCAAGTTTGATAGGCTAACCATAAAGAATCAACAGACTATCTCTTTCAGTTCCTAACGTTGTCTAATTAGGCTAACTCTAGCATTTTTTCTAATACCAATTAACTTCTATAAACTGATCTTTGCTATTCATTGAACTTAGAGATAAATTAATTGTATTAAGCTCTAAGGAAACTCATTAGCACCAGTCAAATTAAAAACCCAACATTCTTAAATTGACTAGAATAAATTTTATTTTATTTTAATCCAACTACTTATGAAATACCTGAACTAAATTAATAGCTCGCTAAAATTAACTTAATAGCTATAACTCTTAATCCTAAATGTAAAATTGATTACATTTCATATAAAATACAAGAATTTACGTTAATCACAAACATGATTTATATATCAAAACATAATAATTCATATTCCATAATAGTTAGGTATGATAAAAATCAACACTTAATAATATATGGCTACTATAATTTAATATAGATCACAGGTATAATTAAGAATATATAAAAAGTAAGTAGATAATTATATAAAAAGAAGGAAATAAAGAATAAATACATGAACTTTTCGATTGAAGTGCATTTTTGAAGATTCCTCTCACGGTTGGTTACTCCCCATAGTATCATGAACATGCTTGCTTACTATGGCTATTCCCTCTATTTGTATAAATCCTAAACTTTAATTTAATAAGTTTCTAATTTACATGTGGGGTGGAGTAGGGAGAATGAAAATCAAAACTCTCAGTTTCTTCCTTTGTTTGGAGTTGATGTATTGCGTTTTTCTGTTCGACCGCTTGTTCTCTGATTTTTCCTTTGTCCCCTTTTTACAGATTTTGTATGATATGTATATCTAGGAACGGACAGCTGCACGTCCGTAGGAGTCTTCCAATCTTTTAGACTTGGTCATCTCCTCTTTTATCTCTTGTTTTCTTTTGTATGCTATTAACTTTTTGCTGCCCTGTATGTTTGAGCGTGTGTACCTGTGAGAGTATAATTTGGTAAGGAGGTGGAGAGCTGTGAGTCTGTTTTTATCATTAAATTAAATCTGATAGCAAGAGTCAATTATGTAAAGATAGGATTGGAGGGTCTTCTAAAAATATCTATGTTATAGTTGTAAATTTTAGTGAAATTTTGGCCATGCTATAATTTGATTTAGGGAAAATTGGTAGAGATAAAAGTTCTAGATCTCAGTTTTCTCTTTCTATAGTAATTTAAATCACGTAAATCTGAGTTCATACGAAAATGTTACATTCAAAATACGACAAGCTGTCAAAAATCATTCTAATTTATCTTAAGCTTGGAATTAAATAAAAAATTGATATTATTATAATTTAAGCACACAATTATAAATAAACTCAAATATTGCTTAAATAAATGACCAAGAATCTAAATTAAGTGGGCATAAAATATATTAAAATATGTGTTCATCATAAGCCGTGGAAGAACAAAGTACCAATTAAGGAGAATGAGAACTTGATTTTATTTATTGAACCTTTATTTCTCTGTACCTGATCCAATGCCCATCTTTTAATCTTATCTGCATGTTTAAATTATTAAAATGATCAGGATTGATTCTTAGTTCTCGTACATCTATATATTTAAATTTTTTTATGTTTTCATCATATTTTGCTATATATTATAATCTCTCTCTCTCTCTCTCACACACACACACACGAGTTAAAAAGTGGAAGTATTAGCAGTGTGTAATCATTGTAATGTATTCTTAGACTCTATTCACATCACTATCACAAGGTATTATCATTTTAATTTGCTATTTGGATCATATTGGCGTAAATCTGATCGATTTATAATCTATCTATCGGATAATATTTTATCCAATATTTCTTAGTTGTCATTGAATGGATTTATATCCTACAGATTACTTGTGATACGATTCAAAGTTTAGGATATCTAAAGTGGTAGATATTCAAAACTTTTTACCAAATATTTATTGAATTGTGTTTTGGTCTTATTAAATTACAAGATTTTTGGTATAATAAAATTTCTTGAATTGGGTTCAAATCCATTACATTTTTATTTATTTGTCGGGGGAAGGGTGCCTTGGGAGTTCGATTCATGAACAGTTAATATTTAGAGCAATGGGAAATCACATGGTACAAATCATCTAGATTTGATTTTAAAGAAAATATGGTAGTATCTAATTGATTTTCATTCTACCTTATAATTATTTGGTCACTGTTCCCTGCAATGATGCATGTTACTACAAGACAAAATGGAACAGATCTGATTACAACTGGAGGCAGTAGAATCCGCTGCAGTATTATAGTAGGAGCACTATCCACCTAGTACTTGTTATTAAATTTTGTGGTTCCCAACATAACAGAAAGATTCTCTGATGTATCCGGTAGTAACTATGACTTATCATCAAACTGCAGCATGTTAAAATCGTCTCATTCACCATCGAGGGCATGCTGCAAGTGATATTGTGAAGCCAATCTTTAATATTTCTCAGTCAAATTGAAAGAAAATACTGAAGCTCTTCGTTTTGCATTCTACTGGTTCTCTTAACTATATTTATTAGGGGAGTTGGGGGGGGGGATCTTATAGATGCACAATTCATACTCTATCATTTTGTGTTAATCATTTTATTTTGCTGTAAAGTTTTGGAAACCCTTGTTTTTTTTCCCCTTATGCTTTCTTCTGTGTCATTGTTAAACCCTGCAACTATTGTCTGTTAGCTACTGCTGTTATCCTAGAATAATTTAAATATATAGATGTTTACCGTGGGCAAGTTAGACCCTACAAATCTTGTGTATTAGATACTGCATTTGAGTGTTATCCTAGATAAATTCTTGCCAGCTTGTCCTCCCTCAGCTCTTTCTTTGAAAGGATTCATGGACCTCTAATAGAAAATTGGCATCACAGGCTGAGTGGATGGCTCCTGAAGTCCTCCGAAATGAACCGTCAGATGAAAAGTATGCACTATATCTCTTAAGTGTTATTGACTTGTGCATACTATATCATTATCTTTATTCTGCAATATATGGAGACAACCATCTTGTGGTAGCTGATAATTGAATAAATTTTGCAGATGTGATGTATACAGCTATGGGGTTATTTTGTGGGAGCTTTGCACACTGCAGCAACCATGGGGAGGCATGAACCCAATGCAGGTTGTTGGCGCTGTTGGGTTTCAGCATCGGCGTCTTGACATTCCAGATGATATTGATCCTACAGTAGCAGAAATTATTCGGAAATGTTGGGAAACGTGAGTATACTCCAAAATCATTAGTTTGAAGCAAAGCGTACTACATAAATCGACGGAATATGACTTTAGATTATTTATTCTTTGGGTTAAATTATTCAAATTAAATTGTCATCTTCTTAAATTTAGAAAATGGGTTATTTGGTGCCTACCATGTGCTCATCTTGCTTTAAACTAGCCTGAGTGGTTTCGTTCTACTGCACTAGTTTCGAGGCTTGTGCATTCTGGGTGTTGTACAATATCAGAAACTTCAGTAGGTGGGACTGGGTGGTCTGGGTGTTTATGGGCCTCACCCTTAACCACTTGAACTTGATAGAGGTTCCCTGAAAACTGATAGAAAAAGGTAATTTGGGAAAGTAGCAATGTTCTTATGAGCAGAGTTTTTTTTTTTTTTTTTTGGGGGGAGGGGGGGAGTCGCGATTGGTCCAGTCTAGGAAGATAGGAAGTGTTGCCATTATCTTTTGTTTTTTGATAAGAAAGTTCTGGTCTTTGAACAGCTTGTACCTTAAAGCTAGCTCACGATTTTTTTTCCCTTTTTTGACCCTAAAATAAATTTTATTTTACTTTTTATTAATACAGAAATGTGTGTGTGTGTGTGTGTGTTTTTCCCATTTAGTTTTTCTGACACCTCTGCAATCAACGATCATATCTCATCATTACTATCATTTTGTTGAGTGCAGCACATTATTGTTTGGTGGTATAAGTACTATAAAGAATGATAACTTATTACGAGCATCAAAGCATAGGTCTTGAAATTAATACGCTTGTAGAACATAATTATTATTGTATTTGAATAGATCAGGGATGTAGTTGTTTTTGGTTGTTTTTGCTGTACAATGTTACTAACCAATCAACATTATAATGATCAACCTTTAACGCCTTATTGAATGGACATTGTAGAGATCCAAAACTACGACCTACATTTGCTGAGATCATGGCCGCTTTGAAACCATTACAAAAGCCTATAACAGGTTCCCTTGCACAAAGGCACAGCACGTCAAGAGGCAGTAAGCATACAAAGGCTCAGCAATCACATTCCAAGGAAGAGTATGAAGGGTAGGAATAGTTGTTGCCGGAGAAAGCAGTACATAGCTGCAAGGTGGCAAAAATGCCCCAAGTAAAATGTGCAGGGGTGCTCAGTGGGAAATGATTCGAAATGCGTTAAAGAAGCAGGACTTTGTTATGGCTCGTGAACTGCATATACTTCACATTTGATCCGATTAATTGTCATTCATTATCCGCAGTCTGTTTCTTGCACTTCTGTTTCATGCTTGCTTGGTGCAGCTATATTCTTATGTCTGCAATTTTCTGTAAAAATGTATTTTATCTTGTAATTAAGGCGGAATTTTTTTTGTGCTTAGTTATCTTGTCAAGATTTGAAGCTGCTTTTCTTTTGTCCTTTTTCTTTTTTGGGGATAAAATAGAGTTAATCTAACATTTCAGTGACTGACAAAGAAGGCAACAAGGGTGAATAGACAGGAAGAGGAGTCTTACGAGTCCTGCAGGTATGCAGATAGCGGATCACGTAAAAGCTCATAGCAAACAAGTATGCACTGTCAGCAAACCAATATTTACGAAGTTAGGAGTAATAGTTATTTGAGGAAAATGTTTAAAAAATCTTAAGTCTTCCATCACTTGTAGTTATTTGCAGTTCAGTTGATTTTCCTACTAACATAAATGGTCTTTAGACCTTGGCAGTGGAAGGATTGGACAAAGCAGGGGTGCGGTTGCAAATCTCATAAAGACCATGATTGTCGTATCACGCAAAATGCACGTTAATGTATGCGGTTGGGAGATGTTCCCATCCATTAGCTCATCCTTGCAAAAGAGACTAAATTTTCTTATTTGAACGACGTAGTTTACTTACTGTCATGTCTAATATATTTCCACTGTTGTGCTCATGTTGTTCAAATTATTATTGATTAGTTTAACACATGTATGCATTGTTGTGTACGGAGGTAAGGTTCCACATATCATACACATTTGCAAATCACGTGACTTAAAAGTGGACTTCATTATTATTATTATTATTGTTGTTATTGATGCATTATGTTTAGAATTTGGGACGTCTAAAATACCTGGTCATTTGATGGGCCTGACCTGGGTCAGCAGACTGAGGCTTGACTTACGGACTTAACAATTCTTTTATATATATATATATATATCATGTATTTATTTAATTATTAGTTAACTACTTTTAATATCTTCTATGAGTAAAAAAATATGTAATTCTAATAACTATATATACTACTTCAATATTTCCTTAGTGAATATTTATTAAATAAATTTATTTGATATCTTACTATATTAAATTATTACAGAAATGAGCGACTTTTAACAACCGAATCGGGGATGTCCTAATGCCATAGAAAATCTCAACACGTTTTGCGTATCAACCAGGTAGTACTTAGTGAAATATTTTCTTCGTTCTGTCTCGAGGAAGGATTCGAACCTGAGATTTAAGTCATCCTGATTTCTAGTAATATTAGCTCGTAGACTTAAGACTTTTTTTTTCAGTTTATTTTTACAACTTATCATATCACATCAACAGAATTTTAATAATAAAAAAACATATAATTAAAATTACTCTAGTAATACTAACAGGAAAAAGAAAGATTATGATATTAATAATAGTACGATATAAGTAATAACTTGTTTCAATCAGATAAGATTAGATTAGCAAAAATAAACTTTAGAAAATATACCCTTAGACGACTACTAATTTGGAGTACCACAGGAACAGAGCACAGTATAAAAGAGGAAATAATAATAATAAAGGAAATCAAAAAAGAAACCAAAGCAGTAGTATACACGACATAATTGCATACCATGAGATAGCCGATGAAGAATGCCAGCATTGAGACGGTAGCAGTAAAACCTTGATGTACAGTAGCAGTCCAAGCAGCCACCACAATAGCACAAATAGAACCACTACAAACCCCAGACAGAAAGCAGACGGAAGTCGTTATATCCGAGTCAACAATGACTTCCATTTCTCGTCTCTCGAACATAGCCCAAGTGTCCTGGGACGCCTTGACAAAATTCTTCCCATAGGCAGCAATCTGAACGTAAGCCCAGCCGTTTCCAAATCTAAAGATGGACTGCATAACCTTCAAACAACAGGTATTTTAGACGTCCCAAATTCTACTTTTATATATATATATATATATCATGTATTTATTTAATTATTAGTTAACTACTTTTAATATCTTCTATGAGTAAAAAAATATGTAATTCTAATAACTATATATACTACTTCAATATTTCCTTAGTGAATATTTATTAAATAAATTTATTTGATATCTTACTATATTAAATTATTACTTTTGAATAACATATTATAATAACATTAGTTTTTATAGGGTAGATAATATGTATAAAGTTGGTATTTATATTTGTCATCAATTTTTATATAAAAATCCTTTAGATGATGTTAATTAATTTTTTAACACTTTAATTGTATTTCAAAGGGAAAAAAAGCAGCAAGAGCATTTTTTGTACTAATACTTATAACACCTTTATAATTATTAATAATGCCTACAATATGACAAGTTTTAGAAACACATTATTTTAAAAATATTTTTTAAATGAGTTATCATAAGGAGAATAATTAATGTTAAATGAGGGTTATTATATTTTTATTAATAGATAAATTAATAATAAATTAAGGAATAACCAGGTTAATAAAAGTTTACGAGTACCCATGAATTTTGTTGGGTTAGTCCCTATTTAATTTGGTTAGAAATAAAAAGAAAATTTAATTTATACATATAGACTCTTTTGATTGGATTTTACCAAATATTTGATTGGGTCTAATTGAGCAGGTTGGATTGACTTTTTATTTGTTGTTCATGTCTAATATACAATTGTAACTATGCAATAAGAAATGGGTCACTAAATATATCTCCTATGGTTTGGAGTTAGGACCAATAGAGATGTTTCATTAAAAATTATAGAGAAATGATAGGGTTTCATGTACAATATAATTAGTAAAAGGAATAGTAGCAAGCCTTTGTTTGGATGGAGTAATTTTAGAAGGATATTACTTTGTGAAGGAATCTGGAAAGTTTTTTAGTTTAAAAATTTTGTACATATTCCTTCTTAAGTCAAAGTTCTAAAATTACCTCATCTAAATAAAATAAAAAAAATGATGTCTACGGATTACACACAATTTGCATCATGATTTTTTTTTTCCTAGATTCAATCCACATAATTTTTGTTGTACTTTGCTTATTTGTCTTGTTCAATAAATAGCAATATACATCCAACCTTTAGGCTTTGTTTGATTTGAAAAAAATAAGAAGGAAAGAAAAATAAGAAAGAAAGAAAAGTAAAGGAAAGAAAATAGGAAAAATTAATTCTCTCTCTCTTGTTTGGTTGTTGAAATTTTTTGTGGAAAATATAATTTTTAGAAAGTATTTTTGATGTTTGGTTTATAGAAAAAAAAATTCTAAAAAAAGTTAATTATTATTTAAATACTTTTATATATTTAATAAAAACTAAAATATTATATTTTATATATTTAATAAAAACTAAAATATTATATTGACACATGAAAATTTTCATAAAGTATCTAAAAAAATAAAAATAATTTTTTTATTTTTATATAATTTTAATTCCATTTAAAAAATTATTTTTTTAATCATTTTTGTTATCTTTGGAGAAGCTTGGGTTACCCAGTTACCCTCCCCACCATATTGCCTTTCTTTGCTGAGAAGTAAGATCAATATCTGTAGCTCCCTCACTGGGATAAATTTTGCCTCCGAAGGTGCCGGCATATTGGATGGCAGTGACCAATTTTATGTAAGTCGTCGGCTTCTCCATAACTCTTCTTCTTTTTTCTGCCATAAGTCCGATAATCGAAGTTTGGCTTCTTTTTTCCCATTTTCTTTCTCTGTGTCTGTGTGTGTAAAAGAAAATTAGGCTTTCTAATCAAAGTATCAAACATCGAAATACAGAGTTCGCCGGAGAATTGAGCATCGGGAAACAATGACCGTCGTAGTCACCGCCAACTAGATATATGTTATCGGCGCCGAAAATGGAAGAATTGCGGCTATCAATGGCATTCGCATTGGAGGAATCAGTAGAATTATTAGCAACAATGTTATTAGTAGCAGCGACAGACCCCCTCGTTTCCTCCCTGCCCTTCGACCCTCGACCCAGACCGCCCCATCGAACCACCACCACAACGCTACTGCTCCAGCACTGTCACCAACCAGCAACTACCGAGCCGCCACCGGAGACGAGCTGCGTCGCGAGTTACAACAGTAGCAGCGACGGGCTAGCAAATACGGGAGCAATCTCGACCCTGACGCCGACAGCTCCACCTCCATCTCCCTTCGTTGTCGTAGACAACCACTGGAGCTTAGCTAGCAGCCAGATACCATCGGCAACAACGGGCGAGCCGGAAGAATGGCATTGAAGGAGGAATGGATGGAATCGGGCAAAGCTTCCGAAAAATTTTCCTCGACCATTACTTATTTTCCATATATTTTGGTGAGGAAAAGTGTGTAATACAACTTTTTCCAACTTTTTTCTTCTTATTTTCTTTCTCTATAATTTTTCTGAGAACCAAATACTGAAAAATTGGTTTTCATATAATTTTTTTTTCTTTCCTTATTATTTTCCAAGAACCAAACGAAGCCTTAATTCAAATGTTTGTATTATAAATTTAGGATGAAAAGGCTCAAAATAAAAACATTGTAAATTAACTTATTTAAAATAATTTTTTAAAAGTCATATTTTCGATCTGCTAATAACTATTGTTGTTAGTAAATATTGTCAAATACATTTATATAAACAGTTAATATAATCCATTAGTCAAACTATCTAATATAATTTGCTATCAACCAACTTTTAATATAATCTATTATAGCTAATTAAACTATCTAATATAATTCGCTATCAACCAACTTTTAATATAATCTTTTATAGCTAAATGCCAAGCAGGTGTGTGACCCAGGTAATTACTTGGGTACTTAATTGGTTTGTTGTGGGTTTCAGTTGCATTGGCTAACTGGTTGGTTAACTGGTTTGGGTCGTAATGTTTGGGTCCATCTTTATCATCACGTAAAGAAGAAGAAGAAAAACGAAAAGAAAAGAACTTTTTTTAGTTTGCTACTGGCTGATATTTAAAATAAAAATATATATAGAAAACGAAAGCGATGCAGATAAGGTCCTGTCCGAACTTCTTTTGTGGGGGATGACTATTGAATTATATCTCCTTGCTGCTGCTATTCCTAATTCAGAGACCTCCAAGGCCCAAAGCAGCGAGTAATTGTCCTCGTAGCTTCAAAAGAAATCAGAGGAATAATGGCAAGCTACTTTGTTGGATCTCCTGCCTTTCTCTCTCTTCCACCAACAAAAGCTCATCAAACATTCCTCCAGTTATCTAATAATTCGCAGACCACGCCGCCGCCGACACCTCAATCAGAGTCATCTCCGCCGCTGCAGCGCATAAGTAGTTCAACTAATGAACAGAAGCAGCAGCCACCAACGCCGCTTGTCTCAGTCTCATCATCATCAGTCAGTAATAATGAAGAGAATATACGTAGGAAGCCAGGAAGTAGAGTTGAGTCGACCGATTGGGTGGCTTCTACAATAACAAGGCGGTTTGGACTTGGTGCTGGACTTGCTTGGGTTGGTTTCCTTGCTGTTGGTGTCATCTCTGAACAAATAAAGACCCGCGTTGAAGTTTCGAAGGAACAAGAAAATACAAGGTATTAAGGATAGAATATTAAATTATTAACCCCTTCGAAATCTATGGCTCTATATTTTGAGAATAAAATTTAGTTAATAATTTTTTTAATATATATTAATAAAAGGATATAAAAATATTTTTTACACAAATTTAATAATTATATTTTTATATTATATATTATTATATTTTAAAATAAATTAATAATTAAATTTTATCTTTGAAATAGACTATAATAGTCTTTTAAATATAGAATCATTAGTCATTATACTACCAATTAATACATGAAATTGATGATATTCAAATTTAATATTTTTTTGCAGAGATGTTGACAAGCAAGAAGAGATAGTCTTGTCAAATGGGATAAGGTAATTACTCCATTATTATCATGTGTTAATGAAGGTAGAAAATATGTATTAATATAGTTCATCTAAAAGAAAATACTATATCTATTTTATCTTGAATAAAGATTCAAACATATATTCTTCTAAGAAGATTTTACTCTAATCTTAAAATCTCGAACAATTAGAATCATAAGTCGTAACATGGACCATTTTACTCAAAAATAAATAAATATGTAGACATAATTCAAAAATAAAAAAATATTTTTCAATTAATGAAAGAAATTGAACTATTTCTTATAAAATGATGTGTTAATTAATAGACCATATAAAGTGATTGGTGACACTATATTAGAGTAGTTTAGGATCATTTTTACCAAACTAAAAATAGAGAATGAAAATGAGAAAAGAAGGATAATTTGATCCTAAACCCTAAACCCTAACATTACCTAGAATATAAACTTTTAGGATAAAATATATAAGATTTTTAAAGATAAAACTCAAACTCTTGACTTGAATAAGAGAGTGGTGGCCCTTAACTAAAGAGAAGCAATACGTATCACAAATTCTGGTCTCCCTCTTTCATTGCACATGCTTGGAATTTATAAAATATGTTAAGGGTCATTTAAGTTACAACATAATTAAACCAAACCAAAATAAGACTGATTTGGTTAGTATCCAAACTAAGAGTTTTCATATTAGACTAACTTGACTAGTTTAAATCTTACCATAAAGGTAATCAACCATTAACCTTACAACTTGCCAAAATATCAAGCACAATTAGTCCCCCTGCATTATGGGGTGTTTTTGTAAGTAAAGAGCTAAGATAGGGATTAAAACATTATTAAAAGCAAAAAGTTTAAAAGCAAATAAATAATAAAAATAGCCATTTATGCTACGGCCTATAGTACAATTATGACATGATTTAGAGTTGCTTTTCTTCCATAATTAGTTGCTACTTGTACAAGCTACTTCAACCCTTTTGGCCTTAAATTTCTGTGCCTAAACATGCCCCAAAGTTGTCCAAAAATACTACCACACTCTTCCCAAATGTAGGTTGATGATATCCTTACTTACTCTTTATTTTTTGTGCCGAACAATTCCCCAAAATGGGAAAAAGTATTGTTGTGGATATATTTTGCCGATTGTTGTCCTTTTTATGTTAAAAAAAGTGATATTGAAATCTTCAAAATTCTATTGCAACTCCCTTTTAATTGTTTTTGTTGTTCTTCTCCATTTTGCACCCTATAGTTGGCACAAAAATTTTGAAAATTATTGTTACTTTAATGTTGTAATATGAGGCCCATGGCTGCATGAATAGATGGCACTATAGTATTCTTTCCTTTTCTTGTGCTAGAAACTATTTTGGACCGTCTTTTAAGACTTCTAGATTTCTAAAACCTACTTAACTTAGATTACAATTAGTTAAAATAAATGCTAAAAAACAAAAGGCTTGTTGCTAGTCAATTAAATGAAAGTTTAAACAACTAGCTTTAACAATGTTGAGCTAGATGTAGTAAAACTCATCCTTCTCCAGGCCTAGCATGTACTAATTGTACTAGGTTGATTTGGGCTGATTTCCTTAACTAAAATGCTTGCGTTCAATGACATGGAATTCCCCATGACTATTGTCATATGCCCAAATTCATGTTGCTCATTTTTTTTTTCCTAATGGACTTAAAACCACTCATAAAATAAGCCACAAAGTGGCTATTGCTTGTGTTGATTGGATGCCTAAGGATCCCTCTTGATTCAAGTATGTTTAATTCTTTACAATTGAGCCTTCCTTGAATAAATTAGGCATTGGATAATGGCTCTTGATGTGTACTCAGGACAATAATCAATTTATCATATTTTTTAAAAACAAAAAAATAAAATGTAGGTGGATTCTCCTGCATTGTAATGGGACTTCCTCTAATAAAATAATAAATAGAACTAGAGCAATGATTTATGACTACCGATTTATTATCAAAGTAAATATAATATGTAAATGTAAAAATAATGTGATAGAAAAGGCAACTAATACTATTTATGTTTGTCCTTGTATTAGATATCAACCTCATTACATATCCAAATGTTAGATTTTCACTTATAAGGATCATTTCCTTATATTTTTTTCCAGGTACACTGATTTAAGAGTTGGTGGTGGGGCTATCCCAAGACAAGGAGACTTAGTGGTAATTGATATTAAAGGAAGTATCAAAGATGGCAAAACATCAAAAGTGTTTGTTGATACTTTTAGTAATGATAAAAAGCCACTAGCCCTAGTTAT
Source organism: Tamarix austromongolica (assembly GCA_039764185.1). Taxonomy (NCBI): domain Eukaryota; kingdom Viridiplantae; phylum Streptophyta; class Magnoliopsida; order Caryophyllales; family Tamaricaceae; genus Tamarix; species Tamarix austromongolica. The sequence goes on along the minus strand of CM077816.1, from coordinate 46,759,355 downwards.
AGGATCAAGACCATACACAAGGGGTATGTGTGAAGGTATAGAATATACTTTAGGTACAATGAAGGCTGGTGGAAAAAGGAGGGTTATAATTCCTCCTAATCTTGGCTTTGGACAAGAGGGTGCAGATTTTGGCTCTAGTGTCCGAATTCCACCTAATTCCACTCTTGATTATATTATTGAGATAGAAAAGGTTTCAATTGCACCAGCTTAATTATTTCATTCATATTTCTCCTATTATATCTATACACTTCTTATGCAATAAGTAACGAATTTGTGTACTTTCCACATTTAACATTTATGTCATTTATGTTTTTTCTTTACTTTCTTGCATGTATATATCATAAATTGCCATTAAGGTGTATGTGGATAGTTCATTTTTGTTGGAAATCAATAGAAGTGTAACTTAGGGAAATAAAATTTATTTTGATCATACAAAACATATTTTTAAGGAACAATTACCTACCTTGATATTTAGCTGAATATTTTTTACAGACATTGTATTTTTAATAATTCCACTAAAGTACCTTCATATTTTAATTTAGTTTCACATGATATGTAAAAAATTACCTAAATAGAATGATAAGTGATTCGTTTTCACCATTTAGATACTCATATGAGATTAAGTTGAAATGCAAAGATACATAAATAGAATTATTAAAAATGTAGGATACTCGAAAAAATATTAAGTTAAATATTAAGGTGTCTAAATGGAATTTTCTATATTCTAAATGTCTAATTTGTTTATTTTATATATTTTATTGGGCCATTGAAGGTAATGTGAAAGGTGAACTCTTGTATAAAAAACCTGAATATATATAGGGACGATGTATATTATTAGTATAAAATAGGAAACATTAAGCATGCTTGGTGTCGTAAGCGAATGTTGTTGTTTAAGTTGATATTGTGGATTAAGAATACATTTTGTTGAACGTTTCATACTCTAACAACTTATTTTCAACCACATTTTTGAAAAGTGCTATTACTTTTTACTCAATTTACTTTTTAAACATAGTAAAATAGCTAACAACAACATCCAACAACTAACACTATTCCAAACATATACTCAGACCATTTGAATTCTTTTTTAGTGCTTTGGATTAGCTGTTGTTATAAATAATTAGTATCGATCAATCTTTAATCATTATTTGTAATGCTATCATTGAATATGTTCCATCTAATTCAATTGTTACTTAAGTCTTGTGAAAATAATTTGATTTATTTATTTATCTATTTTGAAGCTCTTACATCCTTTTATTTTATTGCACCACCCTTTTCTCACAAGTTTTTAAATTGCAATTTAATTCATTTCATAATTTTGGATGATATAATTCAATTTTTATATTTTATATGCTATGAAAGTCAAACTAATTAGAGATTTAAATATTTTTTAAATAACTTATTTTAAATCATGATTCTTGCTTTATTTTTATGTTTGAAATTTATATTTAGTTATATTTTAGATAAATTACTAGCTTAATAAATAATAGTAAAGAAACTAATATGAAAACATATAGTCATAATTTAACTTTTAAAATATCTTGTTTGATATTGTAATAGCATTAGATTTTCCAACTGTAAAATTTCATTCAAATACAATGTAAATGATATTTGAAAACAAAATCAGCGGATGCCACTAGAACATCGAACATGGAAGGAGTATAATAATCATCTAACACATATTCAATTCAAAGAAAAGTAAAATGAGACAAAAAAATAGTGTATTAAAATCCTAATAATAGCAATAATGATGATAACATTAATACACTAAAAGGAATAAAGTTAAAATATCTAAATTTAGGAATCAAAGCTAAGAGTTTAAATAACCAAAAACTCAAAAACAATCCAACATAGTGGGAAAAAGATCAAACTATCTAGTTAGCCTAACTATCAACTACATTAAAATATAAGTTTCGATCCCTAAGCAATAGCTGCCTGGGGCCGCATGCCATCATCTTTGGTATACTCTAATTGAGATTTTATACCCCTAAAAATTATCCTCTTTTCACTAGAACAAAATTTGGATTATCATAGTGATAACTTATGATTGTACTAATACCGGGGGTACTAGTAAAATATACTACGTAAAATATGGTAGGTTCATGTTCTACATCGAGATCATGTGGTCGCATAATGTAGAACATGCTTGCACATTTATCATGGCTTAAGCATATAGATAACATGGGATAACTCATACAACACATGTAAGGTAAAGAGTATTATATTCATTCCATTATGTAACCATACACTTCCATTTATTAAGATATTCAATCAAACACACCCAATTCTCCTCCATGAACGATACTCATGGAAGTAGCACAAAATCGAGAGGGATTTCTCAAGAGATACCACACATAAAACACCTTAAGTATATCTTCCATAAAGGGTAACACAATTTGGGATACTAAACCTACCTAAGCTATGGAAATACGAAGTGCCAAGAGACTTGTATAGGGATACCATGTAATATCTCAAAAATTTGCTTAATCTAATCTTGCATTATTAATGCCCTAATCTAATTCTAATCTCAATAAATCCTATATTAGCTTTAACCTATCCTTAATCCCGAAGCATTAGCCGATTCTGAAAACCGTAACTTTGATAAATCGTGATTCGTAAACCAAAATCAAATCCGCTAAAATTTTCTCTAATCCTAATTACCCTTAACTAATCTAAAATCATACTAAACTAATCCCCCCAACCCTTTCTATTTTCCTTTTCTTTTTCTTTCTCCTTCTCCCACCAACCTCATGATGCAACTCTTGCACCATCCACTTGCACCCTCACTTGCACCATCCACTTGTACCACCACCCATCACCTTTCTGCACTCTCATCCATCACCCATCACCTTTCCCCTTCTTCTCCTTCTTCCATCTCTATAGACTTGCACCTCCCCGTCACACACCCTATCTCCCTACATCCTTTTTATCCTTTTCATCTTCACACAACTCTTCCACCAACCCTCACCACCCTCACCTTGCAGCTACTAACCTACCCTAGCCATCCTCTGCAACCATCACCATCATCATCAACTAGCAGTTGCACCATCACCATGCCATCGCACACTGCCCCCTATTATTTTTCTTCCTTCCTCGAATCACCACACACACACACATGAACACACACACACACACACACATATATATATACACCTCACACCCTCTCTATGTCTCTTTGGTTTTGCCTCACTCTGCTAATATTTGTGCCAAAGAGCCATTACCGAGCTCCCTCACCCTTCTCCTTCCCTTCTTCTCCCTTTCTTCTTCTTCTCCTCCTTCCTTTCCCTATTTTGGTTGTGAATCCCTATTTTCACCCCCAAACCTCAATCAAACTTTTACCATAGCTTCACCACACATTCCTCTACACATCCACACATCTCAAACTCTCATTTGACTATGTTTATACCTACTTTTTCCCTATTTACCTTGATTTTTCCCTTCGATTTAACTCTTCGAGCCTAATCATAATTTTATTATTTTTCATAGGTGGTTTTTTAGTAGCTTCAGAGGAGGAAGTCTAGGATTTTTGCGTGCTTAGAGCCCGATGTCCTAGTTAGTAAGGATACTATTCGATGCTTATGACTTTTGATGATAATTGCTTATATAACTGAATGTGTTTTTCATGATATTGTTGCTATAATATGTAGCATATGTTGATATTGATAATTTGTGATTTTATGAATGTTATGTTGAAAGAAAATAAGAGTTGTAAGAGATACCATTATGTTATGATTTGTGACGATAATATCATATTTGTATGAATGTAGCTTATAGCATGAAATATGGGTTGAGTGATGTTAATATCATACTTGTGGAAATATATCTATGGTTGAATGATGATAATATAACACTTGTGGAAATATATTCATGGTATGAAATCTGGGTTGAATGATGAGAATGTCATATTTGTAGAAATTATAACTTAAGGTATGAAATATGGGTTGAATGATGATAATGTCAAAGTTGTGAGATTATATCTATAGTATGAAATATGGGTTGACTGATTATAAAGTAATAGTTGTGAAGTTATGTCTTATGGTATGAAATATGGGTTGAATGGATTGTGGTAAATGGGCTTAAAGTCTCTCATGAGGTATGATAATTAATGGGGACTTGAAAATATAATTTATATGGAAGGTATAAGATTTTATAAGATAAAGGTGCTAATTGTGCTTAAAGGGTAACTTGGTTATTATAGGATATTAAGGAGGTTTTGGTAATTTATTTGTTAGAAGAATTAAATTATGATAATAATAATTTGAGTAATTCATGGGAATATTATCGTTATTTGGGGTTCATAAATGTTTAATAGTAAATTTGGGGCAAGTCATCTTGAGATGTTAATATTATTATTCCATCTTCATGGATTAGAGAATAACTATTGGAAAGTAGAAATGATGAACATTTTATATGAAGTGTTGTGAGAATCTTATGGGATTTAGACTTGGATACTTCAGTGTTTAATACATATACATTGGGATGAGATTACTAAGTTAAACTCATAGGAATTAGGTTGTGAATATTTGGGTGTGCTTCCAATGATGGGATTTGGGAGATGGCGTAAGATAATGTGAGTGGAATGAACAACATGGGAAAATGATCACTAAAAAAAGTGTAATTAGGGTTTGACCGGACTTAAGGGTTTAGATCTATATTATATGCATATCTGTTTGATTGTGTTCTATGCATGAGAATCAATCTAAAATAAGATATTAATTACTTAAAGTGAAAAAGCACTTGAGTAGGGTGATGGTGATTATTTTTCCTAAATCTATATATATGTATTTCTGTTCCACCGGGTAGAATAGTGGCTCGAGAGAGATCTGCCCTGAGATGATGTTTTTAATCTCCATTCCACCGAAAATAATAGTGGTTTAGGTGTGTTGTCCCTAAGAAGTTTCAATTTTGGTATTGTAAAACTCAGAGTAATACTCCAAATTTAGTATTTGTACTATAAATGTACTTTTGTTTTCTAATTTCCTTGTATTACCTTGAAGGTTTTAGCCTTGTGATTAATATAAGGATGGTTGCATAAACTATAATTATGTCGATCACGGAGGTAGTTACTTTCGTTGCAAACAAAATTTTTCAATAGTAAAAATTGGGGTGTTAAATACCACACCCACCTAAGTTGGACATCGATGGCATGCCCACCTACCATAATATTTATCCTACCCCTTATAATATGTGCATATCCCTACCGACCACAATCCAGTAGAGAATAAAATAGGTATTGAGTGAAAATATAAACATAAGTCTGACCCATCTACTAACTCTCGGTTAGCTACCCTGAAAGTTGGAGAAAAAAGTTAAGAAAATATTAATTTCATTATAAATATTTATTAGGAGATATAAAAAATCATAACTCAACTCCATTCTTAACCAATTAGATGTTTTTGAGTGTTAAAACAAAACACTAACCAATGCATCAGAGCCACCAAATTGGGTTTTTAGGATATAACACCAACTCAACTAACAAGGATTTCAAGCCACAACCACAATATTAACCATTTTTAATATTTCCTTATACTCAATTATTAAAGTTCCATGACATAATTAAAGTCAAATATTAGAAATTAAACCTTAAAATATTATAAAACTATATTAAGGAACCAGTTGACTTATTCTAAAAACCATTGAACTACTTTGGGATCCATAACTGAACTAAACATAAACAAATGAGTCAAACAAATTGAATGGTTTTAGTGCAACCAATCCATTAGTGGAGTAATTAATTGGTAAAATCCATAATTGGCTAACTAGTACAGAGCCAAAAACAATTAATAAGAAGCCAACTTAATGAGCTAAGTGGTAGATCAAAACCACTCAACCGATTTTGCCTATACTAGTGTGTCAATTGGTTTACCAGGGTAAAATACTATATAATAACATGATATTTGTTAAAATATTTCCTAAATTATCCAAATAATTATAACATGCTCTTATATTTTTAGAACATGCATAAATAAATGCACATACTATTAAACATGGATTCATGCTCATCAATTTGAATTACATCATTTTCATGCTTAACTTATCAAATCCACAACAAGGATAAAAGGCTAAGTCATGCTCATACTTTAAAATATAAAATCATGCTAACATGTTTAAGTTCAAGAACCAACATAACATATACTTAACAAGAAACAAACCAAAATCATGGAACTACAACCTACAACATGAACACTTAAACATATTGAAGATAAAAATATCTTACCTTCTAGAAAAATCTACTAGCAAACTAGATACTCCTAACTCAATTGCTCCACAATGATAATTGATTATCCTAAGCATATTAATAATCAAAGTAGTAAAAACTCATTTAAAATCACTTAAAATCGAAAACATAGAAGAATGACAAAGTAAATTTATCAACCTCCTCCTAAGAAGATGAGTAGATAAGAGGGATATTCAAACCTTTCTAAACCTTAATCTTACTTTGTTTAGAGAAAAAAAATAAGATTTAAGGTAGAGAATAAAAAGAAGAGAATGAATTAAATCATAAATGAAGGGATCAATAGCTAAATACCTCAAATTTATGTAAAAAATAAAAAGGGCAAAGCGAAAGAATGAGAACTCCCAATAATTAGCTACTTTGCTAAAAAAAAAAATACGAGTGATGTTGAGAGTGTGAGAGTCTAAGTGAGTGTGTGGGAATGAATAAAAAATAGAACTACCCAAAGGTCCCCTTAAGATGGAAAAATAGAAGGGAAAGAGAGAGAGAGAGAGAGAGAGGAAGATTTGAGTTTGGGGTAGAGTGTGGAAGGTGGTGGTGTAATGCCCTAATTTTTAGAGTCCTTAATGTCTTCTAATCTAGGAATTTAATGGTTAAGTGTTTTTTATCTTGTTTTAGAATTTGTTTAAGATTGGTATGGTTCTTAGATGAGCTTGGTTTGAATTATGGAAAATACTTGGTTTTATCAAGAAATTAGTCGACTAATTTGAGGTATCGATTGACTAGTTTGTCCATTAAACTTGAATTTTCTTGTGAATATTTCCTTAAAACTTTTCCAGTGTCATAAATATGTTTTGAATAGTTTATTTTCAATTTTTACCAAACTTCTGAGCCTGACTAACCTGTTTTACTCATTTTAAATAGATTTACAAGGAAAGAATTCATTAGAAGTCACTTTCATGCCATTAACTAATTTGTCTTCTTCTTCCCTATTTTCTCTCTCTTCTATAAGATTCCTAAATGGATTATCTGATTTTGCAACCTTAATAGATTTGATGAACTTTGATTCTCGTCCATTTTTGTCATCACTCCCTTCTTTTATTCAAAATTCTCGAGGGACATTACCTATAACCCTGTAGTTTCACCAAACTAGCTCAAGGTAAAAATGTCAGCTTTGAAACTTTGAAACCTAGACTTAGAATCTTTAATTTAAAATGGAGTTTGGGGGCCTCAATTTATGCACTCCATCATGCTTCTCCTTTCAGAAGAAACCCTCAATAACCTGAACTCAAAATCTCCATCTTTGTCTCTTCTTCCCTAACCTCTAAATTACCATATTTTCCTTCACACTTGATTTGCCACTTTCCCCTCTCTGTGGGTTTTCTCTCCTAGGTCTCCAATTTTATTAAGTAGCCTTTTTACAATTTTAGGAAGGTTTTTATGGAGTTTTAATTAAGATGTTCTTGATTTTTTTTTGTAATTTAGGAAAAGGATTTAGATTTTCAAAGACTTGTGCTCTTTTGGTGTGTTGCTAAGATCTTTTAAGATAAACTATTGTCTTCCCTATTATTGTGTAAAATGGTATGGGTAAGCATACTATATGCTCTATAGGTCTATGATATTCTACTAAATAGAGATGAAAATATGCCCCACTAGTTAGTATAGAATGATGAAATGGATTAGTTGGAAGCTTGGTTTAGAGACTCATATGCCTAAATCTCATCTCTATGATTCTAGCTTCAAAACTTCCTTGATATTCTGGGTGTCTTAAGTGATAATGATTTATGTGACATGTGGAGTAGATTTTTGCTTGATGGCCTAGTAAGAAGATAATGTGATGCAGGATCTCCAAACAAAAGTTCATAAACTATAAGCATAATTATGGTATTTCACAGGTTGATTCATGAATACTGGTTGTTGAGAACCTTGAATAACCTAAGATTAATGTTCGGATTTTATTGGGAAAAGTTATGGAATTTAATTGTATGTTATTTATGTTTTGTTGGGCAACTTTTTCCCCAGACCGATCGGCTAGTCTTGTAGACCGATCGACCGGTTGGTCCGTGACTTTGGTGGTTTTGGTCTCAGATTAAACCTATCAATTGGTTGAACCAAACCAATTAACTAGTTTCTAGAAGAGTTGACTAGTTGGGTCAAGCAATCGGTTGATTGGTTTGCAACTCCAGTAGTCTTAGCCTTAGTATAAACTAACTGATCAATTGGTTCTTAGAATAATCAACTAGTAAAGTTGACCAATTGACTGGTTCACTACCACTGGAAGGCTAGTAGCGCCTTGATTAATCAACTGGTCCATGAAATCGATTGTCTAGTCTCAATGAGTTTTGCTTTTTTTTTTACCTATTTTCTTCTTGAATGTGATATTTGAATTTTATCATGCTTGTATAATGACCTAATTTTTTGATAGCTATGAAATTATCTGGTTTAATGAATTTAAATAATAGATTAAAGACAATAAAAAGAAATTATCCTATTTGAACAATGTTTGACCTTAGTGTAGCATTTGGCCCTCTTCTTAACTATAACATCAATAGATGATCAAATGACCAAAAATGGATTTTTCTTATGGTTAGTATTGATGTAATGGATCAAAAGTATGGATAATAGACCCTTAATAACTTATATCATGGCCTTAAAATGAGAACCCCGTAAGTGAAATAACTTAGCAAAGATAAAAGAAGATAACATGAACATATAGGGTGGCCTTAAGTTGACCTTACCTATGATTAGTGATTTTTACTTAGATATTTAAATAAATGAATAAAAAGTGGTGAGTTAGGATTGGACTTTAGATGACCTATAATTGGGCCATCACCTTTGGCCTTGGGAAATTACTTGGAACGTCTTTGATGTATCCTAACTACAAGTGCATAGTATCAGAATAGTAATTAAGGTCGATCCCACCAAGACAAGGGGGAGAGCATCGGAATGAGATTAGATCTATCTACATTTAAGTGATCCAAAGATGAGAAGAACACTATCCATGAAAATTAACGTAGATTAAAAAAGAGTAAGGAAAAGATCAAAGACTCGATGAACCAACTTAGTTCGAGTCAAATTAATTAGCTAAGGTTTCGTTTGATAACCCCAACCCTCTAATGAAATTGATACCCTATCAATTCCATAATCCCATTCAATTAATCAAAATTTATAACACAGATGTAAAGCTCAATGCTTTCTCAATTAACTATGCCTTATCTTCTACTAAGCCTCATTTATCTCTAGAATAAAATCAAATAGTAGCTAACAAATTAATACTTATAAATAATTCCTCCCTAAGTTGTAGTAATAAAATCAATATCTCTTAACTTATAGGTTAGATTATTAGTTATGTTATTAGATATAATTCCAATTCATTCTCTCAAATCTTACTATAATTAATCAATACCGGAACCCAACTCAAACTCCAATCATAAACATGAAAAAAAAATGTAACGCAATTGATAGAAGTAGAAACGAAACGGTAAGTAATCAATACATTAGGATTGGGGTATCTCCCGTCACCTTAGCACAAAAAGAAATTAACCACTCACTCTTATGTAGAACAAATCAATTAAATAAAAAACATTCATTTTTAACAAATTAAAAGGGAAAGAGAACAACTCTAATGGTTGAGTTATGTAGAATCTTGAATGAAGACCTTCAAAACTTAGATATTACAATGGAAAATAAAGTTATGGAAAGGGACAAAGAAGAGAGAGATGAGAGGTTGAATAGTGTATAGGGGTTAATGAAAATGCTTCTCAGAAAACCCTCACTAATTTTCCTTAAATACGACCCATTAAAAAAGATAGATTTAAAGGTAAGTAACATCGATACGGGCACTCTTGTAACACCCCAAAAATTCACTACTAAAAAATTTCATTTTATTAAAGGATTCTACAGAAGTAAGTAAATCAAAACTTGTAAATTTTGAGATATTACTGCCGTGAATAGTGTAAGCTCGGCCCGCAACTGGTCTCGTACTAATCACAAGGCTAAAGAAAGATTACCAACCATCATAATTCAAACTCAAAATAAGGCTTCATAAAAGAATTGAAACATTCATAAGACAGAAATTAGAGTACGCAGAAAAGAGTTTACAATCCAAATTACATAATTAAAATTACTCAAAAGGAATAAAGGCTACAATATGATAAAAATTAAGTCTAAGTAAACTAGTACAAAATAAAAGAACAGAAAAATTAAATTCAGCCACGTCACTCTGGATCCCCAGGCCAAGTCCATACTCAACTGTCAGCCCCTCCTGATGCCTCGTAATCATCAAAGGCATGGAAAACAATATCACCAACCTACACAAACTTAGAGGAGCCTTCTGCTCGTGGGAATGAGCAACACCCATGAAACGGGTGGTCAATAAGCTACGTACTGAGTAAGGTAGCCCTGCATCTAAGGCCAACACATAAAGGCATGTAATACAAGCATGATCACATAAAGAACATACCATCATTACAGATAGATAAAGGCCAAGCTATAGTTTGGATAAACTAATTATTTGATTCTTTGGTCAATACTCATTCTACACCATGTTTATTATCAATACATGCGAGTACGAGAACCCCACTATTATAGTTGGTGGACCAAAAACATACAGAACATAAGCTCCTAACCACTATTATTACCCGTGGATCGGTCTTCAGGGAAAAGTGGTCTTGGCCACTATTATTTATTGGTGGACTAGTCTAGCCCTAACTCTCATGGTGTTTCACTATAAATACTTAGTGTCCTTCCCATGCCTTATCATAATTATGTTTGGTTTGTTGTGCACAGAATCCCCCACTATTATAGCCGGTGGACTAGAAACATATAGGGCAGAGTGCTCCTGACTACTATTATTGCCCGTGGATCGGTCTTTAGGGTACCCCGGCACCTAGCCACTATTATTCGTTAGTGGACCGGTTTGGGCCCGAGTCAATAGTCTTCCTCTTTACATGGTTAGTATCTTATTCGTGTCTTATTCGACAAGTTTCACCCTAGACATGCATGTCACACTCCATCTACTCTTATTCTTCCAAGAGGGCCCGTCCCATATCTTGAAACTCTGCCCCTCCTAACATGTCCCATCATCCTCTCCTTCTTCCCCTTACTCACACTAGTGGCCCAACTCCTAAGTGTGTGGGTCAAGGCCCACTACCTTACGCCCTCCAAGTCCACTCACTGCCTTAACCTAGGGTTTTCTCCTAAAACCCTAACTTGAGCCTATGTGGCCCGTCCTTCTCTACCTCACACAACTAAGGCCATTTTAATACCCCACACACCGCCTCCCTTAAATTCAAACCTCATTATTTCACTTTATTCCCCCAAGTATATATGTGACCACAAAACCCTAGGTGGCCACACCAAACCCTAACACCCTTCTTTTCTACATATTGCTCCTCCATTTCTCACCTTTCATCCTTACTTCCCCATGATACCCCTACTCACCCTACACATGACATTTCTTCCACCCTCATCTCATACTCCACTCACCCTCAATTATTTTTACTTTCATAACCATCTCAAATTAGGGTTTTCCTCCCAAACCCTAGCCAGATATCCTGTGTACCCTTATACTAACCCACGTAATATTTTTCACCCAAAGCCTACAATTACCCAAATAACTCTTCCCTTACCTTACTTGCATCCCAAGACAACTTTTAACACCTAAAGATTGTCCCCATGCAGACTCCATCTACCCCATGCAAACCCTCAAAGTTTTCATACAAAACCTAGAATTTCCATGCAAACCCTAGAAATCCCATGCAAAGTTCACCCACTCTTTTATTTTATTCATTGTCCCCTTTTATTTTTCCCCTCCTGGATCATGAGATAATTAAGTCAATCCCATGTCCTTTGGTCAACTCACTCCCCTCTTTTCCTTTTTTCATCTTTTTACCCCATATCATTTTATTAATATCCTAGCATGCATGTCCTAAAGGGCCACATCACATAATATCATAATCATAACATATACATATTATACATATGCCATAAGAAAATACATTAGCATACCTCAACTCCAAGATGCACTACACATAAAATAGTTATAATGATAATCATAAGATACACAACATAACATGGTACATGGCATATAAGGCATACAAGGTACATAACACACATAGGAGCCTTAGCTACATCCTTACCTAACATGACATCGGTCTTGGAGTATGCTCTTATGCCTCCTTAGGGTTTTGATTGGGTTCACCTATAAGAGGGAAAAACTAAGGATTAATTTCCCTTCTACCAAAAATACTATTATTTCTTACTTTACTCTAATATTAGGGTTATTATTATTAAAAGAAACTTTACAAGTGAAAATAGAGTTTTTTTTTCTCAAGTTAGCCTACTAGGTTATTACAAGTCAAAATATGTTCATGATAAGTATTTATAGCCATATTTATATTATTAAAGCTAATAGCTTTATTACTTCTAATAATAGTAATAACAATAGTTGTAGCAAAAATAGTAGTAATAATAATAATAATAATAATAATAATAATAATAGTAATAGTAATAATAATAATAATAATACTCATAGTAATACAAACATTAGTATTATTAAGGTTAAGGCTAATAATAGGGTTAGTAATAAAAATAATAATATAATAATAGTAATATTAACAAAATAAATAATATCACTAAGGATAATACTAATGGTAATAATAATCGAAATAATGATATTTATATGGGAAGTGGTTCAAATATTTACAAAAGTAATAATAGTAATAATATACTAAGGTAGCACTAATAATAGTAGTAGTAGTAGTAGTAATAAAATGAATAATAGCATTAATAAAATTAAGGATAATTATAATAATAGTTAAAATTGGGTTTTGACTCCTTTAATAATAATGGGATAAATATCTCGTGGCTACACTTAGTAGGAATAAAAATAATAGTCATGATATAATAATAATAATAATAATAATAATAATAATAATAATAATAATAATAATAATAATAATAATAATGAGGATAATAACACAATATAAATAAAAAGGGATAATGATATCATAAGTAGGGTTTTAAGGGTTAGGGTACCATCTAGGGTTGGTGGTCATCGGCGGTAGCGATGGTGGGGAAAAAGGGAAGAAGGGTGGAAAGTTGGGTGTTTAGGGTAGGAGAGGGGGAATGAGAGGGGTATTTGAGGTGTTAGAGGATGCCTAGGTTGAGAGGGCTGAAGTGGTGGTGGTGGCGTAGGCAACTGCGGTTTGGTGGCTGAGAGTGGTGGAGAGGGAGGAAGGGAGGAGGAGAGGGAGGTAGGGGAGGTTATGCTGGTGATTTTAGAGGGTGTAGAGAGTAGTGGTTGCGATGAGAGTGGTGTCGGATAGCGGTGTAAAGGGCAATGGCAGCTGGATTAAGTTTGGTCGAATGACCAACTTTGCACAGCCAAGGTGGCTTGTGTAAGGAGGATTGAGGGTGTTGAGGGGTGTAACTCGGTGGAGGGTGGTGTAGGGAGTAATTTGGGTAGTGGTTTGGGCGGCAGTGTTGGATGGTGGCGGTGCACAAGAGGGTGTAGATTTATAGGTTGAGAAAAAAGGTTGAATGGGGGTGGTTGTAGGGTATTCATAGGCTATGGATGAGGGGAAACGACAGAGGGGAAAGAGGGAAGGTGGGAGGCACATGTGCAGGTCACCAGAAGGCGATGCACGGTCGGTGTAGGCCTGCAAATTTACAAGGCTTGTCAGGATTTGGAAAGGGGAAAGGAAGGGGAGAAAGGCACGTGTGAGGAGAGAGAGAGGGCATGATTGGGTGGATAAGAGAGAGGGAATGACAGGGAAGAGAGTAGGGGTAGCAGGCCGGCGTGCGGTGGTATAGAGGCCAGGTGCCTGCATCGAGAAATGGAGGGGTCGAGTGTCAGGGCAGAGGGAAGGTCAGGGGAGAAGGAGAAAGGAAGAAGAAGGGGGTAGTCAGTTGGTCTAAGGAGAAAAGAAAGAAAAAGAAGGTAGGCTGGGCTGAGCCTTTTGGTTGGCGAGGGTGGAAAGGAGGGGAGTGGTTGGCCGGGGTCATGCAGGAGAAAAGAAGAGTCTGGGCCGCGAGGTGGGCTAGCCTAGATCAGGGGAAAAAAGGGAAGAAAGAAAAAGAGAAAGGAGAGGAAGGAAAGAAAAGAAAAGAAAAGAGAGGGGAAAAAGAAAAAAGGTAAAAAGAAAAGAAGAAAAATAGGTGGGTTAGGGTATTTAAAATATTTTGGTATTTTGGGATATTTAAAAATAATAATATTTTAATAAAATAATAATTAAATCCCCTTTTTATGTTAATTTAGGATTTTTAAAAGATTTTTCTTAGATTCCATTTTAATTAGCAAAACACTCTAATTTTTCCTAATTAAATTATTTATTCATTTCCTTTTGATTTTTCCTTATATAATTCCTCTTATTTTAATAAAATAAATTATTTAATTAGTTTTCCTAATAAATCCTTAATTTGCTATAATTCTCTAAAATAGGGGTTTTTTGTATTTCAATCCCAAATCGATGTTAAATCTCTAATATCTTCGGCTGTTTCATAGCATGGGCATGCCCAATACCATGACTTCCTTGTGTTTGCTCTCTGTTAGACCGTGGGCTTTACCACAACCTACTTATGTTGATTCTCCTACCCTCTTCTCTTCTTCCATGCATTTATCTAGCTTCCAATTCACTTGTTTATCTGTTATTGACCTCAATTTTCCTTTAAAGACTTATAAAAGATAGTCAAAAATAGTAAACACAAACAAATGGCCTGCACTATACACAAAGTAAAAAAAAATCCACGAAGTATGTATCAATAAACACCTAATTCGTATACTAATATCACACTCATCAACTCCCCCTTACTTAAATTATTGCTTGTCCTTAAGAAACTTTCACATGACAAACCACAATGGAGAAGTCACAGGTGTAAAGGGATCTCTTTCTTAGGAAAGATTGGTTTAGCATTCAGATCAAACTAAGTCAAGTCAAATTGTTGAGACCTCAAAACTCATTGAAATGCAAAGCACAATTATTCCAATCACTTTAAACTTGCATGATAAGGAAAGAAATGTAGTTGCATTAGTGAATTCTCAAGTTAAAATCAATAAAAGGGAGACATGTTAAGAAGAACATGTTGAGTAGGTTGTAGAAAACCATAAACTAGCTCATTCAAGACTCAAAGTTTCAAACTGGCAACCTCACTTTAGGTATAGAGACACTCCTCTCATGTGTTTATTTAAGTGAATCACTTTTGAAGTTTTACTTAAGTCCTCACACTCATGGACGTGGTCACCTATAGGCTTGCACTTCTTCTCAATTCTCCAACACTATAAAGCACACACAATAATCAAGAGGTCTTATTAAGGTTGTAATGGGGTTAAGGGTTAAGAGTTTAGGACGGTATTTTTTTTTTTGGAAAGTGGAGCTAAGAGTTTATTACCAATAAGGTATGAGCAATAACATTGAAATAAGACCCTACTAACTTATTGAACCTTTTTTTTTTCTCTCTTTTTTTTTCATCCTAGATCTCTTTATCATAAGAAACAAAATCCTAAACTTCTTATTAATTTATTTATTCTTTCCTTATTCTCCCTTCATTTGTCTTTTGTTTTTCTCTCTTTTGTTTAGAACACCTTAATAATTCTAGACCAGGATAGGGATACAAAAATCAGACTAACAACATGGGTAATTCAACAAAATAGGCCAAGGCACAAAGGGGTTATCAAATGTAAAATATTAAGATCAGGCTATCTAGATGATATAGGTTAATATGGAAATAATATTTACCTCTATCATCTTCAAGTAAATCTAAGTCATGTGTGGTTTTAAAGAAAACCAATGAAAGTTATAGTTTCACAAGCCATGGTGAGACAATACACAAAAGAAAGAAAATGAGATTGTATTTGATGAAACAATATTTTAGGCTCAAAAACTTAAAAGGTCAAAAAAAAAGTTCTAGTTCTAATCCTTCAAATCATAGAATGAATTAGCACATAAGTCGACCACAATGAACCATGAAAAAGTCCTAATGCAAGCATGACTTTCAATTTCACCAACACCATAACACTCATTTTAAAATGTTGCAATAAAAATATTTTTGCACTAAAATCAAATTCATTTTCATGAAAACTTTAAGGGTCTCAAGCAATCAAATTGACTTAGTGTATCCCCATGCTAAACAATCTTTATTTATCATCAATGAAAGGTTATTTCCCTTTTTTCTCTTTAAATCTTTTTTCATTTTTTTAAGAATAAAAAAGCACATAGCATACCAAAGAGTAAAGACACGAACTAAAACACACCAAAATCAAACAAAGATAAGCTAAACACAAAACAAACGATAAAGAAAGAAAAAATAAGACAACACATATATACATAACCCAAACTTCCCCCGTGCTAAGGAATCAAAGTGTCCCCAATATGACTAAAAAGAAAGGGAAGGGTATAACTCATAGACCATATCACTAAGGAGGTGGTGGAGGGGGTAGTGGGTGGCCTAGATGCCAAGTCTACATCTACTAGAGAATTGAGAGTATCTAGCCATACTAGGCATCCTATGTAGTGAACCAAAAATTTAAAGTGGTCTCCAGGCAGTCAAAGCATGCATCAACTGATTGTTGGAGTGCCATGAAGCACTAATCAAATGAATTAACTTGCCTGGACATCCTCGTGTAAAAGTTATGAGGAGGTGGAGGTATAACTTGAGAGGATGAAGCGACATAATCTGAAGTGTGCATAGGGGGAATCTGAATAGTGTGGGAGGCAACCCTTTGTGTCCGAGCTGGGGGTAGATGATGGAAGCCGATTTTTCTCATTAGTGGTGTCGGTCCATTCAGTACTAAGGAGCTTAACCTAGGGTTGATTCTTAAATAAGAACCAAAAAGGATCACCATTCTTGACAATAAGCTTTATAGTAAAACATATTGGTAAATCTAATCTCAGGCTTGGTGCTACAAGTCCCATTCCAGCCAAGTTATTCCCATAGAATGCAGCAATAATGATCACCATACCTCCAACAACAATATTCCCCAAGTTACTTTGCCTAGTTTTCTCTAGTTGTTTTGTGAGGAAGTAACCAATGTCCATAGGATCACCCATAAATGCAAAAAAAAAAAAGCTCTGGTTCCCTACAAATTTCACAACTATCACCCCACTCAAATATCATGTGTGTGAGGGGCCTCTGAAGTTGTTAGAATAAAGGGTTATAAATATAGAAGGCTTTGAAAATATATGGGTTATAGATGGAAATACCATGGGCTATCTATCTCCAAAATTCTTGTGCACTCTAACTCACCGAAATAGCCCTATGGACACCAAAGGACAACCCTAGGCGATCATTTAATTCAGCTAGGGTAAACATAAATTCTCGGTTTAAGAATGTAAAATTCACTTACCTTATATCATTTTGATCCCATTTATCTCCTATCACATTTATAGAGCTTAAGAATTCAAGCTTAAGACGCTCATAGGTTGGGTCTTCCCTCACCCAAAAATTAACCCATCCAATATTATCTAGTAGCCTATGGATATACTACTGAAGACTCAACATTCTTAATCCTAGATCATCAAAGAACCAAGTACCATAAAATAGCCTATATGATATCATAGTGAGTCTTTCTTTATGAGTTTCTCCATCAAACTCAATACCCAAAGGAGTAGAGCTAGTACCTCTAGAGGAACATCCTTGCCTAGCACTACTTGACCTGGTATGAGTGGTTTTCTACTTTTTAGAAGACATGGATGAGGGAGCTTGAAGATACATGAAATCCCAAAACCTAGCCTTAAAATTCTACAAAAACAAGGTCAAAGAATGTGTTAGAAGACAACGGGGGAGTAAAATCAGCAATTAAGACTCAAAAATGAGACAAACCGACAAGAATGGAGGAATGATGGTTCAAATATGGAGAGGAATAATTGGATAGGAGGTTGATAATAAAACACAAAAGAAATGGAGAGGAAACATTAGATTTGAGGAAGGAAGGCTAAAAATGGCGGTAATTGGTGGGAAAATGGAGGATTAAGAGTGGAGGAGCTTGGGGAGGGTGGTTATCGAGGTAGGGTTTGAGAGGAGGTAGACGGTCAAAGAAGAAAAAGGGGGAACTAACCCTAATCAGGTGAGAAAAGGAATAAATACTGAGAAAGTGGCCATAGACATAGTCCCCCTTTGTCGTGCCCCCTCAAGTGTTTTTCTAGCCTTACAATCATGGTGGCTGCCACAACTCGACTGTGTTTTCTTTGTCCACTCTTTATCTAACCATGTTTGTCGCTATAGGTAGTATGTTTTTGCTCTATCAATTTTTTTATTTATTATAAAAATCACTTGATTTGCACTACTTTCTTAGCTCATATATTCATTATGTTCAAAGTGCACTCCACCTACATGTACAAAATCACATATTAGTTTATGGAGTAGCATATATGGCAAAAATAAAATTCAAATAAAAAGAAAAATTCTAATTGAAACATTGAAAATTAATAACTAGGTTTGCCTCATAAGAAGTTCTCATTTAATATTGTTATCTTAACTCCTTCATCATTATCATAGTGGTTGGGAAAGGGCAATTATGACTACCTTCTCGATTTTCTCACCCATATAGTAATGCTACCAATGTTACCCATTCATCTTGAAAGCTCTAGAATTCGCACTCTATACCTCAAACACACCACTAGGAAAGACCTCATGAACTTAGAAAGGCTCGAACCATTGAGACTTGATCTTGCTTGGAAAAAGCTTCAACCAAGAGTTGAATAGTAGATCATAGCCCCCCTTTTCAAACTCCTTTTGAAGGATAAACTTATTATGCCATCGTTTGGTCCTTTCCTTGTAGACACGATCGTTCTCATAAGAGTTTAATCTCAACTCGTCTAGCTTATGAAGTTCAAGTTTTTATTTCTGCTCCACAATCTTCATATCAAAGTTGATCAGCTTTATAGCCCAATATGCCTTATGCTCTACCTCAACCGAGAGGTGACATGATTTTTCATAAACCAGTTTGAACGGAGTCATACTTATAGGCATCTTGTAATTTGTTTGGCAGGCCTATATGGTATCCAAAATTTTTAGAGATCAATCCTTCCTCGCAAAGTTTACTATTTTCTCTAGTATGCTCTTGATCTCTCAGTTCGAAACCTCCACTTGGCCACTTGTTTGAGGGTGGTATGGCATGGCGACTTTATGGGTAACCCCTTACTTTCTCAACATAGTATTGAATTGCTTTTCTATGAAATGTGAGCAACCATCACTAATCACCATTTGTGGCACTCCAAATCATTGGAAAATTACATTCTTGAACATTTTTATCATCGCCCTAGCATCATTGGTGGGAGATGCTATAGCTTCTGCCCACTTGGATATATAATCCACTATAATTAGGATAAACTTGCTATTACATAATGGTGGAAATGACCCCATAAAGTCAATTCCCCACAAATCAAAAACTTCAAATTCAAGGATGGAGTGTAAGGGCATCTCATTTCACTTTGAAATGTTCCCAATCCTTTGAAAACTATCACAAGATATCACAAATTACCTTGCATCCCGGAAGAGATTGGTCCAATAAAAGCTCAATTGAATAACACCTAGGGCTGTCTTTAAAGTGCTTGCATGCTCCCCTATGAAGATGAGTGACAATGATGAAGAATGATTTGATCTTCTTCTTCAAGAACATGCTTTTGATATACCCCATAAATGCATCTTTATAAAGAAAATTTTCAACCCAAAAGTATTACTTTAAATCCACAATAACTTCTTTTTCTGATGATAGCTTAAATCTAGAGGCAAGACCCCACACACTATATAGTTAACAAAGTCTACATACCATGGGGCATAAACTCTCTTAATGGCTAAAAATTGGTCATCTTGAAAGGAGCCATCGATTGGTAGCTCATTTTCCTATTTATCATATGACCCTTGTTTTATTCTCGACAAATGATCTGCCACTAAATTCTTTGTTCCCCTCTTTTCCTTTATCTCTAGGTCAAAATTTTATAGAAGCAATATCTATCGGATCAACCTAGGCTTTGCATTGTGCTTGCTCTAGAGATATTTGATGGTGGAATGATCAGTATAGACAATAAATTTAGATCCCACAAGTAAGACCAAAACTTATAAAAGGCAAATACAACCGCTAGTGGCTCCTTCTCGGTGGTAACACAATTGATTTGGGCTTCATTAAGGGTATGAATAGCATACTAGATTGCACAAATCACATTATTTTTCCTTTGACCTAACACCGCACCCACTACATAGTCGCTTGCATCAGTCATGATTTCAAATGGGAAGCTCCAATCTGGAGGTTGCATAATAGGTGTAGTTATCAATGCCTCCTTCAGCCTGTGGAAAGCATCAAGACATTCATTAGTGAAATTAAATGGAGAATCCTTTTGAAGGAGTTATGTTAGGGGTTTTGTAGTTTTTGAAAAATCCTTGATGAAGCGCCGATAAAAACCAGTGTGTCTTAGAAAGCTCCACAATCCTTTGACTGATGTGGGTGGGGGTAACATCTCTATCACCTCCACTTTTTCTCCATCAACCTCAATTCCATGCTTGGACACTTTGTGCCTGAGGATAATGCCATCCCTTACCATTTAATGTCATTTTTCAAAATTCAAGACTAAATTAAGTTCTTTATAATGCTACAAAAATTGAGACAAGTTAGTCAAGTAAACACCAAAAGTAGTGCCACACATGAAGAAGTAATCTATAAACATATCCATAATGTCCTCAATGAGATCAGAAAAAAATAAACATCATGCAATATTAGAAGGTGGCCGGGGCATTAAAAGTACTAAAGGGAAAATGCCTATAAGCAAAAGTACCATAAGGATAGGTACAGGTGGTCTCATATTGGTCACTAGGAGGAAATGGGATTTGGAAGAATCCCGAATAACCATCTAGATAACAAAGTAAGAATGCTTAGCCAACCTTTCCAACATTTGGCCTATAAAGGGGAAGGGGGAAATGATCTTTTTGGGTTGCCTTGTTCAATTTTCTATAATTGATGCACATTCTCCAACCTATGATCATCCTAAAATTTTCTATAATTGATGCACATTCTCCAACCTATGATCATCCTAGTAGGGATGAGCTCGTTATTTTCATTCTTAACCATAATCACACCTCTTTATTAGGAACCACATGGATGGGGTAACCCACTCAATATCTAAAATAGGATAGATTACCCCCGCATCTAGAAACTTAAGTATTTCCTTTTTACCAACTTCCTTCATGTTAGGATTTAACCTTCGTTAGTTCCCTATAGAGGGCTTATGACCATATTCCACGAGAATTATATGTATGCAAAGTGATTGTTTGATTCCATTAATGTCATCCATAGTGTATCCTATGACTTTACAATGCATCCTAAATGTTCTAAGAACTTATTAGTTTCAATTTCATTAAGGTATCCATTGACGATCACTGGATAAGTGGAGTTAGGGCCAAGAAATTCATACCTTAGAGAAGAAGGGAGTGGTTTTAATTCTACCTTTGGTTCTTCTTCTTCACAAGTAGAGCTTTTTGAATCTGATTCCAAGCTTTCAACTTTCACACTTCGAGAAGGAGTGGTCGGTAATGAATCCAATGATCAAGTGTAACTGGCTACTTTAGGGTCTTCATCATTCACTAAGTAATTACCCTCTAAACACATCTCAAGAGGATCGCTAGAAGGGTATTTTTTAAGTTGATTATGTGTACACTTGTCAACCACATCAACTCTATAACAAACTTTATCATTTAGAGGAAGCTTCATAACTTTACATAAATCAAATTCTACCTTTTCCCTCCTAATATTTAGGAAGAGCCTTCTATTTCTAACATCAATTATGGCACCCGTAGTGGCAAGGAAATCCCTTCCTAATATGGCGATGCTAGAACCTTCCTCTATCTCCAAGATAAAATATATAAAAATAAACCAGTATGAAGAACTTACCAACCTGGATAGGCACATCTTCAAGTATACCTATCAGATATTTAACCAATTGATCTGCTAATTGGAGCAATATCGTGGTAGGCTTCAAATCACCTATGCCAAAATTCTTGAAAATAGACATTAGCATCAAGCTTATGCTTTCTCCCCAATCACACAAAGCACGGTTAATAGATACATCACCAATAACTCATAATTGAAAATGATCCTTGGTCCTTAAGTTTAGGAGGCAACTTATTTTGAATTATAGCACTACACTCCTTATTAAGGGCCATAATCTCATATTCTTCCAATTTCTTTTTGTTAGAGAGGATTTCTTTCAATAACTTTGCATAAGAAGGCATTTGAGAGATAGCCTTCATAAATGGGATGCTAATATGTAACTTTTTCAAAATTTCTAATAACTTCCCACATTACTTTTTTAACTTAGCCTCAGGTAACCTTTGGGGAAAGGGTAATGGAGGCTTGTAAGGAGTGGGAGACACATATTTCTCAATATTTTCTTCTTTCTCATTGAGGTTTTCATTATTCCAATCTATCACATTTTCATTATTTTTTTTCTATGTTGATCCTCTTCCTCATTAGTGACTTTCATTTTAGGCCCCTCATTTTATCTTCCACTTCTTAGGGATATAGCATTCACATGGTCCTTAGGGTTAGCCTTGGGTTGCCTTAGAATAATGATGGAAGGCCTAGAAAAAGGGCCAATGTTTTTGTGCCAATTGAGTGGTTTAGGTTTCTAGCATTTTGTTATTTATGGATAAGGAATCCACCTTGGAGACCAATTGCTTTACTACCTCACTAGTAGATCATTGTTGTTGGACTAAGTCCTCATTTATCTTTGTTTGTGTCATCATAAACATTTCAAGAACAATTTCCAAGTTATATTTTTGAGGGAAAGAATTAGGTTGAGGGGCACAAAAACCAAGAGTAACAAAATTAGATTGAGGCATAGATTTTGATGGTGGGTTCTTATAGGACAAATTAGAGTGATTCCTCCATCCCAGATTATAAGTGTTGGAGAATGGATCTCTCTTCTGATTGAAGTTATGTACATAGTTAACCTATTTAGTACCAAAAGTATTAATGGATGGAGGGTTCCTTGATTGACAATCAACACCAAATGACCCACATAACCACATATCTCGAATGCAATAGAAGAAGATGCCACATAATTCACACTCAACTTTTCAACTTTCTTAAATAAACCATCAACTTTAGAAGATATGTGGTTTAAAGCATCTATGTCATACCTTCCACCTTTTGGAGTTGGAACATGCTTGCTTTCCCATTGGTAGTGATTTTAGGCAATGTTCTTAATAAGAGTGTATGCCTCATCTATTGTCTTATTCATTAAAGCCCCTCCTATAGGGGCATCAACTGTCATGCGAGTGTTGTAAGTGAGCCAATTATAGAAGGTGTGAAGAATTAGCCACTTTTTGTGTCCATGATGAGGCACATCCTCAATAGATCCTTGAAGTGCTACCAAGCCTCATAGAGTGATTCCATCCTTCTAGGTAAAGGTAGTGATCTGGTTTTATTTATGCGGTCTTACTTAGCGGAAAGTATTTGGCAAGCAATCCCCTGGACAACTAATCCTAGGTAGTAATAGATCCTATTCGTAATGAATGTGGCTAAGCTCTAGCTTTATCCTTTAAGAAGCATGGGAATAGTCATAGTTGAATAGCATCACTAGTTACTCTGTTAAGCTTCAGAGTGTTATAATACTCTAAAAAGATAGAGAGGTGGAGATTCGGGTCCTTAGTAGCACCTCCACCAAGTTGATTCTGCTGAACAATCAATAGAAGTGAAGGTTTAATCTCAAACTTTTTGGCTTCAACATGAGGCCTTATGATGCCCAAATGCGTGCCATGAGCATTTGGAGCATCAAAGTCTCAAAGAAGCTGATTTTGATCACTAATAGGAGCATATTCATGGTTAGCATTTGCCTGTGCCCTTGTGAATCTTCTAAGGTCTACAATAGTGAGTGATAACTTGGGGTCATCCTCATTATGTACCGCATGTTGAAGAACTTGCATAAATGGGTAAATGACAAGGAAAATACTAAGACTCAAAGTTAGATAAAATAATAAATAAAAAGTAGTAGTAATAATAATAATAATAATAATAATAATAATAATGATAAATAAAAATAAAATAAGAAAATAAAAAAGAAATTAAAATTCCTAAACCAAAAAAAAAAGTTTCCAAAGATTTGTAAAGTCACTCATTGCAAGTTCCCTAGTAATGCGGTTAAAAAACTTGATGTACCCTAATCATAAGCACACGGTATTGGAGTAGTAATTAAGGTCGATCCCATAAAGACTAGGGAGTGAGCATAGGAACGATATTAGATCTATCTATGTTTAAGCAATCGAAATATGAGAAGAAGAATATCCATGAAAATTAACATAGATAAAACAAGTAAGGCAAAGATCAAAGACTTGATGCACCAACTTTGTTCAAATTAAATTAAATAGCTCAGATTTCATTTGATAACCCTGACCCTCTAATGAAATTGATACTCTTCCAATTCTAGAATCACATTCAATCAATCAAAATTGCCAACAAGGATGTAAAGCTCAATGCTTTCTCAACCAACTATGCCCTATCATCTACTAAACCTCATCTATCTATAGAATGAAATCAAATAGTAGCCGTCACATTAATACTTGTAAATAATTCCTTCCGTAAGTGGTAGTAATTAAATAAATGTCTCTCAAACTCTAGATTAGATTACTAGTTATGTTATTAGATCTAATTCCTATTCATTCTCTCAAATCTCACCAGACTTAATCAATATTAGAACCCGATCAGAATTCCAGTCACAAACATGAAAAAGCAACAATGTAATACAATTAATTGAAGTAGAAAAAGAATGGTAAGCAATCAATACATTAGGATTGGGGTATCTCCTATCACCTTAGAATAAAAAGAAATTATCCACTCGTTCTTATGTAGAACAACTCAATTAAATCCAATTCATTCATTTTTAATAAATTAAAAGGGAAAGAGAATAACTTCAATGGTTGAGTTGTGTACAATCTTGAATGAATACCTTCAAATCTTAAAGATTACAATGGAAATAAAGTTATGGAAAGGGAAAAAGAAGAGATAGATTAGAGGTTGAATGGCAGCTGAGATTTAATGAAAAAGGGTCCTCAAAAATCCACACTAGTTTTCCTTAAATATGGCCCATTAAAATGATAGATATTATGGTAAATACTATCGACACGGGAACGCCATGTCAATGCCTAATCTCCAGTATCTTTGGCTATCACACAACATGGGTGTGGCCAACACCATGGCATCCTTGTGTTTGTCTATGTTAGACCATGGGATTTACCATGACCTACTCATGTTGATTCTCCTACCCTCTTCTCTTCTT
This sequence comes from Tamarix austromongolica, assembly GCA_039764185.1. Classification (NCBI taxonomy): domain Eukaryota; kingdom Viridiplantae; phylum Streptophyta; class Magnoliopsida; order Caryophyllales; family Tamaricaceae; genus Tamarix; species Tamarix austromongolica. Next base: position 46,733,918 of record CM077816.1, on the reverse strand, counting down.
CCATGTATTTGTCTAGCTTCCAATTTCCATGTTTAGCTTTTCTTGACCTCAATTTTCCTCCAAAGACCTACAAAAGATAGCAAAAATTAGTAAACACGAAAAAATGGCTTAGAATATACACAAAACATAACAAAATCCATGAAATATGTATCAACAAACACCTAATTCATATGTTAATATCAAACTCATTAGTCCTCCATTAAATGGGCAAGACTATGATTAAGTTATGAACAATGACTTTCATCTTGGAATGATCTAGAGTTGAATTATGAAAAGGGGAATAAATGGAAATTCAGTTGTTGGATTGGAATATTATGGGTGTTATTAATATTAAATAACTTCACCCTTTAGCGTAATGGTTCGTTTACTAGCATAATCACTTGAAGAGACACAAATGGGAACACTAGATCATATAAGAACCCTATATGAGTGTATTAAATTAAAAAAGGCTTGATTCTTGGTGTGATATTGTTGTGTGACTTTATGTGAAATTAAATTTCCAAGCTAATAAGACATTAATCATTTAAAGTGGAATGAGCACCATGAAAGGTCTAGATTAGTCAATCCTCAATTAGCTATCGGGGGTTAGTCTGCCTTCGGGCATTTTTACCTTTGGGATTTACCTTTGGGTGGGATCCTAGTTGATCCTAGGAGCCTCGTAGATCCCGATGCCTTTCCTAATATAGACACTGATGATGTATTAGGGGATATCAATACTAAAGGGTTTGGTTATAACATGATGGTTATTTGGCATGAGCTAGAACTTATGTCCTTGTTACTTTTGTAGGATCTTGGACTTATGCCCATGAGGTTCCTTGGCATGACCCAAAAATTTTGTCTATTAGGTTACTTTGGTAGGAACTTGGAATAATGTCCACTAGGTTCCTTGGCATGAGCTAGGAATTTATGTCCACTTACTTAGATGGCTTCTATGGTATAGAGAGACCATGGGGAATAATGCCACCTATTTTTCAATAACTTGGGTATAATAACTATATACTCATTTGATGCTCAAGGATTTTGTAAAGGAATTCTCTTTTTACCTAATGCAAAAATGATGATTGGATGGAGATCTAAGGAGGAAGTAACCGACTAGCTCTTGTTACATAATTATGGTTATTTTATTAACATGGTACTCGCTTTGCTTTATGAATACTTAATAGCTCAAACCTTGTTTAAGCTATGAATAAGTGGTATAATTCATGCTCACCTGCTTGGAATTTGATGTTAATCATATGTTCCTATAGAATGGCTATTGTGGTACATGCTTGTGTTCTGCAATGTTTCCATAAGTTATCGCACGACCTATTATTCTTATGTTCATGATCCATCCATGGTTAGGAATTCGTAAATGTAATCCTAGTTCCTCATTGCCATGCAAATTATACTCTAACTATTGGCAAATGGATAATCTAAGTAATTCACACTCCATGAGTAGACAATATGCATGATAAAAATTTGTATACCCTGGGATGATGGCATGATTATAACTATACATGATTAAGTGGATCCACTCATATCTTGTATGACCTATGTGATTGTAAATAAATGACATAATAGAAATTCACATGCACATTTTGGTAAGTTATACCTCGTATGGGTCTTACTTGTACAAGGATCTACATGATTATGGTAGATTGGGTTACTTAATATGTATGCATATTGATGGGTTTTTTGTTGCAATACCTTGCTCAATCCCACAAGTAGGAGGTTTGTTGCAGGTTTCCTAAGGAGGACCATTGAGTGGTCCATCCTCCTCTTAGAAATGTTGGGTTGCTGAATGTAGGCTTTCCTGGATAATTTTTCTATGGTCATTGAGTGACCATGGTGTATTTTGTTGAAATGTATTTGCTTTAGTTAAGCATTTTCTTTATTTGTATCATTTACAGATTTGGGCCTATGTAACCCTAGGTTGTAAATAATGATTTTTCTTATCTTGCACACTCTACTTTCCCTTGTGTTTTGATTGGTCAGACACTTTGCCTTGTGTCAAAACAAGATAGATGGTGAGGTAATTACCTTGTGTTAGATACATTGGTAGTACCTCATTTTGCATAGGTTGGATTTTTATTTCTAATTTTGTAATTTTTAAAATAAAAAATTTCATTAGTGAAAAATGGAGGTGTTATAGGGGGTGTCAGAGCTTAAATGGTGAAAGTGATGGATGTAGAATGTAATTGGGCAAAGATAGGTATAAAAATCATAGGAGAAAGGAAAGAGAGGGAGATAAAGAGATAGTGAAAAAGGACCTTAAAAAGTGTTTTGGACGGTTTTTACCTAAATAAAATTATGGAGTAATATAAATAATCTAAAAATAATCCCATAGCACCAAAATATGTTTATTAGCATAATGAAACTCAAATTAGAAGTTTAGGAAAATATTGGAAGAGAAGTAGAAAAAAATGATAGATCACCTATAAGTTTCAGTAGAACTAGTCAACTGGTTGTGAAATACTAATTGATTAGTTTCACTAATTGACTAGTTTTGGGTATGGTCACTCGACTGATACCCCTGAAACTCACATATTCACCCATTTTCAATCACTTTCCAAAATTAAAACCATTTCCTTTTATATTAGCATAATTTTACATACATTTTAAAAGAGTTTGAGATTGGGTATTATAGATATAATATAAAATAATCCTATAAATAAATTATTACACATTGATTAAATATCATATTATTTGTTCCATGTAAACCCCTTATTTTCACAATTGGAAAAATTCATTTCAATTAGGGAAATGCATAAATAATATAGATAAAATAATAAAAATGAGATGGCACCACCATAGCTGTCACAAAAAAGACATTTTTTTTGTTTGTCCCTATAATACCCCCAAAATTTTAGGATTGAAAATTTTCATTATAAAAATAATACATATACAGTTGAAAACCAAATTGGTGGATGTTGACACTACATTGATCATGAGAGAGGTATGACAATATACAACACATGCTCAGTGCAAGGAAAAATGAACAAACAAAAAAAAGAATATGTACATTAACAAGATAACATTGATAATAAAGATGCAAATGTGATAGAAGGGAGAGATATACAAAATCCAAATACACAAAGCTAAAACTTTAAATAACCTAAAAGAAACAAAAGTATAAAAAAATATTTTAAGATGGTTAGCTTCATTCTTAACTAAAGAACAAAACACAAATTTTGATCCCCCGAACACCGCTCAACAATTAACTCATGCCATCATCCTTTATATACTCCAACGAAGATTCATACCCCTATAAATGTCTTCTACGCCTTGTAAAAAAAGTCAGATTATCATAGTGATTACATAAATGTGGTATCAGTATATTGAAGTATTGGCAAAACAAACTATTTAAACACATGGCAAGGGATCATACTACACATTAAGGTCACATGATAATAATAATATATAGAACATGCTTGCATATGAACCATGGAATATGGATAATAATACAAATCAATACATTAAACTCGTATATGATAAGTCAATTTGTTATTCCTTTATTTAGTGATCACATACTTTCTAACTATTAAGATGTTCAAGCAAACACAATGAGTTCTAAACCATGAACAAAGGTCATGGCAACTCACACTAATGGGATACCACACCCACCACATATGGACAAAATACTTAAAAGGGGCTTTCCCAAGGGATATCACCCCTACCACGCATTATTAGAACACATGGAGGGGGATTTCTCAAGGGACAGCACACTTAATACACCTTGAATGCGTCTACCATGAGGGATAACACAAAACTATAGGATACCACACCCACCTAAGTTATGGATATACAAAGCACTAAGAGGCTTGTACAGGGATGCCACATCCACATAAATTGGGCACTAAATCCATGTCGATCTGCCACAATATTAATCATATGTGTTTTAAATATGTTCATACCCCTACCAAACACAACTCAATAGAGAAGTACATAGGTCCTAAGTAAAATAAATAATAATCAAAAGTGCAACTGTGTAATTGTAACACCCCAAAATTCGCTCTTGGAAAAATTTTTTTGTTTAAAAGAATAATGCGGAAGTTAAAATAGAATTTGGGATATTTTACCACCATATCTAACACAATATAAATGTCCACCATCTATCTCACACTAGATGTAAGGCTAAAATCTATCAAACAAAAATTCAAACAACATCTATGTCATGAGGATAAAATCCCACAAGGAGATATCCATAGGCAGATGGCAAGTGAACAATTTCACAGAATAAAATTATCACTGAATAAATCAGCAGAACCTGTAAAATAAACCTGGATTTTAAAAGCTTATTAGAGCATGAGAAATTAAAAGTCAATTACAACACCTTAAAATTTTAAATACAACATTTGAAACTTTCAAAAATAAATACAGACAATGAAGACAAATCCCGAGGGATCAAACTCCAGATTGCCTACTCTCTCAAGCCAAGCCTTCAACCCAAAAACAATATCTAATCTCAAACCTACACAACATGTCTGCTCCCCACCATCAGTGGATCATCATAGGACCCATTCAACCAAGGTAGTATCAATACGGGTCCGGTACTGAGTAAATAAAGACTACCTAACTTATGGAAGGAAACATGATACACATAAGATATGGAAATCTCTAGCTTATAATGCTAATGCTCAATTGTATATATGATAAATGCACCATTCTACTCATATAATAATTCATGCTCAATTATATATGCAATACATACGATATTCTACTCATATAATGACTCATGCTCAATTATACAAGTATTACATACGATAAAACATAGGGTCATGAATTCATGCTTATGAACACATGACTAGACATGATGGCACATAGGGTACAAGTGTACAATAAATCATGATCGTATGGTAAGTAACACCAATCCAACAATTCAATAATAATCATTATTAAATCCAATTTTATTTATCTATGATAAGTTTAGGGACCTTATTATTCTTAATCTGATGGAACAGATTGAAACACCTCTCAAGGCAAAATGCTCTTGGTCACTATTATTAAGCCGGTGGAACGGATTCTACACCTCCCAAGGCAAAATGCTCATGGCCACTATTCTTAAACCGGTGGAATGGTCTGAAACACCTCCCAGGGCAAACTGTGCCTGACCACTATTATTAAATTAGGGGAATGGACTCCTACACCTCGGTCCTGACTCATGTAATCTTTCATTGTAAGTGATTAGTGTCTTAATCATTGGTTACTTATCTCAGACTCATTATTTTTCACATTGAGTATAGGGCTCGACTATTCTTAATATGGTGGAATGGACTGAAGCACATCTCAAGGACAGAACACCTAAGCCACTATTATAGTTCGGTGGAACAGACCCAACACTTCTCAGGGTAAAATGCTCCTCAACCACTATTCTTAACCAATGGAATGGTTTGAATCACCTCTCAAGGACAACATACTTGAGCCACTATTATCATCCGCTAGAACGGACCCATAAACACCCCGGCCCAACTCACGTGATCTTTCACTTTAAATGATTAGTATCTTATTCAAGAATTTAACCAATTATAAATCAGATCCACATAACATCACTTAGCTCACTTCCATCAACATAATAAATTTCTATTATTATATCAATTTCAAGTGACATTAAAGCCAAGCAGCATTAAAGCCGAACTAACCCAAGAGGCATTAAAGCTGAACTAATTCAAGTGGCACTAAGGCCGAATAATTCCATGATATAAAGATATAGCATAAGGTATCATATAATTTTGATCCATACTCAACCCTTTACATACTCAAATATATACTATATTCAAGTGTCATACTAACACACATTTGCATTGAGGCTATATATTCATACATACATACAATTACCATACAGAACACAGCATACACTTAACATGATTAAATAATCGATAGGCATACTTATCATCTTCTACTTCGAACAAACATACATTCTAGATTCCCCCCTAAGTAAAGGTAAGAAGTGACTTACCTAAATTTGAAGCTAGCTAAGCAAATTGATAAAGACAGAGAGATATTGAGAGCTAGACAATCCACAAGAAAGTTTTCCTAGATCGTCAATAGAAATCAAAAACTAGGTTAGAAACTATCTTATCGATCAATAATTCAATTATTATAATTAAATAGACATAAACAAACACAAACAATCTTTCTTAGAAAACGTATCCAAACCTAACACTTGTGAGTGTTGCTCTATTAAGATTTAAGATTAAATATTAATCAAATCGGGTTAAACACATATCACTTAGGGCATTTCAAACAGATTTAGAAAGTCGGGAAAAAAATAGATTATAAGTTATTTTTATCAAAAATGATTTATTAGTTAGGTTTTACAGCCCAAAAGATAAACCCACCATTTGCAGATAACCAAATCCAACCCAATAAGATAAAAACATAATTCAAATGATTTAAAATCAAAGCCAAAAATTGATTAGGTAAAAGACACATAGTACAATCAATTTTATAAAACCATCTTTGAAAATTAGGGTTTTCCATGCCCAAACTATGAACCGACTAATTAACTTTTATTATCTCAAATTAATAGCTTAATAGTACAATTTAACTAATTTTAAATAAATCTAGATAATCAATTTCAATGAAATAATCTTCCGAGTAGTCAATTCAAGATAATCAGTTACCAAAATTAGGGTTTCAAAGCCCAAGATGCAACCTTGGATAATTTAAATCAATTAACTCCAATCGAAGGTATTAGAATACAATTATGATCATTTCAACTATTTCTATAAATTTAATTTTAGAAAAACAAATATACAAATGACCAATTTTATAATTTCACTTGAAATTTAGGATTTTAGGCCCAAAAATACAATTCAGTTGAATTCTATTAATTTAATTAAATTGAATGTTTAGAAATGTAATTAGACATATGTTATAATATATCATATAATGAATTGATGAAAACCAATAAAAGAAATACCAAATTTAGTAGAATTAGAGTTTTTGAGCCTGGAACTCAAATTCAATCAATTATTGCTGAAATATATAAATTGACGGTTCGAAATTGTAATTAAATGTAATCTAATGTAAATTATATAATAAATTAAAGAAAATAATCCGATTACACAATCTAATTTAGACCCGCAAGAGTTTTGACCTAAATATCCAATTTCGATTAATTTCACTCAATTTTCCCAAATCAATACTTCCGATATGAAATTAAATACATGTTAAATGATATTATAAAATTAATTAAGTGAAATAACTCAACTATACAACCCAATTTGTCACACACGAATTTTGATATAGAAGGTTAATTCTGATTAATTATGCATAAATTTCTCAAATTGATTGATCTGGCATGAAATTAGATACATTTTATAGTATATTGTAAAATTAATTTACCCAAAATAGCTTAATCGGACTAATCCAAAAAATTCAAACGTAACCTGGCAAAAGATCCAATTTTCACAAACCAACCAAATACACTACAATTAACCACTATACATCAATCATATAACATATATATACATAATTACACAATCAATTTAGGTTATCATAAGCTAATTCATACTCAATTAATCAAAACAAGGGTTAGGGTTTTTAGAAATTTAAACTAAATGAAACTAACTAATTGAGATAGGTGAAGGTCGGAGAAGCTTTGTTGGAGGTCGATCGGTGCTCTCTAGCCATCACCTAAGCTCGCCATGGCCTGACGATGGCACCACCTGCTCCTACTGTTGCTGCTGCTTGCGGCTGTTGCTTGGCTTCTACTATGGCTATTGTGGCTGCTACTTATTGCGGCGTCATCGGTGGCGGCCGTGGCTGTAGTGGCTGCCGATGGTCAACGACGGTGGAGGGAGAAGGAGGAGATGAGGGCTAGGATTGGGGCTCGGGTGCAGGGAGCAGGGCAGTCGGGAAAGAGAAAGAGAAGAGAAGGGAGAGAAGAACAGAGAAAAGGAAAAGAATAGGGAGGGTCGGGTACCGATCAAGAATTTTTCTTTTTTCTTTTTTTTTGCAATTAAAAATATACAGCAAATACTAAACATCTAAAAAAAATATTATTGGAAGATTTTATCTAAAATTTATTTAGCAAAAATTATTTCACAAGGGTCTGAAGGCCTAAAATCAATATAAGAGCTATATAAATAATTTTGGAATATTTTTGGAAGAAATTACCAATAATCGTAAAATTTTATATTGTTTATGAAAATGCATTATAAGAACTCAAAAAATTATTTAAAAGCATATAAGAAAATATTTAAGTCAAATTCTAGTAAACTGAGACTAATTTAAATAATTTCCGAAATTGGTCTTCCACAACCAAAAAGGGTGAAAAAAATGATTTCGGAAAGAAATCCATAAATAAGCTCCAAAGATCTTTTTTAATTTAAAACCTTCTGTTAACGACTTCGGAAATGGATAAATTTAAAGTCAGAAATATTTTCTATGGATAAAATTATTAAAATAAATTTGAATATTTTAAATAGAAATTTTATAATTTAAATAATATATTTCGTTAATGAAATATAACTCCCAAAATAAAGTCATAATCACATGACGAAGTTATAATAAAAAACGAATCTAAAATATTAAAAAAAAAAAAAAAGAGAAAGAATGTAACTATATATTTTTAATCGAAATTGAAATCATATGAATACAATAAAATCATGGTCGTGAACGAATTTGTCTTGAATGATCCGCAACAACAATGATTAATAAAATTCAATTATGAAGTCAAAATCATCGATAAATCCATAAAATGAATCGAAATTAAAATAATTAAATAATTACATCAAATTATGCTAATAAAATCATTAAACTTAATAAAATTGGATTTTAAAAATATAGGCTATTACAGTTACACCCCCATTTTATTACTTAAAAAATTTATTTTGCAGAAGCATTAATTATAAAAATGATAGGTATTACAGTCATAATTAGTATGAGTGTGACATTCTTAATCATTCTTATACTAAGTGCTAAGGCAAAAGTGCTATTGTACTTAAATTAACATTGACAACTTAAAGACAAATTATTCTAATGAATGCAGGATTGGTTAATTAAGTTGCAATATAACAAAAGGAGAAATAGCAAGAAATATAAGAGTCTAAGGAATGTTCGGATCAAAACATACTCGAATGAATACTAGATAGTCCTAACTCTCAATATCTACCAAAAATCATCAAGTTGAACCCCCAAAGTATTCTTTCAAGACAAAAAGTATCTATTGAATAGGTAGGAGACTGTAAAATATAACACATAAATACTAAGGTACTAAGTGAACCATTACACAACTCTAATATGCAAGGCCACATAAGATAATTAGTAGTAATGTGGGAAATAATATGATAATGAAATGACCAAAATTGATATAATCAAATCAATTCCAAGCACCAAAGGTAGGGTGTTGAGGAAACTATCAAATCAACAAATCCAAATCAATTCTAAAATACCAAGGTTGGGTGCTAAGGTGACTACCAGAACATATACCAAGCCATGTAATGCACAAAAATAGCTACCAAAAGAATAATCCTGAATAATCCATTTACATGTTATACAATAGTTACTTACATATTTAATTACTTGGTGGGATATAATAAGAACTCGCAGATAGAAAAGTACGCTTGTCATACCGGCATATAAGGCATCATAGTATCCTATCAACCATCCCACTAAGAGGCATAACAACACTCTAATTATACTAGTGCACAAGGCAACACAATACCCTACAAACCTAATAAATCTAATTCGTAAGTACTAATATCCCTTATAGGGCCCGTAGGTTACCTATAGAGTAGACTAGAACCTTGTTGCGACACAATGGCACACCAACAAACCAAAAGAAACTAAAGGCTCCTACCTCATATCTAGGGTACCTAATCTTAGAGAGGAACCATTTCAAGCATAGAGTTATTACACTCTAAGTGTTAATGATTTATGAAGTAACCACAAATATCACATATTGCACAACAATTCTCATTTCCATACATAACTATTTTTCCTTTGTTTTCAATTATTCAAGTCAACCTTTAGATCAAAAATTCAAGTTAAGGTCAAAGTCAACACTAAGATGAACCTATAAAATATATAAGGCCATCCTATGTTAAATTATTCACATTAGGTGAATTAGGTCAAAAACGACCATAATGCCCTTAAAACACTAATTTCACCATTATTATCTAAAATTTGTACTAAACCTTATCATTATAAGAATTTGTCATGAAAATGATAAAATATATTAATTCACAATATTTTAGCATGAAAGTAGTCTTCATGATTTAGTGGTTAACTATATTTTCTACTTTTCTTGCATTTAGTAACTTACGCATATAAACCCTAATCATGCATTTCTAACGTATCATATATATTAATAGCATATTATGGCATTTAGAAGGTAAATTTAATATATATATATATATATATATATATATATATATATATATAGATAAAGGATCATTTCTAACCCTAGTTCACAAGAATGACGATTGCCATATTATAACCCTAATTATGCATGAATGCTTTTATGCTATTTATATCAACCCTAGCTACTGTACAATAATAATCATGGATCACTTAGCATGAAATTTACATCATAATATTGACAACATCATAAATCCTAACAAAACCCTAGACATGCATATGTTAACCATTCAAAAGAATACACATGCATATATCTTATATTAAATAATACGTTGAACACATGCTAATAATTTAATATTATACTTTCATGTTCACACTTAATTATAACACTTGAATACCTATTGTAGAACTTTCAAAGTATAACACACACATATATTCCTTCAAAAACCCATGGATAAATCATACCCAAAGCCACCTAATGACCTTTATATGTCATTACACAATTTCACATCTTAGTATAAGGGTACAATCACCTCTTATCTAACCAAAAAATAAAGCAAGAATTACCTAAATAGTCTCCACTCAACCTATTCAAACTTCTTACATCAACACAACCAAGACATATATTAGTATATAATAGAATAAAAAAATTTACTAGAATTAATTTAAAATAAACTTAGGAAAGGGATTTAGAAAATAACTAGGCAAATGAAGCTACACGAGGTAACAACGCAACAAGAGAACAATGATACAAAGTCATAGAGATCAAAGGGGAGGAAATAACACTTGTTTCCATTACAAAGAGGTGATTTTGGTTATGGGGTGATAATCACGGTTGTGCACAAGGAGAAGATCGAGGGCACGATCTTGCATGCACTATCGAGAGAAACAAACATGTATCGGGGGGTATGGGGTGCACATGATCATGCAATAGAAAAAAAAGGAGAGGAATACATGGGTTATGAGAAGGGCACACAAGCATGAGAGGAACTAACAAGAATAGAGTTCATAGGATGTGGAAGGTTCGTGAGTGTGCTATGTAAGTGAGCTACGATTGAGGCATACAATAGCGCATAACTGTGTACCTAAAAAAAAAGGTCGATATAGAGCACAATGGGAATAGAAGAATGTAGAATCTTGGGTTGGTAATGGTTGGAAACATCGAGGGGAACTAATGGGGAGGTGGTGCTCATGGTTCATAGAGGAAAATACTTGTGCTTGGTGGTTGCTAATGGTAAGGTGTTGTGGTGATGAATGTGAATGATGATGATGGGGTGGTGCTGGTTCACACTAAACTAGAGTAGGGAGAAGGGAGAAGAAAAGAAACAAGAGGGAAAGAAGGTGGCCTATTTAGCTTAATCTAGAACACCAAAACAAAAGGAGAGGGGGGATTATATGGCCGATGGTGTCAGAATGGAGCAAGGTCAACATAGATGAGAAAAACACACAATAGGGAAAAATAAATATAGGCATGGGTGAATAATAGAGGATGGCGTGCATGGGAAGGTTATGCCAGGGAAAAGTGGGATATAGAGAAAATTACTCACAATAGGATAAGGGTACCAAGGAAAAACATTTGGTTAGAAAAATTAGGATTTCTTAGTAAATTGGATATAGGTCTGGGTTCCAACTATGGTTAAAACTAATAATAAACTTTCTATCATATTAAATTTATATCTAATATACCATAATAATAAAAAATCAAATAATAAATTTAATACAAGATATCCTAATATTGTTATTATAACTAATTACATATAATTTCCACTTTATAATTAGGGTTTCTATAGATGGGGAATTCCATACCCACCCACTAACTCTAGGTTAGATACTTCGAGAGTTTCAAAAAAATACTTGAACAAATTTTTTATTTTCATTATTAATAATTATTAGGTGATACCATAAATCACAACTAAATTCCATTACTAACCAATCGGGTATTTCTAAGTGATAACACCAAACATAAACTAAGGCATCCAATCCACTAGATTAGGTGTTTCGAAGATAACAATAAACTCATCCGAACTAGGCCTCCAAGGTACAACACATAATTCACCATTTTAATCTTTCCTTAATTTCAATTATGCATTGCCAAGATGAGGATTTAACATTAAAAACTAGTGGAAAAATTATAACATAAACCTTAAGAATAATCAAGAAAGAATAAATAAGCATGGTAAAAATGTATGGAACCAACCAATCGGTCCCTAGGACATATTAATTGGTTTGGGCATACCAAACCCAAGAAGAAATAAATAACACAGAGAAACTAGTTGAATGGTTGGTCTAACCAATCCATCATTCATAAGAACTAGTCGATGGGTTAGGTCAAACCAATTGAAATGTTTAGGCCAAGACCATAAGAACTTTAGACACAAAATTACTAGATGATGTGTTCATCGAACCAATTGGCTATTCATAAGAACCAATTGACGGGTTTGACCTACCAATCACGCGATTTGGGCAAAATAGCACCTAACCATAAATTCACATATTCTTCCTAAATAAACCTAGCATGTTCTTATGATGTAAACACACATATGAATACATTCCTAACACTTAAAAAAAGATATAGATTTGTGATAGATAACCAATATATATCATATCATACTCAATTCACCAATTTCCTTTTTAAGGCCAAAATAGCCAAAACATGCTCTAGATTCTAAAAATATAAATCATAAAACATGCTCAAAATTTAACGATTCAAATAGCACATAAATATCATGGAACACACCAAGGTCATAACATAGTTAACAACACCAAATCTTAGTTATATTAAAAATAAGAATATATTTCCTTCTAGCAAAACCTTCTAACATAAATCAATTGCTCATTTCTACCAAGACCCTTTGTTATCCCAAGAAAAAGAAAATTTAAAATAAAAAATTTATTTTGAAACCAAATAAAAAATAGAAGAATAGAGAAAGAAGCACAACTAAATCTCCTCCTATTAACATGGTTACCAAGAGGAGAAAGTCTATGATCTTCAACATTTATTACAATTTACTCCTATGCTTTTGAAGGGAAAACAAAGAAGAATTAAAGAAAATATTAGAGGAAATAAAAGAGGGAACTAGCTAAGAAAATAAAGGGAAAATGGGAGGTAAAGGGCTCAATTTCCAGTAGGAAGAAAAAAATAGGGAAAGCTCAATACTTAACAAAATAAACCAAGGGAAATAGATAAAATAGAGAAATATTTAAAGGATAAGATTAAAATGAATTAGAAATGAAGCCTAAGGAAGGATATTTGGGGAAATATAAAAGGGAAAAAGGATATAATAAGTATTGACTTTGGTTGAGTGTAAAATATAAAGTGTAAAAGGTGAAAATGATGAAGGATGGTGGAGGTGGAGTGAAATTAAGCCATGAAAGAGGTAAGGCAAGTTAGGAGGTGTAGGGGAAAGGTCTACATGAAACCTTGGCTTCCTGAGAAGAAAAGATAGCGAGGAAGAGAGAGAGGTGAGAAACTACTTCAAGAAGTATTTTAGGGGGATTTTTAGCTAAATAAAATCATAAGATTACGTAAATAAAGCAAACAAATCCTAAAGCGCCAAAAAATCTCATTAGCACAATGATACTATAATTTAAAGTTTACATAAAATTTCGAAAGAGAAGCAAAGAAAAAACATAAAAGGATCTAGAATTGCAATATAACCAGTCAATTGATTTAGGTAACCAGTCAACTGGATATCCTAAGAATAAAAATGTAAGTCTTTGGTGATACCGATTGATTGATTTGGGAAACCAATTGATTACTACCTAAAATTTATATTTTTATCCAAATTTCCAAACCTTTTTAAATCCAAAACTATTTTTTTAATATTAACATAAATAATTACATTTTGAAGGATTTTAGGATCGCGTATTATAGTCCCATATTAGATATGAAGATAAGTCATCCAAGAAATGAAAAGCTTAAATAATAAAAACCAATATAGTATATATTTCATGTGATTAAATGTTAAGGTTTATAGATCCCAAAGCATACTCATGAAAAAACTATGGAATATAAAGGAAGTTAACACCAATATTGTTAAAGTCAAGATTCTACCTATAATCAATAGGGGTAATAAAAATCAAATTGTAGAATCAGATAGTGGGATCGTAAAATCCTACAAATTACACAAAATATGGCTCTAATATACTTGTAAGCTACAAAGTATAAAACTTGAAACAATTATGAACTAAATCTACATTAATAAAAAAATAATATCACAAAATTTAACATATATTTTTTATTCTATATATAGAGTTAAGATACTTTTGTAAGTATTTTTCCCAACAATTTGCTTTGCTGTCTTATTAATATCTCACTCATGCTTCATTCCCATTAGTTAGTAATCAATATATTGTATGTATTATATAAAAATGATAGAGGCTTAGAGTTAGAGAAGAAATATAGTGTGAATAAGAGAAAAATATATTTTAAAGAAAACAGATAAAAAAACTATTATTAGTATGTATATTCATAAGATTCTACCAAACATTGTAATATCCTACCATGATTTTACTATTTTAAGATTCTAGCTAGAATTAGGGATCATTAAATGGATTTTAGATCATAGAATCATAGATTCATAAGACCTAAATTGAAAGGTTAACAACCATGGTTAACACTTCATAATGGTTGCAAAGGATCAATGCAAATAAAAGACATCACCTATGGATAAAGAAAATGTCATAAATAAACTATTTTTGTATGCCTACACTCATAACCCAAAAAAAACTAAAGGATAGGTCATCATCATAAACCTGCATAATGTATCCTACATGTTCGATAATAAAGTCAACCAATGCTCCATATAGATCAACGTTCAAGGGGGTGTCGAAGCCACCAATTTCTTAAGCCACAAATAAAGACAATGTTAGAAATTTCACTTGTAAAGAAAAGGGTAAGGATCAAAAGGTTAATAAGGTGAACACGCAATGCTTCAAGTTTAGGGTTTATGGTCACTTTTCTCGGGATTGTCAAAACCAAAGAGTAATAACTTTGCAGGAGATAGAAAATATGGAGGTTTGTGATGAGAATGAAGACCTTGATGGAGACCAAGAAGAAGAGAGTGATAGCTTGGAGGATGCTTTGAAAGAAGGCCAAGTGGATTGTTATGTGTTGCAAATGGTGCTCTAAGTACAATAACAACCTCTACTTACTCAAAGGGAGATGATTTACAAGGACAAGTGTAGAGTTGGTGATATTGTATGTGAATTCATCACTGATAGTGGCTCATGCACTAATGCTTCTAGTGAAAAGATGGTGAACAATCTTGGTTTGGAGATCATGGGTCATCTAAGACCATATTCACTCCAATGGCTCAACAAAGACAAAGGTGTAAGGGTAACCAAACAAACTCTTATCTCTTTTAAGATTGGAAATTATTTTGATGATGTTTTATGTGATATTCTATCCATGGATGCTTGTCACATTTTTGGGGGAGGCCTTGGCAATTTGATAGGAACGTTGTGCATGATGGAGTCCTTAATGATTAAGTGGTGTGCAAGGGCTAAAAGAATTTTAGGTTAAAACCTAATCTAGATGGGGAGGATTTGGTTTTGAGGAATGAAAAGGGGGAAGGAACCAAGAGCATGAAGCAAATAAAAGAGAAGAAAAAAAAAAGAGAAGGGAGATGTCAAGTGTAGGAGGGGAAGAAAGAAGAGTAGCATGGAGATGTTGATCCTTAAGGAGTGTGAGATAATTGAAGCTATCAAAGATGAGAAAGATATGCTATGTATTGGTGGCAAAGGAATCCCAACAAGGAGAGAATACTAATATGGATCCAAAATTGCAACAAGTGTTGAGAGAGTATGTCGATATTTTTCGGGATGCGTTGCCAATTAGGCTACCTCCTTTGAGGGGTATTGAGCACGCTATTGATTCTAAGCCAAGAGTCCCATTACCAAATAAGCCAGCTTATAGGTGTAGTTTGGAGGAGGCTAAGGAGCTACAGAGACAAGTTCAAGAGTTACTAGACCGGGGCTATATTCGGGAGAGTATGAGTCCATGTGGAGTTCCAGCTTTGTTGATACCTAAGAAGGATGGTACGTGGAGGATGTGTATTGATTCAAGATCAATCAACAACATCACAATCAAGTACAGATTTCTGATGCCAAGATTGGATGACATATTAGATGAGTTGCATAGTGCAAAGGTGTTCTCGAAGATTGATCTTAGGAGAGGCTATCATCAAATGAGAATAAGGGAAAAGGGCGAGTGAAAGACATCCTTCAAGACTAATTATGGGTTGTATAAGGTATTGGTGCTGCCATTTGGGTTATGTAATGCGCCAATTTCCTTGATGAGATTGATGACTGAGATACTTAGACCCTTCCTTGGAGTCTTTATTATTGTTTACCTTGATGATATATTTGTATATAGTAAGAGTGAGTTCGAACACATAAAACAGTTAAATGAGGATATTTGATAAGCTAAGAGAGGTGAAGCTCTATGGTAAGTTGGAGAAATTTGTTTTTATGATCGCGAGGGTGGTTTTCCTTGGTTATACTATGAGGGAAAATGGTATTAGAGTTAATCCGTTATAGGTGGAAGCTATCCAAACGTGGCCTATTCCTACTAATGTCCACAAAGTTTGAAGTTTCCATAGGTTGGCCTCATTCTATAGGTGGTTCATCAAAGACTTCTTTACCATTGGAATGATCAAGAGATAAAGGCTTTTGAAGACTTGAAGGCAAAGCTCTCAAATGCACCGGTATTATCTTTACCTTGTTTTGATAAATTGTTTGAAGAAACATGTGATGCTGGTGGTGTAGGTATTAGGGGTGTGCTCTCAAAAGAAAGGAAAATGATTGATTTCTTTAGTGAAAAGTTGAATGGTGCACGACTCAACTATTTGACCTATGATAAAGAGTTCTATGTTATTATGTGTTGTTTGGAGATATGGAGCCATTACTTAAGACCCAAGACATTTGTACTTGATTTGAATCATGAGAGTTTGAAGTATCTATATGGGTAAAAGAAGGTAAGTCCAAGACATGCAAGTAGATAAGGTTATTACAAACATTTTTGTTCTCTACAAGACATGTGGATGGCAAAGATAATGTTATAGCGAATGCATTATCTAGGAGGACCATGGTACTTACCATAATGGATGAAAAGCATTTGGGATTTGAGTTTTTGTAGAGTCAATACTCCATGGATGATTATTTTTCTATGATTTTTGAATATTGCAAGAAATAAGGAAGTTATAGAGTATATGTTCTTCAAGATGGATTCTTATTCAAACATAACAAATTATATGTGCCCAATACCTCAATTTGAGACTTACTAATCAAAGAGGTGCATGAAGGAGGAATTGTAGGACACTTTGGAGTTCACAAAACTTTAGAATTGTTACAAGAACATATCTATAGGTTGAGAATGCAAAAAGGAGTACAAACCATGGTTGCTAGGTGTACTACATGCCAAAGGAGCAAGAGTTTCTTCCGCAAAGGGTTATATGTGCCTTTACCTGTGCTTAATCAACCATGGGATGGTGTTAGTATGGTTTTTATTTTGGGATTGACTAGGACACATAGAGGTAAGGATTCTATTATGGTTGTGGTGGATCAATTTTTCAAGATGGCTTATTTTGTTCCATGTCACAAGACCAATGATGCTACCCATGTTGCGGATTTGTATTTCAAAGAGACTATGAGATTGCATGGAATTCCAAGGAGTATAGTTTTGGATAGATATGTGAAGTTTCTAAGTTATTTTTGGAAGATGTTATGGCACATGCTAGAAACAAAGCTTTTATTTAGCACATTACATCATCCTAAAACATATGAACAAACCGAAGTTACTAATAGAACTTTGGACACTTTGCTAAGGGGATTGAAGAGTAAGAGTGTTAAGTATTGGGATGTTAAGTTAACACATGAGGAGTTTGCCTACATTTGAATTCCTTCTAAGACAATAAGATCTAGTCCATTTGAGATAGTATATGGTATTAATTTATATATACCAATTGATATGGTACCATTAAAGAAAGGTGAAGTGAAGAGTTATGATGCACAAGAGAAAGTGAAGTTATTTCAAAAACTTCATCAACAAATCAAGCAAAATATTGAGAAGACAAATGAAGTATACAAGACAAGAGCAAATAAGATAGGAGTCAACATGTTTTTCAACAAGGAGATTTGGTATGGTTGCACTTGAGGAAAGAAAGATTTCCTAATCTAAGGAAAAATAAATTTATGCTAAGGGCGGATGGTCCTTTCAAAGTACTTCAAAAGTTTGGGGAAAGTGCTTATGAGCTAGATTTTCTAGATTCATATGGTGAGCTATTAAGGACATTCAATGTTGGAGATATTGACCTTTATTATGGCAGTGCAAATTTAAGGAAAAATTCAAGCTAACAAGGGGAGAATAATGTAGGAGAAAGCACTCAAGAATTGGCATTCATCATTATAACACCAATTTTTCTTCATTTAGAAAGGATCTCCCATAAAATTGAAGACAAACGGATGGTTATGTTGCTAGTTATAGATGAAATATACCATACAAGCTACTAAGCATATACGTGAATGTGTATGGCAAACATGGAATGTATGGCAACGTGTATGGGGAGAATTGAAATGCCCCAAAAATATTTATTTTAAGAAATATAATTAAATAAGGATTTATTAAGAAATTAATTTAATTAATTATTTTATTTGATATGGGAAGGATTTATTTAGGGCAAATTAATAAGAATTTTATAAATATTTTTATAAAGGAAAAATTAGGCTTTTTGCTAATTAAAAAGGAATTTAGGAAAAGTCTTTTAATAACCCTAAATTAGCCTAAAAAGAAAATTTAATATTATTTTATTTAAATATTTTTATTTTAAATGCCAAAAATATTTTAATTTATTTATTTAACCCCATCACTTAAATTTTCCTTTTTCCTTTTTCCTTTTTCTTTTTCTTCCCTTCTTTTTCTTTCTTTTTCTTTCTTTTCTTCTTTTTCTTTTCCTCTTCCTACCGATTGGGCCTGTCGACGTGGCCTAATCCTTTTCTTCTTCTTCTCTCGCGGCCCAACGCCATTCTTTCTTCCTTCCTTCGGCAGCTGAAACGCTGCGTTCTGTGTCTTTTCTCCCTAGAACGCCGCGTTCCATTTAAAACATTATAACCGACGCCAGCCGGTTGGTTCTTCTCCTTTTTCTTTTCTTTTTCCCCGGTCACCCGGTTCACCTCCTTTTTCCTCCTTCCTCCTCTGTCGGTAACCTACACCTTCAAGCCTTGAAAATGGTGTCGCCAACCATGCTTGACTTGGCTGACCATTTCTCCCCTCTTTATCTTCCCCTTGACTCACAAATCAACTTGGTATAATCTATTTTCCCCATCTCTTGCTCGATTTCTCCCTATTCCTTCGCGAAGGGTCGACCCCGACCAAAAATTATGTTGGTCGATTAACGCTGCCGGCCACCCCGAACCCCGCATACAATACCCTCCTACCAACCCCCAAAACCCTACCATTCCCTCTAAACTCTATAAATACCCCTTGTTTGTGTGTTTTCGGAATTTCTTTCCCCGAAACCCTAAGAGCTAACATGTGCACCATTGTGATTTTAGACGACCCATCTGCCACTGTTAGCCAACTTTGCCGCCACCTCTTCCCACCAAAATCTTTCCGGCACCGCCCCTAGCTAACTGAGCCACCCATCTCCCTCGATTCTTCTCGCACGAGCCACCACAGTCGTGCGAAGTTCCCTGCCCATCAAACTAAAAATTTATCCCCACAACCTTCGAGCCACCATCCGCCACCACATCTGCCACTTCTACTGCCTTCTGCACCACCCAAAAGTTGCTACTAATTCTCTTCCACCTAGCCATAACCTTCTTTTCTCTTTCCTCCTTCTCCTCCCCTCTTTTTCTTCATCTTTTACTTTCGGCTGCCACCTCTTCTGCCGTGCACCGCCGCCCATTGTTGCGCCACCACCCTCACTTTACTCCTCTCAGCCTAGGCTACCACCAACACCTCAACCTCCACCCTTTCTTCTCAAACCTCAACTTTTCCCCTTTTAACCCTCTTTTCCGGCCACCACCGTCGCTGCCGTGCATCACCGCCGATGCCACCCATCTCCGCCGACTCAAGGTGAAACCCTAGACCCTCTTAGCCCTTCTCCCATATTTATTTAAATTTATTCTGTTTTTATTTCATTTTCTAATATTTATTGGATTATTATTATTATTATTATTATTATTATTATTATTATTATTATTATTATTATTATTATTATTATTATTATTATTATTATTATCATCATCATTATTATTAGATGTAATATTAATGCTAAATTTTCTTGGCAGGGTCGAGAGTAGTCTTAAGTTAATTAAGATGTTAGTTTCGAATTTTGGGCATTTATTTGTATTATTATAAGTTTTATTATTATTATTATTATTATTATTTATCCAGGGATGGCCGAAGCCCTAAATTCTAATTAGGATTCGCATATGTGTATCTTATTATTATTATCACTATTATTACTATTAATAATATTATTATTATCATTATCTTTATTATTTTTTATATTATTATAAGTAATATATGTTATTAATATTATTATTACTATTATTGAATAGTACTTTCATTATTTGGAGGTAGGGTCGAAAACCTCACCTTGTAATTTTAGGCTTATATTATTATTATTGTTATTATTATTATTATTATTATTATTATTATCATTATCTTTATTATTATTATTATTATTTCTATTATTATTATTATTACTAATATTTTATTATTATTAAAATTTTCATTATTATTATTATCATTATTAGCATTATTTTGGTGAAGGGTAGAAACCTTTATATCACCTTTCGTTTTAAATTACATTGACATCATTATTAGTATTTTTAGTAGTATTTTGTATAGTTATTATTTGTATAGTATTATTTTAATTAAAAACCAAGTCTTCGGATAAATTAGTAAATAATAGTATTTTTAGGTGGGAACTTAATTCTAGTTTTTCCTCCATAATAGGTGAGCCCAGTCAAGAGGTATAGGAGCGTGCTCCAAGACCGGTGACATTTTAGGTAATGGAGTACTAAGGTTGTTTGTGTATTATATGCTTTATATGCTATGTGATGTGAATTATAATGTATTTTATGTGTATTAGTATGTCTATCCTATGTGCAGTATGATATGGAGTTAAGTTAAGATCATACATTAATTTGTGGCATGTATATTATGTGTTGGAGTTGTGATATTATTGTATGGTGTGGCCCATAAGACATGTATGATAGGGTTTGTAAAAATATGATGGGAGTGTCATAATGTTTGCATGGAATTGAGGGTTGGCATGGAGTTAATGTTCGCATGGAGTTAATGTTTGCATGCATGGTGGTATTAGGGTTCGCATGGCGGCATTAGGGTTTTGCATGGAGGTGTTAGGGTTTGTATGGTGGTATTAGGGTTCGCATGGCGGTATTAGGATTTTGCATGGAGGTGTTAGGGTTTGCATGGTGGTGTTAGGGTTTGCATGGGAGCTAGGGTTGCATGGGAGTTAGGGTTTACGTGGAAGATAGGGTTGGTGATAGTTTCCATGGTATGGTGTGGTCAACTAGGGTTTGGAGGATAAGAATAGTAGGAGTTAGTCATGCATGTCTCGGTTAAAGCTTGTGAATAAGATACTTAAGATATTAATTACTTAAAGTGGAAGATATTGAGACGGGACCAGCGGATCCACCAGTTAGGAATAGTGGTTAAGGTTTTTACCCTATATGTGACCGATCCATCGGTTATAATAGTGGTTAGGGTTTTACCCTATATGTGACTGATCCACTGGTTATAATGGTGGTTAGGGTTTTACCCTATATGTGACCGATCCACCGGTTATACTAGTGGTTAGGACAAGATGCTCTATGTGTGATTAGCCCACCAGTTATAATAGTGGGGGATCCCGATCTCAATGAAAATAAATCGGAGTTTTGTTAAGGCAAATAAAAGACACTAAATACTTACAGTGGACACACTATGCGAGCAAGAGCCGAACCGATCCATCAGTTAGGAATAGTGGTTAGGGTTTTTACCCTATATGTGACTGATCCACCATTTATAATAGTGGTCAGGGTTTTACCCTATATGTGATCGATCCACCAATAATAATAGTGGTTAGGGCATGATGCTCTATGTGCGACCGGCCCACCGGTTATAATAATGGGGTGTTCCTGTACTTGCATGGATTTGATAAAAATCATAGTGTGAACTAACTTCTAATAAAAGGTTGATTAAATAATTAATATAGACTTTTTGGGCCTTATGTGTGGGCTTGATGATTATGAGCTGTATAATACTCTGTACGTTTGTATGTATTATATGTGTGGGTTTGAAATTATAAGTTGGTTATTATCCTACATGATTTTATATGCTTATGTGTTGGCCTTAGTGCTCGGTAACCTTACTCAGTACGTAGCATACTGATCACCCATTTTATGGGTGTTGTTCATTTCCACGAGTAGAAGGTATGCCTGATGTGTTGCAGCTAGGCGATGCTTTCTATGATGCCATTAATGTCTATGGGACATTAGGTGGGGCCGAGTGATGATTGGGTTGGATTCAAAGTCCTAAGAGTGGCGTGGCTGGTTTTTTCCATTTGAGATTATTAATCCTGTTTTCTTTTAATTATGGGAACTCCAGAAATAATTTTATTATTATCACCATTTTCTTCTTTGAAAAACTATCTCTAGTATTTCTAATTATGTAAGAACGTATGTGTACTCTGATTCTGTATTTATGAACCTTAGTTTATTTAACACTGTTGTGAGTGTTTGCCTTAGCCTTAGCACTTGGTACTGGAATGGTAGGAGTGAACCGGTCTGGTACCGATTGTGACGGCAGCATCCCTAGAATTTATGGGTTTTAATTTATAAGTCTTGTTTTAAAAAAAAATGTGTGTAAATTTTGGGGTGTTACAAGAATATAATGCAGCTTGGACGTTCATATTGGTTGATTTAATTAATTAATTAAGTAGTAAAGTTAGAGATTAGCTAGAGAATAAAGTAGCATAAGTATACTTTTTGAAGAATATTCTATATTCTAATATCTTTTAGTTGGGTATCTTTTAAAGGATTATACATTTTAGCTAGTATTTTGTAATTGGTAGCCTTGGCTATATAAGCCATAAAAACACATGATTGAAGGCATCAAGATTGAATTGAAGTTGAATGTAAATTGCAAATATTGTTATTGAATTCTTTGTGAGTTCATCTCTTGTTTAATCGAATGAAACCCTTAATCTCTTCATTTGTGTGAATTAGGGATTAAGTAATTTCTTAATAAACTCCATAACCCATGCCATTATTAGCCATATTCATCATCCAAACACATCCCAAAATTGAAGCCCTAATTTGAAAAACGCTAACCCTAATTTACCATTCAAAACCCTAACCCTAATTTTCGAAAGTAAACCCTAAGCCTAACCCTAACCCATGAAACCATCCATCTTCAAACCCTAATTGTCGAATCATCATCTCATCATTGTTGAAGCATCATCATCATCATCATCTAATAAAATTTGAATCATATTTATCATTAATTCATCACCACCAAATCATCAACACCATCATTGAATCATCATCATACTTATTCCACCCTATTCAAACATCTTCTTCTTCAATTCACCACTTTCAAATCTTTTTCTTCCTAAGTCCAATAGAATTGAGCATTGGTTTTATGCAATTGATAATTCCATCCTCCCATACGCATCAAAATGAAAGATCAAAGTGGAGGAGAATTAGCACAAGGGTTGCGAAGCTCAAGTATTTTGGTGGCTAAAATAAAAGTAAGAAAAATAGATGAGTAGGGTTATTTATAGCCAAAAAAATAGATCAAGGAATGAGTGAGGATATGCAACACATTAAAAACCCTAATTTTACCATTTGAGTATAAGTAGAATGAGTAAATTTATCAAGAATATGGTGAATTCAATTTTAGAGCTCAAATGGTGATTTTATGGAGAATAGAAGTTGAGTTCATCCAAAAAAGATCGAACACAAGATGGCAAATGGCAGATTGACAAGGGAAAAAAATATCCTAGTCGTGTAGAAATAGTCTTGAATTAAAGCATATGTCCTAGATTTTTGCAAAGGAGAGAGGAAGAAAAAGATAAATAGCGAGGTCATACTCCCCCTCTTCTATTAAAATCAAATCCTCAAATTTGATTAAGGAAAATTTTGATAAATGATCAAAAGGGTTAAAGGTTACTTAGGAACAACTCAGAGTTGGATTATCAAGGTTCCAATTTGTTGCAAGAAAATTTCCAAAAAATCAAGCTTTAGAAAACACTCATCTTAACAAACCAATCAACTAGTTTGTTCATACCAGTCGACTAGTTACCCCAAACTTGTTGATATATTATGTTTAATGAAAACCCTAACAAATATAGTGGATTTGTAGATTAGTTCATAGAACTAGTCAATAGGTTTGCCAAGAAAACTTATTTTATTCCATTTTTCAAAACTTTTCACATTTCTTGATAAATCATATCCAAATTATAGTTCTAAATTAAGATAAAAATTATCTAATTTTCATTAAACACAAAACTTTGTTATTTTATAAATCTTACAAATATGGGGTATTACACGATTGACTGGTAAACCCCATTGATCGACTATTCTAAAATCATTTGATTGGTTTGGGCAGACCGTTCGATGGATCTAAATAGAGGCTAAGACTATTGAGGTCACATACTAACCAATCAATTGGTTCACTCAACCAATCAATTATTCTAATAATTAATCAATTGGTTTAGTCAAATGAGTTAATGAGTTTAACTTAAGACTAAGGCCATTGGAGTTATAGGTTAACCAATCAATTGGTTTGTCAGACCAAATGATGGGTCCTAAGGATTAATTGATGGGTCATGGTGGCCAGTTGATCGATTAGGACAAAAATAACCCCCACTAAGAACATTACGCACAATCAAATTTTATAATCTTTACTCAATCAACCCAAAAAATCAATCATTGCACACTCAAGGTTCTTAACAAGCAATTTT
This sequence comes from Tamarix austromongolica, assembly GCA_039764185.1. Lineage (NCBI taxonomy): Eukaryota > Viridiplantae > Streptophyta > Magnoliopsida > Caryophyllales > Tamaricaceae > Tamarix > Tamarix austromongolica. The sequence continues at coordinate 46,708,656 of CM077816.1, read as the reverse complement.
CACAGATTACCATATGAAATACTAAAATCATGTTGAGAATCTCAATGGCATAAAAATACGTGCTTGCCTTAAGAAATTGATAAAAGGCTAGAGAATCAAAAATCATATTCTTCATGAAAGGTCACTATGTAAAAAAATCTGTACATCACATTGCACATGATATTGTCACTAAAATGGTTAGAAAACCAATGTCAACTACATAAATCTAAATCATACCTCTAAGGCTTATGCACCAAAGACTTCTAGTTAGACTTCGAACTAAATCTTTTACTCTTTCAACATTTTTCATGTTCATCACCCTTTTATCTTTAAGAATCATGATTCCATGTTCCACGTAACATGCAACCTAATTACTTATAACATTTCCCACAAAATAGGGAATATAATGGTTTTCCTTAATAAAACTTGGCAAAGCCACAAGGATAAAAGCTAATCCCTAACTATTTTCCCAAATCTAACCCTATCTTGTTTAAGAAAAAAACAAGGAGTTGGAGGAAGTATTAGAAGAGGAAAGAAGGATAAAATTGAAGGCCAAAAAGGGGAAATGTGGGCTAGGAAAGTATGAAGAAGAACAAGGAAGTTTGAAGGTTAGGGAATAAGGGAGAAAAATAAAGGCTTTAATTAAAATTGTTGAAGGCTTTTAGTAGATAAAGAAGGGTAAGGGGGTTTAAATCAAGACCCATACCCTATCCCTATTTGAATCTATTAAATGTAAATTTTGGAGGTTTAAAGCTATAATTTTTTCCCCTAAGCTCAAATAGTGAAAAAATGAAATATTTCTGGTAAAATGCCTCAGAAATTCATAACATAAGAAGGGAATAAGGAAGAAAAGGAGAAGGAATCAAATTTAGTAAATCTTAAAGAGGTTGTAGGAAAAATGTTCCAGTTTAGGAATCTTCTAAATGAGGGAAAAAATGAATAAAAAGAAGATAAGGAAGATGAGGTCATGAAAGTGACTTCTAAAAATTTTCCTTCTACAAATTAGTTGTGAATCACTAAAATAGGTTTAAAAGGTTGAATGATACTCAAAAGTCATAAACAACCAGTTTGAAACATAATCAATGTTTTACAACATTTCTAGAAGAAGATTCTTAGTGAAAATCATGTCTAAAAAACAACTAGCTCAGTCAGACCAGTCGGCTGGTATCTCAAACTAGTCGATTAGCTTGCCTAGTTTTAAAACTCCATTTTAAAAAGAAAACCAGTCAATTTATACCTCCTAACAAGTTGATTAGTTTTATCTGGTTTTAAAAATCCATTTTAAGAAGCAAATGTCTCGATCGGTACCTCCCAACAAGTTGATTGGTCGCCTAAATATCACTTTCCTTTCAAAATTCAAACCAATTCCGACCAAAATGATATAAATCCTTAAACATACCTCTAAACCAAGATAAAAAAAAAATTCTTAGATCAGGATAAAATACAAGGATTACCACACATTAAAGACCCTATAAAGTGGGGTATTACACTTAGCGCCAACAAGTTTGTACACAATAAATAATTAAACAACAATAACTTTACCTGATTCCTATAATATTTAGCAAAATTATTAAATCAATTATGTAATGAATATTTACCTCTTCATTGTGATTATAACTGATTTATGATATATCTATTTGTTCTTCATCTTTATTGTTTATATGTTCATAGCTTTCTTCATTTTCTTCATAATTATGCCCTCTTATCTAATGTGGTTGTGGTTTCTCTTTTAGATTTATGAATCAAGGAGAAAGTAAGTTAGGATCTTGCTTTGGCTATGTGGGACGAGGGAGGTAAGTGATGAGCGTAAATTGAAGATGGTGAAAATGAAGTACTGATGATAAGAGTCGGTAACTGAAGTGAGCATAGCTTAGTAAATTTAGGGCTTGTAAGTTTTCAAAAGGTAATTGCCTATTCTTTGAATAACACCACCCTATAAAAGGGTAAGATTGTGAGATTCTCATAATTTGTTCCTTAGCTCCCATGTCATAAGAAACTTAATACATGAGACATTTTGTAGTATAAGATTGATTACTAACAATAATTGTGTGTTGTGTAATGCTAATGATAAGCTTCTAATCACCTATTCCATCATTGCTTATATTTAGATGGGGCATGGAACAAACTCATATGGAATTATGAAAGAGTATAACTTATGTATCGTTGGGACTATGTTGTGGCTTGGCTTTCAGATTTACTTTTCCTTTAGTGGTGTACAATACATGAGAGGAATGCAATAATACCATCGTCACAAATTTAATTAGAAATAATACCCAAATTATTAAGAGTATGTTTAATAAAACTAACCAAAAAGTTACTTGGAAACTTAACCTATAAGCTAAAGCAAATTTTCACGAACTAGATTATAAGGTAGTAAAAATATGCTTACCAAACATAATTGGTTTTTTTTTCTAGAAAAAATATATTATTAACTAATTCAATAAAAAGTTAGCTTCTAAACTACTTACTTTTTTCTTTTCATATCGAGTTTGTTTTTTAAGACAATTTTGATCTTTTATGGATGGATTTATTGAAAGTTGTTCGGCATATGTATCATTTCTTTAATTTTCTTTTTTACTTTGCCCACTACATTTTGAAGAATATAATCAATACTTACAAAACATATATATCTAATTTATAATAATATTGATATAACAAACAACTAATGACAACACATATAATATATAAATACACATTATAGATAATAAAAAAACATGCATACAAGTTAATAGATGCTTGCTTCCTCTAAATTTGCTAATTTGATGTGATTTACAAAAAACTTAATGTGTTACTAAAATTATTTTACTACTATACTTAATGTGTTCCTTATTATTACCATAATAATAATATTATTATTGTTATGGTTGCAATACCCCAAAAATTTGCTTAAACCAATCCCGCATCTTTAACACCTAATTTGATCATAATCCTAATAAATTCTATATTAGCATTAACCTATCCTAAATCCCAAAATATTAATCGATTTTGAAAACTTTAACTTTGACAAACCAAAATTCGTAAACCTAAATCAAATCTGCTAAAATTTTCACTGATCCTAATTACCCTTAACTAATCTAAATCACCCTAAACTAGTCCCGCCAACCTTTTTCCCCTTTTCCTTTCCTTTTCCTTTTTCTTTTTCCTTTTTCCTTTTTCCTTTTCTTTTCTTTCCTTATCCTCCTTCTCTCGCCAGCCCTTTGCTGTGTTTCTGCAAGTTACACTTGCAACTTGCACCACCACTTGCACCATCTCCCATCTTGTCCCCTATAAACTTCCATCATCCATTAACCTCAATGCACCTCACCTCCCCTTTTCTTCTTTTTCTTCTTCTCCTTTTGCATCCTTATCCCTGCATCTTCCCTGCATCTTTTCCTGTCGCACACCCCTTCTCCCTGCAACCTCCTTATCCTTTCCACCTTTACGTAATAATTCCATCAACCATCACCACCCTCACCCTATAGCTACTAACCTACCATAGCTATCCTCTATAACCAACACCACCATCATCATCCACTTGCATCTGCACCATCACTAGTTCCCCTCATCACACACCACCCTCCTCCCTGTTCTTTTTCTTCTTCCCAAAATATACCACACAACACACATGCGCGCGCACACACACACACACACACACATATATCACACTCTCCCTATTTCTCTTTGGTTTTGCCTCACTCTACCAATATTTTGTGCCCAAGAGCCATTATCAAATCTCCCTCACTTTCTCCTCCCCTTCTTCTCCCTGTGCTTTTTCTTTTTCCTCTTCCTACCCTATTTTAGCTTTTGCACCACCATCTCCCACCACCGTGCACCACCTTGACCACCACTTGCAGCCATTTGGCTAGTGGACCAATCACCAATATAGCCCCAACCTTTCCCTTCGTCGTTGCTAGCCATCACTGCCAACCGCTACCTCTTTTCCCTCCTTCTCTTTCGTGTTTTTTTTTGCAGCGTCACAGTGTGCACGGCTTGTGCACAGCCGTGCAACACTTAAAACACTTGCTGCACAGCCGTGTAATCCTTATACAGTCTGACCGTGCATAATTTTTGCTCTCAGCCTGATTATGTATAGCTGTGCAACATTTGCACTGCCTGGCCATGCATTTTATTTTCTCTCGATCTAGTGCTGCACAGCAGTGTAACTTTTGTACCGTCTGCTAGTACAACTTTTTTCTTAACTATGCACCCCTATTTTCACCTCCAAACCTCAACCAAACACCACCAAACTTCTACTATAGCTCCACCACACATTTCTCTACACATCCACGCATCTCAAGCTCTCATTTAACTATAGTTATACCTACTTCTACCCTCTTTACCTTGATTTTCCCCTTCGGTTTAACTCTTCAAGCCTAACCGTAATTTTACTATTTTTCATAGGTTGTTTTTCGGTAGCTTCGGAGGAGGAAGTCTAGGATTTTGCATGCTTAGATCCCGATGTCCTAGTTGGTAAGGATATTATTCGATTCTTAGGACTTTTGATAATATTTGCTTGTTTGAATAAATGTGTCTTACATGAATTTGCTGCTATAATTTGTGATGTATGTTAATATTGATAATTTGTGATGTTATGCATGTTATGATGAAAGGATATAAGGATTGTAAGAGATACCATTATATTATGATTATGCCAATAACATCTTATTTGTGAGAATACATCTTATAGCATGAAATATGGGTTGAATGAGGATAATGACATATTTGTGAAATTATATTTTGAGGTATGAAATATGGGTTGAAAGATGAGAATGTCATATTTATAAAAATTATAACTTAAGGCATGAAATATGGGTTGAAGGATAATAATGTCAAAGTTGTGAAATTATACCTATGGTATGAAATATGAATTGAATGATGAGAATGTCATAACTGTGAAATTGTGTTTTATGGTATAAAATATGGGTTAAATGAGTTGTGGTAAATGGGCTTAAGGTCTCCCATAAAGTATGATGATGAATAAGGACTTGGAAAAATAATATGTATAGAAGGTATAATATTTTATGAAATAAATGTGTTAATTGTGCTAAAAGGGTAACTTGGTCCTCATGGGATATTAATGAGGTTTTGGTAACTTATGTGCTAGGAGGCTTAAAATTATGATTATAATAACTTGAGTAATTCATGGGGATATTATTGTTAATTTGGGGTTCATAAATGCTTAATAGTAAATTTGGAATAAGTCATTTTGAGATGTTAATATTATTATTCCATCTTCATGGATTAGAGAATAACTATTGGGATTTAGAAATGATGAATATCTTATATGATGTGTTATGAAAATTTTATGGGATTTAGACTTGGACGCTTCAACGTTTAATATATATATCGGGATGAGATTACTAAATCAAACTCATGGGAATTAGGTTGTGATTTTTGGGCATGATACTAATGATGGGATTTGGTAGATGTCGTAATATAATGTGTACGGAGCAACCAACATGGGAGAATGAACACTAAAAGGAAGTGTAATTAGGGTTTGATAAGACTCGAGGTTTTGGATCTATGCTATATGTATATATGTTTTGACTGTATCCTATGCCTGAGAATTAATCTTAAAATAAGAAACTAATTACTTAAAATGAAAGAGCATGTGAGTAGGGCCATGGGATTATTTTTCTTAAATATATATATATATATTTCCATTCCACCGAATAGAATAGTGTCTCGGGAGCGTTCTGCCCCTAGATGATGTTTCTAATCTCCATTCCACTAGAAAGAATAGTTGCTTAGGTGTGTTATCCCCAAGAAGTTTCAAACCATTCCACTGGTTGAGAATAGTGGGGCGCCTACTCATCGTGAAAGAAAACATACCTTTATAACCTATGGAAAAATATACTAATGATTTAAAGTGGAAGAATGTGTGAGTCAGGACCATAGTGATTTATTCCTGTTCCACCGGGTAGAATAGTGGCTCGGAAGCATTCTACCCCAAGGAGAAGATTTATTCCTATTCCACAGGGTAGAATAGTGGCTCGGGTGCATTTTGCCCCGAGGAGATGTTTTCACCTTCGCTGCACTAGAAAGAATAGTAGCCCGGGTGTGTTATCCTCGAGAAGTTTAAGACTGTTCCACTGGTTTAAGAATAGTGGGATCCTGCACTTATTATAATAACCCAAAATTTACAACTGAAAAATTTTGTTTAATGAAAAGGTTTAGCCGAAGCAAAATCACAAAAATGTAAATTATGGGGATATTACCGCCACACTTAGTACCAGACCGGTTCACTTCTACCATTCCCGTACCAAGTGCTAAGGTTGATTGGGATAGACATCAAACACAAGTCGATAACTAAAATGAGCATTTATAAAAGAAATGATTCATTAACCGTGCAGGAAATTGGAGTGCGGTAATCAAAAGGTATAGTCCAAAAGTACAGTTTTAAAGTTCCAAACGTCAGAAACATCATACATCAGAAATAAACTAAATATAACGATACAGGAAAGATAAGACAGACGATAGACTCCAGCCACATCACTCTCGACCCCCAAGCTAGGTCCAGGCTCAACTCTCAGCCCAGCCCGATGCCTCATAAGCGTCGTAGGCATCGAAGATAGAATCACCAACGTGTACTAAGTTAGAAGGGCCTTCTACTCGTGGGAATGAGCAGTACCCATGAAACGAATGGTCAATACGCTACGTATTGGAGAAAGGTAACCGTGTAACTAAGGCCAAATATATAAGGCACATAACACAAGCATGATCATATAGGCAACATGTAATAATATAGGTAATGAGGCCGGTTATGTTCTAGATAAACTTATTCTTTAGATCTCTTAACGATATACTCATTTCACGCATACTCTTTATTAATCCATGCAAGTGCAAGAACCCCACTATTATAGCTGGTGGACTGGAAATACATACAGGGTAGAACGCTTCTGACCACTATTATTTGTCGGTGGACCAGTCTCTAGGGAAAAACGCTCCTGGCCACTATTATTCACTGGTGGATCGGTCTGGCCCCGACTCACTGTTTCACTGTAAGTACTTAGTGTATTTCCTACGTCTTAGCTTCATTACGTTTGGTTTGTTGAGCACAGAATCCCCCACTATTATTTGCCGATGGACCAAAAATAGTACAAGACAAAACGCTCCTAGCCACCATTATTCACCGGGGGACCGATCTGGGCCCGGCTCAACAATCTTTCTCTTTAAATGATTCGTGTCTTATTTGATGATTTTCTTTACCCTTGACATCCATGCCACCAATCTTCTACTTCTATCCTCCCAAGAGGGACCCATCCCATATCTTGAGACTCTGGTACCTCCTATCTGCCCTAACATCCCTTCCTTATTCCATTACACACACCAGAAGCCCAATTCCATTGCAAATGGGTCAAGGCCCACCACCTCATACCACTAAGCCCAGTCATAGTCCTCCCTAGGGTTTTCTCCAGAAAAACCCTAATTTGGGCCTATGTGGCCCATCCTTCTCTACCCCACACGACCCAAACTATTTTACCACCCCACATGTCACGATCCTTAGATTCAACTCTCCCCTTATACCTCACTTACCCTCATTTATTATTACACTATTTTCTTTTTCTTTTTCCACCTTCTCAAATTAGGGTTTCCTCCCAAACCCTATCTCGGTCTCCTATGTACCCTTATACTATCCTACGTACTATTTTTCACCCAGAGTCTCAAGTCACCCAAACAACCCTTCCATTGCCTTCCTCACGTCCTAAAGCAATTTTCCATACGTAGAGTTCGCCCCCATGCAGACCTTAACCATCCCATGCAAATCCCTCGATATCTATCTTGCCAAACCCTAAAATTTCCATGCAAACCCTAGTTCCTCCCATGTAAACCCTAGTTCTCCCACTCTTTTATTTTATTTAAATCCCCCCTTTTATTCACCACTCATGGGTCATGGGTTATTTAGGTCATCCTTACCTACGTTAGCCAACTTACTTCCCCTTGGTTATCTTACTTTCTCATCTTTCTCTTTCATGCCTCTATCCCACATCACCACATCCAATACCCTAGCATGCATGTCCTAAGCGCCACGTCACATCACATCACAACTTGTAGCATATCCATGTTAACACATATTAGAAGAGAGCACATGATCATACCTCTGTTCCAAGCTATGCTACACATAAAACAGTTAAGATAATAGCATATAGAACACGACATATAATTATACAGGACATCCAAGGTAAGTAAGGCATGTTACACACAGGCGGCCTTAGCTACACCATTACCTAAAACATTGCTAGGCTTGGAGCACGCTCCTACGCCTCCTGAGGGTTTTGACTCGGTTCACTTATAAGAGGGAAATACTATGGGTTAATCTCCCTCTACTAGAATTACCATAATTTTCTATCTTACCCCTATTATGGCCTACTACTAAGGCTAATAATGATAATAGTAGTTTTATAATTAAAAGTAGGGTTATTATTCTCAAAATAATTAATCATGCCGCTACTAACTAAAGTAAGTCTTAGTAATATTCATAGTATTAAAGTAAGGGTTTCAATATTACTAATAATAATATTATTACTAGTTTTATGACGATACTAATATCGACCCCAAATTCTAGTAGTAATAATAATAATATTAGCGATGAAAGCAATATAAAAGTAATGGCCATAATGATACTTATATTAATAACGCTAGTGGTGGTGGTAGTAGTAGTAGTAGTAGTAGTAGTAGTAGTAGTAGTAGTAGTAGTAGTAGTAGTAGTAGTAGTAATAATAATAATAATAATAATATTAATATTAGTAGTAGTAGTAGTTAATAATAATACTATTAATATTACAAATCGTTAACACTTCTATAAAAAAGGTTTAAGGGTTAAGAAATTAGGATACCACCTAGGCCTGATGGTGGAGCCGGCGGCGACAGCGGTGGAGAGATGGATGTGGAGGCTAGGGGGAAGGGAAGTAGGGAGAAATGGAGGTGTGGGGATGTAGAGTAAGGTCCCCTGGTTGTTTCGGGGGGTAGAGGTGGCGCTAGAGGTGGCAGAATCGGTGGTAGACGGTGGCACGAGGGGCGACACAGGGTCGAATGGGCTGTTCGAAAGGGGGACTTTGCACGGCCGGTGTGGCTCGTGTAGGACAAGGTAAAGAAGGAGGGTAGCTTAGTTGCTTAGGCGGTGGTGTAGGGAAGGTTTTGGTAGCTGGAGTGGGTGGTGACGACGGCCGACAGCGGAGAAACGATAGTTTGATAGGGTAGTGGCACGCAGGTTGAATTTCTGGGCTGCCAAAATCAAAACCTGATTATGGCAGCCTTCGGGGCTATATATAGGTCGATTGGAAGGGAAAACGACAAAGGGGAGTGGGAGAGTAGGGGGCAAGGGTTATAGCACTCCGCCCAGCGAGGGTAGCCAGGCGTAGGTCTACCTTCGTAGGCTATTTTTGACCGGGGGGTGGAAGGAATGGCACTGCAGGAGAGGGGATGGCAGGCCTTGTTGAAATGATAGGTGAGTCAGTGGGGAAGAGAGGGGAGGAATGGCTGGTCAGGCGGTGTGGTCATTGGTAGAAATTTCGGCGCCGATCTACGGACTTGCAGGCGTAGGAGGAAGAAGATGCAGGGGAGGGGCTAGATTGGTTGTCTAGGAGAAAATAAGAAAGAAAGGGGGAAAGGCCAAGCTAGCCGGGAGAGGAAGAAAGAAAAAAACCGACGGGGGCCTAGGTCGTGTAGGGGTGAGGGGAGGAATTGGGCCAGCAGGCCGACCTAGGTCGGGGAAAAGAAGGAAAAAGGAAGAGAAGGAAAGGAAAGAAAAGGAAAAAGAGGGGGAAAAAGAAAAAGAAAAGAAAAAGGAAAAAGAAAGGAAAAAGGTGGGGTGGCTTAATTAACATATTTTGGGTATTTTGGGATATTAAAAAAATATTAATATTAAAATAATAATTAAATTCTCTTTTTAGGTTTATTTAGGGATTTTGAAAGATTTTTCCTAAATTTCATTTTAATTAGCAAAATACTCAAATTTTCCTATTTAAATTATTTATTAATTTCTCCTAGATTTGCCTTAATTAATTCACTCTTATTTTAATAGTTTATTTAATTAATTTTCGTAATAAATTCTTATTTTGCCATAATTTCCTAAATTAGGGTTTTGGGATATTTCACTTATCGCACATAAAAGAATGAAAATGGACTATACTTAAGAAAAGGGATTTGGACCGTATTATACCTTATAAGATGATCATTTACTTGGTTGTATTTCCTTTATCATTTGATTTGTAAGCATGTGCTACTTATATTCCTATCTTTGATAGTATTGTTTCCTTACTCAGTATGTAGCGTATTGACTACCCATTTTATGGGTACTGCTCATTTCCATGAGTAGAAAGCCCTAGACCTTTTGTACAGGTTTCAAAGGATCAGGCAGATGATTTGTGGCCTATGATGCCTTATGTGGGGATAAGTGACTATTTATGTCGGAGTCGGGTGAAGAGTATCTGTTATCCGAATTATGTATTACATTGGATACCCCTTTTGGACTCTTAATCCACAGTATCCCCTTTGTGTATTTTGGTATTGTAAACTCAGAGTAATACTCCAAACTCAATATTTGAATTATAACTGCACTTTTGATTTTAATTTTTTTGTATTACTTTAAAACTTTTAACTTTGTGATTGATGTAAGGACGGTTGAATAAATCAGAATTATGTTAATCACAGCGGTAACCCCCACTAATTTTATTGACTTAACCTAACCTAATTAGATTTAATATGAAAATAAGAAAAGGAAAACAAACCTATAGAAAGTTCAAATGAGATACACTAAGGACTTGATAGCTATCAAATATTAGCAAACCTAAAAAAGAAAAGAAAAGAAAAGAATGATGACTCAACTCTTAGATCAACTTTGTATGGTATATGGGTAATGATGGAGAATGAAAATGGTAACATAGGATTTAGAAAATGAGAATTTTTAAATATTAGGAAGTACATTTATATACATTATAAAGAAAAAGAGCATAATAATAGGAAACCATTATTGAATTTCTTATACATAGACAATACAAAGGACATCCAATAATGTTATTAAGTTTTATTTTTACGTAAACAATATATACTTAAAAATATTAACACTCATTACTTTATTCAATATGGGTTATCATTTTTTTAAAATCGAGCTTAATTACGAGTTCCACTTTTCATAAGAAAGAAAAAGGAAACATATATCCGTGAATATTAACATAATGATCAAAAAGACCAACTACCTGGTAGAAGTATTCAAACATGGATAACCTTACCTATCAGATCAAATATCTGATCATGCCAATTAAACTAGACATCTAAACATTTAGAGATTTATAAATGTAGATAAGATATCGATTAGATTAAATAAATATCCGGTTCTTATATAATTGCTTTAATTAATTGATTTTAAAAGTTTGATAAAATATTTAAAATTAATGATTAAATGTTGGATGATATTTATGTCCACATTCATATGAGTGTTTTATGGTAATCCAAAATAGTGTTAAAATATATTGTCCAGATTTGAATAAAAAAATGAATGAATTATCGAAACTAATGACTAAATTGAATTTTATATTATAATGACCCTCAAGGGACTAAATAGTAGCTAGGATAATTATATATGATTTTAAAACTATAAATAATATTTTTATTATTTTACATGATCATAAAAGGTTAATTTTTATAATCTTAATTTAAACATACATATGTCTACAAATTGAATATTATTTTTATATATTATATTGGATATTCGATCCGTTTAACTTTTCATTTACTAGATCGATTATTTACTTTTTAAAATTAGATACCAAATCAGATCAACAAATGTTAGATAAGATAAATATAAGGTTACATAAAAAATTTAAAATCCTAAAATTCGATTTAGTATCCAAAAAATTCGATCCGACATTTAAAATGTCTGATCTAATTTTTTTTTCAAAAAAATATTTAAATTTTATGATATTTAATTTTTGACTGAATTATCTGATAAAAAAATATATCTAATATTTTATTCATTAATTCAATAATATATCATAATGTTATAATTTTATGATGTTAAAATTTATTTATTTTTATAAGTTAGCCATTAAGAGTAATATTTTAATACTCTTTTAAGATTAAATAAGATATTTATATGAATATAGATATAAATATTAATAAATATATAATTTTTAATTAATATAAATTTTATTCAAATAATATTTTTATATATTCAACATCTGATTTAAAATTTATATTCTTTATTTTTAGATATATAAACTTTTGAATAAACAATATCTGACTCGGTACTACAGACAATCTCATATAAATAACCTTCTCGGTTTGTGAAGGGCAAGCGGCGGGAGAAAGTTTCTTGGATCAGTGGACCTCGGGCTTCATAACGCTGTTCCATTGCTGTCCACACACTAAACCCATTTTTTAAATTAAGAGGCAAAGGAAAGAGTTTCCGGCTATCAGAATTTAATGATACCGGGGAGGAACAGGGCTTCTATTCAACCGTCCTTCCGAAGATCATGGGAACTGTCCTAGACTCCCATTTTTTTGCACTCACAGCTATAGTCACTGTAATTCCCTGTACTATCCTCAAATTTTCTCCCATTCTCTGTAAAAAAGTCATGGTGTGCTCTTTGCTATGTGGATTAATTGCTTTTGTTTTGTTTGCAGGTGGTGTATCAACTTCTATTTTTCCTAATCACGGCAGGTTTCAAGTTTGATAAGGTCACTGACTTCGCTGGTAATTTTCTTCTCTCACCGTAATTCACCGGTTTAGATAGTTCTTGATAAGGATTAACCTCCTCCACGTCAACATCCTGGTATCATTAGCAGATATCTAGGAAGCAGCTGTTACTCTCCTAATCTCCAGGCTGTGTTAACTTATGATTTAATCTAGTTAGTTAGGGTTTTTCAGGTGAAAACTGCATGTATATATTTACGCATAATCAATGAATATGATACACCTTTCTCTGCAACTCCATTAGTTCTGACATCAAATTGCACTATTTTTTTATGAAATATTCCCAGCAATTCTCGAGCCTTTTTTCAGGCAGCAACTCATTCTTGCATGATTTAGATTGTAGAAGAGTTTCTTAGTGATTATAGAATGTGATGGAAATCATCTTGATAATGTGATGTCTATTTATTGTGATAAGTGATCGACTAGGGATTGGTACAACTTTATAGAAGGGAGGATGGTGAAGAACTGACTACCGGTTTATGGTTGGACTTGGAATTTCATCTTCTCAAATATGTGTCAACACAATAGCTGATATACTACGGGCTCATAAAGCTGATCCGCCCTTGCATAGTGGGGATAAGTTTAATTTGGTTACATAAGCTGAGACTGCGCGCGCGCGTGTTTCTTTCTTTTTTCCTTTTTTTCCTTCATACAATGAATCATGTTTGGGATTGCAGAAGAGAAGAACTTTACTTTTTATTAATGTGCTCCTTCGTTCATGGGTGGGAGAATCCGACATGTCAAATTATATGATAAGAACATGATAAATATTGATTGGGTTAGGTATGCAAGGCGTTGGAGGGCTAAGCTTGAATAATACGTGTTAACACTAAGAAAAGGTTAAAAATTGGGCCAGTAGCCGGTCAACTCGATTCCAACATGTTAACTCATTTTTTTATTATTTATTTATCTGACGAAAGTTATCTAGCTACTTAAGACTTGTACATAGTTCAAATCAAAATTGTTTTAGTGGATGTCCCAGTAGCTTCTTTTTTATTTTTATTTTATTTTTCTTTTTACTACTGCTTCCTAACTCTGTAACATATACCTTGTAGACTTAAATCTCTTGATCATATTATTCCTCGATCATTTATTTGGATTATTTTATGTGCCCACGTTCTTTATCCTTACTTACCAGTTACCACAATCCACACTCCCTCCCTCCTCTTTGTCAGTTTCTCCTCAAGTTGAAATTCTATCCAACCAATTATATGACACTTTGATTTCACCAAACATTCGAGGACGCCTAATTTCTAAGAAACCAATATATCAACTTGACTTTTCCACTGAATTGCTCACTTTCTTTCGTGATTCATCTTTGCCTTTTCATTTGGTACTGTTTCAGACCTTGCATTTCTAATGGTGCTTTTATGCGTTTAATTATTCTTTTCCACAAAAAGTAAGTAGTGCCTTCTATGTTAGTAGATTGGGGAGCAGATATTAATAAGTCATATACTGCTAGCACATAAATTTTCCTAGATACTTTTTCGATCTTCTCTTTTGTTTTCCTGGAGAAGGGTCATAATATATTTCATGAATTCATAAATACAATATGCACCCAATTAAAACCAGCTCTCTATACAACCAATGTTGCCTCTATACAACTTGAATCTAACACCATATAAGCATCTACTTGCTTTACTCATTGCAATACAGTGATGCAACTGAGAGAAAATTATATCAATGCCTTAAAGTAACTTCCTATTCTCTGCTCCAAAGCTCATATACAACAACAGCTTAGAGGCTTCGCTGTACCACCCTTGCAGATCGTGTTAATGTCTTTGATTCTTGGTCCCAACCATCTAAAGGATCTCTACGGCCCAAGCTACCACAAATGTGTTGCCATACTTGTGCTAAACAAGGACATTCCAGAAAGAGGTGCCTAGTAGATTCTCTGGTTGAACAAAAGACGCACTGCAAATCAGGAGTAGTAATCCTATCCTAAGTAGACAATTTGCCAAGCATGGCTAGCCAGAGGATGGCTGCAGGAGTACACCAAATAGTCCTTCACCAATCAACCAGCTGCCTTTGAGATCCCAACACCTCATATACTCATCTAATGCCATAATCAACCATGCTTGGGAGAGCCTTAAAAACCATGCACAATTGACTCCTCAACCCCAAAATGCACTTTAGTTTCCAAGGCACACTCAACCTCACAAGTATAATCTGAATAGTATCTTGTGTAAGGTAGATGCTGGGGATTGACCAAATCCATTAAGTGTCAATATTCCTCAAATGCTTTCCAATAGAAACTACATTTCAAACATGCCAAGATTGTCCACCTAATAATGTTTTAGATCCGGGAAGCTAGTTTCGAGTCCAAAGAAAAGAGCAGTAGACACTAATAATGTCAGTGCCAATCTTCTTTGGAAGGAGGAATAATCAACTCTAGTATATCTGGATGCTAAAAGCAACCATTTCTAAGGAGTTGAAGCCTGCTTGCATAAGAGAAAAGTTTAGTAGCCCAACCCCTCATTTGCCCTACCTTCTGCTGTACATTGGCCACCATTTGACCTATATGCACCTTGGAATCGGAAAGTGGCACTTTCAAGTGATGGATAGGCAGAGTATCACCACAAAATTGCATGAATTGAAGGATTAAGTCCTTTGTAGATGAATCTAATCCACCCAGAAACACCTTGAAGTTGTTTTAATAACAAGAGAAAGACCGAAGCTGTTGTGTTAATGGCTTGTACTGAAGGAAGACTCCTTCTACAAAATAATATCATATCACCGATTAATAGGCTTGATGTGCTTGTATTTAGGATGCTCCTTAAATCTGCTATCTCTCCATAGAAGCATGAGTGGTTTAGCCAAATACTCCACCACTGAAACAAATAATTATGGGGAAAGTGGATCTCCTTGCCAAAGACCCTTACCATCTTTTAAAGGAGGCAACAAAAAACCATCAAATAACTAAGAATAGGACATTGAAGAGACACCACCCATTATGAGCTTAACAAAATGAAGTGGGAATCACAAGCTATGTAGCATTTGCTCAAGGAAATTCCAATCCATAGAATGATACGCTTTCTTAATATCAAGCTTTAACGTGCATCGAGCTAAGATAGATTTGCTAACATACATCCTTACCAACTATAGGCTAAGAGGATATTATTACTAATTATTATGCCCTTAATAAAAACAGACTGTGGCTTATCAATGATGGATGGCACTATTTGTTGTAACCTTTGGGTATGTATCTTAGAAAAGATTGTGTATAGAACGTTATACCATATGATCCCCCACCTCTAGAGTGTCCTTTGAGATCAAGGATAATATAGTGACATACACCTTCAGCAAAGAAACTGTCATAAATCTTCCTCCCAATTTGTCTTTCTTTTTTCTTTCTCCTTCCCTACCCTTACCAAATGTAATTTTCGGCCCTTTTTGTAACAACCCAAATTTTTGTACTAAACATTTTAATTTAAAATACAGATTTGCATTTACAAATGCAGAATACCAAAATGAGGGTGTTATTGTTGCTCTTAGTACAAGTTTGGTTTTCATACCATTCTCATGCTAAAACAATGTCATAACATGTCACAAACAACTCACGAAAATAGAGACAATATGCAGAAGTAATATCATGTAACCAAAATAGCAGTTGTTGAGATCAATTCCTAAACTACATCAAAAGAGTATAAGGAGGCATAAGAGTCCATAATATTTGTATCACAAAAGATCCTAAGGACACCACTAGATAGTTCTAACACCGCCAATTTACGAACTAGAAAGTTTCAATTCAAAGATAATGTGGACACTGAAATGTAAAATTGGGGAAAGTTACCGCCACATCAACTATGAGAGATACGTGATCATCACTTAGCCCATGCCTGATGCAAGGCAATACAAAATAACAGATGGAAAGATGCATGCTCATAATATTAATATAACAGTTTACAATGATAAAATTGAGAACAATAATATAGATAGAAGGAGTATGAGAGTTTACAAATCCAAATATAGAAAATCAAAGCCAAGAGTTTAAATAACTGAAAAAACAAAAACTTCCCAATGTAGTAGGCAAAACACTTCTAATCAGTTAGCCTAACTCTTAAACATAAACAAAAATCTCCAATCCTAGGTAATGGCCAACTATTAGCCCACATCATCACCCTCAGCATGTTCTAACCGAGAGTCGTACCCTTGCAAATCGTCATCTGTTCGCCAGACTAAGAGTTGGATCATCATAGTGACCACACAAGTATAGTATCAGTATGGTGAAATACTGGTAAAACATACTACCTAAAGCATGGTAAGGCTCATGCAACACATTCAAGTCACATAGAAGCATGGTAATAAGCATACCAACATAAATTAACACTTAGGCTTATGGTAGTAATAAAATAAGGTATGCTTGCGTGGAAATTATGGAAGAATGGTTAATACAGGAAATGCAACACAATCCACACAATGTAAATCATATTATACTTCTTCCTTTAGTGGTCACATAATTTTCAGTTATTAAGATAGTTCATTCGACCACACTTGGTTCTCCACCATGAACAAAAGTCATGGTATCAAATAAACACAGTGGGATACTACACCTAACATACAGGGTTAGGATACATCGAAGGGGCTTTTCTCTGGGGATATCACACCCACCACAGGTTGGGTACACCTGCCATGAGGGTTAACATAAATTGGGATACCACTCCTCCCATATGTGGTCAAAGTACATCATAGGGGCTTGTACTGGGATACCTCACCTTGAATGCCTCCATCGTGAGGGCTAAAAAGTTAGGATATCATACCCACCTAGGTAATGGACAATACAAAGTGCTAGGGGGCTTGTACATAGGATACCTCACCTATCCGTACTGGACACTAATGCCATGCCGACCTGCCACAATATAATCCTATACCTCAAAGATATGCGCATACCCTCCTACTGACCACAACTCAATAGATAAGAAAATAGGCACCGAGTGAAAAGTATAAAATATAGGGTGACCCACCCACTAACTCCCAGTCAGCAATCCTAAGTGTCGGAGAAAAATGCTAGAACGACATCCATACAATAAAACCGCGGTCGCGGTGTCGCGGTCAATAAATTATGTGTCGCGGCCGTCGCGGCGTGATTTCTAATTTTTTTTTCACAATATGGATTAAATGGTATTTATTCATCATTTAATTACTTATACAACTATGCATGAAGGTTATATGTTATATTAGAAGTCTTTAAATGACTTATTATATGTTAAATTATTCTAACAACACTACTTTTGCTAATTAATAAATAATAAGTTATTATATGTTAAATTATATGTTATAAATTTATTATATGAAAATTTATAAATAACTTATTATCCATCTATTAATTTTAACCATGTATTAATTTAATTAATATTAAAATTACTTAACTAATTAGTATTCAATAATCATACAAAATTATTAATAATAAACCGTTATTAATTTATTATAGTACATAACTGCATATATTAACAATATATTTAAATTATAATAATTATAAGTATTAATTTATCCATATACTAATTTAATTAATTATTAATATCACATCATTACTAGGCTAAGTATTAATATTTTATTTAAAAAATTCATATACGTAGCATATGAAAATTAGCAATATATTAATATATTATTTAACTAATAAATAATAGTTAATTAATAAAAACTAGATAACATAAGTTAAGTAAATTAGTTAGTTAATTAATAAAAAAGAAATAATATTATAGCATATTAGTAGCATAATTCAACATAAATTATTTAAATATTTTATATTTACTAAATAAGAAATATTTATACTAAATTACTAATTGTTGAGGTAGTTCGACCGTTTACTGTGATGTATCTTATAAGTTATAAGCTAATATCGGTGGTTACTGTACTAGAGTATCAATTCTCAAAGTCAAAGTGTCAAACTCTCAGACTCAGTTATAAGCTAATATCTTATAAGTCATAGGCTTCGACGGTCCAGACTCTTCCTCGAGTGCTACATGAAAATACGCGATTTCATTCTATGTTCCAGACTCCAGAGTGCTCGACTTCGAAGTTCGACCTCGAGTACTCGAGCTGCTCGACTCTTCCGGAGCGCTCGACTTCGACCTCGAGTGCTCGAGCAGCTCGAATCTTCCGGTCGTCCTGTTAGCAGACTTCCGCTTCGAGTTCCAGAGTTCCCACACGGCCACACCTCCAATCCAAGGTTACAGCTATTGGTCACCGTTCGCCGCTCGTCGTCTGCCGCTGGCCAGTCGCCGTCCGCCGCTCGCCAGTTGTCGTCCGCCGCTCGCCGCCCGATTCTACGGTTTCGGGTTGCGGGTTAGTGTTTTTTCCTTTCTTCCATCAATAACTGCTAGTTACTGTAGGGTCACCGATATTTTGGACAATATCGCCGATATTTTCCAACATCCGATATTGCGCCGAAATATCGGCGACATCGTCGTGAATTTCTCCCTCCGTCGCGTTTCGGTTGTTTCGCGTCGCGGCAGGCACCGATTCCGCGAAATTGCGGCCGATACGCAATATCGGACCCGCGATTTCATTCCATGACGACATCTTATTCCATTATTATATATATTTAAGTGATATCATAAATCATAGATTAAATCCACAAATAACCAATTGGGTGTTTCCAAGTGATAACTCCAAACACAATTAAACTCCATTATTAACCAAATTAGGTCATAATTAAACTCCATTATTAACCAAATTGGGTGTTTTCAAGTGATAACACTAAACACATCATAAGGCTTAAAAGCCACTAATTGGGTGTTTAGAGATGACACCAAATTTAATGAATTCAATCCCAATTATCATCATTACAATTCTTATTAATTCTAGAGTAATCATGGTTGGAATTATAACTTAAATGTTGTAATCACATAAAGGTATTAACACAAGAGACCCTAGTGAGTATCAACAACTAACATCTGAACCAGGCGACATATAGTCGGACTAGTCAGTGTGTCCCTAGGACCAATTAATTGGTTTGGTCATACCAATTCTAAACTAAAATAACAGCGGACGAGTCGATTGGTTGGTCTCGTTGATCGAATGTTCATAAGAAACCAGTCGATGGGTTTGTTCCAACTGCTTGATGGGTCTAAGCAGAAACCAGACTACTTTGGTTGCATGATCACTAGTCGTTGGATTTGGTGAACCGATTGACTATTTATAGAAACTAGTCGACTAGTTCATCGAACCAATTGATTGATCTCACGACCAACCGATCAAAATTTCTAAACTGTGCGATTGCTTGCAGAATTAGTCGATGGGCTCAACTAATCGATCGACTGTTTTGGGTAAAACATCACCTAGACTTGCAATGCACTCACCCAAAATTTACCAAACTTTACCATATTAATCCTAGCATGTTCCTATGTCATAAAATACACAAAAAGGCATGTTGCACACATAGAATCATATGATAATATAGGCATTTAAACGAATCATACTCAAACTACCAATTCATGCATAGAATCAGAGAAACCAGATAATGCTTAACTTTAAAAAGAAATTCCACCACATTCTTAAATTCTAGAATGCAATTAGACCATGCTCACACAAAAGCTACCAAGGACGTGGAACCTCCATAAGCAACATAACTTTATTCTTATTAAAGATAAGAATGCCTTAGAAGCAATTCTTCTTGCACAAAACTCCTAGTTGATGACTATCTATTAGGGCCTCGATTGCTAAGAGAATCAAAGTCAAAACCATTAAAACCCCCTTTCAAAACTTCATTAAAAATCAAAGAAGAACTAGAAGAAGAAAAAGAAGAACAAAACACAATCCAACCTTTTTATAGAAACAGAATGCTAAGGAAAAAAGAAATTGGAATCTTCAACCTTTCTCAATCTTAATTCTTCCTTGCTTAAGAGAAACAAGGGAGAACTAAATCTAAGATTAGAAGAAGAAAAGGGAGACAAATGCTCAACCAAAGAATGCATGAAGCTAGAGCAAGCTTATGTTTTCTTAGCAGAGAGGAGACAGGAAATAAAATGGAGAATGCTCAACACTTAGTAATTTTCCACCAAGAAAAGGGAGAAGAGAGCAAGAACAACAGGTGAGAAATGAAAATGGATTAGGAATGGAGGGTATAGAGGTGAGGGCTGGTCGATATTCATAGAAGAAAGAGAGATAAGACTGGTATGTTTGAGTGTGGGCAACCAAGAGGTAAGGACATACATAATGGGGTGATGAAGGTTGAGTGCATTCAGGAAGGGACATGGCAGTAGGTTGGTGAGTTAAGGAATGGGTGCATGAAGTCAACCACACAATCGAGCTGCCAAAGAAGAGAGAGAGAGAGAGATAGGTAAGGGAGAAGAGAGAAGGTGAGGCATGTCTCAAAAGGTGTTTTTTGGGAAAATTTAACTAAATAATATCATAGAATGGTATAAATAAAGTGAAAATAATTCTAAAGCACCAAAGTATGCTTATTAGCACAAATAGACTCTAATTAGAAGTTTTCATAAACATTAAAATGAGATTCGAATCAAACTCAGAAATAGATTTGAAATTGCAGGATAACCAGTTCATCGGTTTGGGCATACCAGTCAACTAGTTTGTCGAGAATAAAATTATCAATCTCTAAGCGTACCAATAGATCAGTTAGGCAAACTAATTAATCGGTACACTTGAAATTCATATTTTTATTAAAATTTTAAGCCCATTCCAATACTAAAACTATATTTTTTATATCAACACAATCAATTTTAAACACATTTTGAAAATTTTTAGGATGGGGTATTACTATAGCTCCCACTCAAAGTCTCAACCTAGATATAATCACTCTTGCCCAAACGCATCATACAACTGAACATCATCATCCAATATTTGCAAGTCATTTGCAAAGTGTAGTATCAGTATGTCGATGTACTAAATAAACTTAATTATGTGCAACACTTAGGGTATGGCAAGAGACCGATAAATCATATGATATACTTACTTATATGCTATCAAAGGTCCTATATAAACTATTATCAAGATGGAATCTAGGCATACACATACTTCTCATGCTCCATACTTAACTCATAAATGATACCTCATGCATTACAAGCTCATATCCAATTAAAAAACTAAGTGGATTTTCTGTTAACCCAATATATATAACTAGTACAACATAAACAACAAATAACATATATGACCTAGTATAGATAGTTAGCGCAGCTAAAACTAATGGTAGATTGCCTACCTCTAGCTAACCTAATATAGATAGGTAGCACAACTCAACTATATAAGACACCCAATCCTTAAATATTGATACCCTTTAAGAATTTCATGGATTTAAATAGAGTAGATGTGATGTCTTACTTGGCACACAAAAGCAAGTCAGACATTACTTCTAAACAAGGAAGGCATACTACGCACAACCCTACCTCAAAGGTCATCATGGTAGACTATCTACTACTCATTGATTCAATATGAATAGTTAGCGCAACTCATATTGAAGGTTGACTAAAATCATTGATTGATCTACTAAGGAAACAACACCTAAATCCACTTATATTTCACTTTAAACATGAATGTTTTGCTTTAGGCCAACACTTGACCATACTTCTATACTTAATCACTTCATCTCATTTTATGCATTAATTAAGAAGGGAAAGGATGAAACTAAGAAGTCGAACCTAAAGGTTAATCCAAAAAAAAAACACCACCAAAAGTCCAAGACAAATTAGTCAACTAGTCCTACAAATTAGTTTGGAAAATATTTCAAGAGAAAATAAGGTAATATAGGTAATCAAATATGGGGAAATTAGCTAAATGGTGCTTCTAATCGACTAGTGCAAAGTTGAAACCAACGTCTAGGGCTGTCGACAAATAGGGTAGAATCACAAGCTTTCTATACTCGATTCGTTCATTTAGTTAAATGAGTTGAGCATAAGTATGAAAATTTGGGCTTGAGCTTGTTTATAGTGTAAAAAGTTACAAGCTTGGCTCACTTACCATGATGCAGCTCAACTTGTAAAAAGCTTGACTCGTTTACAACCCTACCAACATCCAACATTTCTTTTAAAGTCAAAATTAGTTGACTTGCAAAGCCTTGCATGTGTACAATTTTCTTATGCTTTCTAAATCAACCAAAATACATCCACACTTATTCATACCACACGAAACCTTCCAGAATCCAAATATAGCATGCATACTCCCCATCCCAAGACCTAATAAACCAATTTCGATATGAAATCATTTAGTTTAACATTTTCCTATAAAAATCAACCAACACCTAGCATGCTCCTAAAGCTAAATTAATGCATTTAACCTCAAACCAACCAAAATTAAGACATAGAAACATGTCAAAAATCATAAGAAACATGTTGGAAATTAAAGTATGGAAAAACTATCTGAAATCTTACCTCATGCTTAGGAGACCAAGTCCCCTTCATACTTAAACACACACAAAATATATTCATACTTAAAAAATACTTAAACATGCTCTCAAATACATAAATACTCATAGATTCATGCTTAGAATAATTATACCACATAGCATCTACATCTAAAGTGTTTAGCCAATTTTACCTAAAACCAAGTCTTCAAGCAAGAAAGACCAACCAGTAAGCTACTCCAATGACTTGGAACCTTGATCACCTCTCAAGAACCCAAAGGAAAATACTTAGCAAAATACCTTTGGAGTTCAAAATAGAATTAAAACAGAAAGGGAGAGAGTAGAAAAGGAATAAGCCCTTCTCTTGAAATGAAAGAGCTTAAGAGAAGGAAAAACAAGGATTTCCTCTTCAAAACGTCACCTTAACCCCTTATTGTTTAAGGAAAACACTTTAGAGCTAAACAAAAAGAGATTTGGAAGTTGGGAAATGAAAAGGAAAGGAGAAGGTGCATAGTTAGGGAGGAGAAGCAGAACACTTATATTTTTCTTGCAAGAAGGGAGAAGCTCAAGTGTATGCTAAAAGGAATCAGCCGACTAAAAAAAGGAGAAGGAAAAGGAGGTTTGGTTAAGCTAATAAGGCATGGGGAAAAGAAGACAATGCACACTTGAGTATTTGAGGAAAAGTACAAAGTAGGAGGTTAGGTGCAATAACATATTGAAAAAGTGCAGAAGATCCCTTGATTTGGTGGAAAAAGAGGGGAAAGTAGGGACTAAGGTTGCTTGTAGACCTGCATATCGCTGCCAAGGGAGGAGGAGAGAGGGTGATAGGTGATTAAGAGCAAATTAAGGAAAAGGTGAGAAAAAGACACTTTTGGGGTAGGAGATCATGTTAGGAGGAGTTAAATCTAAAAAGGTTTGTAATAAGAGTTTAAAACTCCCTAGAAATCATTTATAATCAAAGTATAACTAATCTATTAAGGTTAGATGACCTAAAAGAGATTCGAATTAAAATAGTTTAGACATCACGTGTTCTAATAGAATTAGGTGATTGGTTTTAGTGTGTTCTAGTAGAACTAGTTGATTGGTTCTGGCATGTTCTAGTAGAATTAGTTAATTGGTTTTTGCTAGGGCCAGCTTGCAAGATTTTTGGGTGTGGCTGTGCTCATTCATTTAGCTAAATGAGCTACGCTCGAACATTATTTTTAGGCTCATTTAATAAACGAACTGAGCTTGAGGACGAAAAATTTGGAATCGAGCTTTTTTATGGTACAAAAGCTCATAGGCTTGGTTTATTCGAGCTGGTTTGATTAACTTATTTGCAGTCCTAGTTTTGGCATGTTCTAGTAGAACTAGTTGATTGGTTTTTGACATGCTAGTCGATTATCAAAAGTAGCAAAACAAACACACAACTCACCAAAGCTTACCAATTGACTTGTTTGTTGTACCAGTCAGCTATTTTCCTTATTTGAAACTTATTTTTACAATTTATTTTAACTTTAAATATTATGCAAAATACATTTTATATACGGGGCATTACACTTTTGACCTGTCACAATAATCTGTTCATCCTGGAGTAGATATAAATAGATGCTTATTAATTTTGCTAGGACCATTTCTTATGCTGCTTTCTTATGTGGCAATGACTTCCATCTACTTCTCTCTCTCTCTCTCTCTCTCTCTCTTTATTTTGTGTGCTTAGATTCCTAGCTAAATTTATTTGTGGCCGTCTCCATCATTTCTTTGCTCTAATCTGTGTTTGTGACACACTAGAACAAATGTTTTTCTTTTATTTTATTTTTTATCGACTTGCATTGCCTGGCATAACCCAAACTGGCATGGACCATAATATGTGGATGAATGCCTTTCCACCAAGCATGTTCTTACTCTACTCTACTTAAAATGAAATATTCTCCAGTTTGGCATTGTAATTTGCAATAAAATCATGCTTGCTTCAGGAAGTACAAATTTTGTTATTCTTGCTGTATTGACCTTCCTCATCAAAGGATCTTGGCATTTTCGGCAGGTCAGCACGATCTTAGAGTGTCACATGTCATTATCTTATGCAGTTGGCTTCCTGTGATGTTTTCTGTGCAACTTTCACTTTATGTATTTACCTTTTGGCTTCCTACTTTTTGTGTTATGAGCTTTTTGCATGTAATGGATATACAAAAGGTACCCTGTGACCTGGCATCAACTTTTAAATGCCTGTGTCAAATACAAGTTTCCCAAAGGAAAGGTCTCGTATTCTACTAATTTTAATAAAGAAAATGTACTTGGTATTTAGCTGGTAAGGTTTTAAAAAATGAGTTCATGAGTGCTCTAGTTTTACTCATACATTTCTAGGTATGGATTAGAGAAATCCAGTTGCATGTCCTGTGAAATCCTATTCTAGATTTGTCAATAAGGCAGTAGTGGAGACGGGAGAGCACTCTTGAATGAACTGAGTATTAGAATTGATGCATTGCGGAATTGATGGATTGGTGAATTGGTGCTTTTATGGATGAATTAACACAAATGTATGATTTTATGTGGTTTTAGATTATGAATGATTACAGAGTAGAGATATGCATAAATAAATACACGAAGTAATTTTTGAAGCTACCTTCAAAAAGCCTCCCAAAATGACTCTCAAAAGATCTTTACTAGTTAACTCTTGATTAACTTATAATGAATTAACTCTCCAAATTACAGGGTTTGTAATTTATCATTCACAAAGAATTGGTAAATAAGATGGAACTCACAAAGAGAACAAGAGTTAAAACTTTGATAATATTCAACTCAACATATGATTCCAGTGTGTGGTTACAGGTATATATATCCCTCATGTGATCACCTCCTCAACCAATAAGATAAATCATCTACAATGAGATAAAACTAATCAAACACATGTCTAATACTAAATAACCACACACTAATGATGCTAAAATAAGACAAATCAGTCATTTATGATTCTAACAAACTTTGCATTGAATCTTAACAAACTATAACAACTTAAAAGATAATCGTAAGTTGTGTCCTAATAAATAATAAACTATGAAGTAAGGAATTAAATAATTTCCATCCCAAATCATGTCCAGTTGCTGCATACCTCATCCAAAGCAGATAAAGAAGCTGGTAGAAAAGGCAACTGGATAGCTGCATAGTAAAATAGTCATTACATTGCATTGAAAATTTGAAATTGAGATTAGAAAAATGCATTGGACTTCTAATTTAGTAAGCTTTTCAATGAGGTATTATTCCCCGGATATATAAGCAGTATCCTGGATCAAGGCCTGTGCAACTATCTGTTTGCGAAGCAGTATAAATCCTCTATGTATCATTGGTTGATTTTCATGATCACATGCAAATCAGTATCGACTATGTTTGTGCGCTAGTTTGAAACTTGAAACCAATTTCTTTTTTTAATTTTCCTTTTGTCTAGCCACTTTTGGGAGGTTACTAGACACCAGGGCCTTCTTTGATATATGCTTAGATGGACTAATGCACTGCAGATTTCGAATATGACAACTCTTAAAGACTTTGTTTTGGGTTTCCTTGGCTGTGAACGTCGGTTTTCTATCATTTTCACCTGTTGATCTCCTTCTGTTTCTGACAGCTTGTATCCATTTTCATGATAATCAATGAGAGTCATATGAGTATAGATAATCTCTAATTAATTTCTTCTATCTTGTTAAGCTCATTATTTATTTATTTATTTTGGTGGGATTTCTTAGACAAATCTAAATTTCATTATTCCTTGCATCAAGGACATCTTCTCTTCAAATGGCGGCTAGTCCTCCCTGCTAATTCAGCTTACATTCCCTAGTTATTGTAGGAGTATCATGGGGGTGTAGTGGGAGGGTATTCGGGGGTCCTACACACCTTCCATAGGCTCTCTCGAGATGTGTACTGGCCGGGTATGAGGCAACACGTGCGGAAATTTGTAGCAGCTTGGGCTATATGTTAGCAGCACAAAACATAAACTTTATCACCAGCCGGGTTATTGTAGCCTCTGCCCATTCCGGAGTAAGTTTGGGAAGACATATCCATGGATTTCAGAGAGGGGTTGCAACACTCGGAAGGGTGCAGTTGTGTTTTGGTGGTGGTTGACCGACTGTCCAAGTATGCCCACTTCACTCCTCTAAAACACCCTTTCACTACATAGTTGGTGGCCGCTATTTTCCTTAAATAAACTGTCCGCTTACATGGTTTTCTCCGCACTATAATGTCAGACAGGGACAAGGTTTTTGTCAGTCATTTTTGGCAAGAGTTGTTCAAGCTGTAAGGAACAGTGTTGAGGTACAGCTCGACTTACCATCCTCAAACCGATGGTCAAACAGAGGTGGTGAACAAGAGTATAGAAACCTATTTGTGTTGTTTCTATTATGACAAGCCTAAGCAGTGGGTCCAATGGTTAGCCTGGGCTGAATACTAGAATAATACTTCCTACCACTTAGCTATACACACTACACCTTTTTAAACTCTTTATAATAGGACTCCTCCTTCGCTGATCCGTTATACAGAGGGCAATGCTCCATTGGCTGCCGTGGATGAGGAGTTGAGGGACAAGGACCTCATGATAGCAGAGCTGAAGTATCACCTAGAGCGTTCCCGAAAATGGATGAAAGATACGGCTGACCGCAAAAGAAGAGACCTGCAACTGTTAATTGGTGAATGGGTCTATGTGAAACTTAAGCCATACCGCCAGAATTCCTTGGCTAAACGGGTGAACGAGAAGTTGGCTCCCAAATTTTTTAGGCCTTACCATGTAGCTACTAAAGTTGGGCCAGTAGCCTATTGTTTAGACCTTCCAGGTTTGGTTTCAATCCACCCCGTATTCCTTGTTTCAATGCTGAAACAAGCAGTGGGAGATCAGCAGCAAGTGCAGCCCTTCCCCACAGTCCTGACAGAAGAGTTGGAACTGCAAGTGGAGCCTGAATAGGTACTTGACCTGCGTTATAACCGAAGGGGAAGATTGGAAGTACTTATCAAATGGAGAGAGCTACCAGATTTTAAGTCTTCTTGGGAAGATTTTGAGTTACTAACGAGAGGTTTCTAGCTTTTCACCTTGAGGACAAGGTGAAGGTTCAAGGGGAGGGTATTGATAGGCTATTGATCAAGAGGACATATGTGAGACGCAGAGTCACTAGAGAAGAGGGATGAGGGCTAGGGCCACATATCTATTTTTCACTGTATTTATGTTAGTTATTGTTATTCTATTAGTTAATTCCCTTAGGATAGCTATCGGGGTAGCTGTCACTTTTGGTTATATATATAGGAGGGGCTGGCATGTGGAGGGGGGGATGGTGTATGGAAGAATCGGGGGATACCAGGGTCTCTATAACTCTTGGATTATTTTCACTTTGTAATCCCAACAAATTTTTTGATCATTTCTTCTATCTATTCTGCTATTCAGTGCAGTGACAACCTAGCAGATGATGCATATGCCAATACAAATTGGGTCAAGTTAGGAAGGTTGTTATCAATGGGGGATAACTGAATAAGAAAACAGAGAAGAGGGTGAAGAAAATGGGTTGAATATGATCTTTGGTACCTCCTTAGATCATATACTAACAAGAACCACCTAAGGTTTCAACACTTAGGATAAATCTTGTGAGATTTTAGGATTCAAACTTCAAACTCATGCACTAGAGTTGAAGGTGACTGATTTCTGCTGAGAGAAATAAGATAGCCAAATTCTGAGTTTTTTTTTTTCATTCAAGTGTGAGCCCAACACTTATAGGAGAGTGTTGGGTCTCATTTAGTTGTAATACAACTCAACAAAAAAAAGGACTGGTTTGGTTAACTAATCAAACTAGTTAGTTGTCAAAGAGACTAACTTTAACTAGTTTAATCCTAACCAAAACTAAAGTTGACTTTGTACTAGCTGAAATAGAGAAATCAGAATTGTTTGGGACCTTCCCAATGTCTTACATCTGACTTGGGAGGCTCCTTACAAGTTGATAAGCTAAGCTAAGCTAAAAACATCATTAAAAGTAAAAAGTAAAAGTAGTTTTTATGCTAAAGACTAAAAACATTATTAAAAGCATAAAGCAGAAAGTAACTTTTCTGCTGCAAGCCTAAAGTGCCATCATAGCCTGAGCATAGGTTTCTTTTCTTCCAAAAAAGGTCTGCCCCCTATGGTACTTATAGCTGTTGCTGCTGCTAGTGCCCACATCTGCCCAGAAAAGTGCTGTTGGGGCTGCTATTTTGGGACTTGAACTGTAGCCTATCCTTGGCTGGGTAGTGAGCCATTTAAGCCAAAAGAATGAGCCACTAAGGTGCAAAAGGTGGTGGCTGGATTGAAGTTTTGCATGACGTTCATGGCTTGGGATTTAGTTAAACTAATTAGTCCAAGTGAGGAGGTTTTTATGTCCCCCTAACTTAGAGAAATTAAAAACTAAATTAATATCTTGGATAATGGATGCTCTTACATCAGCAGATAGGGTTTGAACTAACACATAGTTGCCCATCTTGGTCTTATTAATGGACGACAACGCATCTACATCACTATCATTATGAGCTACCGCGACATCATCTTTCGTACCGCATGATTCACTAGACTTAGTACCGAGCTTCCTTTAGGACAAAACTTTTTAGCATGCCCCTTGTTGTAACACTTGTATCATATTACATTATTCTGTCGACTCTTCGACTTAGATATGGACTTATTACGATCACAAGATCCCGCTCATGTATCCTCTCCTAGCTACCAATCCTAACTATGTGAGTCCTCGGAAATAATGTAAGTTATGAAGAGTAAGAACCAATACTTTTTTCTCTTATTCTGATATAATACATAGGTACATCCTTATATAGGCAGAGGATAAGAAAAAGATATACTCAACAGTAACATACTCCTAAAAATCCTAACAAATAGAAAATAACAGATCCTAGGAAATAGGTAACAACAACTTCTAATATTATGCCCCTTATTTAGATTAACTAACTAAAACTTTATCCTCCTAATATCTAGTAAGTTATCTGCTAGATTTATTAACCTTTTCGACACTCCCCCTCAAGTTGGTGCATAGATATCAATCATGCCCAACTTGCCAACAAACAACTCAAAATTCGACTTGAATAACCCCTTTGTAAGAATATCTTCTGTCTGTTGAGTAGTGGGCACTAATGGTAGACAGATCACTCCCTTCTCAAGCTTCTCCTTTATATAATATCTATCAATCTCAATATGTTTCGTTCGATCATGTTGAACTCGATTCTGTGCAATGCCTATGGCTACCTTGTTGTCACAGTACAACTTCATAGGCTTGCTTACAGGTAGATGTAACTCTCTCATAATCCGCCTGAGCCATATTAGCTCACAAATCCCCTGAGCCATGGCTCGAAATTCAGCTTTAGCACTACTCCTTGCCACCACATTTTGCTTCTTGCTCCCCCAAGTAACTAAGTTCCCCCATACATATGTACAATAACCAGAAGTAGACTTCCTATCTTCAATTGATCCTGCCCAATCTGTATCAGTGAAAGCTTCAATTCCCCTCTGCTCATTTTTCCTGAAGAACATACCTCGCCTAGGTGACCCTTTCAAGTACTTGACAATCCTGTATGCAGCATTTAGGTGTTCTATATATGGGGAATGCATAAATTGACTAACCAAACTAACAGCAAAGGAAATGTCAGGACGAGTATGGGAAAGATAAATTAACCTTCCCACTAGCCTTTGATGCCTGGCTGCATCAACAGGCAGACTTTCTTCATACGCCCTTAATTTTGTATTGGCATCTACTGGTGTATCCATTGATTTACAACCACTCAAACCAGTTTCGTGAAGAAGATCCATCACATACTTACGTTGAGTCACCATAATACCTTTTCTTGATCTGGCTACTTCCATTCCTAGAAAATATTTCAGAGCTCCCGAGTCTTTGATCTCAAATTCTCTGGCTAATCCAGCCTTTGGGCGATCCATCTCTCTCAAATCATTCCCTGTAACAATGATATCGTTCACATACACGATCAACACTAATATTTTTCTATCTCTTGAGTACCTTGTAAACATTGTATGGTCACCTTGGGCTTGAACATATCCTTGTTTCTTCACAAATCTGGTAAAATTTTCAAACCAAGCCCGAGGAGAATGCTTTAAACTATAAAATGCCTTTTTTAGCTTGCATACCTTCGAGCCAAACTTCTCCTGAAAGCCTGGTGGTGGTGTCATAAATACCTTTTCTCTTAGGTTACCATTTAGAAATGCATTTTTTACATCCAACTGGTACAGGGGCCAATGAAGGTTTGCAGCAACAGATAGAAGAATTCGAATGGTATATAGTTTTGCCACAGGAGCAAATGTTTTAGTGTAGTCAATTCCATAGGTTTGTGTAAATTCCTTTGCCACTAACCATGCCTTGTATCTCTCAAGCGTACCATCAGCCTTGTATTTCAAAGTGAATACTCACTTACATCCAACAAGAGACTTTCCACTTGGTAAATTGACAACTTCCCACGTCTTGTTTTTCTCAAGAGCACTCATTTCTTCAAGGATTGCCTTCTTCCACTTTGGAACAGCTAGAGCATCCTGAACATTCTTAGGAATCTCCACAGAAGACACATGAGTGGAGAAAGCGAAGAAGGAGGGTGAAAGAAGTCTAAAACAAACGAATTTTGATAGTGGATATAAAGGATGACTAGTACAAGACCTTGTTCCTTTTCTAGTGGTAATAGGGAGTTTCAAATCTGAAGCAAAGGTGCTATCTCGAGATAATTGATTTAAAGAAGGGTAGATACTTACAGAGGGAGGAACTAGCCTCGGTATAGCTTCATGGCAATGCAAAGAGCATGTGAAATCCTTCTCTTTATGAGGAGTTTTCCTAGAGTATATCTGCCCAAAGTGTCTGTTACTAATAGGGCCTTCTTCTCTAATGGACTGGTCAGTTGATGGAACAATGGGATCGTCGCTTTCTTGTTGATTATGAGGACTAGAATGATGGTTTTCCTGTTCCTGATTTGAAGGGAGATTCTTTTCAGAATTGGAATGTAAACATGGGTTGTTTTTATTACTTAATTCATTCACACGCTCCACTCCACTCTCCTTATTTTCCTGCTAATTAGAAACAACATATGGCTGTGTTTCAAAAAGATTTTTTTCATTGGTGCTACTAGTAGTGAATTCAAGATCTAGGTCATGCAAAACTCCCCCTGAAAACAAATCCTCTCGTACAGTCTCCCCCTGAGAATGAGGTTTAAAATATAGTCGTGTTTCAAAGAATGTGACATCTATAGTGATAAAGGTTTTCTGGGAGATGGGATCATAGCATTTATAACCCTTCTTAGTAGGAGAGTATCCCAGAAAGACACATCGTTTGGCCCTAGCATCATGTTTATCACCCTTGTTTTCAAAGATATAGGCTGTATAACTAAAAATTCTTACAGGTAAAGTACTAGACAATCGATTATTAGGAACTAATGATTGAAAGTAACCAAGGGTGTTTTAAAATTTAGGACCTTAGATGGCATACGGTTAATCAAGTAAATAGCTGTAAGAATGGAATCCCCCCATAAATATTTTGGGATATGAGTGGCAAATCTAATGGCACGAGAGACCTCTAGGATATGTCTGTTTTTACTCTCAGCTACCCCATTTTGTTTTGGTGTATCATTACATGAGCTTTGATGGACTCTTCCCTTGTTTAAGAAGAAATTTCCTAGTGTCGCATTGAAGAATTCTCTTCCATTGTCACTTCTAAAGATTTTAATGGTTGTTGCAAACTGGGTTTGAACCATATTATAAAAATTCCTAAATATATTTGTTACTTCTGATTTTTCTTTCATTAAAATACCCAGCCCATTCTAATGTGATCATCAGTGAAAGTAACAAACCATCTTTTCCCTGAATTGGTTTGAATCCGTGAGGGTCCCCAAACATCACTATGTATGAGAGTGAATAGTGTGGAGGATTTATAGGGTTGGGTAGGATAGATAGATCGATGATGTTTAGCCAAAGTGCATATTTCACACTGAAAACGAAAAGGATCTTTATTAACAAATAGTTGTGGAAGCAATTGTTTTAGATATTGAAAACTGGGATGTCCTAATAAAAAATGCCACAACATTCTTTCATAATCATAAGAACCAGAAGTAAACTTAAAACATGAATTATGAGCAGAGGACCCAGATTTCGAATCACCCTCAAACTGATAGAGTCCATCAACCTTCTTTGCATTGCTAATCATCCTCCCCGAAACTGGATCCTGGAATTCATAGTATGAGGAATAAAAGTTAACTCGACATTTAAGGTCACCAGTCTACTTACTAATAGAGAGTAGATTGCAGGACAATTTTGGAACATGAAGGACATTATCAAGAGATAGTAAAGGAGTAAGTTGGATATATCCTATGTCAGCAACAGCAAAGAATGATCCATCTGCAACCTTGATTTTGTTATTTCCAGCACAAGAACGATAAGATTTGAATAATTGGGAGCAGTTTGTCTTATGATCTGTTGCTCCAGAATCAATTAACCATATGGATTTAGACATGACATTATAGGAGATGGGATAGCTTATATTACCTTGATGAGATAGAGAACAGGAAGAACTAACAGGGAATCGTGAGGATTGAAGAATTTTTAGGAGATACTCTACTTGTTCTTGAGTGAATGGGGACTCTTGAATTAACTTCTTGTTCTTGAGTTTTATCTGTAGTTGTTTGTATAGCTTTACTGTCAGAATTTCTCTTTAAGTTAGGTGGTTTCAAGTGAGGGTGTAGTTTCCAGCACTTTTCCCTAGTATGCCATGGCTTTTTGCAGTGATCACATGATGGCTTCTTCCTCGTCTCACCATCGGTGCTAGACCCACGAGTAATCAGAGCAGAGCTCTCCAATTCTAGACCAGTAGTCAAGTGTTGAGCGTGCAACATAACCTTCTTTCGAGCCTCCTCTTGCCTTAGCTCTGAAAAAACTTCTCGTATGCCAGGCAGCGGCTTTCTTCCCAAGATTCTTCCTTTTACTTAATCTAAATTATGGCTGACTCCAGCTAAGAACATATAAACCCGATCATTCTCTTCACGCTTCATAAGTCGAGCACAGTCCTTCGAATTCTCCCACTTGTCATCATAACATTGATCTAATTCCTGCCACCAAGTTACCATCTCATTATAGTAGGTAGTTATATCTCTGTCTCCTTGTTTTGAATGCCACAGTCTAGACTTTAACTCAAATATTTGAGATGAGTTCTCTAGATCTGAGTATGTGACACGAATGGAGTCCCAGATTTCTTTTGCGGTCTGCATAAACATATGTGGTTTTGTAATAGACCCTTCCATTGAATTGAGTAGCCACGCACTCGCTAGGGAATTTTCAGACCTCCAGGTTTTAAATTTGGGGTCATTCTCCTCTGGTTTTTTCTCCTCACCAGTGAGATACCCAAGCTTACCACGTCCGTCAATTGTTGACTTGACAGATTGTGTCCATTCTAAATAGTTTCTTCCATTCAATCTATAAATTGTGATCTGGAAGGATGAGGGTGCAGCAATGCTGTCATTGCTGTTGGTTGGCATGGAGTTGGCTGGGTTCTCTTCGGATGATGCCATTTTTCCGGCCTAGTTTTTCCGATTTCTATGGCTCTGATACCATGTAAGTTATGAAGAGTAAGAACCGATACTTTTTTCTCTTATTCTGATATAATACACGGGTTCATGTTTATATAGGTAAAGGATAAGAAAAAAGATATACTCAACCGTAACATACTCCTAAAAATCCTAACAAATAGAAAATAAGAGATCCTAGAAAATAGGGAGCAACAACTTCTAATATTCTGCCTCTTATTTAATTTAACTAACTGAAACTTTATCCTCCTAATATCTAGTAAATTATCAGCTAGATTTATTAACCTTTTCGAAAAATAATGCAACCAGTCAACTGGCTATCAATCAACTCCTGTTGCAACATGGTGGATTTCACATCCTCCAAGACTAATTCATCCTTCTAATACAACACAGTTTCCCGAAAATGCTTAAACTAGCAGACAAAGAACATAATAACGTCATGACCAAATCTTAATTATCTAATTTTACTTCTATATTATGTAAATCCATTACAATAGAATCAAATTCATCAAGATGAGATTTCAAGGATCAACCCTCCCCTAATTTCAGATCATGAAGCTGACTCTTCAATTGTAGCCAATTTGCTACTGACTTTGTCATGTACAATGACATATGCTCTATTTGATTTGAAAAAAATAAGAAGGAAAGAATAATGAAGGAAATAAATTAAAATATAAATCTTGTTTGGTTGTTGGAAAATCTTTGTGGAAAATATAAATCTTGGAAAGTATATTTGTGTTTGGTTTATAGAAAAACAATTCTAAGGAAAGTTGATTATTATTATTATTATTATTATTATTTTAATACTCTTATATATTTAATAAAAATTAAAATATTACATTGATACATGAGAAATTCTACAAAGTTTCTATAAAAAATCATAAAGACTCCATAAACTCAATACTATTTCTAAAATTATTTTAGAAACATTCTAAAGTATTACATAAATAGTTTACAATAATTTCCAAAAAATTCTAAAAATATATAAAATATTACATATTCCTTTTAATTTCAAACATGATAACAAACATAGAAAAATAATAATAATAATTGTATGGCTTGTTAATTGTTACGAAGCTCTTCTTGAATGCATCCACTCCTTCAACTTCAAGCTATGAGCCCACATAGCTCCAGTCAATACCCAACTTCTCTAGTGCACTATAAATGCTTGGATGGCCTGGTCGGGCAACATCTCACCAAGAATAAAACAAACTAGCATAGAAGCAGGCTGGACAAATAATCAGATTCAAACTTATAAGGGCATTGGTCAAAGAATCATGAGAAGCAACTTTAATAATAATAATAATAATAATAGAACAAAGCAGTAGTCATATCCCATATTATGATCATGTATCATGGTATAGTGATTTATTTACATGAGCAGAGAGCTGAATCAAAATAGCAAATAATATAAGAAAAATGAAAGGATTGGTCTATGAACATATAATCCAAGATAGTACTCTGCCAAAATGTATGGTAACTTCAAAAACCAAAATGTAAGAAGGTCCGATAGACAATGGACATCAGAAAATGAAAAGCCAAAACCAAAAACTAAAATCATAATCACATCTGGTAACATCAAATGGTGCAGCATCAAAACCCTTCAATGGAACCTTCAAATCACACTTGACCTTGGGCTTATACTGGCCGAATTTAAACAATCTGATCTTAAACCTAACTTTCAAACGCAGCTTCACCTCAATATCAAAAGCACCGTCACTCTTCTGCAATTCACAATTGCTAGCTTCATCACTCCCAAGCATACAATCAAATATCGGTACCGCAATTGCGTATCGGCCGCAATTTCGCGGTTTTCGGGTCAGCCGCGACGCGAAATTCCGAAATTGCGGCCGATACAGAAAATCACACATTTATCGCCGCGATATCGGCCGATATTTTACCGATATTGGCTGATATTTACCGATATTGGCCAATATTCACCGATATTTGCCGATATTTGTTGTGTAAAATAATTAAAAATTCACGCCGCGACAACCGCGATATAGAAAATATTATTCGCGACACCCCGATACCGCGACACCGCGACCGCAACCGCAATCGCGACCGTTACCGCGGTTTTATTGTATGCTCCCAAGCATCACAACCTGACTTCCCTTAAACTTCACTGGACCAAAATCTATAGTATTCTTATGCCCTTGATAAAACTTATCGTTCACAACAACCTTATTGAATCTCTTTCCTCATAATACCTATTAGCTTCAATTTCACCATAGTAGACCCCAATCTTCATATTCAGATTCCGAAACAAGAAATTGTCGGTGAGTTTGTAATTAAGGGTGTTGGACAAATAATCAGACAATACCATAGCAAATCATGAACCATCGATTCAATTGATTTTCAGATCTAGGAACTAGATCTAGGTGTTGACAGAATGAAGTTTCCATTCCTTGCTGGCATCGAAGAGATAAGCGTAATCAAAGCTCCTCAATAATTTTCAGAACGAATTTGCTTGCTGAGCCTTCAGACAATAGTTGTGAAAGAGATCAGTACAATTCAAAATAGTGCGAAGAGCTTTGAAACGAAAGGAATATAGTTGTGTGGCCATGTAATGTGTGTGGGAATATGGAATTATCAATTATGTAAACCTAAGGCTTGATTATGTTGAAATTAGGAAGATGAAGACGTAAAAGTGGTGAATTGAAGATGAAGATATTCGAATATGGTAGAATAATGATGATGATGATTCGATGGTGGTGAATTAATGAAGAAGGTGCTTTGAATTTTATGAGATTATGAGGATGATGATTCGACGATGTTGTGATAATGAAGATGATGATTCAGTAATTAGGGTTTGAGAGTAGAAGGTTTCGTGGGTTAGGGTTACGGTTTCGCAAATTAGGGTTAGGGTTTAGGGTTTAGGGTTTGATTTGGACGAATTTAGACGTTGATTATGGCTAATAATGGCGTGGGTTATGGAGTTTAGAAAGATAGTACTTAATCTCTAATTCACACAAACGAAGAGATTAAGGGTTTCAAGATTAATCGTTCATACAGATTCGATTAAAAGTGAGAGAAACTCAGACAGAATTTAATAAGCAATACTTGCAATTTTCATTCAAATTCAATTCAATCTATCCCATTCAATCATGGGTTCTATGGATTATATAGCTAAGATCACTGATCACTAAGATATTGCCATCTACTAGCTAAAAGGTATATTCTTCAAAAGATACCTAGCTAAAGACATACGAAGGTATAATTCTTTAAAAGATAGATTTATGCTACTTTATTTTCTAGCTAATCTCTAACTCTACTAATTAATTAATTAATTAATTCATTAATTAACTAAACCAACTAATATCCATATCCAAGCTGCATTCTATTCCCCCCATGCACGGAGCCTTGCCCTCCATGCATGCCATGCACATGCATGTATACGCCTAGTAGCTTGTATGGTATATTTTATCTATAACTAGCAACGTAACCATCTGTTTGTCTTCAATTTTGTGAGAGATCCTTTCTAATTGAATAATAATTGGTTCCATAATGACGAATGCCAAGTCTTGAGTGTTTGCTCCTGCATCACCATAAGATATGGAAAGATGGTTGTAGAGTGGAAGCTTCAAATTCGACCTCAACGAGTGCTCAATGAGAAGAGAAATCTAAGAAGATGGTGGGGAACTCAGGTCAAAACCTCAAAAATCATGTGGTAGTGTCCCCAAATAAGATTTTCTAACTTGTTTCATATTTTCCTCATGTTTTGGTTAGAAAAATAGTACACTATAAGGTTTCTGACTATTTTACTGGGTATTTTTTTTCTTTTAATTTTCCATAGCAACCAAACACTTAAAAAAAAAAATTTCCATTCAACTTTTTTTCTTTCCTCAAAAATTTCCATAAACCAAACAGAGCGTTAAACTTCAATTACAAGATAGCTGCCATTGATTCTTTTTCCACTTCCCACAATACTTCGTTTGACAAGCACTGTTATACGCTAGAGAGGTCCTTCAAATCTATTTCTTTGATTATCTCATCCGTCATCAAATATGGGTTGTTCGAATGACTGGATAACACCTTTTCCAATCCGTTCTGAATTAGGATCGCCCGCATATTCAATTTTCATAATCCAAAATTGACGGGTAAATTGAATTTTTTAATATCAAATCTTGTACCCATCCTGACCAAATCTCTTTAACAACTGTAGCTTTAATATCAAATTGTTGCGGGAATACATGTATTGAATGGATCCAAAGTGAAATTAGAATTAATTGCATGATGAACAATTGATGATTCAATCATAAAATAGAACAATTGAGGAAAAAACAGAGATTGTTATTTGCGCTTGTGTAATCATAAAATGATTAAACAAATCAGTCAATTAATTATACAGATATACAATTATCTTTTAATGGAGAATTCCATCAAGAAGAAGAAAAAGCTGGGTCGCACGACTTTGAATGGATAGTAGTAGTCGTTACAGTAGTTTCTCTATTTTCATCATGTTTTCATTTTCTTTCATACCGAAAAGCATTCATGCTTAGTCAAATACTTCAGGTTCCCCCCCCCCTCGTAATTTATAAAGGCAAAAGAAAAGAGTGGACCGGCGTTTTAGTTGTCTGATATAAACTTTATATGTTAGCGGGTTCTTTCTCCCTGTGAATGATTATTATAATCATCTTATACTTGGAGGATTAGAAATTCTGTGAAAGTGAATGGAAGGGAAACAATTGGGATAAATTGCTGATTCTGTGATAAGATTTATTAGTAACTGGATGGAACGGAAGTATGGATGTTTACCTTGTTATGAAGCCACTTCTCTCTCCTTGTATCTATGCACTTCCTACCTCTATAAGTGAGTCTATATTCTCCAGTGACAAATGAATGTTCCAGTTGAGAACATCATTGAGATGGAGCAGTTTGCCTATGTTGCCTCTAAAAGTGGATTTAATTGCCAACTGTAAATTGAAATGTTCTTGTGAATTTGTGAAGAATTTTGTTTGTAAAACCTGATCAAGCTTCAATTCTTCTTCTGGTTTATGTATATATATATATATATATTATTGTGATCTGCAGGTAGTTTTGACTTTGCTAGTTATAGTATGGGGTCTTCGACTGGGAGTTTTTCTCTTGACGAGGTAAGATACATGCCTTTTGTTAACCTGGATAGTCATGTCCACTCTTGAAAGAATGTTGCATTGCATCCCGATGCTTTTGGTGAGAAGTCTCTGACATTGGCATGTTTTCATACTCTATAAAATTAAGAAAGTTGAGTTAAAGCTTCTATTCATAATAAAAATTGAGTCCTGTACTTGGAAATGAACTTGGAGAAAAATGTTTAATGTTCAGTTCACAATGTGTACAAATGAAGTTGTGGAACTTATGCTGCTTCATTCTGTGAATTCTGCTTAGGGAAGGTTTCTAATTCTGACTGCAACGTACAAGCTGGGCACTATACCATGTCTAAATGTAGATGTTTACTTAATAGACAATGACATAATCCCTTCATGCATATATATACACAGTATTGCCTATTATGACAATTGGCTAGGACATGTAGAAGTTACCACCAAATTATGCTATTACCTCTGTTGGTACTTGTTGTAGTGTGTAGTTCAAATAAATGAAGCATTGGCTATTATTCACTCGGGATATCAAGAAAAGCTGTAGAAGTTTCAATACAAGATAGAAAACTCAACTCCTCTCTGCATTCTCATTGATTTCTGTCACAAATGATTAAAAGTCGAATATCCACCATTTCTTTTGGAATCTTGCACTGTCCCTAT
Organism: Tamarix austromongolica; assembly: GCA_039764185.1. NCBI lineage: Eukaryota > Viridiplantae > Streptophyta > Magnoliopsida > Caryophyllales > Tamaricaceae > Tamarix > Tamarix austromongolica. Next base: position 46,668,419 of record CM077816.1, on the reverse strand, counting down.
TGATATTTGAAGAATGGCGCCACTGATACTGGGAGAGGAAACCTCGTGGTTTACCCTTCTAGCCGAAGCTTGGGCTCATAGGTCTTGATTTTGAGAATTTGTTAGTTAAGCCTCTATGAACATTTGTGAAACAACTAGCGTAGAGCTGAGTGAGAGAAATGAGTAGTATAGAGTTGAGAGTGATAAACACGTGACAGAGAATTATTATCATCTCAGTTTTGTTTCTGAATCAAGTTGAAACAATCTTATGACCTCCATCTGATGAATCAACCTGTAGTTCTTTCTGATTTAATCTTTACATCAAATATTGGAATTTGGTGTTCACTCTTGTGAATACCAGTTTCAAAGTAATCGCCTATTGTGAATTCATTTTAATCTGTTTTTGTTCTATCTTTGCAAGCGATTGTTTTCTGTTTTTCCTGGTTACTATCATTTATTTACTATTAGTAGAATATTGGATGTTGATACCATTCCCTGATTTGGTTATTTCTCCACATAAATTATGTGCCCTCCCAAATTAATTTTCTTTGTTTACTATATTTCTTCAGTTATTCAAGAAATCGTATGCTTAGCAAGTGAAGTCTTGTTTTTTTTTTTTTGGGGGGGGGGATTTGTTACCATCTTCTATTATAGTGGTCTTGAATTTCCAGAAATTGTTGTATCCGCATTGCTAAATTTATCATTTCTAATGGCATAGATTTGGCTGCTCATCCATAGAGTCATCACCTTAGGTATACCTAATGAAGGGTAGGTTTTACCCTCGAGTCTGTGGATCAACTAGGATCGAGTTGTTCCATCTTAACTAAAAGCCTTGAGTTTGAGTCTTGGGGAGGCAGCTGTGTCAAAACCCGCAGCAAGAGGTCTACCACCCTTTGTGGTCCTGGTTGGCTCAAGGAGCCTTCAGGTTTCTGAATACGGGATGGCCTGGATCAAGAGAAAAAAAAAAAAAGGCCCTGAAAGGCGGGCTTTCAGGAAGGAAATATGGTTAATGATGGATGGCATAGTGCTAAAAAGTTTCTAAAATATGCAAAGCTGCTCAGACCCCTGACATTCCGGAATAAGTGAAAGGGTGGGTGTATTTCAAAAGCTAGAATGCTGGACTACACATATCCTACTGTTCTATATTATCTTCGATTTTAGGGAGTGTATATGAAGCAATTTCTCTAGACTATGCATTACAATAGCTTCCTTACACTTCTTTGTCATTTTGATTAATATTCAGGATTTTGCAATGGGGAGAGGACCGGCGTTTTGATGAAATACGTGGGAATTTGGGAAAATTAGCAATTTTTTGGATCTTTCAGGTGCATTGTCATGTTTCATTTTATCACCTATTAATTGTGGTAATACCTTGGATTTGCCTTTTTTTAAGGATGGGTTGGTCGAGAACTGGGTAAAATATGATATTGATGTACATATTTTTCATATATGGTGGCAGGCTGTGTGGGTGTGGACTGTGAGTCTACCTGTAACGGTTGTCAATGCTAGCAATAGAAATCCATCTCTGCAAGCTAGGGACATCATCGGTTGGGTCATGTGGTTTATAGGCACTACAGTTGAAGCTATTGCTGATCAGCAAAAGCTGGCGTTCAAAAACTCACCACAGAATAGAGGAAAGTGGTGCAAAGTTGGATTCTGGAAATACTCCCGTCATCCAAATTATTTTGGTGAGGTTAGTGCTTCTCTCTTGTCAACTCAAATTGTTTTGGTGTGGTTAGTGCATCTCTTTTGTCAATATGCTAATAGGATTCAGCATTAAGACTTATGCATTACGAGGCAGTAAGACTGAAGCAAGCACCTTCTTTGTGTGGCTGAATTTGAAGTGGCCTTTATGCATAATATGAACGAATTAGTAGCTGTAAAGGCTACATGCTGAAGCATCACCTAAAAGTGGAAATCTTATGTGCTAAAATAACCAAAATCCAAAGATGAGCCTCGGAAAGTGAATTGTGTAGTTAATTTACTAGTCCAATTCTATGCACTGCCTCTAATTTTAGGATGCCATTTCTCAGTCTAGTTTGATTTTGTTCTTGCATAATTTACTAAATTCTTACAACCATGTTAAATTTTCCTTTATGGATTAGAATGAAGATAGTGTAGCTATTTACCTGTGTGTGCAGATTCTTCTATGGTGGGGGATTTTTGTGGCTTCAACTCCTGTTTTGGTAGGTGGTGAGTGGTTCGTCATCCTAGGTCCAATTTTCCTTACACTGCTGTTGCTGTTTGTCAGCGGAATTCCACTGCTTGAGGTCAGAAATTTCTCTTCTGGCACGTAGAATCACACCATATCCGTTTCCCCTTGTGCTCACTCCATGTGACTGCAGGATTCAGCAGATAAGAAATACGGGAAACTGGCTAATTACAGGGCGTATAAGAAAGTTACCAGGTAATGTTTGACGTTTTTTATCGCTTGAATTCTCATTGGCTTTGTATCATTTATGTGACTGATGTGGCAGGCAATTGTTTTTCAGTCTTCTCATCCCGTTGCCATCGTGGATATATGGAAATCTTCCCTTATGGTTCAAGGAATTTTTCCTGTTTGAGTTTCCTATGTACAGCAGAAATCTTTCCCAACAGGATTCGATATCATGAACTGCAATCATGGTAAACAAGAATTTGTGAGAACCCATGGCTTATTGGTCTCTTTTCAATTAGCATTTCGGGGACGGTCATTTCATCTATTTTGATTACTGAGGTGTTTCCCTAGACTCATTGATTCCTTTGTGTTGATATTTTCAAGATGTCTTTTGGGCCCTTAGAATCTCAGTGGACATCATTCTGGCAGTGGCGTTGTTTAGTGTACCTAGTGTTTAGTCCAACAAGAAGCCAGTGATTTCTAAATGAGGTGTACAAAACCTTTGATACCCTTTGTTCTCATGCTAGCCCATGCCACTTCGTCCGAAATGGAGAATTCCTAATTCTGTATTTGTTGCAGCTTTAAAGTTATTTCTATCTCCAAGCTTTTGCTGTTATGTATGACTATTGCAACAGGCTAGCAGCGGTTATACACACGTCAGTGTATGTATGAAATATATCTTCTCTTGGACAAGCATTAGGCTTGTCATGATGTTGCTATGTAGCGAAGTCATTACGTGATTTAGCCTGTTTTCTGTGAGGCTTGATGTTGGTCATTTTTAATTTGCCAAGGAGAGCTATTTTCCCTTTCCATGAATGCCAATTTTTTCTGTCCACTCTTCTTTTTCCTTTGTTTTGGTTGTTTGTGTTTGTGTTTTTTATTTATTTTGGGGGCGGGGTGTTTGTATTTGTAGAATAATGCACAATGTAAACCATGTTTGTGGTAGCTGATTCCGTATGTTGTGATGTAGCTTGAACTCGTGGATAATAGGTGGAAGAAAGAGTGATTTGAATCGCAATCGATTGTTTCATTAATATATAATATAGATTTTATACACTCGTACATAGATGTTGGTTATTGCACGTTGATGGCAATTGTATGCACGCATCTTGGTGATTGGATTTAATTCACTTTGTTCAAGTAGTAATGAAAATAGGACCGGTTTTATTTGAAATCTGACAGATTTTATCCGTCTAATGTGTAAATAGATATAGATAAACGGATACGGAAGAAAGTAATTAATATTCGTTGAGTTTAGATATAGATATAGGTGAAGGTTTCTTAAATCCGTACCCGTATCTATATTTATTTATTCGATATAAAATTATATTTTTTTCTTTATTTTTTAATCTTAAGTATATTTTCTAAAGTTAAAAGCAAAGATATAATTAAAATTTAATAATCTAAATATATAATTCTAATATGAAATGTTTTTTTTTTAAAATTTGATAGATTTTATTTGAAATTTGATGGGTTTTATTTAATGGATATATAAACGGATATGGATATATGTATGGAGGAAGAAAAAAAATATTCATATAATTTGGATTTAAAAATAAATATAAATTTTCTTATCAGATCTGGATAATAGATAGAGATATTTAATCCGTATTTAATTCGTTGCCATTCTTATTGGCAAGGTTTAGAAGTAGCAAGGCAGCGCATTGATTGCTGGAAGTCAGGTTTGGCAATGGCATGTTCCCTCGGATATGCTTCAATTCAGACTGGTTTATTCCATTACTAGGCTGCAGAAATGTTCCCTCCTATATATATATATATATATATATATACATATATATATATTTCATGATTATTCTGCTGCATTTTATCTTTCCTCTAAAACTACGATGGAAGCATGCTGTAGTTGGTTTGATTGATGCTTTCTTTTTTATATTTTGCTTGTAAATAAATTGTCGTCACCTCCATTGATGTTTCGTGGCACGACGTGCAACCGAAAAATAAACAAATGGTGTTATTTATTTATTTATTTTTATTATTATTTTCCTGAAAAGATGTAATCATATGCAAAATGGAGAAGACAACTGCGTGTTGTACATTAATATATTGATATATATATATATATATATATATATATATATATATATATATATTATAAGACCTTTAAATTTAAAAATCCGTAAATTCTAAGGATACTACCGCCACACTTCATACCAGATCGGTTTACTTCTACTATTGTAGTACCAAGTGTTAAGGCTGAGAAAAAGATTTCCATCATCACACATTAATACATAAATTAAAATTCGTGAATCAATAATCAAAGTACGCATGAGTTTCATATAATCTGAAATATGCAAGATAGTTATTCGGAGAATAAAAATAGCTACAATAACAAAATTATTTTTGGAGTTTCAAACATAATTAAAAGAGAAAAGGAATAATAATTTCATGATAGGAAAACGGCCACGCCACTTCTAAACCCGATCCAACTTAAATCATCACTTGGCCCCACCTGATGTCCCATAGATATCAATGACATCAAAATAAGCATTTCCTACCTGCAACACGTTACATAGGTCTTCTACTCGTGGGAATGAGTAACACCATTAAAAATGGTGATCAGTACGCTACGTATTGAGTAAGGTAATCGAGTACTAAGGCCAACACACAAGTATATAAAATCAAGTAGGATCATATTCGACTTACACGTTCAAACACACACATATAATTTATAAAGTCATGTAGAATATTGCGCAGCTTATAAATGATCAAGCCACATATAATAACCCAAAAAGTCCATATTATTTATTTAATTAATATTTTATAGATACTCATTCCACATCATACTCTTTATCCAATCCATATGAGTACGGGAGCCCCCACTATTATAGCCGGTGGATCAGAGACAAGCGGGACACAATGCTCCTGCCCACTATTATTAGCCGGTGGATTAGTCACACATAGGATACCATACCCTAACCACTATTTCTTACTGGTGGATCGGTTGCACCGACTCACGTGGTGTTCCACTGTAAGTACTTAGTGTCTTTTCAGTGTCTTAGCAACTTAGGTGTTTGGTTTATTGAGCTCGGAGTCCGCCACTATTATAGCCGGTGGATCAGAGACACATATGGTATCATACCCTAACCACTATTATAGGTGGTGGATCAGATATAAATAGGACAACGTATCCTAACCACTATTTCTAACCGGTGGATCGGTGGGACCCGGCTTATTATTCTTCCACTTTACATGATTAATGTTTTATGTATCTTATTCAAAGGCTATCACCCAGATATGCATGATTGACTTCTACTATTATCATCCTTCAACCTTAGTTAACCACACCAAACCATGGTAACCATAACAAACCCTAACTCCTATGAAACCATTAACTCCCATGCAAACCCTAACTTCCATGCAAACCCTACTTCCACGTAAACCCTAGCTCCGTGAAAACCCTACTTCCATGCAAACATTAACTCCGTGCAAAATATTAACTCCATGCAAACCCTAACACCATGCAAACCCTAACTCCATGCAAACATTTACTCCAAACCCTAACTCCTCGCAAAACCTAGCTCCATGCAAACATTAACTCCATGGAAAACCCTAACTTCCATGCAAACCCTATCACCACATCATTACACTCCCCATTATTATCTTACAAAACCCATCATGCATGTTTTATGGGCCACGTCATACCACAATAATAATACAACCAATACACATAATTCATATGCCGCAATTTAATGCACGATCCTATCTTAACTCCATATCATGCTGCATACATAACAATTATACAATATACACATAAAATACATCACAGTTCATATCACATGGCATGCATGTCATATAAATCACATATTACACAAATGGCCTTAGCACCCCTTACCTAAAACATCACCAGTCTTGGAGCACGCTCCTATACCTCTTGAGGGCTTTGACTGGTCTCACCTGTTATGAGGGAAAAAATAGAATTAGGTTCCCTCCTAAAAATACTATTATTTACTAACGTATCCTAAGACTAGGTTGTAACACCCCCAAATTTACTACTGAAAAATTTCGTTTAAATCAAAAGGTTTAGCGGAAGCGAAAGATAAAAACCGTAAATTCGGGAGCATTACCGCCACACTTAGTACCATATCGGTTCACTCCTACCGTTCCAGTACTAAGTGCTAAGGCTAAATAAAATTAACACTAAACATGAATCATAAATAAAACATAAGTTATACAGAAATCAGAGTGCGATTTAGGAATTACAATCCAAAGAATACGTTTTCAAAACATAAAGCGTAGTACAAAACACAATTAAAATACGATAATGTAAAGCCCAGTAGAAGAAACAAGTCCGGCCAAGTCGCTCTCAATCCCCCAGTCCAGTTTAGGCACAACGCTCAGCCCCACCCGATGCCTCGTAGGTGTCGTAGGCATCGAAGATGTCATCCCCTACCTGCACAAGCTCAGACGGGTCTTCTGCTCGTGGGAATGAGCAGCACCCATGAAACGGGTGATCAATACGCTACATACTGAGTAAGGTAACAGATGCGCTAAGGCCAAACATACAAACATACAACTTAGCATACATGACACGTTCACATAAGCTGCATGTAGTAATCCAGATAATGAAGGTCGGCTATGGTCTAATTGGACTTAATTCCTTATAAATCTTTGTTAAATGTAGTTATTTCACACCATAATCTTTGTTAATCCATGCGAGTACGGAGCCCCACTATTATAGCCGGTGGATCGGTCACTTATAGGGCAGAACGCACCTAACCACTATTATATGCTGGTGGATCGGTCTCCAGGGTAGAACGCTCCTGGCCACTATTATGTCGGTGGATCGGTCTGGTCCCGACTCTCATGGTGTTTCACTGTAAATATGTAGTAGCTTTCCCATGATTCATTTACAATATAATGTTTGGTTTGTTGAGCTCGCGATCCCCCACTATTATAGCCGGTGGATCGGTCACTTATAGGGCAGAACCCACCTAACCACTATTATATGCCGGTGGATCGGTCTCCAGGGCACCCTAGCACTTGGCCACTATTATGCTGGTGGATTGGTCTGGGCCCGGCTCAACAGTCTTGCTCTTTAAATAATTAGTATCTTATTCGTGTCTTATTAGATAAAACTTTCCACCCTTGACATGCATATCAACTACCCTCTACTTCTATCCTCCCAAGGGGGCTCGTCCCATATCTTGAGACTCCTGCGCCCCTTTATCACACCCCGACATCCATTCCCTTTACACTTTCCTTTAAATGAAAAAGTCAACCCCTACGGGTGTGGGTTAGGCCCAACACCTTATAACATCAACTTCACCTCCTATCACCCTCTAGGGGTTTTCCCTTGAAACCCTAATTGGGCTGATGTGGCCCAACCTCCGATGTGGCCCAACCTTCTCTCACTTACACTATCTTTACTTCATTCATCGCCCCACATCTTATCTCAATTAGACCCTATCCCAAAACATATCACTTTACCTCTCGATTCCGCACGTGACCTGAAAAACCCTAGTTGACCACCTCAACCCTAGTACCTTTCTTCTCCCACAAGTAACCTCTCTATTTCTCACTCAACATTCCTTCTCTCCCATGGTGCCTATACTCACCCCTCACATAGTAAATCCCCCTTCTTAACCCATACTCCACTCTCCCTTAATCATTTTTACTTCCACAATTTCCAGATTATTACTTCCTCCCAAAACCCTAATCGGGTCCCTTACACACCCTTACACCGACCTACGTACTATTTTTCCTCACAAGTCTCCAATCACTCCACAACTCTCCCCTTAGCTTATTTACACCCTAAATCAACTTTTCACACGTAAGGATCATCCCCATGCAAGATTTATCCACTCCATGAAAACTCTCAAGTCCCCATGCAAACCCTAGAACTCCCATGCATGGTTCTCATCTCTCGTTCATTTTGGTCAACCTCATTTTCCCCTTAGCATCTCACTTTTCATTTGTTTATTTTTGTCATTTCTTTTCCCATAACATGATATCATTTGTCCTAGCATGCATGTCTTAGAGGGCCATATCATATCTCACCACAATCATCACATATACATGTTATATTCATGTCATAAGAACACATACAAAACATACCTCAACTCCAAGCTGCGCTACACATAAGACAAGTTAAGGAAAATTATACGATACATAATATAGCATGAAATATAAAGCATCCAAGGCATGCAAGTCACATAACACACAAGGGCCTTAGCTACATCCTTACCTAAAGTGACGCCGGGCTTGGAGCATGCTACTATAACTCCTTAGGGTTTTGGTTAGGTTCACCTATAAAAGGGAAAATACTAAGTATTAGTTTCCCTCACAAGTACCATCATCCTTTATTCTAGTTTAAGATTAGGATTATTATTATTAAAGAGAGTATTATACGAAAACTAAGGTTTTTATCTTAAAAATAGTCTACTAAATATTACGAGTCAAAATATGTTTATTTTTAATATTTATTGTTACACTTATATTATTAAACCTATTAGCTTTATTCTTATAATAATAGTATTCATACTAACTATAGCAAAGTAGGGATAATAATAACAATGATAATAAAATAATAGTAACGCTAATGCTTATAGTGATAGAAACCCTAACATTTTTTTTACTAAAGCTAGCTATAGTGTTAGGATTAGAATGATAATATACTAATTGCATTATCAACAAGTACTATTATTCCCAAAGATAATAACGATAAAGGTCATATTTTGGATGATAGTAACTTAAGGGTTTAAAGATTTATATTAATAAAAGTAATGATGGAGAAGATCACCATCAACAATATTAGTAAGGAAATAAGGATAATGATAATGGTAGTACTAATAGTGATAATAATAATATTACTAAAATACCTTTGGTTTAAGTAGTAGTAGTAGTAGTAATAGTGTCATTAATAATAGAAATAATAATTTTAATAGTAATAATAATAATAATGGCAATAGTAATATAAGATTTCAAATGTCTATCACATATAGTAGTAAGATAATGATAATATGCCATATCTAGTATTAGTAGTAGTGATAGAGATAGTAATAAGAGTAATAACAATAATAGGAATAATAATAATAATAATAATAATAATAATAATAATAATAATAATAATAATAATAATAATAATAATAATAAGGATAAATATCTTAATGTTAAAGTTGTTTCCCTTTTAATAATATACCCTAGTTAACTATCTCTGAAATTAGGTTAGGAAAATAAGGATGATACATAATAATATTAAGAGTGTAATAATAATAATAATAGTAATAATAATGATAATAGTAATAATAATAATATTATTAAGGGTAGTATCATTAATATTAGATAAAATTACTAACACTTATAGAAAATAGTTTTTAAGGATTGGGGGAGTTGGAAAAACCACCTAAGGTCAGTGGTAGACCGACGGCGGCATTTGGCGGCGGCGATGGAGGAGGAAGAGAGGTGGAAAGATCAAGGTGTGGGCTAGAGGAGAGGGGGTAGAGGAGTGTTTGAGGTGGAGGAGGATGCAGTAGATGGAGAGGGATGGAATGAGGGTGGTGGCGTGGCTGGGAGTGGCGGCGCGCAGTGGTTGCCGTGGCGGCCGAAGGTGGTGGAGAGTGGTGGAAAATGGGGGAGGTAGAAGGAGAGGGAGACAGGGGAAGATGAAGGTATGGGAAGGTAGAGGGAGGTCTGCTGGGCGTTTTGGAGGGTGGTGGAAGCGTTGGTTGTGGCGAGGGTGGCGTTAGGAGGCGGCGCGAGGGGCGGCGAAGGCTAGAGATGGTTACTTGAGATGGTGACTTCGCACGGCTGGGGCGGCACGTGCAAGGCGAGGCAAGGGGTGACGGTGGTTTGGTTTTGTAGAGGGAAGTGCGGGGGAGGTTCCGGTGGGCGGCAGTTGTTGCGGCGATCACCGGCGGCGGCGGAAAGCTCAACTTTTTGGGCGGCGGCGAGGCAGAGTTTCAGGGCTATTTCGAAAAAAAAGAGGTTGGCTATGGCTGCTAATGGGGGGTATTTATACGCAGTTTGGAGGGGGAAAACGAAGAAGGAGGGAGAGGGCATGCGGGGCAGGTGCGGCAAGTCACCGTCCGGTGGTGGCAGCCGGCGCATGCCCTGCAAATTGCAGGGTGTGTTTGGCTCGGTGTGGGAAAAAGGAAAGGGGGCAGTACGCGTGAGGGGTAGGACGGGCATGTTGGGTTGAAATGGGAAAGAAAAGGGACGGAAATGGAAGGAGAGGACGGCTAGATGGGCAAGTGGCTGTCGGCGGTGTAGGCTGCGAGTTGCAGGCCTAGCGCGAGGAGGAAGACGATAGGGCGCGGTGGACCGGGCGGTCCAGGGGAAAAAGGAAAGGAGGGAGAGTCGGCCGGTTTGGCAACGGTTATAAGGTTCTTAAACAAAATGCGGCGTTTCCGCAGGTAGAGGGACAAAGTGCTGCGTCGCGTTGCCGGTTTGGCAACGGCTATTTTGTCACTTAACGCGACGCGGCGTCTCAGCGAATCAAGGGACGAAACGCTGCGTCGCGCTTATGTGATGGGGGCTGAACGGCGCTGGGCCACAAGGAAGGAGAAGAAAGGAGGGAAGGAAGTTGGGCCACGGGCAGGCCCAACCGGTGGAAAGAAGAAGAAAGAAAGATAGGAAAAGAAGAAAAGAAGAAAAGAAGGAAAAAAAAGAGGAAAAGAAGATTTTAAGTATCTTGGTTTTACATAAATATTTAGAGTATTTTTCTTGGGGTACCCAGAATAAGAATATTTAAATATTTAAATAAAAATATTAAACCTCTTTTTTCTTGGCTAATTTAAGCCCTTTTATAAATTTTCATCCTAACTCCTTTTTAATTTACACAATGCCCAAATTTCCTCCTTTATAAAAATATTTATAATTTCCTATTAATTTGCCCTACATAATCCCTCTTAATCTAAATAGAATAATAAATTAAATTAATTTTTTGATAATTCTTATTTAATGACATATTTTCAAAATAATTAGTTCTGGGGTATTTCATAGGTTTTTAAATAAAATAATACTATACTAATAATAGCTATACAAAATACTACTAAAAATACTAATAATAATATTAATGCAATTCAGAATGGATGGTGATATAAGGGTTTCTACCCTCCACCAAAATAATGCTAATAATGATGATGATGCTAATAATAATAATAATAATAATAATAATAATAATAATAATAATAATAATAATAACAACTTAAGGCTAAATAATATAAGGTAGGGTTTTCGACCCTACCTCCAAATAATGAAGGTACCATTTAATAATAATAATATTAATATTAATAACACATGTTACTTATAATAATATTAGTAATAATAAAGATAATAATAATAATAGAAATAGTAATAATAAAAATAAAAATATGAGTATACTAATCATTAACATAAAATAGGGCATTCGGCCCTATTTAGATTCATAATAGTAATGATAAAAATAGTAATACTGATAATAGTAATATTATTAATAATAATATTAATAATGATAATAAAACTTATAATAATACTATTAATACCCATAATTCAAAACTAACAACTTAAATAATTTAAGGCTACTCTCAACCCTACCAAGAAAATATAACATTAATATTACATCCAATAATAATAATAATAATAATAATAATAATAATAATAATAATAATAATAATAATCAAATAATTGATAAAAATTGAAATAAAATAGAATAAACTTAAATAAATAGAGGAAAAGGGCTGAGAGGGTCTAGGGTTTTACCTTGAGTCGGCAGAGATGGGCGGCACCGGTAGTGATATATGGTAGCGGTGGCGGTGGCTGGAAAAGTTGTTAGAAAAGGGAAAAGTTGAGGTGTGAGAAGAGAATGTGGAGAATGAGGGTGGAGGATGAGGGCCTAGTTTGAGAGGAGTAAAGTGAGGGTGGTGGTGCAACAAGTGGCTACGGCGCATAGGGGTAGAGGTGGCGGTCAAAAGGAAGAGAAGAAGAAAGAGAGGGGAGGAGAAGGAGAAAGGTGAAAAGATGGGTATGGCTAGGTGGAGGAAGATTATTAGCAACTTTTTGGTGGTGTAGGAGGTAGTGATAGTGGCGGATGTGGTGGCGGATGATGGCTCGAGGGGCTGCGGATGTAAAAAGTTGGCTTGATGGGTAGGGAACTTCGCATGGCTGTGGTGGCTCGTGCGAGAATAATCAAGGGAGATGGGTGGCTCAATTAGTTAAAGGGAGGTGCAGGGAAGACTTTGGTAGGCAGAGTTGGTGGCGTAGTTGGCTGACGGCGGAGGAAAGGTCTGTTGAAGTCGCGGTGGTGCACAAGGTAGGTTCTTAGGGTTTCATGGAAAAATTTTCGAAATCCACCAAACAAGGGGTATTTATAGAGTTTAGAGGGAATGGTAGGGTTCTGGGGTCAGCAGGAGGATAATGTAGGTAGGGTTTGTGGTAGCCGGCGGCGTCAATCGGCCGACACGATTTTAGGTCATGTTTGACCTTTTATGATGGAAAAGGAGGACTTCGTGCGGGAGAAAAGGAAAATGAGCTAGATCATGCTAAATTGCGAGTCAAGGGGAAGAGAAAGAGGGGAGAAACAGCTGGTCTAATTCAGCGTGGCTGGCGGCACCATTTTCAGAGCTTCGAAGGTGCAGGTCGATGGCGGAGGAGGAAGGAGGATGAAGGAGGTGAACCAGGTGGTTGGGGGAATAAGGAAGAAAAGAAAAAGAAGAAGAAACGAGCCAGTTGGCAATGGTTATAAGGTTTTAAATGGAATGTGGCATTCTAGGGGAAAAAAACTCAAATCACAGCATTTTGGCTGCCGAAGGAAAGAAAGAAAAGAACGATGATGGGCTGCGGAAGAGAGGAAGGAAAAAAGGAAGGATTGGGCCGCGACAGGCCTAATCGGCAGAAAGAAGGAACAAGAAAGAAAAGAAAGAAAAAGGAAGAAGGGAAAAGAAAAAGGAAAAAGGGAAAAGAAAAATAAGTAAGTTGGGGTCAAAAATTTAATTAGAATATTTTGGGTATTTAAAAAAAAATATTTGAATAAAATAATATTAAATTTTCTTTATAGGTTAAATTAAGATTTTTAAAAGGTTTCTCCTAAATTCATTTTTAATTAGGAAAATACCTAATTTTTCCTTATAAAAATATTTATAAATTCCTTCTTAATTTGCCCTAAATAAATTATTCCTATTCCAATAAAAATAATTAATTAAATAAATTCCCTAATAAATCCTTATTTAATTACACTTCTCAAAATAAATATTTTTGGGGCATTTCATTACAACCCCCTTAAAAACAGACTTCGTCCTCCAAGTCTCTTGTAGTTCCTCAGGGTTAAGGCCAAGACATTCTAAGCATCTAGAAATAACACATTAACAATCTATACTTAAATCAACTATCCCCTAGGGGGAAACTTGATAAAAAGAATCTAACTTGAGGTGAAAAGTTTTGGATATGCTTCTCACATATCTTTCTCAGTCTCCCACATAGCTTCCTTGTTTCCGTGTCAACTCCATAATATCTTAACAAGAGGGAACGCACTTGTGCGGGTGTTCTGTAGCTTAGTGTCAAGAATCCACACCGATCACTCCTCATAGGTCAATGATTCATCCATTTCAATCTCATCTAGCTGGATTACATGTGATGGATCAGCAACATACTTCCGCAGCTGAGAAATGTGGAACACATTATGCACTTATTCCAATTCTAGAGGAAGAGCCAATCGGTAAACAACTCACCCACTCGCTCCAATATCTCATAGGTACCAATATACCTGTGGCTCAACTTGCCTTTCCTACCAAACCTTTGCGCCCCTTTAGTAGGCGAAACCCTCAGTAACACCTTGTCTTCTAGCTCAAAATCTCCATCCCTATGCCTCTGATCAACATAACTCTTTTGTTAGCTCTGAGCTGCTCTCATTCGATCTTGGATCTGTTAGAACTGACGGGTCATATCTTCGATCATTTCTGGTCCCAACATCATCGTCTCACTGATGTCGCTCTAACAAAAAGGAGTCCTACACTTACGTTCATACAATGCTTCAAAAGGAGCCATCCCAATACTGGCATGATAGTTGTTATTATATGAAAACTCTACTAGATGCAAGCACTTTTCCCAACATCCCTGGAAATCTAGCGCATAGGCCCTCAACATATCATCCAAAGTCTGAATAGTCTGCTCTGTCTGTCTGTCCGTAGTAGGGTGAAAAGCTGTGCTCATCTTCAACTTGGTCCCCAAAACTTCCTACAGCTTTCCTCAAAAATGAAAGAGGATCCTCAAATCCCTATCTGAAATGATGTCTTCCGGAACTCCATGATGACTAACCACGAACTTCATATATGCATTCGTCAATTGTTCCATACTCCACGTGGACTTCATAGGGATGAACACGACTGACTTGGTTAATCTATCAACAATAACCCAAATAGTATCAAAACCACTTTGGGTCCTCAATAAACCACTAAAAAAGTCTATAGAAATGGAGTCCCATTTCCACCTTAGCACCTCCAAAGACTAAAGTAACCATGCTTATCTCCGATGTTCAATATTGACCTTCTGAGACACAAGGCACCGGGATATGAACTCAGCTACTTCCCACTTTATACATTGCCACCAATACACCTTTTTGAGATCTTTATATAACTTAGATCCTCCTGGGTGAATTGAATAGGGAGTTTGATATCCTTCCTCCATAATACGACGCTTAAGCTCCAGACAACTCTAGGGAACACACCAACGACCCCTAAATCAAATACTACCATCCTCGTGGATTCTGAATCCCTCTACTTGTCCTTTCTACATCTTTTGTTTGATTCTTTCCAGCTTAACATCTCTAATCTGTCCGGCTTGAATCTCTTCAAATATAGTCAGAGTGAGTGTCAGGGCATTCATGCGGGCTTCAAGGTTTCCCTATTGAATCATTTTGATCTCCAGGTCTGACAATTCCCTTATCATTTGGTCAGCAACCACATGACACAGCATAGAATGGGAGGTGTTCCTACTTAGAGCATCTGCCACCACGTTGGCCTTACCCTCATGGTAGGTCAACTCAATATGATAATCCTTCACAAGCTCTAACCATTTTCTCTGTCTCAAGTTGAGTTCCTTCTACATGAAAATATACTTGAGACTCTTGTGATTTGTAAAGAATTTGCACTTAGCCCCGTACAGATAATGTCTCTAAATCTTCAGGGCAAAAACAACAGTGGCCAACTCTAGATCATGCATGGGATAATTTTTCTCATGTTTCTTTAGCTTTCGTGAGGTATAAGCTACCACCTAACCCTTCTGCATCAACATGCATCCCAACCCATGCTTGGATGCATCATTGTAAACCTCAAACTCCTTGATCCCCTTGAGTAAAGTTAACACCGGTGTAGAGGTCAACCTTTTCTTTAGCTCTTGGAAAGCCTCTTCACAAGCCTCATCCCAATGAAACTTTGTATTCTTCTTCACGAGGTTAGTCAATGGTTTGAAAATCTTGGAAATTTTTTGTACAAATCGTCTGTAGTATCCAGCCAAACCTAGAAAACTCTAAATCTCTAATATGTTCGTAGGGGGCTTCCATTATGTGATCGTCGCAACCTTAGGTGGATCCATAGCTACTCCCCTAACTGATATAATATGACCAAGAAAAGCTACCTCTTGAAGCTAAAATCTGCAATTTGATAGTTTTACATACAAGTGATGTTCCCTCAATGTACTCAAAATAGTGTGTAAATGCTGCTTGTGCTCCTCATCGCCTCAGGAATACACCAAGATATCATCAATGAATACCACCACAAACTGATTGAGGAAGGGTCTGAATATCCTCGTCATTAAGTCCATGAAAACTGTGGGGGCATTTGTAAGTCCGAAGGGCATCACCGTAAACTCATAATGCCCATACCGGGTCTGGAATGCAGTCTTCATAATATATGCATTAAAAATCCTCAACTGGTGGTACCCGGATCTAAGATTGATCTTGGAAAACACCATAGCACCCTTCAGTTATCAAATAAATCGTTGATTCTCAGAAGCGGGTACCGGTTCTTCACCATTAGCTGGTTTAAGCTCCGGTAGTCAATGCAAAGATGGAGACTACCATCGTTCTTTTTTATGAACAATAATGGTGCTCCCCGTGACGATATGCTCGGCCAGATGTACCCATGCTCCAATAATTCCTCCAACTGGGCCTTCAACTCTTTCAACTCAATCGTTGCCATTCTGTAGGGTGCCTTTAAGACAAGTTTAGCTCCTAGCACTAACTCGATTTTAAAATTAATCTCTTGAACTAGAGGCATACCCGGTATTTCTTTTAGAAATGCTTTAACTACCAGAATGCTTTCCAATGCAGTTAGATCCTTATTCAGCTCCTACACACTACATAAATATAGGGGATACTCCTTCTGGATCAAAGTGTGCAAAGTAACCGCTGATACTATTTTAGTGGTTGGCTCTAGATGAATCTTCCGGTACAAAACCCTAGTTCCCTTCGGGCCTCACAAGGTTACTCATTCTTGGGCACAATCAATAACTACCTTGTATCGCCCTAGCATATCCATACCCAGAATCACGTCAAAGTCTTTCAAGCCTATCTCAACCAGATCTACTAGGAAATCCTAATGAAAGCTCCAATTGGCATGCTCACCAAATAAAAATAGAGAGAAAAGAAATAAACTTCACAATTATTGAAACAATATATTGTCACAAAACTTCAAATGAAAGCACCATGTAACAATATGGATAAAAATATATATTAGTTGGAAAACATCTAACTACACTCCTTCCTGTCACCCGACGGAAGCATAACAAATAACACTACACTAGCAGATGGTGACAATCCAGCCTCAGCAGCAAATGCAGATGATATGAAAGATATTGTGGCACCCGAGTTAAACAGAATATATACTGGTACATAATGAATGGTAAACATACCCGTAATGATGTCCAGCTGACAATCTGCCTCAGCCTGACTGATAACATTCAGGCGTCCTCTTGAATGGCCTCCCTTCTAAGGATAAGGGCTAGATCCCTGAGGTCTTCCCCTATCTCTTGAGCTGGGGCACTAGATGGAGTAGGTGCTCTTTGGTAGTACTGTTGGGACGATGTCTAACGGTGCTACTGATATGCTTGTTGCTGAGGTATTAGAGCTCCCCCTACTGAGATGGTCCTATCTGATCCTGCTGAGATCGTGGGGGACTCCAACACTCTACTGCCCTGAAATGGCCCGAAAATTTTTAATTTTAAAAGTTATATTTAAATGAGGTTTTATTATGAAAATAAATTAAATAAATTATTTTTATTAAAATAAAAGGAAATTAATTAGGGAAAATCAAGAAGAAATTTATAAGTATTTTAATTAGGAGGAATTTGGGTATTTTATGTAATTAAGGATTTTATTTTAGAAATTAATTCAATAAATTATTTTATTTAAAATAAGAAGGACAAAATAGTTCCAAATTAATATGAATTTTATAAATAATTTAATTTGAGAAAATTTGGGTGTTTTGCTAATTAAAATGGAATTTATGGAAAATCTTTTAAAAATCCTATTTTAACCTAAAAGGGATTTAAATATTATTATTTTTAAATATCCCAAATACCCCAATTAATTTAATTAACCCAATCCATTATTTTTTCCTTTTTCCTTTTTCTTTCTTTTTCTTTCTTCTTCTTCTTCTTCTTCTTTTTCTTTTTTCCCTCCCCAACCTAGGCCAACCCACGACCCAGTTCTCCTTTCCCTTTCTTCCTTCTTTGGCACAGCCCAGCCCGCGCGGCTGTCGCCCTTCTTCGTCCCTCTCTACGATGCACTTCATTCTTTATTTACCCGAAACTCTGTGTTATGATTGAATTTTTTTATCTGTTGTGCCAGACCACCCGGTCTCCTCTTCTTTTCTTTCTTTCTTTTCTGCCTTGAACAACCCGGTCTAGCCCCCCATCCTTTTCTTCCCATGCACCTGACACCCCGACGACCTGCAACATCGCTACCGCCCGTTTGAGAAATCCGCCGCTGATCTCGCCCCTTTGACCGGCCATTTTCCCTCTATTTTTCCTATTGATCCGTCGACCCCATCATCCAGCCATTCTCCTTTCTTCTCGCACACATTTTTCCTCTCTATTTTGATTTCTGTTGGCCAACCTCGCCATCGGTGACCGGAACCCTACCTGCCTTACCCCGTAGCCGACCCACATAACCCTAACTTCCCTTCTAAAATCTATATATACCCTTGTAAGCTGCCTTGTATCAATCTTTTAACTCCTACCCATAATTTTTCGATGTTGCCACAACCACCCTTTTAGACGCCTCGTCCGCCGCCTCCGGCCAACTTCGCGGCCATCTACGGCCACCAAACTCTTCCTTGCTCCGCCCTCTAGCTAACCAAATCATCCATCCCCCTTAATTTTTCCTACACAAGCCACCCCGGCTGTGTGAATTAGCCTTCCCTATCAACCCTATTTTTTGCCTCCACCACCCTTAGCCACCTCTTCCGCCACTACTGCCGCTTCTTTCACCTCCCAAATTTTGCTGCAGACCCTCCTCTACCTTCCCCTACCTTTATTTTCCTCTCCCTCCCTCTCCTCTTCTCTTTCTCTTCTTCTTCCTCCTTTGGCCACCACCACCTCCGCCATGCGCCACCATCTTTGGCTGCATCGCCACCCTTATTCTGTCCCTCTCTTTCTGGGCAACTCTAAACACCCCAAATCCCACCTTCATTCTCCCTATTTTGTTCCCAACCTTCAACTTTTCCTCTTTTCTTCCCTTTTTTCGGCCACTACTGGTGCCGCCCATCCCCACTAGCCTAAGGTTGAACCCTAGACCCTCTCAACCCTTTTCCCTATTTTTGCAAGCCTTAATTTATTTTATTTCATTTATTTGAATATAAATACTACTACTACTACTATTAATATTTCTATTTTTAATATGTGTTATTATTATTATTAGTATTAATGTTTTGATTATTATTTTTGTTGAGGGCTGAAGCCCTATTATATTTTTAATTCAATTTTATTATTATTATTATTATAATAATATTATTATTTTTATTATCTTTATTATTAATATTAATATGTTATTATTATTATTATTATTATTATTACTATTTTGAATTACTATTACTATTATTATTATTCCATTACAATTACTTTACTATTCATTTTGCTATTATTATTAGTATTGTTATTGTTATCATCATCATCATCATCATCATCATCATCATCATCATCATTATTATTATTATTATTATTATTATTATTATTATTATTATTATTAAGTGTTAGTATTATTATTTTATATAGGGCTAGAACGCTATTATGCCTATTTAAATTTTGGTAGTAGTAGTATTATAAATATCAAGTCTTATTATTATTAATATTATAATTATTTTTATCATTAACATTTATTATTATTATTAGTGTTGTTATTATTATTATTATTATTATTATTATTATTATTATTGTTTAATAAGTTTATTATTATTCAATATAGGGTAGAAACCTTACTTCTTTTTATCTTTGAATATTATCCTTACTATTATTACCATTATGGTTATTATTTTGTAATATTATTATGGTTTTTATCATTATTAGTATTATTATTATTTAATCAATATTATTATTACTAAATTTGGTTATTTATTTTACTAATATTATTATCAATATTATTTTGGTAAGAGGGCCGATGCCCTTATTTTGCTATGTTTTTGAGTAATGCCTTATTATTATTATTGTTACCATTTTTATTATTCTTATTAATATTAATATTGATATTATTTTTTGTTATTTTTGCTATTATTATTTTAGTATTTTATCAAAAGCCTAGTCTTAGAATAAGTTAGTATTTAATAGTATTTTTGGTAGAAGGGAATCTAATTTTAGCTTTTTCCTCATAATAGGTGAGACGAGTCAAAGCCCTAAGGAGGCGTAGGAGCATGCTCCAAGATTGGTGTCGTTTTAGGTGAGGGGTTACTAAGGCCTTTATGTGTTAATGTGCATTGTATGCCTTGTATGTTATGTATCCTATGTTATTATGGTAATTATTTCGTATGTGGTATAATGTGGAGTTGAAGTATGTTTTTGTATGGCATATGTACTATATGTGATGATAGTGTGGTATGTGATGATATGTGTTGTGACCCTATAAGACATGCATGTGAGGATGTATAAAAGTGGTATTATGTGGGAAAAAGATTGAAAATGAAAAATTGGAAGTAAGTTGACTAAAGGGGAAATGAGTTGACCTAAGTATTTTAATGATCTATGAGTGGAGGAATAAAATGGGGAATTTAGGGTTTCGCGTGGAAGAATTTAATCTATGGTATGACATGAGATAATCTAATTTATGATTTTATATGGGAGAATCTAATTTATGGTTTTGTGAGGGAGAATCTAATTTATGGTCTTGTATGGGAGAATCTAATTTATAGTTTTGTATGGTTTTGTGTGGGAGAGTTTAATTTATGGTATTGTATGGGAGAATCTAATTTATGGGTCTGTATGGTTTTGGGTTTATGGTTTTGTATGGAAAAGTTTAATTTATGTTTTTATATGGGAGAATCTAATTTATAGTTTTATATAGGAGAATCTAATTAATGGTATTATATGGGAGAATCTAATTTATGGTTTGAATTTAGGGTTTGGTAAGGATGATTCTTGGTTTCGTATAGATTGAATGTAGGGTTTTATATGGTTTTATACGGTTTGAATTTAGGGTTTGGTATGAATAAACCTTTGGTTTTATATGGTTTGAATCTAGGGTTTGGTATGGATGAATCTTTGGGTTTTATATGGTTTGAATTTAGGATTTGATGTGGATGAATCTTGGTTTTTATATCGTTTAAATTTAGGGTTTGGTATGGATGAATCCTTGGTTTTTGTGTGGATTAAATTTAGGGTTTTGTATGATGGAATATTGGGTTTTGCATGAAAGAATTTAGGGTTTGCATGGTGGTATTAGGGTTGGCATGGAATGTATAACATCTGCATGGGAGTGAAATTTACGTATAGAACGTTGGTTTGGGATGTGAGGAAAGTAATGTAAGCATTGTTTGGATGGTTGAACACTTTGGATGAAAAATAGTACATGGAGCATTATAAGGGTACGTAGGAGATCAAGCTAGGGTTTGTGTGGACAATTAGGGTTTAGTGTGACTGCTTAGGGTTTTTGTGGTATCATGTGTATTTGGTGATTAAATTATAATTATGAGGATGTAATCTATGATTTGTGATGTGTGAAGTGTAAAGGTAATGATTCATGCATGTCCAGGGTGAAAGCTTTTGAATAAGATACTTAAGAGACTAATTATTTAAAATGGAAGATTATTGAGCCGGGTCCAGCCGACCCACCGGAAAAAAATAGTAGTGTAGACTTTGTCCCGCAAGTGACCGGCCCATCGACAATAATAGTGGGGTAACTCGAGCTCAATAAACACAAACCATAGTTTGCTAAGACACTTAAAAGATACTAATTACTTACAGTGGAACACCATGTAAGCAGGAACCAGCCAATCCACCGGTTAGGAATAGTGGTGTGGACTATTGTCCGGCAAGTGACCGATCCACCGGCGAATAATAGTGGTGTGGACTTTATCCCACAAGTGACCGGCCCACCGGCAATAATAGTGGGGTGTTCCTGTACTTACATGGATTTGATAAAAAGGTATGGTGTATATCGTTTTTCGATAAAAGATTAATTAAGTAATTAATCTAAACTATAATTGGGCCTTTATGTATGTACCCGAATGATTGTTCGTTATTATGTTATCATGATGGATTATGTTCTTTTATTTCTTTTACATTATTTTATGTGCTTATGTGTTGGGCTTAGTGCTCGGTTACCTTGCTTAGTATGTAGCGTACTGATCACCCTTTTCATGGGTGCTGCTCATTCCCACGAGTAGTATGCCCTTCTGACTTTGTGCAGGTGGGTGAGACATCAGTCGGGGCCGAGTGTTGAGCATTTTTGGCTCGAAGTTCGAGAGTGTCGTGGCCGTATTTTCTCTTCATGTGATTTTATTTCATTATGCTATTCCTTGTGTATCGAATTTATCCTCTTATGATATATTACTCGATTGAGTATTTTAAATGAATCTTTTATCGGTTGTAAGCTTATTTCTCTTTTGGAAATGAATTAGTACGTAGCATATTTATCCTCTTATGATTAGTACATAGATTAGTGAAAGGTATTACACCCATCGTCAGACGGATGCTGAAATTTAGTCCTTGCTCAAATTAGAATACGACCGTGGACTCATTGGCTGCGATCCCTAGAGCAAGTCGGAGCAGCTCTATAAAGTAGGCGTGATACTAACGGACTATCATCGGTTGATCTTGTCTCTCCTCATGTTCTCGGGGTAGAATTTGGTGCGGAGGACGGTCTTAAATGCCTCCCAGGTAGCCAGAGGACCGTCTCTAGCGCGATACTCCTCCCACTAGGTGTCTATTACGTCTCGGAGGAAGAAAGCTGCAATGTAGGGCCGCCTGTACGGTGGACAGTCTACAGCCTCAAAGGTGCGATCCAGATCACACATCCACCCCTCTAGGACCACCGGGTTCTCCTCATCGGAATATGTCAAAGGGTGGTGTCCGGTAACCCTCCTAAGCCAGTCTTCTCCAGCATTTTAAGAGAACTGGGTGAACTCCAAGAAGGCTGTGACGACCTCCTCTAATTGGTTGATTCTGTCGTTAGCTGCCATCTAGCTACACAAAAAGAAAATTTTAGAAATGAACCCACTGGTTCTAAATTAATTTAGAAAAATTTCCCGCTTCTTGGGGAAATCCCTAATTTACCCTCGTACTCCTCACCGTGCCGAGATCCGAAATTTAAAACATAAAGATTTTCAGTTAGAGCGGGAAATCCATCTTAAAATTCGATAAAGACTTCATAAATCACATTTATTTTCAAAAACGAGCGTAGTCAACAAGACCAACTGCTCTGATACCAACTTGTAACACCCCAAAATTTACACATATATATTTTTTTTATAAGACCTTTAAATTTAAAAACCCATAAATTCTAGGGATGCTACTGATGCACTGTCGTATGCACAACAAATTTAATAAATAAATCCTAATTCCCAAATACGTAGTATATGGCAAGAAGGAGTCGAACCCACAAGGAATGACATTTTAATCACTAATTTTGCTATTGATGTTATAACCCCGTTTATACAATTTCATTGGTTCTTATACTAAATTCGATTGTACTAAATCTTAATCACTAATTGACAATTAGGGGAGGAATGAATTGGTGATGGAATTAAAATGCCATACATTCAAATAAGAAGAATGATTCTAAACAATTTAATGTTGACTTAGGAAACTCAAGATAACAAATTCCCGTACTTCCTCTTAACCTTAATAAACTGAATATGCTCTCAATTTATTTTTATACCCATTTAATAATCTAGGTTAAGAACACTAGATTCAATTAATGGTAGCATTATGAATGGGAAGCAGCCAACTACAATCATAATCACAAAAGCTTGGATCATGCAATTGCACGAATTAATGGATAAGATTAATAATTAATCTTTTTGCTACTATAGACAAATTTAATTAACAAATACGGGTTAATTTCATTGTCTTAGCAAAGATCAAGTTCTAAACCAAATAGGTGATCAATCTAATTAGTTCAAGAATCTTAATCTATGATATGGAATCATTCAATTCGATCCATTAATTCAATTAAACCTCATCTAGAATCAAACATTTAAAGTATGAAATGGTAATTAGGTTATAATTCCATCCTCAAATCATCCTACCCTGTTCTAATTACTCAAATTTCTGCATATTCACAATTCATACAATTACACAAAAATCTTGAAAATTAATAACAACAACGCATTCACGAATTCTATTATTGCAACAATTAGATGATAATGTAGTGAATACAAATAAAATTACAGAAAAGCTACTTAGATTCAGCAAAAATGAAGATACTGAAATTTACAAAGGAATAGAGGAAACTTATCAATTGAAGTGTAGAATGTCAAATCATCAATAGAATTCAAGAAGATCAAAAGTTGGAATTGTGCATTACATGTATGTTCTAAAGGAATAAAGGAAGAAAAATACATTCCAAATGTTTTTCGATCCCCTTCGTTCTGTCCCGAACTCTGTTCTCAGATAAAATTTATCAGAAACAAGTCGCGCGGACAGTTACATGTTTTTAAATGAAAACACGGTCTGTGTTTTGGAAACACGGGACCCCCGTTTTTTCTTCCAACTGCTCTGCTGACAAAGATTTAAAGATCGATACTCGGGATAATTAACACGGTCCGTGTTTATGAAACACGGGACCCCCGTGTTTTTGATCTTTCCACTCAATTCCTTTGAAAGTTTCAGCTTAGCTTCTCTTGATGTATTTGTTCTCTTTCCAACTTTGCTCTCCTTGATTCAACATTTCTTGATGTGTTCTCTACTTGATTTATTCTTTTCATTGATTTCTCCTTGAATTTCTTCAATTCTTTTCTTTCCTATAAAATTTATTCAAAGGAGGAAAACTCGATGAAAAGATTAAATCTAATAGAATTAATGAGGGATAAATGATATTTTTAGACATGAAAATAATGAATAAATCTCATCTATCAGCTACCGCCACACTTAGTACCAGACCGATTCACTCCTACAGTTCCAGTACCAAGTGCTAAGGCTGAGAAAAACATTTCCCTCATCACACATTAATACATAAATTAAAATTCGCAAATCAATAATCAAAGTACGCATGAGTTTTACATAATCTGAAATACGTAAGATAGTTCTTCAGAGAATAAAAATAACTACAATAACAAAATTGTTTCTAAAGGTTCAAACATAATTAAAAAAGAAAATAAATAATAATCTCATGATAGGAAAATGGCCACACCACTCCTAGACTTGATCCAGCTCAAATCATCACTCGGCCCCACCTGATGCCCCATAGACATCAATGGCATCAAAATAAGCATCTCCTACCTGCAACACGTCAGATGGGCCTTCTACTCATGGGAATGAGTAGCACTAATGAAAAGGGTGATCGGTATGCTACGTACTGAGTAAGACAACCGAGCACTAAGGCCAACACACAAGTACATAAAATCATGTAGGATCATATTCAACTTATACGTTCAAACCCACACATATAATATATAAAGTCATGCAGAATATTACACAGCTTATAAATGATCAAGCAACATATAAAGGCTCAAAAAGTCCAGATTATTTATTTGATTAATCTTTTACGTATACTCATTCCACAACTTACTCTTTATTCAATTCATATGAGTACGGGAGCCTCCACTATTATAGCCGGTGGATAGGAGACAAGCAGGGCACAATGCTCATGCCCACTATTATTAGCTGGTGGATCGGTCACACATAGGGTACCATACCCTAACCACTATTTCTTACCGATGGATCAGTTGCCTCGGCTCACATAGTGTTCCGCTGTAAGTACTTAGTGTCTTTTTAGTGTCTTAGTAACATAGATGTTTGGTTTATTGAGCTTGAAGTCCACCACTATTATAGCCGGTGGATCGGAGACACATAGGGTATCATACCCTAACAACTATTATAGCCGGTAGATCTATCACACATAGGACAACGCATCCTAACCACTATTTTTAACTGATGGATCGGTGGGACCCGACTAAATACTCTTTCACTTTATATGATTAGTGTTTTAAGTATCTTATTCAAAGGCTATAACCCAGATATGCATGACTGACTTCTACTATTCTCATCCTCCAACCCTAGTTAACCACACCAAACCATGGTAACCATAACAAACCCTAACTCCTATGAAACCATTAATTCCCATGCAAACCCTAACTTCCATGCAAATCCTACTTCCATGTAAACCCTAGCTCCATGGAAACCCTACTTCCATGCAAACATTAACTCCATACAAACCCTAACACCGTGCAAACCCTAATACCTGCAAACATTAACTCCATGAAAAACCTTAACTTCCATGCAAACCATAACACCATGCAAACCCTAACTCCTCACAAACCCTAGCTCCATGCAAACATTAACTCCATGCAAAACCCTAACTTCCATGCAAACCATAACACCATGCAAACCCTAACTCCTCACAAACCCTAGCTCCATGCAAACATTAACTTCATGCAAAACCCTATCTTCCATTCAAACCCTATCACCATATCATTACACTCCCCATCATTATCTTACAAAACCCATCATGCATGTCTTATGGGATACATCATACCACAATAATAATACAACAATTACAAATAATTCACATGCCACAATTCAATGTACGATCTTATCTTAGCTCCATTTCATGCTGCATACATAACAATTATATAATATACACATAAAATACATTATAGTTCATATTACATGGCATGCATAGCATGCAAATCACATATTACACAAATGACCTTAGCACCCCTTACCAAAAACATCACCTGTCTTGGAGCACACTCCTATACCTCTTGAGGGCTTTGATTGGTCTCACCTATTATGAGGGATAAACTAGAATTAGGTTTCCTCCTAAAGATACTATTATTTACTAACATATCCTAAGACTAGGTTTTTAAATAAAATAATACTATACTAATAATAAATATACGAAATACTACTAAAAATACTAAAAATTAATATTAGTGTAATTTAAAACAGAGGGTGATATAAGGGTTTCTACCCTCAACCAAAATAATGCTAATGATGATGATGATGATGATAATAATAATAATAATAATAATAACTTAACCCTAAATAATATAAGGTAGGGTGTTTGACCCTACCTCTAAATAATGAAGGTACCATTTAATAATAATAATAATAATAATAATAATAATATTAATAACACATGTTACTTATAATAATGTTAATACTACTACTACTACTACTACTACTACTACTACTACTACTAATAATAATAATAATAATAATAATAATAATAATAATAATAATAATAGAACTAGTAATAATAATAATAAAAAAATATGAGTATGCGAATCATTAAAAGAAAATACGGCTTTCGGCCCTCATTAGATACATAATAGTAATAATAAAATAATAATATTAATAATAATAATATTAATAATAATATTCATAATGATAATAAAACTTATAATAATACTATTAATACCCATAATTCGAAACTAATAGCTTAAGTAATCTAAGTCTACTCTCGACCCTGCTAAGAAAATATAACATTAATATTACATCCAATAATAATAATGATGATGATAATATTATTAATAATCAAATAATTGATAAAAATCAAAATAAAATAGAATAAATTTAAATAAATAGGGGAAAAGGGCTGAGAGGGTTTAGGGTTTCACCTTGAGTCGGCGGAGATGGGTGGCACCGGCGGCGGCTACTGAAAAAGTGGTTATAAAAGGGAAAAGTTGAGGTGTGAGAAGAGTAGGTAGAGAATGAGGGTGGAGGTTGAGGTGTTGGTGGTAGCCTTGGCTGAGGGGAGTAAAGTTATGGTGGTGGCGTAGCAAGTGGTAGCGGTGCACAGCGGTTGTGGTGGCGGCCGAAAGGAAGAGAATAAGAAAGAGAGGGGAGGAGAAGGAGAAAGGAGAAAAGAAGGGTATGGCTAGGTGGAGGATGATAAGTAGCAGCTTTTAGGTGGTGTAGAAGGTAGTGATAGTGGTGGATGTGGTGGCTCGAGGGGTTGCGGATGTAAAAACTTGGCTTGATGGGAAGGGAACTTCCCACAGCTGTGGTGGCTCGTGCGAAAAGAATCGAGGGAGATGGGTCACTCAATTAGTTAGAGGGTAGTGCAGGGAAGACTTTGGTAGGCAAAGGTGGCGGCGTAGTTAGATAACAGCGGAGGAAAGATCATCTGAAGTTGCGGTGGTGCATAGGGTAGGCTCTTAGGGTTTCAGGGAAAAAGTTTCGAAATCCACCAAACAAGGGGTATTTATAGAGTTTAGAAGGAATGGTAGGGTTCTAGGGTCGGTAGGAGGATAATGTAGGTAAGGTTTGGGGTAGCCGGCGGTGTCTGCCTGCTGGCACAATTTTAGGTCGTGTTAAACCTTTTGCAAAGGAAAAGGAGGACTTCGTGTGGGAGAAAAGGAAAACAGGATAGATCATTCTGAACTGCGAGGTAAGGGGAAGAGAAAGAGGGGAGAAATGGTTGGTCAAATTCAGCGTGGCCGGCGGCGCCATTTTCGGAGCTTCGAAGGTGCAGGTCGATGACGGAGTAGGAAGGAGGAAGAAGGAGGTGAACTGGGTGGCTAGGGGAAGAAGGAAGAAAAGAAAAAGAAGAAGAGATGGGCTTGTCAGCAATGGTTATAAGGTTTTAAACGAAAGGGGCATTCCAGGGGAAAAAAACCTCAAGTAATAGCATTTCGGTTGCTGAAAGAAAGAAAGAAAAGAACGGTGATGGGCCATGGAAGAGAGGAAGGAAAAAGGAAGGATTTTGCTACAAGAGGCCTAATCGGCACGAAGAAGGAAAAAGAAAGAAAAGAAAAGAAAAAGAAAGAAAAGAATGGAAAAGGAAGAAAGGAAAAGAAAAAGGAAAAAGGGAAAAGAAAAATAAGTAAGTTGGGGTCAAAATTTTAATTAGAATATTTTGGGTATTTAAAATAAAAATATTTAAATAAAATAATATTAAATTTCCTTTTTAGGCTAAATTAGAATTTTTAAAAGGTTTCTCCTAAATTCTTTTTTAATTAGCAAAATACCAAAATTTTCCTTGTAATTTTTTTTATAAATTCCTTCTTAATTTGCCCTAAATAAATTATTCATATTCTAATAAAAATAATTAATTAAATAAATTTTCTAATAAATCCTTATTTAATTAGACTTCTAAAAATGAATGTTTTTGGGGCATTTCAGAGTTGGTTATTATTTCAATTTTAGTTCAATATCTTGGTTTCACACAAAGTTTTTATTTTAGTTAATGATTATTATATTTTTACTCAATGATTATTGTGATTTTAATTTACTATTATATTTTTGCCATTCCTCTATCCTTTTTTTTACCAGTTGTCTCCCTTCTTAAAAAAAAAGCATTATGCAACTATAGAATTATGTCAACTAATAAAATTTAATTTCCTCAATCTTAGTTTGTCATCTCCTATTGACTAACCCTCTATCAATATAGCCATTAGGAGCTTCATCAATCAATTTCTTTTCCTTTATCTTTCTTAACTCACTCTCTTGCCAAAAAACAAATCAAAAAGGGAAAGGAAAAAATGATAAGAGTTTGAACAAAATCCCTGAATAGTATGATGATGATGGGAATATCAATATATGTAGGTGTGTAAGCTCGTGTGGATACTCTAGTGGGGTGAATAGAGTATTTTGTAATAATAATATCAAATTCAAATTTCTGAAAAATAACTAGAAGGATAACAAATAATAAACAAGATTTATAGTGGTTTAAGAAACTCTATAAAAGTCTTCTATATCTATAATCAAAATATTCTACCTTTTGGATTTAAATCTTTATTTATATAAAGTGGGTGTTTGATGACGATCACTCATATTTTAGTTTACGAGCCTACAATTACAATAATCATATAGGAGATGATTTATACTTTGTATACTTATCATCTCTAGGTTTATGAGACTACAATATATGTAAGACAACCAAATTTTGAACTAAAAAATTTTATTTTAAAGATAATGCGGAAGCGTTTATAAAAGAAAAATTGGAGAATGTTACTACCACATCAACTATGAAAGAAGTGTAATCATCACCTAACATATGCCTAATGCAAAATAAAATAAAAACAATTATGAAAAATATATGTTCAACTAACATTACTATAACAACAATGGAGAGAATGGTAATGTAGATGAAAGAGAGAGCTTATAAATCCAAATATAGGAATTAAATTTAAGAGTTTAAATAACTAAAAATAACCAAAACATCTCAACATAGTGGGCCAAAGTACATCTAATCAGTTAGTTTAAATCTTAACTAAATTGGAATGTAACTCTCAAATCTACAAGGAATGGTATTATCCTTAACATACTCTAGTTGAGAATAATATCCCTACAAGTCATTCTCTTCTCACCAGACTATAAGTTGGATCATTATAGTGACCACAAAAGTGTAGTATTAGTACAGTGAAGTACTGGTAAAACAGACAGCCTAAAATAATGTAAAGGTTCATGTGGCACATTGAAGTCATATAGTAGCATAGTGATAAGCATACTAACTAAAATAACACCTAAGCTTATGGTAGTAATATAACAAGGCATGCTTACATGAAAATTATGGAAGAATAAAAAAATAGTAAATGTATCATCACCACATAATGTAAACTATATTATAAATCTTCCTTTAGTGATCATATAATTTCTAGTTATGAAGATGATCTATTTGACCACACTTATTTCTCCACCATAAATAAAAGTCATGGTAGCATACACACACAATTTGATGCCACATCTACTATATAAAGTCAGGATACATCGAAGGTTTTTTTTTCCTAGGGATACCACACCTGCTACATATCGAGTGTGCCTATAATGAGGGATAACACAATATGGGATACCATACACACCATATGGGGTCAAAGAAAATCAAGGAGACTTGTACTGAGTTACTTCACACACCATACCTTAAATACCTTCACTAGTAGGGCTAAAGTTGGGATGCCACCCTAGCCTAAGTGGTGGATAAGACAAAATGCCGGTGGTCTTATAGTAGGATACCTCACCCACTAGAACTAGATACTAATGATATGTCTGTTTACTATAGTATAATTCTATACCTTAAAGATATGTGTATATCCCACAACTTATTGCAACCTGGTAGACAAATAAATAAGTACTAAGCAAAAATATAAAACACTGGGTGACCAGCCCACTTACTCCAAACTAGCTACCCAAAGAGTTAGAGAAAAAGATTTGAAAGAAATCATAATCTATGATTTATTAATTACTAAGGGATATCCCAAACCATAAATTTATTCCATTATTATCCAAATTGTGTGTTTCCAAGTGATAACACCAAACATATCATAAGGCATATAAGTTACCGATTGGGTGTTTAGAGATGATACTAAACTTAACCAATTTAAGGATCAAATATCATCATTTTGGTCTATATCAATTGTTGTGTAAACTTAGTTGAAATTAGGGTTGTTCATGTTATCTGATATCTGATGATCCAATTTGATATTCGAATTGATCCGATTTAAAATATTATATAATTTATCTAATATTTTTTTTTCAATTTAAATATCCAATTTGATAAATAAAAGATCACATAAATTGGATGTTCGATCCGAAAAATACAAATACTATCTAATCTAATAAATTATATATATATACACTCTAAATACTATTTATTTTTCATAAAATTTTATTTTATATAGTCTTGTATATGTGTTTATAATTTGAAATGAGTATTTATTATAAGTAAATTTTATACCTTTTAATTATTATCCAAAATTTAAAATTACTAATTGAATATAATATAATTTAATAGTTAAATTAAATCATTTGATCATATTTGTTCAAATTGGATGAATTTTTAATTTTTCAATTGAGTTATTTTTTATCCAATATTTCTCAATCGGGGTTTACTAAAAAGTTTTAGATATCTGATAGATTATTTGTTATACGATTTGAAACTTCTGATATCAAAAGTGTTTGATATCAAAAGCTTTTTTTTTCCTAGACATATAATATTTTAAATATTTAAAACATTTTACCAAATATCCAATCAAGAGATATCCGTAACATAGGATATCCTATCCATGAACACCCCTAGTTGAAATCACGATAAAAATTTTGTAATTATATAAAAGTATTAATATAAAAGGCCCAAAGGAAGAACAATAATTAACAACGAACATGGTGAAATACAGACGGACCATTTGATTTGCCCTTAGGACTAGTCAACTAGTTTGGTCATACCATATTTGATCTAAAAATAAAACTGGTGGACCGATTGATTGGTTCTCCCATCGATTGACTGGTCATGGAAATCTAGTCTATGGATCTAAGTAGAGACTAGATCACAATGTAACATCACCATTTTACACTACGAAAAATGTTCGTTTTAAAGTATTGCAAAAGTAAAAAAATACCAAACATACTGAGGAAAAAATGGGGTGCTACCGCTATACATAACATAGGATAGATGTCAACTGCCTATCCCACACTAGACACAAGGCTGAAAAATCAAATTAACCAAAACTAAAGTGAGTACACAAGAATAGGATATATAGATAATTAAAGAAAACATATACACAACAGTGCCTCGATAGTCCTCGACATAATAAAGTACAAGAAGGTAGTTTAAATTGAACTACAGGGCTATTATGGTAAGAAAAAAAAGTTAGGGTGCGATTCTAAATCCTTGGTCCATCATAGACCATAAAATTTTTTTTGGATATCCATATTCTCATGCTCGAACCCAAGATAAGGTAGGCCCATTATTAACTATACCGAAAAACCTTCACATGGTTCTCTACTCGTGGGAATGAGTAGGTAACCGAGAAAACAGGCACATTAGTATACTAAGTATTAAGTAAGCCAAGTTACCTCCTCAATAGGAGTCATGCCGATGCCGTTTAATTAGATGTACCTACTCTATCATGGTCATGTAATGCATTAGAACTTAATACTATGCACAACTTAAGCAATCCAGGATGCATCATGCTTGTCTTCATATTATAACATCATAGATAGCCACATACAAATACTAAGAAGGTTATTCAAATGATAACTAGGGTTCCTATCAGCCATTCACATGGTTTTTCATTAGATTTATTTTCCAACTTACACAATCCATTAAATGATAACTAGGGTTTCTATCACCCATCCACATGGTTTTTCATTAGATTTATTTTCCAACTTACACAATCCATTATGCCATTTT
The DNA here is from genome assembly GCA_039764185.1 of Tamarix austromongolica. Lineage (NCBI taxonomy): Eukaryota > Viridiplantae > Streptophyta > Magnoliopsida > Caryophyllales > Tamaricaceae > Tamarix > Tamarix austromongolica. The sequence continues at coordinate 46,635,351 of CM077816.1, read as the reverse complement.
ACAATCATTATTTCTCTTTCTTATTCATTCTCTTTTATTTTCTATTTCAACCACATCCTTATTTTATTCTTATCCAAATACTTATTCAAGATCTTATCCACACACTTTTCTAAGTTATCACCTAGTTACTCATTCCTATCATTATTCAATTATTCATCCCAGTTACTATCTAAGTATTCATTCCAAATTTTATCATTATCATCAAGCAATGGACTACACACCACCCCATAGTCTCACACGCTATGGAACTATATCTAAACCAAAGGACATAAAGTCTAGGACAAAGTGAAGTAATTAAAATGGACATAAATCCAAGCCTAAACCAAAACTACAAATGGACATAAGTCCAGGATGAAGCCAAAAACCACTTAGGTAACTAGACTCTTTAGTATTGATACCCTCTAGTACTTCATCTGTAACATCCCCATTTTTTACTACTAAAAAATTTCACTTAATATAATGTGGAAGTGGAAAATATGCTTAGAAAAAATAGGGTGTTACCTTCGTACTTAACATAAGATAGATGTCCCTTACCTATGCCATAATAGATACTAGGCTAAAACTAACCCACTAACCAATTAAAAATAGATCATGCAAACTTAAATTACATAGACATTTAAAATATTGTTTTTATCTAGGATCTCAATGGGCCTCAGCCAAGCCAAATATAGGAAAATGGATAAGTTAAAACTCTAGGGCTATATTAGTTATAAAATAAGATTTTGGAATGACCCCAAAACCATGGTCCATCATGGACTACACAAAATCCTTCAAGTGTCTATTCTCTCAAGCTTCAAACCTAAATTGTGGTAGGCCCACTACTAGCTATCTCCAAAAACATATATAGGACCCTCTACTCATGGGAATGAGTAGCGGACTGAGCAAACAAACACATGAGTATGCTACTTATTGAGTAAGCCAAGTTGTTTCTCCAACTAAAGCACTAGTATGCAAATTCTATTATAACATGGATATTGTATTTAACATGCCATGCTATCCTATATGTCTAAATGTAGTAATGCATCTGAATATACTATCATGTGTAACTCAGAAAACATGGAAATTATGCTTATCTTCACATTATAATCACGTACGTAATTACACATATACTAGACATATTAATTCAAGCAGTCCCTAGGGTTTATTCTCTAACTCACTCAATCGATTAGATTATACCATTTCCTTATCGATATATTGATATAGGTCAACATCTAGTCAAACTTTCCAATTATTAGCTAATTGGACATTTAAGCTATTATCCAAGTGTGGTTAATAGCTTTATCCTTTTTGGTCCTTTAAACCTATGTTCCATCATTATCCAATTATTTGTTATCCACTTATTTATAACTCAAATTTTTTTTCATCAATTTATTTATCATCTAAATGTTATCAACAAGCAATGGACTATGCACTAGTCCATGGTCTTACATATCGTAGAATCCTAACCAAACCATAGGACATAAAGTCTAGGTCAAAGCCAATCACCAAAGTGGACATAAGTATAGGCCAAAGCCAATCACCTAGGTAACCAAACCCTTTAATATAGATACCCCCTAGTACATTATCAGTGTCTAGAGTAGTTAAGGTACCAGGACCTCTAGGACCCTGCTTGACGATACCAATAAGCTGTGACATCCTAAAATTTACACACATTTTTTTATATGAGACCTTTAAATTTAAAATCCGTAAATTCTGGGGATGCTACCACCACACTTAGTACTAGATCGGTTCACTCCTACCATTATAGTACCATGTGTAAGGCTGAGAAAAAAAATTTCCATCATCACGCATTAATGCATAAATTAAAGTTCACAAATCGATAATCAGAGTACGCATAAATTTTACATAATATGAAATACTAATGTTAGTTTTTCAGAGAAGAAAAATAACTATAATAATAAAATTATTTCTAAAGTTTCAAACATAATTAAAAAAGAATAGGAATAATAATCTCATAAATAAAATCATCACTCGGACCCATCTAATGTCCCATAGACATCAATGGAATCGATGAAGGCATCACCTACTTGCAACACGCCAAATAGGCCTTATGCTTGTAGGAATGAGCAGCACCCACGAAAGGGGTGATTAGTACACTACGCACTGAGTAAGGTAACCGAGCACTAAGGCCAACACATAAGCACATAAAATCATGTAGGATAATATTCAACTTACACTTTCAAGCCCACACATAAAATACATAAGGTCATGCAGAAAATTATATAGCTTATAAATAATCAAGACCACACATAAAGGCCCAAAAAGTCTAGATTAATTATTTAATTAATCTTTTATTGGAAGTTGATACATACCGTGCCTTTTATTAAATCCATGTAAGTATAGGAACACCCCACTATTTTAGCAAGAGGGCCAGTCACTTGCGGGACAATAGTCCACACTACTATTTTTCGCCTGTGGATTGATCAGTTGCGGGATAATAGTCCACACCACTATTCCTAACTAATGGATCCGCTGGTTCCTGCTCATATGGTGTTCCATTGTAAGTAATTAGTATCTTTTAAGTGCCTTAGTAACTCTGGTTTGTGTTTATTGAGCTTGTGATCCCCCACTATTATTGTCGGTGGGTCGGTCACTTGCGGGACAGTAGTCCACACCACTATTATTTGCCTATGGATCAGTCACTTATAGGGTAAAAACCGTAACTACTATTACTAACCGGTGGATTGGTTGGACTCGGCTCAATAATCTTTCACTTTAAATGATTAATGTGTTAAGTATCTTATTCAGAAGCTTTCACCTAGACATGCATGACTAACTTCTACTATTATCATTTTCCAACCCTAGATAACCACACCAAACCATGGTAACCATGATAAACCCTATCTCCCATACAAACCCTAACTCCCATGCAACCATTAACTCCTATGCAAACCCTAGCTCCATGCAAAACCTTACTTCCATGCAAACCCTAACACCATGCAAACCCTAACTCCATGCAAACCCTACTTCCATCCAGACCCTAACACTATGAAAACCCTAGCTCCATGCAAACCCTACTTCCATGCAAACCCTAGCTCCCATTATTACACTTCCCATCATTATTTTACAAAACCTATCATGCATGTCTTATGGGCCACACCATACCACGACAATAACACAACTTATACACATGCCATAATTTATTGCATGAACTTACATCAACTCCATATTATGCTGCATGTATAACAATTATAAAATTACACATAAAATACATTATAATTCATATCACATGGCATGCATGGCATATAAAGCACATATTACACAAATGGCCTTAGCACCCCTTACCTAAAACATCACCAGTCTTGGAGCACACTCCTATACTTCTTGAGGGCTTTGACTGGTCTCACCTACTATGGGGGAAAAACTAGAATTAGGTTCCCTCCTAAAAATACTATTATTAACTAACTTATCCTAAGACTTTGCTTTTAAATAAAATAATACTAAACTAATAATAGCTATACAAAATACTACTAAAAATACTAATAATAATATTAATGTAATTCAGAATGGATGGTGATATAAGGGTTTCTACCCTCCACTAAAATAATTCTGATAATGGTAATAATAATAATAATAATAATAATAATAATTTTAATAATAATAATAATTTTAATAATTTTAATAATTTTAATAATAATAATAATATTAATGGTAATAATAATAATAATAATAATAATAATAATAATAATAATAATAATAATAACAACAACAACAACAACTTAAGTCTAGAAAAATACAAGGTAAGGTTTTCGACCCTACCTCCAAATAATGAAGGTACTATTTAATAATAATAATAGTAATATTAATAACACATATTACTTATAATAATATTAATAATAATAAAGATATTAATAATAGTAGAAATATTAATAGTAATAATAAAATATGAGTATGCGAATCATTAACATAAAATAGGGCTTTGACCCTCCTTAGATAAATAATAGTAATAATAAAATAATAATACTAATACTAATAATATTAATAATAATGTTAATAATGATAATAAAACTTATAATAATACTATTAATAATAATAATTCAAAACTACCAACTTAAATAATTTATTCCTACTCTCGACCCTGTCAATAAAATATAACATTAATATTACCTCTAATAATAACAATAATAATAATGATAATAATAATATTAATTATCAAATAATTGATAAATATTGTAATAAAATAGAATAAACTTAAATAAATAGTGGAAAAGGGCTGAGAGTGTCTAGGGTTTCACCTTGAGTCGGTGCAGATGGGTGGCACTGGTGGTGGTGCATGGTGGCAGTGACAGTGGCCGGAAAAGAGGTTAGAAAACAAAAAAAGTTGAGGTTTGAGAGAAAAGGTAGAGAATGAGGTGTTGGTGGTAGCCTAGGCTAAGAGGAGTAAAGTGAGGATGGTGGCGGCGGCACATGACTGTAGAGGTGGCGGCCAAAAGGAAGAGAAGAAGAAATAGAGGGGAGGAGGAGGAGAAAGGAGAAAAGAAGGGTATGGCTACGTGGAGGAAAATTAGTAGCAAATTTTGGGTGGTGTAGAAGGCAGTAAAAGCAGCAGATGTGGTGGCAGATAGTGACTCGAGGGGTTGCGGGTGTAATATTTTGGTTTGATGGGTAGGGAACTTTGCACGGCTATGGTGGCTCGTGTGAGAAGAGTCGAGGGAGATGGGTGGCTTAGTTAGTTAGAGGGCGGTGCAAGGTAGACTTAGGTAGGCAGAGGTGGTGGTGTAGTTAGCTGACGGCGGAGGAAAGGTCGTTTGAAGTCACAGTGGTGCACAGGGTAGGCTCTTAGGGTTTAGGGAAAAAGTTTTGAAATCAACCAAACAAGGGGTATTTATATAGTTTAGAGGGGAAGCTAGGGTTCTGGGGGTCAGCAGGAGGATAATGCAGGTAGGGTTTGGGGTAGCCAGCAGCGTTAATCGGCCAGCACAATTTTAGGGTCGTGTTTGACCTTTTGCGAAGGAAAAGGAGGACTTCATGCGGGAGAAAAGGAAAACGGGTTAGATCATGCTGAACTGCGAGTCAAAGGGAAGAGAAAGAGAGGGGAAACGGCCAGTCAAATTCAGTGTGGCTGGCGGAGCCATTTTCGGAGCTTTGAAGGTGCAGGTCGTCGGCGGAGGAGGAAGGAGGAAGAAGGAGGTGAATCGAGCAGCTGGGGGAAAAAGTAAGAAAAGAAAAAAGGAGAAAAACTAGGCCGGTCGGCAACGGGTATAATGGTTTTAAATGGAATGCAGCGTTCCAGGGGAAAAAGACGTAGAACATAGCGTTTTGACTCCCAAAGGAAAGAAAGAAAAGAAGCAGTGGATGGGCTGTGGAAGGGATGAAGGAAAAAGAGAGATTGGGCTATGACAGGCCCAATTGGAAAGAAGAAGAAAAAGAAAGAAAAGAAAGAAAAATGAAGAAGGAAAAAGAAAAAGAAAAAGGGAAAAGAAATGTTTAAGTAGGTTGGGGTCAAATAAGTTTATTAGTATATTTTGGGTATTTAAATACAAATATTTAAATCAAATAATATTAAATTTCCTTTTTGGGCTAATTTAGGGTTTTTAAAAGATTTTTCCTAAATTCCTTTTTAATTAGCAAAAAGCCCAAATTTTCCCTTGTAAAAATATTTACAAATTCCTTATTAATTTGCCCTATATAAATCCTTCCCATTTCAAATAAAATAAATAATTAAATTAATTCCCTAATAATTCCTTATTTAATTATACCTCTTAAAATAAATATTTTTTTGGGCATTTCATAAACACCCAAAGGTAGACTAACCCTTTGTAGCTAATTAACAATTGGGTAACCCAGACCAATACAAAACTTGATTGTCTTTTTCTTTCCATGATTAATACATTATTCATGAGGATAAGTGATAACACAAGGCCCATGTAAGGAACAAGTAAGGCATTCACATATTCCTTCCATATTAATCCTTTTTATTTGCTAACCATGTGTGGAGTTTCCATTTATCCTTATATAATATTATGCATTCCCATCATGTTATTTTATTTAAGCACAGGATATGCTTCATTAATCTCTTCTCAAGGCCATCACATTTTATAAGTGGTACACCCATTTTACCTTTACAATACTCATTGATTATGTCATAAATTATGATATATTTAATCCATCCATTAGGTTATTAATCCATGATAAAATCTGTATTTTATCCCTTTAATAATCATAGGACAGTCCCATGTATAGCCTCAATGCTTAACTAACCGAAAGGAATAAAATTACATAGACCTATTGAATCAATCGATTAGTTTACCTAACTAGTTGTAACACCCCCAAATTTACTACTGAAAAGTTTCGTTTAAATAAAAAAGGTTTAGCGGAAGCGAAATATGAAACCGTAAACTCGGGGGCGTTACCGCCACACTTAGTACCAGACCGGTACACTTCTACCGTTCTAGTACTAAGTGCTAAGGCTAAATCCAAACAAAATTAAGTGCGAAACATTAAAACATGGGTCGACATTTAACATAAATCATTAACGAACACAAGTCAAACAGTAATTAGAATACGGTTTAGGATTACAACTTAATAGTACGATTTTCAAAACATGAAGCGTAGTACAAAATACAGCTAAATATGGAAATACGAAATCCGATGATAGCAATAGAGTCCAGCTGACTTGCTCTCGGTCCCCAGGTTAGATTAGGCTCAACACTCTGCCCCACCCGATGCCTCGTAGGTATCGTAGGCATCGAAGACATGGTCTCCTACCTGCACAAGATCAAAGGGGTCTTCTGCTCGTGGGAATGAGCAACACCCATGAAACGGGTGATCAGTACGCTACATACTGAGTAAGGTAACAGACGAGCTAAGGCCAACACATAGAACACATGATACAAGGATAAGCACATAGGCAACATACGATAACACACATGATAAGGCCTGGTTACTTTCCCGGTGACTTATTCTTTATTCTCATTAATAATATGTCCATTCCACACATATTCTTTAATAGTCCATGTGAGTGCGGGAACCCCACTATTATAGCCGGTGGACCAGAAAGTATACACTCAGGGCAGAATGCTCCCGACCACTATTATTTGCCGGTGGACCGGTCTCCAGGGCAAAATGATCCTGGCCACTATTATTTGCCGGTGGACCGGTCTGGCCCCGACTCACATGGTGTTTCGCTGTAAGTACTTAGTGTATTTCCCATGGTTTAACTTACTTGCTTTGGTTTTTCGAGCACGAAATCCCCCACTATTATAGTCGGTGGACCGGAAATCATACAGGGCAAAACGCTCCTGACCACTATTGTTTGCCGGTGGCACGGTCTTTAGGGCACCCCGGCTCTTGGCCACTATTATTTGCCAGTGGACCGGTCTGGGCTCGGCTCAACAATCTTTCACTTTACATGATTAGTGTTTTATCCGTATCTTATTAGATAATGTTCCACCCTTGACATGCATGTCATCGATGTTCTACTGCTTTTCTCTCAAGAGGGCCCATCCCATATTTTAAGACTTCTGCACCCCTTATCACACCCCAACATCCTTTCCCCCTGATGTTCACCCTTAATGAAAGACCAACTCCTGAGAGTTTAGGTTAAGCCCAACACCCTATGACATCGACCTCGCCTATTCTCAACCTCTAGGGTTTTCCCCTTGGAAACCCCAGTTGGACCTATGTGGCCCAACTTCTTCTCACTTAATTTACCATTACTTGTTCCTTGCCCCACATCTCACCCTTATTAGGTCAAATCCTAAGGCATATCACTGTACTCCTCGACCTCGCATGTGACTGTCAAAACCCTAGTTGGCCACATCAAACCCTAGTACCTTACTTCTTCCACAAGTAACCTCTCTCTTTTCATCCCAAAGTCTCTTCTTTCACATGGAAACCCATACTCATCTTTTATATGAATGAATTCTCACTTTTAACCCATACTCTACCCTTCCTTAATCATTCTTACCTTTGTACTTCCCAAATTTTCACTTTCTCCCAAAAACCCTAATCGGGTCCCTTATACACCCTTGCACCATCCTACGTACTATTTTCCATCCCAAGTCTCCAATCACTCCATAACTCTCCCATTCTCTTATTTACACCCTAAATCAACTTTTCTCACGTAAGATTCACCCCCAGGAAAGATTTAGCCATCCCATGCAAACACCCCAAGTCACCATGCAAATTTTTAAGACTCCCATGCATGGTTCCCATCTCTCGTTTATTTTGGTCATTCCTTCATCTTAATTTTCTCTCATGGATCATGAGGTACTTAGGTCAACCTCATATCCCCCTTAGTGAACTCACTTCCCATTTCTTTCTTGTCATCCTTATATTCCCAATTCATATTATTAGTTATCCTAACATGCATGTCCTAGAGGGCCATATCATATCACATCATAAACATTATACGTATACACGTCATGCTCATGTCATAGGAAACACATACAAGCATACCTCAATCTCTAAGTTCCACAACACATAAGACAAGTTATCCACAATCATATAATACACGACATAGCATGGCATATACAACATTCAAAACATACAGGTCACACGTCACACAAGGGCCTTAGCTTCATCTTTACCTAAAGCGATGCCGGGCTTGGAGCATGCTCCTATAACTCCTTAGGGTTTTGATTAGGATCACCTATAAAAGGGAAAATACTAAGTATTAGTTTCCCTCAAAAGTACCATCATTCCCTTATTCTAGTTTAAGATTAGGATTTTTATTATTAAAGAGAGTATTATACGAAAACTAGGGTTTTTATCTTAAAAATAGTCTACTAAATACTACTAGTCAAAATATGTTTATTTTAATATTTATTGCTACACTTATATTATTAAACCTGTTAGATTTATTCTTCTAATAATAGTACTAATACTAATTATAGCAAAATAGTGATAATACTAATAATAATAATAGTAATGCTAATGCTTATAGTGATAGAAACCCTAGCATTTTTAAGGCTACGTCTAATAATAGTGTTAGGGTTAAAATGATAATATAATAATTACAATACCAACAAAGTACAAATATTCCTAAAGATAATAATGATAAAAGTTATATTTTGAATAATAATAATATAAGGGTTCAAATGTTTATATTAATAGATAAAAGTGATAAAGGACAAGGTTAGTATTAACAATATTAGTAAGGAAATAATGATAATTATAATGGTAACAATAACAAGAATAATAGAAATAAAGTTGGGTGAAGTAGAAATAATAATAATAGTAGTGGCATTAATAATAATAATAATAATAATAATAATAATTATAATAATAGTAATGATAGTAAAAATGGTAATAGTAATATAAGGGTTAAAATGTTTACCATAATAGTAAAGATAATGATAATAAGCCATAGCTAGCATTAGTAATAATAGTAGGGATAATAGTGAGGTTAGTAATAATAATAATAATAAATGAGGAAAAGTCTTAATTATAATAACCCTAAAGTTGTGGACCATTATTAATGATAATATTATTATTGGTTAGGAAAATCATAAAGTTAGGTTAAGTAATAGTAGTAGTAGTAGTAGTAATAATAATAATAATAATAATAATAATAATAATAATAATAATAATAATAATAATAATAATAGAGATAACTATATTAGCACTAAAGTTGTTAGTAATAATAATAATGATAATAGTATTAGTAGTAGTAATAGAAATAACAACAACAGCAACAGCAACAACAACAGCAACAACAACAACAACAACAACAACAACAACAACAACAATAATAATAATAATAATAATAACCATTTTAAATGTTAAAGTACCTTTTAAATAGTTTAACCTAATTATAAGTATTTTCTGAAATTAGGTTAGGAAATAAGGAGGATACATAATAATAATAATAATAACCATGATAATAAAACACTAATAATAATAAGAATAGTAATAATAGTAATATTGAGGATAATACTAGTAATTTTAAATAAAATTATTAACACTTATAGAAAATAATTTAGGAACTGGGGAAGTTGGAGCACCACCTCAGGTTAGTGGTGGAACCGGCGACGGCGCGTGGCGGTGACGGCGGCGGTGGTGGAGGAGGAAGAGAGGGGAAGATGGGTATGTAAGCTAAGAGAGGGGTAGTGGAGGGGTGTTTGAGGTGGAGGAAGATGTAGCAGGTGAAGAGGGGTGGAATGAGGGTGGTGGCGTGGCTGGGAGTGGCGGCACGCGGTGGTTGGCACGGCGGCCGAAGGTGGTGGAGGGTGGTGGAAAATGGGGGAGGTAGAAGGAGAGGGAGGTAGGGGAAGATGAAGGTATGGGAAGGTAGAGGGAGGTCTGCGGGACGTTTTGGAGGGTGGAGGAGGTGTTGGTTGCGGCGAGGGTGGCGGCAAGAGGCGGCGCGAGGGGCGGTGAAGGGCTGGAGAGGGCTGTTCGGGGTGGAGACTTTGCACGGCTAGGGTGGCACGTGTAGGGTGAGGCAAGGGGTGGTGGTGGTTTGGTTTCGTAGAGGAGGGTGCAGGGATGGTCTCGGTGGGCAGCGTTTGTTGCGGCGGTCACTGGTGGCGGCGAAATATGCAACTGATTTGGCGGCGGCGAGGGACGGAGTTTCTGGGCTACGAAAACAAAAGCTCCATTATGGCTGCCATAGGGGGTTATTTATAGGAAAATTGAGGGGGAAACGACAAGGAAAGAAGAAGACAAGCGGGGCAGGTGTGGCAGGACCACCGGTCGGCGGTGGTAGGTGGTGCAGCCCTGCCAATTACAGGTTAGGTCGGGTCGGGAGAAGAAGGGAAAGGAGATGGCACGCGGGGAGGGAAGAGATGGGGCTTGTTGGGGTCGAAAAAGGGAAAGAAAATGACGGGAAGGGTAGGGGAGGATGGTCGGCGTTGGGTTGGTGGCTGCCGGTGAGATTTGAGGTTGCAGGGTCGAATTGCAGGTCGGGGTGCAGGTGGCGTGGAAGAAGAAAGAAGGGAAAGAGGTGGACCGGCGGTCTAGGAGAAAGGAAAAAAAAGAGAACTGTCTGGCGGTTGGGCGTAGGGTCAAGGCTCGCAGCTTGGGCTGCGCGAGATGGGTTAGGGAGGAGAGTTTGGGCGGCTGGCTGGCCCAAACTGGGAAGGAGAAAAATAAAGGAAAGGAGAAAGAAAGAAAAAGGAAAAGAAAGGGGAAAAAGGAAAAGGAAAAAGGAAAAAATAAAATGGTTGGGTTGGGTTATTTGGTCTTTATTTATTTATATATTTAATTTAGATATTTAAATTTAATAATAATTATTTTAAGTATAATTTTTAAATTCATTTTTAGATTAATTGGGCTATTTTGGATAAATTTTCCTTAACTTCCGTTTTAATTAGTAAAATGTCCAAAATTTTTTTTCTAAATAATTTATTTATTAATTTATCTTTATTTTCCTCAATTAGTTTCCTCTTTATTAAATAAAATAATTTATCTCCTTAATTTTCCTAATAAATCATTATTCTGCCATAATTCTTAAATTATGATTTTTGAGGTATTTCACTAGTAGATCAATTGCACTAACCAAGCAATGGTTTAAAGCAGAGAGTAAGACTAAGGTCTCTATAGGCATAACAGTCGATGGTTTGGGTTAATTGGTACACTTTTCTTGGAACTAGTCGATCGGTTTAATCTAACTAGTAGTTTTCCCTCCAACAACATCAACCAACTATTTTCATGGTGATCATGCTTATAAATCTTCATAAACCACATTAGAACATGATTTAACATTATATAACACATTTTATCATATTTAACTTGCACATCTCAATAATTAATCATCACAACCCATTTTCTCAAGATTTATCTTTTTACTCTGTATGCACAATCTAACCATCCAAATAAGTTTTGTAAGATATATAAATTCATGCCAACATATAATATCAACTTAAAGAGTTCATATCATGCATGAATACTCAAAACCCATTTTAGAATCAAGAATTACTTACTTGATACAATCAAAACATTCCTCAAACTAGAAATCTTAGCTTGTGAAGACCTCAACTTTTAAACCCTTAAAAGCAACAATCTTTAACTCAAAGATTCATACATAACCTTAATAAAATTGAACTTGAAATATAAAGGAAAGAACGAATATACTACACCCCAAAGGCAAAATAGAGGATGCTCTATTGAATCATTCAATTTTTTTTCTCAAATCTAACTCTTATTTGCTTAATAGTTAAAACGAGAGGGATCTAGAGAAAGGATAAAAAAAGTAAAAGGAGTTTGACTACAAGGTTCAAAGTGAAAAAGGGAGAAAAGTGAGTATAGAGAGTTATTTAGGGGTTATTTATAACCAACCAATTGAGATGAATCATAGAGTGGTCAGGAAAAATCAAAAAACCATAATTCTTACCATTTGAATTTGAGCTAAATAGAAAAATTTTATTTTAGATATGCTGACCTATTCTCTAGATCTCAAATAATATTTTTGGAGAAATGTAGGTTAATTGGTTAAGAATAAAATTCATAATAGAGGTAATGGAAGGTTTGTATGGAAGGAATATTCCAGCTAAGCATAATAATACTTGAGATCGAAGCAATGATCTCAAAAATGTGTAGAAGGGAGAGATAGAAAAAGACAAGGTTGAGATCATATCTCCCTTCAATTGTCCCAATCGATCCTCCAAATTGATCTAAGTAGTATTTTAGGTTAAATGCATCATGGAAAAGGCTATGAATCTTTAGGAACAATTCGACATGGGTTAATATGTTTTCATTTAAGTATAAATTTTTTCCAAAAAAATTAACAATCTAATTGCATATTTCACAATTAATCATCATAACCTAGTTTTCCTTAACAATCATGCATGTCTCATAAATGTTTACAGTATAATCACCTAGTACCAAATCTAAAAAACATATACTCATATCCACATATATAATCAAAACTTTAAAGGTTTCATATTACACGACCTTAACTATTTTACATTTTAGAAGTAAAAATGAATTACTTGATGCAAGTAAAACTTTACTTTAATAAGAAAACTCAACCTATGGAAATCTTGAACTTTCAAAATGTTTAAAACAAAAAGCTTAAACTAAAAAATCATTCAATACTTTTCATAAACTAGAACTCAAGATAGACAGGGAAAAATAGACATACCACACCCAAGAGAGAATAAAGGATGATTCTATTGAAATAACTAAACTTTCTCCTAAATCTAATTCTTTCTTGCTTAACACTAAAATAAGAAAAATCTAGTGAAAGAATCAAAAGAGTAAAAGAATTTGAATGCAATGCTCAAAGTGGAGAGGGGAGAAGGAAAGTGCTAGAGGGATAAGGTATTTTTGGTGGCCGAAAGAAAGGTAAATGGAAGGGGCGATTAGGGTTATTTATAGCCAACAAATCAATACAATCACAAGTTTGGTCAGGCATATATCAAAAAACCTAATTCCTACCATTAGAATTCGAGTTGAATGGGTAGATTTTTTTCAAGATAGATTCACCTATCTTTTAGAGCTAACATAGGTGTTCTCGAGAGGTGGAGATCAATTTAGTCCAAAAGTGTCAATCACAAGAGGGGAAATGGAAAGTTGGTGATGATGATTCAATGATGATGAATTAATGATAAAGATGATTCAAATTAGATGAGATGATGATGATGCTGATTCAATAATGATGAGATGATGATTCAGTAATTAGGGCTTGATGATATAAGGTGTCATATGTTAGGGTTAGCATTAGGGTTTAGTTTTGAAAACTATGGTTTGGGTTTCAAATAGAAAAGTTTGGTTTTTCATTTTTGGGATGTGTTTGGATGATGAATATGCCTAGAAGGGCATAGGTTATTGTAACACCCCGAAATTTACTACTGAAAAATTTCGTTTAAATCAAAAGGTTTAGCGGAAGCGAGAGAATTAAAACCGTAAACTTGGGGGTATTACCGCCACACTTAGTACCAGACCGGTTCATTCCTACCATTCCGGTACTAAGTGCTAAGGCTAAATCTGATCATCAATAAGTACGAAGTATCATAAAACACAAGACAACATTTAGCGTAAATCGTTAATAAGATCTAAGTCAAACAGAAGTTTGAATACGATTTAGGATTACAACCCCATAATACTTTTTCTTTAAAACGGGAAACGTAATACAAAATATAGCTACCAAAACAATCCCTAAAAAGGATCAGTATCCGGATCGCCTACTCACTCTAGTCAAGCCTTCCACCCCAAAATAGTAATCGATCAAACCTGCATAGGAGGTCTGCTCCCCACCATCGGTGGATCATCACAGGACCCATTCAACCAAGGTAGTATCAGTACGGGTCCAATACTGAGTAAGTCTCACTACCCTACCTTATAGGAGAGATATCATCAAGTGTGTATTAAATTATAGTACAATACGTTAATACAATATCCTACATACTCACAACCCACACCATGAATCTTGCCATACACCTAGAGTAACATATAAAACATATATAACGTCTTATTTAAACAGATAAGCGTGGTATAACCGAAATGTAAAGTAACTCATGTGCCTCAGGCAGGAATAATCCATATTATTAAAACTCAATACGTGGCATACTCACGTAAGCAGCATGTAGTAATACAGATAATAAAAGCTGGCCATGGTCCAATTAGACTTATTCTTTATTCTCATTAATAATATGTTCATTCCACACATATTCTTTAATAGTCCGTGTGAGTGCGAGAGCCCAACTATTATAGCCGGTGGACCGAAAGATATACGCACAGGGCAGAACGCCTTTGATCCACTATTATAGCCAGTGGACCGAAAAATAAACGCACAGGGCAAAACGCCTCTGATCCACTATTATAGCCGGTGGACCGGATCATGGCCCCGACTCACATGGTGTTTCGCTTTAAGTACTTAGTATCTTTACCATGGATTAACTTATTCGTTTGGTTTGTCGAGCACGAGATCCCCCACTATTATAGCCGGTGGACCGGAAGATAACGCACAGGGCAGAACGCCTCTGATCCACTATTATAGCCGGTGGACCGGAAAATAAACGCACAGGGCAAAACGCCTCTGATCCACTATTATAGCCGGTGGACCGAAAAATAAACGCACAGGGCAAAACGCCTCTGATCCACTATTATAGCCGGTGGACCGGATCACAGGCTCGGCTCGACATCTTTCGCTTTACGTGATTAATGTCTTATCGGTGTCTTATTAAGTCACACATCACCCTTAACATGCATAAATCATTCTCTATATGCTATACACATAAAACCCACATTCATAACTACGCTTAAATCAATAAATACACATGATAACACCAACCAACTCTAAGCAACCATAACCAACCCTAATTGTCCACACCAAACCGTGGTTAACCACTCTTAACCCTATTTTACCATAACAACTATACTTAGCCATCCCAAACCTTAATTATCCTCAACAAATCACAATTAGCTTCTCCAACCCTACTTAATCACATGACCCAGAGTTAGTCACTCCAAACTCTAATTCTATCTCCTCCATACCCTTATAATACTCCACGTACTATTCTCCATCCAAAACAGTTAAACACTCAAATCATACTTGTATTACCTTCCTTACATCCCAAATCAACCTTTTCACGCATAAATTTTGCTCCCACGCAAACGTTACACATCTCATGAAACCTCTCGAACTTTTCATACAACCCTAAATCCCATACAATCATTAACTCCCCTGCAAAACCCTAACTCCGCCATGCAAACCCTAATACCACCATAAGCCATTAATACCACCATGAAATCACTAATACCACCATACACACATTAATACCACCATACAAACCATAACATCACCATGCAAACCTTAATACCACCACAAGCCATTAATACCACCATACAAATATTAATACCACCAAACCATAACACCACCGTACAAACTTCAAGACTCCCATGCATGGTCCCCAATTCTCATTTATTTCGGACATTCCTCCCACTTAAATATTCTCTCATAGATCATGAGGTACTTAGGTCAACCTCATATCCCCCTTAGTGGTCTCACTTCCCATTTATTTCCGATCATCCTTATATTCCCAACTCATGTTACCAATATCCTAACATGCATGTCATAGAGGGTCATAACATAATACATCATAAACATCATACATATACATGTCACAACTTGTAGCCCATCCACATTAACACGTAACAAGAGCGATCACAAAGGCATACCTTGAATCCAAACTGTGCTACACATAACAAGTAAAGTAACAACATGTAAAACACGACATATAATCATACGAGGCATCCAAGGCATACAAGTCACATAACACGTAGGGACCTTAGCCACATCCTTGCGGAATACCCATAAGTAGAGGTAAGTCGAGACTTACCTGGATCCGAAGCTAGCTAAGCGAGATAAGAGGGAGAGAGATCACTAGCTCGTGGATCCACTAGAAAGCTTTCCTAGATCCGATAGAAATCGAAAACTAAATTAGAAACTATTCTATCAATCAATAATTCACATATTCTAATTAAATAAACACAAACAACACAAATGATCTTTCTTAGAAAACGTGTCCAAAACTTAGAACTTAAAAGCATAACTTTATTAAAATTTAAGGTTAAAATTAAATCAAAACGGATTAATACAAATATCACTTGGGACATTTCAACTTAATTTGGAGAGCCCGAGAAAGAATAATAGATCATAAGTTAATTTATCGAAAATAACTTATTTATTAGGTTTTACAACTAAATAGGTAACCTAACCATTTACATAGAACCAAATCCAAACCGATTAGGTTAAAACAGAATTTAAATGATTTAAAACCAAAAGATAGAATTCGATTAGATAAAATACACATAGCAAAATCAATTTTATAAAATCATCCCCGAAAGTTAGGGTTTTAAAGCCCACGACACGAACTCAAGTAATTCAATTTAATTAATTCAAACTAAAGGTATTAGAAAGCAATTAATACCATTTCAACTATTTCTATACATTCAATTTTAGAAAAACAACAATACAAGTAATTGATTTCATAATTTCACTTGAAATTTAGGGTTTTAGGCCCGAAAATACATTTCGTTAAAATTCTATAAATTTAATCAAATTTAATGTTTGGAAATGCAATTAAACACATTTTATAACATATCAAATAATCAATTGCTCAAAACCAATAAAAGAATACACAATTTAGCACAATTAGGGTTTTTGAGCCCGGAACGCAAACCCAATCAATTATTGCCAAAACATACCAATTGACGGTTCGGAAATGTAATTAAACATATTATAATGTAATTTATATAGTCAATTGAATAAAATAACCCGATTACAAAATCCTATTTAAATCCGCGGGAGTTTTGACCTAGAAATTCAATTCCGATAAATTACGCACAATTTTCCCAAATCAACACTTCCAATATAAAATTAAATATATTTTAAATGATATTATAAAATCAATTGAGCGGAACGGCTCAATTATACGACCCAATTTCATTACACCCAAAATTTGACCTAGGAATCAAATTCCGATAAAACCTGCATAAATTTCTCAAATTGACGGTTCCAAAATGAAATTGGATACATTTTAAAACATATTGTATAATCAATTTGTTCAAAATCGAAAAAACGGACGGATCCGAAACATTCGGGCATAACCCGGCCAAAAATCCAATTTTTCCAAAATCTCAACATAACAATACAATTAACCTATCCAAATCATTCTTACAGCACATATATACACAATCGAACAATCAATTTAGCTTTTTATAAGCTAATTCATACCCAATTAATCAAAATAAGGGTTAGGATTTTTGGAAATTATACCAAACAAAATCAGTAAAAATCGGAGCAAGGAGGGCTGGGGAAGCTTCGTCGAGGAATAGGGATGGCTCGCCGGTGGTCGGCGACGCTTGCCGTGGCCGGACGGCGGCTCGCTGCAGCTGCTCCTGCGCTGCTTTCGATGGGCGCTGCTTTCGGTGGTCGAGTTGGCTGTTGCGCGGCTTCAGCTGTTGTGTGGCTACTATTGTGTCGCCGGAGGTCACGTCGTGGTTGGCAGCCGACGGTCGACGAAGGAGGCAGGAGCTGGGGAGAGGAGGTGGCTGGGGTGCGAACAGGGGTAACGCACAGGGTAGGGGAGTCGGGGAGCAAGGGCAGGGAAAGAGAAGGGAGAAAGAAAAAGAAGAGAGGGGGGTCGGCCGGGTTGCAGGCTTCTTTTTTTTTTTCTTTTTTTTTTACAAATACACATTAGATAAAATACTAAAAACATCAAAATATTATTGGAAGATTTTATCTAAAATTTATTTAATCAAAATTTATTTCGAACGGGTCCGAAGGCTTAAAATTAGTAAAAAGGCTATATAAAGAATTTCGAAAACATTTTCGGAAGGATTTAACAATGAACATAAAAATTTATATTATTTATGGAAATGTATTATAAGACCTCGAAAAATTATTTAAAAGTATATAATGAAATGTTTAAGTCAAATTATAATAAATCAAGACTAATTTTAATAATTTCCGAAATCGGTTTTGCGCAAACTAAAAAGCGTAGAATGGAAGAAAATTAATTTCAAAAAGAAATTCTTAAATAAGTTTCGAAACTATTTTTAATTTAAACTTCCCGAAAATATTACATTCAATTAATTAAAACGTCGATAAAATATTACTTCCCGAAAATGGTTAATTACATTCAATTATGAATTCAAAATCGCTGATAAATCCATAAAACGAATCGAAATTAAAATAATTAATTGTTTACATCAAATTACGCTAATAAAATCATTAAACTTAATAAATCTGGATTTTAAAAATACGGGTATTACAGTTATGGAGTTTGGGAAAGATAATACTTAATATCTAATTAACACAAACGAAGACATTAAGGGTTTCAAGATTAATCATTCACACAGATTTGATTAAACTTGAGATGAACTCACATAGAATTTAATACTTGCAATTTATATTTAACTTGAATTCTTGATATATCATCAATCATGGGTTCTATGGCTTTATATGTCCAAGGATACTGATTACAAGATACTAGCTAAAAGGCATGATTCTTCAAAAGATACCTAGCTAGAAGATACTAGAATAAAGAATATACTAAAAGATACTATAATATAGAATATTCTTTAAAAAAGGTAGATTTATCCAACTTTATTCTCAAGCTAGTCTCTAACTCTACTAATTAATTAATTAATAAACTATAGAAACTAATATGCATGTCTAAGCTACATATTATTTCCCTCATGCACATAGCCAAGCACTCCATCCATGTTATGCACATATACGTATGCCTAGTAGCTTGTATGGTACGTTTCATCTATAACTAGCAACGTAGCCATCCATTTATCTTTAATTTTGTGGGAGATCCTTTTTGAATGTAGAATAATTGGTTTCATTATGATGAATGCCAATTCTTGAGTGTTTTCTCCTATATTATTCTCCCCTTGTTGATTTGAATTTTCCCTCAAACTTGAGTCACCATAGTATGGGCTAATGTCTCTAACACTGAATGTCCTTGATACTCCACAATATGAATCTGGAAAATCTGGCTCATAATCACTTTTCCCAAACTTTCAAAGTACTTTTAAATGAACATCCGCCCATGGCATATGCTTATTCTTATCTAAATTAGTTAATCTCTCATTCCTCAAGTACAACCATACCAAATCTTTTGATTGAAAAGCATGTTGACTCATATGCTTATTTGCTCTTATCTTATACACTTCATTCACCATCTCAATATTGTTCTTGATTTGTTGATGGATTTTTTTTGAAAGAAATCCTTTTTCTCTTATACATTATAACTCTTCACTTCATCTTTTGTTAATGGCACAATATCAATCAACATATATAGATTAATACCATATACTATCTCAAATGGATAACAACTTGTTCTTGTTGAAGGACTTTGATTGTAAGAAAAATTTGCATGTGCTAACTTGACATCACAATATTTAGCACTTCTACTCAGAAATAACCTTAGCAAAGTACCTATAGTTCTATTAGTAACTTCAGTTTTTCCATCCATTTGAGGATGATGTGAAGTGCTAAATAGAAGCTTTATTCCTAGCATGTGCCATAATGCCTTCGAAAAATAACTTAGAAATTTCACACCTCTATCTGGAACTATAATCCTTGGAATCCCATCCAATCTCATAATCTCCTTAAAGTATAAACCCACAACATGGGTATCATCATCGGCCTTGTGACATGGAACAAAATGAGCCATCTTGGAAAATCGATCCACCAAAACCATAATAGAATTCTTGCCTCTTTGTGTCCTCACCAATCCCATAATAAAATCTATACTAACACCTTCCCATGGTTGAGTAGGCATGGACAAAGGCACATATAACCCTTTGTGGAAGAAACTCTTGCTCCTTTTGCATGTAGTACACCTAGTAATCATGGCTTATACTCCTTTCTTCATTCTCGGCTAATAGAAATGTTCTTGTAACTACTTCAAAATCTTGTGAAATCCAAAGTCTCTTATAATTCCTCCTTCATGAACCTCTTTGATTAGTAAGTCTCAAATTGAGGTCTTAGGCACACATAATTTGTTGTGTTTGAATAAGAATCCATCTTGAATAACATAAGCTCAATAACTTCCTTGTTTCTTGAAATCTTTGAAGATCATTACAAAATCATCATACAAGGCATATTGAATCTTCAACATCTCTAATCCCAAAAGCTTTGAATTCTTCATGTTAAGTACCATGGTCCTCCTAGATAATGCATCCGCCACAACATTCTCTTTGCCATCCATATATCCTGTAGAGAACATAAATGTTTTCAATAAGCTTATGCACTGAGTATATCTTGGACTCACCTTCTCTTGACCATATAGATACTTCAAACTCTCATGATCCGAGTGACGTACAAAAGGCTTCGGTCTTAAGTAATGGCTCCATGTCTCCAAACAATGCACAATAGCATAAAACTCTTTATCATAGGTTGAATTGTTGAGTCTTGCACCATTTAAATTTTCACTAAAGAAAGCAATCGGTTTCCTTTCCTGTGAGAGAAAAACCCCAATGCCTACACCACTAGCATCACAGGTTACTTCAAATAATTTATCAAAATAAGGTAAAGATAATATCAGTATGTTTGATAGCTTTATCTTCAAGTCTTTAAAAGACTTTGTTGCTTGATCCTTCCAATGGAACTCTCTTTTCTTCATCAATTGTGTGATAGGTGTTGCAATGGTAGAGAAGTCTTTTTTTTTTGATAAGTAAGAAAATTTATTACTTTTGAAATAGAAATTACAAAGTAGCAGAACGTTCAATACAATCAAGAACCGATAACCATCTAGCATACTAAGCATGAAAACTAAGGTGCACTATCCTCCTGGAAACATTCGTAATGATGATTCTTAATAGCATCGAATTCTATCTAGCCCTATTATGAAACAACCTAAGGTTCCTTTCATGCCAAATAGTAGCAAGGTAAGAAACAAACAAAGCTCCTAAATGTGTTTTTTCTTTGATTCCTGTCGAGATCTTGTAGTTAAGGCCTTCATTTCATGCTCCCAACCAAGAATCAGGTCACTTCTACCACCAACATTCCTGATATATTGCCAAATAATGGAGGTATTAGGAAAAAATAGAAACAAGTGCTCTCTGGTCTCCATCTGTTGCTGATAGAAAACACAACTTTGTTCCACCTCCATACCTAGATCCCTCATCCTGGCTTTAGTTAACAATCTGTTCCTACATGCAAGCCATGATGTAAATCTTAATCTTGGGGTTGATAAAGGTCTCCATACCAGATTTGCCCAAGATTGCTTGTCTTGTTTAGCTCAAATGGAATGATAAGCTATTTGAATGCTATACTCAGTAAAATTCCTTGTCTCACAACTCTGTATATATTCCTGTAATAGAGATCTTGTTTACGAAATCTTGAGAAAAATCTAGGAAGTATAAGAAGGAGTAAAGTCCCACACAGATCCCTGCTTAAGGTATATGGAATGCACCGATTTGACCTATAATGTATCATTTTTTTCTGTAAGATTCGATAGAATCTTCCCCAAAGCACAACAATTCCAAAGCTCTAGGTTGAGTAATCCAAGTCCACCTTCATTGATTGGTGAGCAAAGCTTATCCCAAGCAACAAGGGCAGCCTTCCTTACATGCAGCTTTCCAAACCATAGGAAATTCCTACACATTCTGATAAAATAGTGCAACACTTTCCTAGGGAAAAAAATAATTTGATTGAAGTAGAGTTGGATACTAAATAAGATAGATTTAATGATTTGTAGCCAACCAGCATAAGAAAGAAATAAGTTGCTCCAATGTCTCAATCTAGCTATAATCTTATCCAACAATGGTTGCAAATGGTTTGTAGATGAATGAGCTGAGGTTAAAGGTAGGCCCAGATAAGTGATAGGAAAAACACCTGCAAGAAACCTGAGAAAATCTAGAATGGCTGCTTGGGTATGGGTATCAACACCCCCAAAAAACACACTGCACTTAAGAGGGTTAATAGATAGCCCTGAAAGTGCAAAGAATTGAGCTAGCACCTCTTGAAGACATATAACACTTTGCATATTACCCTTACAAAACAGTAATAAATCATTAGCAAAATTGAGGTTAATGAGCTTTAGACCTTTACATCTGGGATGAGCATTAAACCTTAGATCTACCCATAGCTTCTTCAAACATCTACTGAAATAATCCATCACTAACACAAATAAATAAGGAGATAGAGGATCTCCTTGCATTAAACCTTTTCTCCTAGGAAAAGGAGCAACAAGGACCACATTAAAGGTGACAGAGTAAGACATAGTGGTCATACAAGCCATAATCAACTTTACAAAGTGGGGAAGAAAACCATACAAGATAAGGAGCTACTGCAGAAAATTCTAATTTACTATGTCATATGCTTTTTGAAGATTAATCTTAATCATACATCTAGGTTAGATTCCTTTATTAGAGTATTTCCTGACTAATTCATGAGCCAAAAGTATATTTTCTCTAATTCTTCTCCCCTTGATGAAAGCATTCTGAGAATGATCAATAATGGTGGGCATAATACTCTTCAATCTATGGACAAAAACTTTGGAGATAATTTTATAAAACACATTGCATTAGGCTATGGGTCTAAACTCAGTTACCTTATTTGCATTTGGTTTCTTTGGGATAAGAGTTAAAGATATGATGTTTAGCTTCCTAGGCAAGAAACCCAAGGCAAAAAATTCTCGAATAGCTCACAATACCTCATCAGCAATAATAGGCTAGCTAGCCTTGAAAAAACTTGTAGAAAAACCATCAACTCCAGGATCTTTAGTATCACCCATAGAGAAGAGAGACTCTTTGAGTTCAGCTTTTGTTACAGGTGCAGTGAGCCCAACATGATGAGAATGATATACAAAGGAATCAATAATAGAAGGATCCAGAGGTAGAGAAGTCTTTGATGAACCTCCTATAGAATGAGGCTAACCCATGAAAAATTTAAATTTTGTGGACATTAGTAGGAGTAGGCAATGTTTGTATAGCTTCCACTTTTGACGGATCAAGTCTAATACCATCTCCACTCATAATATAACCAAGAAAAACCACCCTCTTGATCATAAAATCACACTTCTACATCTTACCATAGAGCTTCACCTTTCTAATCTTGTCAAATATCCTCTTTAAGTGTTGTATGTGCTCGAACTCACTCTTGCTATATAGCAAGATATCATCAAGGTAAATAACAACAAAGACTCCAAGGAAAGGGAACAAATACATCAAGAGAAGCTAAGCTGAAACTTTGAAAGGAATTGAGTGGAAAGATCAAAAACACGAGGGTCCCGTGTTTCATAAACACGGACCGTGTTATTTATCCCGAGTATCGATCTTTAAATCCTTGTCAGCAGAGCAGTTGGAAGAAAACACGGGGGTCCCGTGTTTCATAAACACGGACCGTGTTTCCATTTAAAAACGTGTAACTGTCTGCGCGACTTGTTTCTGATAAATTTTATCTAAGAACAGGGTTTGGGACAGAACGAGGGGATCAAAAAACATTTGGAATGTATTTTTCTTCCTTTATTCCTTTAGAACATACATGTAATGCACAATTCCAACTTTTGATCTTCTTGAATTCTATTGATGATTTGACATTCTGCACTTCAATTGATAAGTTTCCTCTATTCCTTTGTAAATTTCAGTATCTTCATTTTTGCTGAATCTAAGTAGATTTTCTGTAATTTTATTTGTGTTCACTACATTATCATCTAATTGTTGCAATAATAGAATTCGTGAATGGGTTGTTGTTATTAATTTTCAAGATTTATGTGTAATTGTATGAATTGTGAATATGCAGAAATTTGAGTAATTAGAACAGGGTAGGATGATTTGAGGATGGAATTATAACCTAATTACCATTTCATATTTTAAATGTTTGATTCTAGATGAGGTTTAATTGAATTAATGGATCGAATTGAATGATTCCATATCATAGATTAAGATTCTTGAACTAATTAGATTGATCACCTATTTGGTTTAGAACTTGATCTTTGCTAAGACAATGAAATTAACCCGTATTTATTAATTAAATTTGTCTATAGTAGCAAGAAGATTAATTATTAATCTTATCCATTAATTAGTGCAATTGCATGATCCGAGCTTTTGTGATTATGATTGTAGTTGGCTGCTTCCCGTTCATAATGCTACCATTAATTGAATCTAGTGTTCGTAACCTAGATTATTAAATGGGCATAAAAATAAATTGAGAGCATATTCAATTTATTAAGGTTGAGAGGAAGTATGGGAATTTGTTATTTAGAGTTTCCTAAGTCAACATTAAATTGTTTAGAATCATTCTTCTTATTTGAATGTATGGTATTTTAATTCCATCACCGATTCATTCCTCCCCTAATTGTCAATTAGTGATTAAGATTTAGTACAATCAAATTTAGTATAAGAATCAATGAAATTGTATAAACGGGGTTATAACATCAATAGCAAAATTAGTGATTAAAACGTCATTCCTTGTGGGTTCGACTCCTTCTTGCCATATACTACGTATTTGGGAATTAGGATTTATTTATTAAATTTGTTATGCATACGACAGTGCATCAAATTTTTGGCGCCGTTGCCGGGGAATTGGCAATTATAATCTCTAGTTTTGTTTTTGTTGTGGTTTCTTATTTTAGTTTTTGATAAATTCTTCACGTGAACTCATTTAATATTTGATTGTGTGAAATCTTCAGGCACTCACAATTGAGATCATTTGCAATCGAGCATCAAGGACAAATTATTCCAGCCATAGATCCAAACTCATCTTCTCCAATTGCAGCTAGGACGAGAAGGAAATTGGAACAAGCTAGTCAGATTCCATCACCTTTTGAAGAAAGTTCCACAAATTTGGGAGAAGACAGTATAGAGGATTTATGTAGTACACCTTGCTACATTAATCCACTGATGGCGGATCGAACTCTCAAGGAGCTAGCTGCTCCTGTCTTCAACCCTAATCTTTTATGCATTAATTATCCTACTGATAATGATACTTGTGAAATCAAACCTGGATTAATACGAGCCTTACCTATTTTTACAGGTTTTAGAGACAACAATTCCTTGGGTTCAGGCTGTTTCACTGACCCAAATAAATTTCTCAAGGAATTCCATATAGCTTGTTCTGGTATGAAACCGAATGGAGTAAGTGTAGAACAACTTAAACTCAAAGCTTTTCCTTTTGCTTTAGCTGATGCTGCTAAGGAATGGTTATATGATCTACCAGCGGGCTCAGTAAATACTTGGACTGATATGCAAAAGGTTTTCCTTGAAAAATATTTTCCTTCATCAAGAGCAACTAATATAAGAAAGGAAATATGTGGTATTAGGCAAGATGGAGGAGAATCTTTACATGAATATTGGGAACGTTTCAAGAAATTGTGTGGTAGTTGTCCTAATCATCAAATTAGTGAACAATTATTAATACAATATTTTTACGAAGGTTTATCTCCTATGGATCGCAATATGATAGATGCTGCTAGTGGTGGTGCTTTAGTTGATAAAACACCCATCGAAGCTAAAAGGTTAATTGCTAATATGGCATCTAACTCTTAATATTGTAATAGGGGTAATACTTTTATGTCTCAACAGGTGAAAGAAACCAATATTTCTGAGTTAAAAACGCAAGTATCGAATTTGACAGCTCTTGTGGAAAGAGTTGTAGGAGAAAAGATTCCTGCTAAGGTATGTGGAATTTGTTCTTTTACTAGTCATCCAACTGACATGTGTCCTACTTTGCAGGAAGAACAACAAGTAAACGCCATTGGAGGACAACCATTACCAAAAAGGAATTATCCATTTGCTCCAACATATAATCCTGGATGGAAGGATCACCCGAATCTAAGGTATGGAAACACTCAACAAAGTGGTAGCTCATATTTCCGACCACAGATGTATCAAAATCAGCAAGGAACAAATCCACCTCTCGGGTTTTTCCAAATTCCACCAAATCAGCAAAGACCACCATTTCAACCGATGCCTCCACCACAAGTTCCACAACAATCGGGAGGTATACCTTTGGAAGACTTGGTAAAATCTTTGGCTACCAATACATTACAATTCCAACAAGAGACCAGAAATGGTATTAAGAATTTGGAAAATCAAGTGAGTCAACTAGCAGATTCCCTTGGAAAAATGCAAGCACAAGGCTCTTCAAAATTTCCTAGCCATACTGAAAGAAATCCTAAGGAAAATGCTAGTGCTATCATAACTCGCAGTGGAAAACAATTGTCAGATCCAAGAAAAGTGAGTGAAGAAGATGACACAAGTAAAGAGACAGATGAAACAATGGCTGAAGAAGAAATAAGTGAAGATTCACAACAAACGATGAAGAGTAAGTCACATTCTCCTATAAAAATTCCTGCTCCTTTTCCTAGCAGGTTGGCCAAAAACAAGAAGGTAAATCATGACAAGGAGATATTTGACATATTCAAGAAGGTAGAAGTTAACCTTCCTCTCATTGATGTGATCAAACAAGTACCCAGGTATGAAAAATTCCTTAAGAATTTGTGTACTAACAAAAGAAAACTTAGTGAGAATGAGAAGGTAAGTGTGGGAGAAAATGTATCAGCAATATTGCAAAGAAAGCTTCCACCAAAGTGCAAAGATCCAGGTATTTTCACTATACCTTGCAAAATTGGAAACACGAGGTATGAAAAATGCATGCTTGACTTAGGTGCTTCAATAAATGTCATGCCTTTATCTATCTTTAACACCCTAAGTCTAGGTCCTTTAAAGGAAACTCGTGTTGTTATCCAATTGGCTGATAGATCTAACACATATCCTGAAGGGGTTATTGAAGATGTCTTAGTTCAGGTAAATGAGTTGGTTTTTCCAGCAGATTTTTATGTGTTAGATATGCAAGATAATGGTTTAGTTAACCCCTCTCCTATATTGTTAGGGAGACCATTCCTAAAACTTCAAAAAAAAAATTGATGTCCACGATGGAGTGTTAACCATGGAATTTGATGGTGAAGTTATTAATTTTAACATATATGATTCCATGAGATATCCTGCAGATGGTGAAGAGGTATCTATGATCGATGTCATTGAGAATTTAACTGAAATGGTGTACCAACTTTCGTCAACTAATCCTTTGGAAATAACTTTGACACAAGGCATAGAAACTGAAAAATTGGAAGAATTGAACAAATTGTATGACGTTGAGGAAGAAATCAAGGAGGTAGTGGCTGCTTTGGGAACATGTCCGAGTAGAATTGGAAAATTTGTGGATTTGCCATTGACAGTGGATAGACCTATACCTTCCATAGAACAACCACCTGAAGTGGAGTTGAAACCTTTACATGACCATCTCAAATATGCATTCTTAGGAGATAAGAATATCCTTCCGGTTATCATATCTAGTGAACTAACATCTCAACAAGAAGAAAAACTGGTAAATGTGTTGAAGAAATACAAATCAGCTTTGGGATGGATAGTTGCTGATATTAAGGGTATTAGTCCTTCAGTTTGTATGCATCAGATTTTAATGGAAGAAGATGTGAAGCCAAGTAGACAAGTACAACGTAGGTTGAATTCGATAATGATGGAAGTTGTGAAGAAAGAGGTTTTAAAATTGCTAAGTGTAGGAGTCATATACCCAATTTCTGATAGTAGTTGGGTAAGTCCGCTTCAGGTTGTCCCAAAGAAAACAGGAATAACAGTAGTGGAGAATGATAAAGGAGAGATGGTTCCTACTAGAGTTCAAAATGGTTGGAGGGTATGTGTTGATTATAGAAAGCTGAACTCCATGACTAGGAAAGATCATTTTCCTTTACCATTTATGGATCAAATGTTAGAACGGCTAGCGAGTCATGCTTATTATTGTTTTCTTGATGGTTATTCTGGATATGTGCAGGTTCCCATAGCTCCAGAAGATCAAGAGAAAACCACATTTACATGTCCCTACGGTACGTTTGCGTATCGACGTATGCCATTTGGATTGTGTAACGCTCCAGCTACATTTCAAAGGTGTATGGTAAGTATATTTTCCGAATATCTGGAGAAAATTATCGAGGTATTCATGGATGATTTTAGTATTCATGGAGATACTTTTGAAGAATGCCTAGGTAATTTGACCCTTATCTTGAAAAGATGTTTGGAAACAAATCTTGTGCTAAACTCTGAAAAATGCCATTTTATGGTCCAACAAGGAATAGTTTTGGGACATGTTATTTCAGCCAAAGGAATTGAAGTAGATAAAGCAAAAATTGATCTTATTTCTTCATTACCTTATCCATCAACTGTTAAAGATGTGCGATCATTTTTAGGGCATGCCGGGTTTTACCGCCGATTTATCAAGTATTTTTCTAAAATAGCCCAACCATTATGTAAGCTTCTTAAAAAAGAAACGGAATTTCAATTTAATGATGCATGCCAGAGATCATTTGACTATTTAAAGGAAAAATTGATAAGTGCACCCATTCTTCAACCACCTGATTGGAACTTCCCATTTGAATTGATGTGTGATGCATCTAACTTTGCTGTTGGTGCGGTGTTAGGTCAAAGGATAGGGAAAGAGCCACACGTGATATATTATGCCTCACGCACATTGAATGAAGCTCAACTTAACTATACAACTACCGAAAAAGAGCTTCTTGCTATTGTCTTTGCTTTAGATAAATTTTTTTCTTATATGTTAGGAACTGAAATAATTGTTTATTCTGATCATGTAGCGTTGAAATATTTGTTAGCAAAGAAAGAGGCAAAACCACGACTGATTAGATGGATTCTTCTACTCCAAGAATTCAATATACGCATTAAAGATAAGAAAGAAATAGAAAACAGAGTAGCAGATCATCTAAGTCGGTTAATCAAAGAAGCTGAAGTTGAAGTACCTATCAATGAAGCATTTCCGGACGAGCAACTTCATGTCATTGGGAATGAGATACCATGGTATGCTGACATGGTAAATTTTCTGGTAGCTAAGGTATTCCCATCACACTTTACAAAAGCACAGAAAGATAGAATGAGAAGTCAGGCAAAATATTTTGTATGGGACGATCCATACTTGTGGAAACAATGTGCTGATCAAATCATTAGAAGATGTATTCCTGATAGTGAGGTTCTGTCTATTTTATACTTTTGTCACAGTTATGCTTGTGGGGGACACTTTGGTCCCAAATGAACAGCTTATAAAGTTTTAGAGAGTAGATTCTTTTGGCCTACATTGTTTAGGGATGCTCATGAATTTTGTAAGACGTGTGAAAACTGTCAAAAGACTGGCGGATTAGGTCCTAGAAATGAAATGCCACAAACTCCTATCATAGCATGCGAAATCTTTGATGTTTGGGGTATGGATTTTATGGGACCCTTTCCATCTTCTTTTGGCTTCAAATACATTCTTGTTGCTGTTGATTATGTATCAAAATGGGTGGAGGCTAAGGCCACCCGTACTAATGATGCTAAGGTTGTTGCAGAATTTCTTCGAACTAACATTTTTGCAAGGTTTGGTGTACCAAGAGCCATCATTAATGACAAAGGTTCACACTTCTGCAACAGAACCATAGAAGCTCTATTAAAGAAATACCATGTGACACATCGAATATCTACAGCATATCATCCACAAACCAATGGTCAGGCTGAGGTATCCAACCGGGAAATCAAATCAATCTTGGAAAAAATGGTGAAACCAACAAGAAAGGATTGGAGCTTACATCTTAATGATGCTCTATGGGCTTATCGTACAGCTTTCAAGACTCCAATTGATATGTCTCCATATCATCTGGTGTACGGTAAGCCTTGTCATCTACCAGTTGAGTTAGAACATAAAGCTTTTTGGGCCGTAAAGAAGTGTAACATGGAGTTAACTGAAGTTGGAAGACATAAGCGACTCCAACTATAAGACTTGGAAGAAATAAGAAATGATGCTTTTGAAACTGCGTTGAGATATAAAGATAGAACTAAGGCAGTTCATGATAAGTTCATTCTTAGAAAGAGTTTTGAAATTGGTCAAAAAGTTTTATTATATCATTCTCGATTGAAGTTGTTTCCAGGAAAATTGAGGTCGAGATGGATCGGCCCGTTTGTTGTGACTAATGTGTTTTCTCATGGTGCGGTTGAAATTAAGAGTGAGAAAACAGGAAAGATGTGGAAGGTCAATGGACACCGCCTCAAACCGTACTACGAAGGACATCAAGTGCACAATTTGGAAGTGGTTGATCTTACCACTCCCAATTATGAGGGCTGAATGACTTGCATTTGGTCACTTGGGAAACACCCAAGTGTTGTATATAAGTTTTCTGTATCTCGTACTTTTCTTTTTACATATTTGGTATAAATTTGTATGTACATAATGTGTATATGTGTGGAAATACTTTAGTAGTTTAAAAAAACACGGGGGGGGGGGGGGGGGCGTATTTGTAAACACGACCCGTGTTTTTCTCTCTGCAGGAAAATTTCAAAATTCCAGATAGCTCCAAAATTAACACGGGCGGTCCATATTTTAAACACGGCCCATGTTTTTCCCTCTGCAGAAAATTTCAAAATTCCAGAGAGCTCCAAAATTAACACGGGGGGCCCGTATTTCTAAACACGGCTGTGTTTCTCTGTCTGCAGAAAAATTTCAGAATTCCAGAGAGCTTGAAATATAACATGGGGGTACCATATTTGTAAACACGGCCCATGTTACCTTCTCAGTCAGAAACAGAATGCTTATCAATTAACACGGGGGTACCGTATTTCTGAAATACGGTCCGTGTTTCTTTCCAGTATCCTTTTTCTCCCCCGTGTTTTCAGATCTGAAAAAAACACGGCCTTTTGTTCTCTTCTCTCCATATCTTCGCAATGCTCCTCTGCGTGTCTTCTCCTTCGAAATCCTCCATTTTTCTCACTAAAATCTTCAAATCTTAACAACTCCTACTCCATTAACATTCCATTTTCTTTCTCCACCCTTAAATTTCTTTTCTCTACCGATTTTTGTGTCATTCCACTACAAAAACAGGCAACATCATTCTTGTCAAACCCTAATTTCAATTCGAGCATTATCTCATCCATTTTTTGGAAATTACATTAGGGTTTTCGTGGCATCTGTTATTCAAATATCCTTCCTCTGATTTCTGCATTTTTATAGCCTGTTTTCACACAATCAAGGTAAGTGGTTCTTCCCCATCTTGTAGCAATGATTCGGCTTCCTTGCTTTTACTTACATATGCTGATACAACGTGATTGGATATTGGGTGAATTTGTTCCATAACTTGCACCATTATAAAACTGGGTGAATGATATGGTTAGGGCATATGTATGCATTCAGTGAATATTGTTATAGTTATCATTGTAGCCTAATCATATTCTTCAAGAGTAAAATTATGTATATGCTGCAATTTCAAGTTTAAGACATTGTTTCTTAACTTCAAAGTGGTAATCTTTGTGTAGATGGCACCGAAAAAGAAGCAGCATGCTGAAGGCGAATCCTCAAGGTCCCGATCATCACCAACTCAAGTGAGACAACGACGTAATTGACCCAACGATTTAGGTATAATTTTTACCACACCCGAACAACAACAAAGGTACGATTACTTGTCTCAAAGGCGTATTACTGGCACTCAATATCTGGATGATGGCTATTTACATACATTAGGTATTCATGATCAAGTCATGCGCATGCTTGAAACTATAGGCTTGCAAAACTTTGTCTATTGTACGAATCATACCTATAGGCGCTTGACTTTAGAATTTTTGAGTACTTTTGAACTGTGTGCTGAAGTTGGTGACATTGGTAATACTAAAAATAATCAAGGGTATGTTTCTTTTCGCCTTTTTAATGAAGATAGGTAATTAGCAGTGCATGAACTTGCCCACATTTTTATGTTGCCTTCACAGGGGTTCAGATTCATTTTACCCTAGTTCCATGCCAACAATTTTTTCACTAAAATAGGTGATATAGCGAATATGCCTACTCCCGATACCTTTCGCATTTCTGAAGCCAAATCCTCTAGGATTTTTAACCTAGTTTTCCGATACATTCAAAGGCTTTTGGCTACTACCATTTTTGGGAGGGGAGATAGTACCGGGGTGGTTCGTTCAATTGAACTTTTCTTTCTCTACTCTATGCTTGAACACTACTCTGTTGATACTGCCTATTTTATTGCAAAACAATTTCAAAGGGTCGGTAATTCCAAACAGGGGGACATTGTTATCAGTGGTTTAATTACCACCATCTGTGTAAGTTTGGACATACCCCTTCCTGAGGATATGCCCATTGAGGCCATGAGCACCCGCATTGATATCGAACATTGCCGCCTTACGCATCTTATTGAGCATAGGAGTAATGCATGGTACCTTTCTTATCAGAGACGTGTTTTCTTTCCTCTTCCTAACCCAACCAAAACCAACCCTTTAAACCCATTGAACTGGAAGCCTAGTGAGGATGATGATAACCCTTCCCCGTTAGCCATCGAACATCCTATTCCGCCTCATGGTGACCATGCACCACCACCACCCCGATCCCAAGCCAGATCTTCTTCCACCTCAACTTTTGTCCCCGAATGGCATCTCCAATTTCAAAATCAAGTGTATTTCCAATTGGATTCCATTCGCCATAACCAAAATCAGATGATGGAGATGATGAAGAATCTCTATGATTTCCATCTCGGGAGCCGAGACCCACCTCCACCTCCCTCTTGAAACCTATTCTTGATCTTTCTCTTGCATTTGTTCATTAGGGACAATGAACATAATACGTAAGGGGGGTGCATTAGCATTCGTAGGCTTGTGATTATTTTTAAGTAGAAATAGTTAGTAAATGTTATATATGTATGCTAAGTGGTAGTTAGTTAATTTATTCCTATCTACTTTACGTACTAGTTGTTCATTTGCATTTAAAAAAAAACAGGGAGTATTAGATTTGAGTAATCCATATACAAAGTAAAACAAAGTATGGGACTGAATTATTTTCAAAAAGGATAATTTTATACTTATTGTATGTTTTGATCAACATCTTTTGAAACCTTAAAGATAGAAATTGAAGATGTGATAACAGTGAAGGAAAGAAAGTTAGAATGATTAGAGATCAAATCATGCATTAACTAGGAATAGGATGAAATGAAATTCAAAATTGGTGGATATAACATTGTGAGCGCTTGAGCCTAACCGTTGGATACATTGCTTATCCAAAAATTTATTTCTCTTTTGTGTGTGTTCTCCAATGATATGTGAAACTAGAATTTGCCATTAGTTCTCTTCAAAACTGCATAGAACTTTAGGATATTTGAAAATGATAAAGGAACTCTTCTTTCTTTGTTAGCTACAAGACCAAATAGCCCACCTTGAAAATTGTTATCCATTGCATAACCCCTTTGAGCCTAAAGACCTATTCTATTGATATAACCTTTATTAACAACTAATCTCCATATGTATTTTCCTTCCTTACTCTACGATTAGTGGAGCAAAATTATTTTTAAGGAGAAATTCTTTTTATTTTTAAGGTGAAATTTAAGCATGGGGGTGTGGATATCATATAAAAAAAGAAAGAAAAAGAAAAAGAAGAAGAAGAAGAAGAAGAAGAGGAGAATAAAATTTCATGTCTTTTTATGTTATTTGGTTGAATGGAAGGGTTTGAAATTATAAAAAAAAAAAGAAAAAGAAAGAAGAAAAAGAAAAAGGGGGAAGTGAAGTAAAGGAGAAGAGGAGGAATTGTGATTTAATTGAAATAAAGAAATTGCTTCTCTAGTTGGTAGAGTCTAGCTACAATACCAAAATTCTATCCCACCTTAGAACCCTAGCCCCATTACAACCAAATTTAATACCTTTTGATTCTTATATAATTTAGTTCTTTTTAGCGGTGGCGAATTGAGAATAATGGCAAACATATGGGCGATCATTATCATTTGGAGAGAATTTGAGAGTAAACACATCATACCCTATACACTAAAGAGTGAGCGTTTCCACATCCCGAAAGTAAGAATTTACCAATTTCAATTTCATTAGTCTTAATCTAATTTGCATGATGAGATACTAATTATTATAATTTTCATTCCTTAACCGTTTGAGCATTTGATAAGACTGTTTTTAAGGTGATTTAAGATGTGATCCACAAATATTTTTATCATTGATATTTCATGATTTACAAGTATTTTTCAGTCCCAGTCCAAGTTGAACTTCGTACATGAATAATTCCAATCTAATAAATCTTGTGTTCTGTGACCTGTTTCTCTTGCGTTTCTTGATGTATTCATGTGCATGTTATGATATTGCTCGAGGACGAGCAATAATTCAAGCATGGGGGTATTTGATAGATGAGATTTATTGATTATTTTTATGTCTAAAAATATCATTTATCCCTCATTAATTCTATTAGATTTAATCTTTTCGTCGAGTTTTCCTCCTTTGAATAAATTTTACAGGAAAGAAAAGAATTGAAGAAATTCAAGGAGAAATCAATGAAAAGAAGAAATCAAGTAGAGAACACATCAAGAAATGTTGAATCAAGGAGAGCGAAGTTGGAAAGGGAACAAATACATCAAGAGAAGCTAAGCTGAAACTTTCAAAGGAATTGAGTGGAAAGATAAAAAACACGGGGGTCCCATGTTTCATAAACACAGACCGTGTTATTTATCCCGAGTATCGATCTTTAAATCCTTGTCAGCAGAGCAGTTGGAAGAAAACACGGGGGTCCCGTGTTTCATAAACACGGACCGTGTTTCCATTTAAAAACGTGTAACTGTCCGCGCGACTTGTTTCTGATAAATTTTATCTGAGAACAGGGTTCGAGACAGAACGAGGGGATCAAAAAACATTTGGAATGTATTTTTTTTCCTTTATTCCTTTAGAACATACTTGTAATGCACAATTCCAACTTTTGATCTTCTTGAATTCTATTAATGATTTGACATTCTGCACTTCAATTGATAAGTTTCCTCTATTCCTTTGTAAATTTCAGTATCTTCATTTTTGCTGAATCTAAGTAGATTTTCTGTAATTTTATTTGTGTTCACTACATTATCATCTAATTGTTGCAATAATAGAATTCGTGAATGCGTTGTTGTTATTAATTTTCAAGATTTATGTGTAATTGTATGAATTGTGAATATGCAGAAATTTGAGTAATTAGAACATGGTAGGATGATTTGAGGATGGAATTATAACCTAATTACCATTTCATATTTTAAATGTTTGATTCTAGATGAGGTTTAATTGAATTAATTGATCGAATTGAATGATTCCATATCATAGATTAAGATTCTTGAACTAATTAGATTGATCACCTATTTGGTTTGGAACTTGATCTTTGCTAAGACAATGAAATTAACCCGTATTTGTTAATTAAATTTGTCTATAGTAGCAAGAAGATTAATTATTAATCTTATCCATTAATTCGTGAAATTGCATGATCCGAGCTTTTGTGATTATGATTGTAGTTGGCTGCTTCCCGTTCATAATGCTACCATTAATTGAATCTAGTGTTCGTAACCTAGATTATTAAATGGGCATAAAAATAAATTGAGAGCATATTCAATTTATTAAGGTTGAGAGGAAGTATGGGAATTTGTTATTTAGAGTTTCCTAAGTCAACATTAAATTGTTTAGAATCATTCTTCTTATTTGAATGTATGGCATTTTAATTCCATCACCAATTCATTCCTCCCCTAATTATCAATTAGTGATTAAGATTTAGTACAATCGAATTTAGTATAAGAATCAATGAAATTGTATAAATGGGGTTATAACATCAATAGCAAAATTAGTGATTAAAACGTCATTCCTTGTGGGTTCGACTCCTTCTTGCCATATACTACGTATTTGGGAATTAGGATTTATTTATTAAATTTGTTGTGCATACGACAGTGCATCAGTCATCAACCTCATGAAGGAACTTTGTGCGTTATATAGCCCAAATGGTCTCACTAACAACCTATACAACCCATACTTAGTCTTGAAGGTTGTCATCCACTCATCCCCTTCCCTTATTCTCATTTGATGATAGCTGATCCTAATATTAATCTTGGAGAACACCTTTGCACGATGCAACTCATCTAACATGTCATCTAATCATGCCATCAGGAATCTATACTTAATTGTGATGCTATTGATTGCTCTTGAATCATTACACATCCTCCTCATACCATCCCTCTTAGTCATTAACAAAGATGGAACTCTGTATAGACCTATTCTCTCTTGAATATAGCCTTGGTCTAAGAACTCTGTCACTTTTCTCTATAGCTCCTTAGCCTCCTCCAAATTGCACCTATAAGCTGGTTTAATTAGTAATGGAACTTTTGGCATAAGATCAATAGCGTGTTTAATACCTCTGAAAGGAGGTAGCCTACTTGGCAACTCATCTGGAAAAAAAATCAGCATACCCTCTAAATACTTGCTACAATTTTTGATCCATATTAACATTCTCCCTTTGTTAAACCCCCTTTACCACCAATTCATAGCATATCTTCTCATCTATGATAGCTTCAATCATCTCACACTCCTTAAGGATCAACATCTCCATGCTACTCTTCTTTCTTCCCCTCCTACACTCACATCTTCCCTCTTTTTTTCTTCCTTTTTCTATTGCATGCTCTAGATTCCTTTCCCCTTTTCATTACTCAAAACCAAATCCTCCCCATCTAGATTAAGTTTTAGCCCAAACTTCTTTTGGCCCTTACACACCACATAGTCATCAAGAACTCCCTCAGGCACAACCTTCCTATCAAATTTCCATGGCCTCCCCAACAAAATGTGACAAGCATTCATAGGTAGAATATTGCATAAAACATCGTCAAAATAATTTTCAATCTTAAAAGAGATAAAAAATTTTTTGGTTACCTTTATACCTCTGTCTTTATTGAGTCATTCATGTAAATTTGGTCTTGAATGACCCATGGTCTCCAAATCAAGCTTTCTCACCATCTTCTCACTATCAGCATTAGTGCATGAGCCATATCAATGATGACTTGAGCCACTTTATCACCAACTCTACACTTGGCCTTGAAAATCTTCTCCTTTTGAATAAGTAAGGTTGTTGTTGTATTTGGAGCACCCTTTGGAACACGCAGCAATCCATGTGGCCATCTTTCAAAGCATCCTTCGAGTTATCACTTTCTTTTTAAATGTCTCAATCAAGATATTCATTCTCATCACAAGCCTTCATACTTTTTATCTCCTTCAAATTCAATGCTCTTTAGTTTGGACAATCCCAAGAAAAGTGACCATCACCTTTACACTTGAAGTGTTACTTGTTCACCTTATAAACCACTTGATCCTTTCCCTTTTCTTTATGAAAGAACTTTCTATTATTTTCTTAATTTGTGGCTTGAGAAATTGGTGGCTTTGACACTCCCTTGAAAGTCAAACCATATGGAGCATTGGTTGTCTTCTTTGCTCGCTTTGTTTTTTTCAATTATTTCTCAAAATTGATTGCTAACTTGGCTACATTTTTAAACACTTCATAAGGATATCCACCTTTTCTTAAAGGTTCATATTTAGCACTCCAATGAATCGTGCACACATTTTTTATTCACTTTCCTAGACATAAAAAAAATGAGAGATAACCTTTCAAACTCTCAAATGTATTCCTCACCCTTGCCTCAAAGTAGTCATCTTTATGAAATTCTCTTTCTCATATTCTCGAGGTACACATTTCTTTTTCAAGTGTTTTTTTTTAATTTTTCCCATGACCTAATTCTTAGTTTTCTTTCTCTCTCCCTTCCCCTCTTCAAATTGTTGTACCACACTCTAGCAAATGTTTCAAACTTTAATATTGCTATTTGGCACCTTTACTCATCACCAATCTCTTTATACTCAAAAATAGACTCAATAATTTGCAACCATTCAAGAAAAGATTCTGGGTTGAGATTACCTTCAAAGTCGAGTAGATCAAATCAGATTCTCTTCTCCACATTATTGTAGTTTCTTCTTGAGGTGTCATGTGGTCTTCCATAATTTCCCACACTCTCTTCTCCTTCCTCCATTTGATTTTGAACCTTTCTCATGTGGTATGCTTCTACTTGTTCCCCTTAGTTTTGTAGCTACATGTGTGACCCATGATCTTGGGAAGATTCTATTCTCCCCACATGTAGCTTTGCCTCCTTGATTTCTTCCACCAATACCTTGAGAACATCTCTTGGTTTGCTATCTCCTCCCTTCATCAAAACCTTGAGGACATCTCTCAAGTCCTCCTCTTGGTTTGCCATCTCCTCCCTTCCCCAACAAAGTGCTAGTTCTCCAAACACACCTCTAATTTCTTGGATTTTGGTGTCTTCTTGATGAATTCTTGGGGGAATCTTGAAGAAGAGACACATTCTTTGAAGAATAGTGAAGTAAAGACACATTATTGCAAGAATCTTGTGTAAAGATTGTATCTTGATTACAAATGATCAAAAACCTAAGGCTTTGATACCAAAATTGATGTGTGTGGGAATATTAAATTATTAAATTTGTAAAACTAATGTTCTATTATGTTGTAATTAGGAACATGATGATTAAAAAGTGGTGAATTAAGTATAAGGATGTTCGAATATGGTAGAATAATGATGATGATAACTGGAATATGGTGATGATGATTTGACGAGGATGAATTAATGATAAAGATGATTTGATTTATATAAGATGATGATGATGTTGATTAGAAAATGATGAGGTGATGATTTGGTAATTAGGGCTTAATGATAGAAGGTGTCATGGGCAAGGGTTAGGGTTTAGTTTCGTGAATTAGGGTTAGGGTTTCAAATGGAAAAGTTTGGTTTTTAATTTTGGGATGTGTTTGGATGATGAATATGGCTAGAAGGGAGTGGGTTTTGGAGTTTGGAAAAGATAGTACTTAATATCTAATTCACACAGATGAATAGATTAAGTTTTTCAAGATTAATTGTTCATATAAATTCAATTACACATAATATGAACTCACATATAATTTAATACTTTCAATTTGCATTCAACTTCAATTCTTGATGTATCATCAATTGTGGGTTCTATGGCTTTATATAGCTAAGGATATGGATTACAAGATACTAGATAATTCTTCAAAATATACGTAGCTAAAAGATACTAGAATATAGAATATGCTAAAAGATACTAGAATATAAAATGTTCTTAATAAAGATAGATTTATGCTACTTTATTATCCAGCTAATATCTAAATCTACTAATTAATTTATTAATTAACTATATCAAATAATATGCACGTCCAAGCTGCCTATTATTTCCCCCATGCAAATAGCCATGCACTCTATACATGCCATGCACATGCACATACGCCTAGTAGCTTGTATGGTATGTTTCAACTATAACTTGCAATATAACCATCCGTTTGTCTTCAATTTTGTGGGCGATCCTTTCTAAATGTAGAATAATTGGTTCATAATGTTGAATGACAATTCTTGAGTGTTTGCTCGTATATCAAGAACCTAAAACATGCTTAAAATTTAAAGAAGAAAACTATACCACATGCTTAGATGCTAGAATATAATTAAGTCATTCCCAATATAGAAATACCTCAAGAGCATCAAATCATTATAAGCAAAAAAGACCTTATTCATATTAAAGATAAGAATGCGTTACCTTCGAGAAGTTCATTTAGCACAAAATGCTCTTAACTTTGTAGTTATTTACTAGGACCTTGATTCCTAATAGAATCAAGAACCGAAACCATTAAAAATATTTTTCAAAACTTAATAAAAACGAAATCTGAAGAAGGAGAACATAAATTACATAACACAACATTTTCTCAAAATTAAAGCTAAAAAAGACCCAAGGTCTTTAACCTTTCTTAAACCTTTAATCCATCCTTAATAAAGAGAAACAAGGTAATGCTAAAGCTAATATTAGGAGAATAAAGAAGAGATAA
This sequence comes from Tamarix austromongolica, assembly GCA_039764185.1. Classification (NCBI taxonomy): domain Eukaryota; kingdom Viridiplantae; phylum Streptophyta; class Magnoliopsida; order Caryophyllales; family Tamaricaceae; genus Tamarix; species Tamarix austromongolica. The sequence goes on along the minus strand of CM077816.1, from coordinate 46,595,240 downwards.
AAATTTCAACTAAAGGATGGGGAACAAGAGACAATTCTCTATTTTCCTGTAGAGTGTAAAAGTTGAGGATCACAAGTTTAGGTAAAGGAGGTAAGGTTTGATTAGGAAGAGATATGGCAGAGGTTTGGTAGGTTAAGGGAGTGGTATAGAAAATCAAATATGAAGCCATTGTTTCTAGAAGAGGGAGGAAAGTGAAGGAGAAGATAGAAGCTGAGATGTGCGTTAAAAATTACTTTTGAAAAAATTTAGCTAAATAAAATCATAGAGTGATCTAAATAATATAAAAATAATCCCAAAGCACCAAAATATTCTTATTAGCACAAATATATTATAATTAGAAGTTTTCATAAACATTGAAAAGCAACTGAAATCAAAATCAGAAAAGGAGCTGAATTAACCAGTCGATCAATTTTAGCAAACTAGTCGATTGGTTTGAGCAAACCACTTGACTAGTTTATCAAGAAATAAAATTATTAGTTCTTAAGAATATCGGTCCATCAGTTAGGCAAATTAATTCACAACTCTATTAACATTTTAAGACCTATCTAAAACCAAAACTCATTAATTTTATATTGATATAATTTTAAATATAATTTGATAGATTTTAGTATAGGGTATTACTACACCAACACTTAAAGGAGACTTCATCTCCAAAGCCCACAAAAGAAACATTGTGTAAGGTTAAAACATAACAAAAACCTAAGCCATCAAGCAAAAGGAAAATAACAACTAAGGGTTATTATAGGAGAGAAGGGTATTACCCCCTTAAAAAAGATGGTGTTATCCACTTAACACACCTAAATAGAAAGATCTAGATAATTCATCTTGATATTCTGCTTACACTCCTTGATAGCTTCTTCAACCCCATGATGTGACCACAAGATCCTCACTAGTGGGAAAACCTTCTAACAAATCTCATGATTCTCTATGTTAAGGATCCTCCACGATCGCTCCTCATAACACAATGCATCATTGAGCTCAATTGTCTCCAGCTGAATAATGTGCAACAGATCTATTATGTACCTCCTCAACTAAGAGATGTGAAAAACATCATACACACATGAAAGCTCAACTGGCAAGTTGAGTCAGTATGCAATAACTCTAATCTAATCCAAAACCTCTTATGATCCAATATACCTCAGGTTAAGTTTGCCTTTTAAACAAAAATGCATCACACCTTTTTTAGGAAAAACCTTAAAAAAACACTTAGTTACCTACCTTTAACCCATCTTTGCTCCTCCTTAGATTTTCATAACTCTTCTAACTGTCTCGGGAAACCTTCATTTGATATCGAATCATCCTAATCTACCTTGAAGTGTCCTCTACCATCTCTGATCCCAATATTAATGTCTCCCTTTAGTCACTACAACACAAAGGGCTACGGTAATTCCGTCTAAGGAGTAATTCAAAAGGCTATCCCTATGCTCGCATGATGAATGTTATTGTAGGTTAATTCTATCAAGTCCACATGATCTTCTCAATTACTCTAAAAATTAAGTAGACATGCCTAAATCTTATGCTCTAATGTCTAAATTATCCACTCAGTCTGAGTGTTTATAGTTAGATGACACAAAATCCTCATCTTCAGTTGTGTCCTAAAAGTTTCTTAAAACTTCTATCAAAATTGTGATAATTATCTGGAATCTCATTCCGACGCAATGTCCTTAGGCACACCATGGTAGCATACCACATGCTACTTGTAAGTACTAGCTATTTACTCTATACTTCAGGTTGACTTCATCAGTATGAATATTGCCAAATTGGTCAACCAGCCAAGTACAACCCAAATCTAATTAGAACCATTACAAGTCCTTTGTAAACCAACCACAACATCCATCGAAACATTTCCCCACTTCTACTCAAGAAACTCTAATAGCTCAACTACCCCTATTGGATGCTTATTCTTAACCTTTACCTTTTGACAAGTTAAGCACCTAACTACAAAGTGTTCAAACTCTCACTTCATGATGGGCCACCAATAGATCCTTTTCAAGTCTTTTTACACCGTCTTCCCTCCAAGATAGATGGAATAAGGAGCATAATTACCCTCCTCTATAATCTTCCTTTTAAGCTCCCCACTTCACAACATCTACCTCAGAAATATATGATATGCTAGTGAAAATTAATGCTTTTTCTTGAATAATATAGATAATAAAATTTCAACTTTACAATACAGTCTCATAAGTATCATATGAATGGGAATATAGTGATTAAATAATTCAGCACATATCATCTTTTCACCCATCATCCCCCTTTTCCACAAATAAAAGAAAAAAAGCATTAGCAAATAAGAACTCCAACAAAAGATAGGTGTATAAGAAATTACATTTTTACGAAGTGTTGCCCCGCTAGATATGTAAATTCTCAATTAAAGCATAGGAATATCAACCATAGTAATATTATCAATGAATAACAGGAATGAAACAAATATGATATATTTTTCCCATAGGTTATGACTAGGGTTTAAGCACAAATAATCAAGAACTAGGCTTTCCTTATGGGTATGCAAAAATTAATAGTACGATCAAGATCATAATTAGAATTATGAAGATACTACCATCTCAAACACATGTATTAATAGTAAAGACATGAGTATTAAGATTCAAGTGAATAACTGAGATATGATGATGTTAACGCATGTGAGGTATCATACTGATGCACCTCTTGGGGAAAGGCACAACTGAACCACTATTATCATCTATTAGAATGGATCCAAAAAATATCTTGGCCTGACTTATGCAATTTTTTACTTTACATGATAAATGTCTTATTCATGATTGAGTTGCTAAGTAAAAAATACATTTGAAGAAGGTAAAGCACATCACTAATATCCTAAGGTTGTTCTCTAGGGTTAAGATCCTTATATTCCCTAGGAATCTTAATTCACATTTTAGTCATATCTCCTCTTCTATTACTCTTTTATCTACCAACCTTTAGTATGTCTTCCTCAAATGTCATTATTATCAATATACATGAAATTCAAAGCCTAACTTGAAGGTCTTGCACTTATAATAATAACCTTATCTCAAGAGTCACTCTTTCCAAGGCTTATAAAACCCTAATTTCAAAAATACACCATAACTTGTCCTATAAGTTCTTATGATTACTAGATTTGATATATATTCCAAAAACATTGATAATAACAACATATCTAAATTTTGTTATCTGACTATACTATTTCACACATGTAATAACCTTTTCATTTTAGGATTACTATTTCCAAATCATGCTATTTTCTCATTTATTTAATATTAGGCCATTTATGACTACTCTAAACACTTCATATAATTCTCTTAGAATATTTTCAATAATATAACACATTAAATACCATTATTCCCATATTAATAAAAATGCCCTTAAGGATAATTAAATGCCCTTATTTCACGAAAAACTTTATATGTTTGGTATAATTATTTCTAAATCCTCCATTTATCACCATAGGTTACTATATATAAAATTTTCCCCCACTTCTCATAATTTACTGTGTCCATATTATAACCTTATACATCTCGTTGATACTTTTAGTGTTTTCCACACAAAACATTATTATAACAATATTATATGATTCTCTACTCATTCATTTCTCAACATATAATTTAATGTTCTCATAACCTAGCATACAACATGCATTTAAATGACATGATAACAATTACATGATAAAAAAAATATTCATACAAAAAAATTATCACAAAACCCTAACCAATGACTAGTATCTTTATGGAAAAGGTATCATCTTATAAGCACACTTATCCTATTCTACCTCCTTCAAAACTTTCTATAAATCACCTAAAAAAAATTAGCAAAACAACATTAACATGTTATGATATAGTTAAGGAAAATCCAAGGTAAATGAGAGTGGAATAAAAAGGGAAAAAATAAAACTAGGGCTCCAAACTAGTCTCAGCAAAAACTCATACAACAAGGAAGGGGTTCAATTAGGATTTACTAAAGAGGGAGGATAACAATATAACACCCACATTTTTCACTACTTCATCGAAATATTTTTAGAAGCTAAAAACACCAAGGAAAATGGGGTGTCATTGTTATACCTAACACAGAATAGATGTCCGCCCCTTATCTCATATCAGATACAAGGCTAAACCAATCAAAACACTGAGAACAAAAAAGTGCATGAAATAACAACTTAAGTAAAAAAATTTAAGGAGTGTTTATGTCAGAGGACCCTAATGGGTTTTGATCAAATCATTACAAAATACATATAGGTAGAAATATAGGATACAATAAATAAGGTTAGGGTATGACACCCAACTTAATATCTCGGTCAGCCATGGACGACACTAAAAATATTAAGATGTCTTTGCTCTCAAGCCTTGATCCAAATGAAGTAGGCCCTTTAATGGCCATCCCCAAAGATCAGCACATGGCCGTCTACTCATGGGAATGAATAAGTGATTGAAAAATAGGTATTTTAGTATGCTACGTATTGCATAAGTCAAGTTGCTCCCTCAATTTAAACAAAGTATAAAAATCTATCGTAGATGAGTCATACCATTTACTTATCCCTTTATGAGGTAGATGAGTCAGCCAATTAATATGCCATTTTATAACCAATTATTCATTTTGACCATTAGCTAAGTGTATAAACTACCTTGTATTTCTCTTTTCTCAATCATACCAATACTTCCATTCTTAACTATGTATTAACTTTTCTCTTGCTCATCATTCATAATTCACCAACCAATCTCTTATTATTTATATCTTATTATTTGAGCAATGAATTGTGCACCACCCTATGGTCTTATATACCATAGAAGCCCATGAAAATAACGGACATAAAGTCTATGCCAAATCCAATCACCAAGTGGACATAAGTTCTGGCCAAAGTTATTTACTAGAATGGACATAAGTCCAGGCCAAAGCTAATCAATATAGACATAATTCTAGGCTAAATCCAACCACCTAAGTCATTAGATTTTTTAGTATCAATACCCCAGGTAAGTTACCTGGACCTTTTAGGATCCCACCGGAAGGCAAAGTCCAAAGGCACCAAAAATGCTCGATTTTAGACTAATCCTCGGTACCTAATCAAGGATCGGGTAACCCAGACCCATACACAACTCAATTCTCTTTTACTTTACATGATTAGTATATTATTCATAAGGATGGGTGATTATACAAGGCCCATACAAGCAAGCAAGGTAATTTTCTAGGTTAATCCATATTAATCCTTTTGTTTCTAATTTCCAACAATATGGGTTTTCCATTTATCCTTGGACCATATTATTCATATCCACCATGATGTTTAATTCAATCACATGCTTACTTTCATTACTCTTTTCTCAATCTCATAGCTTGTCATGAGTGGAATATGCATTTAGCCTTTAAATTACTCATAGAGTATACCATAAATTATGACCCATTGTAATCTTTCATTAGGCTAATAATCCATAATAAAATATGTATTTTATCCCATTAATAATCATGGTATAGTCCTAACCATAGTCTTAGAGCATAATTAAACCAAAAAGAAATAAATTATGCAAACCAGTTGATCGGTCAGGCCCAACAAATCAATCGGTTGCACTAACCAGTCACCTGGTTAGGGTTGCTAGTCAATAGGTTTAACTCCACCAGACTATGCTTTTTATAAACCCACTGATAAGTTTGGGAAAACCCGTTGACTGTTCATAAACTAGTTGATTGGTTCAATCTAACCAGTCGATGATTTTAAGTAGAGAGCAAGACCAAGGTCTCTACAGGCTTGGCAATCGATGGGTTAGGCTAATCAATCAACTGTTCTAGGAATTAGTTGATTGGTTTAACCTAACTAGTCAATCAGTTTACCCTAAAACAACACCAAATCATAAATTTCATATAGATTCTTACATATAAATCATCCTTAACCACATTAAAACATGTATCAACATAGCCTAACATAATTTTAATCGGATTTACATGAATTTCACACCATGGAATCCTTATATCCTATTTTGTACCATTTTTCATGATTTTACTCAAATCATGCCATCTAACCATCCAAATCTCTTATACAAATTGTATTTATTTATGCTAACATGCATGCATCAACAAAAGGTAACACCTAACACATTGGAATACTTACTAAATATTTTAGAAGCAATAATCACTTACTTGATGTAAGGAAAATCACTTTAAAAACTAAAAAATCCAACCGAGGTAAATTCTCACCTTTGAAAAGCTTAAAACTAAAATCTTGAACTCGGAAATTACATTAAAACCTTATATAATTTTTGAACTTAAAAACATAAATAACTAAGAACATACCACTTGAGAAAAAAATAGGAAACAATCTCAACTAGACCACTCCAACTTTTCCCCAGAATCCAACTCTTAATTTATTAAAAATTAAAAAGAGAGTGCTAGAGAAAGGATTAAAAGAGTGTAAGAAAATAGATTGGTATGACTCAAAATGTGGAAAGAAGAGATTGAATGCAAGACTTAGAGAATTTAGTGGCTAAAAGAAAGGTGAATAAAAGGAATGATTAGGCTATTTATAGCAAACTAAATCAAAGGAAAATACTTAGGGTTCGGGAACCAACACAAAACCCTACAATTGATTATTTAAATTCAATAAAAATGGATAGATTTTATTTAGAATTTGCTAACCTATTCTCTAGGACTAGAATAGTGTCTTAGGAGAATATAGGTTAATTAGACCATAATTAGCATACACAAATGGAGAAATAGAAGGTCACCACGGAAGGAATATTCCATCTGCTCAAAATCGTGCTTGAGATCGAAGTATTCATCTCAGAATTGTGCATAGGGAAGAGGAGGTAAAAGATAATGTTGAGGCCATCTCTCCCCCTCAATTGTCCCAGTCGAGCTCAAGATTGATTCAAGGTGATATTTTTGGCTAGATGCATCATGAAAGTGGTAGGGAATGTCTTCAGGATAATTTTTCATAGGTTAGTAAGGTTCCATTTTAGTGTAAGGGATTTTTTAGAAAACAAGACTAGAAAAAAATGACTAGCTCGACAAACTAGTTGATGGCTTTGGGTCTATTAGTCAACTATTTTATCACCAGTTGATTAGTTTCCCCCAACCAATTGTTCACTTAGTTGAGAAAACCAAATTTACTAAAATGACAAACTAATCGATCGGTTCGTGAATGTAGTTGATTGTTTTGCCTACAAAACTCAATTAACACCATTTTCAACATGATTTTAAATTAATTTTTATCCCATACCAAATTATAACATTAAATCAAAATAAAAGGCCCAAAATTAGCAACATTCTTATTCAACCATTTAAAAATGTATAGGGTATTATAGCACTACCCATAACCTATAGTTTTTAGGGCTGGTGCAATGGCAAGGGAGGTTGAAACAAGGGAGGTTACATCAATAGGAATAGATGAAAGGGGGAGGTGAATAGTGGTGGCTAGTGCCAAATTGAGAGGGTATCATGTGGTAGATTTTTCCAAATGGTGGAGGTAGGGAGTGATTTAGTTTATTGTTTCTAGGGGATAGTATTAGTTGGGAGGGAAGATAGAAAGTGGAAGTTTGTAGTGGACGTTGCTGAAGGTTATGGGTGGTGTTTGGTTGTTGATTTTGCAACTAGGGGGAAAGAATATGGGGGAGTTGTGGTGCTATTTGTGAAAAGGAGTGGGTGAGTTTTGATTGGTTTAATTGGTGCTTGGGCCTATGCGGTGGTGACTTTTGCTGGTGGTAGAGGTGAGGGAGTGAAAAAGGTTATCAAAGGTGGTGGAAGAGCTTTGGTTGAGCTCATTGGTGGTGAATTTTTGTGTCTATTTTGGTGGCGTAAAGAAGGAGGGGACGGATAGGAAGGAGAGATGCATTGGTGGTGGTGTTTCGATAAAGAAATAGAGGGAGAAGGAAGGTAGTTAGAGACATTAAATGTGAAGTGTGGATATATATATATATATATATATATGTTGCTAACTAAATGTAGAGAGGGAGAAGGAAAGGTTAGGTGATTTTGTAGGATTTTTGTGCAACCTATCATGTAGAAAAAGAGAACTGATGGGTGATGCTAAGGGTGGTGTGCAGGTGATGGAATGAAAGCATAGCAAAAGGGATTTGGTTGGGAGAAGGATGGTATCACACATACGAAGCAAAGGAAGCATGAGAAGGAAAAAGAAACCAGTTAGGGGAAAGAAAAGAGAATAGGGGAGAAAAAAAAGAATAAGGAAAATATGGAAGAGAAAAATTTGAGTTTAGGTTTAGAATTAGTATTTTGGTAAAATAGTTTGTGGTTAGCGTTTGGTATAATTTTTTTAACAAATTTATAGGGTTATGATTAGGTTAAAGTATTAAAAATCCAAAATAGAGGTTAGGATAATGTGAAATATAATTTTTTTTTGAGATTCAAATTATGTTATAGTATTAATTACTTGGAATTAGGGTTAGCTAAAGTTTGGGGGAATGACAGGCAGTGTTTATGGGAACTTAAGTTGCATAAACACCTAGCAATTCTCTAAAATCTTGACCCTCGAATGATAAACTCCTAAAGTCCTTCCATGGTTGGCCTCCCTTTAGAGTTGAAAGGTTTGGGAAAGATCTTTAAAGTCTAAATAAAGTTATGAGTCCCTTAACTAGATGTCTCTTCCTGAGTTATATTTACAACAACTCACTACGTTGGCTATAAGGGTAGAGCAGGATGAGCCTTCTTCACAATCTATCCAACATCCTCAACTATATTCCCAATGTTGGTTAATGTGGTGCAACCAAACAATTCATATATAATGCCAGTTAAGTGCAGTGGGGTAGCTAGAAATTCTTCAAATGGTCCCCTAGCAAGATCTAATATCTTGGTCTTGGAGTGATAACATATGTGGATTATGTTCCTCAATATATCATGTAAAAAGTCAACAGGTATCTAATTTAGAAGTGTGTCCATGGCATTCTAATCCTTGATAGTCAAATTGGCTCCAACTATGGCTCAAGCAAACAAGACGTGGTGTATGTATGAAGTGGTGAAGAATATTCTTATATGGAAGAAAGAATGATGAGCTCTCTTTCTTCCTATGAAAGCTTCAATAAGATGTTTATGCCATAATTGTGCATTGAACTCATCAATCTAGCTCTCTACCAACAACAACTCATAGGTTATCTTAGTCTCTATTATAATAATTCCAAGAAATTCAGTATGTATCTCAACCCTTCTAATATGATAAGAAATCATTGGGTAGCTTTTATCGAAGGATAGTATAACGCCCAAAAATTTTATAACCCTTATTTTCAAGCATTTAGTCTTTTAGTAAAAACCTCATCCTTAAATTTTAGCTTAAATATTTTTGTTAACCCTTTATTCTCCAACTTGCTAAATTCCTAAATAAATATATCCTAATTATTTTTACATTTTATTTTTTTATTAACCTACCCTTAAACAATTAATTTTCACTGAGTTTATATTTCTTAATTGGTACCCTAACCTCAGATAGATTAATTTTACCCTAATCATAATTCCAATCTTGACCCTAATCTTATTTTCCTTGTCCTTTTTCTTTCTTTCTCCTCTATTCCCTTTTTTTATTATTAAATTTTCTCCCTCATCTGAGCCCAACATCCCAATACCCTTCCTTTTTCCCTCTTTATTCCAAGAAATCGTTCCCCATGCATCCTCCTTTTCCATGAGTTCCTTTCCCTTTCCTTCTTAGCTCACCACAATCCTTCACTTGCACCACTAGACTAGCTTCCACGCCTTGCAATCCTGATGATCTACACATGCCCAAGCATACCTGCCTATAAAACTCAAAAATCCTCATGCCTCCATTTATTCAAACCATTTTCCTCATCCTTTACCTCCAACCTACACACATCCACTAGCTATATGTATACATACATACATACACATATCCTCTTCCTATACTTCCTTTTATTTTATTGAGAAACCCTCGTCGATGCCTTACACCAATAACTATCCCTTTTCCTTATTCTCTTCACCTCCTCCCCATCTTCTCTTCCTTTAGAATAGCACAAGAACACCACTCGACCACCTGAGCTACTCACCTTCTTTTCTTATCCTTCTAATCTTCTTCTTCTTCCTTTTACCATGCTCAACTAACCCCCATCTCATTTCCTTTAACTATCTTCTCCTCCCAACCATGACCTTATCCTCTTTAATGAGCCATCACTGCCCAACACCACCCCTTATCTTAGCTCCATCAACCATCACCAACCTTCCTTAGCCTTGTTTCAACCGCCTTCATAGCCAACACCCACCACCACCACCTTCCTCATTGCTTATCAGCTTTTCCACCCCTAGCTCTAGTTTCTTTTCCCTTTTCACCACAACCCTCTCCACCTATACCCATGCAACCACCATCCTTCTCCCATCCTTGGCTATCACCTAAAACTCACCACTACTACCTTGTCATTACCATCTAGTGCCACACAAAACACCTCACCATAACCACGATCCTTGATCTTTTTCCTTATGCTACCTCGTCGACCCCAATTAACCAACTCCCTTTTTACACGCCTAAACTCATGTTGCTAACCCATGTAGCATGAGGTTGTGTTTCCTTCCCCTTTTACAACCTAAGGGTATTTTAGTAATTTTACTTAATAAATATTTTAACAAAAACTATTATTTTATGGGTTAAATATTTTTTTTGCTAATTAATTTAGATTTTATTACCACCAAATGAAAAAAATTGTCACAATCTCCAATGAAATAAAGAAATCAAAAATAGCATATTAACATAAGAAATTAGCTTAGCATACGATGCGTATATTATTAAAGTCTCAAACTTTATAGCCATGACCCTCATAATCTCCCTGACTAACTATCATCTTTAGAGTATTTTCTTTGTTTTGAAATATCCTTGTTTTTCTTTCTTGCCAAATATGATACATGCTGGTAATATAGGTCACTCTTAAAGCATCTTTCATATTATAGGCCTTCTCCCTCCTTTACACAACCACCAGATACTCTATTGCAATGCCATTAGTAACTACTGAACACCAAATCTTGTCATCAACATGGTCCAAAGTCGTATTATGAAGTCATAGGAAAGGAATAAGGGATGGTGGCTCTCATTCTTTTTCTTGCATAAAGTACACTTAATATCTAGATCATATCCAAATTTGTATAGCTAGTTTGTGGTTGGTAATCATAAATGTAATATAAACCATAGCATCAACCAATGTGTAGACATTACTAGCTTATTCCATGTGAGATTATACCTTGAAATGGGTGGAGCCATTTCACATAAACAATCATGCACTCGAGTGATAAGGTATTATACATGTTTCATGTACTTTCCTTCTCCATGAATATCTATAAGTATAGGCTGAAGACAGTTATAAACATACAACAACCAAGAATTAGACGAAAGGATTGATACCTCCAAATACTTCTCCATTTAGATACTAAACATGCATCCCCTAAACCCAAAAGATATTGGAGATAAGCCTAAGCCTCCTTCTTTATTAGGTAAATATACAGTATGTTAAGCCATGGAAGCTTTTCTTGACTTTTCTGAGCTTGCCCATGAAAATGGTCTATAAAGAGCAACTACTTTATGTATAATACCTTGAAGCAATATCATCATAAAACTCTAGTAAGCATGGATAATATAAATTACTAACTGACAAGCTACAAACAAACCACCTAACTGAGAAGATGTGCATTCCATGCTCACATTTGAATTGTGAACTTCTTAATCAACAATAAGTATTCATTTGTAGTGAACCTCTTAGGATAAAGTGGAATCCCAAGATATTAGACTAACATATTATCTAAAGGAAACTGGTAAGTCATTTTAATCTCCTCTCTAACACGAGATGGAACAAAGCCACTTTGATAAATCGTGCCTTTTTATGGATTTATGGTTAACCTAGAGATATTAGAAAACTCATAGAATACTTTATACATAATGACAATAGATATATAATCTCCTCAGCTAAAGAAACAAAGATCATCTACAAACATCATACTACTTAGTTTTACTTTCCTACACTTAGGAAGTGGTTTAAGGATTATGTTCATCCACAAATCTTAAAGGGATCTATGTCGATACACTATAACTCAAATGAAGACCCTCAATTGGCATCAAAGAGTTTTTAGATCACACTGTTAAAAAAAAATAGAGTATTGCACAATAGTAAAGAATCTTGTAACAAGCTTTACAAAATGGATAGAGAAATTCAAGTGAAGTGATACTAATTTTAAGAAAGAACAACTAATTGTATCATAAGCGTTCTGCATAACAAGTTTGAGCATGCAATGAGGAGATAGATTTTTCATCCCACAACTTCAAACCAATTCAAAAACCAAAAGGATATTTTCACTAATAGTATGACCTTTTACAAACATGGCTTGATTTTTTCCTATAAATAAAGGCATAGGACATTTATTTCTATTGGTAATAAGCTTAGAAAAATATCTTATAAAGAAAGTTGCAATATGCTATCAGATGATAGTCTCCTACTCTACAAGCATTCCAAACCTTAGGAATAAGATGCAAGATAGCAACATTTAGATTATTAGGGATACTACTTGTAATAACAACCTTATCAGTCGATCTCCAAACATCATCTCCAATAATTTCCCACTTCATTGCATTATAACCATTAGGATCTGGGGCTTTATCACTGCTCATTATGAAAAAGCTTGCTTAACTTCATCTTTTTAATTATATTTAAAAAAATACCTATTTGAATGGAGATATAGTATCAATCCTTGTAGCATGATATATATGTTACAAAAATACCCTTGGGTTTGAATAGAATTCCTATAAGGGACCCATGAAAATGATAAAATTAGCCATACTGGATTTCTGTGATGTAAAGGTATGACTATCCTCATCCACTAACATACATATCTAATTTTTATGCCTTCTAACTTTGACAAGTGAGTGAAAATACTTAGTGTTGCTATCTCTAAACTTGAGCCATTCAGTATGATCATTCTAATGGTAAAAACCTCTTATCACAAGAGCTATAATGATTGAGTTTAGCAAGACACTATTTCTTCTATGCTATTAACACTACATCAAATCAATTATTAATGATCTTCTCTTGTAATTTAATTAATTGTGCTTTAGAATGGGTAATCCTCTCCAAAATGCTATTGAAATATCTCTTATTCAAATCACATAGCGACTTCTTTGGATTTTTGAGTAGTATCATCAAATGACACATAAGTTAAATATTAATATGGTTAAAGTGGTATTATTTTTAGGTACAAGATGTTGATTAGTGGATCCTAATAAATGTTAGTAGATTATTTATTATTTGTACTTTTTCTAAAAATTAGTCAATTATTATACTTAACTAAAATGTTAGACATTACATGATACTACATTAAGGTTTTTTTTACATAAATTATATTAAGTGTGTTTCATATGTTGTAATTATTTGTCTAATAATTCTAGTACAAAATTTGATAAAATGAAGCATGTTAACTTGTGTAAATTATTACATGAGTGAAAGCATGTTAAAATGGATTTAATACTGAAAATAAATTGTCATACATGCCCAATATGATAGCTTAAGTATGCTTAGATGCATTTTTAGAATAGTAATTATTATTATGTACTATAGGGACAATTTGGTCTTTTTCAGCATATTCTGATCTTTATTTTGATAGTAATGCCTAGTATATCTTATTTATTGTTAAGTATGGTGGTATGTAATTTGATATTTTAGTAACAAATGCTTTAGCATGATTATTATTATTGTAGGCCCTAGGTGGAATTTGGTTGTTTTAAACATGTCATGATATTTATCTTAATAAGCATATCTAATGTATATTATCTATGGTTGGGCATTTTTGGATGAATTAGATAAGAATGTTAAGATCATGTGAAGTGTAAAATGGTTATTTGGTGTGTTTGGTAATTTAATTGTATGATAAATGATTTAATCATTATATTTTAGCCTTTCCATGATAAATTAGTGAATAAAATGGATGATAATGGGGTAATTATGGTCCTAGGGGAATTTTGGTCATTTTTGGCCTAATGTACCTAAATATGAATAATGGATAGGAGGATGACATTGGTAGATTATCATGTGGACTTTAGTATTGACTTTAATTATGATTTTCTTGAATAATTAGAAATGAGAAAAAATGGTTAAGTATGGAAGTGGGACCCTTTGTTTATTATTTTGGTTCATGGTCACCTGAATAAAATACTATTATTCAAAGTGAAAAACCTAAAGATTGAGAATGGTGGCTTTTTAGGGGTAGCTATCCTAAATATGTGGTTTAGCCTACAATTGATTATGGATTTTTGTTGGTGTGCCTTAATGCCACATCCAAGCTTTATATCTTACTCCATTTAACTTTGTGGACTTATAGATCATATGCATACTTATACATTACAAGTCCTTGTTAGTAAGGTAGTGTAACACCTCTAATATTAAGAGGAGTGTTATAATAATTGATATGGCTACTCATATCAATATGGTATACCATCTTTTTGGTGATTCCATCCTAATAAATTCAAAATTAAGTGTAGCTTCCATGGACTAATTTTTAGGATGGGTGACCCTCCTAAGAATTTTTAAAATTTTTCTAAAAATTTATCATGAAGTATATGATTAAGGTAATAGCGTGTGGAAATTACTTATGTTGATCTGTAGGGCCAATTGATCAATCCAAAAGTACTCTAAGTATCCCCCGCAATCATTGTGGTCTTATGGTACTATTAGATGGCTACTAAGTGCCCCTCACTTAGTCACATTGACTTGTGGTATTATAAATGGTATCATACAAAATCATGGCCATGAGATAAATTTAGATGATCTAGTTAACCACCTACTAGGGCAATTCCTTGGTAAACTATATTGAGATAGTTAGTGGTCAAGTCTTAATGATGAAATTGTGATATTTGATTGGGTAAGAATGTAATGGTCCCAAAATTGTGAAGAGTATTGTAAGGATTGATCTGGATACTTATGTCAACACGGTATGCCATATTTTTAGGGATTCCATCGTAATAACTTCATAGTTAAGTGTGCTTGTCATGGACCAATTTTTAGGATGTGTAGCCCTCCTAGGAGGTTTTAAAAATTTTAAAAAATTTCTTAAGAATTGCACGAGTAAGGAGAAAGTGGGCTCAAAGGGTTCATGTTGATTTGTGGAGCCATCTTATCAATACAAAAGCATTTTAGGGCGGCTCTTGTGACCATTATGGCTTGGGGTGCTATCAGGTGGCTACAAAGTGCCCCATTTATTTTCCCATTAGATTGGGGTGTTACAGGTGTTATGTCTCCTTTATGTTTTTATATGGTAAGAGTGCCTTAGTGTCTTTGGGTTGACAGTCAATAAGATACTATGTTGCATTGTTGTGTCGGTTTGGTTGGAGTACCATTATATCTTCTAGTTGATAAAATCATCCCTCAAGTAAATAAAGATGGAAGTGATCATTATTGAATCAAAATGATTATTGTATTGGTTTGGTATTAGCCTCTATACCTATCTATGATTTGATAGTAACCTTTGTACCTACCTATGGTTTGGCAGTAGCCTTCGTACCTACTTGTGTCTAGTAGTTGCCTTCATGCTTATATGTGTTTGGTATTGTTCCTTTAAGCCCTACCTATGGTCTTATAGATATTATTGGTTTTGATATTGAGGTATGAGATATATTATAAAGGTTATGGTTATTATGTTGAAATTGATCCAAATCATTACATCATTGAGCATCCCTTCGATCCTTGGTTGGTAAGTTTTAGTATAATCTAAATGAATGTGTATGAGTAGTATGTGGCATGGTGATATTTTTTTTTATCTAATTTAATTTTCATATTTTGATCATTTGTCATATATTTTCAAATTTCATACCATACCTCACTGTGATGCCTTTCTGTGTTCCATACAAGCCTTTCATAGTTTTGTATAATGGGTTATGGAGTACCATTGTACCGATGGTTTCCTTTTCATGGGATCCTACTTAGTTAATGGGTAGTAGTCTCTATTGGCTAGCTTGTGTGGTTGAAGGCTAGTACTTTGGATTCAGAGTTAGGACTATCCAATGTGCTTCCTGATATCATTTGATTTAGACATTGTTGGACTCTTGTCACCTTCTATATCTTTTTTGGTAATTACTTAAGGATTTTATTACCAAAAAAGGAAAAAGGTACAAAGAGATTCAATTACAAAATCACAAGGGGCATACCTCTAGTCAACTCATACCATACATCTATCAAGACTGCGTCAGTACTTTTTAACCTTAACATTTCTAACATCACTAAATCTAACAAAATTCTCAAAAATAATCTATCTAATAGTAACTCTAGGATTTCTTTAGAGCATCTGGAAAGAAAGCTTATTTATATTAACCCAAATATGGTAGAGAAGGGCATTGAAGATAGCTCTCCAAACAATCTATTTTCATTTTCCTTTGGTGTTTTTAATCAGCCAATCAATGCAACTATTCTAATCAGTGGTATATCTCTCTATTTTTAGCCATCTTAGAACATAATTCCAAAGAACCTTAGCACCATGATAGTAAATCAACAAATGATTGATTTCTTTTTCATCACTTATGCATACCACATAAATATTATCTACAGTGACCCCCAATTAAACAATTTTGATTTAATAGGAAGGGCATTGTAACGTAGTAGCCATGCAAAGAACTTATGTCTTTTCAGGTCATTATGATTCCAATCAAAGGATTTCCAAGCAATCTTTGGCATAGTAATTATGATAGTATGATACACCAGGGTAGTGCTCAAATTCCCAAAGATACAATAGTTTGTATAGAGTGGTCTAATTTGATATCTGACTCTTAAACCTTCTATAGATTTCTTTCACTAAATTTTACAACAATTAATAGTTGGTTTTATCAGAATGATATTAATATGATTTGATTCTATCTACCCTTATTCTTTTAATTGTGCTATTAAGTTAAGGTAAGTAAAATTTTTAGCCTTAACATTTTGTGGACCTTTGATGTTTATTTCTATAGCATTATTATAGAGGTCTGGTAACAGTAGCATCACAACTCACCATCCACACATATCAAGAACTCTCTCCATCATTTAAGATATAGGATTAGATGCCTTAACAAAGCCAAATTTGGTATCATTACCAATAAATTTAATGCTCAAAGAACATAGCTTAAAACTATCTAGGGAAAATTGAGGAATAATCCTACTTGTGCTATTCTTCACCAATAAGAACGGGATTAACTCAGGAAATATGAATATTTTGCAAAGTGTGAGGAGGGCTTCTTGAAGCAGAAATCAGGCATAAAATGGCTCCACTTAGGCGATTCAAATAGCCAATTCTTTTTTGACAATATGAAAGCCAAAAAAATAGTAGAATGGTTTCTAAAATTCAATTTCTCAATGGTAATTGGTTAACAAATCATAAAGCTATCAAAATTTCCTTTATTGATCATTACAAAAGCTTACTGGGAATTGAAAATCCAATTCCTATTTATCCTGTGGATTCTGCTATTCTGGAAAAAGGTCCAATGCTCTCTCTTGATTAGTAGCATAATCTTCTTTATCCTATTTCTTTCTCTAAAGCCAAGGCTGCATTATTTTTCTATTGGAAATACTAAAGCTCCTATCTTAGATGGGTTCACAATAGGTTTTTTCAAGGCTTCCTAGGGTATAATAGGCAATGACATTTGGCACTTTGTCAATGATATTTTTAACTCTGGGACATTACCTTCTTTTATCACTCCTACTCTTTTGGTCTTGATTCCGAAAGTGGACAACCCTACTAAGGTAATTGATTTTGGACCTATAACCTATTGTTTTATTCTATATAAGATTCTATCTAAGGTCTTAGCTTCTAGAATTCAAGCTTTACTTCCTGACATCATAAACTTATCACAATCTGCCTTTGTTAAGGGTTGGCTGATTGGTGAAAATATTCTTCTTGCTCATGAACTTATCAGAATGTATGGCTGAAAGAATTCCTCTCCTAGGTACATGTTGAAAGTGGATTTAATGAATGATTTTGACTCTATTAATTGGAAGTTTTTCGAGCAGGTTCTTTTGGGCCTCATGTTCCCTCCTCATTTTGTGAAAATCCTTATGTCATGTGTATCTCAAATCTCCTACACTCTCTCCATCAATAATGATCTACTCCCTCCCTTCCCTGCAAAAAAAGGACTGAGATAAGGGGACCCTCTTTCACCATACTTGTTTGTCATTGTTATTGAATATCTTTCAAGATCCCTTCATCAGCTTGGAGTAATAAGGATTTTAGAGGTCACCCAAAATGCAAAAGACATCATATTATCAACCTCTATTTTGCTAATGACCTCATGCTCTTTTGTAGAGGTGATATAAAGTCTGTCACCCTTCTCATGGGTGCTTTTCACTACTTCAGTAACACTTTAGGTCTTCATATCAGTCCTGAAAAAAGTGATTCCTAATTTGGTAGGGTCTTTGATTCTATAAAGTAGTAAATCACCGATTACCTTTATTTCCTTAAAGGTGCAATACCTTTTAAGTATCTTGGTGTTCCCCTTTCTTTAGCAAGGCTATGTTCTAATCAAATGCTTGATTTATTAAGGAAGATAACTAACAAAATGCAGCATTGGTCTATAAAGTTGTTGTCTTATAATGGTAGATTGCAATTGTTAAGGTCTGTTATCTATGAGATCTAGATGTATTGGAGCCAAATTTTTGTTCTGCCCAAGAAAATTCTATTCAAAATAATTGGGTTATGCAAGGCTTTCTTATGGACTGGTAAATCTAATCCTAGTAAAAGAGCACTCATTGCATGGTCAACTATTTGTTTACTTTGGCATGAAGGTGTTTGACATTCAAACCTAGAATATAGCAGTAGTTAGCAAGCACCTATGGCACATTGCACAAGATAAAAATAGTTTATGGATTAAATGGGTTCATAGTTATTATCTAAAAAGAAAATCTATCTAGGAAGCTATCCTGCCATGCACTGACTTTTGGACCATGAGCAAATTATTTAAACATAGAGAAGTACTTCAACCTCTTCTCATTTCCCTTGATCTTTCCTCATCCTACAAGATAAATGAAGTTTATGATAAAAATTTTCTGAGATCTACTCCTGTTACTTAGTGAAAATTAGTATGGAGAAATAATGCAAGTCTTAAGCATAAATTTATTCTTTGGATTGTTGCACACTGCAAACTTCCCACAAAGGATAACCTCAGCAAATTTTGTTATATTGCAGACCCTTCCTGTGCTTTTTATGATGCTATTGAGACATTCCCTCACCTTCCTTTTGATTTCCTAGTTATAAAGAATTTATTGCAAAATGCCTATGCTTGTGTTGATCTCTAGAGTCCTGTCCACCGTCGGCCTCAAGTTCTTGAATCTTTGGCTCATAATACAAGAATTTCTAGAAGAGAAATCCTAGTTTCTAGAACCTTAAGTGTAGCATGCATCTATGAATATTGGCATTCATGTAACATCAAAATTTTCTCCCATAATGATTGTGTTTGCAAGGATCTTCTTAGGAAAATCATCTATGTTGTCTTAGAAAGGTTTAAACCTTCCTTTGGAAAGATAAGTAGGGAGTTTATTGAAATTTTTTTAGATAAGTTTTATGCTATGAGTTGTAATATTTCCAATCATTAATAATAAAAAATTCTTTCTTTAAAAAAAAACTAAACTGTTACTATATCTGGTTGTAAAACGATACTTTTTTACTATTCGAGCTTTCACAAGTAATTCTTTAATAAAAATTTGAAGTCCTACAACTGGGGTGTTACAGATAGGTTGTTGTAGAAGAGTTTGACTAACTCTTGATAGTGAGGATTATAAGGATGATTAGTGGGACCACGTAAGAGTCATGTACCTATTGCATAAAGGTTAAATAAAATTGATTGATGGAAACATCAGTATTGACACAAAAATTTAAGGACATGCTTCTTTTCCTTAGCTAATCCATTTAGTTGCTTATGGAAGGTTTGATTCCTCAGTGAGATGGAGAAGCTAAGCAAGTGGGTTAGTTATATTTTGAGGTAGAGAAGAAGGAGGTCCATATTGCACACAAGGTTGTGGTTTTAACATATTTGATGGTGGAACATGATGCATGGGTTCATTGATTTGAATCCTTATCCTTTGCCTTTTGGTAGAAATGGAAGGAGATTTTCACTTACTTTTGGATGAATTTAAGATAATTTAGGTAAGTACATCAATAATTAGTTAGGAGCAAATGATAGATAGCATTAAGGCCAAAAGGTTTCATATGAAATTTACACTACAAACATGAAGTGAAAAAGATATGTAGCTCAAATATTTTGAGAGAAATATAGTTAAAGAGGCAAATGAATATAGGATTGATAACATAAGAACATAAGAATTGATAAAAAATTAGTTCCTCATGCTATATACATGATTGAGTATGACCAGTTAAAAGGTTGGAAACAAGTTAGATAATAATGGTTAATTTACACTAAAAATTATCTCAGCCATATTAATGACCATAATCTACTAACAAATTAAGCATAATCACCCTTTAATTTTATTGGGTACCAATTTAAGGTTTAAGCACTTATCATTATTGATTTCCATAACAAATCACTTTCTTTCTTCAAATCACTAAAGATAGTATATTCTCCTTATTCTAATGATTAAATCAACTTGAAGCTTAGAAGATTTAGTGGTTAAATGAATAGGAATTGAGGAGAGGAGTAGGAAAAAGTAGTTTAGGTTCAAACAACCTGCTGAAGGAAAAAGAAAAGGAAGGTTAATGGTTTTGTTCAAGTTAAAAAGTCCTTATATTCCCTTGAATAACTAATTGACAACCCACAGACTGCTCTTTGAACTAGTTAATTGGTTTGTAAAACCAATCAACTATTCCTTTCCATTTTTAACAATCAAAGACCAACACATATTAATTTGCTTCAAGGAGACACATTGACTAATCCTTTTGACACAACAATTGGCCTTGCCACTAGTTGATTGTCCTCTTTATGTCATAAGCTATTATTATGAGCATGAAATACAATACAATTATTAATTAAAATATGCATTGTAAACTTAATTTAAGAATGTTAAACATAAATCATGTAGGATAATTTAAAATGAAATCAATTCTTATTTAGTCCATCTAAACATGATTTTAACAATTTTAGGATTGAATAATTTCAATGTCCATAAGTTATATTCAAATAAGCCTTGTAAGCAAATATATTTGTCATCCACTTACGAAGCAACCCCTCTACCTTTAGTAAAAAAAGGCTAAAGCTTCTCCCTTCTCTTTATGCCAAAATTGTTGATCCTCCTTACTTAGCTACACAACTTCCACCATACCTCTTCTCCTTGATACATCCTCAACCATTAAAGCCCCAAAAACCTCACCAAATCACCCAAACCTTTATTTAAAAGCATCTTAATCTTCCTCCTTAGCTTTAACCAATTTTTCCAATCCTCCCCACATGTTGCACCTTTCCCTTTTCTAGAACACCCTACTGTAACTTTCCTCACTATTTCTCCCCTCCCTGATCGGACAATGTTAGTGGAAAATAGATTGGTTGATGACTTCTAAGCTAAGTTGCCTTGTCTTGTAGGATTCCTCAAAATTTATTTCAGAGCATCAGGACTATAAACTTTAGGCCTAGGTTTATAGAGAGAGAGGGTTTCCTCTATATTAAGACTAGTTGGTAAGAGAGTTAATCATGATAGATCATGTCTAGAGGTATATGATGGGACTTCCACCGAGTACTGCCTTAGATTATTTGAGTGAGGAAAATAAAGTTGATGGCCTCCTTATGATTTGGAGAAAGAGCAAGTGATACTCCATGACAAATGGTTCCATTGGACAATCCACAATAATTGGGCATTAGATGCTGCTATGAATTTGAGTCTTTAGTGATTTGGTGGTGATGATTGATTTTAGTTGGGTTTCAAGGTTTTAGTTATCCCATACCTATGTTTGATGTTAGATGGATGCTTAGCATGGTAGTGATCTATCCTTGTGACACATGTAACCTTAGAAGATTAAGGTTTCCTTTCACTTGTTGAACCTTTAACTACTATTGTTGTAATGTGTATAATCATGAATTTTGTATGACCATCTATTATAAATGCCAACACATCCTTTTAAGCATGTTTATACAATGTTGTATAACCTTTATGATAAATTTTAGTTTTATCATTGGCTTTTAAAATATATAGGGTGCTTGGCCTTCTTATGGGTGGCATTGATTGTACTCTCTAAGCTTATAACCCTATTACTCTATTTCCTTTACTACTATGGCTTGAAACTTTAACCTCTCAAGTATGGAGGAATCACTTATCATAGTAGAAAAGAGATTGGCAGAGCCACAACCACAACCATAACCTCAGCTGCTACATTTGACACTTATTCACGTTGAGAACTAGCTTAGAGAGATTGGGTTTCATCATATTCCTATGTTTGAGGGAGTTAATGATTTGTCAATTTATTAAAGGTGGATTAGGGAGTTAAAGAAGATCTTCAAAGCACCTATTTTCCCTGATGGAAATAAGGTGGATGTTAGTATCTTCTACCTACGAGGAAAGACATATGAATGGTGGAGAGGATACTAGCACTGAGTTATTGAGTTGGTAGATAATTCAGAAGGATTTTTGGTAGCTTTGAGAGAATGATACTAACATTTGCATGTGCATTGCGTAAATCATGCCAAGTTTTTTACCATTAACCTTGTAGAATGTCAGTCAAGGATTAATTTAACAAGTTCTTCGAGCTTCTTAATTTTGCGCTAGAGATAGCTAGAAGTAAAGAAATTGTTGACCATTGCTTTGATCAAGGATTATACCTATGCATGTATGATTTATTTAGTAAAGAGATTATGAATAATGTACTCAAGGTTTATGAGAGGGCTTGCGCCCTAGGATGGATTTAGGAGGTAAAGAAGACCCTTAGTGGGACTAAAAGGCTATAATTTTTTTTTCTAGTCTTATAAAAGAGATAAGCAATTGAGTGCATAATAGAGCTAACGTAGTGGTGGTCAAGCTTCACAAATTTTTGGAGCATGATTTGTAAATTTGTATAGGGAATCACCCATGTAAGGACTACTTGGGTAGAATACTAGAGTGTTGGAGGTATGGCAAGATGGGCATCAAAGGCTTTGAGTGTTACTCTTCTGAAGTTAGATTTCAAGGTCATCAACTATTATCCTGTGGTAGAACCATCGATAGGTAGAAGTCTTCCCTGGCGACTTAAAGGCCCACTAGTAGCATCCCATGTGTGAGTACTAAGGGAAGAGACTTTCTTCTCACCCCTTATCGTAGAGTAGTGTAATTTTGACTTTAGGTATTGGAGTTTTGATGGTCTACAATTTCAATAGTATTAATGATTCATAAGCTTGTGGGTTTGTAGACACTACTTCTGGTATACATTTGTTCTTCTAAGTTTAGACTTCTTGTTAATTATGCATTTCTATGTGAATGATTGATGTTTGCTTGATGTATGCTTATGTGAAAATTTCTACGATCAATTAGGGTTTATTTTTTTAAAGGGGGTAGCGATCCTCGGCTCGTTGAACCTTTTTTTAAGGACCACCCTAGGTCTTAGCGAGTTAGTTCTATTTTGTGTTGCTTTGGGGATGAAATCAATTTTAAGGATGTATTAATATAATACCCTATTACTAAAAACCTTAATTATAAATTGGTAGTTATATTGGTTAGTTGTAAATAAAAACCATAATAAAACAATTATTAGGTTAAAACAAATCTATAGTTTATATTTAAGTTACTATTATTATGATCTATTAGCCATAAAATTTTATTAGCTTAAAAATTTGTTGGAAAGTGCATTATTCACCCAACATTCGACCTTAACAGGAATTCGTTATGTTGGAAAATCCTAAATCCTGTAATCCAACATTTTCTACCTTCACCTAAATAATTACCCTAGCCAAAGGCCCTTACCTATGCTAGATTTACCTTGATATTTTCTCCTTTCCTTTCTGGTAAAAATCTTCACACCATACCTCCTTCTTTCCTATGTTTCCCTCTCTTTATTTTGCTACACAATTTTCCCTCACACTATTAGCCATATAATCTCTCTTCCTCTATTTATCCTTCTCCTAATTTATGTTATGAATTAATCCCCGAGCAAGCTTGCCTGACCTCCTTATTTCAAGTAGTCCCTAGAAATAAAGAAGCCCCATTGATTTGCCATTATTATCCCTTATCTTCACTATTTCACTAGCAACACACTTCACTACTGGCCACATTTCCTTTTCTTTGATAAAATTCACTGATTCCTCAACCTCACCATTTGTAAATCCTATCAAAACCACCCTAAAACCAATGTACAACATCACATAAATCATGCCAAACTCTCTTGTATAACCACATGAAGCAACCTCTCCTCCTTTGGGTAAAAACATCGAAGCTCCTTCCTTCTTCTTCAGTCAAAAATGTCTATCCTCCCTACCATGTTGGACCAAATTCCACCACACCTCCTCTCCTTGTTACATACTCCACAATGGATGCCCCTACAACCTCACCAAATCGACCTAATCTTTTGCAAAATGAATGAAATCCTTTCTTCTAGCTTTGGCTAATTAGGCCAATCCCCCTCCTCTTGTGGCACCTTTCCTTACCATGGATCCACACTTGATGCACCATTCCCTACCATGTCTCCCCTCCCTACATTGGCCATTTCTACCATTCCTTCCCCTAGCCATACACAACTCCATTGTTGCCCTTCATCTCCTTCTTGACAACATCCATCACTTCTCCTTCTTTATTTTCTAAGTTTTATTTGGATTCTTACATATATACATAAACCAATTAATTATCCTTAAGTTTTTTTTTTGGGTTACTATTCTATAATATTAAATGCCACTATATGTTTTATTGGGTGTTAAATTCCTTGGTAATTCTTAAGGATCTTGGAGAAGACTTTATGTGTAAGCTTTGATTAGGTAAATCCAATTACTCATAAGATAGTATAATTTATATGCGAACATGCTAAGATTATTTAGATTTAGAATTATGATTGAGTTTTACATTCTTCAAGTATTATAACAAGTAGGATAAAGTTATAACATGTTAAATGAATGATACATACCATTGTTGTAAGTGGGTAATATACTTTATGATTTATGTACTCATGTCTAGGGTTTTGTTAGGATTTTTATTTTTTTCATGTTATGATCTAAATGCCACGCTAAATGTCCCATGATTGTTAATGCATGGTAGTTAGGTTTACTATTGTTTGCATGGAAGCTTGTACACATGAGTAAGGCTAGCTTATGATGATATTTATTTACAAGACTTACAATTAGTGATATTTTCCTACATGTACAACAATGATAATTTTCCTATTTAAATGTTGTATTATGGTTTAAATGTGTAAGTACATGTTGCCTGAAGTATATGATAGGTGAGAGTTACATGATTAGGGTTTTGTGGGCAAAACATACTAAATGCATGAAAAGTGAACAATATAGTTAATTGCCAAAATGCAAAGATTACCTACATGATAAATATCACCTTTTATATTTTTTATGATATATTTCTTATAAAAAAAATGTTTGGTACAAAACAGAGTAGAATGATACAATTAGGGTTTGGTAATTTTTACTTATTGTATCCTTAGAGAATAATTGGATATTAGGATGGCCTAAAAATTTTATAGGTTAACCTTTGTGTTGACTTGTCTTGGCTTAAACTAATGACCTTAGGGTATGCTATAACGATTAAAAATAAAAGGGAAAATGGTTAAGTATGGAAATGGAAATTTTTTTTGTAGTATGTGAAATTTGTGATCACCTCATAAAATATTAATACTTAAATTAAAAGAAATTGAGGTGGGAATGGTTGCTCTCTAGGAATAATTACCCTAGAGATGAGGTGTTAGCACATGTTTTTGTTTTCTAGTGTATCGTTGTGCCCTATTCTACTTTATAGGTTAAATAATGGCCTTATAGAGGATATTGATACTTAAAGACTAGGTGACTAAGGTTGGAGGAGACTGTGTTTCCTCTGTGCTTTAGTATGACTAGGTGTACTAGTGTGTCCCTAGGTTTGAGAGTGAGGGTATTCTATTGTCTCTAGGTGCTAATATGACCAGGTGTACCACAATGTCCCTTGGTTTATTATATTGCCTTTGAGTAATTTAAAATGGAAGTGCCTACAGTTTAAGAAAATGAAAAGACTTATTTTGGATTTTTGGATTTAGAATCGCCTAAGTGCCCTACCATAGTATTTAAAATTATTTTGGATTTATTGGTTTGGTAGTCACCTTTGTGCCCTCCCTTAGTAATTTAAATTGTTTTGGAATTGTTGGTTTGGTTGTTGCCTTAGTGTCCTACCTTGGTAATTGGAATTGTTTTAGATTTTTTGGTTCTATAGTCACCTTAGTGTTATACCATAGTATTTCAAAATTGTTTTAGATTTTTTGGTTTAGTAGTTGCCTTAGTGGTCTACTTTGGTAATTGGAATTGTTTTAGATTTGTTGTTTTGGCAGTTGTGTTATTACCCTACCTAGATCTTAGAATTGTTTTGGATGTGTTTATTTGGTATTTGCTTCTGTGTCCTACCTTAGTATTTGGATTCTATTTAACTAACTAGCTATGTCTATTGTACCATAAGATGATGTGAAATGAACTAATGTGTTTTAAAATTGAGCTTGAGACTTGATATTATATATATTAATATACAATTATTGCATGTGGTTGTGGTAAATGCTTTATGCACAAGTATGTTTTTTTGGATTTTGTGTGTCTAGCAATGTGGATATGCTAAATGTTGTGAGGTTTTGTGATTTACTCAATATGAAGAATTCATACTGATGCTACTTGTGTAAATGACTATATGAAGGGTATAGATTGGCTCAAGGTGTATTATAGCAACTAGGAAAAGGATCTTTCGAAAAAGATCCCATTTTTGGAATGGGCTTTTGGGTTTAAGAGATAAGGCAAACATGTGTTGTACCTAAGGGTACCTATTTTTGATGTAATCTTTTTTTTTGTACTCTTATGTCCCTTAGTGTTTTTGATTTTCCATTATTATAGGTACGAAGGATATTACTTACAAATTTTATATATGTAATATCTAATATTTTAGTTGTTTTGTTTTGGTATGATTTGTTTTATCCTTAGTAGTTAGCATAAGAAAGGCGAGGCAATATGATTAGTGTTAAGTATGATGATAATACCTAGTAATTTTGTAATTAATGCTTCTACAAAATAAAATTTTAAGTACTAAAAATGTGGGCATTAAAAAAAATCCTGACACTCCATTATAGCCTTGGAGATATTGTATTCGAGCACATCCTTAAATGTACCACCCCTAAGGAGATTTGGAAAATATTGAATATCACTTATAGTGGTAACGAGAAAGTTAAAATTTTGTATCCTTGTTTCATCACTATAATGGATGGCATTTCATGTAAAATAAATGGTGTAATCAATTTCTTAACTAACTCTAAAATTATTTGGTATGATATTTATGATCATCACTTAAATCACATTAAAATTATACATAGTTAAAATTTTGAATTAAATGAAATGTTTTACGTTCTATTTTCAAAGCATATAAAATTGAAGAATCAAAGTGAACAATTTACTTATATGGTTAAAAGCGTGAAAGTTTAATCGGATGCAAAACTTGAAACAATTGAAAACCATTATTTGTGAATTTGTGAAAATATTATAAGCAAACTCCATGAATACAAAATAATGCCTTATTTTCTTTTCTCAAAAATAGTTTGGATACCAAAGAATAGTATTGTTGTTTATAATTATTTAAGGACTAACCCCCATGGATCTATAATGATATGGGTACTAAAAGCATGTATTTGAACAATGATTATAGGGGAGAAGAATAAAAGAAGTAGGAGCTTGAAGGAAGAAATAAGAATGTGATTCAAGAGCATCTAATAATTCTAATATTCTATTAATTCTCAAGGTAAGGAAGAATTATCTTTCTTAATATTGGAGCCTATCATATTAAATATTCTTGATAATATGTCTATGCTTGGTGTTGAAAACAATTCAAATTGCTCTTGCAGGTATATTACATATTTGTAAGGAGAAGATGTTAATACACCTTAAGTGTACAAGCATTCAAAGCATGCAAGACTATAGCATACATGAGATGATACTTTACAACAAGAAGATATGGTGATGATTATCATTAGTTGTATTAACTTGTTATAAACCCTAAGTATATTTTATGTAAGCTAGCGTTTGATGTAATTTCATGTATGTACCATAGTTTTTTGTGTGCATTTGTAATGTTATTCATTAATATCATTTAGATGATGATATTATGAGTAATTTTAGGTGTTATATGGGCTTAATTCAAGTGAGAAAAGTTAGCTTGGATTAAGAGGGGAGGGCGGTTGGGTTAAGGCCTTTAATGTCGACTTCCTTCCTTATATATAGCCTACCTTGTACATGCATAGAAGAAAAATGAAATAAGAAGAAATAATTTGAACAAAACTCAAGTTTAGCACTTGTTTACTCTCTCTTTGTGGAGTATTATCAGCATAGGAAGTTCCCGGGGCATTCTTTCATCCTTCAAAGATTTGAATAAGCAACCACATTCAAAGACTTCCCCCATCCAATCCATTATCATATCTGAAGTTACCTTAAAGTTTCGAGATTATCTTCCATAAGCCGTGGGTTTTGTGCATGAATTTACATCTACTAGATCCTGCACTCAAGAAGGAATCGGTCCAATGTTTCCCTCCACCTTGATCCACACTAGAATGACAACATTAAAGCCTATTCTCCCTCTTAATTAAAGAAAGGGGAATACATGACAATTTTGACAACTCCGAGTTCATATTGTAGTGTTTTTTTTATATTATGTTATCTTAAATGTAGATTATTTTACAATTAGATGACAAAAATGTTTACTTATAAGTCTTAGTTGAATTTGACCTATGAAAATTGAACATTATTCATTCGTAAAATGTCATTGTTTAATGCATGAAAGTTATGTGAAAGTTGTATTAGGATATAATAGATATATGTTTATTTGATTCTGAATTAACCTACATGGTTTGTGCTTAATTGAGTTTACAATACATACTTAAATTCATAAATTGATTATCATTCATAGTCATAATAAGTATTTATGACTTGAAGAGACCAATCAATTAGTGAGAAAACTAATCGATGTGCTAGAGGAACTGGTTAATGTTTCCCCTTAAAACTAGTATATGGATTTTTTGCTTTATCTTTAAAAATAGTGTAAGAATAATTAATGAATTTGTTAATGCAATAGACTAGTTTGTCCAAGGCATATAAGTTTTTTTTCTTTAAAAAAACCATAGACCTTGATTTCTTTTTCTTCGACTAGCTACTTGAACCCTAAACCTTTTGGCCATAGTTTTATCTATCATTTGTTCCTAATTGATTATTTCTATGCTTAGCTAAATTATTTGGAATTCATTGATCTTCATTAACTATAATGGTACCAAAAAGTCCTAAAAAAACTCTTACCATTCCCACCAAAAGACGAAGGACATGTATTTATTTCATACCCTAGTGATTAATTGTTTTGCTAGAATGGTTAAGATACACTTGAATAATACTAGGGTTAGTAAGGTTCTTGAGATTGCATAGGAAGAAAATAATAAAGGGAATAATGCATTAATTCTAGCATTGGTTCCAATAACACCAATATGCCCTTTCTGTAAAATCACTTTGATTATTACATTTATCCACTCTTTGAGCTTTGTGATTCTATCAACTTTGATTTTATTTGCATTTTCTATACAAACTTTATTGTTTCTACCAATGGTTCCACCATCAGAATCAAAGTCCTAGTTGTTTCCATTTATGTTGATGAGAATAGACATGTTAGGACTCTAGGCATTTAAATAGTCACCTATTTAAGATATTAGATATCAAATTTAGATACGAAATGAAGACACATGACATGGTTATGTAATATGTGACTAGACATCGTTTTGTGCTTCAAGGCATAGCTAAATTTTATTGTCTGCAACCCTAATAGAGATTATTACACCATTTTATTCGCACAATTTTGTTTCCTTGTGTGACATTAGCAGCTGATATGACTACTAAAAATTAGTAGAAGATTAACCACATCTTATTAGGGGGCTACTATATACTTCAGAATTGGTGCCTCTCAAAGTATGGTGCATGTGGTGAGTCAAACACACACTTATTTAGGGTATGGTTCTCTTATCACAAGTATCTTGGACCTTTTAGGTCTCATTAAGGGATTTCAATTTCACTCCTATCCATTTACAAAATGGATTAAACATCATTGATAAGATGACCTTAGGAGCACTAAGATATGATTTGAGGGAAGATAGTCAGAGTTTTATGCTTACTAAGTAGGATTGATCTTCATTTATATGAACTAGTATGATACCACCTACTTGCACTCTTCATTTACATGATAAAGATGATCAGGATATTCTTTCTACTACTCATGATCCATTCGTCACATATCCCGTAGTTCCTCTTGCTATATCATATGCTTTCTCCATATCTAATTCTCTCCGCCATCAAATCATTAGCGTATAGCTATAGTTCAAGGCCTATGAAGCTTCTTATCAAAGGTTTTTTTTATGGATGAATAGAAATTTTTATGCATATATTATACATAAGCTTGATCATGGTACTCAATTTTCTAGTCTTGAGAAAACTGTGCATTTCATGAATCCTAGTGGCTTTATTGAAGGTTTATTAGGACTATAGACTCATGTGTATGATCCTATTGTTGCTACGAAATATAATTAGGCACAAGATGAATCTAGAGCTCCACAATCTACTATATTTAAGAGTGACATGGTTATTCCTATTTTTGCTATTGGTGATTAGGGTTTTATGATTAATGCCACTAAGGAGATTTCACCTCTAATTATTACTAAGGATGTACAGTGTGCATTAGGCATTTGAGATGATGTTGATGATGAGTTAGATAATGGAAATGTAGAGAACTCAAAGGATACACTATCTGATGATTATCTTTACTCAACTCCAAATGTTCTTTTGATTTTTCTCACCATTTTCCTCATAAATGTAGATCCACAACATTTTAGCCTAAACTTCCATCTACCTCTACTTAAGATCTAGGCACCACTACTATCAATTAGAGCTCTAAATGGTCATATAAGTGTGTGGGATACATTACTTGTCTTCATGATATTTTTTTTGGACTTTTAATCATGATAATATTATTATCATTACATTATCTTCACTAACATATCTTTATAAAAACATATTTTTCCATGTTAATTTACTCATATCTCAAGAATGAACTTATTCAATTGCTCATTTAAACTATCTCAACTTTCAAATTCATAAATGTTAATGAAAAGTGTTCATTGCTCCCATATCTTAGCTAGAATGTATTTTCATCTATAATATCTTTTTATTACATATAATTAGATTAAGTATCATCTAAGTCTCTGCACTATCATTTCTTGATTTCTTGATGACAATCAATCTTAATTACAATCTCCTTCCAAAATTCATTACGAAGGGGTTAGTGAGTTTTTTCCTATCATTCTTGAGATATTATTGTTTGAATTCTATTGAAGATAAATATGTCAAGTTTTAAATAATCTGTTAGAGTTTCATCAAGATTTATGGCTCATAAAATGAGAGAAGAGTGATCATCAATAAAAAACATGTTACTATTTAAAATCTAAAAGGGCGAACCTTTTGGTAGTGGATGTAAAAAGTAATTTTCTCTTGAACCACTTTACATTGTTTTTGAATTTATTATTTTTCATTTCTATTCCATTAAATCCTATTTACCCCCTCCAGGGTTATTTCAAAGGTATTAAGTCTTCACCAATGAATTTACCTATACTTTGAGGATCTTAAGCATTTTATTGATAAGTCAATTTTATTAAATCCCATGCTCCGATACCAATTATAATCATATACGGACACTATAGTGGGGGTAAATATAGTATTTTGATAATGGAAACAAAAATTTTTAAGAAGAAGAATGATGAAAAGCAATATATAGAAAAGTTATAATAGTTCAAGGAATTCTACAAATTTTCTTTACATCCATTATCAAAAGGTTTTACCTTTTGGATTTTAATATCTCTTTATTTATTGTGGCTATTTGATAATGATTACTCATCTCTTGTTCATGATCCTGAAACATTAATTAAATCTTTCTTAGAAGTTCTAGATAACACACGACTCTTCACTTGTGTTTGAGATGATAAGTTGGAATAAGATAAAAATATTCACTAGGTAACATATAAAAGTGTGTAATCACTAGTAAAGATCTTGATCTTGCTTGAAAATTAATATTTACAAGCATATGAACACTCTTAATAAATATGAAGAACAAAATGAGTAGTAGAGAATTTTTATTTGCATTTGAAAGTGTAAAATCAAATCTCCCTTTGATTCTTTGTAAAATTTGAAAATAATGATGTTTGAAGTGTATTTCTAGCATATTTATTTATTTATTAAGGTCTAAAAAATCTTATTTATATTTATAGAAGATGATAAAATTCACCACCAGCCATTGGGTGCAAAAATAAAAGTAAAAATAAAAGTAAAAATCTAAAAAATAATTAGACCCATCAATCAATTTCACAACATAATTTATTAGTTTTACAAACAATTCAATCATTCTTCAAATGGTTTGATTGGTTTATATAATTAATCAATATGTTGAAGCTCATGCTAAAGCATATTTTTTCTTGAAAGTAAAATAGTTGATTAGTTTTGAATCTAATAGATGGATTTGGTTAATCAATCGATTGATTTTCAAACTAGTCAACAGATTTTGAAAATAGTCAACGGGTTTAAGTAATTGGTTAATGTATTAAAGGTAAGGTTAAAACACAATTTTTGGAATGTAAACTTGTCAATCAGTTTGACAAACCTATCAATGGGTTTGATGAACTAGACAATCAGTGGAATAGTTTTCTACACTATTTATCTTTACAAAAAATACCATAACTTTAGTTGTAGATCTCAAATTGACTGCCATATTTTAATCTATAAATTAGATATCATAATATTTAAAAATATTTATTATTCAGCAACAAATAATTATTATGGAATTTTTGATCAATTTTGCAAGTTAATAGAGGTGGAAAAGGATTTATGAAAGGGTTGATTTTGAAAATCCTTTGTGTAAGTGTATGTAAAAACATTTTGATTCATGAAATCACTTTATGATCTTTCATGACCATTTTTGAATAGAATTAGAATTATCAAAACATTGAAACATCTTGGTGTTAAATATGTAAATCATATATACATGAAACATAATACAATAACATACTCCTTAAAGCTTGAGTCTTCGTTTCTTGATCATACTTTCTTTTCCCTTCATGTTTTTTGAATTCCATATATAAAATTAACTTCATTGAAGCTAGATTCTTCTTTTATCCTCATTATTGATCTTTAGTTTGTACTTGGGATATGATTTGCAAACTTGATATTATTATCACTCCTTAACATAGTTAGGTGTTCAATACTTCTGTTTTCACTTTGATACACATACATAGTTAACAAGATAAATAAAATTCATACTTAGGTTTATTATTATCCAAGCAAATGTTAATTTAACTATGAGGTTAACAAGGTGGTTGTTTGATTACTTAATCAATCAACTCCTCAAGATCTTTAGATTGAGGTACCATTTGGGTAAAATAGTACATGTGTTGAAGTAATAATATAAAAAATAATTCTATGGTAAAGTGTTTGGTAAATATAAATTATTTGTATATGGATGTGGTTGTAATAGTAATAACATTTGGTCACTTATATGAAATGAACTAATGTAAAATGACAATTTTAGACATGGTGATGGAGTTTAATTAATAAAGAATAAGTTGGTAGACAAATATAAGTAGTATGAGGATTTTTAAGTATTTAGGTAAAGAGTAGTGGAACCTAATTACGAAATAAAAATAAATTATAAATATTGAGATTATAATGATTTGAAAATAATAATGTAAAAGAAAAAACTAACGTACATCTTATTAGATAATATAGAAATAATTTTCTACCTGAATGGTTCCTAACAATACTTTTTATACAAAATGTTGGGGGGCTTTATAATTTCAATTACTTTTTTCTATAAATATAGTGTATGATATCCTTAACTCTTGACATTATTACATCTTATAGCTTTTTGAGAGTATGTGATGTGTATCTCAGTAATTTATATTTAAATAATTCTATTGATTATTGTAAATTGCATTGTACCTATAATTACTTTTCTTATACTGTGAATAACTAGGGAAAATCAAATGATTGGAAATGGACCATATTGTGGTTGCTGTGAGTACATGTTGCTGGTTGCTGCTGCTGCTCCAGAAATTGATGCATAAGTTGATCTTTCTTGTTGATTATATCATAGGGAAATTTATCAATCCTATATGATGCATTCGCCCGCATATCTTGGCTAGTGGAAATTAAGTTGGCCGCATAATTCGCCACCCGACCCATATTTTCTGGGTTAGAAGGATTGCAGATTATGCAACCCTTAATAACCATAATTAGCTACATAAATTAGCTGATGGGAATTAAGTTGTAAATCATTTATATGGGAATATTGTAATCTTGTATTGTGTAGTTGGGCTGAATTATTATTATCAGCACTAACAGCCTTGTATTTTGTTTTTATTGCTTGGTTGATCTATTAGGCTGATATATTGGATCTTGTATTTGAGCCCATCGACCGTATAATGGTTTGTATTGTTTGTATTGTATACGCACATATATAAGGCATATACAGGATGTTTGTACGACACTTCTTTTGGCAGATTATATAGCTCGATCGTATTTTTTTCTCTCTGAAATGTTCTCTCTCTCGACTCTTCTCTCTCTCTCGTAAAAGTCTCACTCGCTTGATCTTCTTCTCTACTGATCTTCTTCTCAAATCTCTTTCTGTAAATCTAACCTCAGTTGTTGTTGATTATAACTGTGCTCTGAGTTTTCTTGATCTTCCTTTGATTTGATCCTTTAGGCTGATCGATCTTTTGTAGTCGAACCCTTCACTCGACTTACAGTCTAATGAAAATTTCTTGAAACCTATCCAAAAGATCGAGTGCTTGTGGTTTATTACGTTTATTGTTGGATTTTGTTATTTCTTTCCAATTCTTGAGTTCGCTAACCTTCAATTATGTAAGTTGGCATTTCTAAGGTTTGCGTTTGACAAGATTCTTGTTGTGATAATTCGACGGAGAATTTTTCCTTACTTCCGGCGAAGAAATTTAACCCTAATGAGACGATAGTGCTTGGAAACCCTAACTAACTATTTATTGCAAATATCTTAGCTAGGGTTTGGTTAGATTTTTTTTTAGTCCTGATAATAATTGATAAGCAATTTGCATTCAATAAACTCGGTCATTTTCTCCTTCTAAATTCTTGTGATTAAGAATTGATATTCCTGTTTCGAGTTAATGCTACACTAAATTCTTGAGGAGTGTGTAGGTATTAACTCAGTATCGACAAACCCTTGTTCTAGAAAGGAGTAGGGGCTCCAAGAAGAGGGGTCCTAATTTGTTATTCGGCTTAACTGCCAACATTTGTTGGCATGGTATATTCATTCCTTTCTTGAGAATTTTGTTGCTGTGTGTTGGTCGGCGATTGTCTAATATTATTGTTCTATTTTAGTAGAGCCTTTTAATTGTGTAGTCATACTGTGATTACTCTATTATAAGTGTGATCAATTTTGCTGTCATTATTTGATTAGTTAGCTTCAATTGTGTTGTTTTATGTGAATTGATCTACTGTCTAATAATGGCTAGTCTATGAACCAATCAGTGTATGTGTCTAGTAATGATCTATTAGAAACACTTAGAACATTTCAAGGACAAATGACTACCCAATTGGCTATGTTGTCTGCTAACCTAGAACAAAGAATAGGAGAACAAGAAATTAGGATTAATGATTTACAGAATAACAGACTAAATGATCAGCATGCTAGGATATTAGGAAGGGCTCCCATGGAACCTAGAAATAGGATTCCCCCTTTAACTAATTTAGAAGAATTAGAAGATCAAATATCCAATAACAGTGATAGGAGACCTAGACAAATTAATAGACAAGAAAGGGAATTAGATCAAATTGATAGGAATGTAAGTAACCTTAAGTTTAATATACCTGGATTTAATGGGATAAATGATCCTGATTATTACTTTGAATGGCAAAGGAAGATAGAGTTAGTATTTGAGTGCCATAATTATTCTGATGAAAAGAAAATTAAGGTTGCTTGTAGTAGAATTTACAGACTATGCTTCTTCTTGGTATTATAATCTTGTCTTAACTAGGCGTAGGAGTGAAGAACCACCTATACAGACTTGGGATGAATGTAAGGCTTTAATGAGGAAGAGGTTTGTACCAAATTATTACTATAGAGAGTTGTATACAAACATTAAATCAGGGTAATAGATCTGTAGATGAATATTTTAAGGAATTAGAAATGTTAGTGATTAAAACGGGAGTTGTTGAGGATGAGGATGCTACAATGGCTAGGTTCTTGAGTGGGTTAAATTCTGAAATTGCTGATAAGGTAGAATTATATTCATATGGAACTTTGAATGAGATGGTTAATATAGCAGCAAAAATAGAAAGTCAAATAAGGAGAACTAGACAAAATAAGCCCCCTTGAATTGGGTTTAGAAATACTCTGAAGAGAAATTTTGGTGGAAATAGTTCTAGAAACTGGAGGAACAGTGGAAAATTTGATTTTTAGGGTAAAGGTAATGAGGTTAAGGTAGGAAACGGAGTTGATAAGGGAAAAACTATTACAGCTAAACCTGCTAGTGGTCCTTCTAGGACTAGAGATATAAAATGCTTTAAGTGTGGAGGATTAGGTCATATAGCCTCTGAGCGTCCTAATAGGAGA
This sequence comes from Tamarix austromongolica, assembly GCA_039764185.1. Classification (NCBI taxonomy): domain Eukaryota; kingdom Viridiplantae; phylum Streptophyta; class Magnoliopsida; order Caryophyllales; family Tamaricaceae; genus Tamarix; species Tamarix austromongolica. Next base: position 46,558,545 of record CM077816.1, on the reverse strand, counting down.
AATATTCTGATTAGGGAATCTGGAGACATAGAATCTGAATCTAAGGAAGAAGAGGTAGAGGTCAACACAGTTATGGATGACCTTAGTGAGTCTAAAGAAGAAGTAGAACTTCCAGTCAGTAGGGATCTTTTTGTTATGCAATACAAAGAGAAAGCATATTTCATACTAGATGTTTAATTAATGATAAGTGTTTTAACATGGCAATTGATAGTGGGAGTTGTACAAATGCCGCTAGTATTTTATTAGTATCTAAGTTAGGATTACCAACTACTAAACATCCAAAACCCTATAGGCTTCAATGGTTAAATGAACTAGGAGATGTTAAGGTTAGTCAACAGGTTTTAGTAAACTTGAAATTAGGAAAGTATGAAGATTTTGCTTTGTGTGATATTGTCCCAATGCATGCTGCTCACTTACTATTAGGAATACCATGGCAGTATGATAGGAGAATGACCCATAATGGATACAAGAATAGATATACTGTACGTAAGGATGATAAGAAGGTTATTTTAGCACCCATGACTCCAAAAGAAATCTTTGATGATCAAATTAAAATAAAATCTGACTATAAGGAGTTAACTAAGCAAAGTGTAGAGACTAAAACTTGTTCAAAAGAGGTTAAGAAGTCATATGGATTTTATGCAAAAAAAAAAGTGAAGTTGAAAGGGCTATTAGAAAGCAATCAAATGTATATCTAATGGTATATAAGGTGTGTTATGAGTGTTCTACAGAGTTAATTGAGGATGTATCTGATAATGTTAGAGAACTATTAGAGGAATATAGTGAGTTATTTCCTGAGGAGAACCCCCATGGACTGCCTCTATTAAGGGGCATAGAACACCAGATAGATTTTATACCAGGAGCTGTCATTCCTAACAGACCTGCTTATAGAGCTAATCCAGAGGAAGTTAAGGAGTTAAAGAAATAAGTCTCTGAATTATTGAGTAAAGGTTATATTAGAGAGTCAATGAGTTCGTGTGTTGTACCAGTTCTTTTAGTATCAAAAAAGGATAGGAGTTGGAGGATGTGCATAGATAGTAGAGCAGTAAACAAGATAACTATTAAGTATAGCTATCCTATACCTAGATTAGATGAAATATTGGATTTGTTACATGGTGCTGTAATTTTTTCTAAAATAGATTTGAAGAGTGGGTATCATCAAATTAGGATGAAACTAGGTGATGAGTGGAAAACAGCTTTTAAAACAAATTTTGGGTTATATGAGTGGTTAGTTATGCCATTTGGATTATCTAATGCTCTAAGTATTTTTATGAGACTTATGAACCATGTGCTTAGGAATTTTTTTGGAAAATTTGTAGTTGTTTATTTTGATGATATACTTATTTACAGCAAATCTTTAGAAGAGCATTTGAAGCATTTCAGGATTATTTTATATGTGTTTAAGGAAGAAAAGTTGTATGCTAATTTAGCTAAGTAAAGATTTTGTTTAGAAATTGTATTATTCCTAGACTTTTTACCATAGATTTGTTAGAAATTTTAGTACTTTAGCAGTGCCTTTAAATGTAATTACAAAAAAGAAAAAGAAAATGGTTTTAAGTGGGAATTAGAATTAGAACAACAGAAAGCTTTTGAAATTCTTAAAGCAAAATTAACTCAATCTCCTGTATTAGTTCTTCCTAACTTCGATAAGATGTTTGAATTGGATTGTGATGCTTCAGAATTAGGAATTGGGGCTATTCTTTCTCAAAAGGGTAGACATATAGCTTACTTTATTGAAAAATTGAGTGGCAGTACTTTAAATTACTCTATTTATGAAACGGAATTGTTTGCTTTCGTAAGGGCCTTAGAATTATGGAAACATTATTTATGTCCTAGAGAATTTGTTATTAATACTGATCAAGAAGCTATAAAGCATATAAAAAGCCAATCAAAATTGAATAGAAGATAGGGTAGATGGATAGAATTTATTGAAATTTTTCCTTATATAATTAAATATAAAAAGGGAGGTGATAATATAGTTGTAAATGCTTTGTCTAGGAGACATGTTTTCTTAAATACAGTGGATGCTACTTTGTTGTGATTTTCTCATATTAAGGTTTTATATATTGAAGATCATGATTTTAAAGAAGTGTATAAAAATTGTGAAATTGCTGCCCAAGGTAAGTATTATATCTATGATGGATATTTGTTTAGGGAAAATAGGTTATGCATACCTAATTATTCATATAGAGGATTACTAATTCAAGAGGCACATAATGGTGGGTTAATGGCACATTTAGGGTTTCAAAAGACTTTAGATATATTAGTTGACCATTTTTATTGGCCTCATATGAAGAAAGATGTGTTGAAATATTGTGTTAATTGTGTGGCTTGTAAATAGGCTAAGTCTACTTCTAAATCATTTGGATTGCATACTCCATTACCTGTTCCTATCTAACCATAGACTGATATTTCTTTAGATTTTGTCTTAGGATTACCTAGAACTAATAGGGCTAAAGATTCTATAATTGTTGTAGTAGATAGGTTTAGCAAAATGGCACATTTTATACCCTGTAATAAAACTAATGATGTTGCAACTATAGCTGACTTATTTTTCTCTTACATAGTAAAATTACATGGAGTACCTAGAATAATAGTATCTGATAGGGATGTTAAGTTTCTGAATCATTTTTGGAAGGTATTGTGGGGAAAGTTAGGAACTAAACTTTTATTTTCAACTACTTGTCATCCACAAACTGATGGGCAAATGGAAGTAGTAAATAAAACTTTAGGTAACATGTTGAGGGCTATGCTTGGTAAAAATCTTAGACAGTGGGAAGCTATATTACCACAGGTAGAATTTGCTTATAATAGAACATTACATTCTACAACTAAGAAAACACCTTTTGAAATTGTGTATGGATTTAATCCCTTGACTCCACTGGATTTGAGTCCTTTGCCTAACTCTGAATTACATAATTTTTATGTTGAATCTCGTGCTGAAAATATGAAGAAATTGCATGAATCTGTAAGTCAACAGATTAATAAGAGAGTTCAACAAATGGCTAAGGTTGCTAATAAAAGAAGAAGGAAAATTGTTTTTCAACCAAGGGATCTAGTTTGGGTGCATCTTAGAAAAGAACGTTTTCCAACACTTAGGAAATCTAAATTGGATCCTAGGGGTGATGGTCCTTTTATTGTATTAGAAAAGATTAATGATAATGCTTATAAAATTGATTTGCCTGCAAAATTTGGAAATGTTAGTAACTCTTTCAATGTTTCTGACTTAAGTCCTTTTATTGGAATTAACAAGGTTTCAAAGATGAAACCCCACCAAGAAGAGGGGGATGATGTGAATCTCAATAATTTGTATTTAAATAATTCTATTGATTATTGTAAATTACATTGTACCTATAATTACTTTTCTTATTCTGTGAATAATTAGGGAAAATCAAATGATTGGAAATGGACCACATTATGGCTGCTATGAGTAGATGTTGCTAGTTGCTACTGCTGCTCCAGAAATTACTGCATAAGTTGATCTTTCTTGTTCATCATATCATAGGGAAATTTATCAATCCCATATGATGCATTTGCCGGCATATCTTGGCTAGTGGAAATTAAGTTGGCCGCCACCTGATCCATATTTTATGGGTTAGAAGGATTGCAGATTATGCAACCTTTAATAACCATAATTAGCTACATAAATTAGCTAATGGGAATTAAGTTGTAAATCATTTATATGGGAATGTTTTAATGTTGTATTTTGTAGTTGGGCTGAATTATTATTAACAGCACCAACAACCTTGTGTTGATCTGTTGGGCTAATATATTGAATCTTGTATTTGAGCCCATTGACTGTATAATGGTTTGTATTGTTTTTATTGTATACGCACATATATAGGGCATATACAGGATGTTTGTATGAAACTTCTTTTGTCAGATTATACAGCTCGATCGTATTTTTTTCTCTGGAACTTTCTCTCTCTTGTGAAAGTCTCACTTGCTCGATCTTCTTCTCTGCTGATCTTCTTCTCGAATCTCTTTCTGTAAATCCAACCTCAGTTTCCATTGATTATAACTATGCTCTGAGTTTTCTTAATCTTCCTTTGGTTTGATCCTTTAGGCTGATCGATCTTTTGTAGTCGAATCCTTCACTCAACTAATGGTCCGACAAAAATTTCCTGAAACCTATCCCGGCTTCATCAGTATGTATATATGTATAAATTAGTTACAATAGGCCCAATCCAAGGCATAGGCCAGCTAGACCCTTACTTAGGGCCCTAAGGCAAACATGACCCTCAAAATAACAATGTTATATATTGTATATAAGCTCATAAAAGTAAAACAAATAAGATGAAAAAGTGGTGCATGTGCTTGTTTAAAAATGAGAGATGTGAGTATAAATCTTGATATTATGTTTTTATTTTTTTCTATCTTTCCATCTTTTGATATAGCCTAGTAGGACTAGATAGTTGTTGTGTAGTAGCATATTCATTTTACATACAAAAATATTATAATGTTATATTTTTTGCATTAATACGAATAATCTACATTCTTTAACATGTCATCTTGTGGCACACTCACTTCACTATATTTTTTAATTGTTATCTATCTTATACACACTAGCAAGCAATAGTAGTTGCTATACTAAGTGTAGGTATTGTTAGTCATTTAAATTTTTATTTGATATTATGTATTTTATGGGCTATTTATAGAGCGCGTGTTATTGACAATGCTTTTTTTCTTTTTTTTTTTGGCTTGAGTGATTTTTTAACATTATTAGTATTAGCTTTGGTATCAGAATATTTAAATTTTTTCATGGATAATTTCTAATTATTTAAAATATTTAAGTATATTTTTATTTTTTGTTGAAAACTTAGAGATTTTAAAAAATAAATGTCCAAAAAATTGTAATAAAATTGCTTCAAGCTCTTAAAAAAGGACACAAGAAAATATTTTATGATAAAATATTCATCATTTGAGCTCTATATTATAAAAGAAAATTAATACAATAATAGAAAGTTAAAAATATCAAGGCAACCTTTTAAATTATTCAAATAAATGGTAAATAATAAAATTTGATAGATAAAATATATCCAAAATTTAATTTTTTTTATTATATATTAAATTTTTATATAAAATAACACTTTAATTTTTTTTCCAATGGCCTCATTAAGTCTAAGGTTGACCCTAAGTTATAGAAGAAAACTCTAGTGACAACGATAAGAACAAACTCTATTGTCGACCATGAACTCAACGGATGGTAACGTCTAGCAAGAAAAGTATGGATTAGGGTAGTTATAGGATGTTGGAAACTAAAGAAATAGGAGCAATGATTAGACCTAGGTAACTATTAGGAAGCCTATCTAGCTTCCTTAATTAGTCTTTATTAAAACCAAATAAAATCTACCCTAAAGAGACTATAGGTATAGATCAACCTCTTTTATTTTGAATTCTATTAAAATAATTTAAAAAAATGTATGGGTCCTTGTAGCCTTTTATTAATTTTTAATTCATTATTAACAAATATATAACAACCTTTATTTGAAGCTACCTTTTATCCCATTATTCCTTATATTTAAAAATCAGCTTTTTAATATAATAATAGCTCACTTTCGGTCAGTATTAATAATGATTAACTTGTAGTAAATAATAGAAAAAAATTACTTTTATTGAAGTACGAAAGTGTGGATAAAAAGTAAAATAACCTTAAATTCATTTTAAGTCAAAAGTACATTTATATGGAAAATGATGATAAATATATGTTGGGATTTTATAAGTATTATCAAACCTATAAAACCTAGATCTAATTCACTACTTTATTCTAAATTGAGAATTTGATAAAATAAGATATTTTTTAAATTAGTTCAATAAACATTAACTAAATTAATATTAAAAGTAGTATATGTAATTATTACAATTATTTTTTTCTTAATGTAAAAGGTATTAAAAATAGGTAACTATTAAATAAATAAATGAATAAATAGCTTAAGAATAATGTGTCAACTAGGCTTAGTGTTGGCCCACAGTTGATTAAGACTCACCAATAAATTATTAGGCATTTCGTGACTTGGCCTACCGCTAATTTAAACTAGGCCCATTTATCAATTTGGCCTAAGCTTGCTAAATGACCATGGTATAATATCCTATTCTAAAATCCTTTAAAATATTAATATAAGATAAATTAGTTGTGATTTGGAAAAGGGAATGAAGGATTGATAAGAATGTGAATTTTAGGTGTACCAGATGACTTGTTACCTAAACAAATCGATTGATATGCTTAGAAATTGTCACATTTATTCTACGATTAACCAGTTAATAAATTTGCATAAACATGTTAATTTTTTATCACGTAATATTAGATCCTTTTTTGTTTTAAAATTTTATTCTCTTTCCAATATTTTTGAAAAAATTTAATTAGAATTTATTTTTATAAATAAGCATATTCTAGTTTTTTGGGATTATTTTTACATTTATTAAACCTTTAAAGATTTTTATATAGCTAGAAATCCCTAAAAGTACTTTTGAGGTACCTTCTCTTCTTCTCTCCTTCTTCCTCACTTTCCTCTCTCCTCTATCAACCATGGTCACGTGCATATCATTCTGTAATTTGCCTTCACTTACCTACTCCCTACCATCCATTCAATTTCACTTCCTCTCCCTCACTCTCATTATTCACCCTCTTACACTTTTGTCCCCCACACTTAACCAAATTCAAATACCATTCTCTCTTTTTTCCCTTGATATGTTAACCTAATTCCTCTTCACACTCCATATTCCTCATTCATTTTAAATCCCACTTTTTTCATATTCTCTCCTTCTCCCTTTCACTTTGGTAGATTTTGTCAAATGTTTAGATATTCTTCATTTTTATCCTTTTTTTTTGTTTCTGCTAGAAAAAAATAGTAATTTCCTTCTTGTCTTCTTAGGCTTTGGTAAAATTCTTATCTTTTTTATTGATTTTATCTTTTTTCTAACTTGTTTCTATTAATCAAGGAATGATAAAGGCTTAGAAAAAGTTAAATGTCTTAGCTTCCTTCTTCTATTTAGAATTCTATTTTCAAGGAAAAGGTTAAGCTATCCTTATTTTCATCATCTTCTTCTTATTTTTTTTTAATTCATTTTGAAAAAAGAGTATTAATTGTTTAATTTTTGATTCTATTATAGGACAATGAAGGGTGTTGGTAGAACCATCAAGTTATGAGTGCTAGAATAATTACTCGAGGTTAAGGTATCCTTATCTCTAATATTATTAAAGTTTTATGTTTTTTTTTTGTTGTGGTTCATGTTCTTAGTATGATTATGTGATGTTCTTGTGTTACTTGATTTCTTTGATTCGAGCATGTGGTAATGTTTTCACATCTATGGTTTTAGAGCATGTTTTGAGTATTTTGATATCATGGATAATATTTGTTAATTTATGCATGATATTGTTAAGTATCAATTTGCAACATGTTTCCGTATGATAGATATACAAAGCATGTAATCTTATGGGTTTTTTAATATAGAAGCATGTTAGGATCTACTTGGAAAAGATTGGTGTTTATAAATATGTGTGGTTCGTGGGCCTATGGGATTTTTTACCTAGAAGAGTCAACTTGTTTGTTATTCCAATTGGCTAGTTGTGTTAAGTGTTACACGGATTGGTAGCCATGATTGGATGGTTTCTTGATTAGTTGATTAGTTTGATGAACCATTCAATTGATTTCTATGAAAAATATATTAGGTTGCCAAACCCATCAAATGCTTATTTTGTGACTAGAGTGGTTTTAGATTTATTGCAATTAGACTAGTCAAATAGTCCCATTAACAAATCGATTGGTTCCGCTTGATTTTTCAATGTTTATTTAATTTGTATTGATCTCTTTTTAGGACTTCTATCTTAATATATTCATGTAATATCATCATTTACATCATTATCTTCCTCATACATATATGGATTTAAGGGAAAAGCATAAGAATAATATCTTGATGCTTTTTTATTATTATGTTTGGTTTCAACACTTAAAACACCCAATTGGATCAATCATGGAATTTAATAATTGAAATTCAAGGCCTTCCTTGTATGCATACTTTGAGTTGGTTATCTTATTTGTTCCCTCTAACCTAAGAGATCATATACGATGGATGTTGAATATTCAAGAGAAAAGCCTCTTGGCTCTAATACCCAAAATTTAGCACTTGTCTCTTTTCCTAGGCGATCAAGTATGGTGAATATTGAAGATCCTTGAGGAAAGCCTTTTGGCACTAGTGTTTGGTGGTGGTGGAAGTTACAATCCTATGCTAGTTTCGATCTTGGTTGTAGGTAATGGTTTAATTATATAAATGATTACTTTAGGTGAGCCATACCCAAAATATTGTGTGCACCCCCTTATATGGGAGAAAAAATATTATGGATGCTAAAGATCCCCAAGAAAAGCCCCTTAGCCCTAGTGTGTAGCGGTGGTGGAAGTTGCACACCTGCGCTTGATGTGTGTAGGAATATGAACTCATATTTTTGGTTGTATTATGGTTTGGTTAGGGTTGTAAAATGGATATAATGGTTTAGAAGTGATGAAGAAATTATGATGATGAGTTGGCAAAGAAGAATTAATGCTGATGATGCTTGAATGATAAAGATTTTTGACCGGTTTGGTTCATGGGCTAGGGTTAGGGCTTACAATTAGGGTTTAGTAGTGACGTGAATATTATGATGATGAATAATTGGAAATAAGGTAATTTGATTATTAGAATTCAAATTTAATATGTTAAGGATGATCATTTGATAATAATAATATTATTATCTAGGGTCTGGAAATAGATAAAATTAAGTGGGAAAAATAGGTTTAAGATGAATGTTGAAGATAATGATGAAGACGGTTATATATGGAAATTTCAGTTTGAATGGTGTGGGATTTTGTATAGGTTTTGAAGGATAGATCTTAATATCTAATTCAAATTGACAAAGATATTAAGGATTTCAATAATAATCATTCACACAGAATTGATTAAAATTGAGAAGAATTGACATAGATTTTACTTAAGCAAAAACTTGCAAATTTCATTTAATTTTGTCTATTTTTGTGTCATGCATTATTTTTATAGCCATTGCATCTCCATAATATTACAAGATAATCCTTCTAAAAATTTGATAAGAATCAACACATAAAGTAATGGCTTGCTTCCTACTCTAATCACATCTCAAAAGATAGAATAAGATAACCCTAAAAGATAGAATTAAGCCACTTTTTAACTAATTCAACTTTCATATCATTTTAACTAATATCAACATGATAATAATCAATATCACACCTCTAAAGTATCAACTAAATTCTCCTCACATAGATAACACATTCGTTCCTTCCATGCAACACAATTTTTCCCTCCATGCATGCCATGCACACTTCTCTATCGCTATTGACTTGTTTTGCAATTTTCATCCATAACTAGCAATGGAGTCATCCATTTGTGTTCAAATTTATAGGGGATCCTCCCTAAATAGAGGATAAAATGTTCCATAATAAGGTATATGTTACTTCTATTCCATCAAATGATAAAAGTGCCTCACCTAAGTTTATCTTGTGGTTGTGGTTTCGCTCTGATACCATTTGTAATACCCAAAGTTGATATGACTATGCAAGGGCTATCTTCAAGTTTTCAAATTGATCGGTTAGCCCCACATATCAACATGAGTCCTTTTAATAAATTTTTTCCTCAGTCACACACTTCTCAAGGGTTTTCTAGAATTTTTTAAAAACTTCCCAAGATGGTCACCAACCATAAAAGCTACTCCACAGCCACCATGCATAACTATAGAGTTCCTAAGATGAAATCACTAAAATGATAGTATACCATGCTGATATAAATAGCTATATCAATCCTTACAACACTGCTCAATTTGAGGGTATTACCTTAACCTCCAACTCTTATCAATGTTAATAAAGATTCTCTCATTTTATATTTATCATGTTTTATGTTCTAATTATTTTATCTTTTAATTGATATCAGGATGGTATGATAAGTTAGACATATGTAAATTACAGTGATAATATCCAACTATTTTGATATTACACTTCTCCCAAAAATAATTTTTTTAGTAGTAACATTTTGAGTATTACAACTTACATAAGCTATGTTTATATTGCAAAATAGTAGTATCTGACTAAAAAAAAGTAGTTATATGTTTTTAAATCTTTAAGGAAAAAATAAAGTCCTAAATTTTTTGAAAATGAAGATTTCGGTCCTCAAAGTGTACTTAAACTAATTTTTTTACTAAGCTCACACACATAGTTGCCATTATAATTATTTTTATGTAAATTAATAATTTTGGATCTTTCAAAGTTAGTATGAAGAAATGTTAAAAATTAACTCGCATATATTTGAGTATTTATTGTGGATTTAAATAAATTTAAAGGAATAAATATTTAGACATTTTTTCTATGAAATTATAAATATTATTAAGCTTTTTATAATGCATAAGCGTTTGTGATTTGTTTCCATTACAAATGCTTATTTTTCTTTTATAAATTTAAGGTGTACTGTTAATAAAATATTAATATTTTTGTATAACTACAATATGCTTACTTATTTTTATCAAAATGATGATAATACAATATAGACCTTAACAAAACATGTATTTATATTTTATAATCTTATGCTTAAAAAATCATTTTGTTCTACAAAAGAAAATAAATTTCAAAATATTCTAAAGTTACCGTAGTTTTTGGAAGGTTGTTAAAATTTATCAAATAAAACTATATATTTTAAAAGTTTTAAATTATATACAAGGTTCAAAATTTATTTACTATTATATGAAACTTTTCAAATTAGCAAAAAAAAAAGAAAGGAAATAAGCAAGTCCATTATTCATCCACACTCAAAATTAGTAACAAACCATATCAATATAAGAATGATCTTATATAATGGTAGTTTTACTTGGCAAAATGAATAAACACTTGCGCATAGATTCATGATACATTTTCAAGACTATATTTACGTTAAGAGGAAATCATCTACTTTGATAGTATATATTACTAATTTATTTTTTTTTTCATAATGGAAAAGTACTACCATATTTGTCCATTATAAAATTTCTTGAAGCCCAAAAAATTTTATTGCCTATTATATTAGTTGAAAATGCTTTTTTTTGGAAGTTATAGTTTGATTTGATATTTTAAGCTAATATATAATAACTTGGCTAGCCATTTCTTTTGAAGATAAAATATATGAGTGAAAAAGAAGGTCAAAAAATTTTAATAATAAATTTATTAAAAATATATTAAACTATCAAGTTAACTTTGATTAAGTACACCAACATATAATAAAATTTAATAAATATATAAAGAAGTACTTGTCAAATTTTAAGCTTTGAAGAAATAAAGTTAAAGAAAAAAAATCCAGACTGATATAATAGCTTACACCGCATAGTATCCATGTGTCCATGCAAGCTATCTAACCAATTAACCATAGCCTGATTCTAAAGAAAATGGTTCATCACAAAATTCACAAAGTTGACAAAATTATGTCTGTCTACTTTAATAGTCAAAATGTTATTTTTTACTAAAAAACTTAAATTTTTTTATTATAGAAAAATCTAAGTTAATAAACCAAGATACGATTATATGATCTTATGATCGAAATATCATAAAACGATCCATGATCCTTGGTTAAATTTTGTAGTTAAATAGTTATAGAATCTTACAATACTACAATAAATTCATATGATCTTAGGTAAAATCTTACAATTCTATATAATAATTATATTTTTATCCATTTATCCCAAATATATTTTCCCTATTATTCCACATATACATTTTTTTATTTTGATTCTAGGCCCTATATTATGTTGTAACATACCTTGAAAATGAGTTGAAGCAAATAAAAAATGATCGAAATATCACTAAAACTATGAAGTTGATTATTACAGTAAAATGTTAACGACGAATGTAATTTCAATCTAAATGGTAGAATGAATATATTAAATTTTTACAGTATTATTAATTACTAAATTCTATTGAATTCAAAATTCATATTTGCTTTCACTTTTTATGGTCATATTAGCTATAAAAAGCCAACAAACTTTAACTTATGATGTATATACAGTTTATATAGTAACTTAACATAAGTACATATAGTCAAACATTATTTTCTTTTCTTTCATTTTTTATTGATTCATTAAAATATTGAAAGGCGTCATAATTTTTTGGGGTCTTATTCTTTTAAATGATAGAAAATATTGTCCTCATCATTTGTTTTCTTCATTCTTTGTATGTTTTTCTTAAGGCTAATAATATTGTATATTATGAGCACAATATATTGTATATTATCTTTATCAATAAAAATATTTTAATTTTTACTTTTCATTTGGCAATATATTTTAGATGTTATCAACTTAATATAGTTTATAATACGTAAAATAAATTAAATAATTATCTTATTTGTAATATAAACTATTTTTCATGGCAATGGGTTGGGTCTAGTCCGTTTATATTACATAACACATTTATGTTATTTTTTTTATATTATCAGTTCTGTTTCAAAAATATGTATAACTTAACTGATGGAAATGGATCAGGTCTTGATCATGTTTGAGTCTCGACAATCTAAACAAATATGGATCTAAGCCTAGCTGAATCCAACTCAGACCCGACCAAGTGCCATTGCTAAAGAGAACTGAGTGTGAGAGGATGGTTTAAGACATTTTTAAGTTACCACGTGTTGGAAAACTCTGTTTTTCATTCTTTCCCTAATCTTCACAAGAAATGCAAGATGTAAGAAATGTAAAAAAAAAATTCATCCAATGACATGACTAATATTTTATAAATTTACCAAAAGTATCTATTTACTATGCATATTACTTTGGTATTTAATGAAAAATTTACCAAAGGCTATTTAATTCAAAATTTACCAAACTAATTTTTTTTTTGGTAAGTAAATGAAAATATCATTACCAAAGGAAGTATGTACAATGAATGCTGAACAAGGAAAGACAGTCATCTCAAAAAACCCACATCAAAATCAAAACTACCAATGATCTAAAGTACTCAGATACTTTAATAACCTCCTATCCTTACTCCCTGCATATCTAATGAAAGTCTCATGGATAATTTTTTTAATCAATGCATTAAGGAGTAGTTGCTTCTTGTGGAAGACAACCAAATTCCTATTATACCATATTTTGGAAATAATGTATGTAAAGATGGTCCTGAATTCCCCTTCGTTATACTAATCGTCCAACCAAGGCAAGTAGACCATGAAGAGAAATAGTGAGGCAACAATACCCAATTTAGGGCTTTCCTCCAAATCTGCTAAGCAATGGAGCAAGAAACTAGCAAATGATCCATGGTTTCATCACTGGAGCAACAGACTTCACATGTTGCTGAGTCAACGACACACCATCTCATCAATCTAGCTTTAACAACCATTCTACCATGACAAGCCATCCAAAAAGACACCTTCTATCGAGGTAAACCAAAATGACACCATACTAGTTGATACCATGGGACTGGAGGAGCTCTGTATCTAAGAGCATGGTAAGCTCTTCCTACATAAAATTTTAAGTCATAACTATATTGACTCTACTCTAAACCCAAATCACAGATCTTCATTATACTCTTAAACATCCAGGAGGAATCAGTTTTTAGCTCAACAGTTGCAGTTGTAGTCAACCCTATACACCTTCCATGGATCCATTTCACCCATAAGCTCTCCTTGTTCTCCATTAGCCGCCATAAATGTTTAGCAAGGAAAGCCTTGTTCCAGGCTCCAAGTTGAACCAAATCCAACCCGCCTTCCTGTTTGTGCAAACAAATATTCAGCCAAGAAATAGGAGCTCTCTTCCTATTGGGATCGAGATTTTCCCATAGGAACCTCCTACAAAGAGAATTGAGCTAATACATAATAGAATTGGGGAGAAGAAAAATATGCATCCAATAGTTAGCAATGCTTAATATAATAGCCTTCAAGACTTTAATATTACCAGCATAGCTCAAATATTTTAAAGTCCAAGAGTTAAGTCTAGCTAGGATCCTCTCAATAAGAGGTTGGTACTGGTTAACAGATAAGGAGGAGCTGTTAAGAGGGAATCCCAGGTACTTTAGAGGGAACTGGCCCTCTTGGAACTACAATAAGTCTAAAATCTGAGATTTCATCTCATCGTGAGTCCCAACAAAATAAACATTACTTTTGGTGTGACTTGAATGAATTCTGGAGCAAGCAACAAAATATGTAAGTTTGTCCTGCAAAAGAGCAACAAAGGGTACATGGCTCTTGCAACACAAGAGCAAGTCGTCTGAAAACATGATCGAGATCAACTGATTTGCTTTGCATGTAGGGTGCCCTTTAAAGTTGGGATGGTTCCATAAAATCTTCATAGATCTACTTAGGTACACCATGGCTAAAACAAAAATATAGGGGAAAGGGGGTCACTTTGTCTCAAGCCCTTCATCCCCATAAAAGGTTTACAAAGAGTCCTTTGCAGCACAATAGAGTAGGAAATAGCTGTAACACATTGCATTATTAAGTGCATATAATGAATTGGAAAACTATACCCTAAAAGTAATGCTTTGAGGAAATTCCAATTCAGGGAATCATAGGCCTTCTTGATGTCAATCTTCATCATCATTCATAGACTAATGCCTTTTCGGTAATAATTCCTTAGGAGCTCCTAGGCTAGCATAATATTATCACTAATCCAACGTCCTGGCACAAAAGCTGATTATGAATGGTCAATCAGTTCATTTAGCACATTAGTTAGTCTGTTGGTCAATACTTTTGAAACGATTTATAGACCACATTGCAACAAGCAATGGGTCTATAATCAGTGATGTGTGCTGCATTCTTCACTTTAGGAAGTAGGTGGATAGCCGTAGAGTTAAAAGCCTTCAACAAAAACCCAGAGTTCCAGAACTATTGCATAGCAACATATAAATCATCACCCACAATGCACCATGCCTTCTTGAAGAAATGGGGGTTGAAACCATCTGGACTAGGTGCTTTCAAATCTCCCATGCTAAAGACTGCATTGTTTACTTCTTGTTTAGAAATATCGTGGATCAAGTATTGGCGGCTGGTTTGAGATAATAAGGGTCCATCTTTTATGATAAGCAAATTATGTGCCTGAGAGAGAGAAGAGGTTGAACCTAACAAGCCCACATAAAATATAGTAACTTCAATTTCAATATCCGGCCAACTAGTAAGCTTCTGGCCATTTGCATCCTGAAGTTGAGAGAGAGTTTTTGTGATTTCTCTCTTTCAATTTAGCATGGAAAAAGGCATTGTTTGCATCTCTCAGAGAAACATAACTAATTTTGGATTTTTGCTGCAAGTAACTCTCCTCAATTCTCAATTTCTTCCACCAAATGTCTCCGCATTGTTTCTCTTTAGCAACTAACTCATGATTAGTAGGTTCATTCTGGAGCTGTATTTGTATCTAATGCCAATTGTTGGACGTTGACTCAATCTCTTTACTCACGTGGCCAAAATAAATTGTATTGAAGCGTTCAGTTCAGCTTTCAACATCTTCAATTTCTCCATCACCTGAAATTACTTAGAACCTTCAACAAGAGTTTCCCACACAGATTTAACCATAGTAAGAAAAGAGTCATGTGTTGTCCAAAAGTTACAAAACCAAAAAGGTCTAGGTCCCTACAAGTAAGACTGATGAAGACAAAGCACCAAGCAGCTGTGATTAGAGAGGTAGTGTGGAGTTGACTGAATATTGATATGTGAATACTGGTCAAACCAATGACAGTTACCTAATCCTCTATTGAGCTTACACTCAACCCTACTAGGTGGATCTTTTTGGTTACACCAAGTGAACTTAGGGCCAGATGCTTTAATTTCCCCCAGTCCACATATCTATATATAATTTACAAACTCATCCATATCACTATGATGAATAATACCTCCTCGCTTCTCATCTACTGACAAAATTATATTAAAATCACCTATAACCAGCCAAGGACCCGAAACCCTCTAACTAAGCAGGTAAAGACCATTCCAAACACTTCTTCTATTGACTCCTGAATTGAAAGCATAAACAAAAGTAACAAAAATAGAAGCATTGTTTATAAGCAGATTCACAATGCAGTGTAAGTATTACTCAGCCTCCTCAATAACTGTAATAGTCACGTTTCCAGGATTCCACAGCACCATAATTCTACCATTATAATGAGAATGGAGATTTGAGTAACAAGAGAAAGAAGGAGCAAACCGCTTCTAAGAAACACCAACTTTATTCAATTTAATCCTAGTTTCAAGTAAAGCCAAAACTGAAAAGGAATTAAGTCTCAAATATTTACACAAAGATTTCTATTTAAGAGGAGAATTAACTCCCCTAATGTTCCAAATAGCAAGTTTCATTAAGTAATAGTGGAAAAAGTCCCTACTTCTCCCCTTACAATACCCACTTTTCCTCTTTCAATTTCATTGGGTGGAAATTGAAAGAGGTCAGCAGATGCACCTATGGAAGTAATTGGATCTGTCCTTAACCTTTTCCCCTTTCCTAGATGACGGAGATCTCCAGTGAACTTTTCAGTGACCATAGTTAGAACCTGGACACTCAGGTGTTCAGTAGGTGATTTTTGTTGAGGAATTGTTGGATTGGAATCAACAGGACGTGAATTATGATTCAATGGATGCTTAGATTGACCTTGCTGAGGTCTCCAGTATTGTCCCCCATCTTAGGAACTCCCATTCTACATTGAGACGTATCATAACCAAGCTTATCACACTTGGTGCAAAAGTAAGGATGCCAATCATAGCAAACTTTTTGTTTTTGAGTGACAGTCCCTGAGTCAATGGTGATACAATCCACTAGGGGCAATCTTGCATCAATTTCAACCAGGATACGTGGGTAAGATATGCGACTATGGGTAGCATTAATCATATCCGCACATATAGGAACTCCTAAACAACTCCCAATCCTACTCAATGAGTAAGCTGACCACTGGGCTAAAGGCAGGCCTAGTAGGGTGACCTATAGTGGCATTCTCCTCCACTCTGTATCATCAAACGACACATTAGGATTCCATCATCTGAGCATAAGTGGATGAACTCCAAAGGACCAAAAGGGCTTCTCCAAAATGGTAAGACATTCGTGAGGAGATTCAAAATATAAAAAGGAAGAATCCCTGCTTATGATGATAGATCGTTGGAGCAGCAACCTCCTTCCACATATCAGCAACATACTTATAGATTTGAGCATAAGACGGTTGAAACCCAGCCACCATTCCAATCAAAGTATGCTCCCATTGGCATTCCTCTGTCTCAATTTCTATTCTCTATAATAACACCTTCGTTTCCCCATTTTCGATCACAGGCGGAGTATAGGTCAAATTCAGCACTGATTTTTCTCGTCGATTCTGCATCAACATACCTTTCCAGCTCACGATCTAGGGTTTAGCAATCGGGGAAACAATGTCAGCCATAGGGGTAACTACGGGACTGGTAGAAGCCACATTGTTTGATTGAGCATTCACGTTCAACGAAGGTTCAATCGGAGAAGACAAAATTTGACGAACAACATCCTCCGATGTACCTTGAGTAACACCAATAGCATCAGGACATGATAGTTCAGATGTAGGGTCACCACCATCAGTCTTGGAGGGGGTCGTCACCGGTGGAGATGGCTTGGTCTGGTGTTTGTTTCTAGCCATAATGGCCAGGAACGAGATCGAAGAAAATCACCACGCATGAGGCACGTAGCAATTGGGGTATGAATATTCAATCGGGATTTAAGATGTTTCTAAATTGATTATTTTTACCAACTAAATTTAGTTACCTATCACATAATTAATATTATATGAATTTTAATAGTGGTTAATCAATTTATAATTCAAAATTTACCAAGAGCAAGTTGATCCAATTGCCAAAATGGGTAATCAATGAGTTATTTAAACAGTAGATTAACTTTTTTTAAAACCAATTAATTACCACTTAATTTGCATTCACATCAAAAATTTAACAAACTTAATTTAATTATAGGTCACCTAACTAATACTTTATGAATTTACAAAAGTCACCTTATTACTATAAATATTACTTTTGTATTTAATTCAAAATTTTCCAACATAAGGAATATTATTATAAAAAAAAAAAGATATGATTGATATGCATGCCTACACACATATGTATTTTATTTCGTGTGAGTCAATAGATCTAGATCTCTCTTTATGGTGAAAAGATGATAATTTTATTAATTTAAGATTTTTTTTTTAAATTAATTGAATAGAACAAATTCTTTCATCATTGTTTGAATAAATTTAAAAAAATATTATATTCATAGTTTATATGTCCATAAGATTATTAAATGGTATGAAAAATTCTCTTAGATGAAACATTAAGAAATAAAATTGCAAATATCTCTTGCATTTTTTTAATAAAGTAAATATTAAATATAATGAAAATGGTTATATTGATATTATCAATATTTTTAATAATTTATGGATATGTTAAAATCCATTACATGCTTTAAATTAAAGGTTAATGGCTCATACGAGGAGGTGTGCTGGGTTTGCAAAGAAGAGAGTGAAAGGCAAAGCAGTTGCTTTTGTGAAACCCATTTCCTGTGAAATTGGATCTCCAGAAGCATCGAGCAACACCAAAAAATGTCAGTATCGAAGGAAGTTCTTGAGAAAGAATCCCTTATTGCATCCAACCCTAGAGAGGATACAAACTCTCATGTGTTTAATCCAAATAAGTATGAGAAGAACAACAATTCACAACCCTTAGATATCTCGCTAGCACTAGATCAGGCAGAGACTAACATTTATCAATATGAGAATCCAATAGAAGAGATTGATACCTTAGAGAAACCTATGAATTGGAGGGATGTGGTCACAGGCGACCAATCCCTCCAATCGGGATAGTCACAGTCGTATATACCTCCCACCCCTAATGGAAACTCCTAGCGAATTGAGATTTAGAAAGAAGAGATCGAATGATCTTCTGGTGATTGGCAATTTGCCATTATGGGTTTTATAATCGGGTTTCAACCTACATTGGGGCAAATGCAAAGATTTGTTAAAATGCAATGGGCTAAAGTAAACCCCCCAAGTTCTTGCTACATGATGATGACTTTATAATATCCAAATGGGTATCAACTACGGATCATGATTGGATTTTATCCTACCCTTAATGGACCTATGCAAACAGGTCCTTCATTCTCAAATCATAGCATAGGAAATTTTAGTTCATCAAGGAGAAATTCCAATTTCTTCCTCTATAGACTAACTCTCTCGATAGGATTGTAAGTGCAATAGGACGGTCAATTCATGTGGATGCAATTACGCTAAGATGAGAGAGAATATCCTATACCAGACTACTTATTGAAGTAGATGTCACTAAGAAGTGCTTGGATAAGGTTGAAATCCTTGATCCTGATGGTGATACCTTAACCTAGTTAATAAAATATGAGTGGAAGCTAGCATATTGATTCGACTGTGACTGGTTAGGACATAACACCTCAACTTACCCAAAGAGGAGCCCACAACCTAAAGCTCAAGAGAACCCACCTAAATAGAACAACATTGCACATGTTAGACATCCCTACATACCTACTGCTTATAACCCTAATAGAAGGCCAAACACCACTTGGAGGAGGATAGTAGGGCAAAAAAGAGATGGTACAACTTCCAAGTCAAGTATTCAAAAAGATGGAAGTACAGTTGATGGAATACAACAAGATAATTAGATTGATGCATTGTCCTTTTTAGAAGAAGATCGACCCCTACATGGTAAGGAAATAGATAGGGGAGGATACTCACTACACCACTCAACTCACCGATCTCCCACATCAATGTTAGAGGTTTAAATAAATCTCATAAATAAAAAGAAGTAGTAAAGTGGTAAAGAACCAATAATTTGTCCTTTCTTAGCCTTTTAGAAATAATAATAAACCTACTAAGGCCATAAGTATTAAGGAAAAAATGTTCCCGGGTTGGGGAATTTTAGATAATTATTCTTACTATGATAATGGTCGGATACTACTAGATGGAAAGTTACTCTCATCTTAGTTTAGGCTCAAGCCTCACTTGTCAATGCCTTATCTTCAGATGGAACATCTTTCTATGTAACTTTCATCTATGCATACAACACTAGCAATGGTTGAAAAGAACTATGGGATTGGCTCTTGAACCACAATGTTCTTTCTAACTCATGGATTATTATGGGTTACTTTAATGTTGTTCTTGAATTAAAGAAGAAATTTCAAGGGGATGCTCCTAATAAGCAGGATGCCATTGACTTTAGAACTTATCTGCATCAACTTGTACTCCATGAAATTCCCTTCTTAGGTCCTATGTTTACATGGTGCAACAAAAGACTAGGAGAAGAATTAATCATGTGTAAACTTGACAGGGCACTAGTAAACTTTAGTTGGCTTGGCATCTTCCTTTCCATAATTGTTGTTTTCAAAGAAGAACCCATCTATGATCACTGTGCATCCTTCCTCACCTTTCAGCAAACAACCATCTCAAAGAAGAAGCCATTCAAGTTCTTTAATATGTGCTATAAAGATCAAAACTTCTTAAAGATTGTGTCTGATGTTTGGTATCAACCTTATGCTGGCACAACAAATGCAAAGCTAAAGTAAAACATCTTTACCCTAAAATTAAGTTTCAGACAGTTGAATGCCTCACATTACAAAAAATATGACTGAGAGAGTTGCAGCACAAAAATAGACCCTTAGTATGATTCAACATGCACTAAGATCTAATCCTTCTGACCTTGAAATACAATAAAAAGAAAGAGATGCCTTACAACTGCATGAACATATTTCCTAGTGTAAGGAAAGCTTCCTTAGGTAGAAAGTTGTTGCTCATTGGGTAAATGAGGGAGATGCTAACACTCACTTCTTCTTTTGCCATAATGAAAGCCTAGCAAAATAAAAGCCTACCCACTAGAATCAAAGGGGATAATGGAGAATGGATCACAAATTAAAATCTTATTTTGAAGGCCTTTAGGGACTATTATACCCACATTCTAAGACAACAAGGCACCCAAAGTGTTAAGCTATCGCAACAGGTGCTGGATCAAGGTCCTATCCTCTCACCTGCTCACTAACACATCCTTGTGGAACCTCTAACCAAATCTAAGGTTAAAGATGCTATATTTGCTATAGGAGATTTAAAAGCACTAGGCCTTGATGGCTTCACATCTTGTTTCTTTAAAACATCCTAGGACATGATGTGCGATGATATATGGAAGACCTTGAATGAATCTTTTCTCAGTGCTAGATTACCAAACTTAATTATTTCTACTTTAATTATTCTCATCCCTAAAGTGACCAATGCTAAAAATGTTAGAGATTTCAGATCTATAGCCTGCTACATAGTCTTGTATATGATTATAACCTCTAGACTCCAATAGATACTGCCTGAGTTTATTGATCTTTCACAATCTACCTTTATTAAGGGAAGGTCAATTGCAGAAAATATCTTTTTGGGACATGAACTAGTGAGATTATATGGAAGGAAGAAACAACTCTCCCAGATATATGGTGAAAATTGATTTATAGGCAAGGCATATGACTCTGTTCATTGGGATTTCCTTGAAAAGGTAATGCTAACACTTCACTTTCCACCTCATATAGTGAAGGTGATTATGGTGTGTGTTTCCAATGTCAGATACTCCAACAACCTAAATGGTACTCTTTTAGATCTAATTGAATGGAAAAGGGGTTTGAGGCAAGGCGATCCCCTCTCTCATTTCCTCTTTGTCATTATTATTGAATACTTCACGAGGTTAATAAAGACCCTCTAGCATGAACCTTGATTTAAAAGTCACCCCTAATGCAAGAACTTGAAAATTATGAATCTTTCATTAGTAGATGACATGCTCCTCTTTTTTCATGGTGATATTCATTTAATGCAATGCCTTATGACCAACTTTCATGTCTTCTCTCATATATCAGGGATAAGAATCAATTAAAATAAAAGCTCTATTTTCCTTGGAGGAGTCTCACAATTGAATAGAGAAATTATTCTCCAGTATCTCAACTTCTCTCAAGGTACATTCCCCTTCAAGTACTTGGGAGTAGTAGTTGTAGATACCCTACTAAATTACCACTATATGTCCATTCTCACTACTAAGGTCCTAAATCGAATGAACCACTAGGCTACCAAAATGTTATCCTATCTAGAAAGATTATAGCTTTTGAAGTAGGTCATATTTGGCATCCAAATGTATTGGAGCCAAGTCTTTATACTGCTATGGAAAGTCTTATCCCAACTCATTATAGCTTGCTGCAATTTTTTATGGACTGCAGCACCAATTTTAGTCATAAGGCACCTATAGCTTGGTCTTCTTGTTGTTTGACTATGAATGAAGGGGGATTGACATCATCAATATATGCATTTGGAATGAAGCGGTGCTTGGAAAGTGTCTTTGGAATTTGGCTAACAAAAAAGACACGCTATGGATTAAATGGATCCATAACAAGTTCATAAAACAAGGTTCCATTTGGGATCTTGAGGTACTGACAGTAGCATCTTGGCCATTAAGGAGCATTCTAAAGTTAAGATCATCCCTTATACCTTTCATTACCACTTAATCATAAGATGTATACTATAACATTAAAAATATGTATAATAACTTAAGGCATCGAGGCCCAAGAGCACAATGGTGTAGTACCATTTGGCAAAACCCAGCACCTCCAACTCACTAGTTCATTACTTGGCTTGTTGTTGTTGGGCATTTGGCAATAAAAGATAGAATCAATAAGTACACATCCATACCTAATCAACAATGTGAGTTCTGTAGTGAACATGAATCCATTTGTCATCTCTTTGTGCATTGCCCAATCATGGGGGAGCCCTATGCACTTTAAGGTGTTATATGAGAAGTAGAGAAGCTAACCTCATATGGAGCGGTTTACTACAAGAGCTTACATTCACACAAGGTTGTTTAAAGTATAAAATGAGGCTCTTAAGGGGATTGTTTATCACTTCAATTTATGAAATCTAGAAGGCAAGGAACAATGAGGTATTTAATGACCTTATATACAATTGCAATGCAATGCTTAAATCTATAGCTACTAGCATATCCCATAAATTCTTTTAGGGCGATAGAATGGCTAAGTTTAGAAATTGTATTCATTTGGTAGATGAATTATGGTCCTTAGGTTGTATTGTTTCCTAATTAATGAAATGAAAAGCTAACATTTACCTAAAAAAAGATAATTTCAAAATATATATATAATTTTGACATAAAATTTAAATATAGAAAGATGTATAAAAATGATAAAAAGAAATTATAAAATTATAAAAGAAAAATTAAATTACAAAAAATATTTAAAATAATGAAGAATTTCACAAATTAAAAAAAAATCTACTTCATCCATTTCACTATATTGGTTGTCTACGAATACATAAGACAAAGTTTGATCATTAATATCTTTTAATACATTTAAGCAATAATTATAAAAAGTAATATTATAAAATATTTTTCAATTTGAATATAAAAATTACATTTTTACATCATGATTTTACCATATTTTTAGAGTAATTAAGAGTTAGTTTTTTATATTGAAATTAGCAAATGAGCCATAGTGTAAAATTGATGAACTAAAATTTTGAAAGATGAGATTTTAATTTTGATTTTGATTCTAAATTTATTCTTCTTCAATTATTTGTTCATAACTTCATAATAGTTTTTAAAATCCAATTATTTAAAGCTAATTTTTTCTCAAATTTTCTAAATAGTATTTAAAATGACTTTGAATTCTTTCATAAATATTCCAAAAATTTAGAAGTCTTCGCCTGCATTACAATTTTCATAGGATTGTTCAATCTTGTTGCCTCTTTATCTTCTACGTAAATAAAAATAATAATTATGAAAAAATAAAAAAAATATTAATAACATGTAACTCTAAACATTCCTTTCTTCATGTGTATTTAACTCCATTGAAAACACAAATGATCATCCCTGCCTATGATGAATTATAATTAGTTTTGCTTTTATAGAATCAACATGCCTTTATTACTTTATTATTTATTTAAATTCAATTATTAATAAAAATTAAAGGGATATATATGATACATAATCTATTGAAGGAAATTGAATTGATTTTCTTTTTATTCAAATATCCTATTCTAACTATACTATAGTATAGTCGTTTTTTATAATAAGTCTGGAGCTAATGAAACTACTTTAGTAAAATTTAACTATCTCAACTCTTGGACAATGGAACTAAAAACTCAATTTCCTTTTAGATTTCTTTTGTTAACAAAGATAACTATAACATTGTCATTATATTGTATTATCCTACCATTATTTCATTTGAGTTCTTTACTGGTATATACAATTAAAACTGTCATCACTTCTATTTTTTTAAGGGCATATTTGGAATTGCTTCTTTTATCACAGAAGTAATAGCATCACCAATATAAGTATATATAAATTAGATATTAGTTAACTTATTTTTGGCTATCAAGTGAACTCTAATTAAAAAGTACACCAATATATCATAAAAATTTATAAATATATAAAGAAGCAATTGTCAAAATTGAGGCTTCAAAATCACAAAAAGGTCAAAGATAAAAAAGTATGCATTGAGGTAGTAACTAATATGGCATACTATGCATGTGCCCCTGCAAGCTACCTAACTAATTAAGCATAGCAAAATTATAATTATATTAGTCCATTGCAAAATTTTTAAATTAAAAAAAAATACATGTCTACTATAATAGTGGAAAATTTCTAAAAACCTAACTTTTTTTTAAGGAAATTATAATTTAATAAAGTAAGATATAATTTTTAACTAATTTTATCATCTAAAATCAAACAAAAAAAATCAAAGATTCCAACTCATTAATTTCTACTTGAGCTCATTGATCTCCATGAACGACATATAATTGCATTCGTTTATTAATCAAATTCAGATCCCTATGGTCTCCATCTAAAGAGGCATAGCCATATTTGCCACTATAATAAAGAATGAAGAAGAGTGTCCGAGACTTGAGAGTTGTATTATAAATCACTTGAGCCAGTTCAATATTCGGTCTTATTCGTCTCGTTAAAAGATCAATTCAACTCATTCATTTAGTTAAATGAATAGAATTTGAGTTTAAAAAAGTGAAATCAATTTATTTTATGACCATAGCTTGTAAATTCGGCTCGGCTCGGTTCGACTCATTTATTTAGTTAAATAAATCAAATATAGATTTTATTTTAGATTCATTTACTTAAAAAATTCAGCTCATTTATGGAACAGAAGTCATGACAGGAAAAAGAGTTAAGATAAAGAATGTCCACCTAATGGTGAAGATAATGATGCGACGAGAATGGTGCATGAGATGGTGGTTTAAAACATTTTTATGTAGCCACGTGCTCCACCCACCCCCCTAATGCGCCAGTATTGCAAGATGTAAGAAAACATGATACATCAGCGTAGTTTTCTTTTCCTAAAACACCAACACTTTTTTTTAATTTGACTAACGATTTAATTTAATATATTATTTTTAGAATTTTTTTTCACTTTTATTTCTTTATTTAAGTAGATTGAATCTATATTTTTTAAATAATAAATAATGTGTGTGTGTGTGTTTTATATATTTTTTTTTATCATTTTCTTCCCTCACCTTTTTTGTAATTTTCAAACAAATAACATTTATATTTTCTTTTTGTCTTCATTTTTACATTCTCATTCTTGTCGATTGTCACATCCTCGTATAATATTGTATAATAATTATATAGAAAGTCATCCAATTTCCATAACAGCAAATCACTGAATAGCTTTAACGGTAGATTATTATTTTTTAAACCAATTAATTTCCAGGTGATTTGTATTCACATATATTTTTTTACATAACTCCATTTAGCTACCAAATACATAAATAATAGTTAAAAGCCATTTAATTACTAAAACTATAACACCAATATTTTAATTTTAAATTAATCAAAAGTTACTTAATTCAAATTTTACCAAATTTGAAATTCCTTTTAGTTATTGGTCATGTAACTAATATTTTATCAATTTGCCCAAAAACATCTAATTACTACCATTTTGGTATTTAATCAAAAATTTACCAAAATTTCTTTAATTTAATTTAAAATATATATGTAAAACCCCTATTTTTTACTATAAAAAAATTTTGTTTAGAACAATACTAAAGTAGAAAGTACCATACACTATTAGGAAAAATAAAGTGTTACCGCCATACCTAATATAGGATAAACATCCACCACCTGTCCCATATTAAATGCAAGGCTAAACCAAAATATTTGATTTAAAATAAAGTGCGTAACTTAAATTTCATAAATATTTAAAAAATTATTTACAATGAAGGACCTCGACGGTCCCCGACCAAGTCGAATACACGAAGACAGATAAGTTAAAAATACAAGGCTATGTTAAGACAAGGTTAGGGCATGACCCCAAAACCATGATTTGTCACAGATCGTATAAAATCCACCAGATATCCACGCTCTCAAGCCCCAACCGCAAGTTAAGGTAGACCCATTCTGACCATCACCAAAAACCTACACATAACCCTCTACTCATGGGAATGAGTAAGTGATCGATTAAATAAGAACATTAGTGCACTATGTACTGAGTAAGTCAATTTTCCTCCTCAACTAAAGTCACAAGTGTGCAATATTCTATCGAGAAATCGATGTCATATTTAATATGCATTATACTTATAACATATATGTAAAGGTAGTAATGCATAATAATATACTATCATACATAACTCAAGAAACTCAGAATACATCATGCTTATCTTTATATTATAATAACATAGATAATCACACATGTACTAGGCAGATTAATTAAGACAACCACTAAGGATTATTTTTCAACTTGATCAATCGATTTAGTTATACAATTTTCTTATCCATATAGTGGTATAGGTCGACATCTAGCCAATTCGTCTAATTACTAACTAGTTAGTCCTTTAAGCCCATGTCTACATGTTCATTCTAGCTTTTACACTTTTTTATCATCCAAACCATTGTTGCCATCATTGTCTAATTATTTGTCATTCCACTTATAAATAAACCAAATCTAATCATTAAGCGATGGATTGTGCACCACCCCCATAGTCTCATATATCATCTAAGCCTATCCAAACCAAGGGACTTAAATTCTAGGACAAGGCCAATCATCAAAGTGGACATAAGTCTAAGCCAAAACCAACTACCTAGGTAAACAGACCCTTTAGTATCGATACCCCTTATTACATCATCAATATCTAGAGTAGGTAAGGCACTATGATCTCTAGAATCCCACCTGAAGGGAGACTAACCTCCGATAGTTAATCAAGGATCAAGTCCCCCAAACCCATACACAACTCGATTGCCTTTCTTTTTATATGATTAATACATTATTCATGAGGTTATGTGATCACACAAGGCCCATACAAGGAGCAAACAAAGCATTCACATATTTCTTCTATATTACTACTTTCCATTTCCCAACAATGTGTGGGGGTTTCCATTTATCTTTGTCCACTATTATTCATGACCATCATATTCCTTTATTCAAGCACATGTTATGCTTCATTACTCTTTTCTCAAAGACTATCACATTTCATAATTGATACACCCATTAGCCTTCATAATACTCATTGAGTATGTCATAAATTAGGATCCATTTAATCCATTCATTAGGCCATTAATCTATGATGAAATATGCATTTTATCTCCTTAATAATCATAGGACAATCCCAAGCATAGCCTCAAAGCTTAACCAAACCAAAAGGAACCCAATCACATAAACTAGTTGAACCAATCAATTGATCTAGGCCAACTAGTCGATCGATTTGGGCTTACTAATAGGTCGGTTTGATTAGACTGAACCCTACTTTTTCTCAAACTAGTTGATGAATTTAGAAAAATCAGTTGACCATTCATAAACCATTTAATTAGTTCTACCCAACCAATCAATGGGTTTAAGAAAAGAACAAGACCAATGTCTCTATAAGCTTATTAGTCGATGAGTTGGGTCAACCAGTTGACTATTCTAGGAACCTGTCAATTGGTTTGACCTAACAAGTCAATTGGTTTTCCCTACAATAACACAAAACAACCATTTTCATATAGATCATGTTTATAAAAATATATCATACAACATTAAAACATGTTCTAATATTACATAACACATTTTTGGGCTAATAAAATTACACATCCCAATATTAATCATCACAACTCTTGTTTTCTCAAGATTCATGCTTTTCACAAAAAGTGTCCCGTTTAACCATGCAAATCAATTATATAAGCCATATATATTCATGTGTACATATAATATCAACTTAATGAGTTTCATATCATTCAAGATTACTCATAACCCATTTTAGAAGTAAGAATAAATTACTTGATGCAGGCAAAACTTCCCTTAAGCTAAAAATCTCAACATGTGAAAACTTCAACTTTGACAACCTTGAAAATAAGTTTTAACTTAGAAATTTGTGCATAAATTTTATAATTTCTAACAAGAAATAGAAAGGAAAGAATTAAAATACCACACTCAATGGAAAAATATAGGATACTCAACCATTTCCCTAAATCTAACTCTTTCTTGCTTAATGATTAAAATAAAAAGGAACTAGAGAAAGGATTAGAAGAGTGAAAGGAATTTGATTGCAACGTTCAAAATGCATAGGGATAAGGTGAATAATATAAGGCTGGGTATTTTTGTTGGCTTAAAGAAAGGTGAACAAAAGGAGTGATTAGGGATATTTATAGGCAACAAATCAATACAAATCACAATGTGATCAGGAATAAATCAAAAACCCTAATTCTCACTACTTGAATTTGAGTTAAATGGATGGATTTCACCCAAGATATGCTGACCAATCCTCTAATGCTCAAATGGTTATTTAGAGGAGATGTAGGTTAATTGATCTAGAAATAAGATTCATAAGAGGAGTAATAGAAGGTTAGCATGGAATGAATCTTCTAGCTGAGTAGAATCAAATATGAGATCAAAGCAATGATCTTAAAAATATGTATAGGAGAGAGGTAGAAGAAGACAAGGCTAAGATCATCTTGCCCCCTCCCCCAATTGTCCCAATTAACCCTCCAAATTGATCTGAGGTATTATTTTTAGGCTAAATGCATCATGAAAAAAGATAAGAATATTTTAGGAACAATTTAGCATGGATTAACAAAGTTTCATTTTAGTATAAGAAATTTACCTAAAAAATTATGTTTAAAAAATGTATTTAGCTTAACAAACCATTTTATCAGTTTGGCTACAAGTCGATTGTTCTACAAACTAGTTGATCAGTTTAGTCAAATAAGAACCATTTTGCTAAAATGATGAACCAGTTAATCGATTCGCTTGAAAAAACTCAATAAATTTAACTTTCCAAACTTATTTCTAATCTAACTTTCCCTCAAACCAAATCATAATATCAAATCAAAATCAAACACTAAAATTTACATAACCTCTCATTCAAAACTTCCCAAAAAGATGGAGTATATATATATATATATATATATATATATATATATATATATATATATATATATATATATATATATATTTCATCACTATTAAACTAATATTTTGTTGTTACTAAACTGATTTTTACACTTGGTTGCTTTTTTACCATTATTTTACTTTAAAAATTATATTTTATGACAAATATACCAATTTTTTACTACTAATGTGTTAATTGTTTTACCACTAGTATACATATTTTCTACTATCAAATTGATTGTTCATTATTATTACTATTCTAATTAAAAATTAACCTTTGACCACTAATATGTTGATCTTTTACCACTAATGTACTAATCTTTTACCAACAGTGAATTGATTTTTCACTAGAGAGTTGGTATTTTACCATTAATCTATTTAAAAATAATCTTTCACCACTAATATACTAACATTTCACCACTAATATATTAACCTTTCACTACTAATGTACTGATTTTTACCAATAAATTGATCTTTTACCATTGATGTATTGAACTTTAACCACAACTAAATATCTATATATATTTCATCATACATTTAAGTATATTTCACTACTATTAAACTAATCTTTCACCATCAGTAAATTGATTTTTCACTAGAAAATTAATCTTTCACCATTATTCTATTTAAAAATTATCTTTCATTACTAATATATTAACCTTTCACCACTAATATGTTGAATTTTCACAACTAATGTATTCATTTTTCTCCACTAATATACTAATCTTACACCACTAATGTGTTGATTTTTCTAATAAGTTGATATTTTCCTATTCTTTCACTATTAATGTATTGATATTTCACCACTAATATATAAATATTTTACCACTAATATACTAATCTTTCACCATTAATGTGATGATTTTCCACCAACAGGTTGATATTTTCCTATTTCACTAGTAATAACTAATCTTTCATCACTAATGTACTAATCTTTTACAACTAATGTGCTAATTTTTCAACTATGAATTGATATTTCCTTATTTTTCTATTAAAAACTAGTATTTCACCACTAGTGTACTGATATTTCATCAACGATATGATTTTTCACCCTTGTTCTACTTAAAACTAATCTTTTACCACTAATATATTAATTTCATTTTTTATATGTTTTAGATAATATTTAAGGTATAAGGGTAGTTTGATAATTTTATATTCAATAAATATTTTTAATAAGAATCGTCATTTGATTAATCTAATATTAATATGGTATTTGTGATATTATTTTTAGTTATGAAATTTTATTTATGGTTCCTACACATTTTTAGTTGGTTATCGGTAAAGTTTGATTTTGTTAGAAATCAAGTAACCTTTATACCCTACTAAAATGTTTTGATATCTTATGTTAGCATATTAAGGTTTTGACATGTGATTTGTGTAGAGATTATGTGTTAAAAATAATCCCATGATTATTAAATGGGAAAAGGATTTATGTCATATTGTGTAAGATGTTATGTTTATAAAAGGGTAATTGAGAACGGGTCCAAGGCTCGGAACTAATGATGTATGTTATGCATATATAAAATGTTAGGTTAAGTATATATGGACACTTGTAGTAAGAATATTAATACTATGAGTCTTAGAGACAATTTAGTCATTTAGATACATTATGATATATAACCCTAACCAAGATGTCTAATATATTAAAAGTATTGCTAGGAATGGGGCTAGGAATTTGGTGTATCATAAACACATAACTTAGTATGAATATCAATATTTTATGATCTGAGGTTATTTTGGTAATTTTTAATGTATGATAGTGATCATTCTAATAAATACATAAGTTAAGTGTTATGTGAGGTTGAGAATGAGAGTAGGGGTTTTTGGCAACAGAAATACACACTACAAAATAATTGACTTTTGCCAACAGGCCTTATCTATTAGTAAAAGCCATTTTTCTGTTGGCAAAAGTTTTTACCAAGAAATTTTTCTGTGAGAAAACTGTGGGTAAAAAGTCTGTGCTTAAAAGTTTTACCCACAAATATGTATGATCTGTTGGTATTAGTTACTTATGCCCACAAATATTTATCCGTTGGTAAAATTTATACCCACAATTATATCTGTGAGTAAAAGTATTAACCACAAAATGATATCCGTGACTAAAAGTATTGTCCACAAAACAATATCTATGACTAAAAATATTGCCCATAGAAAAAATATCTTTGACTAAAGCTATTACCCACAAAAGAAAATCTGTGACTAAAAGTAGTATCCACAAAATTATATCAGTTGCTAAAAATATATAAATATAAATATATATATATATATATATATATATATATATATATATATATATATATATATATTATCTGTTAGTAAGACGACAATAATGTGCATAATACCTGTTGTAGCAATATTTACTTATAACAACAACATATCCTTATATAAAATGTAGTACACCATACATAATCATAGTTTTTTAGTTTAACTATCAAAACGATAATAGTCTTGTAGGTATAATATATATACAAGTTGTAACCTATGCTAACATACAATACATCTTTATTAACATATCAAACACCATCCTCTACATTCCCAGCCTATTTAGCATCTGTAATGACTTTATCGTCTTCAATATTTTCTTTGATAATCATCAAGATGTATTCCCTGAAAAAATATGCATGTAACTTAATTAGATTAATATAAATTCACCTAGGATATTGTTTAACTGGTGTAGTGTCTTTTAATATGCATCAATTCACTAAGATCTACAAGTAATCCTATGATAATGATAAATATAGAAAATAAAAGGGACAAATGATAGCAAAAGAGCATAGAAAAGAAGATGAACATATAATTTCAAACATTATGGGTGTTTGCAGTTGCATTGCTTTTACCTTTTGAGATTGTCGCCTTTTGCTTCACTAAATGTCCTAATACTAGAATACATATAACTAAATGTAAAGAGAGTATAGATTAAAGAGAGGGAGCAGAAACAACTAAAAGAAAGGCATGAAAAGTAGAACAATAAAAACCCAAACTTACATTATATTGTATTTTTAACTTGACGTCATCCTGAATTGCTTATTTGTAGACATAAATTTATTTGTCTCTGAACTTTATGAGCACATGTAGTTTCTAAAATTCAGCAGGTACTGAGTTAAAATAAGAATTAGCATAAGGCTGAAACTCTGTTCAACTAAATGTAGTTGTTGTCCAAATTTATTATCTATGTATTTCAAAGTAATTTGGATAAATTTGTCATCAAAGGTGAGATGCTACAATTCTAGATATGACAGGACACATGGAAAATTTTTATTAAGTGTTAGATGGCATGCTCTAATAACCTAAAGCTAAGATTTAAAGCTAAATCCTATGATAGTAATCTATAAAGCTACAGGCCATATTCTTGAAATCTAATTTTTCTACTGCCGGTTCCTTCTTATTTTATCTCAAATTCAGTATGCTTATAAGAAAGTATAGGAGCTTAGATAATGAAGGAAATAATCAAAAAAGTATATACTAAAAAGGGTTGAACTAGGTTATTTTTATACGTTGCTTATGAATGCTTAACCTATGTTTACTTACTATTACTGTCATATCTGATTTTTTTCTAGTTTCACTAGCTAAATGCATGTTTATAAACCTATAAAATGATGAAAAATTTATTGCACTATGTGCTAATAGATTTAGCTAAGTTTTGATAGGTTTTGATGGTGCGGAGAGGCATTTTTCTTCATGTTTTTCCATTATTTTTCAACATTCTACAAATCTGATTTCAGACCTGAAGTCCACTCACATTCAATTTTTAAAAAATAAGTATAGACCTATAGTACACTAGGGAATTCCATTTATAAAGTTTAGAGTCTAGTAAGGATAGTTTGGATGAGTTCTTGAACATATTTGGAGTTGAGTTATGTATATTTGGGACTGATTTTGCTAAAAAACTCAGACCTAATTTTAGATATGAAAACATGTTGTTCTTACCTTATAAACAAATTTAAAGGCTTATCATATGAGCAAGAACTTGGTATTTTAATAGCATAATCAAATGGGATAAGTTTAGATAGATTTTTCATCATTTTCAGAAATAAAAGCTTCAAGTTATGAACTAATTTTACAGTTAAGCTCCACATCTAATTTGCTTTTGTTAGAGCTTGATTTTGCATAGATGTTTAGAAGTATAACAACACCAGATGCATAGAAGTGTATGAGTAGATCTTGTATGTAATTCCAAAAAAATAGATCTCCCGCAAATCATCCAATTTTCAGATGAAAAGTTATAGGTAAACAAAAGTGAATAAACCAACAAACATACAAACAACCTATAACTTCAAATTTCAACCATACAACATATAACTTCAATTTTCAATCAAACAACATGTAATTTCAATTTTCAACCAAACAACTTGTAATTCCAAGTTTTTAAATTTCAATTTAAATTACCAATGCCTGCCTTAGCTACAAAAGTCCAACAACAATCAAATACCAATATTAAAAATGAAGTGATTAGCACATAACCTCATTTCGAAACAACAATCAAACAAACCGCTGGGTAGAAAAAATTACAATGATGATAGTAGTAGAAAGAGCGGTCATTACAAGAAGATGAAGAAACAAAGATATGAGTTTCAGATAAGGAGTCAGGTTGATATACTTGACAATGGATATAGATGGAGGAAATATGGTTAAAAGGCTGTTAAGAAGAAAAATTTTCCAAGGTATATATATAGTATATATTATGTAGGCATGGTTGTTGCTAGCAATCCGATTATCATTAATTAGATTATTAATTCATTCATTTTGACCTCAATTATGTGGCTTAATAATTTCTATATATCTAAAATTAAATTGAAATACTAGCTAGTAGCTACTGCCTACTATTATAGGTTACTATCTTCTACGTACTCAATTTATATATACTACTAGTAATCAAAGTGTTTTTTAATAGTAATGAATGAATGAATGATAGCCTTTGAAATGATTGTGTCTCCAAAGTCGATGAATGACAATTCACTCACCTATTCGTATTAATTCTGTTCTTACTAGCTAGTAGTATAAATATTATGTAGCTAGTAGCGATGATGATAATAACTTGAAAATATATACTAAACGTATTCTCATGAAGTAATTAGGATATTAAATTTACATACACTTTTGGATGCTTAAAATTTAAGATAATATGAAGTCATACAACCTCCAAACCCCACAACAAGGATAATAATGGAAGGAATGAGAAATAAAGAGCACTCTTTACCCCAGAGGATGATGTTGAAGTCCCACTAAAAGTTCAACTGCAAATGCTGAAGCAATGGGAGCAAGTCCTGGACGTGTGACTGTGCATTGCTTGTTCAGTGTGCGATTGGTAGTGGACTATGCAATAAAAAGAAAATATAGAAGATGGACATCAATGATCAAAACCAACATAAAGTTAAAGAGGATGAAAGGGTGACAAATGGCCATTACATCTATAAGGACAATCGCATCATTGCAGAAGTAGCAGCCTAATCTTTTCCCTCCTTCTTTATCATGATTCATGCAGTGAAACCTTGCTCATCTCAAGAGATAATATATTAGAATCTTCAAGAGTAGAACTGAAATGACCAGCTCCATAACGCATGACCAAGAAGCTATCAAACCCCAAAGCTACTATTAAGGTAATCTATAAATGAAATAGGTAAAATAATAGGATATACTATGTAGTGAACTTTATCAGCCATCAGTGTATCTAGCATGAAGGCATCCAAGATTCAGCATGCTGATTCTTGATATTTATTCCTTAGGTTGGTCAAGCTACATACATTTAAATGTACTATCTTGAGGTAGAGCACAATACCATGATATATCTCTTGATTAAGTGATCTAATATAACATATACAAAGTAGGGCATGACATAAAACAATCTTTCGAGTAGCCAATTCAATACTATTAGATTTCGAAACAAGGTTTCAAAGCCCAAGACACAAACTCAGATAGTTTAAATCAATTAATTTCAATTAAAGGTGTTATGATGCAATTAATACCATTTCAACTATTTATATATATTCAAGTTTAGAAAAATAACCATACAAATGACCAATTTCATAATTTCACTTATAATCTAGGATTTTAGGCCTGAAAATACAATTCGATTGAATGCTATTAATTTATTTAAATTGAATGTTTAGAAATACAATTAGATATATTTTATAACATAACATATAATCAATTGCTAAAAAATAATAAAAAGAAATACCCAATTTAGCATAATTAGGGTTTTTGAGTCCGGAATGCAAATTCGATCAATTCTTGCTAACATATATAAATTGACAGTTTGGAATTGTAAGTAAATGTATTATAATGTAATTTATATAATCAATTGAATAAAACACCCCAATTACACAATCTAATTTAGACCCGCAAGAGTTTTAACCTAAAAATCCAATTATAATCAATTTCACATAATTTTCTCAAATCAACACTTCCGATATGAAATCAAATACATTTCAAAAGATATTACAAAATAAATTGAGTGAAACAAATCAATTATGCAATCTAATTCCATTACACACGAATTTTGACCTAGAAAGTCAATTCCAATGAATTCCACATAAATTTCTCAAATTGACAGTTCCAACATAAAATTAGATACTTTTAAAAGCATAATGTAAAATCAATTTGCCTAAAATAGCTTAATTGAATGAATCTGAAAAATTCGGGCACAACTTGGCCTAAAAGTCGATTTTCACAAATAAACCAAATGCACTACAATTAACCACTCTAAATTAATCATACAACATATATATACATAATTACACAATCAATTTAGCTTATCATAAGCTAATTCATACTCATTTAATCAAAACAAGGGTTAGGGTTTTCAAAAATTTATACCAAACGAAACTATCAAATCAAAACGGGTGAAGGCCAGAGAAGATGCGTCGAAGGTTAAGGATTGCTCGCTGGAAACCAGTGAGGCTCGTTGTGGTTGGAGGATGGCAGCGTGACTTGTGCTACTGCTCGTGGCTGCTGCTGCACGTGGCTGCTGTTTGCTATGGTGCTAGAGCTGGCAGGCACGATGGTGGCGAGCGGCACGAGTGGCAACGTCGATGGTGGCTGACGGTCGGTTATTAACAATGGAGGAGATGGGGAGAAGGTGAAATGCCCTGAAAATTATAATTTTAAAAATTATATTTAAATAAGATTTTATTAGAAAAATTAATTAAATAAATTATTTTTTATTAAAATAAAAGGGAATTAATTAGGGTTATTTAAGAAGAAAATAATAAATATTTTTTTATTAGAAAATTTTTGGCATTTTAGCTAATAAAGATTTTATTTTAGAAATTAATTAAATAAATTACTTTATTTAAAATAAGAAGGAGAAAATAGTTTCAAATTAATATTAATTTTATAAATAATTTAATTGGATAAAATTTGGGTGTTTGGTTAATTAAAATGGAATATATGAAAAATCTTTTAAAAATCCTAATTTAACCTAAAAAGGAATTTAAATATTATTTTATTTAAATATTCTTATTTTTAAATATCCCAAATATTGTAATTAATTTAAATACGCAATATAATTATTTTTATGTTTTCCCTTCTTCTTTTTCCTTTTCCTTCTTCCTTTTTCTTTCTTTTCTTCTTTTTCTTTTTCCTCTCCTTTTCCCCATTTGGGTTGCCCCTTTTGTGGCCCAGTTCCCCCCTTCTTCCTTTAGTTCCGCCCAGCCCATGCCGCGCAAGCGCCCCCTTCTGCCTCCCTTCTCAGCACTGTGTTTTACTATTTTTCCATCCTAAACGCAGAGTTTTATTTAATTCACCCCCCTCACCTCGCACACGGCCCGGTTCGCTGCCTTTCTTTTTCTTTTCTTTCTTCCCTGAATTGCCCAGTCCCTTACCTCCTCCTTCTTCTTCTTTTCTTCTCCCCAGCCTTGTCGACTTTAACTCCACCGCAGCCGCCATAGCTGAGATTTTCACCCCTAGTTACAGCCGTTTTGACCGGCCAATCTCCTTCCTCTCTCTTCCCCTTGACTCGCCAGCCCTTGTGACCCGACCATCTCCCCTTTTCTCGCGCGATTTTTCTCTCTCCTTTCCCTGCGCAACCCTTGCCCCGTTTTCCTCCCACCAGCCAACCTCGCCGCCGGTAACCCTAACCCTACTTGCCCTACTCTCTAGCCAATCCATAGACCCTAACCTCTTATTTACACTCTATAAATACCCCCCCCATAACAACCCTATGTCAAGCTTTTAATTCCTACCCAAAAAAATGACCTTTTTCGTTGTCGCCACTTTAGACGCCAGCCCTGCCTCCTTCGGCTAACTCTGCCACCCACTCCGCCTACCAAACTCTTCATTGCACCTCCCTCTAGCTAACTAAATCACCCATCCCCCTTGATCCTTCCTGCACAAGCCACCCCGGCTATGCGAAGTAGCCTTCTCGACCAACCTATTTTTTTGCTTCTGCCGCCCTTCGAACCACCTTTAGCCACATCTTCTGCCGCTTTCGCTGCTTCTTTCACCTTCCATTCTCTTTTGTAGACCCTCCTCTATCTCCCCATACCTTTCTTTTCCTCTCCCTCCCTCTCCTCCTCTCTTTCTCTTCTTCTTCCTCCTTCGGCCACCACCATCGCCGCTGTGCTCTGCCACCTTTGGCTGCACCACCACCATCATTCTATTCCTCTCTTTCTAGGAAACCATAAACACTCCATCTCTCACCTCCATTTTGCCTCTCCTTTTCCTAGCATTTAACTTTCCCCTCTTTCTTCTCTTTTTCCAGCCACCGCCACTGCCGCCATGCACCATCGCCGGTGCTGCCTATCCCCACCAACCTAAGGTTGAACCCTAGACCCTCTCAACCCTTTTCCCTATTTTTATAAGCCTTAGTTTAATTTATTTCACTTATTTGAATGTAAATACTATTATTATTTTTTTAGTATGTATTATTATTATTATTATTTTGATTATTATTTCTGTTGAGGGCTGAAGCTCTATTGTATTTTATTTTCGATTTTATTCTTATTATTCTTATTATTTCCATTATTACTATTATTAATATTAATGTGTTGTTATTATTATAATTATAATTATTTTTATTTTTACTATTTCAAATTGCTATTATTATTATTTAATTATTAATATTACAACTACTTTACCATTAGCTTTGCTATTATTATTATCATTGTTATTGTTGTTGTTGTTGTTGTTGTTGTTGTTGTTGTTGTTCTTATTATTATTATTTCATTATTATCATTATTAATAAATTTGGTTATTTATTTTACTAATGTTATTATTAGTATTGTTTTGGTAAAGGGGCCGAAGCATTTATTTTACTTTGTTTTTGAATAATGTCCTTATTATTATTATTATTATTATTATTATTATTATTATTATTATTATTATTATTATTATTACTATTATTACTATTATTATTATTATTATTTATATTCTCATTGATATTATTTTTAGTATCATTATTATTATTAGGGTAAAGTATTTAACCCTATATTATCAACTTTTATAATATTTCTATTATTTCTATATCTTTAGAAAAGTTAGAGTTTTATTAATGTTATTTTTATTAGTATGTTATTATTTAGTCAAAGCCCTAAAGAGGCGTAGGAACATACTCCAAAATCGGTGTCGTTTCAGGTAAGGGTGTTACTAAGGCCTTTTGTGTACTTATATGCATTATTTGCTTCACATGCTATGTATCATATGTTTATCGTTATTATTTATGTCGTATATGGTATGACATGGAGTGGAAGTATGTTTTTGTATGGCATGTGTACTATGTGTATGTGATGATATGTGTTGTGACCTTGTAAGGCATGCATGTGAGGATGTTGGTGTGGTTTGTGTGGGAGAAAGGATGAAAAAGGAGGATGGGGAAAGAGGTTGACCAAGGGAGGTGAGTTGACATAATTACTTTAATAATTCATGAGTGGAAGAATAAAATGGAGAATTTTAGGGTTTCTTGTGGGAGAATATGATTTATGATTTTTATGGTTTTGTGTGGGAGAATATAATTTATGGTTTTATATGGCAGAATCCAATTTATGGTTTTATATGGGAGAATCCAATTTATGGTGTTATATGGAAGAATATAATTTATGGTTTTATAAGGGAGAATCTAATTTATGGTTTTGTGTTGGAGAATATAATTTATGGCTCTATTTGGGAGAATCTAATTTATGGTTTTGTGTGGGAGAATATAATTTATAGTTTTATATGGAAAAATCTAATTTATGGTTTTGTATGGAAGAATTTAATTGATGGTTTTGTATGAGAGGATCTATTCTAGGGCTTGGTATGGATGAATCTTTGGTTTTGAATGGATTGAATCTAGGGTTTTGTATGATGAAATCTTGGGTTTTTTATGGTGGTATTCATGGTTGCATGGTGGTATTAATGGTTGTATAGTGGTATTATGGTTTGCATGGTGGAGTAGGATTTTGCATGGGAATTAATGATTGCATAGGATTTAGGGTTTGTATGAAAAGTTCAAGAGGTTGCATGGGATGTGTAAAGTTTGTATGGGAGTGAAATTTACGTATGAAAGGTTTATTTGGGATATAAGGAAGGTAATGCAAGTGTTATTTGGGTGTTTGAATATTTTAGCTGGAAAAATAGTACGTGGAGCATTATAAGGATACGGAGGAGACTGAATTAGGGTTTAGAGTGATTAACTCTAGGTTGTTGTGATTAACTAGGGTTGGAGTGGTTAATGGTGATTTGTTGTGGTTAATTAAGGTTTGAAATGGCTAATTATGGTTGTTATGGTTAAATAGGGTTTGGAGTGGTTAACTATGATTTGTTGTGGTTGATTAGGGTTTGGTGTGGCTACTTAGGGTTTTTGTTGTATCATGTGTAATTTGTGATTAAAATGTAATTATGATGGTAAAATTTATGATTTGTGATGTGTGATGATTCATGCATGTCCAGGGTGAAAACTTTGAATAAGATACTTAAGACACTAATCATTTAAAGGGAAAGATTATTGAGCCGGGTCCATCCGATCCCCCGGTTAGGAATAGTGGTTAGGGTTTTTACCCTATAAGTGACCGATCTACCGGTGAAAAATAGTGGTGTGGACTTTGTCCCGCAACTGACTAGCCCACCACCAATAATAGTGGGGTGACTTGAGCTCAATAAACACAAACCAGAGTTGATAAGACTTAAAAGATACTAATTACATTTAATGGAACACCATGTGAGCAGGAACCAGTCGATCCACTGGTAAGGAATAGTGGTGTGGACTATTGTCCCGCAAGTGACCGATCCATTAGCAAATAATAATGGTGTGGAATTTTTTCCGCAAGTGACCGGCCCACCGGCAATAATAGTGGGGTGTTCCTATACTTACATTGATTTGATAAAAGGCATGGTGTGTATCGACTTCCGATAAATGATTAATTAAATAATTAATCTGGACTATAAATGGACCTTTGTACTTTTACTTGAATGATTGTATACCTGTATGTTATGGTGTTGATCTTTATGAGTTTTTATTATCCTGCATGATTTTATGTGACTATGTGTTAGCCTTAGTACTCGGTTACCTTACTCAGTAAGTAGTGTACTGATCACCCGTTTCATGGGTGATGCTCATTCCCACCAGTAGTATGCCCTTCTGACTTTGTGCAGGTGGGCGAGACATCAGTCGAGGCTGAGTGTTGAGCATGTTTTGGCTCGAAGTTCGAGAGTAGTGTGGCTGGATCCACTCTTCTTGTTATCCTATTTATTTCTATTATTTCTTCTTGTATCTGATTTATCCTGTTTGAATTATTACCTCGTATTAAATATTTTAAATAAACCTTTTATCAATTGTAAGGCTACTCCCTCCGAGGAATTTTGATTTCGCACTCTGATTTTTATGTATGATATTTCTTGTTCTTTTATGAACTATTGGTTTGAGTTTAATGTTAATAATTTTCTTTAGCCTTGGCACTTGACACTGAAAACAGTCAGAGAGAACCGGTTTGGTACTAAGTATAGCGATAGCATCCCCAGAATTCACGGGTTTTAATTTAATCATTTCTATTTTAATTACTTCCGCTTTCCAAAAAAAAGTAGTGAATTTTGGGGTGTTACAGAAGGAAGTAAGATGGGGCGCAGAGGGTAGGGAGCTCGATGGGAAAAAGAACAAAAGAGAAGGGAGAGAATAAGAGAGAAAGGGAAAAGGAAGAGGACCACAGTCTTTTCTTTTTTTTTTTTTTACAAATACTCACATATAAATAAATACTATAAATCTACAAATATTGTTGGAAAATTTTATCTAAAAATTATTTAACAAAAAATTATTTCAAAAGGATCCGAAGGCCTAATATCGATATAAGAGCTATATAAAGAATTTCGAAAATGTTTTCAAAAAAATTTATCAACGAGTGTAAATATCTATATTATTTACAAAATACATTATAAGACCTCGAAATAATATCTTCTTTTTTAACTTTAGAAAATATTTATAAAAAAAAATATAATTAGAAAACTTTCAATTAAGATAAATTATAATAGAAATACACTCATAAAAACTATAAATAGTTTTCAGATAAAAATAAAAGACTTATCCGAATAAATATTTTTATTTTAAATAATTCGTAACACTTATTAAAATAAAAAAAATAATGAAAAAATAATATTTAAAATAAATCAAAAGAAATATTTTTATAATTTTTTGAGCAACTAAAAATAAAATAACACATTTTTAAAAATTCATTCATAAGCCAAAATGGAAAAAAAAATGGAAAGAAAAACATAAATAAGTTGTGAAAATCTTTAATTTAATATTTTTTTAAGATCTTATCGACCTCTTAAAAATAAAAAAAATTCAAAGATAAAAATAATTACAACGGATAAAGATATTAAAAGGTTCTATAATAGATGACATTAAAGATAATATTTCAAATACGCTCGAGAAATATTCTTATAATAGTTTAAACAACTAAAAATAATTTAACACATTTTCAGAAAAGCCATATGTAAGCCCCAAAAAAATAATTCTATTAATAATAATTAATTATTATAAAATTGATTATACTAATTATAATTTTTTTCTTACAAATAATATAATTAATTTTTACTGCTACTAATAATAATGTTAATAATTATCTAATAATATTATTAAATAATAAATTTAAATAATAATTAGTATTAATTAAAAATATTTAATATAAAATTAATATTTTGTAATGTATTATTAAGATAATATTAATCATAATTTATAATAAAATAATAATAATTATTAAAAATAATTAATAATGGGAAATAAATATAAATATGAATAATATAAATATTAATCATAATTTCCAACAATTAGTAATACTATGTTTTTCTTAAATAATAATAATAATAATAATAATAATAATAATAATAATAATGTCCTAAAATAATTATTCTTAGTAATAATTAATAAAGAATTATATTAATAAGAATAATATGAATCATTATTTTAAATAAATTAATAATAGTATCTAATAATTACTAATATATTATTAATAATGTGAATGATTATTGATAATATTTATTATTGTTAAGATAATATAGATTTGAATGATAATTGGTAGTATTTAATAATAAATTAATTTAATAGTAAGTGGTAGTAGATATGAAATATATTATTTCATTATAATTGTTAAAAGAAACCATTATGAACAATATTAATATAAATATTAGAAATAAAATAATAATGAATAATAATATATGTAAACTATTATTTCTAATAATGACTAATGACTTAATTATTATTATTATTATTATTATTATTATTATTATTATATTAACAAGAATAGAATTAATCATTATTAAAATTATATAAAAACAAATATTATTGTTGTATTTCATAAACACTAATAACAATAGATGTAAAATTGGGTATTAGTTCTATTGGTATAATGCTACTAATAACTACAGATATAAGAGAGGGCAAAAAATCTATTGGCATAACATATTAATACCAACAGATAAAAAATTTATGTTGGAAAAACTACATTATTTCCCACAGAAAATTATCTGTTGGTATTAGTTGCTTTTAGCAACAGAAAAAGTATATGTGCTTAAGTTTCTGTTGGCAAAAGTCAATTATTTTATAGTGACATGTTCCATCATGAATATTAATATTATATGGCCTAGGGGTATTTTGGTAAGTTTCAATGTATAATGGGTTTATCCTAATAAATATGTATGATAAGTAATAATTGATGGTAAGTATAAAAATAGGGGCTTATGGTATTAGTAGCACATGTTTGGGTATGGATATTAATATTATATGACTAATGGACATTTTGGTTATTTTGAATGTGCTATGGTGGTTATCCTATTAAATATACATGATAGGTAATAATTTATGCTAAGTGTGAGAATAGGGGTTTGTGTATTAGTAACTCATGTTTGAGGATAATATTACATGGTCTAGGGGCATTTTGGTAATTTTACATGTACTATAATGATTAATATTATAAATATGCATGACAAGTATTAATTAGTGTTGAATATGAGAATAGGAGTTTACTGTCTTAGTATCATCTATTTTATCATGGTTATCAATATTACATGATATAAGGGTATTTTAGCAATTTTACATGTACTCGGGTGAGTATTCTAATAAACATGTATAAGGTGAGTCAAACCCAAAAGAATCTATGACCATGGGTGAGTAGAGTAGGGGCTGGTTGCTAAGAGTGGATATGGGGGGTTAATGATGACATTATTTGGTAGCTTTGCACATTGGGGGGGTCCTTGGAGTGCTAAGAGATGAGAGATTACCAAAAAGGTAAAACTAGGATTTTGGCAGGTCAAAGCATGAAACCCTAGGGTTAAGTTATTATCACATATAAGAAAAGGGGAGTTGGGCTCTAAACCTATATTATGATGTTAATTATGTTATCTGGGGATTGTATACAAAATTAAATAACCATGTTGGATAAGTGGGAGTAGTTATAACCACAATAAGGAATTAGGGTTTCGAGAGGGGTTTAATTTGAGAGGTTATTATCATATGTGAAAAATGGGGGATTTAGAATACAAAAATCTAAAGGATGGATAATCATAGTAATATATACCTAATTATGGAATATTAAAGCTAAACAAGTAGTAAAGAAGGGGCTAAACTAACTTGGAAAAACTAGGATTTTGAGGAGTAACCCTAGAGGCTAATTGTTATAATATGTGAGAAATAGGGATAATAGGCTATGCCCCATGATAAGAGGGGTTTCTAATGACAGGTTTGGGTTTGTTGGATAAACTGGGGAATCAAGGGAACATTAGGGGTAAGAATGTAACTAGGATCATGAGATTAGGGTTTCTAAGGGAATAAGGTTATTCTAGGGTGGTAGTAGGGTAGAAGCCATGCATTAGTTGAGAATGATTGTTTGTAGTATCTAGAACAAATAAAACACAAATAATAACTAATTACTTAAATTGGAAGGTCACTTAAGTTAAGATCGGTTGTACTTTATTTACTGGTCCACCAATGAGAATATTAGCTAGGAGAGTGTTGCCCTAGGGTCGTACTTTACTTACTGTTCCACTAGTGAGAATGGTTGGGTCCAAAACTCAAGTAATAAAATCCTTGTATGATAATAGCTTTTGGGAAGCCACTAATTACTTACAGTAGGATAGGATGTAGGTCAGAACTGGTTATAACTTATTTACTAGTCCACC
Source organism: Tamarix austromongolica (assembly GCA_039764185.1). NCBI lineage: Eukaryota > Viridiplantae > Streptophyta > Magnoliopsida > Caryophyllales > Tamaricaceae > Tamarix > Tamarix austromongolica. The sequence goes on along the minus strand of CM077816.1, from coordinate 46,513,619 downwards.
GATGAGAATAGTGGCTATAAGTGTACGTGTTGCCTTGGGTTTGTACTTTATTTACCAACCCATGGGTAAGAATAGTGGCTAGGAGTGTGCTGCTCTCAGTTTTTACTATAGTTATCGGTCCATTGATAAGAATAGTAGCTAGGAGAATACTATCTTGGGTTTGTACTTTATTTACCTATCTACCAGTGAGAATAGTGGCTAGGAGCCTTACACAGACAAAAAATAACAAGGGTCACGTGGGCATGCATGAGGTTGTGTGTGGCCTATGCAAAAATACACAAGTGAATTATTCAAGCATGCATATGTATATGATAAAGGAAAAGGATGGTGCACGGTTATACAAGAGACTATGTGCAAATCGTGTGCCTCATAAAAACATAACAACGTGCTATAAAGAGGGGGAAAAATAGGAGATAGTGAGTGGAAATGATCTGTGATGGTGAGGGGGAGTTGATAGGGTGGTTGATTTACCAAGCCATGTTGGTGCTTGGTGGTAGTGTGTGGATGGATTTTGATGGTTCAATCGAATGCAATAGACAAGTAAGAAGAAGAAGAAGAATGCTGGTTGCTTGACAGAAAATGGGCAACAATTGAGGAAAATAAATGAGGGAGGGAGAGAGGATAAGGTAGTATATATGTGTGTGTAGGGTGGGGTGCAAATGAAGAATGGCAGGGGAAGGTAATGATGTTGATGGTGAATATGACAAAGGATAACGATTTAGTAGAGGTATGAGGGAGTGGAGCAAAATTCAATGAGATGAGATAGGAAAGGATGATTGAGATGAGAGTTGTGTGTTGAAGAGGTTAGGAGTTACACACACAAGATAGGAGAAGGAGAAGAAGAAATCGGCGTAGAAGAAGAGAAAGGAAAAAGGAGAAAGAAAAGAAAAGAGAAAAATGCTTAAGTTAGGATTAAGATTAAATTTTTATTAGCTAATATAGGTAAGATTAAAGACTTAAACCACCCAAAATTAAAGTTAGGTTAAGAAAATATAAATTACCCGAGTCAAATATTATGATTAGGTTAAGATTTTGGAATTAAAGTATTAAGGTAAGGCAAAAATAAAAAATTTTAAGAGTAGAATTGGACTAAAGTATTAATTATATGGGATTAGGGTTCACAAAAATCTAGAGGTATTACATATATATTGTAAGGAATCTAATGCAACAAGAATGAGAGAAAACAAAGGAGAAATGAAGCCACTAACGGTGTTGAAAGTTGTCACGGTGATAAACTTTACACAATCAGCTGTAGGGCCAAAATGGAGAAAAAATGTGATTTGAGTGGACTTGAAAGGGAATTGAGCACTTAAAATGTGATTAGCTTCTTACACATTTGAATGAAATCATATGATAATAGAGTATAAAAAGAGGTTGAGTGTGTAAGATTTTTATAATAAAAATTATGACTAATGTACTTTTAACCAAGATTGGGATTGAAATAAAGTAATTAAGATACCAATCTCATCCCCAATATCATTACCATATAGTGCGGGGATGGTTGGGATAAAAAGAGATAGCTAGAAGTTTAGTTTCAATTAGTTTCATGAATTAAATTGTAAAAAATGCACATAATATGTATTTTTTAGAGGAAAGAAAATAGCAAGAAAATTCTAAAATTTACAAAAGTTTTTGGAAAGGTGCAAAATAATTTTAGAAGTCCACATATATAAAAATATTGGATATCAGAGCTGGTATGAATCTTGACGGAGTAGAAACATGCTAAAATAGCAAAATAAAATAATCTGTGGAAGCATATATTTTCATAAATATACAAAAAAAATAATGAAAGGTTCAAATTACCACGAATAGATGTAGAATAATTTTAGAAAATCAAATATATTAGAATTGGTTTGAAACTCATCTCATGGAAAATGAGCAAAAAACATAAAGTTAAATAATTCACCAAAATTTATTTATCTACTAATGGGAAGAAATGACTAACTAAATGTATAAATGGGTTTGGGTTGATACAAAAATATTTTTTAATAATAAATATGTAAAAATATTTACATTCGTTCAAAGCTTAAATGAATTAAATGGATAAAATGAGGAAAATCGTTTAATTCCATAAAAGAAAAGTTCACAATTTAATGATTTGAAAGAAACGGGTGGCTGAAGATGGAATGAAATGAATTGATAAACTTATAAATAATTTAAGAATGGGTTATAAATTTTGGACGAGGCAAAAATATATAAAAATGATTAAACCAAATTAATTGTGAAAATATAATTTTTCACAAATTAATAAAATAAACTATGTAAGTCTCCACATTAATAAGAATGACATGGAAATTTATATTAATTGAAAATTTTAGAAACATATTATGAAACTAATTACATAAAAATTAAGGTTAGGGAAAGAAAGTTACGTTAATATTTTACTAATTCATCAAAAGCAATCTAATTATTATAAATATTACTTTGGTATTTAATTCAAAATTTACCAAACTCCATTTAATTATTAATGACATAATTAATATTTTATGAATTTGCATAATGGTTAAAGGTTAATCCATTTAATTCAAAATGCACCAAAATTTATTTAATCCAATTTCTATAATGGTGAATCAATGAATTACTGTAAGAGTGTATATATATATATAACCAATTAATTACCAAGTAATTTGTACTGAAATTAAAAAAAATTAAACTGCACTTAGTTACCGGCAGCCTAACCAGTATTTTATGAACTTGCCAAATTCATCTAACTACTATAAATATTAATTTGGTATTTAATTAAAAATTTATCAAAAAGTTTTTTAATTCAAAATTTGGCTACCAATTATGCAACTAATATTGTATAAATTTGCCAAAAGCCATCTAATTCACTTATTGAGTATTTAATTTAACAATTTAACACTTACCAAAAATTAATTAATTATTATATGGTTGATATCAAATTGAAAAATTAGCAAAAGTGATTTTATATATGATTATCTTTATAGATGGTATATATAATATAGCGGTAAATATGGTTTCTATTAATATATACAGAGATCAATGGAAAGGATCTTAATTCTTATTGTAATCGAAGACTTCCAAGGAAAGAATCTAATAAATATATAACTTTGTATTTAATTAAAAATTTATCAAAAGTTTTTTAATTCAAAATTTGGCTACCAATTATGCAACTAATATTGTATAAATTTGCCAAAAGCCATCTAATTCACTTATTGAGTATTTAATTTAACAATTTAACACTTACCAAAAATTAGTTAATTATTATATGGTTGATATCAAATTGAAAAATTAGCAAAAGTGATTTTATAGGCGATTATCTTTATAGATGGTATATATAATATAGCGGTAAATCTGGTTTCTATTAATATATACATAGATCAATGGAAAGGATTTTAATTCTTGATTGTAATAGAAGACTTCCAAGGAAAGAATCTAATAAATGTATAACTTTGTATTTAATTAAAAATTTATCAAAAGTTATTTAATTCAAAATTTGGCTACCAATTATGCAACTAATATTATATAAATTTGCCAAAAGCCATCTAATTCACTTATTGAGTATTTAATTTAACAATTTAGCACTTACCAAAAATTATTTAATTATTATATGGTTGATATCAAATTGAAAAATTAGCAAAAGTAATTTTATAAAAGATTATCTTTATAGATGATATATATAATATAAGGATAAGTCCCATTTCTATTAATATATAAAATCGCCGGAAAGTATCTTAATTCTTGATCGTAATCCACTACTTGTAAGGAAAGAATGTAATAAATATGTAACTTTGTAAAAAAAAAAAATGGTTGACCGTAAAAATCAATATTTAAGACAGGTCGTAAGTGGTAACTGCCAATAATGTTTGAAATATTCGAGGAAATGAATATGTACATTTCCATACACTAATAAAGTTACTATTGAAAAAGGAGGGTAAAAAAAAGGGTTACAAATCTTCCTCAAATTTTAATATAAAGTCTCGGCGTCCGCTCAGAACATGGAAAATTCATCTCTCGTCCAAGTTCCATAGTCTGTACTCTGTACTGTACGTAACACTCACACGCACACTCTCTGTCTCTCCGGTTGATGGCGACGGCGGGGAACTCGACATTGGCTGATGCAGCTTACGAAGGAAGGGGCGCTCGAGCAGGCGGCCAGTTTCGGAAAAGGCACATGAGAAAGACTACTGCACCATACAATCGGCCGACGACGGCCCGTGGAAACCAGCAGAGATATGGCTGGTTATCGAAAGTAGTTGACCCAGCATCAAAGATCATAACCTCTGCCGCAAACAAAATATTCGGTTCAGTCTTCCGTAAATGCCACATTCCGACGACGGAGCACTCTCCAGGTTTCCTCCTCCTCCTAATTAAGCCGCCTCTCTCCGACCGAACGTGGTCTTTTCATAAAGAAATCTGCATGGTATATATGGTTAAAGTATTGAATTTCCTGAACGATAGTGAGTGGAGTTTCAAGTGTTACTTTTGAAATGTTTCAACTGATTCTTCCCTTAGATAAAGTATTAGAGTGGGGGACGGTACCACATGCCTGTTTTTCATTCTGATCTTTTTTTCTTTTTTCTTTTTCTGGTTATATAAGATTGGATGAATGCGGCGTTTGTCATATATATATATATATATATAAACGCATTATGTTTCTCCCCTCCTCCCTTTTTTTTTGATATGTTATACATATACATATATATATATATATGTATATATATATACCACATGCCTGTTTTTCATTCTGATTTTTTTTTCTTTTTTCTTTTTCTGGTTATATAGGATTGGATGAATGCGTCATTTGTTATATATATATATATATATATATTAATGCATTATGTTTCCCCCCTTTTTTTTTGATATGTTATACATATATATATATATATATATATATATATACCACATGCCTGTTTTTCATTCTGATCTTTTTTTCTTTTTTCTTTTTTTGGTTATATAGGATTGGATGAATTCGGCATTTGTCATATATATATATAAACGCATTATGTTTCCCCCCTTTTTTTTATATGTTATACATACATATATATATATATACATATATATATATATATATATATATATATATATATTGGGCTTCTACTGTATACCATTCCAACATCAACATCGTACATCTTCATATAGATCGCAAGACAATTTAGTTGTTATTAGGTCATATATGTATATCGCCACATGCACCAATATTTCTTTTCGTAGAGGAGGTCTAGAATGCAAAGTCAAACTCCTTTCTTTCTTCTTTTTTTCTTTTTCTTTTTCTTTTGACTTCTGCTCATTGGATGTGCCCAACTACAGAATCAATTCATCTTCATTATTTTCTTGAGTGGATCGTATTATTGTTTGTAGTTTATATATATTCCTGTACTTTTGCTACGTGTACTTCATGATTCAATTTTTATTTTTAATCTTTTTTTGCTTGATAGCTTATGTCCTTAACATCATCTTTTGGTACGACGTATATTATTTGATCAGGTCAAATCACGAGGGATTCAAAGGACAGCCGTCCAGATCAGCAGCCATTGACTGTAAGCTGACTTGATGTTGATTCTATCGCTACTTGTTATCATATAGGTGTTTTCAATATGAGTACTTGAATCATGAATATATATTACTTTTCGCTTTGCTGTACGTAGGCAGTCTCTCATGATCAGGAATGACATGTTTTATATATAGATAAACTTTCAGAAAATTTGACTGTCGTCAGATCAGGAATGGCATGTTTTATAAATTGTTCTCTTGATTATCAACGAATGCCATCTTTTGGTGATATGTTCCCCTGAGTTCATTCAGTTTCCAATTAAGCATCATATCGTTCTGCGTTTTAAATTTGAGGTATTCATGATATATAACCTTTTAAGGGAATAAGGACGGAGGAATGAAAACAAAGCCTTTCTGACTAGGGGTCAAGAGGATATTATGATTCCCCCCCCCCCACATTCTGTCCTGTTGTTGTTTTCCTTATATTATTTGTTCCTTGATCTTCAGGCGAACTATTCTGCTCTCTGCCAACAGGGTAACAGTAGAGAAATTCAAAATCTAGATACTAGTTTTAACGGTAACAGGGTTGCCGAACTTAAGCCCATGCTGAAGAAGGAGAAACTTACCAGGTAAGGTTTATTTATTTATTTATTTATTTTTTAGAGTGCATGTGTAATTAATGAGTGCTTGCATGTTGCCCCTAAAGAACTATTTGCTTGGATTCTCCACTGTCCTGCTTTTGTAGTTGTTCATCATCTTTAGGATTGATTTCAGAATTAGCTTGCACGTAAATTGAAGGACTGCATGTATTCGCTGGTCTACTAGATGTAATCTCAGAATATTTAATATTCAACAAGTACTTCCACTAGATTATCAATGGCCATCGGGGAGGACGATACCCGGATCTGGTTTTAGATTGTGTGGACTAATGTGCTAGTTGATATTTGCTTTTTACTAGCTTCATCGCTCACGTGTATTGTAGGTCCGAGATAGATCGTGTTGCTGCTCGATCGCTTGTATTTGTGTTTTTTGACTTAGATTATCGCGTTGCAGGTCTGATGGTGCTCTTGGAGATAAGAAGGAAAAGTGTGAAGTGAAGGCTGAGGGCCCTGGACATGAGAATTGGGCTAAACAAAGGGAATTTGCAAGAGTACGTTTTTGGACCCTGTTTTCTGTAGTACCGTATTTTCTCAAGTCGATGATAATATATATATATATATACTCTTGTTCTTCTAATCTTAATTAATGCAACTTTACAACCGTGAACTGTATACTCCAGGATCTTAGAGATGACGATGCTTCTCGGCCTGCTAGGCTTATCAAAGATCACACGTCCGCAAAAGCATCTCCTAATTTGTCTCCTGCTCCAAAGGCAGTAAGTGGCGAAGTTGGGATTTTTTGTTGTTGTTGTTCTTGTTGTTCTTGTCCGGTCCGGCTTATGTATGTGGTATCCTTTGCAGGTTCTCAAGCGCGGGATTTCAATATTCCAAAGTGATATTGGCACTGTTGGTCCTATACGGAGGATCCGGCGAAAGCTTAATCTTTTGTCTTCTAAGAACTTGGCCTTACCTGTTGCTTGTCCAAGTTTGATGGTACAGGGTGCTGGAACTGCGTCAGCTGATCAACACATTCATGGAACGCATCCATCAATTTCATCAAAGAAATCCGCGGAGAATGCTCAATTTAATGAGCCCGAGAAACTGGTAAATATATATATATATATCTATAGGCTGGTAGTTTCTACCGTTTGTTGTCCGGTTAGACTTGCCTGATATCCTTTGCAGTTCCTCGTTCCGGTATCATTATTATTCCTGGCTAATTGGTATTATATATATGTTGATCGATATATTTTAACTTTACAGGAAAAACCTTATCCGAGACAGGGAGATACCTGTGAACTCAGGGATTCAAGGCTCGGAACTCTCTATGATCTCTCGGAGCCAACACGTACGGCCTCCTCTGCTTTCCCTCCTAAAAAGTCTCAGGTCCTTTCGCTTTCTCTCTCTTTTTATATATACCGTATACTCCCTCCCTCAGCTTAACAAGTATCTTAAAATTGATTTTCACCTTATGATCATTTGGATGGTAAACAAATCAAGTTACAAAGTTCCTTTCAATTGAAGTTCTTGTTATATTAGTGGCAATAGTTGTTTCTAGTAGCACGCTAAAACCAACCGGTTAAAAAAAAAAGAAACTAAACTAAAAATATGACATGATTACCTACCACCACTATACGAATGGATTCTCTAGCATCAATGCTTGTTTCAGACTTCCAGGATCATATTAATTCATCAACTAGCTATGGTCTTCGATATATATAAGATTAGCGACCCATGCAAGCTGTTTAGTTATTCTGCTTATTATGTGATATCCTTCGCAGGCTCTCAAGCGCAGAAGGTCAGAGCTGGAAAGCGACATTGCTCCTATACGGAGGATCCGCCGAAAGCCTACTTTGTTGTATTCTAAGGACTTGGGCTTGCCTGCTTCGGGAGCTTCTGCAGTTTCCCAAGGGCAATCGGCTCTTTCAGATGGGCGAGAAGAGGTGGCATCCGAGACACCGGAAACTTTGGCACCTCTGGAAAATAAGTTGACTTCATCTAGTAAGTCAGATATTGAGCATGGTAGTAATGTTAGACTGGCGAATGGGGATCCCAAACCTTCTGATAAAACAGTGGCGAATGAGGATCTTTTACCTTCTGATAAAACAGTGCCATCTAAGGCTTCAATAGCCACCCTTGATGCTCCAGAAAAGAGGTCAGCTTTCCAGATGAGTGCACAAGAGGTATGTGACCTACGATTATCCAATTAGCACCGATTGTCTTATTTTGTAATGCAATGAATCTGTCATGTTCCAACACTGCAGTTTGTGATGTTTTTCCTTAAATTTTGCTAGTATTATCTGGAGATGGATGATGACCTGCAACCGAATGAAATAGAGACGAATTTCACCTTCCCTATACTTCCTCCCATACCTGATGTTACCTTCCCTATATTTCCGGCTTCATCTGTGGTTAGCGCCGGTGTTCAGCCAGCTGCAGTTGCTTCTGAATCAATTCCTGAAGTTAGCAATATCCCTTCGCTGAAAGAAGCAGAGGCTGCTGGAAAGGCGTCACCGATTGCTGATCAAACTATCAGTGCCGGTATAGCTCCTTCTAACGTCGGAAGTGGCATTTTCAGTTTCGGTTCGACTTCCTCAGTTGGCGATACCCTTGATGCTCCAGAAAAGAGGTCAGCTTTCCAGATGAGTAAACAAGAGGTATGTGACCTATGATTATCCAAGTAGCACCGATTGTCTTATTTTGTAATACAATGAATCTATCATGTTCCAACACTGCATTTTGTGATGTTTTTCCTTAAATTTTGCTAGGATTATCTGGAGCTGGATGATGACCTGCAACCGAATGAAATAGAGATGGATTTCACCTTCCCTATACTTCCGCCCATACCTGATTTTACCTTCCCTATATTTCCGGCTTCATCTGTGGTTAGCGCCGGTGTTCAGCCAGCTGCAGTTGCTTCTGAATCAATTCCTGAAGTTAGCAATATCCCTTCACTGAAAGAAGCAGAGGCTGCTGGAAAGGCGTCACCGATTGCCGATCAAACTAGCAGTGCCGGTATAGCTCATTCTAACGTCGGAAATGGTATTTTCAGTTTCGGTTCGACTTCCTCAGTTGGCGATAGCAAGCAGCAGGCTTGTAATGCGAGTGAACCGGCTGTCTGCACTCTATTTGCACCTGCCACACAGATCATGCCTAGTCTTCTTGCCACATCAGCTTCTATCCCCGCTGTTGGGTCTAGCGTGTCCTCAATCGCTATTTCTGCTAGCTCAAAGTTTTGTTCCTTCTCTGCTTCGTGCCATGTCTATGTATCTTCCCCTTCAGATACTTCTCTAACCTCTGACTCTGGTAGCTTTGTGTTTAGTTCTTTTCCTGCTTCGAGCCCTACACTTGTATCTTCTCCTTCTTCTTCTTCAAAGTCATCTTCATTGGCCCAGCCTGTCAGCAATAGCAATGGCATTGCGTCTGGCATATTTGGTTCTAGCTGTCAGCCTGCTATCGGCACATCAATTGGTTCGGGGTTCAACTCTTCATCGCAGCCAACTGATTTCACTTCCGGGGCATATTCTGGTTCCAGTGCTTCTAGTAACAGCACACCATCCCAATCAAGTGGTTGCCATTTTAGCGCATCTTTTGGTCCTGGTCCTGCTGGTAACAGTGCTCAAACTAACTCAGATGGTTTTAATTTTCGGCTATCTTCATGTTCTGGGTGTGCCAACAACAGCGTACCCATGGTGTTTGTGTTTGGTTCTTTTGCTGCTTCGAGCCCTGCACTTGTATCTTTATCTTCTCCTTATTCTTCTTCAAGGTCATCTTCATTGGCCCAGTCTGTCAGCGGTAGCAATGGCATTGCGTCTGGCATATTTGGTTCTAGCTGTCAACCTGCTATCGGCACACCAGTTGGTTTTGGGTTCAACTCTTCATCGCAGCCAACTGATTTCACTTGCAGGGCATATTCTGGTTCCAGTGCTTCTAGTAACGGCACACCATCCCAATCAAGTGGTTGCGTTTTTGGCGCATCTTTTGGTCCTGGTCCTGCTGGTAACAGTGCTCAAACTAACTCAGATGGTTTTACTTTTGAGCTATTTGGGTGTGCCAACAACAGCGTACCCATGGTGTTTGGTTCTACTGGATCATCGTCGGGCTCCATTTTCTCATTTACACCTTCATTATCCACATCCACACCTACATTCGCTTCAGCAACACCATCTGCATCACAGCCTGGATTTGGAAGCTCAAGTGGTGCCTTTGCATTTGACAGCCCTGACCCCATGATCATAGAGGATAGCATGGCGGTGGATTTAGTGCAGGCATCTACACCGATGTCACAGTGGCCAAAAACTTCCCTTTTGTTTCCCACTGTTGCATTTGGCGGTCCTCCAGAGGATAGCATGGAAGTGGATTTAGTGCAGGCATCTATACCGATGTTACCGCCTTCAACAGCTTGCTTTTCGTTTTCGACTGTAGCATCTGGCTGTCCTGCCGTGGACAGCATGGTAGTGGATTCAGTGCAGGCATCTACACCACCGCGACAAGTGTTTGGTTTGTCGCCGATGTTACAGCCATCAACAACCGGCTTCGTGTGTCAAGCTGATGATCTGATGAACATGGATGATAGTACGGTAGAGGATTCAGTGATGACATCTACACCAGGGCGATTGTTTGGCCAATCAACATCCCTCTTTGCGTTTCCAACAGAGGAAAGTCCTTCCCAATTTGGAGCCCCTCAGCAGTGTTGTGAGAGGATTAAGAGAACGAAGTGGAGACGGGATGCGGAGGATGGGGGTATTGGGATAAACGCAGACATATCCAACCAGTTCTCCATTTCCTGTCCTCTTTTCCGGAAGCAGCCCACGATCCTCACCTTAGATAAAATATTAGAGTGGGGGACGGTACCACATGCCGGTTTTTCATTTTGATCTTTTTTTCTTTTTTCTTTTTCTGGTTATATAAGATCGAAATTGATTGATTAGAGGCTCGCAGTTATTTGGATGAATGTGGCATTTGTTTTTTGCTACGTTATACATATGTATATATATTGGGCTTCTACTGTACACCATTCCAACATCAACTTCGGACATCTTCATATAGATCGCAAGACAATTTAGTTGTTATTAGGTCATATATGTATACCGCCACATGCACCAATATTTCTTTTCGTAGAGGAGGTCTAGCATGCAAAGTCAAACTCCTTTCTTTCTTCTTTTTTTCTTTGGTCACCTCCCTCTTACCTCTATAAATAAATCATCTAAACTTGGAATGAAATTCATTTGTTGATCTACTAATAAATTCAAATTTGTTGGTTTGAACCCGTATTTAAGTGTTTTTATTATTTTTTTTAGATATTTGATAATATACTCATGGCTCTTATAGCCATGGTTCCAATCTGTGCTCCATTTGGTTCATCTAAACATGACAAAAGAAACAATCAACATTGCTTCCCCTATGAGTTTGAGCTGTGTGCAGAGGTAAAGCAGATGCCTTGGAGGCGTGTATACCATCCCGATTGTATCCTGCCATGGTTGGAGTTGCATAATTCTTGCCCTATCTGTAGATACGAGTTGCCTACTGATGATCCTGATTATGAACAGCGGACTAGTAGGAATTCTTCTTCAGCCAATCAAATTGCGCTTGCTACAGATCTTCCAGGAGGGTCAGCTGGGAGTGTGATTGCTGAGAGCGGAGCCGGTTCTGGTGGCAATGGTGATGTTGCATCACAGGACATTCTTCAGACCGATCAACCTATGGATAGGAGGTTTCGGATAACTTTGTCGTGGCTTTTCAGGGCATTTGCTTCGCAGGCTGAGGCAAGTAATAGCGGCACTCGTATTCATAGTGGTAATAATGACGGGGGAAATAATCAAAACCTTGGATCAGAGACTAGATAGGAAGACTTGGACTGAATTTTCAGGTAACCTTGTACAATATTTTCCTTCGAAGTTCCTGCCAGTGATAAGATTGTGTGTGGCTTTTGTTTATATTTTCCGTCTTTTGTTTACGTTTTATTTTTTATTTTGGTTATATTTTTATTCTGTTTTGTTGAATGCGGTATTCGGCTCTGGTAATTTTACCTAGTAATACGCAGATGCTTAGTGCCTTGAGTATGTGCCTGTTATTGTATTCCGTAACTCGTGTTCATGAAGGAATTTAAATGGGTCAGTACCGAGTCTTGGTTCCTTCTTGGGAATAAAGTTTTGGGATAATCGTGGAGCAAAGGTGCTATACAGAAGATTATAGTAGCACTGTTGAATTTCAAGGAAAATTTATTCGGTTACGTTTGTTCTCTTGGTTTAGTGTGACGATTAAATATATGCTTTCCTGTAGATAACGTGGAAAATGATGATGCCATATCACATTTGTTACAATGAAGTGGAGGCTTGAAAGGTTGTGGTGCTCGCATCTAGCATGCTGGGGGATGATTATTTGGCTTGACTGAATACACTGCCAGTTGAAGCAGGAAACCGTAGTAAGGTTGATAGAGAGGTAGTGATACACGATATAATTTGTTAATTAAAGGAAAACAGATACTAAACCTTAGTAGAATATTCATTTCTTGGCCGACAGTCATCAATAGTTTAGTTTTCTGTTCTATGGAGAAACAGTGTTTTTGATCATTCACAAGGCTATCTCATTAATTGTCCTTGTCGTTCTACCTGTATCCGTTTAACTTTAAACAATAGATTATCGAGTCGAATTCTCGTGCAAAATTTTTCTCATATATACTCTTTATCCCATCCTCTTCTTTAGGCCCAACTGATATGAATTAGGAATATTTATATGGAGCTTATTTATCTGTTTTGTACTCTTAGAAATTGTATCTTTTACCAAAATTCAGGGTCCAACGCTATCAAAAGTGGGACCTATGAATGAGTCAATTAAGGGATCTGGAGTTGCTGCTGCCAGGCATGTTAGATGGGGCCTAAGCCGTCCTTCACATGGTGGTTGCTTCTGTAGGAGGAAGTATACCTCAGACCTCAGAGAGGTACGCCAAATGATGTAGAAACTTCTACTGGACAACCTTTGACCTTGCTAAAAGGTCAAGTTCGAAGTGTCATTTTGTGTGCTCTGATCAAGGAGAATTTACATGGGTGAAGAATAAGATAATGCCCAGACTGGAATCTTCTTGGATATCTTAAGGATTTAGCTAATAGTTACATTGTCTTTGATATGTTCTTAACATTGCTTTACCACAAGGCCAAATAAATTTGATTTTGGCTTAACCTTTGATTGCCTTCTTCCTGCTTTAATGCTCAAGCTGCTGAAATTTGTTCTTTTCTTTTGAAGACATAGGACAGGTGTGATTGAGAAGAGGAGGATTCTCAATTTACAGAAGAGTACACGAGAAGAAACTAATTCTTTTGATCAGAAATGTACTTATCTAAATAAAAGGTTGGCTGACGTATTCTTTGGTCCACAAGAAGAGGCTAGTATCATCATATATTGGACTTGTTGGAAGAAAAGAATTACATAGGACCATTGCTATAGAAGCGCCCATTAGGCAGGTTTGTGAGCAGGTTTATCATTCAGATGTCCGCCTGATAGGAGCTTCATCTCGCTAGTTCTTAAAGTGTTCATTTCTATTATATTGTTCGTGGACATCTTTGCATTTAATGTGGGGTTGTATACTATGTCCATCTACGACAAGAGTATCCATGTATATATTTTTTTTCTCCCCCTTCCTTGAGTTTATAATTTTAAGGCAAACAATGGTATATGAGATAGGATGAATGAAGGTTGTGAAATCCTATCAGCATCCAAACTCACAGAGGAAGATGTTCTGAAACAGATGAGTTGGGTTTGTTTCTTTTGGTATATTTCTGCTAGGAGCTTATTTTGGAACGGAAGAGAAGTTGTTTTGATCTTTGATAACTTCTAGTTCCTTAACGGGTGTTTATTGGTGTCACTATTATCTCTTTCTAAGTGTTGATTGATCTCATGTCACAAACAAGAAGGGGGGGTTAGATAAGAGGGTTCCATGTCAATGTCTAATTTTTTGTATATATTGGAAGTTCACATTTTTCAAACATTTTGATTTCCAGGCTGCATTTACCAAGAGTCGATTTGTTACAAACAATATGCTCCTTTTGCAAATAATGCCAAGTCTTTTAAATTGGCTTCGTGGTTAGTGTGAATGATATCTTCCTAGCTAATAGGCTATCTGAATAAGCGGCCTAGAAATGTATTCCTGCATGGTTGAGCTTTACTCCCTCTTTTAGATTGGGATTGATCGAAGTGATGGTAAATATTAAAAATTAATATAAATAAAGAAAATGGATGTGAATAAGAGTGAATGTTTTAAAATATTGTTTGGGTGATATTAATCTAATTTAGGTGAATGAGGTAAATATTTTAAAAATTCCTTTTGGATTAAGGTAAATGTATAAAATTTATGTATATTTTTTTATTTACCTTAGTTACCTCTGAAATCAGAGGTTAAAGAAAAATAAGGTTAATTGAGGTAAATGGAGGTGAAACCTTAACCATGATTGTAATATTCTCATTTTTCACCACCAGAAAAATTCATTAAAAACATGGCACAAAAGAATAAAATTCTTTAAAAAAAATGGGGTATTACCATTGTATTTGACATAGGTTAGATATCCGCCGCCTACTTCATATCAGATACAATACTAAACTAAAATACAAATAAAAAACCTAAAATAACATTGTAATCCCCCAAAATTTTAAAAACCTATAATTTAATAAATAGCTTTTATTGGGAAAAATTAGCCTTTAAATTTATTTAATTTAATTATTTTATGGATTTTTGATTATATAAAAGTGAATAGGAATATTTAATAAGTTAAAATAAATATTATGTTATTTTATTATACTCTTTTTATTTAAATAATTTTTCAACCAATATTTTACTAAAATTATCCTTTTTAAGTTCATATATTAAATTAAATTATTTTAAATTCTTCCATTTTCCCTTTTCCTTTTCTCCCTTTTATTTTCTTTTTTTTTCTCCTTTTTCCTTTTTTTCCCTACATTCGGGCCACCCACACCAGGCCTGCCTCCCCCTCCCTTGCACGATTGGGCCGCTGGCCCATCTCCCCCTCTCCCTTCCTCTTTCCCCTATGCATGTCGACCCAACCCAGCCCCCCTTCTTTCTTTTCTTCCTTTCTTCCCCAGCAACCGGGTCAGCCCAATGTTTTTTTTCTTTACCCCGCCCAGCCTGCACCTCCCCCCTTCTTTCTCTCCTCTTCTTCCTTCTTCATTGATTGCCCAACCAACGCCCCGACTTGTCTCTATCGCCCATGCCTGCCACCTTGGGCACACCGGCCACCGCCCTACCACCACCTGCCACAACTACAGCCCTCCCTCCCTCTCTCTCCCTCTCTCTACCCCATCCCTTTTTTCACCATTTTGGGTCAAACTAGCCATGCACTCCCCATCACGCATGACCTCCCTCTCCCCTTCTTCCCTTCCCTCTCCTTGCCACCCTAAACGCTACCACCGATCAGTTGTGTGCTTCCCTCTCCTTTCTCTCCTTTTTCTCCTTCTCACCAGCCCTTTCCTAACCCATTTTTTCGAGCCCCACTCTTCCTTGTTTCCTTCTCTCCATTTTCCTATCATTTCATCATATTTCCCCTGTTTTTTGCACCACTGCCGCCCTCCGCCACTTACACCATCATACCAATCCCCTACACCACCCTTTGCCACCCTTTACCTTAGCCTAGCACCACTATAACACCCCCGAGACACCCTGCAGCCCCCTTCTTCCTCCCCTCTTCTTTTTCCCTTCTTTTTCTCCCTTCTCAGCAACCGCCCTACAACGCCTCCTTTCGCCGCATTCCCGCCGCCTCTGCCGACAACCGAGCCACCAAGCCACTCCCTGCAACCTCCTCTACCACCCCCACACCTCCTTTGGCCAACACAAGCCCCCTCACCCCTTCATTTTTTCCCCTCTCTTTTCCTTCCTTCTTAGCCCCATTCACTCCTATAACCCACTTCGTAGCCTTGCTGCTGCCGCCCTTAGCCGCCAACAACCTATCTCTAACCACCACCTATACCACCTCTTCACTTTTACACTCTTCCCTTGCCCCAAATCCTCCCCCACCTGCCCTCTTTCATAGCCCCAAAACCCTAACCCAAAAATAGCCCCTCCTTCCTTTTCTCTATGCCACCTTTGACCTTTCCACCCTTGTTTTTGAATGCAGCTCATGCTGCATGAGTAGTATGAGCTGCTACATACCTTGGTTATTTTAGTTCATAAATTTTAAGGTATAATAATGAAATGCCCCAGAATTATTTACTTAGATATACTACTAAATAAGGATTTATTAAGAAATTAATTTATTTTATTACTTTATTTGGAATAAGAGGGATTTATTTAGGGCAAATTAATAGGAATTTATAAATATTTTTTAGAAGAAAAATTTTGACTTTTGTTATTTAAAAAGGAATTTAGGAGAAATATTTTATAAAAAAAACTAAATTAGCCTAAAAAAAATTTAATATTATTTTAAATAAATATTTTATTTTAGATACCTAAATTATTCAAATTAATTTATTCAAACCCAAAACCTAAATTTTTCCTTTTTTTTCTTTTCTTCCTTTCCTTTTTCTTTTCCTTTTCTCCTTTTTCTTTTTCTCCTTCTCTTCTTCCGCCGGTTGGGCCTAGCGCGGCCCAACCCACCTTCTCCTTCTCTTCTCCTTCCTCTGCGGCCCAACGCTGCTACATCCTTATGCGGAGATTCAACGCCGCGTTTCGACTCATTTTCGGATGAGACGCTGCGTCTCATTTAATGACCAAACTAACCAGCGCGACCGGCCCGATTCTCCTTTTTCTTTTCCTTCCCAGCCGACCGGCCCACCTCCCTTCTCCTTCCTTCTTCCTCCCTTCTCCTCCATCGACGCAGCCTGCAACTCCCAGCCCGAAAATGGCGGCGCCGACCACGACGAATTTGACTGGCCGATTCACCCCTCTTTTTCTTCCTCTTGACTCGCACTTTGACTTGGAACAATCGATTATCCTCAACTCCCACTCGTTTCCTCTCTTTTGCTTCGCGAAAGTTCGACCCCGACCCAAACTAACGCCGGCCAATTTCTCTCACCGGCCACCAAAACCCTAGCAATAAATACCATCCAGGTGACCCCCAAAACCCTAATAACCCATCTAAACTCTATAAATAGCCTAATGGTGGATGTTTTCGAGACTTCTTCTTCTCGAAAACCCTAAGAGAGATTTACCTGCCACCGCCCCATCAGACGACATTATCTCCTCCCCCGGCCAACTTCAACACCTCCTCTTGCTACCAATCTTTTCCCTACAATACTATATAATTAACTAAACTAACCTTATTCCTCGATTCATCGTGTGCAAGCTTCCATAATCATCCAAAGTTGGCTAGTTGATTCGACAAGAATCTTGACCCCAAGACAGTGAACCACCATCCACCGCCACATCCGCCACTTTTAACACCTATTAAACCAACTATTAACTCCTACTAATTATCCTCTACAGCCCCATATAATTATTTTAATTTTCTTCCTCTCCATCACCCATTTTCCTAATTTTTGGCCCCCTTAGACCCATTTTCCGGCCACCTCCGGGAACCATCGCCGGTGCCACCTTCATCCTCCAACTCAAGGTGATGCCATAGACATTTTAAATACTTTATTTCGAATTATTTATAATTATTCTAATTTTAGCCAAAATTTTAGTATTAATTCAACTTTAATTATTATTATTATTATTATTATTATTATTATTATTATTATTATTAGTAATATTGACTGTATTCTAATTTCTAAATTTTTTTTACAGGTCTGGAAGTATTATTTAGTAAGATACAATAATTATCTCGGCCTTTACCTATTTGCTTAGATTTTTACATAATTGATGTTATTAGTAATAATATTTATAATAATATTATTATTAGTATAATTACTTTGTTGATACTGTGATTATTACTGGAAGAATAGAGGCCTTAAATTTTAATTAGGCCTCACATTTATAAAATTTATTAACATTATTAACATTTTTCAACATTATTTTAATTATATTACCATTATTACCTTTATTAAAATATAATATAAGTATATATATACATTATTAATTTTATTATCACAATTCTGAATAATATTATTTTTATCATTGTGGGAGGGTTAGAAATCCAACTTTTAATTTTAAGAATTTTGATATCATTAATATCTAATATTCTATTTATAAAAAGTATCATTAATATTATTGTACTTTATTTATATTACTAATTGTTTTTATTAATATTATTCTTATTATTGTTATTATTATCATCATCATAGTTATGATATTATTAAATCTATTTTGGGAGAAGGGTAGAAACCCTTAGTTTATCACCTTTTCAAAAGAAAATAAGTGAATTAATTATATTAGTTCCTATAGTTAATTATTGAATAGTAAAATGTCATCCTAAAACCAAACCTCGAAATAAGTTAGAATTATATAAGAGAGTCTAATTCTAGTATGCTTTGATATAATAGGCAAACCCAATCAAACCCCTCAAGTGGAATAGGAGCGTACACTAAGACCGGTGTCGTATTAGGTAAGGGGTGCTAAGGCCTTTTTGTGTGCTTATATGCATTATGTGATTCGCATGCTATGTATCATATGTCTATCATTATTATTTATGTTATATACGATGTGATGTGGAGTCCACATATGATCTTGGTTTGTTATATGGCATGGGTTTTATTTATATGTGATAATATGTGATTTGGCCTTAAGATATGCATGTTAGGGTTCGCACGGTGTTATTAATATTGCATGGTGTTAGGGTTTCACGTGACGATATTAATGTTGCATGGCAATATTAGGGTTGCGTGGGAGTGTGGTACGTTGCATGGTAGAATTAGGGTTTGCATGGAAAGGTGGTATGTTGCATGGCAATATTAGGGTTGCATGGAAAGGTGGTACGTTGCATGGCAATATTAGGGTTGCATGGAAAGGTGGTACGTTGCATGATAATATTAGGGTTGCATGGAAGGGTGACTTACATGGAGCTAGGGTTTGCATGGGAGTCAGGGTTGCATAGAAGTGTAGTTTACGTGGAGCTAGGGTTTGCATGAGAGCTAGGGTTTTGTATAAGAGCTAGGGTTTGCATGGAGTTAGCCATACATGTCCAGGGTGAAAGCTTTTGAATAAGATACTTAAGAACTAATCATTTAAAGTGGAAGATTATTGAGCCGGGTCCAGCCGATCCACCGATTAGGAATAGTGGTTAGGGTTATTACCCTATTACAACCGATCCACCGATAATAATAGTGGTGAGGACTTTGTCCCGCAAGTGTCCAGCCCACCTGCAATAATAGTGGGGTGACTCGAGCTCAATAAACACAAACCAAAGTTTGCTAAAGATACTTAAAAGGTACTAATTACTTACAGTGGAACACCATGTGAGCAGGAACCAGCCGATCCACCAGTAAGGAATAGTGGTGAGGACTTTGTCTCGCAAGTGACCGATCCACCGGCGAATAGTGGTGTGGACTTTGTCCCGCAAGTGACAGGCCCACCGGCAATAATAGTGGGGTGTTCCTGTACTTACATGGATTTAAAAAAGGCATGGTGTGTATCGACTTTTGATAAAAGATTAACTAAGTAATTAATCTGGATTATTGGGCCTTTGTACTTTTACCTGAATTGTTCATATGCCTTTATGTTGTTATGTTGGATTATGCCTTTTATTATTTTATACGGATTATGTGCTTATGTGTTGGCCTTAGTGCTTGGTTACCTTACTCAGTACGTAGCGTACTGATCACCCCTTTCATGGGTGCTGCTCATTCCCACGAGTAGAAGGCCCATCTGACCTACTGCAGGTAGGAGATGTTTACTTTGATGCGATTGATATCCATGGGACATCAGGTGGGGTCGAGTGATGTTTGGGTCGAATCCATTTCAGAGTGGCGTGGCCGGACTTCCATTGAGATTTTTCTTCCTATTTTCAATAATTTATGTTAAGCACTTCAAATAAATTTATATTCGGAGTTATCTCCCTTCCCTGAAAAACTAACTCTCGTAGTTTGAATTGAATAAGGACTTGTGCGTGTTTAATTTTCGTATTTATGAATTTGAACCATTATTAATTTTATGAGTTGTTTTCTTAGCCTTAGCACTTAGTATTGGAACGGTAGGAGTAAACCGGTCTGGTACTAAGTGTGGCGGTAACATCCCCAGGATTCACACGTTTTAAGTATTTCTAT
Organism: Tamarix austromongolica; assembly: GCA_039764185.1. Lineage (NCBI taxonomy): Eukaryota > Viridiplantae > Streptophyta > Magnoliopsida > Caryophyllales > Tamaricaceae > Tamarix > Tamarix austromongolica. The sequence continues at coordinate 46,493,421 of CM077816.1, read as the reverse complement.
TTTAATTACTTCCGTAAAAAAATAGTGAATTTTGGGGTGTTACAAATAATATTTAAGTTAAGTATTTCATTAATTAAGTTTTATAAGGTCTTATGCTTTGGTTTTCTTATTTCTAATATAATAATTATTGATATTGTTTTTAAGTGTTGATTTTTGCAGGATTAAGGTAATTATTAAACTCCACTTAAACGCATGGATAAACTTATATTAGCACATTAAGGTTTCTTTTTTATATGTTATTATGCTTGGTATATGTTGTTTAACATAATATATGTAGTTTCTTGTATTGATTGATAAAAAGGAAGCATGTTAGTTTATATGCTATGTGTAAAAATATTGCTTAAGGAAAGAGTTTGGTTATTAATGAAAATGTTGAGTAATTATTCATGTTGTATTATGTTATATTATGTGACCATTGATCCATGAATAATATTATTGTGAGCCTAGAGGCATTTTAGTAATATATTTTGTGTAAGAGTGTGGCCTAATATGTGCGGATGCTAATAAGTATTATATTAAAATATAATAGTTGGTGGAGTTGGATAATGTGAATGGAGTATTAATATTACTATTTCATGTAGTGATGATAAGTTAATAAAAGCGGTGCAATAAAGGGGCAAATGGCAATTTTGGAAGTAAACGAGTATAATGGTAATTTTGGAGGTAAAGGGTAAAATGGTAATTTTGGAGGTAAAGGGTAAAACGATAATTTTGTATGAAAAGGGTAAAATGGTAATTTTGGAAGTAAGGGGTAAAATGGTAATTTTGGAGGTAAGGGGTAAAATAGTAATTTTGTAGGAAAATGGTAAAATGGTAATTTTGGATGTAAAGGGAAAAATGGTAATTTTATTAGTAAAAGGGTATTATTGTAACTTTGGAAGTAAAGGGAAAAATGGTAATTTTATTAGTAAAAGGGTATTATTGTAACTTTGGAAGTAAAGGGTAAAATGGTAATTTTGTAAATAAGAGGGTAAAGTGGTAATTATAATAATAGAAAAGGGTAATTTGGTCATTAGAATAATGGAGAAGGGTAAAATGGTAATTATGATAAGGGAGAAGGGTAAAATGATAATTTAATAAAAGAGAAGGGCAAAATGGTAATTTGGTGCAAAGGAAAGGTAAAATGATAACTTAATAAAAGAGAAGGGTAAAGAGATAACTTAATAAAAGAGAAGGATAAAATAGTAATTTGGTGTAAATAAAGTTAAAATGATAATTTAATAAAAGAGAAGGGTAATTTGGTAAATATGATAATGGAGAAGGGCAATTTGGTAATTATGATAATGAAGAAGGGTAATTTGGTAATTTATCCAACTAAAGGGAAATTTAATAATTATAACAAAAGAGAAGGGTAATTTGGTAATCTAGCCAACCAAATGGAAAATAAAATAAGTGTAACAATTATGAAGGGTGATTGGTGACCTAATAAGTGTGGAAGAAAACTTAGTAACCCAAGCTGAGTAGGGATGTAGCTAAGAATAACTATGTGTGTGTTATGTGCCTCATGTGTCATGTGTTATGCCATGTTGTGTATTTTATGCTTAATGACAAATCATTTGTAGTGCAGCTTGGAGTGGAGGTATGTGTATGTGAATTCCTTATGGTATGTGTGCCATGATGACATATGTTGTATGTATGATGTTATATAATGTGACCCTCTAGGATATGCATGCTAGGATGTTTAATAATATGATATGGGGTGAAAGGATAAAAAGGAACAAATGGGAAGTGAGTTGACTAAGGGGACACGAGATTGACCTTAATATCTCATGATCCATAAGGGGAAAAATAAAAGGAGGTTGTGATCAAAATGAATGAGTGATGCAACTCTTGCATGGGAGATTTCTAGGGTTTGCATAGGATGATCCTTACATAAGAAAGGTGTTAGGGTTTGAGCGGGAAACTAGGATTTCACGGTCACATGTATAATTGGTGAGTAGAGTGATGAGATTTGGGTTGAATCTAAATGAGATGAGGTGTTGGATGATAAAAGAAAGGTTGGGCTACATAGGTCCGATTAGGGTTTTAAGGAAAAATTGTAGAGGTAGTGAGAGAATTTGAATGTGATAAGGTGATGGGCCTTACCCACATCCTTAGGAGTTGGGTCTTTGTTATGAGTAAATATAAGGAGGAATGGATATCGGGGTGTGATAAGAGGCGCAAATGTCTCACGATATGGGACGGGCCCTCTCAGGAGGATAGAAGTAGAGGTCAGTGACATGTATGTCAAGGGTAAAATACTTTTGAATAAGATACGAATCACTTAAAGAGGAAGATTGTTGAGCTGGACCCAAACCGGTCTATCAACGAATAATAGTGGCCAAAAGTCAGGGTGCTCTGCATGACCGGTCCATCAACAAATAATAGTGGCCAAGAGCATTTTTGCCTCCATGATCGGTCCACCGACTATAATAATGGGGGATTCCGTGCTCAATAAACCAAATGTAACAAAACTAAGATATGGAAAATACACTAAGTACTTATAGTGAAACACCATATGAGTCGGAGCTAGACTAGTCCACCGACGAATAATAGTGGCCAGGAGCACTTTACCCCGTGTGACTGGTCCACTAGCGAATAATAGTGGCCAATAGCGTTTTGCCCTACATGACTTGTCCACCGACTATTATAGTGGGGTTCACGCACTCATATGGATATAAAATTTGAGAGATGATTGATTAATGATGGACTAATGGCTTAAGGCCCTAAAAGTATCGATTGTACATTAAGACCTATTAATATCTGATTGACTCGTTAAGTATGTGAATGTATGGATGTGAATATTATGTATATACCTATCATTATGTATGAATAGTGTTGTATCATTTGTTACATTGCGGACCTACTTTTAAGTGTGTTTTTAAAGGGTTACTCGGTACCATAGTACTGAAGGTTTCATTAATGGGGCCCCTGCTTATTCAATGGGTAGTGTCCCTTGCAAGTCCTTATTGAGGAGCTATTTAAGTGGGCAACGAAAAAGAGCGTAAGGGTTATCCAAACTTTTAGGATTCCATTCTTTCTCTTCTAATGCCTGGGTTAAATGTAATCTTTGTTCTTGCAACCACCATTGGTGAATTCTATGCTTATAAAATGTTTATTTGTGCCACTTTGATTTAAATATGTTTTGATTTTTTAGCTATCTTTATTTCATTCTTTAGCCTTAGCACTTGGTATTGGAACGGTATGAGTGAACTGGTTTGGTACTAAGTATGGCGGTAATATCCCCAGAATTCAAAGTCTTGTATTTTTCTTCTGCTAAATCTTTTAAATAAAATTAAATGAAATAAAAAATTTTATTGGTGAATTTTAGGGGTGTTACAAACATAGTGCATAAATAATAATTTTGTTAAAACAATTCCAAAATGTTTATAACAAACGACTCTAACGAGTTCTGTTTAAATTGTTATAGAATACACATTAAAATATGAAATTACAAAACATGGGTTAAGACATGTGGTCCAAAATAATATTGTGGTCCTCTACATACCCCATCAAGACATTTTGGATTTCCTCGCTCACAAGCCTGATCCATCTGAGGTAGCTCCTTTACTAATCATCCCCAAAAACTTACACAAGGTCATATGCTCATGGGAATGAGTAGGTGATTGAGTAAATAGACACATCAATATGCTATGTACTGAGTAAGCTAAGTTATCTACACAAGTATACCATTTTATCACACATAAATATAGATTAGAGTATATTACATGATAAGGCCACATATATACATAAAGATATAAGTACATGAAGTTATGTTGTTATGCATAATTCTAACAAGTTAAATACTTTATGCATAGACCCACCACCTTTCCATATAAGAATATACACACTTAATGATAAGGAGAAACAAACAACCTCTAAAATTGATCCCAATTAACCAAATCCTCAAGTTATACCATTAGTTCATTCCTGTAAGAGATAATTAAGTCAACCCATCCATATTCATTTTGTAATCAAGCAAATAGGTCCACCATTAGCCAAGTGTAATAACTAGCTTTAGTCATTTTTGACCAATCATACCATTATTTTCATTATTACCAAATATTATACATTCTCTTAATCATCATTTATATTTAATCAATTACTTAATAATTATATTTTATTATTATCAAACGATGGACTGTGCATCACCTTATAGTCTCACATACCATGAAAGACTATCTAAAAAAGGACAAAAAGTCAAGGTCGAAGCCAATCACCAAGTGGAAATAAGTTTAATCGCCACAATGGACATAAGTCTAGGCCAAAGCTAACCACCTTAAGTAATCAGACCCTTTAGTATTGATATCCCCTAGTACATTATCGGTATCTAAAGTAGGTAAGGCATCAGGACTTCTTAAGATCCCATTTGAAGGCAAAGCTTGAAGGCACCAAAAAGGCCCAAAGGTAGACTAACCTCCGATAACTAATCGATTATTGGGTAACTTAGACCCATACTAAACTCAACCTTCTTTCACATTAAGTTATTAGTATTTTATTCATAAGAAAGGGTAGTCATACAAGGCTCATACAAGCAAATAAGGTGAATCTCATACTATACCGTATTGATCCTTTTTATTTCCATTTTTTCCAACCACGTGGTTTTACCATTTATCCTTAGCCAATAAGATTCATATCCATCATAGAGTTTAATCTAAGCCCTTACTAATTTATATTACTCTTATTTCCATTTTATCGCTAATTACAAGTGAAATACACCTTTAGCATTTACATTACTCATACTGTATGCCATAAGTTATGATCCAATTTAATTCCTTAATTAGACCAATGATCCATGTTAAAATCTGCATTTCATCCCATTAATAATTATGATATAGTCCCAAACATAAAATCCAAACTTAACCAAACCACAAAGCAACAAATCATGCAAATCAAACGAACCAACCAATCGGTCTGGCCCAACCAATTGATCGGTTACACCAACTGGTTGATTGATTTGGGTTCACCAGTTGATCGGTTCAACTCAATCAAACCATGCGTACTTCAAATCGGTTGATCGATTGGGCAAGCTAATCAATTGGTTATAGATGTGACACCCTAAATTTCTAAAAAACTAAAATTTAAATAATTAACATTCTATCTAAGATAATTTAATAATAAATTATTGATTTAATTATTTTAGGGACCCTTAATTTATAAAATATATGGAATTATCTAATAAGTTAAATATGATTATTTTTATTATTTTATCTTACTCTTATCTAAATAAATCCCAAACCCATAATTTTTACTAAAAATATTATCTTAAATTAATACCTAAAATTATGATAAATTAATTCAATATATATATATATATATATATATATATATATATATATATATATATATATATATATATATATATATATATATATATAAACTAATTTCATCTTAATTTCTAAATTCTAAAAATATTTTTTTCTACTTTTCCTTCTTTTTTTCTTTTTTTTTCTTCCTTTTCTTTATTTTCCTTCCTCTTTTCTTCCTTAGTTCAGCTTAACTTTCCTCCCCTTTTATTTCTTCCTTCTCCTGCCGAGCTAGCCCAAGCCCATGTCCTTGTCTTCTTCTATCTTTCCCTCCTCTCCTCCTTAGGCTAGCTCATCTTCCCCCTCCTCTCTTCCTTTCTTTCTCCTACATAGGCCGATCGGCTCTTCCCCCTTCCCTATGTGGCCCTCTTCCTTTTCTTCTTCTTCCCCCTAACCCCCTTCACATGTCTTCTTCCCCTATTTCCTATACCCCTACCTTGGCCACCCATCACTGACCGACTCCTGCACCACCCTCCCCCTGCCATTCTTCCTTTCCATTTTTATCCCAGCAAACCCTTGTCCCCCTCCTTCCTCGCATGTTTGCACCCCCCCTTTTTCCCTTGTCACCTGCCATGCCCGACAAGCAACAGCACCAGCCCCCTACACCACCTACCTCCCATGCCTCCTCCCTCTCTTATCCTCTTATTTTTCTTCTTCTTCTTCTTTTCCCATCCTTTCTACCTCACATCTCCCTCGATCCCTCCCTTTCCCTGCCAATCCTCTCTTCTTTTTCTTTCCTCCTCCCCTATTTTTCTTTCACCAGGTCTGCAGCTCCCCTTCACCTCCTCCACCACCCAACCAACCACCACACCACCCTCCTCCTACACCCTACAACCTCTCTACACTACACTGAGCCGCTAGCACCAACCACCCTATGACCTACCCCTCCCTTTTCTCTCCTTATTCCATTTGACCCCCTTGCACCACTACCTTTTTCACCTCTTCTCCTCTCTTTTGTTGTTGCCTTAGCCTCCCCTCAGTCGCTAAATACCACTCCAACACTCTCCCTAAACTACTAGTCCCTCCCTTTTTCCTTCTCTTCTTTCATTTTATTCCTCTTCTCCCTCCCTTCTCTACTCCTTCTTGCAGCCATTGCTGCCTTCTTCATAGACTTTGAACTATCACAATTCGACCCCAACCACCCTCTATATCCTGTCTGATCCCTACACCCAACAACCACCCCTAACACTCCCCCCTCAAGCCAGCCTGAGCCCCCTCCTCTCCTTCCTTTTCCTTACCCCTTTAGCCCTTTGTATGGCTCACATTTCATGGCAACATGAGTTATGTCGTGCCATTTGATACTTATTAGCCATAACTATAACACTCCAAAATTTTGTAACTTAAAAATTTCTTTTTAAAGAGTTAATAGTAGAAGTCAAAACACAAAACATAAGGGTTTCACACCGTATGCAACATAGAAGAGGCACTACCTATGCCTATTCTATGTCGGTTGTAAGGTAAAAGTAACCATATAACTAGGAACCAAGTGTGGAAAATATGTGATTCCGTCACGATACATGATATGAGATAGAGAGAAGGGAATAAATAGTTAAAATAGAGGAATAAGAGTCCAAAGAGAGATAGAGATATCCAAATAACCATACCATTTACCAAATCTTTTAGTGCTCACCTAAGGCAAGTACATTAAGTTAATAATCATCAATCACCAGCAAAACAGGGCAAATCTGCTCGTGGAAATGAGCAAAACCCATAAAACGGGTGGTTAGTATGCTACGTACTAAGTAAGGGAGCAATACTATTGAAATAGGGATACAAATAGCACATACTTTCACATTAGATAATAAGGGAATAACCAAATAAATGAAATATATCATAAGACAAAATATGATCCGAATTCCTTTATTAAGTATAATCCATTTTCATTCTTTTATATACACTGAGTCCAGGAACCCCACTATTTTTAAAATATTATAATATCCTGAAATATCATCTCAAGGATAACACACCTGATCCACTATTCTTTCTGGTGGAACAGAGATTAAAAAAATCTTCTCATAGCAAAATGCTCTCGGACCACTATTCTCCTTGATGGAATGGGAATACATACATACATACATACATATATATATATAGGAAGATAGATCACTTTGGTTCTGACTCATGTATTCTTTGACTTTAAATCATTATTACCTTTTCCATAAGTTATAATGATACATTTTCATTTCTCGATGAGTAGGGATCCCATTATTCTTAATCTGGTGGAATGGACTGAAGCACTTTCTCAAGATAAAACACTCTCAAACCACTATTCTTTCTGGTGGAATGGAGATTAAAAACATCTTCTCAGGATAAAAGGCTCCTGAGCCACTATTCTCTCCGGTGGAACAAAAATTCATATGCGCGTGTGTGTGCATATATATATATATAGAAATAGATCACCTTGGTCCTGACACATATATTTTTCCACTTTAAATTGATAGCATCTTTTCCATAAGTTATAATGATACATTTCACGATAAGTAGGGACTCTACTATTCTTAATTCGGTGGAATAGACTAAAGTAGCTTCTTGGGACATAATGCTCTTGAGCTACTATTCTTTCCAGTGGAATGGAGATTAAAAACATCTTCTCAGGATAAAATGCTCTCGAGCCACTATTCTCTTTGATGAAACAGGAATTCATATACATACATATATGCATCTATATATATATATACATACATACATACATACATACATACATACATGCATATATATACACATACCTTAACCCTACTCACGTGCTATTTCATTATAAGTGATTAGTATCATATTTAAGATTGATTCTCAGGCATATAACACATTAAAACAAATATACACATAGCATAGGTCCAAGTCCTTAAGTCCTTTCACACCCTAATTACATACCCTTTAGTATTCATTCTCCCATATTGATTATTCCACACAACTTATATTATATCATCTCCAAATCCCATTATTATTATCATAACCAAAATTTATGATCTAATTCCCATACATATACTTTAACAATCTCTTCCCAATATGTTAATCATAGAAATATCCAACACCCAAATTCCATAGATTTATCATAACATTTTCCATAAAATTTTCATGATTACCAATTCTAATATATAACCTCATAAGTGAAATATTAACAACATACTCAGAAATCCGTGTAACCTCTAGATCTTATACATGGAATAATGGTATTATCATTACAAGATAGTTTGCCTCAAATTATCCATTAAATCATTTAAGGACCCCAAATAACAATAAGACTTCCAAGAATTCCTTATGCTATTATTATCATATTTTAATATTCCTAACACATAAAATTTTCTTATGATCCCATAATGAACAAGTTATCCTTAAGCATAAATAAAAATCTTTATTTTATACAATGTTATACCTTCCACACATATTATTTTCTAAGTCCACAATTAATCATCATATCTGAGAATTCTTAAGTCCATTTATCAAAACTCATTTAACCCATATTTCGTATCATAATATATATTTCCACAAATATGACTTTATCACAATAAAATAATAATGGTACCCCTTACCCATTCTTACTTTCTTTTAATAACATCATATCCTTAAGTCAATATTTCCATAAGATATATTTCCACAAATATAACATTATCACAATAAAATAATAATGGTACCTTTCACCCATTCATACTCCCTTTCAACATAATATTTATATTATTAAAAAATATCATGATCAATATATGTTACATTATATATCAACAATATCATGAAAACACATATAATCATACAAGAAAATAACATCAAAAATCCTAAATATCGAATAGTATCCTTACCAGCTAGGATACCGAGCTCTAAGCATGCAAATTCTATACTTCCTCCTCTGAAACTATTGGAATACCACCTATGAAAAATAATAAAATTTATGGTTAGGCTTGAAGAGTTGAATTAAAGGAGAAATGAAGGTAAAGAGCGTAAAAATAGAAATAACTATAGTCAAATGGGAGATTGAGATGTGTGGATGTGTAAAGGAATATGTGGTGCAGCTATAGTAAAATTTTGGTTGTGTTTGGACAAGGCTTAGGGGTGAAAATAGGGGTGCACGACAAAAAATAGGAAGTTGGACAGCTGTGCAGCACCCTTGGCCGAGAAAAAAGTAATGCACGGCCAGGCAGTGCAAAAGTTGCACAGCTGTACTATAGCGCTACATAGCAGATCCAGAAAAAAGAACACACAGAGCCTTATAGTGAAAAGGTTGCATAGTTGTGCCATATGAGATTTTAAGTATTGCATAGCTGTTCATAGGCCATACACTCTACAAAATTACAACGGATGAAGGAAAGAAGAAAGGAAAAGAGGCGGTGGTGGATGGTAATGGTGTTGTGAATGGCTGGGGTGACCTTGGTGGTCGATCCACTGGCCAATGGGTAGCAAATGGTGACCGAGGTGGTGCATGGTGGTGGATTGGTGGTGTACAGGCCAACAATAGGGAAAGAAGGAGGAAGAAGAAGAAGAAAAGAGAGAAGGAGGAAAGGAGAAGGAAGAGGGGGTGATTGGATAGTGTTTTAGACACAAAATGGCAGAATGGAGGCAAACCAAAGAGAAGGGAAGAAGAGTGTGTATTACACATACACACACATGCTGATGGTGCGGCTACAAGGTGATGCTGATGGTGATGGTTATAGAGGATGGTTAAGAGTAGGGTAGTAGTTGCAGGGTCAGGGTGGTGATGGTTGTATGTAGGTGTCATGCGAGAAGTAAAAATGTAGGGGGAAATGGAGTGTCTAGGGTGTGCAGTCGGGTAGCAATAAGGGAGAAAAAGGAGAAGAAGAAAAATAAGATTTATTGAGGTTAGAATCAAATTAGGGAGTTAATGACGTAGGATTAGGCTATGTAAATTTTCAGAGTATTACAATAACTAAGGTATTAGATAGTTTAATATATATATATATATATATATATATATATATATATATATATATATATATATATATATAATTATTAGTAAAAATCAATCTTTTATTTATCAAATGTTAATATTTCACTTGTGACATTATCTTAGGGGAAAATTTTCATTAATTGGAGCTTAAGCATCTTAATGTGGGATACCGGTTAATGTTGATTTTATTGCAAATAAGATAACTATTATACTCACTAAAATGTATGGATTATTGTATATTAGCACATCAGGGTTTTTGGTATGTGATTTGTGTAAATATGTTGTTTTACTATCAATTCCATGATTATTATGCTATATTGTATATGGTGATATGTGTGAAAGGGTGACTAAGAAAAAGGGGTTAATGTTGATGATTAGTGTTACGTGTATATATATATATGCTAGGCTAAGAAGGTGTGGACACTTATAGTGAAATAGTATTAATAAGAGCCCTAGGGTTAATTTGGTTATTTGGAAACCTCCTGGTGTTTACACCTAAATGGGATGCGTAATGTGTTAGGAATGTTGCTAAGAGTGGAGATGGGAGTTTTGTCGATTATATATGTATGTGTTAGTAAAAATATCATTATTTTAGGTTTTAGGGGTATTTTATTGAATTTTAATGTATGGTTGTGATACTTTTAATAAATGTGGTGGCTACAGATTAGGAGTGTTAAAAGAAATAATAAGGATTTTGTGGTGTTGATATTGCATGTGGGGCATGAATATTAATATTTTATGTTCTAGGGGCATTTTAGTAATTTTTCATGTAAAGTGGAGGATGCTTAAAAAAACATGCATAATAGGTGATAATTGGTGCTAAAAATAATACTAAGGGTTTTGTGGTATTGGTAGTGCATGGTTGGGTTTGATTATTAGTATTTTATGGTCTAGGGGTATTTTAGTAATTTGGCATGTGCAATGGGAGTCAACTTATTAAATATGCATGATAAGTCATAGTTGGTGCTAAAACTAATAATAAGGGTTTTATGGTGTTAGTAATACATCTTGGGTATAAATGGTGTTATTTCATGGCATGGGGGCATTTTGGTAATTTTAAAGTTACAAGGGTGATTTTACCAATAAATTTAACTGCAAAGTGTTAAAGGGTGTTTAAGCATAAAAATTAGGCTATTTTCATTAGTACTTCATGTTTGAGTATAAAAGGTGATAATATATGTTATAGGGATATTTTGGTAATTTTGAAGATGCAAGGGTGATTATATTAATAAATGTACATGTTAAGTGTTAAAGGGTGCTTAAGTATAAAAAATAAGGTTGGTGGCATTAGTATTTCATGTTTGAGTATAAGTGGTGATAATATATAGTATAGGGACATTTTGGTAATTCTGAAGGTGCAAGGGTGATTATACTAATAAATGTACATGTTAAGTATTAAAGGGTGTTTAAGTGTGAAAATAAGGTTTGGTGGCATTAGTACTTTATGTTTGAGTAATAAATGGTGATGATATATGATATAGGGGTATTTTAGTAATCTTAAAGTTACAAAGGTGATTATGTAAATAAATGTGCATGTTGAGAAATAATTGGTATTAAGTATGAAAATAAGGTTTGATGGTATTAGTACTATATGATTGGGCATAAATGATGATAATATGTTGTATAGGGATATTTTGGTAATTTGAAAATGCAAGTGTGATTATCCTATTAGATGTGCTTGATAGGTAATAATGGGTGTTAAGTATGAAGATAGGGTTTTTTGGTACTAGTAATACATGTTTGAGCATGATTGATGAATTCATATGGCCTACGGGTATTTTGATAAATTTGAAGATGTAATGATGGTTATACTAATAAATGTGCATAACAAAGGATAAGTGGCGTTAGATGTGAGAATAGTGATTTATAGTCTTAGTATCATCACTTTTAGCATGATTATTAATATCATACGGCCTAAAGGCCTTTAATAGTTTGGGCATGTATTAGGGTAACTATTCTAATGAACATGTATGGGGTAAGCCGAGCCCAAGGGAGCTATGACTATGGGTGAAAAGAGTAGGGTCGGTTGCTATGAATGGATATGGAGGTCAATGGTGATATGGCCGAGTCTCTTGTACATTTGGAAGCCTATGGAGTGTTGAATAATGAGAGATTACTAAAAAAAGTAGAACTAGGGTTTCTAGAAAGGCTTGAATTGGAAGGTTAGCATCATATGAGCAAGATGAGAGAGTTAGATTAGAAAACCTTAAGGGATGGATAATGCAGATAACATATGCTTGGTTGTGAAAGTTTTGTGCTAATTAAGTGGTAAATAAGGGTTTAAGTCCATTTGGGCCAAATTAGGGTGTTAAAGATTAACCCTAGGGGCTAATTGTTATCACATTTGAGGAACGGGGGAAATGTGCTATAACATGTGAGTAAAAGGACTCTAATGACATGTTTGGGTTGGTGGATAATCTTGGGGACTCAAAGGATTAGTGGAGAGTGTAGATATCCTAATTAGGAAATTAGGATTTCTATGAGGTCACATTTGGGTAGGCTAGTAGTAGGTCAGGATTCTTACATGGCTTATGCATAAACGTGTGTGTGATATCTGAACAAAAGAGACATAAAGAAGACACTAATCACTTAAAGTTGAAGATCATTGAACTAGGCCCGTGTGTAGGATATTTACTAGTCCACTGGTTATAATAGTAGTCAGGTGCATTCTACCCTAGATGGTAGTATATCACCAGTCCACCTGTTATAATAGTGGTCAAATGCATTTTGTTTTGGATTGTAGTATTTTTATTTACCGGCCCGCCAATTATAATAGTGGTCGAGAGAGTTTTGCCTTGAATTGTATTAGGTTTACTGGTCCACTAGTCAGAATAATGGTTAGAAGTATTCTGCCTTCGAAGATATAGTTGTCGGCCTATCGATTATATTAGTGTGGTCCCCAAAACATGTGAATATAAACCAAGTGATAGCTAATTATGACACGAATGGCTTATACAAATAATAATCAATGAACTAACATGTCCTACTGATGTGTGTGGCATGCTTGTTGTGACGTTGTTCAGAATTTTTGTTAGTCGATTATTCTAGTTGTATTACAAAGAGCATCGCTTGAACGTTTCCATAATAAGTTATGCTGCTTCTAATTAAATGATCACTGTGGCATATGATCTGGATGCATATAGCTATTTGAATAATTATTACAATTCATATGATATATGTAATACTCCATGATCTTGTGTTCAATGTGTTGTATGTAGGCCTTGCATGTTAGTCTCATATAAAAGGTTACTTAGTACCATAGTATTAAAGTGATTCCTTTCTTGGCCCTCACCTATCCAATGGGAAGTGGCTTTTATAGGTTAGATCACATGTTCATTTTGGGATTTATCTTTGGGATTGAGAGCATAGGGTTGTCTAAGGCGCTGACTGGTGTTTCGATCGGGGAAGTCTTCTAGTGTCCTTCTTGAAACTCTTTGTATTTTTTTTATTGTCATTTTATTTCTAACTACAATTAGTGGGTTTTCTTTGGAATGCGAATTTACCTTCCTAACTATTGCACTACTCTGATTTGTAAATGTATTCTTGACATTTAATTAAAGTACATTTTAAAGCCTTAGCACTTAAAGTTGGAACGATGGAAGGAAACCGGTCTGGTACTAAGTGTGGCGGTAGCACCCCAAAATTTACTATACTTGCTTTTGCATAAACTTTTAAATAAAATTAAAAAATTTATTAGTGAATTTTGTGGTGTTACAATAGACCACTCAATTGGTTTTGCCAAACCAGTTGATGAGTTTAAGAAGAGAGCAAGACTAAGGTCTCTATAGGTAAAGCAATCGATGTGTTAGGTTAACCAGTTGATTGTCTTAGGAACCAGTCAATTGGTTTTACCTAACATGTCGATCGGTTTACCCTAACACAACATCAATTCACAAATTTCACATAGATTCTTGTGTAAAAATCATTTTTACTCACACTAGAACATGTATGAACATCAACCTGCATATTTCTAACCAAATTATCAGGCATTTCTTAACATAACATTATCATAGCCTATTTGCTCCATTTTCATGCTTTTTTTCTTAATTTATGTCATTTAAACATGTAAATCATGCATACAACTTCATTTTTTCATAACAATGTGTATAATCTAATAAAAGACATCACCTTTCATGTAGGAGCACATGCTAACATTTTAGGAGCAAGAATAACTTAACTCAGGTATTATACCAAAACTATATAAAAATAAAATTTCCAAGTCTATAAAAACCTCAACTCTTAAAACATTAAAAACCAAAATCTTAACTCAGGTATTATACCAAAACTATATAAAATTTTGAACAAGAAAAAAAAAGTGGAGAAGGTCATGCCAATAGGCCAAAAATAGAAAACAACACAACTGGACCACTCAATCTTTTTTCAAAATCTAATTCCATCTTGCTTAATAATTAAAATAAGATAGAGTTAGAGGTAGGATCAGGAAAGTGTGCAAAATAATTTGGCAAGTGTTTGAAGTGTGGAAGAAGAGAAGATAATGTATAACTTAAAGGAATTTTGGTGGCTGAAAGAAAGTGCAATGCATATAGGATTAGAGCTATTTATAGCTAACCAATTGAAAGGAGACATAGAGGGTCTGGAAGAAAACTCAAAACCCTAATTGTGACTATATGAATATGATCAGAATGGATAGATTTGTATTGAATTTGCTACGCTAGTCCGACCTCAATTTGGCACTATAGGGAGCTTAGGTCAAATATACCATAATTAACATACATGGAAGAAGGAATGGGAGGTTAACATGCAAGGAATCTTCTAGTTTCTTAGAAGCACGTGTGGGTCAAAGAAATCAATCTCAGAATTGGGTTGATGAGAGAGGAGGATGAAGAAAATTGGTCGAGGTCATGTCTCTCCCTCATGCATCTCAATCAACCTCGAAAATAACTTGACACAATATTTTAGGTTAAATTTGTCATGAAAATGGTTAGAAATTGCTTTGGGACAATCAGGATAAGTTGGTAAGGTTTCATTTTAGTATAAGAGATTTTTTAGAAAAATCCAACTCAAAAAATATGACCATCTGGACAAACTAGTTGATTGATTTGGATCTATTAGTCAACTATTCATCCACTAGTCAATCAATTTCCCCCAAAGAATCGATCGGTTTGGTCAAGGAATTCAATTTAGCTAAAATGAAAAATTTATCAATCAGTTCATGGAACAAATCGATGGGTTTGCCTATAAAATTCAATATACCTTATTTTCCAATATGATTTCAAATCAATTCTTATTCCAAATCAAATCATAAAATTGAATTAAATTAAAGTCCTAAAATTTATCATAATTTCTCATCCATCCATTACACAAAAGTGTGGGGTATTACAACATTACCCGCTTAAAGAGGCTGGGTCCCAAAGCCTATAACAATCAAGTTATACATTATATATAGGGCCATACACATTCCATTTTCATAGTTAAGTAATAAGGGTACTACTTGATTAAAGAAAATGTTTACACATAGTCAAAGATTCATCGAGCTCTAGCGAATCCAATTGAGTAATGTGTGAAGGATCTGCTACATACTTCCATAGTTGTGATACTTAAAAGACGTTGTGCATGTGAGATAACTCCACTAGTAAAGCTAAGTGATAAGTGACTTTACTAAAACGGTCCAAAATCTCATATGATCCAATGTACCTTCGACTGAGCTAACCATTTCTACCAAATCTCACGACTCTCTTAGTGGGAGAGAGCCTTAAAAGGACTCTGTCATGCACCTCATAACCATCAGTACACCTCTTTAGATCCATATAGCTCTTATATTGGTCCCGTGTAACTCTCATCCAATCTTGAATCAAACGAATATACCTAGTCATCTCCTTAATCATCTTAAGTCATAACACGAGTGTCTCGCTAATGTCGTTCCAACACAAGGGACTATGAAACTTCCTTCTATATAAGGCTGCAAAAGGTGACATCTTGATACTGGCATGATAACTATTGTTGTAGGTAAATTCAATCAAGTCCAAATAATCTTCCCAAATTCCCTCAAAATCTATCACACACAATTGAAGCATGTCTTCCAATATCTGAATGGTTCTCTCGGTTTTACCATCCATAGCTGGTTGAAAAGTTATATTCATCTTCAATTGAGTAGCAAATATGGATTGCAATTTCCATTAGAAGTGTGACAAGAACTTGGAGTCTCAATTAGACACAATGTCCTTAGGAACTCCATGAAGTCTCACCACATGCTTTCTATAGGCATTGGCTAATCGCTCCATGCTACATGCTCTATATTTCCTTCATCATAATAAACACGGGTGACAAAGTTAAATAGTCCACAATAATCTAGATGGAACCATATCCACTATGGGTTCTTGGAAGCCCAACCATACATTCCATTGATATGTTGTTCCACTTCCACTCAAGACCTTCCAACAGTTGTACCAATCCTATCGGTCTCTTGTGTTTGATCTTGACCTTTTGACAAGTTAGACATTGAGTGATAAACTCTTCTACTTCTTGCTTCATGTGGAGCCACCAATATACCTTCTTTAGATCATTGTAAAACTTGTCCCTTCTGGGGTGAACAGAATAAGGAGTGCAATATCCTTCCTTAAGGATCTTCTTCTTGAACTCCACACAATCATGTGGTACACAACATCTATCACAATATCTGATACTGTCATGATCATGGTTCTAGAATCTTTCGACTCTACCTTTTGTAATACCTGCCCAAATTATCTTGAGCTTGACATCAGCCACTTGGTTAGCTTGGATCTCCTCAAAGATCAAGGGTGTGATGGTAAGTGCACTCATTCTTGCCTTTGGGCTTCCAAACATGATAAGTTTGATCTCCATCTTCCTAACCTCTTAACTCAGTTGATATGATAAAATAATCGTATATGAGAAATGCGATGTCTTTCGGATAATTACATCTGCCACCACATTGGCTTTACCCTCATGGTAAGTCAATTCTAAATCATTGTCCTCAACCAATTCTAACCACTGATGTTGTCGCAGGTTCAACTCCTACTGAGTGAAGACATACTTGAGACTCTTATAGCTAGTGTAAAAATTGTACTAAACTCTATAGAGATAGTGCCTCCAAATCTTAAGAGCAAACACTATCACAGCAAGTTCTAAGTCATGCGTTGGATTGCTTTGTTCATGTGGCTTTAGTTTTCGTGAGAAATTAGCCACCACTCTTCCATGTTGCATCAACACACAACCTAGCTCATGCTTGGAAGCATCATTATACACTTCAAATCCATTGGTTTCACTTAGTAATGTGAGCACTAGAGGTGAAGTCTAATGACTCTTCAACTCCTTGAAGGCTTCACCACACTTCTCATCTCACTAAAATCGGGTAGCCTTCTTCAAAAGTTGGGTTAATGATTAAGCAATCGTAGAAAATTTTAATATGAAGCAACAGTAATAACTAACCAACCCTAGAAATTGCTCACCTCCTTTATAGAAGTGGGCAGTGGCCATTCATAAATAGCTTGAATCTTGGCAGGATCCACTTCCACACCATCTTTGGAAATCACATGACCAAGGAAGGCCACTTGATCTAACCAAAACTCACATTTCGAGAGCTTGGCATACAGTTGGTGTGATCTAAGCAAGGCCAAAGCCTACCTTAGGTGTTGCTCATGCATCTCTTGGTCACTAGAGTAGATGAGAATGTTGTCGATGAACACCACAATGAACTGGTCCAAGAAAGGATGGAAGATCTGATTCATTGGGCACATGGAAGTTTCAGACAAATTAGTTAGTCTGAAGGGAATTATTGTGAGCTCATAATGGTTATACCATATCCAGAAAGTAATCTTAGGACTGTCTCACTATGTTATCCTCAACTGATGATAGCCTAATCAAAGATCAATCTTGGATAACACCTTGGCTCCCTTGAGTTGGTCGAACAGATTGTTGATCCTTAGCAAAGGATAATGGTTCTTCATCGTCATCTAGTTCAATCCTTGATAGTTGATACATAGTCTCAAGTTGCCATCCTTCTTCTTCACGAACAACATTGGCACTCCCCTTGGCGATATACTTAGACCGATGTAACCTTTCTCTAATATTTCTTTCATGGGTACCATCCTGTATGAAGTCTTAGATACTGGCTCTATGCCTAGTAAAACATCCACGATGAACTCAAATTCTTAAATTAGCGGCATTATTGGGATCTCCTCAAGGAAAATGCTAGGAAACTCACAAAATACCAAAATCAGCTCCAATGGGATTTTCGTTTCTTAGGTGTCTCTGACACTACACAAGTAGAGTGGATAACTCTTACGTACGAGGTTACTCAACATAATTGATGACACAATCTTTGTAGAGGGATTAGGTTCACACTTTTGGTATGAGACCCTGGTACCCTTTGGTCCTTATAGAACCACATATTCTTGTGCAGAGTCGATTAATGCTGGGTACTTTCCTAGCATATCCATTTTGACAATTACGTCAAGTTCCTACACTTCCAACTCTATGAGGTCCACCAGAAACTTATTCCCTTCTACTACCATCATGATCCCTTAATACCACTTAGAGCATGCAATCCTATCCCCCTAAGTTAAACCAACAAAAGTGGAGATATTATTTGCAAGAGATAAGGCAAATATAGTTATGAAAGCAGATGCTACAAAAGAATGGAAAGAATTAGAGTCAAACAATACACAAGCAGAAAGAGTAGAGATAGTGAGCATACTGGTCACCACACCGGCTTGGCATTGTGCTTCTACATGAATCATCACGTTTAGGCGTCATGAAAACAAGGCTCTTGTGGTGCTAGCTGATCCTTGTCCTTACTAAAAAAAGGGCAAGGCCTTGAACCTTTTGGCTAATTTTCTGGACTAATAGCACTAGCTAGCGATGGATGAACATTCGATATCTAAGGCTATGGTTGTTGTTAGATATTGTGCTCTAAGCTCTAGTCTAACTCCTTTAGATACCGCCACTACCGACCCACTAATTTAATTCCTACATTATTATCCTCTTTTTTTATTATCTTAATTACTTTTATTATAATAACATTATTTCATTAAAAATATTATATTTAATTGATCTCACCTACTAATCCCTATTTTATTATTAATTCCTAAATTAAGGTTTTTGGGGTATTATAAACCACATCAACTCTTATGTCTCCTAGAAAACCACAGTCTGTGAAAGTCTTCTCCATATCATGGACCCATCATTCTATAATGTTGGGGTCCTCCTAAGCGAGTTCTCTAGGCACCGGTGGAGGTTGAGATGCTCAGATCTAGCCTTCCATATATGCTTTGACAATCTCCATGAAGGCTTTGATGCATTTGTAGAGGTGGTTAGCGGCTATCACGTCTTAAAGACTAAAAGAAGTTAGGCTAAAGTTTAGGCCATCGAGTACTAAGCCTCAAACAAACAAACACAAGCTAACTACAACACATTCCTAACCCAATTCTCACTCACAGACATCTAAGAATAAAATAATAGAAGTATATCGGAAAATCGAGAAGAGACATTCAATTTAGGCCATTTATAGTGTATAAAGTCCTTAGTAAAAATCTTATGGTATCAATTAAAAAATTTTGAAAGTATGAAATTTAAAGAAAATCTCTGATACCAACCTGTGGTATTAGCTTAGTTATCGATGAAAGTGATATGCTTTTAAGAAAAAAGCCTTGATACTACCAAATTTTTTTTGTTAAAAACATGCTGCGAAAGAAGAAAACCCTTTTGAAAAATAGGGTTTTGCAGCCATACCTAATATAGGTTATAAGTCCACCACCTATCCCATATCAGATAAAATGCTAAAAAAAATAACATAGTACATAAATAATAATTTAGTTGAAACAATTCCAAAATGTTTGCAACAAACGACCCTAATGAGTTTTGTTCAAATTGTTACTTAATACACATTGAAGTACGAAATTATAAAACATGGGTTAGGAAATGAGGCCTAAATAATAATGTGGTCCTCCATGTACCCCATCAAGAACTTTTGGATGTCCTCGCTAACAAGACCCGACCCACCTGAGGTAGGCCCTTTACTCCTCATCTCTAGAAACATATAGTAGGTCATCTACTTATAAGTATGAGTAGGTGACCGAGCAAATAGACACATCAATACGCTACGTACTAATTAATCTGAGTTGCTCCCTCAGTGTACATAAGTATACCATTTTATCACACATAAATATATATTACAGTATATGGCATAATAAAGACCACATATATAAAGATAAAACTACATGAGCTCATATCGTTATGCATAATTCCAAAAAGTATAATACTTTATACATACACTCACCACCTTTCCATATAAGCATAAACACACTTAATGGTAAGGAGAAATAAACAACCTCAAGGGTTGATCCTAATTAACCAAATGCTCAAGTTATACCATTAGTTCATCCCTATAAGAGATATGTAAGTCAACCCATCAATATTCATTTCATAATCAATTAGATAGGTCCACCGTTAGCCAAGTGTAATAACCAGCTTTACTCATTTTTGACAAATCATACCATTACTTCCATTATTACCAAATATTAGCCATTCTCTTAGTCATCATTTATATTGGATCAATTACTTAATAAACATATTTTATTATCATCGATGGGTTGTGCACCACCCCACCCCATGGTCTCATATACCATGAGTCTATCCAAGAAGGGACATAAAGTCAAGGTCAAAGCCAATCACCAAGTGGACATATGTCTAGGACAAAGCCAATCATCAAAATGGACATAAGTCTAGGCTGAAGCTAACAACCTATGTAACCAGACCCTTTAATATTGATAACCCCTAGTATATAATTTGTGCCTAGAGTAGGTAAGGTATTGGGAACTCTCAGGATCTCCCCCGAAGGCAAAGCTCTAAGGCAGACTAATCCCTGGTAGCTAATCGAGGATTGAGCAACCCAGATTCATACTCAACTCGACTTTCTTTCACTTTAAGTGATTAATTATAATACCCCCCCCATATTAAAACTTATAAGTTAATAAATAACCCTTATTTAGGATAATTTAACTTTTAAATTTATTTAATTTGATTATTTTATGGATTTTTGAGTGTTTAGAAATGGATATGAATATTTAATAAATTAAAATAAATATTTTGTTATTTTATCATGCATATTTTATTTAAGTAATACAACAAACCAATATTTTACTAATATTACCCTTTTTAAACCAATATATATATTAAATTATAATAAATTAAACCATTAAATTAATTTATTTATCAAAAATATTAAATGCCATTATTTTAAAAATTATTTTATTTTATTTTTTCCTTTTTCTGTTTCCTTTTTTCTTTTCTTTCTCCTTTTTCTTCCTTATATTTTCCCTCTTTTTTCTTTTCTTGTTTTCTCCCTCTTTGAGCCGCCAAGCCTATAACCCTCCTCCCCCTCACATTAGGCCATTGTCCCACTCATTTTCCTCCTTCCCTTCTTGTAGCCCCAGCTCGCCTGCCTTTCTTTTCTTTCCTTTCCTCCCCCGGTTAGCCTAGCCTATTTTTTTTCTCCTATCTCCCTCGCATGCGGGTCGGCCTGCTTCCCATTCTTTCTTCCCTCACCTAGTTGACCTGCCTCTCCTTTCCTTTTCTTCTTCTTCTTCTTCTTCTTCTTCTTGTTCTTCTTCTTTCTTCCTTCCTTCCCCTTAGACCACCACACACCTACCTAAAAATCCTCCTTGCCACCACCTGTATAGCCTATAACCACCACCCCTACAACCTGCCATTTCATCCCTGCTCTCCCCCATCCCTCTCCTCCCATTTTTGGACCAAATACGCCCCTACAGCCCTTCCTCATATGCCCTCTTTTTTCCTTCTTCTTCTTCTTGCCACCCTATGTGCCATCCCATACAACTACCTAACCAACCATACTTACCCTCTCTCACTCTATAGACCTCTCCTTTTTCTCCCTTCTTCTCCTCTTCTCCTTCTCCCCTGTTTTCAGTTCACCACCTCTAACCGTTGTTGCTGCCGCCCAACCAACTAACACATACACCTCCTAACACCCCCTCCAACCTCCTTGCACCACCCCATCACCCCTATACACCCCAACAACCACCTTTCTCCTCCCTTTTTTTTATTTCCCCCTTCTCGGCCTCCACCCTGTACCACCACTGTTCACCGCCCTCCTTTCTCTTCCGCCGCCTCCACAACCACCAATCCACTCCCTGGAACCTCCCCTACCACCTCCTTGCCTCCCTTAATCGAAACCCAGCCCTACAACTCCTCCCTTCCCCTCTTCTTCCCCTTCATATTTATCCTCTACCTAATCTTTGCTCCACTTTCTCAACCTTACAGCCACCGTCTCTACCACCCTAAGCTGCCGATCACAGATTCCCAACCACCACCTACACCTCTACTCCCTCCCTACACCCAACCACTTCCCTAACTCCCCTCCACAAGCCCTTCACCTCAACCCCAAAACCCCAACTTGAGATACCTCATCCCTTCTTCCCCCTTCTCCCTCTTCAACCCCTTCTCCCTTTCATTCCTACATGTAGCTCACACTGCTCATGTAGGGTGAGTTTTACATTCGTTTGAGCCATCTTTGGGTTAATCTTAAGGTATAACCATATTTAATACTAGTATGTATTTAATTAAGCGTTTGATAAAATTATTATTTATTTTTCTAATTTTAACATGCTACATTTTGATATTATTTTTAGATATTGATTTTTACTAATCAAAGTTTAAGCCTTTAACTAGGGTATTGGTAAGGTTTAATTTTTACTAAAAATAAGGTAACCATTATATAATGTGTGGATATACGTATGCTAACACATTAGGATTTTTAATATGATTTATATACATGATGTATGTTATTAAGTATAATGTATTTTGTATCGTATGTTGGTTAATAAAAAAAGCATGTTAATTTATGTGTTATGTGTAGAAATAATGTTTAAAGAAAGAGCCTTGTTGTTAATGATAGCATTAAATACATATGTTTGATATAATAAGCTAATGTAGCCATTTGTTGCGTAGATAATGTTAATATGAGCCCTAGGGACATTTTGGTAAATTTGCTCGTGCAAAAGATGCGGCCTAAGTAAGTGTTTGTGGTAGGTGCTAATGTGTATTAATGATAAATAATAATAGTTGGTGGTGTTGAATGATGTGTATGAAGCATGAATATTAATATTTTATGTATTGAGGTTATTTTAGTAAAATTTATATAAAAAGGGTAAAATGGTAATTTATAAGAGTAAATGGGGTAAAATGGTAAATAGATAAGTAAAGAGGGCACTTTAGTAATTTTACATGGAAAAGGGGATAACTTGGCAATTTTTTGAGTAAGATGGTATTTTGGTAAATTAATAAAAAGGAAGGGTATTTTGGAAATGTTGTCAGGGTAAAGGAGTAAATTGGTGGTTTAATAAAGAAAAAGGATATTTTGGTAATTTAGCATAAAGGAAGGGTATTTTAATAATTTTATAACGTAAAGGGGTAAATAGTGATTTAATAAAGCAGAAGAGTAATTTAGTAATTTAGCATAAAGGAAGGAAATTTTGATAATTTTGTAAAGTTAAGGGATAAAATGGTGATTATATAAAGGAGAATGGTATTTTAGTAATTTGGCATAATAGAAGGGCATTTTTCTAACTTTATAAAGTAAAGGGGTTAAATGGTAATTTAATAAAGGAGAAGGTATTTTAGTAATTTGGCATAAAAGAAAGGGTAATTTGGCAATTTTACAAGTAAAGGGTTAAAATGGTAATTATAATAACTAAGAAGGGAAATTTGATAATTTAATCAACCAAAAGGACAATTTGGTAATTTTAATAAATAAAGAGGGAAATTTGGTAATTTAACCAACCAAAAGGATAATTTGATAATTCTAATAGATAAGAAGGAAAATTTAGTAATTTAACTAACCAAATAGGCAATCTGGTAAATGTAACAGGTGTGAAGGGTGATTTGGTAACTTAATAAGCCTAAGAGGTAATTTGGTAAGTTAAATAAGTATAAAGGGTAATATGGTAATTTAACTAAGTGGAATGGTAAATTGGTAGCTTAACAAGTATGAGGGGTAAAGTTGGCAATTTAATAATTATGGAGGATAATTTGGTAGTCTAACACATGCAAGGGGTATTTTGGTAATTATGCAACATGAAGGGTAATTTGGTAATTCCAAAAAAAAAGGGGGTGACTTGGTAAATTTATAAATAAAGGATATCTTAGTGATTTGTAGGGATGATGGGAGTAATTTAGTAACTTGCATATAACATGTTTATGGGTTAAATGAGTCTTCTTAATAAGACATAAGCAATATTAAATAATAAGATAAGGGTATTTGATAAGTCAATGGATGGATAATTAAGGGTGTGATGTGGTGTTTATATTATAATTATGTAAGAGGTGCCTTGTTGGTAAGTATGCATAGAAATCTATTTTAGATATGTTCGAAGTACGTATTAGGGTTTTGTGTATACCCTAATCCTTGATATAGAATGCTTGATTCCATGGCTAGTGTGTCCTTGTGTCTCTAGATTCATAACCTTTTTCCTTCCCTACAATTGATTAAATAGGCCTATTGAATAAGACATGAATAAAGTACTAACTATGTAAAGTGAAAGACTATTGAGCTGGGCCTAGATTGGTGCACTGGTAAATAATAGTGGCTAGGTGTAAGATTCCCTAGAGACTGGTCCACCAACAAATAATAGTGGTAATGTGTGTTTTGCCTTGAAGTATTTTTTGGTCCACCGACTATAACAGTGGAGGATCCTGAGCTCAATAAACCAAACATTAGATGTTAATAAAGTATGGGAAGACACTAATCACTTATAGTTGAACACCATTTAAGTCAGGGTCAGACCGGTCCACTGGCAAATAATAATGGCCAAGTGCAGGGTGCCTTGAAGACCGTTCCACTGATGAATAATAGTGGTCATGTGCATTCTACCTTGAAGTGTATTCCAGTCCACTAGATATAATAGTAGGGTTCCCGCACTCACATGGATATAATTCGAGAGATGATGATTGAATAATGATTTAAGACTAAAAGTATTGATTTCACATTATGATCTATTGATATGGTATAAGTTTGGCTTCTATGCCTATCCCCGCTTGGGTATATGATGGAATTGCTAAGTACATGGATTCATGTTATGCATCTCTTATTGTATGTGGTGTTGCCTTATGTATTAGTTCTGGTGTTGATCGTGGTTATCTATGTGCCCTATGCATGTTATCATTTTATATCATTTACATATCATGCGTTGCATGCGAGCCCTGCCTTTTAGTCTAGTATAAAGGGTTATTTAGTACCATAGTACTGAAGGGTCCCATTTATGGGCCCCTGCCTATTAAATAAGCAGTGTCCCTTATAGGTCTATTGCAAGTGCTATTCAAGTTAATATCAAGAAAGAGCGTAAGGATTGTCTGGGAATGATTTAGGGATTTCTCTTTTACCTTTTTATTTTCTTGTTAAAATCATCTATTCTTATTGTAACCACTAATGGTGGATTTTATTCTAAAGAGTTTATTGCACTACTTTGATTTAGATAAAGTCTGAATTTGAGTAAATTATCTTTTGATCTTTTTAGCCTCAGCACTTCGTACTAGAATGGTAGAAGGAAACTAATTTGGTACTAAGTGTGGCGGTAACATTCCTAAAATTTATAATTTTTTGCTTCTGCTAATTTCTAAATAAATCGAAAATTTTCAGTATTATGTTTTGGAGTGTTAGATTAGTATTTTATTTATAAGGATGGGTGGCCATGAAAAGACTATACAAATAAACAAGGTGAATCTCATACTAAACCGTGTTGATCCTTTTTATTTCTATTTTCCCCAACCATGCAGATTTACTATTTATCCCTGGCTAATGGGACTATGTCCATCATAGGGTTTAATCCAAGACCTTACTGATTTCCATTACTCCTATTTCCATTTTATCACTAATTACAAGTGAATTACACCTTTAGCCTTTATAGTATTCATAATGTATGTCATAAAATATGATCCATTTTAATTCCTTAATTAGTCCAATAATTCATATTAAAATCATTATTTCATCCCATTAATGATCATGATATAGTCCCAAACATAACCAAACCACAAACAAACAAATCATGAAAACCAGCTGAAACAGTCGATCGGTTGCACCAACTTGTTGATTGGTTTGGGTCGACTAGTTAATTGTTTCAAGTTAACTAGACCATGCTTCCTTCAAATCAGTTAATCGGTTGGGTAAACTGGTTGACTATTCTTAGACTAGTCGATCGGTTTTGCTAAACCAATTAATTTAAGTAGAAAGCAAGACCAAGGTCTCTTTAGGAGAATCAGTCGGTGGGTTGGGTCAACTAGTTGACTGTTATAGGAACCAATTGATCAGTTTAACCTAATTAGTTGATCGGTTTACCCTAACACAGCATCGATTCACAAATTTCATATAGACTCTTTATTGAAAAACTTTTCTACTCACATTAGAACATTTTTCAACATCAACCTATATATTTCTAATCATATTATCATACATTTCTTACTATAACATTAGAATAGCCTATTTTCTCCATTTTCATGCTCTTTTCTTAATTTATGTCATTTAAATATGTAAATCATGTATACAACTGCACTTCTTCATACCAACATGTATAATCCAATAAAAAACATCACCTTTCATGCAGGAATACATGCTAACATTTTAGGAGAAAGAATTACTTACTTGATGCTGGCTAAACTACCTTAAAATAGAATTTCCAAGTCTGTGAAAATCATAAAAACCGAAATCTTAACTCAGGTATTATACCAAAACCTCATAAAATTTTGAGAAAAATAGAAAGGTAGAAGAACATACCACTAGGATAAAAATAGGGAAAACTCAACTAGAACACTTAATCTTTTCCAAAAATCTAACTCTACCTTACTTAACAATTAAAACAAGATAGAGCTAGAGGTAGGATCAAGAGAGTACGCAAAAAAATTTGGCAAGTGGTTGAAGTGTGGAAAAAGAGAAGAGAATGCAAAACTTAGACGAATTTTGGTGGCTAAAAGAAAGTGAAATGCATGGAGGATTAGAGTTATTTATAGCCAACTAATCAAACAAAAATACAAAATGTTCAGAAGGCAACTCAAAACCCTACTTGTGACCATTTGAATTCCATTAGAACAGATGGATTTGGTGACCTAGTCTCCTAAGCTCAATTTGGGACTCTGGGGAGCTCAAGTTAAACAAAGGTGAAAGGGAGGTCAATGTGGAAGGAATCTTCTAGCTACTCAAAAGCACATCTGAGATCAAAGAAATCAATCTTAGTATTATGTAGAGGAGAGAGGAAGATGAATATAATTGGCTGAGGTCATCTCTCTCCCTCACGTATCTTAATCAACCTCCAAAGCAAATTGAGGTAATATTTTAGGTTAAACACATCATAAAAATGGTTAGGAATATTTTAGGGACAATTTATATGAGTTGGTAAGGTTCCATTTTAATGCAAAAGAATTTTTTAGAAAAATTCAACTCAAAAAATATGACCAGCTTAACAAACTAGCCGATCGGTTTTGGTCTACTAGTTAACTATTCATCCACCAATCTATCAGTTTCCTCTAGCCAGTCAACCTGTTTGATTAAGGAATTCAATTTGGCTAAAACAACAAACCAGTATATCATTTCATAGAACCCATCAATGGGTTTGCCCATAAAACTCAATAAACCTCATTTTCCAACATCATTTCAAATCAATTTTTATTCCAAATCAAATCATAACATTGAATTAAATCAAAGGCCTAAATTTTGTCAAAATTTATCATCCAACCATTACATAAATGTGTGGGTTATTACATTGATTCACATGGTTAAAGCTAATAAAATTAGTTTTTAAATGGAATGAATCAATTGATTTACCTTTATAAACCTCCATTCATCCCAAATCAAACGTACCATACATGTGATTAATTTTAATCTTTATGCATGCATTTCTTCCCATATTGATGGACATTAGGCTCCATCCTTCATTTGTAATTTATATTTGGATGATTTAAACCATATGAATTTGAGAATTCTTCAAAATAAGAACCAAGAAGGTACTTCCATTTTAGCGATCAAATATTTGATCCACTGATCTCTTAAAATATTTCAATGGGAGGGCATGATTCAAACCTATGTTTCATTTTTTTCCATAACATGGATTGATTGCTTTGTATTTTTCTCTTAACTTCTTGATCGATTCCCAAACGGAATTCCAAACAAAACTCAACAATATTCAATGAAATCAAAAGGCAAACAGGGTTAGGATTGATCAAGACTGCCCAATCTAAATCCTCCAACCAGAGAATAACAGAGGTTGTTGGAATCCCAATAATAAATTATGCAAGCTGTGAAAATAATCAAGCTTAAAGCTTTTTTTTTCATAACATGAAAAATCAAAGTTGAAATTTGTGTCTTCAATACATCAATTGAGGGCTTTATATAGGGTAGAAACTAACCAAAAAATTGGGTGTCGAACGTTGGAGCAACGATCGAAAAGGAGGAGATTAAGGGATGGCTTAATGGTGGAAATCACCATTGATGGTGAGAGAATATGGTCTTGACTGGTGGGAGAAGAAGAAGGTGTGATTTGGGGAGGGGGTGTTTGATGGATGTTAAGGAGGGAGACATTTGGTGGGTGTGATATGTTCAAAGTCATAACTTTAGTGAAAATGTTTGGGTTTGGGCTTTAAGGGTCGATGGGTGTTTGGGCTTTAACGGTTGGTGGGTGTGGTATTAGATTTGTGTGAGCTTGGTTTTTATTGAGGTAAAACAAAGGATGCTGATTTGGGAGTTGGAATGGTGGGCCAGTGAAGGATTAGGTAGATTAGAGATTGGGTTTGGTTCTCAATTTTAGGCTAGTTACTTAATACCCAAATTACAAGATAAAATAATAATAATAAAATTGCTAATACGCCAATAGTGCTATTATTATTGATAATAATCTTAAACTAGAATATATATTCTTAATAATAGATCGTAGTTCTTCACAACAACAAATTTGGATTTTATTCATACTTTTAGCGCCAACTTGTTTTTTTGCTCAATTATCCTGCAAAGTAGAAACACAAAGATAATTAATTTTTTTATAGGATTATTGAATTTTTTTTGGTAAGGTTGCCAAGAGTATTTGGGGTTTCATCATCCCCCCCCCCCTTCTTGAAAAGGTTTCATCACCAAAACCAAGCCTATATCATGAAAGGGAGATGGGTCAAAGACATTAAAAGTGGCACTTATATTGCCACATTTTGCTAGGAGATCTATTTTGTAGGCATTATCATTAATGCATTCCAAAATGGTAAAGGGATTGCCACCCCTATGGGAAAGTTTGTATTTCCTTTGAGTAGGAAACCTTTCTTTGCATAATTGGACCAAGATAAGATATCCTAGAGTGAATATAATCTTCTTGTAGTGTTTGTTTGATGCGTTTTCCATCTGATGGTTGCATTGATTTTTTTTTTGGCCACCGACTCATGTAAAGCTCTAATGGATTGTGCCCTACTTTTTGCATCAAAGTTAGTATAATCGGTTGTAGGTAAAGGCATATGATCAAGAGGTGAGAGAGGGTTAA
This sequence comes from Tamarix austromongolica, assembly GCA_039764185.1. Classification (NCBI taxonomy): domain Eukaryota; kingdom Viridiplantae; phylum Streptophyta; class Magnoliopsida; order Caryophyllales; family Tamaricaceae; genus Tamarix; species Tamarix austromongolica. The sequence continues at coordinate 46,463,746 of CM077816.1, read as the reverse complement.
ACCCATAGACTACTTCAAATGGAGCCCCCATGGTGGTGGAGTGGCTGGTCCGATTGTATGCAGACTCCACATGTGGTAAGTGAGATTCCCATTACTTGATGTTATTATCCAGGATAGCTCAAAGCATGTTGCCAAGAGTGAGATTTATAGCTTTAGTTTAACTGTCTATCTAGGGATGACATATAGTAGAGAATAGTAACTTTGTCCCAATTTTCCCCCTAAGACTCTCCAAAAGTGGCTGAGGAATTTGACGTCCCAATAAGATACAATAATACGTGGTATGCCATGTAGTCACACAATAGTTTGGAATAAATAATCAGTGATTGTAGTAGCATCATTAGTGCGGTGACAAGTAATAAAATGTGCCATTTTGGAGAATCGGTTGACAATCACCATGATGCTATCTTTTCCTTTGTTGGACATGGGCATGCCAGGTACAAAATCTATGGAAATATCAGCCCAAGGTTGTTCAGGAATGGAAGAGGTGTGTACAATCCATGTGGCTTAGAATTAGATTTAGCATGTTTACAAGACACACATAGATCACATAATCTTTGCACATCCCGTTTCAAGTGAGGATAATAGAAATGTTCTTCAACAATACTCAAAGTTTTGAGACAGACAAAGTGGCCCATCAGACCACCACTATGGGCTTCCCGCAAAAGCAATTCACACATAGAACATTTAGGCACACATAGTCTATTGTCACGAAAAAGTAGGCTTTCATGAAGGTAGTATTTCCCAACAGCGATAGTTTCATAGGCTTTAAATAATTTAGAAAAATCATCATTAGTTGCATACAATTCTTTAATGTAGGTAAAACCTAACAAATTAGCATCCAAGGTAGCGACCAACGTATACTGCCTACTTAGAGCATCAACAACAATATTATCACCACCTTTCTTATATTTAACCATACAGGGGAAGGATTCAATGAACTCGATTCACTTAGCTTGTCTCCCGTTTAGTTTATGTTGAGATTTGAAGTACTTGAGAGCTTGGTGGTCGGAATGGATGATGAATTCTTTAGACCATATATAATGTAGACAAATCTCTAAAGCTCGAATCATGGTAAGCAATTCATTTTCATAGGTAGAGTAATTAAGAGTAGCACCGCTTAGTTTTTCACTAAAATAGGTGATAGGCTTACCTTCTTGAGACAAGACATCTCCAATACCTACTCCCGAAGCATCACAATTAATTTCAAAAGCTTTATCAAAATCAGGTAGACATAAAATTAAAGCATTAGTCAACTTTTCCTTTAATAAGTCAAAGGTACGTTGTTACTCATCTCCCCATTTAAACCCAATTTCTTTTTTTATGACAGAGGAAAGGGGAGAGGATATGGTACTAAAATTACATACAAACCTCCGATAGAAGCTACACAAGCCATGGAAGCTTCTTATTTCTATGACGGATTTGGGCATAGGCCAATCTCATATGGTACTTACCTTTTCATCATCGACGGATATACCATCTTTCTTACAACAAATCAAAGAACACAACACTTTCTAAATATAACATGCTTTTGGATAGATTAGCATATAATTGTTCAATCTTAAACATATCCAAAACAAATTGCAGATGATTAAGGTGCTCTTCATAAGATTTGCTATAGATAAGAACATCATCAAAGTACACAACGACAAATTTACCAATAAAATGTCTAAGCACATAATTCATCAGTTGTATAAAGGTACTAGGTACATTATACAGGCCGAAGGGCATTACATTCCATTCATAGAGTCCAAAGTTATTTTTAAAGGCCATTTTCCATTCATCACTAGTCTTCATGCAAATCTGGTGGTACCCACTTTTCAGATCAATTTTTAAAAGTATGATAGGTCCATGCAATTGTTCAAGCATTTTATCTACATGAGGAATGGGGTATCTATATTTAACGGTAATCTTATTAACAGATCTAATGTTGATACATATACGCTAACTTCCGTCCTTTTTAGGAACTAGCAAAACTGGCACAGCACAAGAACTCATGGATTATCAAATGTACCCTTTTTCAAGTAAGTCGGTTACCTATCTCTTTAGTTCCTTTACTTTCTTAGGATTGGCTCTATAAGCATGCCTATTGGGGATAGAATCTCCAGGCACCCTTTTGGAATTGCTTCTAAAAAGAGGTCAGAGTACTCATCAAGTAAAGAGCATATATTATCAGGCATAGAGTCAAGCAAGGTAAAGTCACTATGATTAACAGTCCTTACATATAAGCATATAGACTAGTAACTTGCTAGAAAAGGCATAAGAGATGTCCCTTTTTTGGGAAAATAAGTTACGTAGTGGTTTATGTTGGCCCTCATTATTAGGCTTTGAGATATTACTTACTTCATCCCTCATGCTTTTAAATTTGGCTTGCAGTTTAAGTTGATCATCATAGACTTGCTTGGGTGACAAAGGCATTAGAGTAATCTTTTTATCATCCTTGACAAGAGAGTAGCTATTCTTATACCCGTCATGCGTCACTTTTCTATCGAACTTCTATGTCCTACCAAGTAAAATATGATTAGTGTGCATGGGAATGATATCGCACAATACCTCGTTGATATATTTCTCATTCTAGATTGTAAGCAATAACTATTTGTGGGCCTTTACCTCACCAATGTCATTGAGCCATTGTAGTTTGTAGGGTCAGGGGTGCTTTGTGGCCGTAAGCCCTAATTAGTTAATTAGACTGGCACGCATAACTTTGACACAACTACCACTATCAATAATCAAACTACATAATTTGTCATTAATTCGACACCTAGTATGGAAAATATTTTCACAGTTCATTTTATCATCATCAATTTTAGCATGTACATTTAAAGCATGATGTACAACAAGTAGCCCACCTTCAGAGGCATATATCTCATCATGATCAGAATCATCATCATCATAAGGGTCAACAAGAGTAGGGGAGGGATCAACAAGTTCCTCATCCTCAGACTCAACCTCTCCTATTTGTCTAACCACCATCACTTTCCTATTGGGATTTGTTTGCGATATGACCATGCCCTAAGCATTTAAAGCATTTGATGTTCCTTGAATGTCCAATGTTAGAGCTACTACTTGCATGTCCCTTACCTTTATCCTTAGGAGGGATTACTTTGTTGTCCAATTGTACCCTTGGTCTTTCTTCACTTCTAGGAGGCTATTTCTAATTAGTATTCTTAAGGTAGTTTGTTTTGAAGTTGGATTGAGATTTAAAGTCCTAGGCTTCTTAATTTGCTTCTCAATTTTGATGGCTAAGCTCACCATCTCCTTAATTTCCACAAAGTGCTAGAGCTCAAGTTTATCCGCAATTTCTTTGTTAAGTCCACTAAGGAATCTAGCCATTGTAGCCTCCTTATCCTCCATTATATTGGCCCTAATCATTGCAGTTTCCACCTCTTTGTAATATTCATCAAAACTTTTAGATCCTTGGGTAATATTTTGTAACTTTTGGTAAAGTTCTCAATAGTAATAACTAGGCACAAAACTGCGCCTTAATAGCCCCTTGAATTCATCCCATTCCCTTACTGGCCTCTCATGATTTGTTACCTAGTAGTAACTACTTGATCCCACCAATTGATAGCATAATATGTAAATTCCACAATAGTTAATTTAATCTTTTTTTCATCTGACTAATTATAGCAATCAAAGACCAACTCTATTCTCCTTTCCCAATCTAGGTATGCATCGGGATCATTTATACCACTAAACATTGGAATAGTTAATTTGATGTTATTCAAGTTTCGATCTTCCCATTCGTATCTCCTTGGTATCTGATGTGATCGATGGCCCATCCTAGCATGTTCTTGGGTTGATGATCCATCAGATGAAAAAACATCAAGTTTAGGGTGAGGGTATCTTCGACGTTTATTTGGCTGGGGAACTTGGATAGGTTCGGTTGGATTTCAAATTACAAACAACAAAGGAAAAACATCAAAGCAGATCCAACAAAATTCAATGAACTCAATAGGAAAACGAAGAGGAAAAAAAAGGAAGAGAAAAAAGAATGAAATTGAAACACCAAAACAAGAATCCAACATATCCGAATATGGTTCAATGGGCTCAACAAGAAGAAAGATTTAAACCAGAGATTGGACACGAGCGAAGTAGATCAATGCTCTAATACCAGCTGATTGATTTCGAAATGGAATTCCAAACAAAACTCAACAATATCAAACGAAATCAAAAGGGAAATAGGGATAGGGTTGATCGGGACTACCAGATATAAATCCTCCAACGGGAGAATAACAGAGGTTGCTAGAATCCTAACAATAAACGATGCAAGCCATGAAAATAATCAAGCTTAAAGCTTTATTGTCATAACATGAAAAATCAAAGTCAAAAGTTGTGTCTTTAGTACATCAATCGAGGGCTTTATATAGTGCATCAACTAGCCAAAAAAATAGGGTGTCAAACGTTGGAGCAACGGTCAAAAATGAGGAGATTAAGGGATGGATTAATGGTGAAAATCATCATTGATGGTGAGCGAATGTGGTCTTGACTGGCGGGTGAAGAAGAAGGCATGATTTAGGGAGGGAGTGTTCAATGGATGTCAAGGAGGGAGACGGCCAGTGGGTGTGATATGTTCAAAGTCGTAACTTCAGCGAAGAGGTTTAGGTTTGGGCTTTAAGGGTTGGTGGGTATGGTCTTGGATTTGTGTGAGCTTGTGTTTTATTGAGGTAAAACAAAGGATGCTGATTTGGGAGTAGGAAAGGTGGGCCAATGAAGGATTAGGTAGAGTAAAGATTGGGTTTGGTTCTGAATTTTGGGCTAGCTACTTAATATCCAAATTACAAGATAAAATAATAATAATAAAATTGCTAATTGGCCAACAATGGTATTATTATTGATAATAATCTTAAACTAGAATATATCTTTTGCCAACAATGGCCAACAGATTGTAGTTCTTCGCAGCAATAGATTTGGCTTTTATGCCTACTTTTAGTAGAAATTCAAAGATAATTAATTATTTTTATAGGATTATTGAAGTTTTATTTGGTAAGGTTGCTAAGAGTATTTGGGATTTCATCATTTCTCATCAACTGTTTTTGATCCTAGTTCATGTTTATTCTATTAGCATGTCTCTGTTCATTGTTTCATATGTTTTATCTTATATTGCAACTTTACCATTCTAGTTTCATTTTTATATGAGATGCTCACTACATGAAATCATTGAGATTACTTGCAAATAGGTGGTATGTAATCATTTTCAATCACTCGCGTTTCCATCCGTCGCTAGTGAGTTTTAGAATAAAAAATTAATATTAAATACGTTGGAAATGATTTTATGCTCAGGGTTGGTTTGGTTGTGGAAGCATGCTTGTTTTCTTGGAGTCTGTTCGTTATTGTTCTCGTTTTCTTGTTTTTAGGCTGAAAATGTCATTTGAAGCAAACGTGTTCGTTGTTGTGTTTGATTTTAATTGCTTGTTAGGAAAGAGTTTTAGAAAACTGGAAAAATTAGTTTCCAAGGCTCTAAATCAGGGAGAAAAATTGCTCAACCAACGCCATTAATGTATCATCACCATTGTTGCATGGAAATTGACACGGAGATACAGAATTTCAAACTCGTGTAAATTGATATTAATTCTTTATGAAATGGGGGATCGAGACAGAAATTGACAATGCAGTAAAAGGAAACTAGAAAAATTAGTTTCCCAGATTCTACATCAGGAAACAAAAATTTGCTCAGCCAACACCATTAATTTATCATCACCATTGTTGCATGGAAATTGACACGAAGGGACGGTATTTAAAACATGTGTAAATTGATGCTAATTCCTTATAAAATGGGAGACCGAGACAAGAATTGCCAATATATAAAAGAAAACTGGAAAATTAGTTTCCAAGATTCTACATCAGCGAAAAAAATTGCTCTCCACCATTGTATTATCACCATTGTTGCGTGGAAATTGAAAAGGTGATACAGAATTTAAGACGTGTAACTTGATACTAATTCTTTATAAAATGGGAGACCGAGACAGGAATTGACAATGTAATGAAAGAATTATGAAATTTAATAATTTTCATCGAGTATTATATGAAGGAAATAATATAACTTGATACTAATTCTTTATATTAAACATTCGTTTGTTATGGTGATATTATACTTGAAGTGCATATTCTATTAATTGGGCATTATCATCAGCTTAAAGTACTCTCTGAGAGGTTAAACGTCCAATTTAGTTGCTACATGTAACAGGGTGTTTTTCTCCATTCTGTACTCTTATCTTCATTTATTCTTTCGATTCATCATGTAATCTCAACATGAGCCGAGACTCCTGTTATGGGTATGAGCGAAATGATCCTAATCTTCATGGAACTTCTTGATTATGTGGTTATGTAAAGCGTGCTTTTTCTTTTTCACTTCACGTGCGTTGTGTTGCTTCGCTCTCAACTGACCATTGATTTGTCTTTTGTTTGGTTGAGTGAAAGTGGACGGAGATAAGTTTGACAGATCAAATTAGGTAATGCATTGTCGGTTATATAGATATAAATTAGGTGATGTTGAGTAGTGAGATTGGAGTCCGATGTGTTGAATCATATTTTGGCTCAATGATGGACATGCATCCCAAGGTGAGATTTGAATATCGTACTACTCCCGAAATGGAGGGATTACTCCATTTTCTTCTTTCCCGGTATTGCTCAACCATATGTTGGAGCATTACCATAGCATCATATTTTAGGTCTAAGTTTATGTTTATTCCTTGTGATTTGTTCTTTTAGGCATTTTTCGTGCATCATTTGCAATCATTTTTACCACGCCTTCGAGTGTATTATGTAAGGTGCTTCCAGAATGTAGAATTGGAAAAGAAAAAAAAAATATTGTCTACTACACGTATCCACCATCTCATTGCGTCCACCATTCACCATGCGACACCACCATTCCATCGTCGAATATTTTTTCCTACATTTGATATTTTCGGCATAAGTTTCCATTGATAAACCAAACAATCAAAAAATTATTTTAAAAAATCAAACTAATATAACAATTCAACAAATAAATCAAACAGCTGCTGGTATTCGAATTGAGTTATGTAACTTTATTTTAATTCCCCAAAATAATTGTCCCATTTCGGTTAATAATTTTTCCTTTTCACTTTCTTTTGAATTGGTAATTATTATAATTGCAATGCCTTGTTTAGCTCAATTTGATGAATATTTAGTTTTAGTTAATGATTATTTTGGTTTCAATTGATCTAAAAAAAATTATTATTAACTAAAGATAATGATTATTTTAGTTAACGATTACTTATTTTTATTTTATTTGATTATTATTGCCTTTTTACTTGATGATTATTGTCTTTTAGCCGACAGTTAAAATATTTTTAGTTATTGATTATTTTTGTTTCGCTTGGTGAATATTTAAGTTTTACTTTATGATTATTTTGGTTTTATTGAATCCTTTTTTAACTTTAAGCTAACAACTTGTGTTCCTTTTGTTGATCATTATTTTACCATGAGTTTGTAACACCCCAACACACACACATTGCAGCACACCTTAAACAGCCAACCTACGATGATGATCCAGTCTCATGTGTAAGCCTCTTCGTATCATAGGGCCTATCCTTTCTATCTTTAACCTGTAATAATTGTATAAAAATGGAATTGTGGTTGGATTGTTAAAGACAAATTTTCCTGCCCATTATATTTTTCCTTAAAAAATAAATTCGTCTACCTGTACTGCTTTAGATTAACTGCATTATTAATTGGCCGCCAAAAAAAAAAAAAAACAGCTTCTTCGAACAACTGCATTATTATTAATAATTGAAAAAAAAATTAATCGATTAACCAATGGAAGTCGAAAGCCATTCTTTAGTGATTATTAAGTATGCCTGAAATTAATATTCAGCGTCATGTTGGTACTAATCTGCAGGGCCATTAAATAGGAGCATGAAAAGTGAAATATATACGTATATAGCTAATTAGCATTCCATGCCCAGAAAACGAACTGGCAACGTGTTGATTAGTAGCCCTTCATCAGGAAGTAAATTATATGGTACGTCCAAGTATATTATGCAAGACGTACTCAAATGAAAACGTAACACAGAAGTGTAATCAATCAAACACTCTTTTATAATGCAAATCAAAGGTGACCAAAATAAAAAGAACATAATTACTTTTACTAATAAAATAATTATTGCTGCAGATAAGATAATTATTTACACGGATAAAATAATCAACGAAGCTATAAGTACTACATAATTACTGTTATAGACAAAATAATCATGTAGAAAGTGTGACACATAATTCTAATTAATAAAAAAAAAGTATTGATGATGCAGAGTCCGGTGATGTTATGAATCGCACACTTACTTTATTTGAATAAACTAATTACTTTGAGCAAACCAGATAATTATCAATACATAATTATTATTTTTAGATAGGATAGTTGCCAACAAGATATACCTGGATGTATCATATGATATATTATTCACCTATACGTGGAAAAATTACTAATTACAATAGATATTTTCTAATCCCCTTGAGAATTGAAACAAATTGAAATAAGGATAATGATTCAACAACCCTTAGGATCGTCGACCCTAATGACATGCCATCTAATAGGATAAATGAGCTGGTTAATTTATATTGCGTTAGCGACCTTCTAAACATATTTAAGCTATATTAATAACTAAAGGAAAAGTCAAATGAGGAGAGGCTTCGCACGATGCACTATATTTATGATGATCGTCATTTTAGTGTACAGAACTTCGTTCCCTCCACTAATTCTTTTCTTATTTTTATGGTTTGATTTAGAAAGCTTATTTATTAGAACCAAATACAAAATGGTTAATTACATGATAAATAATTGATCTTGGTTAAGTTCATTTACTTCAATCATTTATTTATCTCTACACATAAATATAATATGCACATACATTTTTTTTTATGTTGGTATCTGTAAAGTATTTAGTCAATTTTTATTAATATAAAAAATGCTAAAAAAATAAAATAATGTTTTATTGTATCCATACTTATTATCTTATCGATCACAAAAATGAGATATTTATTCTACTATAGGTAAGTGATAAATTTTACAAATATAAATAGCATGTATTATTAAATATACTTTTTCAAAGAATAATTATACATTTGTATCCACCAATGCTAATAACTTACATTTTATAAGTGATATGATAATAAATTACACTTTTATAATATATATATATATATATATATATATTAATTTCCATCACGATCTTCATTGATTATACCTCTTTCTTCTTGATAAAATACCAATATAGTCTATAATTTGTTGATATATAATTACTCATTAATTATTCAAAAAAATTATTTACATGTTTTTGTAGTTCATAGTTTTATAAAACATTAATAGCTATAATATAGTCATATCTCTTATCCGATCAACCAGTCAATTAATCATTTTATTTTATTAGATGTTGTTAAGGTAATCTAAAACATGATGGAACTTGTATTTGTCCATTTCTGAGTGACTTCATTTTACGTTTTAGTATAATATATCTATTTTACATTTATTACCTATTATTCTCTTCATTTCTTATTCTAAGTCCTCAAAGATCTACATCCCTACTTTAAATTTAAGGTACCCAATTATAATATGTAATTATTATTTTTCTCACATCACTCTTACTTTTATCAATTTATTTTAAATTTAACTTTTTATTCTACATCTCATTACCTTAAATTTACAAAACTCAATTACTTTTATCAATCATATCACTAATTATTTACACTTTACACTGTTTAACTTTTGATTTATATTAATCTGTAAATATCAATTAATAATCTCATATAATAAAATTTAATTAAATATAATTTTACAAATAATTTTATAATATGAATTTAATAATTAATTAAAATGAAGAAAGCAAACAAAATAGATTTTAATATTATATAAATATCACAATGACAATATAAATGCATCATATTATCTTAATGATAACCACATATAGTTCGACACAGCCAAATTACGAAAACATTAATAAATACAATGTATGCAAATATTAGATGAAATACAATTAATACGAGCATATGCTCTAATTATTCATCTTAAATTGCTAGATGTGTTCCACCAAATTAGATTTAAACTGGTGGGCCAAAACATGATTTGTAAATTGGAAAACTCTTTCATATATGAATTTATGTATGCTATTGGGTTATGGTTAATCCTAAGAAGTGCTACATCATTATTATCATAGTCGAAAATATCTAAAGGAAAATTACCTGAAAATGTACTATTGTATCCTCAACAATCATATTATATAATATGATGCAGACATACATTATTTATTTCATTATTTCCATTTCCCAAAGGCCTAATAAACCATGAATAATTTCAAAACATCATTGTAACACTTCAAATGCTCGCTCAACATATTTTTTAGCAGATTTTTAACATTCCACAAACAACTTTCTTTTTTATCCTTAGGAAGTTTTGTCATTTTTACAAATTTTGCCCACTCTAGATATATGTCATTTGCTACATAATATCCAATGTAGTATTATGCATCATTCATCGTATCATGAAGTTTTAATGCCCGTCCTTCATAAATGTTATTAAATATTGGCGAATGAGCAAGAATATTATGATCTTTATTTGATCCAGAATATCTAAAAAATGCACGTCATATCTATTTAAAGATCTTGAGATGCGATAATTTAATACCCCATTCTTAACTAGTCATAATTATATTTACTATTATGTAAGTGTATTATTTTATATTTAATTAACTACAAAAATGATTCTAGGATATTTCATGGTCTCGAGACAATTTTGTGTGATTCTATAGTAAATGCGATTTTAATGCTATATGCCTTATTATCATAAAATACTATTTATATATGCGAATTTTTAAGTTATACCTTGTAAATTATTCTTATATAATTTTGTTAAGGTCTTAAATGGGTTTAAATGTAAATCTAGAAATTTTGGTTTAATTTTATTTGTTTTTGTTCTCCCTTTTGAATTTTATACACAAAAAATATAATTAAGATATGCCAACAAAAACTTATATCACATGTAAGTTAAAAATTCAAATAATTTATATTTAGGTTATAAATGGGAGGATCAAGAAATTTTTGTGATTATAGAAATGGTTTTGATATTTATTTTTTATAATTACCTTGTAAGCTTGTTAGTTCAATGTCATTTCAATATTTTATTCGTCAAACCTTGTTTCAAATTCATGAAATTTTACATTTGAGTTTAAAATATTATTTTAAGTATTTTCATACATTTTTATAATTTTATGATTTTTTTCTATTTTTCTATTTTTATCCTATTTATTGATCTTTCTACCACTAAAAATAATATATAAATCTTAAAATTATTTTTCATCCACGAAATTCCTTCTCTACACTTCCATGATAATATTTTTTATAAAGTTGACCATTTTATTATTCATTCAACCAGTCAAAGTTACTTTCTTACACTTTTCTACTTATGCTAGTTATATCCTTTTCTTACACCCAACCTTCCTCACTTGCATTCCTCATCTTTAAATTTGACCTTAGACCTTCACACCATCACCTCCCACAACCCTTAGTTGATTTCTTTATTTTCATAAATTTATTCAACCTAAATGTACTCCACCTTACTCACTCTACCACTTTATACTTTGTCATTCAATTTTTGAACAAGCTACCTCTTCCCCTCTTTTCGTAATAGATTTTTTGTTCCTCTATTCCCTATTTATACCCAATTGTCTTACTTTGATTTTATTTAGCCTTTTTCTCATTTTCTCCTCTTGGTTGCTTCCACCTCTCTCTTTATTTTAGTTATTTTTATTAAGTGTTCTTAAGTTTTGTTGAGCCTATAATTGAAACCCATCATCCTCTATTTCTCCTTATTATCTTGTTTCCACTTCTAAATTTCCTTCTATATAAACTTTTTTTAATTTTTAAACTAGTAAAAAAGGTTAGATTTTTTGTGAAATTGTGAAGTTTTTGTCTTTTATCTCCTCCACTTATGTATCTATTTTCAAAGGAGTTAAAGTTCTTTTGAAGGTTATTTATTTTCATTTTTCTATTTTTTCTTGGAAAAATATAACCCTTATACTCCTACTCAATATGTAAAACTCATGTAATAGCATGTTTGGGGTTTCCTATATTATGATTAAGTGTCATTTATACTTCCTTATAATCTCATGAAAGATATATATGCACCAATGTTGTTATTAATTTCTCTAAGTATGTGACTGTGTATTCTTCTGCAAGAGCATTTTTAATTTATGTATTTTAATATATTTATGATAGCATTATAGAATAAGGTTGTTGTGGTAAAATAATTATGCATGATTAAGGTTTTATGTGGTAAATGGGCTTAATTATTTTTATAGGTAAAATGGAAAATTTTCACTTATGAAATTTTCTAGAATTGGATTTATATCAATGTACTCATTTTAATGTTATTTATTCATACCACGAATTTGCTTAAATTTTAATAACAATTGGTATAGAAGTGAGAAATTATTAAGTAAATAATATATAAGGGCTTTTTTGTAACACCCCGAGTCGACACGACCACACGGGGGCTACCTTGGAGGGCTTTCGGATTGATCGGATGGCCCCACAGATCAACACGAGTCCTTTTAGCACGCTTTGTCCTCACTCACGCACTTCCCGAGAAATTTTCAGAAAATTTCTGAAACTTTCCAAGAGGTCACCCATCCTAAAATTACTCCATGGCCAGCACACTTAACTGTGGAGTTCTTAGGACGGAATCACCAAAAGGATGGTATACCATGTTGATATAAGTAGCCAGATCAATCCTTATAACACTTCGCTCAAATTGGGGTATTACATTTTTGATCATTTATGTCTAATTATGCCTAAAATTGTGAATACTTAGACTAGGATGGTTTTAATGGATTCCTAGGTTGACCTTAGTGTTAAATTTTACTTTGGTTTGGATTGTTAACCTTATGGTTCACTTAAATAATTAAAAATAAAGGCAAAATGGTTAAATATGGAATTGAAATCATTGTGCAGTATACGATAATTTATGATCACCTTATTAAAATATTAATATTTAAATTGGAAGACCTAGAGATTTAGGAATGTTGCTCTTTAGGGTTAGCTACTCTAGAGATGAGGTAGGAGTTCTTAATTTGGTTTGGCAATTTTGTCTGATGCCTCAACATTTTGGTTAAGGCCCTAATCTATTTTATAGGTAACTTACAAGCCCTATAGAGGATATTAATACTTAATGATTATGTGCCCTATAATGGAAGGATATTGTGTTTCTATGTTGCACTAGTATGACTGGAATACTTATATTTTTATAGGTTACAAGTTGGAGAGATATTATGTTGTTTTAATATGCCAGTATGACCGAGGTACTCTATATGTCTCTAGGTTATTCTTGTATATCCTCAAGTAATTAAAAATAAAAACAACTATTGAATAAGGATTTAAATGGATTGTTGTGGTTTGTTAGCTTTGTAGTTGCCTCCATCCACTACTTAATTTTGATATGTTGGTTTGATAGTTGCATTCATATACTATTTAGATTTTGTATATTGGTTGATAATTATCTCAGTGCTTTCCTTATCATGTTATAAGTTATATGGATGTGGTTATTGTAAAAAAACATTAATTATGGTTTGGTGTTTTTATTTATGGGATACCCTTGGTATAATTAGATTAATGAAATGATCATAACACAATTATGTTTAATATGATGCACATGTGGCATATGGTATGATATGAATTATGCTTTGCATGTGACACTTAGTTATGGTATGTACTATTTGATGTGTTATTCCATAATACTTTATGTTACCTTCTATGGGTTTTATATAGTATTTGTATGTTTAGTATTGTATAGGGGTTCATTTAGTACTGTTGTACTGATGGGTTCCGTTTTATGGTCCCATGTTTATTCAATGGACAACATTTATCTTTTAAGAGTAATTTGAAGGTACAACTTGATGGCTTTTGGAAGGGGTTGAGAGTTAAGACTATCTAGTGTCCATTCCGACATTTTTTTATCTGCATATCCCTTGAACTCTTATGTCCCCTTCTATATTTCTTTATCTTGTTAGTTGTAACTCTTTTGTCTTATATTTTGTTATCATAAAAATTAATGTTGTAATTAAATCTTTATATACTTCTTATAACTTGTTTCTCTTAATTTAAGTAGATAAAATTTTTAACCATAACATTTAGTGTAATAAAGGTAGATAAATCAGACTTATACTAAGTATAGTGATAACACCCTACATTTTAATTGATTTAACTTTTGTAATAAACTCTTTTTAAAGAAATTTTCAAGTGCTAAAAATGGAGTTGTTGCAAATAATCTCTAGCATGATTTTTGGGACATCATGGTCGTTATGAAAAAACTGGCATTTTCATGCAACTGGACAATTCTTCAACTCCTAATGTATACCATTGACACTTTCCATCATACCAGGAAAGCCATATCTTTTACTAATTTTAATGAAGTGTTGAAAATCATTTCTATTTGTCCTTCTTAAGTATTGTGAAGTAACAATTTATTCATAGCCTGAATGAAATACCTTAGGTAATTGAGAGTTTTGATTCTCTAATTTGCACATATTTTTCTATGAACTAAGAAAGTGTTCCATATGGCAACATGCATATGGTTGTAAAGCATTTTTGTAATGGAAAAAATCCATTTCTACTAATGGTATCATGTTTCATTTAAAAATAGGGAAAATGATTAGTAACTACTCCAACAACCTGAAGGAATAAGGGTCTTATTATTCTAAATCTACGATGAAACTATGTTTCATGGTATGTTGGATTATCAAATAAATAATAGTTGTATAATCATTAGTGGCCTTCTTAATGACCTTGTTCAATGTTTATGTGTCATTTCTTCTACAATAGTTAACCCTCTCAATTTCTCTAATAGCATCTTCAAATATAGTATTGGTTCGGCAACTGATATCTCTTCAATAGTTGTAGATTAAATTCGTTGACATTATTGGTTGAGAAGAGATATGAAGAGTGTAATTACCTATTTCATTATATTTTTAGAGGAAGGTAGGTTGTGAATATATGTGGAAGAAAACTAACGTTTATTTATAGGTTCCATGAGATATGTGTAAGGGAATCAAAGGTATATCTTCACATGAGATTTACCCAATTCATATCTTTTGATGCGAAAATACAATGATAGATAGATGTAAGGGAATCAGAGGTAAATTATTACATGGGCTTAGGTGATTTATATCTTTTGAGGTGACGTTAAAATGATGGAGAGGTATAGGAAAATCAAAGGTACATCATCATATAGACTTTAGTAGATTCATATCTTCTGATTTGATGATACAATGATATATAGATGTAAGGGAATCAAAGGTAACTTGCTACATAGGCTTAGGCGATTTATATCTTTTGAGGCAATGATATAATGATGAAGAGGTATAGGAAAATCAAAGGTATATTGTCACATGGGCATAGGTGATTTATATCTTCTGAGGTAGCAATAAAATGACAAATAGGTACAAGGAAATAAAAGGTACATTATCACAATAAATTAATGAAAATACATTACATAAAAAAAAGGATAAATAATACATTTCAACAATATTACACAATATAATTAAGAAGAAAATTTCACATCTACTAAATAATACATTGAAATAATATTACGTAATCATATACACTAAATTGGGATTGTAGAGTTATGGATTCTTTATCATCCTTCTCATAATTGTTATATATAAGAACTATTGATCTATTTTCACTTGGTCAGTCATATTAGACATGTCACAACAAGTTATAACAATTTCTAATTCTTTTTCTATCAACCACCTTCATTCAACCCTATACTATTTTTATTCAACCATATCCTTCTCCTTATCTATTGCCATTTTCTCTAATATTACATTTCACCCTCACTCAATTTCTAGAAATATATTGATATTTGAACCTCTACCTTCAGATTGACTACTTTGGTTTGCCTTTCCCCTCACTTTTTGCTTTGTTCTTTTTGTCCTATAAGTCGCTCTAATGGAAATTCAATCTCCAAAGTATTAGAGGTAGATGAATTAGTGTATGCACTTGAATTTGAAACCTTTGTTTGCTTTGATGCGGAACCTTACTCACTACCCTAATTCATTACCATCCATTATGGATGGTTTGTTACAAGTTTCCAAATATGATAACCACTGAACAAGCTATTATAACTTGTTCTATATTCTTTATACACATCATTAATTTCATATATCACATTGAAACCACTTTGATTATGTTTGAAAATATGACTATGACAACTAATAAATCAATTAACATTTTTATTTACATAATAAAATCGATTCATTAATGTCTTCATAGGTTTTTTTTGGTAATTAAGTGAAGGATATATTAATAAAAAGAGACTACACCATTCCATATTACAAGAAGAAAAACAAAATTAAACTAGGAAGTTTACTAAACCAACAAGTTTCCTCTAAGATTTGCAATGGTGAAAAAATTTCGCTTGCGTCACCATTTCTCGAACAATATTATTTATGATTTGAGTGGGGGATTGACTAGTATGCTGGAAGATTCTTCTATTCCATTCATGCCAAATATGCTAGATTACTATAGCTAGAGATCTATTTTTTTTTTTTGCGAATTCCTGGACCTCTTACTCCTTGAATGAGCCATTGAACAATAAGCCCCCAAGTGATTAGGCATTGAGTGCTTTTGGTCTTTCACATAAGTGAGAGCCAAATGGAGCTTGAGAAATCACATTCAAAGAAAAGATGAGCATGAGTCTCATCATGATGTTGACAAAATTCACAATTCAAATTTGAGTTGAATCCCAGGTGCTGCATTCGGTCTCTTGTGAACAACCAGCCATGCATGACAAGCCAAAGAATGAATTGGTATCTTGGGACAGTGAGCCTATTCCGAACCATATTATACCATGGAACTTGAGCATTCCTTGGTCTTAAAAGGTGATAGACTTTTGAGATTTTGTACTCATATGCATTTGTGCAAATATTTTTATTCAAACATATGTTCTTAAAGATGGATTCTTATTCAAACATAATAGATTATGTGTACCCAATACCTCAGTTTGAGACTTACTAATCAAAGAGGTGCATGAAGGAGGAATTTTAGGACACTTTGAAGTTCACAAAACTTTATAATTGTTGCAAGAAAATTTCTATAGGTTGAGAATGCAAAAAGGAGTACAAGCCATGGTTGCTAGGTGTACTACATGCCAAAGGAGCAAGAGTTTCTTCCGCAAAGGGTTATATGTGCCTTTACTTGTGCTTACTCAACCATGGGAAGGTGTTAATATGTTTTTTATTTTGGGATTGCCTAATACACAAAGAGGTAAGGATTCTATTATGGTTGTGGTGGATCAATTTTTCAAGATGGCTTATTTTGTTCCATGTCACAAGACCAATAATGCTACCCATATTGCATATTTATATTTCAAAGAGACTGTAAAATTGCATGGAAATCTAAGGAGTATAGTTTTGGATAGAGATGTGAAGTTTTTAAGTTATTTTTGGAAGATGTTATGACACATGCTAGAAACAAAGCTTTTATTTAGCACATTACATAATCCTGAAATAGATGGACAAACAGAAGTTTCTAACAGAACTTTGGGCACTTTGCTAAGGGGATTGCTGAGTAATAGTGCTAAGGATTGGGATGTTAAGTTAACACATGAGGAGTTTGCCTACGTTCGAAGTTATCTAGTCCATTTGAGATAGTATATGGTATTAATCTATATATACTGATTGATATGGTACCATTGAAGAAAGGTGAAGTGAAGAGTTATGATGCATAGGAGAGAGAGAAGTAATTTCAAAAACTTCATCAACAAATCAAGCACAATATTGAGAAGTCAAATGAAGTATACAAGACAAGAGAAAATAAGATAAGAGTCAACATGCTTTTCAACAAGGAGATTTGGTATGGTTGTACTTGAGGAAAGAAAGATTTCCTAATCTAAGGAAAAATAAGTTTATACTAAGGGTGGATGGTCCTTTCAAAGTACTTCTTTATGGAAAGTGCTTATGAGCTAGATTTGCTAGCTTCATATGGTGAGCTATTAAGGACATTTAATGTTGGAGACATTGACCTTTATTATGGCAGTGCAAATTTGAGGGCAAATTCAAGCCAACAATGGGAGAATAATGTAGGAGAAAACACTCAAGAATTGGCATTCATCATTATAAAACCAATTTTTCTTCATTTAGAAAGGATGTCCCATAAAATTGAAGACAAATGGATGGTTATGTTGCTAGTTATAGATGAAATGTACCATACAAGCTACTAAGCATATACGTGAATGTGCATGGCATACATGGAATGTATGGCTATGTGTATGGGGAGAATAGAATGCAGCTTAGATGTGCATATTGGTTGATTTAATTAATTAATTAAGTAGTAGAGTTAGAGATTAGCTAGAGAATTATACCTTTTAGCTAGTATCTTGTAATTGGTAGCCTTGGCTATATAAGCCATAAAAACACACGATTGAGGGCATCAAGATTGAATTGAAGTCGAATGTAAATTTCAAATATTGCTATTGAATTCTTTATGAGTTCATCTCTAGTTTAATCAAATGAAACCCTTAATCTCTTCATTTGTGTGAATTAGGGATTAAGTACTTTCTTAATAAACTCCATAACCCATGCTATTATTAGCCATATTCATTGTCCAAACACATCCCAAAATTGAAGCCCTAATTTGAAAAACCCTAACCCTAAATTACCATTCAAAATCCTAACCCTAATTTTTGAAACTAAACCCTAAGCCCAACCCTAACCCATGAAACAATCCATCTTCAAACCCTAATTGTCGAATCATCATCTCATCATTGTTGAAGCATCATCATCATCATCTAATCAAATTTGAATCATCTTTATCATTAATTCATCAACACCATCATCAAATCATCACCATACTTATTCTACCCTATTCAAACATTTTCTTCTTCAATTCACCACTTTCAAATCTTTAGAATTAGTCGACTAGTTACTCCAAACTTTTTGATATATTATGTTGAACGAAAACCCTAACAGATATAGTGGATTTGTAGATTGGTTCATAGAACTAGTCGATAGGTTTGCCAAGAAAACTCATTTTATTCCATTTTTCTAAACTTTTCACATTCCTTGATAAATCATATCCAAATTATAGTTCCAAATCAATAAAGAAATTATCTAATTTTCATTAAACACAAAACTTTGTTATTTTATAAATCTTACAAATACAGGGTATTACACGACTGACTGGTAAACCCCATTGATTGACTATTCTAAAATTATTTGATTGGTTTGGGCAGATCGGTCAATGGATCTAAATAGAGGCTACGAATATTGAGGTCACATACTCACCAATTAATTGGTTGACTCAACCAATCAATTATTCTAAGAATTAATCAGTTGGTTTAGTCAAATGAGTCAATGAGTTTAACTCAAGACTAAGGCCATTGGAGTTGTAGGTTAACCAATCAATTGGTTTGTCAAACCAAATGATGGGTCCTAAGGATTAATTGATGGGTCATGGTGGCCAGTTGATCGATTGGGACAAAAATAACCCCCACTAAGCACATTACATACAGTCAAATTCTATAATCTTTACTCAATCAACCCAAAAATCAATCATAGCACACTCAAGGTTCTTAACAAGCAATTTTCACAGATTACCATATGAAATACTAAAATCATGTTGAGAATCTCAATGGCATAAAAAATACATGTGTGCCTTAAGAAATTGATAAAAGACTAGAAAAATCAAAAATCATATTCTTCATGAAAGGTCACTATGTAAAGAAATCTGTACATCATATTGCACATGATATTGTCACTAAAATGGTTAGAACACCAATTTCAACTACATAAATCTAAATCATACCCCTAAGGCTTATGCACGAAAGACTTCTAGTTAGACTTCAAACTAAATCTTTTACTCTTTCAACATTTTTCATGTTCATCACCCTTTCATCTTTAAGAACCATGCTTCCATGTTCCACATAACATGCAATCTAATTACTTGTAACATTTCCCACAAAATAAGGAAGATAATGGTTTTCTTCAATAAAACTTAGCAAAGCCACAAGGATAAAAGCTAATCCCTCACTATTTTCCCAAATCTAACTCTGTCCTGTTTAAGAGCAAAAGAAGGAGTTGGAGGAAGGATTAGAAGAGGAAAGAAGGATAAAATTGAAGGCCAAAAAGGGGAAATGTGGGCTAGGAAAGTATGAAGAAGAACAAGGAAGTTTGAAGGTTAGGGAATAAGGGAGAAAAATAAAGGATTTAATTAAAATTATTGAAGGCTTTTGGTAGATAAAGAAGGGTAAGGGGGTTTAAATCAAGACCCCATACTCTATCCTCATTTCAATCTATTAAATGTAGATTTTGGAGGTTTAAAGCTATAATTTTTTCCCCTAAGCTCAAATGGTGAAAAATGAAATATTTCTAGTAAAATGCCTCAAAAATTCATAACATAAGAACGGAATAAGAAAAAAAAGGAGAAGGAATCAAATTCAGTAAATCTTAAAGAGGCTACAGGAAAAAATTTCCCGTTTAGGAATCTTCTAGATGAGGGAGAAAATGAAGAAAAAGAAGATAAGGAAGATGAGGTCATGAAAGTGACTTCTAAAAATTTTCCTTCTACAAATTAGTTATGAATCACTAAAATAGGTTTAAAAGGATGAAATGATACTCAAAAGTCATAAACAACTAGTTTGAAACATAATCAATGTTTTACAACATTTATAGAAGAAGATTCTTAGTGAAAATTGTGTCTAAAGAACAACTAGCTCAGTCAGACCAATTGGCTGGTATTCCAAACTAGTCAATTAATTTGCCTAGTTTTAAAACTCCATTTTAAAAAGTAAACCAGTCGATCTATACCTCCCAACAAGTCAATCAGGTTTATCTAGTTTCAAAAATCCATTTTATGAAGCAAATGTGTTGATCGGTACCTCCCAACAAGGTGATTGGTTGCCTATATCACTTTCCTTTCAAAATTCAAACCAATTCCAACCAAAATGATATAAATCCTTAAACATACCTCTAAACCAAGATAAAAAAAATTCTTAGATCAGGATAAAATACAAGGATTACCACACATTAAAGACCCTATAGAGTGGGGCATTACACTTAGCGCCAACAAGTTTATACACAATAAATAATTAAACAATAATAACTTTTCCTGATTCCTACAATATTTAGCAAAATTATAAAATCAATTATGCAATGAATAATTACCTTTTCATTGTGATTATAACTAATTTATGATATATCTATTTGTTCTTCATCTTGATTGTTTACATGTTCATAGCTTTCTTTATTTTCTTCATAATTATGCCCTCTTATCTAATGTGGTTGTGGTTTCTCTTTTAGATTTATGAATCAAGGAGAAAGTAAGTTAGGATCTTGCTTTGGCTATGTGGAACGAGGGAGGTAAGTGATGAGAGTAAATTGAAGATAGTGAAAATGAAGTAGTGATGATAAGAGTCGGTAACTGAAGTGAGTGTAGCTTAGTAAATTTAGGGCTTGTAAGTTTTCAAATGGTAATTGCCTTTTCTTTGAATAACACCACCCTATAAAAGCCTAAGATTGTGAGATTCTCATAATTTGTTCCTTAGCTCCCATGTCATAAGAAACTTAATACATGAGACATTTTGTAGTATAAGATTGATTACTAAAAATAATTGCGTGTTGTGCAATGCTAATGATAAGCTTCTAATCACCTATTCCATCATTGCTTATATTTAGATGGGGCATGGAACAAACTCATATGGAATTATAAAAGAGTATAACTTATCTATGGTTGGGATTATGTTGTGGCTTGGATTATCAAGGAGGAAGGGGCCTAAAATCTAGAAGTTCGCTTTTCATATTTGCTTTTGCTTTAGTGGTGTACAATAAATGAGAGGAATGCAATAATACCATCTTCACAATTTTAGTTAGAAATACAACCCAAATTATTAAGAGTATGTTTAATAAAACTAACCAAAAAGTTACCTGGAAACTTAACCTATAAGCTAAAACAACTTTTCAAGAACTAGATTATAAGGTAGTAAAAATACGCTTACTAAACATAATTGGTTTTTTTTCTAGAAAAAATATCTTATTGACTAATTCAATAAAAAGTTAGCTTCTAAACTATTTTTTTTCTTTTCGTATCGAGTTTTTTTTAATACAATTTTGATCTTTTATGGATGGATTGATTGAAAGCTTTTCGGCATATAGATCATTTCTTTAATTTTCTTTTTTTACTTTGCCCACTACAATTTGAAGAATATAATCAATACTTACAAAAAATATATACCTAATTTATAATAAAATTGATATAACAAACAACTAATGACAACACACATAAGATATAAATACACATTATAGATAAAAAAACATGCATACAAGTTAATACATGCTTGCTTCCTCTGAATTTGCTAATTTGATGTGATTTACAAAAAACTTAATGTGTTACTAATATTATTTTACTACTATACTTAATGTGTTCCTTATTATTACCATGCTATTATTATTATTATTATTATTATTATTATTATTATTATTATTATTATTATTATTATTATTATTGTTATGGTTGTAATACCCCCAAAATTTACTTAAACTAATCTTGCATCATTAGCACCTAATTTGATTCTAATCTTAGTAAATCCTATATTAGCCTTAACCTAGCCTTAATCCCAAAATATTAATTGATTTCGAAAACTTTAACTTTGACAAACCAAAATTCGTAAACCTTAATCAAATCCGCTAAAATTTTTGCTGATCCTAATTACCCTTAACTAATCTAAATCACCCTAAACTAATCCCCTCAACCTTTTACCCCTTTTCCTTTCCTTTCCTTTTCTTTTCTTTCCTTCTCCTCCTTCTCCCACCAGGCCTTTGCTGTGTTTTTACAAGTTGCACTTGCAACTTGCGCCATCTCCCATCTTGCCCCCTACAGACTTCCATCATTGATCAACCTCAACGCACCTCACCTCCCCTTTTCTTCTTTTTCTTCTTCTCCTTTTGCACCCTTATCCCTGCATTTTTTCCCATCGCACACCCTTTATCCTTGCAACCTCCTTATCCTTTCCACCTTTACGTAATAATTCAATCAACCATCACCACCCTCACCCTGCAGCTACTAACCTACTGTAGCCATCCTTTGTAACCATCACCACCATCATCCACTTGCATCTGCACCATCACGAGTTCCCCTCATCACACGCCACCCTCCTCCCTATTCTTTTTCTTCTTCCTGAAACATACCACACAACACACATGCACACACACACACACACACATTATCACACTCTCCCTATTTCTCTTTGGTGTTGCCTCACTCTACCAATATTTTGTGCCTAAGAACCATTACCAAAGCTCCCTCACCCTTCTCCTCCCCTTCTTCTCCTTGTTATTTTTCTTTTTCCTCTTTCTACCCTATTTTAGCTTCCGCACCACCATCTCCCACCACTATGCACCACCTCGGCCACCACTTGCCGCTATTTGGCCGGTGGAACAACCACCAAGGCAGCCCCAACCTTTCCCTTCGCCGTTGCCAGCCACCGCCGCCAACCGCTGCCTCTTTTCCCTCCTTCTCCCTCGTGTTTGTTGCAGCATCGCAGTGTACAACACTTAAAACACTTGCTACACAGTCGTGCAATCCCTGTACGGTCTGACCGTGCATAATTTTTTCTCTCAGCCTAATTCTACATGGCCGTGTAATATTTGTACTACTTGGTCGTGCATTTTATTTTCTCTCGACCCAGTGCTGCACGGTAGCAGTGCAACTTTTTCTTAACCGTGCACCCCTATTTTCACCTCCAAACATCAACCAAATACCACCAAACTTCTACTATAGCTCCACCACACATTCCTCTACACATCCACGCATCTCAAGCTCTCATTTGACTACGGTTATACCTTAGTTACGAATTCTACTTTTCACAAGAAAGAAAAAGGAAATATATATCCGTGAATATTAACATAATGATAAAATAGACTAGCTACCTAGTAGAAGTATTCAAACACGGATAACCATACCCATGGGATCAAATATCTGATCATGCCAATTAAACTAGACATCCAAACATTTAGAGATTTATAAATGTAGATAAGAAATCGATTAGATTAAATAAATATCTAGTTCTTATATAATTGCTTTAATTAATTGATTTTAAAAGTTGGATAAAATATTTAAAATTAATGATTAAATGTTGGATGATATTTATGTCCACATTCATATGAGTGTTTTATGGTAATCCAAAAGAGTGTTAAAATATATTATCGAGATTTGAATAAAAAAAATGAATGAATTATCGAAACTAATGACTAAATTGAATTTTATATTATAAAGACCATCAAGGGACTAAATAGTAGCTAGGATAATTATATATAATTTTAAAACTATAAATAATATTTTTATTATTTTACATGATCATAAAAGGTTAATTTTTATAATCTTAATTTAAACATACATATGTCTACAAATTGAATATTATTTTTATTTATTGTGTGGGATATTCGATCTGTTTAACTTTTCATTTACTGGATCGATTATTTACTTTTTAAAATTAGATACCAAATCAGATCAACAAATGTTAGATAAGATAAATATAAGGTTACATGAAAAATTCAAAATCCTAAAATTCGATCCGACATTTAAAATGTCTGATCTAATTTTTTTTTTCAAAAGAATATTTAAACTTTATGATATTTAATTTTTGATTGAATTATCTGATAAAAAAATATATCTAATATTTTATTCATTAATTCAATAATATATCATAACATTATAATTTTATGATGTTAAACTTTATTTATTTTTATAAGTTAGCCATTAAGAGTAATATTTTAATACTCTTTTAAGATTAAATAATATATTTATATGAATATAGATATAAATATTAATAAATATATAATTTTTCATTAATATAAATTTTATTAAAATAATATTTTTATATATTCAACATCTGATTTAAAATTTATATTCGATCTTTATTTTTAGATATATAAACTTTTGAATAAACAATATCTGACTCGGTACTACAGACAATCTCATATAAATAACCTTTTCGGTTTGTAAGGGCAAGCGGCGGGCGAAAGTTTCTTGGATCAGTGGACCTCGGGCTTCATAACGCTGTTCCATTGCTGTCCACACACTAAACCCATTTTTTAAATTAAGAGGCAAAGGAAAGAGTTTCCGGCTATCAGAATTTAATGATACCGAGGAGGAACAGGGCTTCTATTCCACCATCCTTCCGAAGCTCATGGGAACTGTCCTGGACTCCCATTTTTTAGCACTCACAGCTATAGTCACTGTAATTCCCTGTACTATCCTCAAATTTTCTCCAATTCTCTGTAAAAAGTCATGGTGTGCTCTTTGCTATGTGGATTAATTGCTTTTGTTTTGTTTGCAGGTTGTGTATCAACTTCTATTTTTCCTAGTCACGGCAGGTTTCAAGTTTGATAAGGTCACTGACTTCGCTGGTAATTTTCTACTCTCACCGTAATTCACCGGTTTAGATAGTTTTGACATCAAATTGCACGATTTTTGATGAAATATTCCCAGCAATTCTCGAGCCTTTTTTCAGGTGGCAACTCATTCTTGCATTATTTAGATTGTAGAAGAGTTTATTCGTGATTATAGAGTGTGATAGAAATCATCTTGATAATGTGATGACTATTTATTGTGATAAGTGATCGACTAGGGATTGGTGCAACTTTATAGAAGGGAGGATGGTGAAGAACTGACTACCGGTTTATGGTTGGACTTGAAATTTCATCTTCTCAAATATGTGTCAACACAATAGCTGATATACTACGGGCTCATAAAGCTGATCCACCCTTGCATAGTGGGGATAAGTTTAATTTGGTTACATAAGCCGAGACTGCGCGCGCGCGTGTTTCTTTCTTTTTCCCTTTTTTTCCTTCATACAATGAATCATGTTTGGGATTGCAGAAGAGAAGAACTTTAATTTTTATTAATGTGCTCCTTCGGTTATGGGTGGGACTTGGGAGAATCCGACATGTCAAATTATATGATAAGAACATGATAAATATTGATTGGGTTAGGTATGCAAGGCGTTGGAGGGCTCAGCTTGAATAAGACGAGTTAACACTAAGAAAAGGTTAAAAATTGGGCCAGTAGCCGGTCAACTCGATTCCAACATGTTAACTCATTGTTTTATTATTTATTTATCTGATGAAAGTTATCTAGCTACTTAAGACTTGTTCATAGTTCAAATCAAAATTGTTTTAGTGGATGTCCCAGTAGCTTCTTTTTTATTTTTCTTTTTACTACTGCTTCCTAACCCTGTAACATATACCTTGTAGACTTAAATCTCTTGATCATATTATTCCTCGATCATTTATTTGGATTATTTTATGTGTCCACGTTCTTTATCCTTACTTACCAGTTACCACAATCCACACTCCCTCCCTCCTCTTTGTCAGTTTCTCCTCAAGTTGAAATTCTATCCAACCAAGTATATGACACTTTAATTTCACCAAACATTCGAGGACACCTAATTTCTAAGAAACCAATATATCTACTTGACTGTTCCACTGAATTGCTCACTTTCTTTCGTTATCCATCTTTGCCTTTTCATTTGGTACTGTTTCAGACCTTGCATTTCTAATGGTGCTTTATGCGTTTAATTATTCTTTTCCACAAAAAGTTAGTAGTGCCTTCTATGTTAGAAGATTGGGGAACAGATATTAATAAATCATATACTGCTAGCACATAAATTTTCCTAGATAATTTTTTGATCTTCTCTTTTGTTTTCCTGGAGAAGGGTCATAATATATTTCATGAATTCATAAATACAATATACACCCAATTAAAACCAGCTATCTATACAACCAATGTTGCCTCTATACAACTTGAATCTAACACCATATAAGCATCTACTTGCTTTACTCAATGCAATACAGTGATGCAACTGAGAGAAAATTATATCAATGCCTTCAAGTAACTTCCTATTCTCTGCTCCAAAGCTCATATACATCAACAGCTTAGAGGCTTTGCTGTACCACCCTTGCAGATCGTGTTAATGTCTTTGATTCTTGGTCCCAACCATCTAAAGGATCTCTATGGCCCAAGCTACCACAAATGTGTTGCCATACTTGTTCTAAACAAGGACATTCCAGAAAGAGGTGCCTAGTAGATTCTCTGGTTGAACAAAAGAGGCACAGCAAATCAGGAATCCTATCCTAAGTAGACAATTTGCCAAGTATGGCTAGCCAGAGGATGGCTGCAGGACTACACCAAATAGTCCTTCACCAATCAACCATCTGCCTTTAAGATCCCAACACCTCATATACTCATCTAATGCCATAATCAACCATGCTTGGGAGAGCCTTAAAAACCATGCACAATTGACTCCTCAACCCCAAAATGCACTTTAGTTTCCAAGGCACACTCAACCTCACAAGTATAATCTAAATAGTATCTTGTGTAAGGTAGATGCTGGGGATTGACCAAATCCATTAAGTGTCAATATTCCTCAAATGCTTTCCAATAGAAACTACATTTCAAACATGCCAAGATTGTCCACCTAATTATGTTTTAGATCCGGGAAGCTAGTTTTGAGTCCAAAGAAAAGAGCAGTAGACACTAATAATGTCAGTGCCAATCTTCTTTGGAAGGAGGAATAATCAACTCTAGTATATCTGGATGCTAAAAGCAACCATTTCTAAGGAGTTGAAGCCTGCTTGCATAAGAGAAAAGTTTAGTAGCCCAACCCCTCATTTGCCCTACCATCTTCTGTACATTGGCCACCATTTGACCTATATGCAACTTGGAATCGGAAAGTGGCACTTTCAAGTGATGGATAGGCAGAGTATCATCACAAAATTGCATGAATTGAAGGATTAAGTCCTTTGTAGATGAATCTAATCCACCCCGAAACACCTTGAAGTTGTTTTAATAACAAGGGAAAGACAGAAGCTGTTGTGTTAATGGCTTGCACTGAAGGAAGATTCCTTCTACAAAATAATATCATATCACCGATCAATAGGCTTGATGTGCTTGCATTTAGGATACTCCTTAAATTTGCTATCTCTCCACAGAAGCATGAGTGGTTTAGCCAAATACTCCACCACTGAACCAAATAATTATTGGGAAAATGGATCTCCTTGCCAAAATCCCTTACCATCTTTTATAGGAGGCAACAAAAAACCATCAAATAACAAAGAGTAGGATATTGAAGAGACACCGCCCATTATGAGCTTAACAAAATGAATTGGGAATCACAAGCTATGTAGCATTTACTCAAGGAAATTCCAATCCATAGAATGATAGGCTTTCCTAATATCAAGCTTTAACGTGGATCGAGCTAAGATAGATTTACTACCATACATCCTTACCAACTATAGGCTAAGAGGATATTATTACTAATTATCATGTCCTTAATAAAAACAGACTGTGGCTTATCAATGATGGATGGCACTATTTGTTGTAACCTTTGGGTATGCATCTTAGAAAGGATTTTGTATAGAACGTTACACTATATGATCCCACCACCTCTAGAGTGTCTTTCTTTGAGATCAAGGATAACATAGTGACATACACCTTCAACAAAGAAACTATCATAAATCTTCCTCCCAATTTGTCTTTCTTTTTTCTTTCTCCTTCCCTACCCTTACCCAATGTAATTTTCGGCCCTTTTTGTAACAACCCAAATTTTTGTATTAAACATTTTAATTTAAAATACAGATTTGCATTTACAAACGCAGAATACCAAAATGAGGGTGTTACTGTTGCTCTTAGTACAAGTTTGGTTTTCATACCATTCTCATGCTAAAACAATGTCATAACATGTCACAAACAACTCACGAAAATAGAGACAATATGCAGAAGTAATATCATGTAACCAAAATAGCAATTGTTGAGATCAATTCCTAAAATACATCAAAAGAGTATAAGGAGGCATAAGAGTCCATAATATTTGTGTCACAAAAGATCCTAAGGACACCACTAGATAGTTGTAACACCACCAATTTACGCACTAGAAAATTTCAATTCAAAGATAATATGGAAGTTGAAAAGTAAAATTGGAGAATGTTACCGTCACATCAACCATGAGAGAGGTGCGATCATCACCTAGCCCATACCTGATGCAAGGCAATACAAAATAACAGATGGAAAGATACATGCTCATAATATTAATATAACATTGTACAATGATAAAATCGAGAACAATAATATAGATAGAAGGAGTATGAGAGTTTACAAATCCAAATATAGAAAATCAAAGCCAAGAGTTTAAATAACTAAAAAAACAAAAACTTCCCAATGTAGTAGGCAAAACACCTCTAATCAGTTAGCCTAACTCTTAAACATAAACACAAATCTCCAATCCTAGGTAATGGCTAATTATTGGCCCACATCATCACCTTCAGCATATTCTAACCAAGAGTCGTACCCTTACAAATCGTCATCTGTTCGCCAGACTAGGAGTTAGATCATCATCGTGACCACACAAGTATAGTATCAGTATGGTGAAATACTGGTAAAACATACTACTTAAAGCATGGTAAGGCTCATGCAGCACATTAAAGTCGCATAGAAGCATGGTAATAAGCATACCAATATAAATTAACACTTAGGCTTATAGTAGTAATACAATAAGGTATGCTTGCGTGAAAATCATGGAAGAATGGTTAATACAGGAAATGCAACACAATCCACACAATGTAAATCATATTATACTTCTTCCTTTAGTGATCACATAATTTTCAGTTATTAAGGTAGTTCATTCGACCACACTTGGTTCTCCACCATGAACAAAAGTCATGGTATCAAATAAACACAGTGGGATACTACACCTAACATACGGGGTTAGGATACATCGAAGGGGCTTTTCTCTAGGGATATCACACCCACCACAGGTTGGGTGCACCTGCCATGAGGGTTAACATAAATTGGGATACCACACCTACTATATGTGGTCAAAGTACATCATAGGGGCGTGTACTGGGATACCTCACCTTGAATGCTTTTGTTGTGAGGGCTAAAAAGTTAGGATACCATACTCGCCTAGGCAATGGACAATACGAAGTGCTAGGGGGTTTGTACATAGGATACCTCACCTACCCGTACTGGACACCGATGCCATGCCGACCTGCCACAATATAATCCTATACCTCAAGGATATGCGTATACCCTCCTACTGACCACAATCCAGTAGAGAAGAAAATAGGCACCGAGTGAAAATTACAAACTATAGGGTGACCCACCCACTAACTCCCAATCAACAATCCTAAGAATTGGAGAAAAATGCTAGAACGACATCTTATTCCATTATTATATATTTTTAAGTGATATCATAAATCATAGATTAAATCCACAAATAACCAATTGGGTATTTCCAAGCGATAACTCCAAACACAATTAAACTCCATTATTAACCAGATTAGGTCATAATTAAACTCCATTATTAACCAAATTGGGTGTTTTCAAGTGATAACACCAAACACATCACAAGGCTTAAAAGCCACTAATTGGGTGTTTAGAGATGACACCAAATTTAACCAATTTAATCCCAATTATCATAATTACGATTCTTATTAATTCTAGAGCAATCATGGTTGGAATCATAACTTAAATGTTGTAATCACATGAAGGTATTAACACAAGAGACCCTAGTGAGTATTAACAATTAACAACTGAACTAGGCGACATACAGTTGGACCAGTTAGTGTGTCCCTAGGACCAATTAGTTGATTTGGTCGTACCAATTCTAAACCAAAATAACAGCAGACGAGTCGATTGGTTGGTCTCGTTGATCGAATGTTCATAAGAAACCAGTTGATGGGTTTGTTCCAACTGCTTGATGGGTCTAAGCAGATACCAGACTACTTTGGTTGCATGATCACTAGTTGATGGATTTGGTGAACCGATTGACTATTCATAGAAACTAGTCGACTAGTTCATCGAACCAATTGATTGATCTCACGACCAACCGATCAAAATTTCTAAACTATGCGACTGCTTGAAGAATTAGTTGATGGGCTCAACTAATCGATTAAGTGTTTTGGGTAAAACATCACCTAGACCAGTGTTTGAAAAAGCGCGCCTGAGGCGCAAGGCGCAAGGCGATGGGGGATTAGGGCTTTTTTGGTGCTAGGCGAGGCTACGTAAGTGAGGCGCATATAAGGCGCGCCTCAGGCGCTAGGCGCAGAGGCTATGAGGCGCACGCCTCAGCATAAAATCAAGCAGAAACTTGGGAGATCAATAGACACATAGGGAAGAGGGATAAAAAACCTTTTCAGCAGAAAAAAAAATTACATGCAGACTGCAGAGACTTAGGGGAGTTAAATAGTCATTTGTTGGAAAAATGTAAGTCTATTTATAGTCTTGATTGCAGTAAAAATATTCTGCAATTAATATGGGAATTGGGGAGAGCAAGAGTTATTTTGGAAAGGTAAAAAACCAGCTGTAGAGACTGTAAAGTCTGCTACCACCAATTTAAAGCAAGAAATAGTTATTTTGGTATATCTGCATATATTTTTTGCAGATATAGAGGAAAACAGATAGGGCATTAGGAAAAACCAAAGGTATATCTGCATATATTTTTTGCAGATATAAGGGAAAACAAAAGATATAGGGAAAAAGAAAGGTCCCTCCTTGTCCTATATATTTTTTGCAGAAACTTTTTCTTCCTAATGTAAAAAAAAAAAGCAAAAAGAAAAACAACAACAACAAAGGGAAAAACAATGTACCACTACATCTGGAAAAAAAATAGAGAGAGCATCAAGGAAAACTGGAAAAAAAATATATATGCCAACAAAAAAAAAAAAAACACTAGGCGCCTCACATCGCCCAGGCGTGCGCCTTTGCCTTGCGCCTCTAGCGCCTAGGCTCCAGGACCCCTAGCGCCTCGGTGCGCCTTAAGCCTTTTCAAACACTGACCTAGACTTGCAATGCATGCACCCAAACTTTACCATATTAATCCTAGCATATTTCTATGTCATAAAATACACAAAAAGGCATGTTGCACACATAGAATCATTTGATAATATAGGCCTTTAAATGAATCATACTCAAACTACCAATTCATGCATAGAATCAGAGAAACTAGATAATGCTTAACTTTCGAAAGAAATTCTACCACATGCTTAAATTCTAGAATGCAATTAGACCATGCTCACACAAAAGCTACCAAGGACGTGGACCTCCATAAGCAACAAAACTTTATTCATATTAAAGATAAGAATGCCCTAGAAGCAATTCTTCTAGCACAAAACTCCTAGTTGATGACTATCTAGTAGGGCCTCGATTGCTAAGAGAATCAAAGTCAAAACCATTAAAACCCCTTTTCAAACTTCATTAAAAATCAAGGAAGAACCAGAAGAAGAAAAAGAAGAACAAAACACAATCTAACCTTTTTATAGAAATAGAATGCTAAGGAAAAAGAAATTGGAATCCTCAACCCTTCTCAACCTTAATTCTTCCTTGCTTAAGAGAAACAAGGGAGAACTAAAGCTAAGATTAGAAGAAGAAAAGGGAGACAAATGCTCGACCAAAGAATGAATGAATCTAGAGCAAGCTTATGTTTTCTTAGCAGAGAGGAGACAGGAAGAAAAATGGAGAATGCTCAACACTTAGTAATTTTCCACCAAGAAAAGGGAGAAGAGAGCAAGAACAACAGGTGAGAAATGAAAATGGATTAGGAATGGAGAGTATAGAGGTGAGGGCTGGTCGATATTCATAGAAGAAAGAGAGAGAAGACTGGTATGTTTGAGTGTGGGCAACCAAGAGGTAAGGACATACATGATGGGGTGATGAAGGTTGAGTGCATTCAGGAAGGGACATGGCAATAGGTTGGTGATTTAAGGAATGGGTGCATGAAGTCAACCACGCAATCGAGCTGCTATAGAAGAGAGAGAGAGAGATAGGTAAGGGAGAAGAGAGAAAGTGAGGTATGTCTCAAAAGGTGTTTTTTGGGAAAATTTAACTAAATAATGTCATAGAATGGTATAAATAATGTGAAAATAATTCTAAAACACCAAAATATGCTTATTAGCACAAATAGACTCTAATTAGAAGTTTTCATAAACATTAGAATGAGATTCGAATCAAACTCAGAAATAGATTTGAAATTGCAGGATAACCAGTTCATCGGTTTGGGCATACCAGTCAACTAGTTTGTCGAGAATAAAACTGTCAATCTCTAAGCGTACCAATAGATCGGTTAGGCAAACCAATTAATCGGTACACCTAAAATTCATATTTTTATTAAAATTTTAAGCCCATTCCAAAACTAAAACCATTTTTTTTATATCAACACAATCAATTTTAAACACATTTTGAAAATTTTTAGGATGGGGTATTACTATAGCTCCCACTCAAAGTCTCAACCTAGATATAATCACTCCTGCCCAAACGCATCATACAACTGAACATCATCATCCAATACTTGCAAGTCATTTGCGAAGTGTAGTATCAGTATGTCGATGTACTAAATAAACTTAATTATGTGCAACACTTAGGGCACGGCAAGAAACCGATAAATCATACGATATACTTAATTATATGCTATCATAGGTCCTATATACACTATTATCAAGATGGAATCTAGGCATACACATACTTCTCATGCTCCATACTTAACTCATAAATGATACCTCATGCATTACAAGCTCATATCCAATTAAAAAACTAAGTGGATTTTTTGTTAACCCAATATATATAACTAGCACAACATAAACAACAAATAACATATATGACCCAGTATAGATAGTTAGTGCAGCTCAAACTAACAGTAGATTGCCTACCTCTAGCTAACCTAATATAGATAGCCAGCACACCTCAACTATATAAGACACCCAATCCTTAAATATGGATACCCTTTAAGAATTTCATAGATTTAAATAGATTAGATATGATGTCTTAATTGGCACACAAAAGCAAGTCAAACATTACTTCTAAACAAGGAAGGCATACTACGCACAACCCTACCTCAAAGGTCATCATGGTAGACTGTCTCCTACTTGTTGATTCAATATGAATAATGAGCGCAACTCATATTGAAGGTTGACTAAAATCATTGATTGATCTACTAAGGAAACAACACCGAAATCCACTTATATTTCACTTTAAACATGAATGTTTTGCTTCAGGCCAACACTTAACCATACTTCTATACTTAATCACTTCATCTCATTTTATACATTAATTAAGAAGGGAAAGGATGAAACTAAGAAGTCGAACCTAAAGGTTAATCCAAAAAAAAAAAAACACCACCAAAAGTCCGAGACAAATTAGTTTGAAAAATATTTCAAGAGAAAACAAGGTAATGTAGGCAATCAGATATAGGGAAATTAGCTAAATGGTGCTTCTAATCGACTAGTGCAAAGTTAAAACCAACATCTAGGGCTGTAGACAAATAGGGCAGACTCACAAGCTTTCTATGCTCGATTCGTTGATTTAGCTAAATGAGTTGAGCGTAAGTATGAAAATTTGCGCTCGAGCTTGTTTATAGTGTAAAAAGTTACAAGCTTGGCTCGCTTACCATGATGTAGCTCAGCTTGTAAAAAGCTCGACTCGTTTAAAACCCTACCAACATCTAACATTTCTTGTAAAGTCAAAACTAGTTGACTTGCAAAGCCTTGCATATGTACAATTTTCTTATGCTTTCTAAATCGACCAAAATACATCCACACTTATTCATACCACACGAAACCTTCTAGAATCCAAATATAGCATGCATACTCCCCATCCCAAGACCTAATAAATCAATTTCGATACAAAATCATTTAGTATCACATTTTCCTATAAAAATCAACCAACACCTAGCATGCTCCTAAAGCTAAATTACACTTAACCTCAAACCAACCAAAATTAAGACATAGAACACATGTCAAAAATCATAAGAAACATATGGGAAATTAAAGTAGGGAAAAAACATCTGAAATCCTACCTCATGCTTAGGAGACCAAGTCCCCTTCATACTTAAACACACACAAAATATACTCATACTTAAAAAATACTTAAACATGCTCTCAAATACATAAATACTCATAGATTCATGCTTAGAATAATTATACCACATAGCATATAACACATAAAATTCTACATCTAAAGTGCTTAGCCAATTTTACCTAAAACCAAGTCTTCAAGCAAGGAAGACCAACCAGTAAGCTACTCCAATGGCTTGGAACCTTGATCACCTATCAAGAACCCAAAGGAAAATACTTAGCAAAATACCTTTGGAGGTCAAAATAGAATTAAAACAGAAAGGGATAGAGTAGAAAAGGAATAAGCCCTTCTCTTGAAATGAAAGAGCTTAAGAGAAGGAAAAACAAGGATTTCCTCTTCAAAACATCACCTTAACCCCTTATTGTTTAAGGAAAACACTTTAGAGCTAAACAAAAAGAGATTTGGAAGTTGGGAAATGAAAAGGAAAGGAGAAGGAGGAGAAGGTGCATAGTTAGGGAGGAGAAGAAAAACACTTAGAATTTTTCTTGCAAGAAGGGAGAAGCTCAAGTGTATGCTAAAAGGAATCAGCCGCCTACAAAAACGAGAAGGAAAAGGAGGTTTGGTTAAGCTAATAAGGCATGGGGAAAAGAAGACAATGCACACTTAAGTATTTGAGGAAAGTTACAAAGTAGGAGGTTAGGTGCAATAACATATTGAAAAAGTGCACAAGATCCCTTGATTTGGTGGAAAAAGAGGGGAAAGGAGGGACTGAGGTTGCTTGTAGACCTGCATAGCGCTGCCAAGGGAGGAGGAGAGAGGGTGATAGGTGATTAAGAGCAAATTAAGGAAAAGGTGAGAAAAAGACACTTTTGGGGTAGGAGATCATGTTAGGAGGAGTTAAATCTAAAAAGGTTTGTAATAAGAGTTTAAAACTCCCCAAAAATCATTTATAATCAAAGTATAACTAATCTATTAAGGTTAGATGACCAAAAAGAGATTCAAATTAAAATAGTTCAGACATCACGTGTTCTAGTAGAATTAGGTGATTGGTTTTAGTGTGTTCTAGTAGAACTAGTTGATTGGTTCTGGCATGTTCTAGTAGAAATAGTTAATTAGTTTTTGCTAGGGCCGGCTCGCAAGCTTTTTGGGTGTGGCTTTGCTCATTCATTTAGCTAAACGAGCTATGCTCGAACATTATTTCTAGGCTCATTTAA
The DNA here is from genome assembly GCA_039764185.1 of Tamarix austromongolica. Taxonomy (NCBI): domain Eukaryota; kingdom Viridiplantae; phylum Streptophyta; class Magnoliopsida; order Caryophyllales; family Tamaricaceae; genus Tamarix; species Tamarix austromongolica. The sequence continues at coordinate 46,427,693 of CM077816.1, read as the reverse complement.
TAAAGGAACTGAGCTTGAGGATGACAAATTTGGACTCGAGCTTGTTTATGGTACAAAAGTTCATAGGCTTGGCTTATTCGAGCTTGTTTGATTAACTTATTTGCAGTCCTAGTTTTGGCATGCTCTAGTAGAACTAGTTGATTGGTTTTTGATATGCCAGTCAATTATCAAAACTAGCAAAACAAACGCACAACTCACCAAAGCTTACCAATTGACTGGTTTGTTGTACCAGTCAGCTATTTTCCTTATTTGAAACTTATTTTTACAATTTATTTTAACTTTAAATATTATGCAAAATACATTTTATATACGGGGCATTACACTTTTGACCTGTCACAATAATCTGTTCATCCCAGAGTAGATATAAATAGATGCTTATTAATTTTGCTAGGACCATTTCTTATGCTGCTTCCTTATGTGGCAATGACTTCCATCTGCTTCTCTCTCTCTCTCTCTCTCTCTTTGTGATTAGATTCCTGGCTAAATTTATTTGTGGCTGTCTCCAACATTTCTTTGCTCTAGTCTGTGTTTGTGACACACTAGAACAAATGTTTTTCTTTTATTTTATTTTTTATCGACTTGCATTGCCTGGCATAACCCAAACTGGCATGGACCATAATATGTGGATGAATGCCTTTCCACCAAGCATGTTCTTACTCTACTCTGCTTAAAATGAAATATTCTCCAGTTTTGCATTGTAATTTACAATAAAATCATGCTTGCTTCAGGAAGTACAAATTTTGTTATTCTTGCTGTATTGACCTTCCTCATCAAAGGATCTTGGCATTTTCGGCAGGTCAGCCCAATCTTAGAGTGTCACATGTCATTATCTTATGCAGTTGGCTTCCTGTGATGTTTTCTGTGCAACTTTCACTTTATGTATTTACCTTTTGGCTTCCTACTTTTTGTGTTATGAGCTTTTTGCATGTAATGGATATACAAAAGGTACCCTGTGACCTGGCACCGACTTTTAAATGCCTGTGTCAAATACAAGTTTCCCAAAAGGAAAGGTCTCGTATTCTACTGATTTTAACAAAGAAAATGTACTTGGTATTTAGCTGGTAAGGTTTTAAAAAATGAGTTCATGAGTGCTCTAGTTTTACTCATACATTTCTAGGTATGGATTAGAGAAATCCAGTTGCATGTCCTGTGAAATCCTATTCTAGATTTGTCTATAAGGTAGTAGTGGAGACGGGAGAGCACTCTTGAATGAACTGAGTATTAGAATTGATGCATTGCAGAATTGATGGATTGGTGAATTGGTGCTTTTATGGATGAATTGACACAAATGTATGATTTTATGTGGTTTTAGATTATGAATGATTACAGAGTAGAGATATGCATAAATAAATACACGAAGTAATTTTTGAAGCTACCTTCAAAAAGCCTCCCAAAATGACTCTCAAAAGATCTTTACTAGTTAACTCTTGATTAACTTAGAATGAATTAACTCTCCAAATTACGGGGTTTGTAATTTATCATTCACAAAGAATTGGTAAATAAGATGGAACTCACAAAGAGAACAAGAGCTAAAACTCTGATAATATTCAACTCAACATATGATTCCAGTGTGTGGTTACAGGTATATATATCCCTCATGTGATCACCTCCTCAACTAATAAGATAAATCATCTAAAATGAGATAAAACTAATCAAACACATGTGATGCGGGAGCAGAGTTGCAGGACACATCACCAACTAAGATGGCTACGCTACTCTACGTAGATACATAAACATGGAGGAGTATGCATGGCTTCATGCAACGTTTGTTAGCTAGCGTAACATTTATGTCTAAGTACTAGTTATTGTTATTTACTTTTAGTCAATTAGTAACTAAATATTAAATAGCTACTCTTAAGGGAATCAATGCTTTTGGGAGGGAGTTATTGTTATTTACTTTTAGTCAACTAGTGACTAAATATTAACTAGCTAGTCTTAAGGGAATTAATTCTTTTGGGAGGGAGTTATACTTTTAGTCAATTTGTGACTAAATATTAACTAACTAGTCTTAAGGAAATTAATGGTTTATATGGAAGGGAGTTACTATTATTTACTTTTAGTCAATTAGTGACTAAATATTAACTAGCTAGTCTTAAGGGAATTAATGCTTTTAGGAGGGAATATGCTTGTAATCTTTTGAAAAGATGCTCAGTTCCTTGGCTATATAAACCATAGGAACCCGAGTAGAAAGACACAACTTGAATAAGAAGAACAACCTTAAGCATTGCTTAAACCTGAATTATGTGTGGATTCATCTCGTAACAAGTCGAATCTGTGTGAACGATTTGTTTCGAATCATCTCGAAATAAAACCGAATCTGTGTGAACGGTTTTGTTCTCGAAACCTTAATCTTTATTTCTGTGTGGTTTAAAGATTAATTTACCCTTCTACCTCGTGTTCCATCATCATCCACCCCTTCAAATCCCCATCATCAACCTCCATAATCCATACTCATCAAATACTCCATATAAACTCCATCTAAATCTAAAACTCTAACCGTGCACGCATCAACATGTCTAATACTAAATAACCACACACTAATGATGCTAAAATAAGATAAATCACTCATTTATGATCCTAACAAACTTTGCATTGAATCTTAACAAACTATAACAACTGAAAAGATAATTGTAAGTTGTGTCCTAATAAATAATAAACTATGAAATAAGGAATTAAATAATTTCCATCCCAAATCATGTCCAGTTGCTGCATACCTCATCCAAAGTAGATAAAGAAGCTGGTAGAAAAGGCAACTGGATAGCTGCGTAGTAAAATAGTCATTACATTGCATTGAAAATTTTAAATTGAGATCAGAAAAATGCATTGGACTTCTAATTTAGTAAGCTTTTCAATGAGATATTATTCCCCGAATATATAAGCATTATCCTAGATCAAGGCCTGTGCAACTATCTGTTTGCAAAGCAGTATAAATCCTCTATGTATCATTGGTTGATTTTACAAGGATCCTGTAATCACATGATTACATAGGCATATACAATGGAAGTGATCTAAACTTTGTAAAATAATGTCAAAACTTAAAAGATCAACTCAACTCTCATTCATGGAAATATAATTTCATAAATCTCATATGATCTACACAATATTTAAAGCAATTATCTGAAAAGACTAATACAACTAATAATCAGGAAAATAATAGCTAAATATTATGAAAATAAACAAAATTAAACTGAACTCTTAAGAATACTAGACCTAAGTACTTAAGCTTTCAAATAGGATCATTATCTTGATGAAAACTCAACCAACAATTTTTAAACATTGGGAAGATAAATAACATAAACTTAGGATTATTTGTATTAATTATTTGTGGACTACTTTCAAGTCTAAGCTCTTTATTACGGAATTATGTGGATTGAATAGATCCAAACCAAAATCAGAATTAACAAGATGATGAACAATTGATGATTCAATCACAAAATAGAACAATTGAGGAAAAAACAGAGATCTTTATTTGTGCTCTTGTGTAATTATGGGATGATTATACAAAATCGATTAATTAATTACACAATTATACAATTTTCTTTTAATGGAGAATTCTATGGAAAAGAAGAAGTTGGTTCACATGACTTTATTGGCTAGGGTTTTCTCATATCACTTCTATACTAGAGAAAATCCTACGAGACAAAACAACGTGTTATGGAAATAAAGGAAGAACATGGTTCGTGTTTAGAAAATACTGGACCTCTGTGTTAATTTCCTTACTCTCAGCTTTTTGCCCTAAAACACATCGGAATATTCTACGAGAAATCACAGTCTATTTCAATTAACACGACACCCTTGTGTTTCTCACATAACTCACATATCAATCCCAAAATTTTTCCAACACCCGCACAAATCAACACAATGTTATGCTATGCATCAAATAACCAGTCAAAGCACACAATCCTCCATCTTGATGTAGTATTTGTGATGTATGACATATAATGACCTTTACAAAAAACCCTAGTCCAACAAAGGGCATCATGGCTTATAAACACTAATCAAGTCTGAGAAACACTCGAACTTACCTACATTCATTCGCTTCGTTAGCATATCGACCAAATTTATCCAAAATACCCACTTTCTCCAAATACAGCTTTGCATGCAACAACAATACTTCGGACGAAGTGATACCTGATGTCGATATGCTTCGTTTAATGATGGAAATAATTTTGATTCTTTGCTAAATGGGTAGCACTTTGGCTATCACCTCAAACGAATAGAGTATCATGACCAAACCCTAGCTCATGTACTAAACCACGAAGCCATACGACTTTCTGAAAAGCTTATGTCATAGCCATATACTATACCTTAGTAGTAGACAAGCCGTCATATCCTACAAGGAAGATCTCCTGCTAATAGTTGAACCACTAGGATAAAAAACATATCCATTGGTGGATCTTCTTTTATCAATGTTTCCACTAAAATTAGAGTCTACAAACCCAACCAGTGAATTAGCTAATCTCCCATACTCTATACATGCTGACATTGTACCCTTCTAAGTATTTTAGAATCCATTTCACTGCTTGTCCGTGAGCCTTTCTCGGATTCACTATATATCAACTCACCACACTAATAGCTTGAGCAATATCAAGCCGAGTAATACATGAAGCAACCAGCAACATTCGAATATGGAACAATAGCCATGAACTCCTCTTACTTTTTGGATTTAAGACAATTCAAACCTAACAATCTGAAGTGAGTGGCTAATGAAGTGTTCACCGTATTGACATCCATCATATAAAACTTCTTCAGTACCTTGTTCACATAAGACTCTTGTGACAAGTACAAAAGCTTCTGCGCATAGTATTTTATGATCTTAATACCAAGGATCCTCTTTGTAGCTCTAAGATCTTTCATCTCAAACTCACTCTTCTACATTTTGTTCATCTTATCAACATTAGACATATCTTTTTCTGCAACAATCATGCCATTAACATACAACAAAAGATAAACAAGAAAGCCACCCTCTATTTCCTTCAAATACACGCATCCATTATAATCACTCCTGAAGGAACTATACTCAAGCATAAACTGATCAAACCGTTCATACCATTGTCTAGGATACTACTTCAGACTATACAGTGTTATCTATAATAGGCACACATGATCATGCATTCTTTCGACAACAAACCCATCAAGCTGTCACATGTAAATCTCCTCTTCAAGCTTACTAGGCAAAAATGCAGTTTTAATATACAATTGCTCTAACTCTGGATCATGCTCATCACAAGCGCAAGTAAAGTACGAATGGAAGTATGTCTAACTTCATTAGAAAATACCTTTTTATAGTCCATGCTTGGAATCTAACTGAATCCCCATGTAACCAAACGAGTCTTATACCTAGGTCTCTCGACCCTTGTAGCTTCATGTTCAAACTTGTTCACCCATTTACAATTAACTATATTCTTCTTTTTGGGTGCCTTCACAAGTTTCCATGTTTGAGTCTTTAATAAGGACTCCATCTCCTCCTCTATAGTAGCACACCACTTAGTAGAATCAGAACTTTCAATAGCTTTTGAGAATGATGTTGGTTCATACACATCAACAATAGTCTTTGTACTAGATAAAACATAGCTAGCTAATTCTTTAAAACCATACCTAACTAGAGGCTTAACAATCCTCCTTGCTCTGCCTAGACCAACACCCTTTTTCTCCACTTGTTGCTTGGATACGCCCATTTCAAAAACATGTCTGTCAGAAAGGTCTCTATCATCCAACTCAACCTTCACCTAGCCTGAAGCACTATTTTGCTTTACCTCCTTAGATACACTATCACAAAACTAAGTCTTCTGGAGGAATACAGACTCATTGAAGATAACGTCTTAGTAGTTAAGAACTTGGATGCAGTTAGGACCCATTACTTGTACACCTTCACTTCGAATGTAAAGTTAAGAAAGATACATTTCTGGGCTCTAGGCACAAGTTTACCGTCATTTACATAAAGCATAAGAAGGGTAGTCAAAGACATGTAAATCAAAGTAATCAGCTTGCTTACCAGACCATATATCATCAGGTGTCTTTAATTCAATGGACTGATTTGGTAACCGATTCACGAGGTATGTTGCCATATGAATTGCCTCAGCCTAAAAATATTTGCCTAGCCCTCCCTGTGACAACATAAACGAGCCTTTTCCTATAGGGTTCTGTTCATCTGCTCAACAACTCTATTCTGCTGTTGTCTCTCAACACAAGTGTGGTGCCTCACTATCCCATAGTCTTGGCAGAAATCTTCACTCTACTCAACAAACTCAAGATTATTATTTGTCTTGAGACACTTAACTTGCTTCCTAGTCTGCTTCTCTAGTAAGGTCTTTCAGTGTTTGAAAACACCAAATACTTCATTCTTATACTTAAGTAATAAATCCATACCTTTTCAGAGAAGTCATCAATAAATGTGAGTAAGTACCGCAAACCACCTTTTGAGACCACTATCGTTGGACCCACAAATCTAAATGGATATACTCAAAAGATGCTCTTGTACTATGCTTAGCTATTGAAAAACTAACCCACTTCTACTTGCCAAACACATGGTGCTCATAGAAGTCCATAATACTGTTCTCTATCCATCTAGTAGCCTCCTCTTGGAGAGCTCAGTAAGACCGTTGACACTCATGTGCTCTAGTCTCATGTGCTAAAGTTTCATAACATTTGAGTTTCCCAACCTCGTCTATGTCACAATAGTTGTCCCACAACATTAGATCCCACAAATTCATATATTGTCCCGACCCACTTCCCCTTCATCACCACAAGTGCCTCATTTATAACTCTTAAAGTACTATCCTCAATAACACACCGGTACCCATTACAATGTAAGGAGTTCAAAAAAATGAGGTTCTTGGTCTCAGGGACATACCCCACATTGGATAGTGTTTTGACCACACCATCATACTTCCTCACCTTCCCCATCCCAATCCCAGCAATTTTGCAAGTAACATCATGATAGGCCATTGATCAAGAGGCTACATGTTAGACGCAGAATCACTAGAGAAGAGGGATGAGGGGTAGGACCACATATCTATTTTTCATTGTATTTCTGTTAGTTATTGTTATTCTGTTAGTTAATTCCCTTAGGGTAACTGTTGGGGTAGTTGTCATTTTCTGTTATTGCTCTCATTTTCGGTTATATATATAGGAGGGGCTGGTATGTGGAAGGGGGGATGGTGTATGGAAGAATAGGGAGATACCAGGGTCTCTATAACTCCTGGAATATTTTCACTCAGTAATCCCAACAAATTTTCAGATCATTTCTTCTATCTATTCTGCTATTCAGTGCAATGACAACCTAGCAGATAGGGTCTGAACTAACAAATTGGTATCAGAGCCTTCTATAATTCTGGTCGGAGGGAGGATGTCGCAGAAGAAGGTTGATGCCTTGGAAGAAAAATTCGAGGCAGCTCGGGTAACCTTGAACAGGGAAATGGAGTTAGTGAAGGCTAACACTAGGAGATTACCTATAGTAAAAAGGAGGATGGAATCTATAGAGACAAGGATGGAATCAATGGACAAAACAATAAATGAGTTGCTATTGCTGCTGAAGAGGGCGGTACCTGAGGGCTCGGCTATTGGAGGGGAAATGCGAGCATCAATGGAGGAAGAAACTAATGCTGATGTTAGGGGAAGGGTCGAGACAAGGCCTTTTCAGCAGTTGGAATTTCCTCGCCCAGGTGACCTTTTCAAGTACTTGATAATCCTGTATGCAGCATTTAGGTGTTCTGTACGTGGGGAATGCATAAATTGACTAACCAAACTAACAGCAAAGGCAATGTCAGGACGAGTATGGGAAAGAAAAATTAACCTTCCCACTATCCTTTGATACCTGGCTGCATCAACAGGCAGACTTTCTTCATATACCCTTAATTTTGTATTGGCATCTACTGGTGTATCCACTGGTTTACAACCACTCAAACCAGTTTCGTGAAGAAGATCCATCACATTCTTCTGTTGAGTCACCATAATACATTTTTTTGATTTGGCTACTTCCATTCCTAGAAAATATTTCAGAGCTCCCAAGTCTTTGATCTCAAATTCTTTGGTTAATCCAGCCTTTAAGCAATCCATCTCTATCAAATCATTCCCTGTAACAATGATATCGTCCACATACACGATCAACACTGATATTTTTCCATCTCTTGAGTACCTTGTAATCATTGTATGTTCACCTTGGGCTTGAACATATCCTTGTTTCTTCACAGATCTAGTAAATTTTTCAAACAAGGCCCGAGGAGACTGCTTTAAACCATAAAATGCCTTTCTCAGCTTGCATGCCTTCGAGCCAAACTTCTCCTGAAAGCCTGTGGTGGTGTCATAAATACCTCTTCTCTTAGGTTACCATTCAGAAATGCATTTTTTACATCTAACTGGTCCAAGGGCCAATGAAGGTTTGCAGCAACAGATAGAAGAATTCGAATGGTATATAGTTTTGCCACAGGAGCAAACATTTCAGTGTAGTCAATTCCATAGGTTTGTATAAATCCCTTTGCCACCAACCATGCCTTGTATCTCTCAAGCGTACCATCAACCTTGTATTTCAAAGTGAATACCCACTTACATCCAACAAGAGATTTTCCACTTGGTAAAGTGACAACTTCCCACGTCTTGTTTTTCTCAAAAGAACTCATTTCTTCAATGATTGCCTTCTTCCACTCTGGAACAGCTAGAGCATCCTGAACATTCTTAGGAATCTCCACAGAAGACACATGAGTGGAGAAAGCGGAGGAGGGTGAAAGATGTCTAAAACAAACAAATTTTGATAGTGGATATAAAGGATGACTAGTACAGGACCTTGTTCCTTTTCTAGTGGCAACAGGGAGGTCCAAATCTGAAGCAAAGGTGCTATCTTGAGATAATTGATTTAAAGGAGAAGGGGAGATACTTATAGAGGGAGGAACTAGCCCCGGTGTAGATTCATGACAATGCAAAGAGCATGTGAAATCCTTCTCTTTATGAGGAGTTTTCCTAGAGTATATCTGCCCAAAGTGTCTGTTAGTCTTAGGGCCTTCTTCTCTAATAGACTGATCAGTTGAAGGAACAATGGGATCATCGCTTTCTTGTTGATTATGAGGACTAGAATGACAGTTTTCATGTTCCTGATTTGAAGGGAGATTCTTTTCAGAATTGGAATGTAAACATGGGTTGTTTTTATTACTTAATTCATTCACCAGCTCCACTCCACTCTCCTTATGTTCCTGCTGATCAGAAACAACATGTGGCCGTGTTTCAAAAATATTTTTGTTATTGGTGCTACTGGTAATGAATTCAAGATCCAGATCATGCAAAACTCCCCCTAAAAACAAATCCTCTCGTACAGTCTCCCCCTGAGAATGTGGTTTAAAATATGGTTGTGTTTCAAAGAATTTGACATTCATAGTGATAAAGGTTTTTTGGGAGACAGGATCATAGCATTTATAACCCTTTTTTAGTAGGAGAGTATCCCAAAAATACACACCGTTTGGCCCTAGCATCATGTTTATCACCCTTGTTTTCAAAGATATAGGCTGTATAACTAAAAATTCTTACAGGTAAAGTACTAGCCAATCAATTATTAGGAAAGTAATGATTGAAAGTAACCAAGGGTGTTTTAAAATTTAGGACCTTAGATGGCGTATGGTTAATCAAGTAAATAGCTGTAAGAATGGAATCCCCCCATAAATATTTTGGGATATGAGCGGCGAATCTAATGGCACGAGAGACCTCTAGGTTATGTCTGTTTTTACGCTCAGCTACCCCATTTTGTTTTGGTGTATCATTACATGAGCTTTGATGGAATATTCCCTTGTTTAAAAAGAAATTTCCTAGTGTTGCATTGAAGAATTCTCTTCCATTGTCATTTCTAAAGATTTTAATGGTTGTGTCAAACTGGGTTTGAACCATATTATAAAAATTCCTAAATACATCTGTTACTTCTGATTTTTCTTTCATTAAAAATACCCAGCCCATTCTAGTGTGATCATCAGTGAAAGTAACAAACCATCTTTTCTCTGAATTGGTTTGAATCCGTGAGGGTCCCCAAACATCACTATGTATGAGAGTGAACGGTGTGGTGGATTTCTAGGGTTGGCTAGGATAGATAGATCGATGATGTTTAGCCAAAGTGTATATTTCACACTGAAAACTAGAAGGATCTTTATTAACAAATAGTTGTGGAAACGATTGTTTTAGATATTGAAAATTGGGATGTCCTAATCGAAAATGCCACAACATTATTTCATAATCATAAGAACTAGAAGTAAACTTAAAACATAAATTATGAGCAGAGGACCCAGATTTTGAGTCACCCTCAAACTGATAGAGTCCATCAACCTTCTTAGCATTGCCAATCATCCTCCCCGAAACTAGATCCTGAAATTCACAGTGTAAGGAATAAAAGTTAACTCGACATTTAAGGTCACTAGTCAACTTACTAATAGAGACTGTAGGACAATTTTGGAACATGAAGGACATTATCAAGAGATAGTAAAGGAGTAAGTTGGATAGATCCTACGCTAGCAACAACAAAGAATGATCCATCTGCAACCCTGATTTTGTTATTTCCAGCACAAGAATGATAAGATTTGAATAATTGGGAGCAATTTGTCATATGATCTGTTACTCCTGAATCAATTATCCATATGGATTTAGACACGACATTATAGGAGATGGGATAGCTTATATTACCTTGATGAGATAGAGAACAGGAAGAACTAACAGGGAATCGTGAGGATTGACGAATTTTCAGGATGTACTCTACTTGTTCTTAAGTGAATGGAGACTCTCCTGAATTAACTTGTTCTTGAGTTTTATCTATAGTTGTTTGCATAGCTTTACTGTCAGAATTTCTCTTTAAGTTAGGTGGTTTCAAGTGAGGGTGTAGTATCCAACACTTTTCCCTAGTATGCCATGGCTTTTTGCAGTGATCACACCATGGCTTCTTCCTCCTCTCACCATCGGTGCTAGACCCACGAGTAATCAGAGCAGAGCTCTCCAATTCTGGACTAGTAGTCAAGTGTTGAGAGTGCAGCATAACCTTCTTCCGAGCCTCCTCTTGCCTTAGCTCTGAAAAAACTTCTCATATGCCAGGCAGCGGCTTTCTTCCCAAGATTCTTCCTCTTACTTCATCTAAATTATGGCCGACTCCAGCCAGGAACATATAAACCCGATCATTCTCTTCACGCTTCATAAGTCGAGCACAGTCCTTCGAATTCTCCTACTTGTCATCATAACATTGATCTAATTCCTGCCACCAAGTTACCATCTCATTATAGTAGGTAGTTATATCTCAGTCTCCTTGTTTTGAATGCCACAGTCTAGACTTTAACTCAAATATTTGAGATGAGTTCTCTAGATCTGAGTATGTGACACGAATGGAGTCCTAGATTTCCTTTGTGGTCTCCATAAACATATGTGGTTTTGTAATAGACCCTTCTATTGAATTGAGTAGCCACACACTCACTAGGGAATTTTCAGACCTCCAGGTTTCAAATTTGGGGTCATTCTCCTCTGGTTTTTTCTCCTCACCAGTGAGATACCCAAGCTTACCACGTCCATCAATTGCTCACTTGACAGATTGTGCCCATTCTAAATAGTTTCTTCTATTCAATCTATAAATTGTGATCTGGAAGGATGAGGGTGCAACAATGATGTCATTGCTATTGGTTGGCATAGAGTTGGCTGGGTTCTCTTCGGATGATGCCATTTTTCCGGCCTAGTTTTTCCGATTTCTATGGCTCTAATACTATGTAAGTTATGAAGAGTAAGAACTGATACTTTTTCCTCTTATTCTGATATAATACACGGGTACATGTTTATATAGGCAGAGGATAAGAAAAAGATATACTCAACCGTAACATACTCCTAAAAATCCTAACAAATAGAAAGTAAGAGATCCTAGAAAATAGGCAGCAACAATGTCTAATATTTTGCCTCTTATTTAGTTTAACTAATTGAAACTTTATTCTCCTAATATCTAGTAAACTATTAGCTAGATTTATTAACCTTTTCGACAAATAATGCTGCCAGTCAATTGACTATCAATCAACTTCTGTTGCAACATGGTGGATTTCACATCCTACAGGACTAATTCATCCTTCCAATACAACACAGTCTTCCGAAAATGCTTAAAATAGCAGATAAAGAACATAATAATATAATGACCAAATCTTAATTATCTAATTTTACTTCTATATTATGCAAATCCATTACAATAGAATCAAATTCATCAAGATGAGATTTCAATGACCAACCCTCACCTAATTTTAGATCATGAAGCCGACTCTTCAACTGTAGCCAATTTGCTACTGACTTTGTCATATACAATGACATATGCTCTATTTGATTTGAAAAAAATAAGAAGGGAAGAATAATGAAGGAAAGAAATTAAAATATAAATCTTGTTTGATTGTTGGAAAATCTTTGTGGAAAATATAAATCTTGGAAAGTATATTTGTGTTTGGTTTATAGAAAAAAAAATTCTAAGGAAAGTTGATTATTATTATTATTATTTTAATACTCTTATATATTTAATAAAAATTAAAATATTACATTGATACATGAAAAATTCTACAGAGTTTCTATAAAAAATCATAAAGACTCCATAAACTCAATACTAATTCTAAAATTATTTTAGAAACATTCTATAGTATTACATAAACAGTTTACAATAATTTCCAAAAAGTTCTAAAAATATATAAAGTATTACATATTCCTTTTAATTTCAAACATGATAACAAACATAGGAAAATAATAATAATAACTGTATGGCTTGTTAATTGTTACGAAGCTATTCTTGAATGCATCCGCTCCTTCAACTTCAAGCTGTGAGCCCACATAGCTCTAGTCAATACCTAGCTTCTCTAGTGCACTAAAAATGCTTGGATGGCCTGGTCGGGAAACATCTCACAAGAATAAAACAAACTAGCATAGAAGCAGGCTGGGCAAATAATCAGATTCAAACTTATAAGGGCATTGGTCAAATAATCATGAGAAGCAACTTTAATAATAATAATAATAATAATAGAACAAAGCAGTAGTCATATCCTATATCATGGTATAGTGATTTATTTACATGAGAAGAGAGCTGAATCAAAATAACAAACAATATAAGAAAAATGAAAGGATTGGTCTATGAACATATAATCCAAGATAGTACTCTGCCAAAATATAATGTAACTTCAAAAACCAAAATTTAAGAAGGTCCAATAGACAATGGACATCAGAAAATGAAAAACCAAAACCAAAAACTAAAATCATAATCACATCTGGTAACTTCAAATGGTGTAGCATCAAAACCCTTCAATGGAACCTTCAAATCACACTTGACCTTGGACTTATAATGGCCGAATTTAAACAATTTGATCTTAAACCTAACTTTCAAATGCAGCTTCACCTCAATGTCAAAAGCACCGTCACTCTTCTGCGATTCATAATTGCTAGTTTCATCACTCCCAAACATCACAACCTGACTTCCCTTAAACTTCACTGGACCAAAATCTATAGTATTCTTATGCCCTTGATGAAACTTATCATTCACAACAACCGTACCGAATCTCTTTCTTCATAATACCTATTAGCTTCAATTTCATCATAGTAGACCCCAATCTTCTAATTCAGATTCCGAAACGAGAAATTGTCGGCGAGATTGTAATTAAGGGTGTTGGACAAATAATCAGACAATACCATAGCAAATCATGAACCATCGATTCTATTGATTTTCAGATCTAGGTGTTGACAGAATGAAGTTTCCATTCCTTGCTAGCATCGAAGAGATAAGCGTAATCAAAGCTCTTCAATAATTTTCCGAATGAATTTGCTTACTGAGCCTTTAGACAATAGTTGTGAAAGAGATCAGTACAATTCAAAATAGTGCGAAGAGCTTTGAAACGAAAGGAATATAGTTGTGTGGCCATGTAATGTGTGTGGGAATATAGAATTATCAATTATGTAAACCTAAGGCTTGATTATGTTGGAATTAGGAAGATGAAGCCCTAAAAGTGGTGAATTGAAGATGAAGATATTCGAATATGGTAGAATAATGATAATGATGAATCGATGGTGATGAATTAATGAAGAAGGTGCTTTGAATTTTATGAGATGATGAGGATGATGATTTGACAATGATGTGATAATGAAGATGATGATTCAGCAATTAGGGTTTGAGAGTAGAAGGTTTCATGTGTTAGGGTTAGGGTTTCACAAATTAGGGTTAGGGTTTAGGGTTTGATTTGGACGAATTTGGACGTTGATTATGGGCATGGATTATGGAGTTTAGAAATATAGTACTTAATCTCTAATTCACACAAACGAAGAGATTAAGGGTTTCAAGATTAATCATTCATACAGATTCGATTAAAACTGAGATGAACTTAGACAGAATTTAATAAGCAATACTTGCAATTTTCATTCAAATTCAATTCAATCTATCCCATTCAATCATTGGTTCTATGGATTATATAGCTAAGATCACTGATGACTAAGATATTTCCATCCACTAGCTAAAAGGTATATTCTTCAAAAGATTCCTAGCTAAAGACATAAGAAGGTATAATTCTTTAAAGATAGATTTATGCTACTTTATTTTCTAGCTAATCTCTAACTCTACTAATTAATTAATTAATAACTAAACCAACTAATATCCATATCCAAGCTGCATTCTATTCCCCCCATGCACGGAGCCATGCCCTCCATGCATGCCATGCACATGCATGTATACGCCTAGTAGCTTGTATGGGATGTTTTATCTATAACTAGCAACGTAACCATCTGTTTGTCTTCAATTTGTGAGAGATCCTTTCTAAATGAAGAACAATTTGTTTCATAATGACGAATGCCAAGTCTTGAGTGTTTGCTCCTACATCACCATGAGATATGGAAAGATGGTGGTAGAGTGGAAGCTTCAAATTCGACCTCAACGAGCGCTCAATGAGAAGAGAAATCTAAGAAGATGGTGGGGAACTCAAGTCAGAAACCTCAAAAATCATGCGCCAGTGTCCCCAAATAAGATTTTCCAACTTGTTTCATATTTTCCTCATGTTTTGGTTAGAAAAATAGTACACTATAAGGTTTTTGACTATTTTACTTGGTATATTTTTTCTTCTAATTTTCCATAGCAAGCAAACACTTAAAAAAAAATTTCCATGCAATTTTTTTTCTTTCCTCAAAAATTTCCATAAACCAAATAGAGCCTTAAACTTCAACCACAAGGTAGCTGCCATTGATTCTTTTTCCACTTCCCACAATACTTTGTTCGACAAGCACTGTTATAAGGTAGAGAGGTCCTTTAAATCTATTTCCTTGAATATCTCATCCGTCATCAAATATGGTTTGTTCGAATGAATGGATAACACTTTTTCCAATCCGTTCTGAATTAGGATCGTCCGCATATTCAATTTTCTTAATCCAGAATTGACGGATAAACTGAATTTTTTAGTATCGAATCTTGTACCCATCCTGACCAGATCTCTTTAAAAACTGTAGCTTTGATATCAAATTGTTGCGGGAATATGTGTATTGAATGGATCCAAAGTAAAATCAGAATTAATTGCATGATGAACAATTGATGATTCAATCATAAAATAGAACAATTGAAGAAAAAACAGAGATTTTTATTTGCGCTTGCGTAATCATAAAATGATTAAACAAATCAGTCAATTAATTATACAGATATACAATTATCTTTTAATGGAGAATTCCATCAAGAAGAAGAAAAAGCTGGGTCGCACGACTTTGAATGGATAGTAGCAGTTGCTACAGTAGTTTCTCTATTTTCATCATGTTTTCATTTTCTTTCATACTGAAAAAGCATTAATGCTTAGTCAAGTACTTCAGGTTCCCCCCCCTCTTAATTTATAAAGGCAAAAGAAAAGAGTGGACTGGCGTTTTAGTTGTCTGATATAAACTTTATATGTTGGCGGGTTCTTTCTCCCTGTGAATGATTATTATAATAATCTTATACTTGGAGGATTAGAAGTTCTGTGAAAGTGAATGGAAGGGAAACAATTGGGATAAATTGCTGATTTTGTGATAAGATTTATTAGTAACTGGATGGAATGGAAGTATGGATGTTTGCCTTGTTATGAAGCCACTTCTCTCTCCTTGTATCTATGCAGTTCCTACCTCTATAAGTGAGTCTATATTCTCCAGTGACAAATGAATGTTCTAGTTGAGAACATCATTGAGATGGAGCAGTTTGCTCATGTTGCCTCTAAAAGTGGATTTAATCGCCAATTGTAAATTGAAATGTTCTTGTGAATTTGTGAAGAAGTTTGTTTGTAAAACCTGATCAAGCTTCATTCCTTCTTCTGGTTTATGTATGTGTATATATATATATATATATATTATTGTGATCTGCAGGTAGTTTTGACTTTGCTAGTTATAGTATGGGGTCTTCGACTGGGAGTTTTTCTCTTGATGAGGTAAGATACATGCCTTTTGTTAACCTGGATAGTCATGTCCATATTTGAAAGAATGTTGCATCCCGATGCTTTTGGTGAGAAATCTCTGACATTGGCATAGTTTCATACTCCATAAAATTAAGAAAGTTGAGTTAAAGCTTCTATTCATAATAAAAATTGAATCCTGTACTTGGAAATTAACTTGGAGAAAAATGTTTAATGTTCAGTTCCCAATGTATACAAATGAAGTTGTGGAACTTATGCTGCTTCATTCTGTGAATTCTGCTTAGGGAAGGTTTCTAATTCTGACTGCAACGTACAAGCTGGGCACTATACCATGTCTAAATGTAGATGTTTACTTAATAGACAATGACATAATCCCTTCATGCATATATATATACACAGTATTGCCTATATGACAATTGGCTAGGACATGTAGAAGTTACCACCAAATTATGCTATATTACCTCTGTTGGTACTTGTTGTAATGTGTTGTTCAAATAAATGAAGCATTGGCTATTATTTACTCGGCATATCAAGAAAAGCTGTAGAAGTTTCAATACAAGATAGAAAGCTCAA
This sequence comes from Tamarix austromongolica, assembly GCA_039764185.1. Classification (NCBI taxonomy): domain Eukaryota; kingdom Viridiplantae; phylum Streptophyta; class Magnoliopsida; order Caryophyllales; family Tamaricaceae; genus Tamarix; species Tamarix austromongolica. The sequence goes on along the minus strand of CM077816.1, from coordinate 46,410,750 downwards.
CTCCTCTCTGCATTCTCATTGATTTCTGTCACAAATGATTAAAAGTTGAATATCCACCATTTCGTTTGGAATCTTGCACTGTCCCTATTGATATTTGAAGAATGTCGCCACTGATACTGGGAGAGGAAACCTCGTGGTTTACCCTTCTAGCCGAAACTTGGGCTCATAGGTTTTGATTTTGAGAATTTGTTAGTTAAGCCTCTATGAACATTTGTGAAACAACTCGCGTAGAGCTGAGTGAGAGAAATGAGTAGTATAGAGTTGAGAGTGATAAACACATGTGACAGAGAATTATTATCATCTCAGTTTTGTTTCTGAATCAAGTTGAAACAATCTTATGACCTCCATCTGATGAATCAACCTGTAGTTCTTTCTGATTTAATCTTTACTTCAAATATTGGAATTTGGTGTTCACTCTTGTGAATACCAGTTTCAAAGTAATCGTCTATTGTGAATTCATTTTAATCTGTTTTTGTTCTATCTTTGCAAGCGATGATTCTTATCTGTTTTGCCTCTAGTGTTATATAGAGATTACTATCATTTATTTACTATTAGTAGAATATTGGATGTTGATACCATTCCCTGATTTGGGATTTCTCCACATAAATTATGTGCCCTCCCAAATTAATTTTCTTTGTTTACTATATTTCTTCTGTTATTCAAGAAGGAAAAACAAATCAATTCTCTTTTGATTACATCTAAATTAGTAGTCTTTTACCAACATATTTCATTATTTTGTTGAAATCATATGCTAAGCAAGTGAAGTCTTTTTTCTTTTTTTTGGGGGGGGGGATTTGTTAACATCTTCTATTATAGTGGTCTTGAATTTCCAGAAATTGTTGTATCCGCATTGCTAAATTTATCATTTCTAATGGCATAGATTTGGCTGCTCATCCATAGAGTCATCACCTTAGGTGTACCTAATGAAGGGTAGGTTTTACCCTCGAGTCTGTGGATCAACTAGGATCGAGTTGTTCCATCTTAACTAAAAGCCTTGAGTTTGAGTCTTTGGGGAGGCAGCTGTGTCAAAACCCACAGCAAGAGGTCTACCACCCTTTGTGGTCCTGGTTGGCTCAAGGAGCCTTCAGGTTTCTGAATACGGGATGGCCTGGATCAAGAGAAAAAAAAAAAAAAAAGGCCCTGAAAGGTGGGCTTTGAGGAAGGAAATATGGTTAATGATGGATGGCATAGTGCTAAAAAGTTTCTAAAATATGCAAAGCTGCTCAGACCCCTGACATTCCGGAATAAGTGAAAGGGTGGGTGTATTTCAAAAGCTAGAATGCTGGACTACACATATCCTACTGTTCTATATTATCTTCGATTTGAGGGAGTGTATATGAAGCAATTTCTCTAGACTATGCATGCACTACACTTCTCTTCAGCATTACAATAGCTTCCTCAGAGGTTGAGTGGCTTGATCTGTATTTGTAATATTGAAAGTCAAATCTTTCGTATCATTGTATATATATTAGCTCTTGATTATGTTTCTTCCTTACACTCCTTTGTCATTTTGATTAATATTCAGGATTTTGCAATGGGGAGAGGACCGGCGTTTTGATGAAATGCGTGGGAATTTGGGAAAATTAGCAATTTTTTGGATCTTTCAGGTGCATTGTCATGTTTCATTTTATCACCTATTAATTGTGGTAATACCTTGGATTTGCCTTTTTTTTAGGATGGGATGGTCGAGGACTGGGTAAAATATGATATTGATGTACATATTTTTCATATATGGTGGCAGGCTGTGTGGGTGTGGACTGTGAGTCTACCTGTAACGGTTGTCAATGCTAGCAATAGAAATCCATCTCTGCAAGCTAGGGACATCATTGGTTGGGTCATGTGGTTTATAGGCACTACAGTTGAAGCTATTGCTGATCAGCAAAAGCTGGCGTTCAAAAACTCACCACAAAATAGAGGAACGTGGTGCAATGTTGGATTCTGGAAATACTCCCGTCATCCAAATTATTTTGGTGAGGTTAGTACTTCCCTCTTGTCAACTCAAATTGTTTTGGTGTGGTTAGTGCATCTCTTTTGTTAATATGCTAATAGGATTCAGCATTAAGACTTATGCATTACAAGGCAGTAAGACTGAAGCAAGCACCTTCTTTATGTCGCTGAATTTGAAGCGGCGTTTATGCATAATATGAACGAATTAGAAGCTGTAAAGGCTACATGCTGAAGCATCACCTAAAAGTGGAAATCTTATGTGCTAAAATAACCAAAATCCAAAGATGAGCCTCGGAAAGTGAATTGTGTAGTTAATTTACTAGTCCAATTCTATGCACTGCCTCTAATTTTAGGATGCCATTTCTCAGTCTAGTTTGATCTTGTTCTTGCATAATTTACTAAATTCTTACAACCATGCTAATTTTTCCTTTATGGATTAGAATGAAGATAGTGTAGCTATTTACCTGTGTGTGCAGATTCTTCTATGGTGGGGGATTTTTGTGGCTTCAACTCCTGTTTTGGTAGGTGGTGAGTGGTTTGTCATCCTAGGTCCAATTTTCCTTACACTGCTGTTGCTGTTTGTAAGCGGAATACCACTGCTTGAGGTCAGAAATTTCTCTTCTGGCACGTAGAATCACACCATATCCGTTTTCCCTTGTGCTCACTCCATGTGACTGCAGGATTCAGCAGATAAGAAATACGGGAAACTGGCTAATTACAGGGCGTATAAGAAAGTTACCAGGTAATGTTTGACGTTTCTTATTGCTTGAATTCTCATTGGCTTTGTATCATTTATGTGACTGATGTGGCAGGCAATTGTTTTTCAGTCTTCTCATCCCGTTGCCACCGTGGATATATGGAAATCTTCCCTTATGGTTCAAGGAATTTTTCCTGTTTGAGTTTCCTATGTACAGCAGAAATCTTTCCCAACAGGATTCGCTATCATGAACTGCAATTCATGGTAAACACGAATTTGTGAGAACCCATGCCTGATTGTTCTCTTTTCAATTAGCATTTCTGGGACGGTCATTTCATCTATTTTGATTACTATGGTGTTTCACTAGACTCATTGATTCCTTTGTGTTGATATTTTCAAGATGTCTTTTGGGCCCTTAGAATCTCAGTGGACATCATTCTGGCAGTGGCGTTGTTTAGTGTACCTAGTGTTTAGGCCAACAAGAAGAAGCCAGTGATTTCTAAATGAGGTGTACAAAACCTTTGATACCCTTTGTTCTCATGCTAGCCCATGCCACTTCGTCCGAAATGGAGAATTCCTAATTCTGTATTTGTTGCAGCTTTAAAGTTATTTCTATCTCCAAGCTTTTGCTGTTATGTATGACTATTGCAACAGGCTAGCAGCGGTTATACACACGTCAGTGTATGTATGAAATATATCTTCTCTTGGACAAGCATTAGGCTTGTCATGATGTTGCTATGTAGCGAAGTCATTACGTGATTTAGCCTGTTTTCTGTGAGGCTTGATGTTGGTCATTTTTAATTTGCTAAGGAGAGCTATTTTCCCTTTCCATGAATGCCAAGATTTTCTGTCCACTCTTCTTTTTCCTTTGTTTTGGTTGTTTGTGTTTGTGTTTATATTTATTTAGGGGGGTGGGGTGTTTGTATCTGTAGAATAATGCACAATGTAAACCATGTTTGTGGTAGCTGATTCCGTATGTTGTGATGTAGCTTGAACTCGTGGATAATAGGTGGAAGAAAGAGATATTTGAATCGCAATCGATTGTTTCATTAATATATAATATAGATTTTATACACTCGTATATAGATGTTGGTTATTGCACGTTGATGGCAATTGTATGCACGCATCTTGGTGATTGGATTTAATTCACTCTGTTCAAGTAGTAATGAAAATAGAACCGGTTTTATTTGAAATCTGACGGATTTTATCCGTTTAATATATAAATAGATATAGATAAACGGACAGGGAAGAAAGTGATAAATATTCATTGGGTTTAGATATAGATATGGGTGAAGATTTCTTAAATCTGTACCCGTATCTATATTTATTTATTCGATATAAATTATATTTTTATCTTTATTTTTTAATCTTAAGTATATTTTCTAAAGTTAAAAATAAAGATATAATTAAAATTTAAAATTCTAAATATATAATTCTAATATGATTTTTTTTTAATTTGATAGATTTTAGTTGAAATTTGATGGGTTTTATTTAATGGATATGTAAACGGATATGGATATAAGTACGGAGGAAGAAAAAAATATTCATATATTTTGATTCAAAAATAAATATAAATTTTTTTTTTATCATATTTGGATAATTGATAGAGGTATTTAATTCGTATCTAATTCGTTGTCATTCCTATTGGCAAGGTTTAGAAGTAGCAAGGCAGCGCATTGATTGCTCGAAGTCAGGTTTGGGAATGGCATGTTCCCTCGGATACGCTTCAATTCAGACTGGTCTATTCCATTACTAGGTTTCGCAACGTGTTAGACGTACCTCGGATATAGGAGGGATCATTTCTCCAGCAATCAAACCTCGGATATGCTGCAGAACTGGCAACGTGTTGATTAGTAGCCCTTCATCAGGAAGTAAATTATATGGTACGTCCAGGTATAATATGCAAGACGTACTCAAATGAAAATGTAACACAGAAGTGTAATCAATCAAACACTCTTTTATAATGCAAATCAAAGGTGACCAAAATAAAAAGAACATGATTACTTTTACTAATAGAATAATTATTGCTGCAGATAAGATAATTATTTACACAGATAAAATAATCAACGATGCTATAAATACTACATAATTACTTTTATAGACAAAATAATCATGTAGAAAGTGTGACACATAATTCTAATTAATAAAAAAAAGTATTGATGATGTAGAGTCTGGTGATGTAAATATGGATCACACACTTACTTTATTTGAATAAACTAATTACTTTGAGCAAACTAGATAATTATCAATACATAATTATTATTTTTAGATAGGATAGTTGCCAACAAGATATGCCTGGGTATATCATATGATATATTATTCACCTATACGTGAAAAAATTACTAATTATAATAGATATTTTCTAGTTCCTTTGTGGCCCTCCAATGATCAATTATATACAAGCTTGAGAATTGAAATAAATTTAAATAAGGATAATGATTTAACAACCCTTAGGATCGTCGACCCTAATGACCTGTCATCCAATAGGATAAATGAGCTAGTTAATTTTTATTGGATCAGCGACCTTCTAAACATATTTAAGCTATATTAATAACTAAAGGAAAAGTCAAACGAGGAGAGGCTTTGCATGATGCACTATATTTATGATGATCATCATTTTAGTGTACAGAACTTCGTTCCCTCCGCGGATTCTTTTCTTATTTTTATGGTTTGATTTAGAAAGCTTATTTATTAGAACAAAATACAAAATGGTTAATTACATGATAAATAATTGATCTTGGTTAAGTTCATTTACTTCAATCATTTATTTATCTCTACATATAAATATAATATGCACATACATTTGTTTTATATTTTGGTATCTGTAAAGTATTTAGTCAATTTTTATTAATATAAAAAATGCTAAAAAATAAAATAATGTTTTATTGTATCCATACTTATTATCTTATCAATCACAAAATTGAGATATGTATTCTACTATAGGTAAGTGATAAATTTTACAAATATAAATAGCATGTATTATTAAATATACTTTTTCAAAGAATAATTATACATTTGTATCCACCAATGCTAAAAACTTACATTTTATAAGTGATATGATAATAAATTACACTTTTATAATATATATATAAATTTCCATCACGATATTCATTGATTATATCTCTTTCTTCTTGATAAAATACCAATATAGTCTATAATTTATTGATATCTAATTACTCATTAATTATTCAAAAAAAATTATTTACATGTTTTTGTAGTTCATAGTTTTATAAAAAAATTACTAGCTATAATATAGTTATATCTCTTATCCAATCAACCAGTCAATTAATCATTTTATTTTATTAGATCTTGTTAAGGTAATCTAAAACATGATGGAACTTGTATTTGTCCATTTCTGAGTCACTTCATTTTACATTTTAGTATAATATATCTATTTTACATTCATTACCTATTATTCTCTTCATTTCTTATTCTAAGTCCTCAAAGATCTACATCCCTACTTTAAATTTAAGGTACCCAATTATAATATTTAATTATTATTTTTCTCACATCTCTCTTACTTTTATCAATTTATTTTAAATTTAATTTTTTATTCTACATCCCATTACCTTAAATTTACAAAGCTCAATTACTTTCATCAATCATATCACCAATTATTTATACTTTACACTATTTACCTTTTGATTTATATTAATCTATAAATATCAATTAATAATCTCATATAATAAAATTTAATTAAATATAATTTTACAAATAATTTTATAATATTAATTTAATAATTAATTAAAATGAAGAAAGAAAACAAAATATATTTTAATATTATATAAATATTACAATGGCAAAATAAATGCATCATATTATCTTAATGATAACCACATATATTTCAACACAACCAAATTATGAAAACATTAATAAATACAATGTATGCATATATTAGATGAACTACAATTAATACGAGCATATGCTCTAATTATTCGTCTTAAATTGCTAGATGTGTTCCACCAAATTAGATTTAAACTGGTGGGCCAAAACATGATTTGTAACTTGGAAAACTCTTTCATATATGAATTTATGTATGTTATTGGGTTATGGTTAATCCTAAGAAGTGCTACATCATTATTATCATGGCCGAAAATATCTAAAGGAAAATTACCTAAATATGTACTCTTTTATCCTCAACAATCATATTATATAATATGATGCAGACATACATTATTTATTTCATTATTTCCATGTCCCAAATGCCTAATAAACCATGAATAATTTCAAAACATCATTGTAACACTTCAAATGCTCGCTCAACATATTTTTTAGCAGATTTTTAACATTCCACAAACAACTTTCTTTTTTATCCTTAGGAAGTTTTATCATTTTTACAAATTTTGCCCACTCTAGATATATGTCATTTGCTACATAATATCCAATGTAGTATTATGTATCATTCATCGTATGATGAAGTTTTGATGCCAGTCCTTCATAAATGTCATTATATATTGGCAAATGAGCAAGAATATTATGATCTTTATTTGATCCAGAACATCCAAAAAATGCACGTCATATCTATCTAAAGATCTTGGGTTGCGATAATTTAATACCCCATTCTTAACTAGTCATAATTATATTTACTAATATGCAAGTGTATTATTTTATATGTAATTAACTACATAAATGATTCTAGGATATTTCATGCCCTCAAGACTGTTTTGTGTGATTCTATAGTAAATGCGATTTTAATGCTATATACACTATAATCATAAAATACTATTCATATATGTGAATTTGAAGTTATATCTTGTAAAATATTCTTATAAAATTTTATTTAGGTCCTAAATGGGTTTAAATGTAAATCTAGAAATTTTGGTTTAATTTTTGTTTGTGTTTGTTTTCCCTTTTTAATTTTATATAAAAAATATATAATTAAGAAATGCCGGCAAAAACTTATATCAAATGTATGTTAAAAATTCAAATAATTATATTTAGGTTTTAAATGGGAGGACCAAGAAATTTTTGTGATTATAGAAATATTTTTGATATTTATTTTTTATAATTACCATGTAAGCTTGTTAGTTCAATGCCATTTCAATATTTTATTTATGAAACCTTATTTCAAATTCATGAAATTTTACATGTGAGTTTAAAATATTATTTTAAGTAATTTCATACATTTTTATAATTTTATGATTTTTTTTTATTTTTCTATATTTATTCTATTTATTGATCTTTCTACCACTAAAAATAATATATAAATCTTAAAATTATTTTTCATCCACGAAATTCCTTCTCTACACTTCCATGATAATATTTTTTATAAACTTTCTTACACTTTTCTACTTATGCTAGTTATATCCTTTGTTTACACCCAACCTTCCTCACTTGCATTCCTCATCTTTAAATTTGACCTTAGACCTTCACACCATCACCTCCCACATCCCTTAATTGATTTCTTGGTTTTCATAAATTTATTCAACCTAAATGTACTCTACCTTACACACTTTACCACTTTATACTTTGTCATTCAAGTTTTGAACAAGCTACATCTTCTCCTCTTTTGGCTGTAGATTTTTTGTTCCTCCATCCTCTATTTATACCAATTCTCTTGCTTTGATTTTATTTAGCCTTTCTCTCATTTTCTCCTCTTGTTTGCTTCCACCTCTCTCTTTATTTTAGTTATTTTTATTAAGTATTCTTAAGTTTTGTTGAGCTTATAATTGACGCCCATCATCTTCTATTTCTCCTTATTATCTTGTTTCCACTTATTAATTTCCTTCTATATAACCATTTTTATTTTTAAACTAGTAAAAAAGGTTATATTTTTGGTGAAATTGTGAAGTTGTCATCTTTTGTCTCCTCCACTTATGTATCTATTTTCAAAGGAGTTAAAGTTCTTTTGAAGGTTATTTATTTTTCATTTTTCTATTTATGCTTGGAAAAATATAACCCTTATACTCCTACTTAATATGTAAAAATTATGTGATAGCATGTTTGGAGTTTCCTATATTATGATTAATTGTCATTTATATTTCCTTATAATCTCATGAAAGATATGTATGCACCATTATTGTTATTAATTTCTCTAGGTATGTGACTGTGTATTCTTTTGCAAGAGCATTTTAAATTTATGTATTTTAATATATTTATGATAGCATTCTAGAATAAGGTTGTTATGGTAAAATAATTATGCATGATTAAGGTTTTATGTGGTAAATGCGCTTAATTATTTTTATAGGTAAAAAGGTAATTTTTCACTTATGAAATTTTCTAGAATTGGATTTTATATCAATGTACTTATTTTAATGTTATTTATTCATACCACTAATTTGCTTAAAAATTAATAACAATTGGCATTGAAGTGAGAAATTATTAAGTAAATAACTTATAAGGGCTTTTTGGTCATTTATGTCTAATTATGCCTAAAATTGTGAATCCTTAGACTAGGACGGTTTTAATGGATTCCTAGACTGACCTTAGTGTTGAATTTTACTTTGGTTTGGATTGTTAACCTTATGGTCGACTTAAATAATTAAAAATAAAGGAAAAATGGTTAAGTATGGAATTAAAATCATTGTGCAGTATGCAATATTTTATGATCACCTTATTAAAAGATTAATATTTAAATTGGAAGACCTAGAGATTTAAGAATGTTGCTCTTTAGGGTTAACTACTCTAAAGATGAGGTAGGAGTTCTTAATTTGGTTTGGCAATTTTTTCTGATGTCTCAGCATTTTGGTTAAGGCCCTAATATATTTTATAGGTAACCTACAAGCCCTATAAAAGATATTAATACTTAAGGATTATGTGCCCTGTAATGGAAGGATATTGTGTTTCCATATTGCACTAGTATGACTGGAATACTTGTATTTTTATAGGTTACAAGTTGGAGAGATATTATGTTTTTTGAATGTGCTATTATGACCGATGTACTCTATATGTCTCTAGGTTATTCTTGTATCCCCTCAAATAATTAAAAATAAAAACAATTGTTGAATAAGGATTTAAATGGATTGTTGTGGCTTGTAAGTTTTGTAGTTGCCTCCATCCACTACTTAATTTTGGTATTTTGGTTTGATAGTTGCATTCTTATACTATTTAGATTTTGTATATTGGTTGATAGTTATCTCAGTTCTTTCCTTATCATGTTATAAGTGATATGGATGTGGTCATTGTAAAAAAATTTAATTATGGTTTGGTGTTTCTCTTTATGGGATACCTTTGGTATAATTAGATTAATGAAATGATCATAACACAATTATGTTTAATATGATGCACATGTGACATATGGATGATATGAATTATGTTTTGCATGTGACACTTAGCTATGGTATGTACTATTTGATGTGTTATTCCATAATACTTTATATTACCTTCTATGGTTATATGGTATTTGTATGTTTAGTATTGTATAGGGGTTCATTTAGTATTGTTGTATTGACGGGTTCCGTTTTATGGTCCCATGTTTATTCAATGGACAACCTTTATCTTTTAAGAGTACTTTGAGGGTACAGTTTGATGGCTTTTGGAAGGGGTTGAGAGTTAGGACTATCTAGTATCTATTCTTTTTCTAATTCTTGATCAGTCATATTAGACATGTCACAACAAATTATAGCCATTTCTAATTCTTTTTCTATCAACCACCTTCATTCAACCCTACACTATTTTTATTCAACCCTATCCTTCTCCTTATATATTGCCATTTTCTCTAATATTACATTTCACCCTCGCTTAATTTCTAGTAATATATTGATATTTGAACCTCTACCTTCAGATTGACTACTTTGATTTACCTTTCCCATCAATTTTTGCTTTGTTCTTTTTGGCCCATAAGTCGTTCTAATGGAAATTCAATTTCCAAAGTATCAGAGGTAGATGAATTAGTGTATGCACTTGAATTTGAAACCTTTGTTTGCTTTGATTTGGAACCTTGCTTACTACCCTAATTCATTACCATCCATTATGGATGGATTGTTACAAGTTTCTAAATATGATAATGTAACACCCCAAAATTCACTAATTTTTTTTGATAAAAGCGGAAGCAATTAAAATAGAAATACTTAAAACCTGTGAATTATGGGAATGTTACCGCCACACTTAGTACCAGACCGGTTCTCTCCGACCGTTCCAGTACCAAGTACTAAGGCTAAGAAAAGATTTACATTAACTCAAACCAGCGGTTCATAAAAGAACTCAAAAGATCATACATTAAAATTAGAGTACGCATAAACGTTTATGAACCATAATAGAATAGAAATCAGAGTGCGAAATCAAAGAGGATAAATACTCAATACAAGGTTATAAATCAAGGAGGATAACTCCAATACAAAATAAATGATAGGAGGAAATAAAATCGCATAAAGACTAAAATACGGCCACAACTCTCTCGAACTTCGAGCCAAAAATGCTCAACACTCAGCCCCGACTGATGTCTCGCCCACCTGCACAAGTCAGAAGGGCATGCTACTCGTGGGAATGAGCAGCACCCATGAAAAGGATGATCACTACGCTACGTACTGAGTAAGGTAACCGAACACTAAGGCCAACACATAAGCACATAAAATCATGCAAGATAATAAAAGATCATAAAGGCCATCATCATATCATAATATCGACCAATCATTCAGGTACATACATAAAGGTCCAATCATAGTCTGGATTAATTATCTAATTAATCTTTTATCGGAATTCAATACACATCATGCCTTTTTATCAAATCCATGCGAATACGGAAGCCCCCACTATTATAGCCGGTGGATCGGAGGCAGATAGGGTATCATACCCTAACCACTATTATAGCCGGTGGGTCGGATACACATAGGACTACGCGTCCTAACCACTATTCCTAACCGGTGGATCGGTTGGCTCCGGCACGCATGGTGTTCCACTGTAAGTAATTAGTATTTTTTATGCATTTTAACAAAACTCTGGTTTGCGGTTGTTGAGCTCGGGAACCCCCACTATTATAACCGGTGGATCGGCTTACGCATAGAGCATCCTGCTCTAACCACTATTATAACCGGTGGATCGGTCACACATAGGGTAAAAACCCTAACCACTATTTTGAACCGGTGGACCGGTTGGTCCCGTCTCAACGATCTTCCACTTTAAATAATTAGTGTCTTAAGTATCTTATTCAAAGGCTTTCACCATGGATATGCACGAATCATAAATCATAAATTCCCTATTCATCATCATACTTTATTCACCAATACACATGTGCTACCACCAAACCCTAAACATGCATGAATCGCTCCCTTTACACTTATCCTCCAATTCTACTTCACATCTCACTCTAGGGTTTTATCCCGAAACCCTAATTTAGGCCTTAACATCCCCTCTTACTCCACCTCACATCACCCAAATCATTTTAACACTCCACAGATCACAAATCATCAATTCCATTCTCATAATTACACCTTAATCACCAAAAACACATGATACAACAAAAACCTTAAGTAGCCACACCAAACCCTAATCAACCACTACAAACCAGAATTAACCACTCCAAACCTCATTTAATCATAACAACCATAATTATCCATTCCAACCCTTAATTAACCACGACAATTCACCATTAGCCACTCCAAACCCTAGCTTAGTCTCCTACGTACCCAGATAATGTTCTACGTATTATTTTTCATCTAAAGTGTTTAACTACCCAAAAAACGCTTGCATTACCTTCCTTACATCCCAAATTAACTTTTCATACGTAAATTTTACTCCCATGCAGACTTTACACATCCCATGCGACCATTCGAACTTTTCATGCAAACCTTAAATTCCATGAAATCATTAACTCCCATACAAAACCCTAACTCCACCACGCAACCCTAATACCACCATGCAACCATCAATGCCACCATGTAAACCCTAATACCACCATACAACTATAAATACCACCATACAAACCATGATTCCGTCATACAAAACCCTAAATTCAATCCACACAGAAGCAAAGATTCACCCATACCAAACCTAAATTCAAACCATATAAAACCCAAAGATTTGTCCATACCAAACCCTAAAGTCAATCCATACCAACCAAATATTAATCCTTACCAAACCCTAGATTCAAATCACATAAAATCGAAGATTCATCCTTACCTTACCATTGATTAGATTCTCCCATTCATAACCACAAATTAGATTCTCCCATACAAGACCATAAGTTAGATTCTCCCACATAAAATCATAAATTAGAATCTCCCAAGAAAAATCATAAATTGGATTCCCCCAAACAAATCATAAATTAGATTCTCCCAATCAAATCATAAATTAAATTCTCTCAAATAACATTATAAATTAAATTCTCCCAAACAAACCATAAATTCAATTTTCCCATATAACATCATAAATTAGATTCTCCCAAACACACCATAATTTCTAGTCTTCCACATAAAACCATACATTAAATTATTCCTTATAAAACCGTAAAATTAGGTCAACTCACTTCCCTTAGTCTACTTCTTTCCCCATCCTCCTTTTTCATCCTTTCTTCATCACAAACCACATTGACATCCTCTCATGCATGTCTTACAGGGTCACAACACATATCGTCACATACATGTAGTACACATGCCATACAAAAACATACTTCAACTCTATGTCATACCACATATAAAATAATTAATAATAATAAACATAGGATACATAGCATGCGAAACACATAATGCATATAAGCACACAAACGGCCTTAGCACCCCTTACTTAGAACGACATCGGTCTTGGAGCACGCTCCTATGCCTCCTTAGGGTTTTGACTGGTTTTACCTATTATGAGAGAAAAGCTAAAATTAGGCTCTCTCCTATCAATATAATATTAAACACTAACTTAATATAAGACTAGGCTTTTGATAAAATAGTAATAACAAAAATACCAAAATAATATCAATATTAATATTAAAAGGAATAATAAAAATAGTAGCAATAATAATAAAAATAATTACTCAAAAATAAAGTGAAATAAGGGCTTCGGACCCTTTACCAAAATAATACTAAAAATATTATTTATAAATTAAATAACCAAATTTAGTAACAACAACAACAACAACAACAACAACAACAACAACAACAACAACAACAATAATAATAATAATAATAATAATAATAATAATAATAATAGTGATGATGATGATGATGATGATGATGATGATGATGATAATAACAACAACAACATTATTATAAAAAATAATGTTAAAATATTTGTAATAATAATAATGGAATAAGAATAATGGAAATTCGAAATAGGAAATAATAATAATAATAATTATACTTATAACATTTTAATATTAATAATAGTAAATATAGAAATAGTAAGAAAAATAATAATAAAATCGAATTAAAATACAATAGGCTTCAGCCCTCAACATAAATAATAATAAAAACATTAATAGTAATAATAGTAGTAATAACAATAATAATAGAAATAATAAAAATAATAAAAATAAATGAAATAAAATAATTTAAGGCTTATAAAAATAGGGGAAAAGGCTGAGAGGGTCTAGGGTTCAACCATAGGTTGGTGGGGATAGGCGGCACCGGCGGTGGTTCACGGCGGCGGCTGGAAAAAGGAAAGAAAAGGGTAAAAGTTACATGCTGGGAAAAAGATAAGGAGAATTAAGGTGGGAGCTGGGGTGTTTTGAGTTTCCCAGAAGGAGAGAGACAAAATGAGGGTGGCGGCACAACCAAAGGTGGCGGCTCATGGCGGCGATGGTGGTGGCCGAATGGAGGAGAAAGAGAAAGAGAGAGGAGGAGAGGGAGAAAGAGGAAAATAAAGGTATGGGGAGATAGAGGAAGGTATGCAGAAGATTTTGGAGGTGAAAGAAGAGGCAGAAACGGCGGAAGAGGTGGCTAAGGGCGGCGCAAAGGGTGGCGGAGGTGGAAGAAAGGGCTGTTTGGGAAGGCAACTTTGCACAGCTCGTTCAGCTTGTGAAGGAAGAATCGAAGGTTTAGGGAGGTTTGGTTAGCTAGAGAAAGGTTCATGGAATAGTTTGATGGCCAGGGATGGCGGCGAAGTTGGCCGGAGGCGGCGGGCGAAGCGTCTAAAGGAGTAGCGGCGACAAGATTGGTTTTCTGGGTTAGGAAGTCAAAAACCCGCAACAAGGTGGATGATGGGGGTATTTATAGAGTTAGAGGAGAGGTTAGAGTTATGTGGGTCGGTGAGTAGATAATGCAGTAGGGTTCGGGCTTACCGGCGGCGAGGGTGGCCAGGGGGAGTGAGTTTCTGGTATGGATTGGCGGCGCAGAAAAAGAAGGAAAACGTGCGAGAATATGGGAGATTTGGTTGGGTGAAAAGGTCAACGGTCATCAGGGGAGAGAGAGGAGCGAAATGGCCGGTAAACGACGGCGAAAAACCAGGGCAAAGGGGCGGCGGTAATGGCGCAGGGCGGCGTCGGGGCTGGAAGGCGCGAAGGAAGAAGATGGGGGGCTGGACCGGTCGGTCCAGGGGAAAAGAAAAGAAAGAAGGGGAACCGGGCGGTCGGTGCTAGGCGAGGGTGAATTAAATGAAGTGACGCGCTTCGATGGAAGATCACACTAAAACGCAACGCGGAAGAGGAGGCCGTCGCGCGGCTGGGCTGGGCCAAAGGAAATAAAAGAAAGAAATAGAAGAACTAGGCCGCTGGGCTGGCCCAGTTCGGCGAGAAGAAAAAAAGGAAAAAGAAAATAAGAAGAAAGAAAAAGGAAAAAGGAAAAATAATGGTTTGGGATAATTAAATTAATTAGAATATTTGACATATTTAAAAATAATAATATTTAAATAAAATAATATTTAAATCCCTTTTTAGGCTAAATTAGGATTTTTAAAAGATTTTCTATAAATTCCATTTTAATTAGAGAAACACCTTAAATTTCTCCAATTAATTTATTTATAATATTATTATTAATTTAAAACTATTTTCTCATTCTTATTTTAAATAAAATAATTTATTTAATTAATTTCAAAAATAAAATCTTTAATTATCCATAATACCAAAATTTCTTTAATAAAAATACTTACAAATTTCTTCTTAATTTTTCCTAATACATTTCTTTTTATTTTAATAAAAGTAATTTATTTAAATAATTTTTTCTAATAAAATATCATTTAAATTTAATTTATAAAATTAGAAATTTTCAGGGCATTTCAGATAACCACTGAACGAGCTATTATAACTTGTTCTATATTCTTTATGCACATCATTAATTTCATCTATCACATTGACACCACTTTGATTATGTTTGAAAATATGACTATAACAACTAATAAATCAATTAACATTTTTATCTACATAATAAAATTGATTCATTAATGTCTTCATTGGTTTTTTTTTTGGTAAGTAAGTGAAGGATCTATTAATAAAAAGAGACTACACCATTCCAGATTACAAGAAGAAAATCAAAATTAAACTAGGAAGTTTACTAAGCCAACAAGTTTCCTATAAG
The DNA here is from genome assembly GCA_039764185.1 of Tamarix austromongolica. Classification (NCBI taxonomy): domain Eukaryota; kingdom Viridiplantae; phylum Streptophyta; class Magnoliopsida; order Caryophyllales; family Tamaricaceae; genus Tamarix; species Tamarix austromongolica. Next base: position 46,394,733 of record CM077816.1, on the reverse strand, counting down.
ATTTGCAATGGTGAAAAAACTTTGCTTGCGTTGCTATTTCTCGAACAATAGTCTTTATGATTTGAGTGGGGGATTGACTAGTCTGCTGGAAGATTCTTCTATTTTGTTCATACCAAATATGCTAGATTACTATAGCTAGAGATCTAAAAAAAAATTTGCGAATTCCTGGAGCTCTTACTCCTTATATGAGCCATTCAACAATATGCTCCCAAGTGATTAGGCATTGAGTGCTTCTGGTCTTTTACATAAGTGAGAGCAGAATGGAGCTTGAGAAATCACATTCAAAGAAAAGATGAGCATGAGTCTCATCATGATGAAATTGAGTTGAATCCCAGGTGTTGCATTCGGTCTCTTATGAACAACCAGCCATGCATGACAAGTCAAAGAATGAATTGGTATCTTAGGACAGTGAGCCTATTTCAAACTAGATTATACCATGGAACTTGAGCATTCCTTTGTCTCAAAAGGTGATATACTTTTGAGATGCTGTACTCATCTGCATTTGTGAAAATATTTTGAACATGATCAGGATAAAAATGAGATTGAAACATGTCTTATTTCCATAAGCTTCTTAAAGATCCATGAAGCATTAGTAGGAGTATTGATGCATCATAAGTCTTGGCCCTTGATGTAGTAGGCATGGATCCATCTTATCCAAAGCACCTCTTTATCTTGAATAATTGCCTAAAGATGTTTGCCAGTTGATGAAATATTCCACCAATGAAGATTTAATATGTCCAAAACTTCTTCTTCATTTGGAGCACAAACTATTTCCCGAGCAATAGGACTTTTGTGGGAAGAAATATTTCCAACCCACAGAAAGGATCGACATATAGCATTAATGTCATGAAGGACTTGTTTAGGTGGCATGAAAAGTAGGCTCCCGCATGCTTGCATTCCCATAAGAATAGAGTTTATAAGTTGGAGACGACCAGCATAACTAAGGGTTTTGTTCTGCCACTGATTAAGCTTCCCATGAATCTTCTCCAGGAGAGGTTTACAGTGTCGATTACTTAAAGTGGAACCTAATAAAGGAACTCCAAGATATTTTACTGGAAGATTAGCTGAGCGGATATGCAAGACTAACTAGAGGAACATTTTTGTTTCAATAGCAACTTGAACTCCATATAAAATATTGCTTTTATGGGCATTTAGCTTCAAACAAGAAAGTGAAGAGAAATGATTAATGGTGTCCATTAACACCATAACAGATCTCATATCACCCTTGTTGAATAGAAGAGTCATCAGCAAACATTAAATTGATTAGCTTTACCTTTTCACATTTAGGATGGGCCTTAAACTCTGTGTTGGTCCATAAATTCAGAAGAGCTCGGTGAAGATATTCCATAACAAAGAGGGTCTTCTTGTCTCACACCTCTTTTAGACTTAAAAGGGGGAAGAAGAGTGCCATTGATCTTTAATGAATAGCTGATAGAGGAGACATAGGTCATAATAAGCATAATAGTATGTGGAGGGAAATGTAAAGCAAGTAGCATATTATCCAAGAAGCCCCAATTCCCTGTATCATAAGCCTTTTTCATATCAATTTTTATCATAAACCTTGGGGATAGGTTATGACTATTGTATCCTTTAACCAATTTAGTAGTAAGAAGAATATTCTCACCAATTGCTCTCCCCTTAATAAAGCCTATCTGAGATCTATCAATAATAGATGCCATAATATGTTGCAACCTAGAGGTGAGAACCTTAGCAATAATCTTGTATAGTACATTAACACAAGAAATAGGCCTATAGTCTCCTAGTTTATCTACATTTGGAACTTTAGGAATGAGACTAAGAGTAGTAACATTAAGGATATGAGGCAAATTCCCTGTATTGAAAAAGTCATAGACACAAATTAAGAGGGAAAAGTAAATGACAGCAATTACAATAAAATAACAGAAATGTGGTATGTGTTTCCTAACATGGGCCCCTATGTTATTATTGGAATCTAAGTCATTAAAGAATTTTGATTGCTAAAGAAACACATGTCATGTTTAAAAAACATGGGACCCTTATGTTTTTCTTCTTATATGGTTTATCTTCCATAATTCTTTACATGTGCTTCTTTTGTTAAACCTTTTCCTAAGCTAATGTTTTTGTCTTTGATTCTGGGTTCTCCCATGCCTTTATGGCTTCTTTCTTCTTTGCTCTTTTCTATTGATTTATCCTTTTATTTCTTCATTTTGTTTTCATTTGTGTGTGCCTAAATCTAATAAAAGAGAGATTAAGGGGAAATGGTTAAATATGGTGTAAGAAATAAGGTAACTAAGATCATTGTGCATCAAATGTTGGCATATAAAGCCAATACATCAATTGTCATAGTATATAGAATAATCACATAAGAATCATGGAAGAGATAATAATACAGACTCATGTATAAGAAACCATAATAGTAACATTCCATGTAGTGACCGCATACTTTCTATTTATTAAGATATTTGGTTCGACCACACCCAATTCTCCACAATGAAAAAAATTTAAGGAATCATAACATGTATAATAAGATACCACACCAACCAAATGTTATCATAATACATTATGGAGATTTTTTTATAGGGATACCACATCCACCACACTTGAGTGCATCTATCACGAGGGAAAACATAGATTGGAATACCACACTACCACATACAGTAACACCCCCAAAAATCGCCATTGAAATATTTTATTTTAAGACTAAAAAGCATACACCATAAGAGGAGGCATTATTGCCATAACTAGTATAATTTTGGACCTTAGGCCATCCTCATACCAATTATAAGGCTAAATAGAGATGGATGCAACCAAAATAAACATAGGAAGAAAAGAGTTTCATAACATAAAGAGAGTTGAGTGCTGATAACAAGAAAATATTGAAAATATAAAACATTGTTCAACTAAAAGGAAAAATTAATCTAGAAACTAAAAATGGTACATATCTAGATGACATTCTCTCCAAGCCTCGACCCTGGTATACTACAACATCACTCTAGCCCAACCAAGTCATCAAACACAACAAAATCATCTAGGGCATTAATAGTCACCTACACAGGCTCGAGAGGAGATACTACTCATGAAAATAAGTGGCACCCATGAAAGGGGAGATCAATACACTACATAATGAGTAAGGTAATAATACAGTCAAGTAGGAATATAGCAGTTCATGGTATTACTACAAAAACATGTAGACACATATATAAGTTATAGTAATTCGTTCATTACTATCTCTACCCAAGCCATTAGTTTAGAACTTAGTTATCTCTTGAATTATATCCATATGGTTTTAGGGATCCCACTATTCTCACCAATGGACCGATAAATCAAAGACAACATAGGGAGCATACTCCTAGTCACTATTCTCAATGGTAGACCGATAAATGTAATATAACCTAGGGCAACAAACTCGTGCGCACTATTCTAACTAGTGGACCGATAAATTTAGTACAACCCAAGGCAACATGCTCCTAGCCACTATTCTCACCGGTGCACCAATTTATATATAATACAAAGTACAACTGGTCCCAACCCACATGGTATTCCACTATAAGTATTTAATGTATTTCCGTAATTTCATATTGTCCAAAAATTTCATTACTTGAGATCGAGGCCCCCGTTATTCTAACTAATGATCAGTAAATATGATACAAACCCATAACAACATGTACCTGGCTACCATTCTCAACAATGGATCGGTAGATATGATATAACCTAGGACAATTATAAATGGGATTTATAGATTATTTTCATGTATAAAAATGTCATTTATCCCTCATTAATTTTATAAGATTTAATCTTTTCTTCGAGTTTTTCTCTTTTGAATAGATTTTGCGGGAAAAGAAAAAATTGAAGAAATTCAAAGGAGAAATCAACGAAAAGAAGAAATCAAGTAAAGAACACATCAAGAAACATTGAATTAAGGGGAGAAAAGTTGGAAATGAAGCAAATACACCAAGAGAAGTTGTGCTAAAATTTTAAGGAAAGTATAGTGAAAGAGCCAAAAACACGGCACCCCCGTGTTTCCTAAACACGGGCCTTGTTAAAATCTCAGGCTTGTATTCAAAATCCAACATTTGGCAAAGAATTTGGAGAAAAACATGGAGGTCCCGTGTATTCCTTAAAATTTTTAACCGCCCGCGCGACTTGTTTTCTGATATATATTCTTTATCAATTCAGGGTTCAGGGGAGTTAGTTTTGAGAGGTCGAAACATTTTGAATGTACTCTCTTTCTCTATTCCCTATAGAATATACATGTATTTCACAATTCCAACTTCCTTTATCTTCTTGTATTCTAGTGAAAAATTGGCAATCTGCACTTCAATTGATAAGTCCTTCTTTATTCCTTTATCAATTGCAATTTCTCCATTTTGATGTAAATTATCTGCAATTGCATTTTTATTTGTTTTATTATTAGTGTGTTGTTATTACTATTGGATGTTGTTTGCATTAATTTCAAATCATTGTATGTAATAGTGTGATTTCTAATTATGCAGATGTTAGAGTAAATAAAACAGGGTAGGATGATTTGAGGATGGAATTATGTTTCAAATATAACAACGTACTTTGAATGTTTGATTCTAGATGAAATTTAATTGAATTAACGAATGGAATTGAATGATTTCATATTATATATTAAGAATTTAAACTAATTAGATTGATCATCTATTTAGTTTAGAACTTAATATTTGCTAAGACAACACAATTAACCCGTAATTGTTAATTAATTTGTCTAGAGTAGCAAGAAGATTAATTGTTAATCTTGTCCTTTAATTCGTACAATTACATAATCCGAGATTATGTGGTTATGATTGCATTTGACCGCTTTCCATTCATAATACTGCCATTAATTGAATCTAGTGTTCGTAACATAGGTTATTAAATTGTTAGGAAATAAATTGAGAGCTTATTTAATTTATTAAGATTGAGAGAAAGCAAAGAAATGAATTATTATGAGTTTCTAGAGGTCAACATTAAATCACATCTAATCATTCTTCTTCTTGGAGTATTTTATACCATGATTCCATCATCAAATCATTCCTACCCCCATTTATCAAGTAGTGAGCAAAGTTTAATATAATTTAGATTTAGTATTAGAATTAATGAAATTGTATAACCGGGAGCATAACATCAATTGCAAAATTAGTGATTAAAATACCATTCCTTGTGGGTTCGACTCCTTCTTACCATTTACTACGTAATTGGGAATTAGGATTTATGTATTAAATTTTTTGTGCATACGACAGTGCATCAGACGGCATCTTCCTAGTCACTATTCTCACTAGTGACCCAATATACCAATATAAGGTAAAAATGGGCCTGGTTCAAGTGATCTTCTACTTTAAGTGATTAATGTTTTATTCATATCTTATTAGCTAAGATATCACATGAAACCATGCACATCCTATGTATGATTCCTAGCCTACTACCACCCCTGCCCAATCTTAGCCCCATGGAGACCCTAACTTCTTAAGTCTGAGTTATACTCACCCCCTATTGATCTTTTGAGTCTTAAACTTATCAAAAAACCCAAACATGCCATTGGAACCCTTTTACTCATGAGTCATAGGCCACTTCCCCTATTTCTCATATATTATAACAATTGGCCCTAAGGGTTACCCCTCGAAACCCTAGCTTTAGCTCAAAAGGGTCTAACCCATTTTCTACTACTTATTTATCCATAAAATCTCGTAACCAAGAATAAGTTACCATGATTATCCATCCCCCAAAATTTGATACACTAAATCCTCTATTTCACACATGCAATAACAACCCCCACAAAGGACTCCTTTGAATACTAATATCCCTTTTTCATTTGAATCCACTCCTATATATCCCAGCTATCCATTAGATTCAGCACACGCTTCCTAGATGGTGTATCCCACATTATAGTTCAGAGGCACAACCCAAATCCCCCATTTCATACATGTGATAATGACCCACATTAAGGTTTTGTGCCCCCACAACCCTAATTTCACCCCCTCATTACTTCAACATCTCTTAACTTCCTAAGACTTGCCTATGTTTTACCAACTACCCAAACATAGTTTCATGTTCCCCCATAACCTTCCTTTACAATAACCTCTCCCTTATTCACCCCCTAACATAGCCATATTAAGTTTGACTCACCCTCATGCATGGTCAACTCTCTTCATGCAACATTTACCCTATTCCCCCTTTATAGCTAACATACTTATTGTTCAATATTTTTCCAAGGAATATTTGGCTAAAATTTTCCCATAGTGTTTCCTCATATACCATCTCCCACCATTTTTATCCTAAAATTCCCAAAGCCTCAAAACCCTATCTAAACCTCACAGCCTTAAATACATAATTTTCTAACAATTCTTAAGACATGCAATATCACATAATAAAACTTTACAATAACAAATAAACCAAGAATTCAAGACCACACATACTCTTACCTTAGGTCCTTGCAAGCCAAGATACACAACAACCTTAAAACATGTATATTTCATGTAAGTATGCATGTATCACACAATAAAAGCACATGAGGACAAAAACCCTGACTATAATTATACCCTTACCAAAATGGATCTAGTCTTGAAATAATAAAATCTTACACCTCCTCTCTTGTGAACACTAGTACAGTACCTAAAAATGGAAACACCCAACTTATGTTAATTTATCCTTTTTCCCTTTTTTCTTTCTTTAATCAACATGATAATGATAATAATGATAAAAACAATGCTGATAATAATAATTATTATAACTATAATTATTATAATTTTAATTGTAATAATAATAATAAAATAAATTAGAAGAAGCTAAAAATGGATGAAGAGTGAAGTGATGTGACTAGAATAAGTAAGAGGAATAGAGGATGGTGCGGTAGTGGTAGTGGTGTGCCAGCGACAAAAGGTGGAGTAGATTTTAGGTTGGGAAAGGAATGGGGCTTGGTTCTTTGTGTTGGGATGGTGCTAACACTAGGTGGACCAGTGGGAGGGTGGTGGTTTACAGTGGTGGTGGTCGCGGTGCCTATGGTGATGCAAATGAGAGAGAGGGAGGAGGAGAAGGAGAAAATAGAAGGGAAACAGTGGTAGAGAGGGAAAACTGCACAAGTTGGGCACCTGTGTAGGAGGTAGAGGTGTAGGGAGAGGGAAATAGGTTAGCGATGGTGGCGGTATAAGGTGGTGCAGGGTGGCACAGGTTGGCGTGACTTACCCACTTCACACACTCATAAAGAGGAGAGGAAGGGGACAAAAGGGGAGGTGAGGGGCTTAGTAGGTGTCAAGGGATGGAGGGAAGGGAGGGGACTGGAGCTGAGGCGGCGGCGTGGCCAAGATATGGCGGTTGAAGGCATAAGAAGGGGAGATTATAGTCAGGGACAATCAAGGGAGAAAGAGAGGAAAGGTAGAGTTGGGGGTGTTCATAGGCGGTGGCGCAGGATAAGGAAACGAGGGGAAGGGGATAAGGGTGGTAGGTCATTGAGCGGCTGGTAGTGGTAGAAGGAAGGATGGCAAGGCTATGTGTAGGGGGAACAGTGGCAGGGTGTGGGTGCGTAGGGGGAGACCATGTGGGGAAATGCGAGCATGCACTTCTTATATGATTGGAATGGGAAATTGAAAAGGGGGTTGGCTAGGAGTAATGGTGGTTGGGACAAAAATAGCAACAGGGAAGGGGTGCATGGTAGGGTTATAGATGAGAGGTAGGGGATGGGGAGAGAAAGGGAAAAGGAAAAAAAGAAAGGGAGGGAGAGAAAAATAAAGGAATAAAAGAAGGAAGGTGGATAGGCTATAGCCCACGGGGAAAGAAAGGGAAGGCCTTTAGGCCTATCAAGGGGAAAGAGAGGAGGGGATATGAGAGTTGGGATGTTGTGGTGCAGCTCAGATCAGGGAAAGGAAGAAAAAAAAAGAAGGAAAGAAAAGGAAAACAGAAAAGCAAAAAGAAGAATAGATGGTGGGATTTTTGTATAGTTTGGGAAATTAATAAAATAATTAAAAATTATTAAGTTTACCTATAATTTATTTTAGGCTAGGTAATTAAAATAAGGCTTCTAAATAATAATAAGTTTTAAATCTCATATTATTTTTATTATTAGTATTAATATTATTATTATAATATGTGTCTATATTTTATTTTATTTCATATTTTATTATTCTATTATTTATTCTTGGGAAAAAAATTTAAGGTATTACATCACTACCCTCTAAAAGGAAAACTTTATCACTGAATTCATAGGCCAAGATCTGGTAACAGGAAAAGGGAATGGGGAGTAGGGTGGTCCTAATGACCAACCTTAGATGCAATACCACACACTATTGGCTACTACCCCATTAAAGAAAAAAAAGAATTTTCTAGAAATTATCATACCTAAACTAAAGAGTTTACAATACACCTCATACGTGTCCTTCTCGACTTCCCGGGTGGAATTCCTCACCCATAATGGCTCCATAGAATATTCATGAGTAGGACTACACTTGTCCAGGTCTGCCGAAGCTTGGTATATAGGATTTGCACAAGTCTCTTCCCATAGGTAAGAGAGTCATCGAACTTAAATTCGTCGGGTTGCATCATGTGGGAAGGATCTGCAATGTACCTCTCAACTACGAGATGTGGAAGACATTGTGGAAACATGCGAACTCTTATGGGAGTGCCAACAATAAGCGACCTCACCAACCCAGTCCAAAATCTCATAAGGCCTAATATATCTTGGGCTTAGCTTGCCTCTCCTGCCAAATCTGAGCACTCCCTTAGTGGGGGAGACCTTTAGCAATACCTTCCCTCCTGGCACAATGTCACTACCATGACGTCTCCGATCAACGTAGATCTTCTACTGACTCTAAGAAGATTTCATCCGATCATGGATCTATCATACATGATAAGTAACTTCCTCAATCAACTAAGGTCCATCACTACAGTCTTGCCGATGTTGCTCAAGTGTAAGGGTGTCCAACACTTCCATCTACATAATGCTTTAAAGGGTGTCATCCCTATGATGGCATGGTAGTTGTTGTAAGAGAACAATACCAAGTGCAGATGATCCTCTGAACAACTTTAAAAGTCCATAGCATAAGCTTGTAACAATGCGTAAGTGTCTGGATGGTCCTATTGATCTACCTTTCCGTGGCTAGATGGAAGGAAATAATCATCTTCAGGCTTCATTTCCAAAAATTCTTACAACTTTTCCCAAAATTGGGAGAGGAACATCGAGTCCCTTTTGGAGATAATAAATGCGGCCACACTAAAACAACTAACCACAAATTTCATATAAACATTGGGTAATTGGTACATTCTCTAAGTTGATTTCATTGGTACAAATACCATCTACTTGGTTAATCTATCCATAATAACCTAGATAGTGTCATAATCGTTGTGTGTTCTAGGTAAACCACTAAAAAGTCCATAGAGATCGAGTCTCATTTCCATCTCAACACTTCCAAAGGCTGGAATAGCCCTATAGATCTACGGTACTCAATCTTGACCTTTTGATAGGTCAGGTATCATGGCACAAACTCAGCTACCTCTCACTTCATGCTCGACCACTAGTAAACCCCCTTAAGGTCCTTCAATAACTTGTCCCCTCCTAGGTGGACATATTAAGGCATATGATTTCCTTCTTCTAGGATTCGGTGCTTCAGGTTTGAGCAACCCTATAGTACAAACCAACAACCATTATAGCAAATGCTACTATCCTCGTGTATCTAAAACTCTTTGGCTCAACCTTCCTATATCTTATGTCGTATCCTCTCAAGTTTTTCATCCACAGGTTACTTGGGACGAATCTTCTTAAACATAGTTGGAGTAATCATCAAGGCATTCATATGGACCTCAAGATTACCCTACTGGATTAGTTCCACTTCAATTTCACCTAAATCCTCCAACAACTATTTAGCTATCACATAGGAGTTCACAGAGTGCGTGGTCTTCCTTTTAAGGCATCTACGACCACGTTGGCTTCACCCTCATTGTAATTCAACTCGTTATCATAATCCTTTACCAGTTATAGCCACCTTCTCTACCTCATGTTCAACTCCTTTTTAGAGAATATGTATTTAAGGCTCTTATAATCGATGAAAAATCTACATCTAGTCCTATATAGGTAGTGCCTACATATCCTTATTGCAAAAACTCTTGCGGCCAACTCTAGATCATGAGTAGGGTAGTTATGTGTGTGCCACTTCAACTAATAGGAGGTGTAAGCAACCACCTTATCATTATACATTAGCACACACCATAACCTGTGCTTGGATGCATCATCGTAGACTTCAAATCCCTCTGATCCCACTAGCAAAGTAAGGATGAGTATTGTTGAAATACCCTAAAATCTTATTTTAGGGAATTATGGAAAAATAAGGATTAATTAGAAATTTTAAGTAAATAAATTATTTTATTAAAATAAAGGAGGGATTAATTAAGGCAAAACAAGGAAAAAATAATAAATAAATTATTTAGGCAAAATTTGGATATTTTATGAATTAATATGGGAGTTAAGGAAATCCACCCAAAATAGCCAAATTAATCTAAAAAGGAATTTTATTATTATTAATATTATTATTATTATAAAAAATATTATTGATTATATATATATATATATATATATATATATATATATATAATAAAATACCAAATACTCCAACCCATCCATTTTCTCCTTTTTCTTTTTCCCCTTCTCCTTTTTCTCCTTTCTTTTCCTTTTTCTTTCTTTCCCCCTTCTCCTTCTTCTTTCGTTCCCCATCATTCCCGGTTTGGGCCAGCCCGCGGCCCAAACTCTCCTACCTCCCTCGTCCCGCGCGGCCAGGCCCACACCAACCTTTCCTCATTCGCCCAACGGCTCAACTGGCATACCCTCTCTTTTTTTTCCTTCCCCTGGACTACCGGTCCACCCTTCCTCCTCTTCTCCCCAATCCCGATCTGCAACTGCCAAAAACCTACAACCCCTGCCGCCGACAGCCACCAACTTTGTCCAGCCAACCTCCTCCTCCCTCCCCGTCACTTTCCTTTCCTTTTTCGACCCCAACCAGCCCTGCAGCTCCCCTTCACACGTGCCCTTTCCTATCCCTTCTCTCCCCGACCCGACCTAACCTGCCATGGCAGGACTACACCGCCTGCCACTACCGGCCGGTGGTCCTGCCTCACGGGCCCTGCTTGTCCCCTTTTTCCTTCATCGTTTCCCCCATCAATTAGCCTATAAATACCTCCCTGGGCAGCCATAACCGAGCTTCCTTTTTACGGCCTAGAAACCTAGCCACTCGCCGCCGCCCAAACCGTTCCTTGTTCTGCCGTCGCAAAAGTTGCCCACCAAAACCTTCCCTACACCTCCCTCTACAAAACTGAGCCACCATCCTCCCCTATCTTGCCCTGCATGAGCCGCCCCGGCCGTGCAAAGTTGCCAACCTGATCAACCACCAAACTTCTAGAAGCAAAGCCTACACTTGGACAGCTTTTCATACATACAGTATTCCCAAAGAAGGGATAGGATAGTGCGAATGTGTTGCTCATGATCTTTCTTTCCTCAAAAGTACACTAGAATATAAAATATGAACATTACTAAAAATTGGTCAAGGAATGGTTTGAAGATCCTTGCTGTCAAATCTGTGAAGACAACAGGTGTTTTGTTGATCCAAAAAGGCACCACAGTGAACTCATAGTGCCTATACCGAGTTCGGAAATCCATCTTTTATAATGCCAACATTCTCAGTGCTTAACTAGTGGTATTTGTATCTCAGATTAACCTTTGAGAAGACTCTAGCACCTCGTAACTAATTAAAAAGGTTGTTGATGTTTGGAAGTGGATTACAAGTTCTTAATTGTCAACTGATTTAGCCCTTGGTAATCAATGTAGAGACAGAGACTCCCATCCATCTTCTTCACAAATAGGATGGGTGATTCCTACGGAGATGCACTCAATTCAATATATCCATGTTCTAACAACTCCTCTAGTTGAGTCTTAAGCTCTTTCAGCTCTATTGGTGGCATCCTATAAGGGTCCCTTGACATTAGTTTAACCTATGCACGAGGTCAATGGTGAATTTAGTTTTGAAAAAAGTGGCATACCTGGAACCTCCATTGGAAACAAATTGGGGATGTCTTGAACTACAGAAATGTAACCCATGCCCTTCAATTCCTTGTTCAACACCTAGAAACTACATAAGTACATTAGGTACCCCATCCGGATCAATGAGTGTAGTGTGATAGCTAAAACCACCTTGGTGGTGGGCTTGAGCCTAGGCTTCCTATAAGAAACCCTAATACCCTTTGAGCCTCACAGCACCACTTGCTCCTATGCGTAGTCCATCACTATACGGTATATCCCGAGCATATCTATCCCTAATATGATATTTAAGTCCTATAGATCCATTTTTACTAAGTCCACTGGGAAGTCTACATCGCCTATCACTAAGGCCACCTCTTAGTAGAGATTAATGTATTCCATCCTATCCTCTGAGGGTAACCTCACAGATATATCTACTATATTAGATGGTAAAAGGTCATCCCTAGCAACAAATGTGGTAGATACAAATGATAAGAAGTCACCCAAATTGAATAGTACATGTACTAGTAAAGAAAAGATGGTAAACAAAACCGTAACCACATCTAGCTACCTATTAGAGGCTAGTAGCATTTAGGTTCCCACCTAACCGACCTCCCTAATGACTCCCACAATAACCTTTATTACTTTGGGCTTGATCACCTCTTTGTAGAAAAGGATAGGCTCATTATATTCTCCTCTTCATCTCTCATTCTAATGCACTTACTAGGGCAGGTGCCCTCTGTGGGAACTACTAAGGTAGTTCCTGGTAGGTACGTTGCTGGTAGGCCTACTACAGTGGCATCAATGGTCCCCTCTACCATAACTAATAACCCTAGGGTTGATGGTGGATCCTCTAGCTATGGAAATTGAGGCATTGGTAGCTTAGTCTACTAAAATTCTTGCAACACAAAGGTTTTACCCCATAATCACGTCTTAGGTGGTTCCCACCACAATGTTCTTAGGAAAAACTCCTTTATAGCCCCTGTCTTCTAACTAGACCCCTTTCTACTAATGTCTTATAGGTCATCCTCCTCAAGGTTGGGTCATACTCTAAGAATCCTAGGTCTCTGGCCTTCTCTTCCCCAATATTGATGCCTACTCCTAAACTATGGTGGTAGGAATGCATGCATGCTCATACAAAATGGCTAAGTTAGGGTAAGCCACTAATACTGAAATGGTGCGCTTGCTCAAACTGGTAGACCACAATTGGCTTGATGGCTATGATGCTCAGGGAAAACCTTAGAAGCTCAATGAAATGGGCATAGTACTATCTCATCAATATGCCCCATGGGAGAGTTGCATGAACTCCTTAATTTTATCCCCCTATAAACTTTCTAGGAAGAAACTACTGCACAAGGAGCCATCCCAGGTGCAGTACACGACCCACCTAGAATCCGCCACACCTCTAAGGAAGAAAATTGTGATACTAGAATAATGAGCTGAGGGATAATCAATAGCCTCAAAGGTGCGATCCATGTCTCAAATACATACCTCTTAAATCATGGGATCCTTCTCACCAGCCTACAATGTATGTTAGTGACCAAGGACTTTCCAGATCTAGTCCCCCCGACATCCTCCTAGTGATGAAGTGGATGTGGGATGGCGGCTAAACCTAAGGCTAGTACTGGACAAATTCCATGAATTCCTTAAAGGCCTCCACAAGGCGTCCAACTCATCCATTCATCATGAATCAATTAACAACCAAATGAGAGATGAGTCCGATCTGAACCTTCTAGTTAAATAATAACTATATACACTTTCCCCTTTTGGGGGGTTCCTAGACTATCCCTTGTAATTTACTCACCAGTGGATCCAGATCTATTGGCTAAATTAAAACTTTTCAAGGTATAAAATCATTTTAAAACTCAAGTAAACTTAGTTGTAAACACTTTCTTGGAAGTAAGGCATGGTTATCAAAACCATCATTTTGATACCAACTTATAACATCCCTAAAAATTACCATTAAAAAAATGTTGTTTTAAGACTAAAAATCATACACCATAAGAGGGGGCATTATATTCATAACTAATATAAGTATAGCCCCTAGGCCATCCTCATACCAATTATAGGGCAAAACTAAAATGGATGCAACTAAAATAAATACAACAAGAAAAGAGTTTCATAATGTGAAGAGAGTTGAGTGTTGATATCAAGAAAATATAAAATAATACAAAATAATGTTCAACTAAAAGTAAACATTAATCTAGAAACTAAAAGGAACATATCAAGATGACACTCTCTCTGAGCCCCAACCCTAGGGTACTATAGTATCACTATACCTAGATTAGGTCATCATATGTAGTAAAGTCATCTAGGGAATCATCAGTCACCTACACAAACTTGGGAGGAGGCACTGTGCATGAGCAAAAGAAGCACCCATGAAAGGGGTGGTTAGTACGCTACGTACTGAGTAAGGTAATAATAAAGTCAAGAAAGAGTATAGCAGTTCATGGTATTACAGAAAAAATATGTAGACATGTAAGCAGGTTATAGTATTCCGTCTTTTACTATCTTGACCCAAGCCATTAGTTTAGAATTTAGTTATCTATTAAATCATATCCATGTGGGTTTAGGGACCCCACAATTCTCACCAATGAACTAGTAAATCTAAGACATCTCAGGCATCACAATCTTGACCACTATTCTCACTAGTGGACCGGTAAATGTAATATAACCAAGGACAATACACTCATGGACACTATTATCACACGTGGACTAGTCTACTACTCAAGGAAGAACACTCCTAGCCACTATTCTTATCGACAGACTGGTTTATATATAAGTATAAAGCACAATTGGTCCCAACCAACATGGTATTCCATTATAAGTAGTTAGTGTTATTTAATAATTTATTATTGTCCAAATGTTTCATTACTTAAGCTTGAGGCCCCCAATATTCTCATTGGTGGATCAATAAATATGATACAAAACCCTGGTAGCACACTCCTTGCCACTATTCTTACTGGTAGACATGTAGATATGATACAACCTAGGACAACATGCACTTGACTACTATTCTCACTAGTAAACCGATAGATATGATACAACCAAGGATAGCATGCTTCTGGCCACTATTCTAACCAGTGGACCAGTATACCAACATAAGGTACAAATGGGCCCCATTCAAGTGATCCTCCACTTTAAGTGATTAATATATTATTCATGTCTTATTAGTTAAGATATCACATGCAACTATGTACATCCTATGTATGATTCCTAGCCTACTACGACCTCGGCCCAACCCTTGGCCCATGGAGACTCTAACTTTCTAAGGTATACTCGCCCCCTATTGATCTTTTGAATCCCTAATTTATTAAACAACACAAACATGCCATCAAAACCCTTTTACTCATGAGCCATAGCCCTAGTTTTTACCCAAATGGGTTTAACCCCTCCTCTACTACTTATTTATCCCTAAACTCCACAACCAAGCATATGTTATCATGAATATCCATCCCCTAAATTTTTTTTAGCATAAATCCATCATTTTGCACATGCGACAACAACCTTCCCAAAGGACTCCCCTTGAAACCCTAATCTCCCCTTTTCATTTGTATCCACTCCTACATATATTAATTAACCATTACATTCAACACGCTTTCCCCATAAGGCATATCACACATCATATTTTAGAGGCACAACCCAAATCCCCCATCTCTTAAATTTGATAATGACCCACCATTAGGGTTTTGTACCCTTAAAACCCTAATTTCACCCCCTCAGTACTTTCCAATCCCCCAGCATACAAAGACTCCCCTATGTTTGCCAACTACCTAGAATTACCATCATCTTTTCCCATAACCTTCCTTCACAACCATATATCCCTTAGTCACCCCCAAACATAGCCACATTAAGTTTGACTCACGCCCATGCATGGTAAACTCTTTCCACTTAACATTTACCCTATTCCTCTTTATAATTATCATACTTATCATTCAACATTTTTCTAAGGAATATTTGGCTAACTTTTTTCTCTTAGGGTTTCTCTATATGTCATCTCCCAGCATTTTGTTCCAAAATTCTCTAGGCCTCCAATCCTTACCTAAGCCTCATAGCCTTAAATGCACAAGTTTTCAATGTTTATCATGACATGTAGTATCGCATAATAAAACTTCACAATAATATATAAACCAAGAAATCAAGACCACACATACTCTTAACTTAGGTCCTTGCAAGCTAAGCTACACAACAACCTTAAAACATATACATTTCATATAGGTATGCACTTATCATATAATAGAAGCACATAAGCACAAAAACCATAACTATAACTGTATGCTTACTGAAATGGCTCAGGTATAAAAGTAATAAAACCTTACACCTCTTATCCTATGGACACCGGTAGAGAGATAATGATAATCATATACTTAATTCAAAAGAGAAAACAACACCATGTGTCGCGTGTGTTTCTTCTTCTTCTCTTATCCTTCTTCAATTAAGATCTTTGGAGAGTAGTAGATTGGATTCTATTCAAAAATAGAAAATTTCTCTTTAGAAGGTTAAAGATCTTAGCTTAGATCTTTGCCACACTCCAAGAGCAAATCAAAAACATCATCAACATTCAAGTCAATTGAAACTTTGAAGAATTTAGCTATACTTGAGGCCATAGAAAGATATTATTTTTGTAGAAGGTTATTAGTTGATGATATTCCATATCAAAAAGACTGTGCAAGTAGTTGAGGTTGGTTGGTAGCTACCCAAATTATGTGTTGGACTTGAGGAAAGTGAGTGTGTACATTTTGGTGGTTATCTTTTCGTTGTTATTTGAGATACCTTAACTTTATAAATTTCCATTAGTTCCTTGAAAATCATGTTAAAATCCCAAATATAACACTCCAGGACAACCAGATCCTCTTGTTTGGCATACATCAAAGGGTAATAACCAGATACTCTCTTAAGCCAATCCTCTCTAATACCTTCTTATGGGTGATACGGATGTTGTGATGGTGGTTGAGTTACTAGCGAACATTGTATAAATTCCATGAAGGCCTCACACACATCATATTAACAGCAAATGTGCCCATATAAAGCAATAGCAAGCTACCTACAAGAAACAAAACATGTTAGGATAAACAATTATATCTTACTTACATACAAGGCACATAAGCACATTCACATACCACCTAGATTACCCACTCTCAACTCTTCACAAGTTAATCTATATTTTTTAAGAGTTGAGTTTTATGAAATTTTAAATAGAGAGATAAAAACATAAAAAAGATTGTTTGAGGAATAAATTTTTAAAACAAAATATGGTAATCAAAATCAGGCTTTGATACTAACTTGTAATACCCTAAAATTTAATACTAAAATGTTCAATTTTTGTAGAAGCTAAACATAAAATAATCATGTGTTACTATCATAATCATTCTCATATTGATTATAGTGCAAAAGTGTGAACAAGTTTAAATAAGATAAAAATAGAATAAGAGAAATTTCATAAGCATAGATAAAAAATTTGGAGATGAACTCAAAGTATAAGATAGTTAAAAAGTACATCAAAAGGGAACAATGAATCAAAGAGTCTATAAGGTATCTAGAGTAAAATCTAGCCATTAGATAATTAAAATTCCAATCCAACAAATATAGTCGCTCATTCCCAAGAAGTGCATTAAACTCAGAAAAATCCTGAAGATGGTAATAAAAAACCTACACGTCAATAACTAAATCATCTACTCATGGGAATGAGTACCGTCTATAAAAATGATGATTAATACATGGGTATTAATTAATGTCACAGACACATATCACTAGGATAAGCCATGCAACACAAAAAAAAAAAGAAATGGGAGAAAACTAATATGTATATTATTCCATAACCGAGGTGATCCAATGAAAAGGCCAAATTTAGGGTATCATTATTACATAATCAATCATTTTTTATTATTTAATCACATTGAGTTCAAAAACCAATGATGTAGTTTTTATCAAAGTAACGGAAGGTTTGATCAAAATTTTATGAGAAGCTTTCACCCACGATCTAAAGCAAAAGAAATGAAGTAATTTGATGGAGTATAGGTGAAGAAAATGATGAAATAAGTAGAAGACACTTGACAGATTTGTATAGCCTTCAAATGTGTCGAGTTTGAAGATAGGTTGAGGAAGGTTAAATCCCAGATTTTCCTTGCTCAATGTCAACCCAAAAGGGAGGATTAGACTTTAGCTAACTTTGCTCAAAGTTTGATAAAAAATTCTTATTCATTCTCTATTCAAATCTGCATACAATCATGTGCACAAAAGGATTATATAGGGAAGGAAGGAGTTGATGGTTAGCTAGCCTAAACCAGCAGATTATTCCCTCTTAATCCAGCCCATTAATCATGGTTGAATTAATCCCATATTAACCTTAATCCAAAGCATAATATCACTGGTTAAATGATACTAAGGATTAATATTACAAAGCTATACAATTGACTAAGATACATACATGAAATTATAACAATACCATAACTTACATAAAATACACTTAGGGTTAGGGTTTACAACAAGTTAATATAAATGATGACTATCATCACTTTATCTTCTTATTGTAATGTATCATCCCATGTATATCATAGTCTTGCATGCTTTGAATACTTGTACACATTAAAGTGTATGCACATCTTCTTCTTGCAAATATGTGACATACCTACAAGAATAACTTGAATGTTTTGCAATGTCAAGCATATAAGAATTATCAAGAATATTTAACATGATATGCTCCAACATTAAGAAAGCTAAATCATCTTCCTTACCTTGAGGATTAATATGAACATGACAATCATTATGTTCATTGGATGCTCCTGCATCAACCATGCTTTCTCACCTGATAAAATGAATTAATATAACTTCCAAGGAAAAACTAGTGGAACAAATTAATACAACTTTTAGGGCATAACATATCTAACCATTACTCTCACCCACTTGAATGAATATGTAAAACTTGGTTCTGACTTATGTGTTCTTCCATTTTAAATATTAATGTCCTACTATATGGACTATGTCTTATCTTGGTTATATAATGTATCAATGCTATCAAACTTATTCTAAAAATTGGTAATGATAGAAATACAAAGGATGCATCATGGTTATAGAACCATGAACATGTAGTAAAGGAATATTTCAAGTGCACAAAGGAATATTTCATAGGGTAAAAGGCCATAATACTCTTATAAAATTCTAATTTCACAAGCACACTGCTGCTCCATCTATAACTCTCCACCTCACCAAATTCAGCACATTAACCTAAAATATTATTAAAAACATCAGAGCCAAAAATCATACCCTAACTCCAACATTTGACACATAAAATACTAATGCTACCCTTTTTTGGTTATTACTCTCCATTTAGGCTATTTTTCATTAAAAAAAATCATTTCTTATGATATTCATAACTTATCAAGACACTTTAGAAAATCATAATTATCATATTTTAATCCATTTATTACTTATACCACACCAAATTTTCATATTTAGCCTAAAAGGACTAATAAGCCCTTATTTCACCTAAACATCTACAAATTTATTATTTTCATAACTTAGGTCATAATTATCTAAATCCTAACACTAAGAGACAATTTTACCCTTAAGGCTGAGATTCCCATGTCATTCTAAAAATTCTACAAATCTTTAAATCTTACCAATTTTACACACAACCATCCTTATATTATTACCATTAAAAAATATAATTTTTTTTAATTAAAACAACCCAAAACACCTCAAAGGTCAAAATGTTGAGACCACCCCAAGCCTAAAAATCTAAAAACTTGAAACTTTAACATATTGTACCAATCTCATACTTAGACATAATTAAATATACTCATCCATGTACATAAAGACTTTACATAACGAACTAACATGCTTGTGATTTTATGACAAGGCCTAGCAAGGCACAAAGTATAGTCACTTCTCATAAAATCATAGATTTTATAAACTCATAAAATCATATAATTAAAACTAACATACTTATAGACTTTGGATTTTACCATGTAACATGTATATATATAGAAGTAAAATCCTAAACTTGATTACTAGCACAAAAATATGGTAACATGAAAAATCATGATAATTGACACATATCCATACCAAACCTTAATCTATAAATATATATTTCTTAACAAAGCTACCCTAGTCTTTATGCACAAAATATTCCTAAAACCTACCTTCCACTCTTTTACCACCTAATATAAAAATATAAGAATTAGTTAAAGGGAAAATAACACATATTAGATTAGAAGAGAAAAATTACAAGATGTGAGAATAACCCCCAAGATTTTCAAAAATGGGCTTCAGATCAAGCTTAATCAAACCTTCACCAATATATCAAACTAACTCTCTTTTGCTTAGAATGGGCACCAAAGAGTTAAGGCTGAAGATTTTAGAAGTTAAAAGGTGCAAGAAAATGGATAAGAGAAGGGGGTAGGTACTCGGCATAATGTCAATCAAGAACACCCAACAAGAACAAGAAAAGAAGGGAGAGTAAAGTTGAAGTGTATAAAATTAGCTAAGTGTAAAAATAATCAACAAATGACATACACCCCTTATGGATGTCAAAAATGGGTAGGAGAGACAAAGAGAAGTCATAAGGGAGGTTGGCTACATGCATGAGGAATGATGGTAATGATGGACGTAGGTAAAAGAGTATAAGAGAATTGGTGGATGGTGATTATGGTTAGATTTTTGGTTGAATGAGCAAGGATAATATAGGATCTAATCATGGGGTGTTAGAAGGTTATAATTTTGAAGCCTTTATTTCCACAAATGTCCATAATGATTAAAAATACTTTGGATAAAGTACAAAGTCCAATAAATGGTTACAATTAGAAAAAATAATCAAATAATCACAAAAATTAGGGGATAAAGTACAAAGTCTAATAAAAGGTTAAAATTAGAAAAATAATCGAATAATCAGGAAAACTAGGAAAATGTGAGGAATTAATTTAGAAACCCATATATATGAAAATACTGGGCATAAAAATTGATTTGATGTCAAAATAAATTAAGAAAATCAAGAGTGGTGAGAATTACCTAGCTCCGATTGATCAACAAATGCCCTAAACAATAGGGTTTGAAGCATTGCTAACCAAACGATTAAAGATAAACCATATTCAACCGCTAGTTAGTTGAGTTAAAACCTATGGTTTTGAAGGATAGAACTATCAAATGAGATTTTTAGAAGGTATGGATAAAGTGTCCATAAAAGGTTCAAGGGTTTGAGAATGGATCAGAAGATTAATCAACTATGACTTATAATCAATAATGGTCAGGGTACTATATGACATGGCAAACAAAGAGGAACATCAAAATTTGGAGATGATAAATCTTAAAAATGATAAGATGATAGTTAAAAAGAAATTTATGTGTAGTCCTAAAGAGTAAGGGATTATGAGTGTTATCGCTCTTATGCTACAATAAACCTTAAAAATAATAAGGTGATGGTTAAAAAAAAGAAAAAAGAAAAGAAAAAAGCAAAGGTGTGCTATTGAGTGAGGGTTGATGAGTGTGACCATTTGTATGTTATAGTCTTAAGGTCTAAGAATGTTCACAACTATAAATCAACCGCATATATTAAGTAAACTATTCTTCAAAATCTCCTTCATTGATGGCCCAAAAAAATTGAGTTGAAGGGAAATGAATAGGCAAAAAGAAGGAAAAGAAATGGTGGATTGGGGCAAATAAAAAAAAAGAGAGAAAGAGGAAAAGGAAAGGTTAAAAAAGGGGACATAAATCATATATATTATAATTATTAGAGATTATTGTTGTAGAAGAAAACCTAAGTGAGGATCAATAATAAACAAAATTACTTTGCTGTTTAGGGAAGTTAATTCCCAAATATTAAATAATTATTAGATATGCTTTAAGAAATTAGGTTACATAAAAATTTTACTTCTTATTATAACATCAATTAACAACTGACCAACCAATTTTTTTTCCCTAACAATAACAAAAGAAGTCAGCCTTTTTATCCGAAGCATATTCTTTTATCAATCAACCAAACCAAATCAAACTGAAATGTAAAACTTCACTTTTATCACTTTAATTTTGCCTGTGGGCTTGCATCATATACTAGACAAGTGAGTTCGATCACGCCATTATCCGGTTGATCTTAAGCTGTGTCCTAACCTCTCGAGGAAGGAAAGAGCCAAAAAATATACAAAGATCCCACAGGCACAGGCAAGGTTGTGATATGCAGCAGGTCACAAAATCAGGAAAAATGAGATGCACGTCCGCTCGTTTCCTTTGCAATAAAGCCATCCATCACTAGATATATAAGAGAAATGTTATACAGCAATAGCACCAAACCACAATAAGTCGTCCTCACAACCCTTCTAAGTCGGATAAAAAAAAACAATAAGTGGATGGTGCGTCAGCGGCCAAAAATCATGCGTGGATAGTATTATTAATGTTCTCTAATGATACCAGAGCACCAGACTTGGTAACATCGGCTGACTGAGAATGGGAAGAAAGGATATACAAAACCCATAGATGAAGACAAAATACATAGACCAGGGACCATATTTTGGCTGTTGGGTTCCTCCTTAGAAACACTACGCCGGCAGAAAATAGGGCATCCAACTGCAAAACTAATGAACCAATATGTTGCTTTCCAGATCTGATCTTCTCTTCAAACATAGGCCGCAGCTTTGACCTAGAAAGCTCCCACGTTCCAGCTTCCAGATCTTCTAAAATCCTAGAAGAATCTACCTCATTCATCGACTTGTTTTCATCAAGCAACTTTGAAACGGCCTGGAAAAATGACATGTGAGGAATTTTATAGCTCATGAAGCCCCATATACCTCTAAGATGAAAGCATACCTCAATCCGGAACATCACTGTTGCTTTCTCTGAAGAAAGCGCCTCAACCTGATAAAAATTGTTTAAAAAAAAAAAAATGTTACTCCAGTGAATCTGATTTCTAGCATTTTTGGTCCTCAGGAAATAAACTATGAATGTCTGCACAATGTACTTAACTACCATATAAATTTGTTCATTTACAGATATATAGCCCATGTGATTTAATTCGACAAAGTCCTTGTTTGGTATCAAAAACTTTTACGAAAATCAGAAGAATAATCAGTTGAAATCAAAGTTTTTGACAAGCTCCCCTTGACAAACATGACAAATGGCACAAAAACCAAAAATAAAAAATAAAGCACATGAATATGAAGATATGAGATGCCGCTAGCAGCAATACAACTTTGTAAAAAAATATTAGTATTTATCCAGCCAACATCCATCTTGATAGAAACTCAAATATACATATTTCGAGGTCTGGTGCAACTAGTACTGGCATCGAACTGAGAACTGTAACATAATGAGGTAGCAAAGTAGCTCACGGACTTTCCATAATTGAACTACAAGTATCATCTTAATGGACGTCTCATGGGAATTTCATTTCACTTTTCAAATAGTGACCATTATGACCTCCAATCACATTACATCTACACATAATTATTGCCCACGGTTACAGTACAAACTTCCAAAGTAATTGAATTATGTGTCTTGTATAATTCAAACTAATGCAGACGAATGGTGATGCAGTGTTGTCTGACATTGTCAACAGTCCCAAAATGGTCAAGGCTTCAAAGATTGATGTGCTTCTCAATAAAATTCCATAAAGTATTTCCAAATAGCCCAGGATTATATGCCATTTTTCCTAAGAAAGAGTTATTGGATCAGGGATGCAGTGAAAGCAAACTTGGTTGAGTGAACAGACGGTTGTTGAGTAAGAAAATATTAAATCGACAAAAGCCAGTTTCGCCACCACTATAATTGTTAAACCAGTCTTAAAATTTTTATGATCTAAAAGTATCAATCCTATACAGAATCTTAAAATAACAGAATTATAGTAAAATCTTATGATTATATATAGGATTTATATACTGACTATAATTTTTTTTCTATATGCTTTAAAATTTCATTTTTCCTCTTATTCCCATTATTTCTTTCCTAAGCCTAAATCTCAACCCTATTATTTTATACATATTATATATTGAGAACCAATTATTGCAAAGGAAACACGAGCAACATATTGATAAGATAATAGTGCCGATTGTTGAAAAAAAAAAATACTTATTAAAGAGTTCAAACTCTATATGTAGAGTAAAATAAATATATCAAATTTTGTGATGTTTTTTAATTTTCATTTAGATCATAATTGTGACCTTGTGACTGGTATTTGGTGTATAAAATAGCTTGGATTGTTACAAGCAAGTGCTTGAAGGAGTATGAAGTGAAACTGAGGTCAGGGAAGAAAACACATGGGGAGGGGGGGGACGTTATGTAACACAAACCGTGTTTTTTCTGTCTTCCTTGATCTGCAGAATTCAACAAGGCTGAATGTTTTGAGGAAAATACGAAGCACCCATGTTTCCCAACACAGATTGTGTTTTTCCTGTTTCACTTCCACCTTGTCGTTTTTGCTCGTGTGGTTTCATACTAATATAAATAATGTTTTGGAACCCTGATTCTGTCATTGAACCCTTCTACACTCCTGTCCTCTTATTCTCTTGTATTATCAATCCAAACACTGTACGTAACAATTAAATGTGTGTTGCTTTTCAATCCAATCTTGGATTACCATATTGCTTGTAGATCTGATCTTGCGGATTCAAATGGATGATTTTCCCAACAATAATTATCTTGTTTTATTTTTTATTTTGGTGCTGTTAGCTTCTTTTTTGCATGTATAGTCGATGTACCAACTTATTTTATATGAATAAAATTCAATATTTTGTACTGATTTTTTAATTGCTACGACTTGATTAATG
Organism: Tamarix austromongolica; assembly: GCA_039764185.1. NCBI lineage: Eukaryota > Viridiplantae > Streptophyta > Magnoliopsida > Caryophyllales > Tamaricaceae > Tamarix > Tamarix austromongolica. The sequence goes on along the minus strand of CM077816.1, from coordinate 46,370,013 downwards.
AACCAAAGAGCTTCGGAATAAGCTTTTTAGCATTTTTTAACTTTAAAACCATGGAATTTATAGGATAAAAGTATATTGGGGTCATAAATTTATGTTACATGTCAGATCTTAGGATTCTACAATTTGATTAAGATAAACCCTATTGATTATAAGTAAAATCTTGATTCTAACAACCTTGACAACCACAATCGCCATAACTTGCCTACTTCAAAGAGCCAAAGATAATCATCACTAGATTCATACCATATTAGGTATGACACCGTTAGGCTCTTGTGCTTACCGATTTCAACATTAGCACCCCAAGATGCAACTAAAGTTTCGAGTAAACCCATTGCTAAATCAATATAATGGCTAGCGTCAAGAATGAACAAATCACAAATTATGTATTTAACAAGGCGGTTATGTTGGCTAATTAGAGTGGCCTCACCCTTCCGGTTTGAACCAACTAAAACAATTGGCATTTAAGTTGGCTAATTATGTGGAATGGATGATGAAAAAACGTCTCATAAATGAACCTGAGCCCAAGCAATAAAGCTGCGGTCACAGTTGCAAATGATACTTTATATGTCATGGCATAATTTTCTTCCACAATAAATATTAGCAATTATCGGTAAAATATCAACAAATATCAATTGATAACCGACATATCGCCAATAAATACGTGAAATTCTAAAGTCATAAGTATTATTAATTTCATGTTTCGGCTGAACCAAAACCCAATAAATATCGGTTGATATTGCATATCAAGATCGATATTTAATTGTCTGCCTCAATTAATGAGGCAACCCCTAGCACATCCATCTAATTTAGCTGACTCACATTGCAGTATCCTTGGCTCCCATAAACAAGATTCTGGCTACATTCCTCCGCACCATAGGACTCTTAGGTCTCAAGGTCCCCTGGATTCAACTGAGTTAAAATTTATTCGAATGAGGAAACCTTTAACGATGACACAAAACTACCTAATCGTAGGAATAGTAGACAACTTAATCATCATGATAGACATTCTTATTCTAGATTTGAGGGCAATATTACTAGAAAGGTCAAAGTCAATATAAACTCTTATGATGGAACTCTGGACCCCAACCTTTTCCCTAATTAGCTATTGGCTAGAAAGAAATGGAAGATTACTTCGAGTTCTATGACATGAGTGACATAGAGAGAGTTTGTTTTACTTAAATGAAGTTCTCTAGTTGATAAGCAGTACAGGAAAATTTTCTTAACCCAGATCAGTCATTTAAGAGAGCTACCTATTCACTACTGGGTCGTCATGAAAGAAAAGTTAAAAGAAAAATATTTCCCTACATTTCATGGAAATCAACTCCTAGAACAAATGTATAATCTTAAATAGTATTCCTCTAGTGTCTCAAATACAGCTAAAAATTTAAGGATTATTTCATAAGGTGTGGCTACCTCGAACCTTCTAGCATTACCCTATTTTGGTATATCAATGACCTTAAGAAATCTATATGGGAAGATGTTAAGCTTCATGGCCCTACTAGTGTAGAAGAAACTTTCAAGCTAGCATTTGAATTTGAGAAGCATCTTAAATGCTCCTCCACTCTATTTCAAATGATCTCTGTCTAATTAAACCCTTAACTCTTACATCCTCCAAGTTTGACTCTAAGAGTACTTCCCAATCCAAAAATTCTAGTTTTACTCTAAGTAATTGATCCAACTTCGTCTTATCAACTGTTAATTTCATCTGGTGTCCTAACTGTCATAGGAGAAGACATATTGCGGCTTGCCTCCACCATAATATGGTCTTAGAATATGAATGTGATGAGCCACCTATTGAGGATCTTATAGTTTAACCATGTGTTTATTCAGGTGGTGATGAGGAATTAGAAAAGAAAGATCCCAACATTGTATCCATGTTAGGACTGTAAACCCTCAAATAAGCACGGTAATGTGGTTAGACGTATTCCCTCAAAGGGTACCCATCTTGATGAGTGGAAGCGAGCTTCCATCTTTTGCACTTACATTAGGAGTAATGGAAAATCTTCTAAGTTGGTTACAAATAGCAATAGCACCCTTAATGTCGTATCTTAGGGTGTCATGAAAAGGCAAAACTTTAAGCCTGAGCCTCAACCTAATCTTTTTATCATAGCTAGGGTTAACAATCAAAGCTGCCTAGTTTCCCACCATTTAGGCCCACATTATAAAGAATATATGTATTTTGATGTGCTTTCATGGATGTGGCCCACCCTCTCCAAGGAAAACCTTGACTTTAAGATCATTTGGATAAAGTTGATAGCAAACCTAATACTCATTTCTTCTTTAATGGAAAGTGTATCATTTTTTATTTCTATAAAAATATTTCTTCTTAAACCTGCTTATACTCCTAAAGAAAATGCTAATAATAGAATTCAAATCTATTATCTCTAGTGTTTTCCATCAAGAAAGTAGGAAAAAAATGCCAAAGAGGTCTCCGCGAATGCCACTTCACCCATATTCCTACTGAGGTTCAAAACCTATAAGGTGATTTTTCTGATGTAGCCCTAAAGAGTTACATAAGGAGCTACCTCCCATGAGAAACATTCAACATGCCATTGATCTTATTCCTACGTCTTAGTTGCCTAACCTTTGAACCCTAGTGAGCATGTTGAATTAAATAAGCCAATTAAGGAACTCTTTATGTACCTTACTAACTCTTAAGAAAGATGGATCTTGGAGAATATAGATATTAGAACCATTAACAAAAACCATAATTAACTATAAGTTTCCTACCCCTAGAATAGAGAGCATGTTAAACACTCTAGTCGGCTCTAGTTATTACTCTAAGATTGATTTATGTAAAGAGTACACAAGATTCGTTTTAGAGATTTGTAATAGACTTGGAGATGAATGGAAAATAGCTTTTAAGATACAAAATGGACTCTTTGAATGGTTAGTAATGCTTTATGGGCCAGAAATTAAATCGCGGTCGCGGTGTCACATTATCGAAGCATCACGAACGATAAATTATGTGCCGCAGTCTTCGCATCATGAATTTTTATTTTTATTTCACCATATACTATAATTATTATTTGTTAATCATTTGAACATAAATATTCAATAAATTAGTGTTTTATATTATATTAGAAGCATTAAAGTGAGTCATTATATGCTAAATTTTTCTAATAGCCCTAAATTTACCTTAGAATGAAAAAAGGCATGCTATTTAATAGTAAATATGAAGATAATAAATATTAATACTTTATTATAATTCAACAGTAACTTGGTCCAACATATATATAGTAAATGAATAAAAAAAATTATCATGCATGCTTTTTTCACTAGATTTAAGAATTCTCAATAAGTTACCGATTTATCGATGATATTTTTTGATTTATCAGCGATACCGATATATCAGCCGATAATATGTAAAATTTTAAAACAGTAGCGTGTCGATAATTTCATATCGCAGTCGCTAACCTATAGCGGGACCGCTATTTAATTGTATGTTTATGGGTTATCAAATGCTATAAGGCTTCTAGAACCTTTCAAGAAATTAGGGAATGCATAACTAAGATCCCTTTTCTTAGGCATCCTAACTTTAGTAAAGCATTTGAGGTTTATTGTGATGCTTGTGAGACAAGCATAGAAGGAGTATTAGATCAAGAGATTATATGTTAGGTCGCACCATAGCATTCGTCGGTGAAAAGCTCAACATGTCTAAACAAAAATACACCATCAATCTTAAGAAATTATACGTTGAAGTTAGGTCCCTTCATCATAAGCGGTATTTCTTATACCCCCAAGACTTTGTGTTAAGAGTACTTGAGCTCCAAGCAAGAACTTCCCAAGAAGTATGCTAAATGGCTTGAGTTCTTAAGAGAATATACTTTTGTTCTAAAATATAGAGTACTCAATAGGATAGGTACTATCCTTCAGCTAATCAACATATCTATCAAGAAGTCTCAAATGGTACTGTAAGGAATTTATTAACTATGTGGTTCATGATGGATATCTTTTTAGAGCTTCTAGGTTGTGCATTCTTCAATCCTCTTATAGAGAGGTTCTACCTTTACCTTGGTACGTGACCAAGCGAGTCATATCCTAGTGTCGCACTCTAGGGATCAAAACACGGTTTTTAATATTCCTTTACCTATTCCCCATGAGTCGTGGAAGAATCTTAGCATAGACTTTATCCTAAGTATCCCTGAAATATCTAGAGGTCATGATTTGATTCTTGTTGTGGTTGATTAGTTCTCAAAAATGACCCATTTCATATCATGCAATAAGAATTCCAACGTTGCTCATGTTGCTAGATTGATTTTTAGTGAGGTAGTCAAATTACATGGCTTTCCTACTTCCACAATGTCCGACAAATATCGTAGATTAGTTTACTAGTTTTGGAGACACTATCATCCCTAGACCGATGGCCAACCTAAGGTAGTAAATCGAGGTTTAGGTGAATTTCTTTTATGTCTTATTAGAGATCAATCTCATACTTGAGATTTAGTATTATCCATAGCTGAGTTTTCTTATAACCATGCATCTAATAAGTCCACCAGATAGATTCCTTTTGAAATTGCTTATGGTTACACCCCTCATGCTCCCCACATGCACATGTGTCTGCATCTGAGTCTTATGCCAATATATTCATTCATTACATGATGAGATTAGACATAAGATTATGTTGAGTAATATGGATTATAAACATGTTGATGTGTATTGTAGAGAAGGATTTTAATGAAGGTGACTTGGTCATGGCATGAGTGCATCCTAAACGTTTTACAAAAGAATGTTTCAACCACATGCCATGGGCTCATATTAGACTTTGAAAAAGTAAGGACCGAAGGCTTATGTGTTTGATTTAGCACTATGAGTATTAGTCGTATTTTCAATGTGAGTGATTTGTCATCCGACAAATGCAACTTTAAGCCTTCTATCGTGTCATCTAGTGTGCCCACAAGTCTAAAGGAGTCAACGTTGCCATTTGTTTAGCCATTCAAGAAAAAAGTTGCGTCCATTGTTGATGTTGAGTATGTTACTTCTTCCCAAGGAGATTTTTGTTGTTTTTAGGTCACTTAGAAGAATCATCCTAATTGAGATGCTAGTTGGATTCATGAAGATGATTTTTGTGACATGGCTCGCCGAAGTCGGGCCCTTTTCTAATGGGGGAAAATAATGTAGATAGGAAATGTTTTTATAAGAAGAAATATTTTCATAGGGATAAAAAATAAATTATTCCTATCTTTGGTCCTTGTTCTTTTCCTATCTCAACTAGATAAGTTTCGGCTAAATTTTATCTTATTAGCTAGATATGATCTGCTTTATCTTATTTAGTTATTATTTATCTTTTTAGAACCTTGGGCGTTATAATGGATCTTAGGCTTGTCATTATTTTTAGAACCATTAAATGAAAAAATTATCAAAAATCATTCTCCGTTTCTCCAATTCTCTTCTCAATTCTCTCAACCTTACATTTGGGGGGAGATGGAAGTTACAGAATCAAATGGGATCACTAACACCAGATATCTAACTGTTGTGAGAACATCACACGAGAAAAGCTCTAGTATACTCTTTCAAAAGAATTTCCATGCAGCATAACCGAATCACTTACCTGGGCCTGTTTCTGAATCAAGTGATCAGTCATTTGGCCAAGCTTCTGCTTAAGTTCAACTTCCACTTCAGTTGGTTTCTCCATTTCCGTTTGAGCTAATTCAATATCATCTTCCAGCTTCTTTGCCTAATAGAAGCAGAAGATTTATACCACAACATAAATCTTTATAGATAGTAGTAATAGCTCCAGATGGTATTTTGGCAAAACAAACCAAAGAACTTATGCAAGTTTTGTGGAAGAAAGGAAGGATGTGCAAGCAATCAAGATGAATACATGTATACAAACTGGATTCATTCCAGGAGTCATAAGAGTCCAAAATATCAAAGAGATGCAACTAAAAATAGAAAACTATGTGGTAATAGCAGAGAAAGTAAGGTTGAAAAGAAGCTAGAAAGAAACTTGTGCTAGCATAGCACATGCTATGGCTTATTATTGAAGAAATCAAGCGATCTGAAGAATTTGATATTGTTTTCTGCTGATTAAGTTATCTTATGGCTGTCCAACTAAAAAGAAAATGGATATTAAACGAGAAAGAAACCAGTCATTGGAAAGTACAAAATATATTCAGAGTAGACGAGCATAGTGATATAAGTGAAGCTCACCTTCTTTTGCAATCGTACAACTTTGTCGATCACAAAGGAACATTCAGCTTCAAGCATCTCCAATTCAATGCCTCTTGTAGCTAACAACTATGGGAATTTACAATACGAAAGCAATAAGTATATATGCTAACAACATACGCATCAACTGATTAAAAAGGATCCAAACTAACATTGGTGTGAGACATTCCACTCTGATCAGCTCTGGAAATTCTCCGCCTTGATTCTGTAAGAAAAAACTTAATTGTTAAGAGGCTAACGCATGCCACTGAATTAAAACATTAGTCAGCATGTTGACATACAAACACCAAAATAAAGAAGTTGCAAAGAGAAAATACCTGACATCCCCACATAAAAATATAGGCAATGAAAAATGCAAAATCAAGAAGAAAAGCATACTCAACATCATACATGTAGAAAATATGATATTATCTGACCTAATTATCACAGAATAAGCAACCATGAACTTCATGATTTAACCTTCCGCATTTGCTAACTTCCAACTTCAATGCATAACAGTAAACTTGGATTTGAGTGATCTTATCAAGTGTCAATCTTAACTCACACGAGATATCTATCAGACGGGCCACAAACTTCGATGCTTACCAGCAGTTGTCAATCTCAATGTCAAGAATTTCAATAACAGTACTGTTCAGGCCAGGCAGCACCTTGTATAATACATGTTAATATGCAACTGCATGAAATACAACCAATTTGCTTACATCTCCAGAGTCTACAATGCCAATACAACGCATATTGGAAAATAATAATCGATATTCACTTATTCAGATTCACACTCAATCTGCAAAGTCACAACTCAATAGTGCTTTTGGCCAACAACATATCCTCGTAGAATATTAATATTAGCATATTCCAAACAAAGAAAAGGTAATCTACTGACCAGAAAAGGAGGGTGGTTATAAATCAAACTCAGCATGCATTGAAACAGGCCTTCTAGGTAAAGAAGTGGATGCTCAGCCAGTGGCTACAACAGTGGGTCCTTAAGAAAGAACCACCTCTATAAACTCTGATAAGCATTTATCTAACAGATCAGCATTATACAAAATAAATTGGTAACTGCCATTACTTATCTGAACATTAAGACAATCTAAAAACGATGCCTAGGTCTCTGTCATAGTTAAAAGAGCTATATAAATTTGGAACTCTGAGAAAACACAAACAGACACTAGCATACCTTCATGGGCAATTTCCTTCGATTCAATTTGTTGTCGAAGTTCTGCTACCCAATTGATCTAGTTCAAAAAGAGAGAAGAAGTTTTTAATGGGACAATAAGAAGCATCAGAGAACCAGAATTCTTCCACATGAAAAAGAGAGAAAAAAAAAACGAAGAAAAAAGGTTGATTTTTTTATTATCTTCATTTCATTATCCTCCTGTAGTTCCTCTTTTTCAATCTCATCTTTAGTTCAGTTTTAGTAGCTCCCAAAGTGAAAAAATCAACTAGTAGACTCATCCAGCAATGTTCCTTCTAGCCATTACAGAAATAATCTCACCATGGGTACAACCGACCAAGTATGAACAGTTCAAATCCATCATGGTATTCAGAGAAAAGGAAGAAGCACTATTGACGGGTGTTATGCAGCCAGAATAATATTTGACCGCATCATTATTAATAGCAGAAAAACCCCAACCATTAAAAAATACAGCAGCAAAAAAATTTCTGAAACTGTTCCGTAAAGCAAGCATATTGTGGAACTTCTAATTAGGACACCATCCAGTATATAATTCTTGAATGAATATAGCTGGTATAAGCTCAAGGCTTTAGATCCTTCTCACTCAACCATAGGACACTGATTCCATTATGAATCAGAAAAAGAGGAGTGCATAAAAATATATCCATACTTCCAACAGTTTCAGCAAAGTTAGCTGCAGCAATTACGTCTAAGAAGATTCAATTCTATTAACCTACTTAACATCAATAATGTTCTATAGCCCTTGTATAAAACCAGCCAGACTTTAACTTCCATCACATTAAATAATTGTGATCGCGTACAGTCAGTCATGCAGAACTAAATGGGAATATGGAACAGAGATCTTCTCTCTTCACTTCCACAAAGTCTGGGATTAGGGGGGAATCCAAGGTAAATCACCAGCAAAGAGCACAAAGATTTTCATGATTGACATCCTTAGGCCACTAAAATTGTAGGTATAGTTTTGATGTCAGAATATCAATGAATCTAAGGAGACCAAATTATAACCCATAATACTCCTAACATCATCAAGATAGTAGTCACCACCATAACAGTGTAATAATGTCGATTTCCTCAAGATACATGATTTGATGAGACAATGGCCGACAGCACAAAATGATAACCAAAAGGAAAGAGAAATGGTGCTAGAAATGCACAATCTTACTCATAAGCAAACCAATACCAACTCCTATAAACCGCCATAGATTGAATGAACAAATCTAATCCAAAATGAGTCAGCATACAGCTATAGAATATTGCATTAGTATTACTATTATTACGTTCTTTGTATAGATAGGAATTGATGAATAAGAATCAGGACGATAGCTATGACTTAAAATGTATTTGACTTTCCTAGAATAGTTAGTTTCCTGTGTATAATATTCCCTTTGAGATGAATAAACTAAACAATTTAGCCAAATTATCAATTTGGTACCAGAGCGAGGAGAAAGACAATTCTGCTGTTGTTTCTCTTTTCCTGGCTAAAACCCTAGACGAATCGTTTCTGTTCTTTCACAACATGACTGAGGAAACAAACATAATTATCCCTAGCAGCACAAAGCCACTGACTGACTATTCGTGGGATTTTTGACCTATCTAGATTGGATAGAAAGTCTATATCAATGTATCATTCGTTGAGATGCAATCTAGAGACCTGTTGAAGCAGAAAACATAATTAGGTGTCATAATTTCTAGAGCCCCTCATCATGCAATCATTGAGCTCACCAGGCTGGAAATTCTACTCAATGAACTTATTTGATATGAACCCAAACCTCTCTATTTTTACTAATTTCTGATTAGCTATGTGATATATTTGCGAATGCTTAGTGTCTTATGTTTATGCATGTGATGACTAAAATGGGCCAATTTTTGAATGACATTGATGCTGCAGCTGGAATGAAGATCTAATTAAGTTTATGTTATTTTTGTTAATTCTAAGTCGTAAGCCGATCATTGTTGTAATCAAATATCAGTAGTTAATGTTTTTGTGGGGTGCATGAGTTAGAAGCCAATGATGATAAAATAGTTTTAAAACACTGTTGATATTAGCCTTTAGTTACGGTGGTGTTAGTGCCCAACTGCCACCTTCAAGCCTAAATGAATACATGCACTTTATTTTAAAACCCTATTATCATTTGACTCAAGCTAGGCGGTGCTAATTTATGACTACCCCCACTAAACCTAATGAAAATAGGAGATGTTTTAAAACATGTTTGGGGTAAGGATTTTGAACTGAATCAAAGCATCCTAACCCGTGACCTAACTGCCCCTTTTATTATTTCTTTTTTTCTCTTCCCACACTTCAACAAATCCATACAAAAAAGCAGCAATGCACATAGACCAAACCAAATGAAAACCCACAAGAAAAAAAATCGAGCTAACATGAGGATAAATCAAAGTGAAGGAGGGGAATACCCAGCACTGAAATCGTATACTGGTGCAGAAATGACCAAGAACGGAGACTCAACCCAAGAACACTAGACAATCGAGCAATTGGAGGTGTCACTGACATGGCCTGCTTTTCTCCTTCAACCTCTGCTTCAATCTTGTGCATATTGGCAAAATACCAAACGAAGCACTTCGCATTTGATGCTATTTTTGGCGGATCAGGGTAGATTTGTACCTTTTTCTTATCCTTTTCCTTCATTGCTTTAGCTTCTTAATTTTATGCCTGGCTTCATACTAGATATTCTATTACTGTGGGTCCACGAGTTGTGTATGGCACATCTTAACCCATTTTTGAGCTAAGTGAGGCTCTGTTCGGATTCGACCCATGTATTGTTATGTTGTTGCCAGTGTTAATATTGATCTTTTGGCATATCAACTTGTTTGGCTTCGTTTCGTGATGGATCTAATAGCGTGTTCTATCTTTTATTTTTCCTATTTTATTTTACTGTTTTAATCTTATTTTTGTGTATTTGAGTTTCTTGTCATATACGCTGTGTTTTTACACTGAGTTTTTTTTGTCCCATTTTGTTTGTGTTTTTCAGTTTTATCGTGTGTTTTTCATTTTTTTTTTTGTCTTATTGCTTTAAAAAAAAGATGAATTTTCTTTTATCCTTCACATAGTAAATAACAAAATATGACTAATAAGTCACACACTAATTTGACTCCAGCCTTGGTTTCAAGTGTTAAAGAACTTAGGACTAAAGTTGCCCTTTTGAAGGAGCAAAAGGATCGTAAGACTCAAGCATACAAGCCAATATGTGAAATTGGCAATATGTGACAGTTTTAGAATTTCATGTATATATCACCGATATATCGATTATCGACTAATATTCGGCGATATTTATTGATATTTATTAATATTTGTTATAAAAAAACACTCTGCGACAACCACAATGTGTAAAATATCGTTCACAACAACAACAATCATGACCTTGACCATAGTTTTATTACTTGAATTGAAGTAGTTGGCCATATAGATGGTGACCAAATCCACAACTAATAAATCTAGTAAATTGAACCATGAGCTAAGTGTCAGGGCATGTATTTGTCTTTTCCTAGGTAACATCAATGACCAAGACACTTATCTAAAATGGGAGAAATAAATCAATTTAGCATTTGCTAATTGTGATTATGTTCACAAAATCAAAATAGAGCTGGCTACTAGAAATTTCATTGGTTTTGCTAAGTTATGGTGGGTTAAGTTATTGAAACTTCATAGGCTCAATGGATTACCACTTATTAGATTTTAGGTTGAATTCAAAACAGTCTTGCAGCATAAATTTGCTCGATCCAAGTTGATTTTTGGCGAGCTCAAGCCCTTAGTCCCTCCAAAGACTTTGTACTCAATCTCAACCTAACAAGGGTGGTAGACAACTGGGGCTCGAGCCTAGGGAAAAAATTAACATAAGCCCCTTGTTTATAAATGTTGCTAATGTTGATGATCCCATTGATCTAATGGATTGTTTCTCTTCGCCTTGTCCTAATAATCAATATGCTAAAACTAAGAATTGTGTGTTTGAATGTGTTAACTTGATTGATGATAAGATTTTAAAAATTATTGACCCTAGAAACACTAAGGAACCTTGTTTCGGAGATGAGATCATCAAAGAGTATGACTTAGCGAGTATGATAATGTTCACTTGAAATTTCCCTCGACTATCGAATCTAATTGTGTCAGTGGATTCATAGAATTTTCTTATTGCAAATCATGAAACATCCTTAAATAATCCTCCACCTAGTTTGACCTTTGTTAGTCTTGAGAAATTGTCTGATTCCTTGTTTCAATGTGTACAATTAATGAATGCGGACGGTTAGGGGACTTCGAACTCTCATGAAAACATTTTCTTTAATGGTTTTAGTTCTCGTAGGACTAGGTGTGACGCTCTTTTTCATGATTATCATTTTGAGACTAGACAAAGTAATTTGTTGTTCTTTACAAGGTTAAAAATTTTGAAACTCACAAGAAATGTTTGTGATAAAACTCAAATTATTTTGTTTTGTGCCAAATCTAACATATGCTTACTAAATGATTCCGCTGCTTTATTCACATCAATGGAATATGATCCTTCTTATAGAATTCTTCATGATTGTGTTCGTTGGGTAGGTTGCCAATACTCCCAATTGATTGCTTTATCTTCCATTATATGGATCATGCTAATAAGTTGTATCTCACTCCTAGAACTTTTGTTTCGCTTTTATGTCAACTTATTGGTATGATGGCTACTCACCTGCTTGCTTGTTATTTCTAAATGATCCTTTGGGTTAACGCAACTCTTTAAAGAAAGGGGGACGATATGTCAACTTTTGTTTGCCAATACTCCCAATTGATTGCTTTATCTTCCATTATATGGATCATGCTAATAAGTTGTATCTCACTCCTAGAACTTTTGTTTCACTTTTAAGTCAACTTATTGGTATGATGGCTACTCACCTGCTTGCTTGCTATTTCTAAATGATCCTTTGAGTTGATGCAACTCTTTAAAGAAAGGGGGACGATATGGACCCCGACCCCCTCTATTTTTACTAATTTTTTATTAGCTATGTGATATATTTACTAATGCTTAGTGTCTTATTATTATGCATGCGACGAATAAATTGGGCCAATTTTTTAATGACAAGCTTACATTATTTTTGTAAATTCTAGGTTTTCGGCTAATTGTCGTTGTAATTAAATACTAGTAGTTGACATTTTAGTAGGGTGTATGAGTTAGAGATCAATGATGATAAATTAGTTTCAAAACCTAGTTGATATTAGACTAGGGTCATGGAAGCATTGATTCTCAACAACCAACCCCATGCTTGAATGAATACAAGCGATCTGTTTTAAAATTTTATCAATATTTAACTCAAGCTAGGCCACGCTAATTTATAACTGCCTTCCCTGAGCCTAATAAAAATAGGAAATGTTTTAAAATGTGATTAGACTAATAATTTTGGACTAAAAATATTAAGGTTAGGCCCAAGTTTTGGCCCAACCCTGTCATCCTAACCCGTGCCCTAATTACCCCTTTTATTATCTCTCTCTCTCTCTTTTCTCACTTAGCTTTCTCTCTCCATCTCTTGTGATCTAGAGGATCCCAAACATTGCCCCAGTTTTTTACCATTCTGTCTTCTCTTCTCTCTCTCAATTTTTTGGTATGTGCTAGAGCTTGCCTCCATCTATGACCATCAAATCTGAGGCCTTAGGCTCCCCATTTTTGCTTTTCCCATTACCTTCTCCTTTCCCCTCAACAGTTCAAGCTTCCATTATAAATATGGAGCTCGGTTGTAAAGAGTGGGGGAGTTGTTGATGGATTAATGAAATTGAAGGTTGAGTCCTTGTGTTTCTATCTCAATTGATGGGTACGTCAACAGTTAGGAGTACCTCCAAATCTGTGGGAACGAGTACACTCCTGCAAGCCCATTTTGCAGATTGAATACAATCTAGCAAGTCAGAATCGGATCATTATTGGTTAATACCATTTCTAAAGAAAAGAAATATAAGTATTAGAACCTAGATGGTATGTAAGAGATTTTGCTCTCAATAACACATCACTTGAATATTTACTGATCTGTCGATATTTTATTGCATGTTTCGCATCACTAAAATATCTCACTTTAATGGAAAGGTAAACAACAAAACATCTAATCATCTAAGAGAAACATCAAACATAATCTCAAAGATCAAAAAGAACCTGTTCATTCTTAATCCCCTTTGCATTCTTTTCTTACAAAACCACTTAATTTGTTAAAAATAAATAAATAAAATTATAACTTATTGGTTGATATGGTTTCCATAACAAAAGATAAAAGTATTGGCCATGCCAGACAGTAAGTATGAGATTTTATTTTCAATAGCATACCACTTGAATATTTTATCAACAAGCCCGATATGATAGCCAATATTTTATTGTATGCTTTGTATCCCTATGAAATATCAATTACTGTAGTAAAAAGAAAATCCTAAAATATAACTCATCACACATAATCTACAGAATCATAAATAGCTTTTGATCAGTCTAAGCATCCCCCCCCCTTCCTTCCAAACCCAAAAAAAAACAGTGAAAGAAAATTTTGAGGACTTCCGTCATGGCTCAAAACTCCATAACAAATCAAAAGAATGCTTCTGATGAGCATCATATGAGCAACTAAATTAAATCCTCCCAGTAAGGGTTCAAAATGTAAAAGTGACCAATATCCATGTATTTAATGCACACATCTAAATTACTACATTTCAGGGAAAGTATACACAATTTTTATACCACACTCATAATGAGCAAGCATAACACTGTCAGTTTTACTAAACAAAAAACTGATGGCCACATAATGCAAGGATATGCCATTATGGAGTCAGAACAAAACTTGCTTAACCAAATTTGCAAATTAACAGCAAAGCATTGCATTTTGATCAATGGACTGAAGAATCTGAACAACTTTTGCAATGCAATTTAAACTTGCTCACTTATAATTTATAGTGTAACCTAGGAGGCTGCAAAAAATAATTTATGGCAACAGTCTACTGATTTTGTACAATATTCACGATCTATAAAGATATACTGGAATGCTGAAACAAGACTTCTAGTTAGTTCAGATATTGTCAGCTGCAGAAAATGACAAGGTTCCATGCTTTAAACAAAGAGACATAGAGATACAACCAAGATGAACCAAAACTAAACTGAAAAGGAATATAAAGTAGCAACTAGCAGTTGTGCAGTTAATTGAGAGATATTATCATACCTTTACTTCAAGATCCCTCTGAGTGGTAGCAAGGGATCTAGCAAGTCCAGCATTAGCAGTCTGCCAAAGTTTCCCATCATCAGTTGCAGCACAGTATCATAGCTACGTACATCATTATGAAAATCCACACTAAAGAAAACCAGACAGAACTATGAATAACATTCCGTGCAGTCTTCAAGTAAAGTAAGATGAATTCCCTAGCCACAATCTTTTGTCCGCAGATAAACAAACACAGAGGTATATGCTCTAATCAACACGTGAAAATTCATATCAGACATTTATCTATGTAATCCATATGCATATTTGAACACTTTCTTGTGTTCCAGACTTGTCTCAATGAAGAAGTGGGTTTTGTCTCTGAATGTTGGCCAAAAAATTATTTCGCATTGTAACCTTATTTAAGATCACTTTTTGGAAACAAAAACAGAGCTAGATAAATATTACCTCCAACTTGGCCAATCGTGCTAAGACTTCCATCCTTGTATTATTATGTTTCTGCTTTTCAAGTTCTACGGCATCCATCATTTCCATCATCGTTGACTGCAGCTCTGAGGCCTTGCAGCCAAAAGGACATTGATACAGAAGTCAATTGGCTATCAAGCTATCAAATCATAGATATATAGCACATGAAACATGTTATAAAACATGAAATAGCACAGTGAACCAAATGTAAAATAGTTATAAGCATAAATTGAAACACACAAAGGTACAAAAGGTAGGACAAAATATACATACTGATGTAAAGTTGAAAGAATTGAAGAAGGGATTCAGAACTTAGGAAAGAAACCGGAAAGAGAAATGGAAAATTATGATACTTTTATTCATTAAACGATACTACTAATAGTGACGAGTCTAAGACCCTTCATATAACCTAAGGGTCTTAAAAGATAAATCATATCTAACTAATAAAGATAAACTATATATAATAATATCTAACTAATAAGATATATCACATATAATCATATCTAACTAATAAAGATAAATCACATCTAATCATATCTCACTAATAAAGATAGTAAAAGATAAAAAGAAAAGACATAAATAACTAATTTTTATTCCCCTATGGAAATACTTTTTCCTACAAAAATCTTTCCTATCTACATCATTTTCTCCCACAGAAAAAGAACTTGACTCCGGCGAGTAAGATCCAAGAAAATCCTCAAGCCATGTTGGAGCCATGTCACGAAAATCATCGTCATGGACCCAAGTACCATCACAATCATCAGTGGCGGAGCAAGGGCTTCCACACGATGTCTCGAGACTCCACGGAGCCCTAGCGGGAGGTAGTAAATATTATTCATACAATAAGTGAAGTATATATTAAATATAAGACGGACACCATACATAAAGTTCAAAATAGTCTAGTGGTTGGTGCATCAGGAGTTAATGTTTTGTTTGCCTAAAAGACTCGGGATCAAATCCGAATGAACGCCATTTTAGCAGCTATTTTTTCCCCTTCTTTCCCTCACTTTCCCTTCCTCCTTGAGATAGACCCCAACTTTTCCTCTTCAATTCTTGCTTCAGTGCTCCTTACTTCGGCTTCAACTCCAATAATTGTCTATCCCTTTAGTTCATTTAGTAGTGATAATTTATTTACATATTCTCTATTAAATACTTTTTGTATGAAACCTTTCGTTTGAATTATTGTAACAAATCATATGATTGAAAATTGGATATATTTATCATCTAATATCTGATAATGAATATATATTAATGTCAATTTCTTCAGTTAATTTAGTATCTCAATTCCTTATTATTGAAAATTGGAAACCCTTTGCT
Organism: Tamarix austromongolica; assembly: GCA_039764185.1. NCBI lineage: Eukaryota > Viridiplantae > Streptophyta > Magnoliopsida > Caryophyllales > Tamaricaceae > Tamarix > Tamarix austromongolica. Next base: position 46,353,710 of record CM077816.1, on the reverse strand, counting down.
TTTGATTAAACTAATTTCTCAATTGATTAAACTCTAATCAAATTGTTAATTGATTAAATTCTTGAGTTTTTACAAAACCTTAACTCACCGATTAGCTCGTCAATTGATTGAATGGCTTAACTTCTTAGTTAATTATTGAATTAGTTTGTTATAAAATTATATTACATGTTAAATTTTGTGTTATTGTTGATATTGTTTAACACTACTAATTTATATAAGGACGCCATGGAGTTTCAATCCTAGCTCTGCCACTGACAGTCATGATGATTCTTCCACGTGACCCAAAAACGACAAAAACCTCCTTGGAAAGAAGTAACATACTCAACATCTACAATGGAAACAAATTCTATAGATGGCAAAGTCGGCTCCTTCCAACCTACAAAGACACTAGATGGCAAAACAGAAGGCTCAAAGTTCACATTGAAAATAGGACTAACACCCAAAGTATCTGGTGAATCAATCACATAAGCATTTGGTCCTTGTTTGTTTCAAAATCTCATACGGGCCCATAGCTCGTGCACGTAATTTTTTTAAACATCCTTTTGGAAAACATTCAAGACACACATGTATCATAACAAAGTCACCTTCATTAAAATCCTTATCCCTACGAAGCACATCAGCGACAAGTTTATAATCCACATTACTCAACATAATCATGTGTCTAATCTCAACCTATAATGAATGGATATGATTAGCAAAAGACTCAGCAGACGTAGACACATATACATGTGGGGATAGGGGACCAAAGTCTCCTTTACCTCAATTTACTAGCTCAGTCTAGCTATTAGTATGTCATTAGTGGGCAGTAGAAAACTTCAACTAGGTTTTACTGAGGGCCCAAAGTGTCCTCCAAAACCAACAAACAAATCTAGAATATCTATCAAATACTATAGAAGAAGGAATACCATGTAATCTTAATACCTCACGAAAAATCAATCTAGCGACATCAGCAACAACCATAACAAGAATCAAATGATGTCCTAGATACCTAGAATAAAATCCATGTTGATATCCTTCTTGTGTTTTGTTTTTTGGTTTTAGCTAACTGTCAGGCAAGACACTAGGATACGACTCACTTAACATCCTATTGCCAAGAAGGCCAACAGAATCCATCACGTACTAAGGTAATAGTATGATCCATAACGAAGTAGCCTACAAGACCACCAGAATGTAATTCCCAAATAAGAAAGTATGTATAGGGAATACACAATTTAGAAGCTCTGAAAAGATATTCATCATGAAACACATAGTCAATGAATTCCTTATGATGGCCACTAAAGACTTGGTAGATATGACCAAAATCAAGGCAAAAAGAGTAATTATACTTCATTTTATTAAAGTTAGTAGCCTTAATACTCCATTGTTGAAGGATAGTACCTATCCTCCTAAGAGCATCAGCCACCCTATTTTCTGTACCGGAACAATATTTAAGGACAAAAGTATATTCACTCTCTTAGGATCTCAAGTCATTTAGTATATTATTCATACTTTCTTGATTGAAAGCACTAGGGATGATAGAAAACAGTTAGCTACAATTAACGTGGAAATTTCACCCTTTCTGCCAAAAGGTGCACTATCTCATCCAGCATACAGCCTTATTTCCATCATCAGATAGGGCCTGGACATCGCTTCATAAATTTTCACCGAACGGTTCACCATGAGTCCATGATGTCTTTTTACACTCTCAATGATTAAGTCCATAATATACAAACAGCAATGGCAAGGAGCCAGCAAGTTTCTCTTTGAAGTCCAGCATTCTCCTACAGTGTCTAGTACAGAATGTGATTTCCTCTTCCATCAGCTTTACTTCACATGGCAACCATCAAAGTTCACATTCCTGTCATTTCATCCATACCCTCAGCTCAAAATTTGTTACCCTATAGCCTACTTCATCGAGTAACAGAATCATCATGCTTATCACAACTATTGGATTTGCTATTAGGGCCATGATTTGCCGCCCTTTTGAGCAAAGTATTTGGCTAATATTTTTACTTTTTCCTCAAGTTAGCTGCTATAGTTATGATCTGAAATCTAGTTTTATTTAATACTTATTGGTCAAATTCAGCAAAAACATTATTTAGGAGAATATTTTGCTAAATTCTTAAGAGATACTAGTGATTATTTTTTTTTGACTAAAGGGCTTAAGGTTGTATTCACATAAATGATGGGCTAAGACCTTGACAAGTTAGGAGAAATAGCAAACAGCTAATTCCCTGACTCTCTCCTCTCTCCTTAATTGCCTCTCTCAATTCCTGCTCTCCAGTTTTCTCAAACCCTAACCCTAATTCCATCACATGCCCAAAATCCCATTAAACTTATAATCCCTGGAAATCATCTAATTCCATGGGAACTACTGCTGCGGCTAGATCCTTGGATCAGGACCCAAAATATTTAGTGCAAAAGGACCACCTTATTAATCCTTAAGTTTCCCTGCTTATTTTTCCATCCAAAGAATACTCATGAAATTTAAAGCTCCTCAAATTTAGACACGGCTAGCAGCCAAATACTTCATGGGATGAATTACTATAAAAAGAGAGATGCTGAAAGTTTGGGGGGGGGGGGAAGCTGCTTTATTTCACTATCCTGGACTTTGTTTTAATCACTCCACTCAAGCCACATATTAAGAAAAATCTCTCTCCTTCCTTCTTTCAGAGTCTTGTGTGATATGAAGGGAGCTTAGAAGCCATGTATGGTATGTAAGCAATCAACCACCAGATATCAATGGGTATCTCAAACCCCACTCCAGCATAGATAAAACTGGTATGGGCTGGATCAGTAGAGAAAGGCCAAAGCAGGATTGGAGTGGATATGGGGGAATGGAGAATGAACACCCAAATCATCCCAATTATATAGTTACTAAATAAGATGACAATGATTGATAGTATCATGATCAAACTCCAGCATTGAACATTCTTAGACTTCTAGAAACAAAACAGGACAGCAAATTCCTTTACCTTCACAAGTTATCCATCCAGTCTTAGTTGAGCCTCTGCTCATCCCCCTCCTCCCCATGCACAACTCCCCACAATTGTGTCTCATCCCAAATTCATATTTTTGGAAGGGTAAGGGCTAAATAATGCTACTAAGTTCTTTTTTCCAGAAAGCACATTCAAGAGCAAAACTTTGATAAAGTTTTTGTGATGTGGTTGATGAATATTCAGAGAAGATGTTCCTTTGACAGCATTTCAACACTAAAATCCAATAGCATCTAAATTCTGCACACCATAATCTGTTGAGAGAGAATAAAATTATGTTGGTCAACTTCAGGGTCTACTTGGTAATTCATATTTGATCTGAATCTAAAGTGATGTATATTGAAACTTTTAGGTATAACCTTTAATATTAATTTATTTGTTTGATGTTACATTATAATAATTTTTAATAAAAAGTTAACATGGTTTTGAAAATTTGTATAAATTTTTGTGTAACATCATTTAAGATGGGAAACAAACATATACTTAACACATCCAAAACAATTTCTGTTTGGGGTTCAGTTCCAACTTTTGAGCATGGTCTTTACAAGTCCTCTTGAAGAACAGCATATTTGGGTTGGGGGGAGGGTGTTAGTTTATTCCTTAAGAAGTTGGATTTTGGTTGTTCGGCATACAAGTCCTCACCACCGAATGCTTGTTGTCGCTTGGAAAGTCTTATCCAAAGATACTTCTGGCAACTATTCAAAACCGAATTTACAACGAGGCACAGGATTTTACTAAGGTGGGTCATGATAATCCTTGAAGCAGGTCAAGGAAAGGGAAGACACATAATATAACAATCCATGCTCCCTAAAAAAGGGAAAAAATTAAAGGAAAAACTCCAGGAAATCACATGTAACAATGCTAAATTACATGAAAACACCCTTAAAGTACCTCCATTATCATGGTACTATTTAAGCCATTATGTGTGACAGTAATAAGAAACAGAATTTTTTAACCTCAATCTCTTTTGACTTTATTTCTAAAATCCATTTATCCCAGTGTGTAGTCTTTAATATTAGCTAGTACTACAAATGGTATAACGAAGTAGTGATGTTAACAGTAATCTCATTTAAAGGATGAAATGATTTACATGCAATGATGAAAATATCACAGTATTTCTTTGAAAAAAAAAAATGTCCCTGTATTTCTTTAATTTTTTTCTATCCCTAACTAGTTTTGTTTTTGTCTATTTGATATGTAAAAGTAAATAAATTAACATAAAGGTTTGTGATTTTCAAATGGGCTGGTTTGTTTTCATTAGAAAGGTCAATTTAATTTTGGTATACTAAAATAACCCCCACATCCCACTTTATAAATTTCTTCTCAAGTAAATCCATACAATTAAATATCGGTCCCGCTATTTATTAGATTTTTGGTTAGCCAATACGAGAAAATGATAAGGCATGACCATTTCAGAATTTCATATATTTACCGGCAATATGTCAATTATTGACTGATATTTGTTGTGGAAAAATAAAAAAAAAATTATGCCGGGAAAACCGCGACATATAAAATATCATTTACGACGCCGCAATAGTGGTTTTATTGCCTAGGTGAATCAGTAGTAAGATTAAATTCAAGAATATGATGAAATTTTCTTGTTTAGCACTATTTCATTTGAATTTCAAATAAATGGAAGAGATACAGTATAGATGTATTAGGTGTTTTTATAGTTATAGAATCCTTGAAAAAAAAAATTTATCTCCTAAGGGAAGTAAAAAAAAAATTGAAACGAGAAGGGCATAACCACTGCTTAATGAGTGGTTGTGGAAAACAGAATTTCAAATGGGAGAATGATTGTTAGAACCTAAATTGAGCTTCCTAAACTTAACAAATCTCCAATAGATGTTTGTGGTACATGGGTCATGTGGTATGTCCTGAATTATTGGTTAGAGTGATCCGAGTGACATTGTAGGAGGAATGCTTCATCTTTTGAAAGAGCACATAAGTGGTTTCCCTCAAGTCTTTCTTTTTAGTCTTTTGTAACTTCTGGAGATGGATAGTGGGGATAGATCTTTAGCCATCTGGGTTAGCGACAGAGGGATGAGGGTTTAAAGTTTGAAATTTTATGTCCAATTCTCAGTGGCAAGCATGGGAAGATCTAGCCACAGATTCTTCAATTTTCTTCAAGTAATTGAAGAAGCTGACAATTGAGAGACAGATTCAGTGAAGAACTCAAGGAAAAAGAGAAGTAACAACATCTCTTTCATATTTTCTGTCGAACATAATAGATAATGTCATCCTATGATAACACAGGCAAGTTGAGGGTGGTAAAATGAGATTGACCAAGTCCTCTTTAGCGCCAAGCACAAAAAATACTCTAGCAACCAATTGCCCTGCCTGCTTCTTTTGTTATCAGGGCAAATCTTAATAGCCTATTTGCTAAAGCACCCTGATGATTCCCTTACACATTAAAACATTCCCAGCACTCTATACTGTCATATCCCAAGATGACACAAGGACTATAAACCCAATAAAGTACTTGCATACAAAACTTTTAGGATCTAGAGAGGTGGAGTTATCACCATTAAACTAGTCTAACTCACCAAAGAGTAATCAACAAACCACCATGAATTATCATATATTAATTAAAAAAAATGAACAGCACCACTCTAAAATGTACAGAGTTCCACACCCTAAAAGCAGATTGCCTAACAATTGATCATTTATTATGAATATTCAGCACAATTACATTTAAAGAGTTAGTGATCAAAATTTGGTCATGTTGTAAAAATAAATTTAGTTGAGTTCCAAATCTCATATTTATGTTTTAGACATTATCGAGCGGCTTTTAAGAGGGCTCTAGGCTTAATAGCTTATACTGCAAATGAAATAACTTTCGGTGAGTTGTTTTATATATTGTTTTTTCAAGACATTTGCCCTTATAAGCATATAGGTTGCCAAAACAAGGATTTCACATTGACTCCGAGTGCCTAGAATTGGACCATAAAATCAAATCATATCACTAGATCACAAGATTCTACAAAAACCATAACATTATGAATTGTGTACAATTGCATGCTATAAATTATCGTACTTGAAGTTAAGATATGACTAAAATTACAGCCTTAGGCTCTCATTTAGTCACACTAAAATTACAGCCTTAGGCTCTCATGTAGTCACTAGTCAAGTGTTAGCAACTTATAAGCTATAGAAATTATAGGATTAGTTTTACTAATTAGGATAAAAAGTGAAAATTACGAGGGATTATCGAAATCAACAACATCAATAATTCTTTCATGGAGTAAGAGTTATAATTATGGGTAAACTAATCATACAACTTGTTCTGTCCTAAATATAAGATACCAACTTTAAGAAAAACACAAAAAAAGTGAAGACAATTACAAAGGCAAAAGCAAGACAAATGGATAGTGTTGTTACCATTGAAGTGAATCAAGACCGAAAAAAGTAGTATGTTGCCTTTCAACATTTAGGTGAATCAATACAAAAGAAAAGAGCTTGTGTTATATGAAACGGCGGAGCCAAAAATTTTGCATGGTGTCCCGAGACACCACGAAGCTTGGGTCAGGTGGCATTGGGTATTATTGACGTATGATGTATTTGATATATATGACTTAAGAAGGACAAAATATAAAAAACCATATTTAGCCAGATTATTGGTGATCCCAAGTGCCTTGTTTCATTTGGAGAAGGTCAGAGTTCAAGTCTTGATTAATGCATTTTTTTTTTGCATGGGTTTTTTATTTTTATAGCATTGCATTTGGTGCTTGCAACTATAACACGTTAGTTTTTTCCCCTAACTTCTCTTGTCTCTATCTTGCTCCCTGCTTTAGCTTTAGACCTCCTCCTCCTTTGCTCCCTTATCATCGACTCACTACCTCGCCTGTTCACCGTCATCCAATGCCCATACAATTAAATAGCGGTCCCGTTATAGCGTAGCGGCGGCTATTTAGTGGTTTTTTGGTCAGCCGCAACGCAAAATTACCGATACACTATGGTTTTAAAATTTCACATTTATCGGCCGATAAATTAGTATCGCCGATAAATTGGAAAATATCACCGATAAATTGGAAAATATCACCGATAAATTGGCGATTTATTGAGAATTCTTAAATCTACTAAAAAAAGCATGCATGATAATTTTTATTTATTTATTTACTATATATATCTTAGATCAAGTTACTATTGAATTATAATAAAGTATTCCTATTTATTATCTTCACATTTACTATTAAATAACATGTCTTTTTTCATTTTAAGGTAAATTTAGGGTTACTAGAAAAATTTAGCATACAATGACTCACTTTAATACTTCTTATATGATATAAAATAATAGTTTATTGAACATTTATATTCAAATGATCAATAAATAATAATTAGAGTATATGGTAAAATAAAAATAAAAATTCACGCAGCAACACGTAATATATCGTTCATGACGCTCCGATACCGCGACACTGCGACAGCGACCGCGACCATGACCGCAATTTAATTGCCTGCCAATGCCTAAGCCGCTACTATTGCTTCGCTAGCTCCTTCTCCTTTGCTCCCTTATCGTCGGCTTGCTACCTCACCCGTTGGTCGTCATCCAATGCCTAGGCCACTGCTATTGCTTCGCTGAATAAACTACTGTTGCGTTGCCCATCACGACCTACTATAAATCTATACTCTACTCCTCAAATTTGATATATTCTTTTACTTAATTTAGTAATGACAAATTAATTCATAGCTTTATATTAACTGATAAGTTAAAAATTGATAATTTTGCTTTGATTATGAAACCTAATTGGTTAACCCTAGGTGATTACAAAACCCTAAATAATTAAAGAGATAAATTTCTATTCTCAGTTATTATAAAACCTTACTAATTAGTTTGTTAATTGAGTGAATTGTTTAATTATTTAGTTAATTGATGGATTAGTTTGTTGTAAAATTATATTACCAATTAAATTAGTTGAATTAATTCACCAATTAGTTTGTTAGTTGAATGAATTGTTAAGTTATTTAGCTAATTGTTGAATTAGTTCGTTGTAAAATTATATTACCTATTCAATTTTATTAAATCTCTTAGTCAATTAATTAAATTTTATAATTTCTTAATCTAGGATTGCGAAACCTTAATTTTAATTTGCTTGCAAAACCCTAATTTAAGTGTAATGTATTGTTATTTTGGATATTGCTTAAGAGTACTATATTAAACGGGGACACCATAGAGGTCAAATCCTAGCTCTGCCACTGGTTATATGCACACATATTAATTTGGTATATAAACCATGCATATGGCATAAAAAAAATATTATTTGCATCAAAAAGCCAACTAGACCACAAAAAGAAATCAGAAAACAATATTAATTATTAATTAATTAGAAGCTAAAATTAATAACAACATAAAATTGATTATGCTCATTCTAACATTTAGATTGAGTTTGGACTCTTTTCATGTCATATTTCTTCAACAACTGTATTTGTTGCCTTAGTAGTAACTCAATTGTACTTCATCCACATCAAGTCATGTTGCAGATATGCAACAAAATAGTAGATTTTCAAGGATTAAATGCTTAGGTAAGAAATGTAATGGAAATAAGATGAAAAATAGATTTTAATACAACATACATAAAAATTATCATTACAATGTACAATTATAAGATTCTACCTAGTATTGTAAGATTCTACTAATACTACATAGAATTATAAGAACCTAACATGATTCTGCTACTTTAAGATTCTATTTAGGATCGTGGATGGTTATTTTGTGACTTTTAGATCATAGAATTATAAGATTGAATCGGATTTTAACAACCATGATAAGCATACTAATTGAAGAATATAACATGGATGAACTGATTTCCAAAACTTTACCCAACTTACTCAATGGACTTGAGTGATTTAAGGAGCAAGAATAATGTTTTTCAATTTTTAGGTGTGATGCTACGGATGAGTATCACTTTCCTAAATGAAATTTGTTACATCCTGGTATTTCCAGAAATTTGACCTTCCATTAGAGTTGTAAACAGGCGGCTTATGAACCACCATCCACCCAATATTCTCATCTCTCTGTCTCTCAAATCAAGGATCCCATTAGCATGCACTCAGGTTCTCTGATATCACAGGCAAGTCCATCAAGAAAGAAAGAAAGAGAACAAGAAACAAACACAAATACATCACAGACACAGATACATAAACAATCACCATGAAACCAAGAATATCATTTAGCTGTGAATCATGCTCTGAATTCTAAGCAAATGAACGCAACAACTAGAACTCATTTGTTATGGGGATAATAGGAGGGAAAAAGATACCCTTGAATCCTAGGCCTTTAAATAGTGTATTTTAGGCATTTTCAAACCATAAAAAGAAGTACCCATTTCAATTCAACCAATGACCGAAATAAAGTACATACTTATTTGGAAAAGTTTTCTTCCTATTCTAAATAGACGATGTAAGATACATAAAATATGAGGGTAATTTCTCCTTCCTAGAAGCCCATAACAAATAAGAACTACCATGATAATAATCTCCATTCAAAAGCTTAACCAATAACAGTTTTTCTTACTTTCTATGTTCTCGTATCATCATTCTTACTACCAGAAAGCTGGAAAACATGGATAATCAGAGTAACAAAAGAACTAAGCCTATAAGATGCATAATTATCAGGAAAACAAGAAAATGTTTATATGAACATAACAAACCTCCTGCGCTGCTTGTTTTGCCCGCTCTTCAAGAATTTTCTCCAGGCTTTGTTTCTCTCCCTCCAACCTAGCAACCAAATTCTCCCGATCTTTAACTGCATCAGCAGCTTTGGCAGCCGCTTTTGCTGCCAAAATTTGCTGTCTTCTCTTTCTCCGTTCCTCCATTTCATGTTCAATTTCTGAATCAGAAGTTGAGCCTGATTCCGAATCCGAAGCAGACTCTTCATCACTTTCCAGATAAGAAGCCTGCTTCAAATCACCAGAGGCTTTATCTACTCCCCCAAGACTGCTCCTTGTCATTTTACGCTTTGTCTCTTTCTCATCGTTCTTGTGATAGGGCTTATCAACGACACGCACATTGGGACCATGATTCACCTGTAGTTTCTCATCGCTGTTTCGTAGAATGGCCTCAGTTGGTAGCTTTCCTGACACTAAATCTGTCCCATATGCAGAAAGATCATCACTGCAATTCCTTGCCTCATCCAAATCCTTTTCTCCAACTGCATCATCAACCATGGCCGGCTGGTGAGCTAAATCCCTTCCGTGAGAGCTCTTATCTGGAGCAACACTTGATCCTCTCGGGGTTGAATCTGAGATTTTGGGGTCCTCCCAGTCGCATCTCCTCCCTTCTCCCAGTCGTTCGTTCCTTTTTCCGCCCATCCCATCTCCAGCCCTCCGCAATGAGCTCCCAACTCTATTATTTCTCTTAACATTCCACTCCGAATTTCCAGCTTTTCTGCCATCTTTATTCACACCAAGACCGCCTGAGGCTCCCCTTCCACGATTCGACTTAACAGAACTTGAAGGCTTTGGCGTACTAAGCAATTCGGTCCAGTCATTATCCGTAAGAGTTGCAGGCTTCGAATCAGTTTTCGAGCTTTCCTTTTCCTGACTATGGTTCTTATCACCGCTACTATCGCTACTGAAACTTTTGCGAGCAGTGTAATAATTCTGTGAGTAATCACTCTTTGATTTCGCTATAAAATCACTGTTAGCTTCAAGCGTTTTCTTCCTTAATTGATCTTTCAGAGGAACACTTCCACTCGATTTTGAAGGCGTCTCAAGTTTCAATTCTTCTGATTGCGTTCTATCACCCTTACCTAACGAACCTGCTGCTTGTTGATCTATCTGATCCAATCGAAATAAACATATGAAACGATTTACATTCATTCAGGACTAAAAAGAGAAAATACGCAAACAAATAATCATTATCAGTCAACATTATCAGGATTCAGGCAAATAAATAAGAGAAGCGAAAAACGACCGTGCCTGTTGGAGAAGGTTTTCGGCCACTTTGAGCTTGGAGGAGATCCAACCAGCCATTGATGTGTGTGGAACTTTATGCTCGGCTCATTTTAGCAAATGAGTACCACGCTAGCCGAAAGGGATCGACGAGATCAGTTGCACTCGCAGTAGAGGGCGAAAACCAAAAGAGGACAGCTCCCAGCGGGTGGAAAAGCGACGAGACAATGCTAACGAATTAACGATGCAATGTAATCGTGGGTTGTGTGAGAAATTCTATAGTTAATGTATGGGAAGATTACTTTAATAAAATAAAATATATGCATATTTTATGGTTATCATTTATAAATATTATCAATACATTTATAAAATAAAATATTATGAGACAACTAATTATAAAAAAATATAAAATAGATTGACAAGATTATTGCCCTGCCCTATATATTAAAAATCTGGATTGTTATAATTTTAAAATAAAGCTGTCATTTCCACAAATTTTATTACATCCTTTAAAGTTTTAAAAACATTAATTATGTTTTAGAAATGTTTTAACTTTATTTTTATTATTATTAAAAAAATCAGCATAATCAATTATCGAAATTTATTTTTTATAACTTTAATCATATCTAACCCTTATGAAATATAATCCAAGTATTTAAATCGGATCACGATCTAAGTCTAATCCTTAATATAACTCAATGTATTCCTACGATGATAAGTACCATAGCTTTAAAATATCCTAAAAAAATATAGCTTAGAATATTCTTAGATAACATATTATATAATACACTACATGTGTCATAATCCTTTCTTATAATCCCCTTTGGTTTTCCTCCTCTGTACACCACTTACTTTTTCCTTGTGATCCCTCTTTTTGCTTGTGTAACCCTCCCCTTGCATCCCACCTAGCTTGCATAATATTCCCCAAATCACTTATCCTCTAATCACCTTCCAATACCTCAACATACATCCCTTCCTTCCATCATTTTGTCACACCATTTCAACCCCCTTACCCTTAAATTTGCTACACCTGTGTGTAGTTATAAGCCCTATAATTGAGCATAGGTGACTCACCACAATCCACAATCACCATTACCTTAGTACATGAATCAACAATACTTGGTTATTTTGCTATAGAGTATATGCATAACAACTCCAAATTTTAGAAATATTTTTTTTTTGAAAATATTGCAGAAGCATTAGAAACCAAAACAAGTGGATATCAGCACCACATCAAATAAGGTATGATCGTTCACCTAAAATTTATCCAGTGCAAGGCATAATAGAACAAAACAAATAAATGTTCTAAAGAGACTAATCTCATATAATAATATGAACGATATGTCAATGTTGCACCTCATTTCAAAAAAGAAATGAATAGAAGCTTAGAATTTAAATAATTGAAAGTTCAAAACAAACCCAATGAAATGGATAAAAAAAAAACTAATCTAGTTATTCTAATGTATAACTACAAAAGTAAAAAATCCCCAAGAGGGGATGGTGCTTTTTTAATACCCCTCACTTTTTTTATAATGGATGAATGAGAAATTTTGTTAAATTATAGGCCTTTGATTTTGATTCAATATTATGATTTGATTTGGGATAAATTATGATTTGAAATCATATTAGAAAATGAAGTTTATTAAGTTTTGCAGATAAACCCATCGACTGGTTCAATGAACCAATCGACCGGTTTATTGTTTTAGCCAAACTAGGTTCCTTAACTAAACCAATTGACTAGTAGGGAAAACCGATCAACTTGTTGATGAGCAGTCAACTAGTAGACCCAAATTAATCAATTGGTTTGTCGAGTTAGTCACGTTTTTTAGTTCAATTTTTTTTTTGAAAAAATCCTGTACAATAAAATGGAACCTTATCAACCCATGCAAGATTGTTCCTAAGAGATTTCTAACCATTTTTATGATGCATTTAACCCAAGATATTGTAACACCCCCAAATTTACTACTGAAAAATTTCGTTAAATTTAAAAGAAGTTTAGCGGAAGCAAGCAAATAAAATTGTAAATCCGGGGGTATTACCGCCACACTTAGTACCAGATCGATTCATAACTACCGACCCGATACTAAGTGCTAAGGCTAGAAAGAATAAAACCAGAACAAATCATTCATAAAACACAAGTTTTACGGAATCAGAGTACGAAGGTCAAAAATTACAATCCGAGATACAATTTAAAAAGTCCATATATCAGAGTACTTAAAATAACGGAATAACCAGGTACGATAAAACCCTTGAAAATTTAAAAACAGCACTTGTAATCCTCCAAGGACAAATACGTTTAAACAAAACAATTCCGAAGGGTGAATATCCGGACCACTTACTCACTCAAGTCAACCTTCCACCCCAATTTAGCAACCGATCAAAACCTGCATCAAAGGTCTGCTCCCCACCATTGGTGGATCATCACAGGACCCATTCAACCAGTGTAGTATCAGTACGGGTCCAGTACTGAGTAAGGGCGTAGGTGCCAAGGCCCACACACAAAGATACATAACATAGCAGACATAGCATAGATACATAGATCGAATGCAATAACACATATAAACCACACGGGTTACAGACCAAACGTCACTTTTCTTTTATCAGGTCTCTGAATATAATCGATCATCATCTTGTCCAGACCCTGTGAGTGCGGGAACCCCACTATTATAGCCGGTGGAACGGTCGCGAGGGTAAGATACCCTGCCACTATTATAGCCGGTGGACCGGTCTGGCTCCGACTCACAAGGTATTCCACTGTAACCATTTATATCTTTCCCATGACTTATCACTTTTACGTTTAGTTTGTTGAGCACGAAATCCCCCACTATTATAGCCGGTGGAAAGGTCGCGAGGGCTTATGCCCTGCCACTATTATAGCCGGTGGAACGGTCGCGAGGGTAAAATACCCTGCCACTATTATAGCCGATGGACCGGTCTGGGTTCGGCTCAACATCTTTCTCTGTAAGTCGTTAGTGTCTTAAAGTATCTTATTCGAGGGCATATCTTTGTCATGCATGGCCAGAGATCTCAACACATCACATCAAAACTGAAGGTATATGCGTACTTTCACATACAAGGGAGGGCACAAGCACACGTCCTGATTTCAAGCCCCGTTACACATGGAACAGATAAGATAATGACGTTTCAAAACACAACACATAAATCATATAGAACATCCACGGCACATAGGATACATGTCACACATTCAGCCTTAGCTATATCCTTACTCGGTTTCGGTTATCGAGCTATCTCCCGCACTTATTTTAGGCCACTAAATACCCTTTGCGATTTATCAGACTTAACATATTTCTCGCATTGGAAACCAGATCATGACCCTTAGACTCAACTCTCCCTCATGCCTTACTCCTCCTCGTTTCTTTTTATTATTTTCTTTTTCTTTTTCCACCTTCTCAAATTAGGGTTTCTTTCCCAAGCCCTAGATACCCTTATATGACCCTACGTACTATTTTTCATCTCGAGCCTCTAGTCTCCCAAACAGACCTTCCATTAATCTCCCCACGTCCCAAAGTAACTTTTCATACGTAAGGTTCGCCCCCATGCGGACCTTAATCTCCCCATGCAAACCCTATCATTTCCACCATGCCAACTCTATCATTCCCATGCAAACCCTAGTTTTCCCATGCAACCTTAGTTTCTCCCACTCTTCCATTTTATTCAATTCCCCCTTTTTCCTCATCATCTCACAATTATGAATTCCTTAGGTCATCCATACCTATGTTAACCAGCGTACTTCCCTTTGGTTATCTTAGTCGCTTATTTTTCTCTTTCAAGCCCCTACTCCACAATTCCTCATCAAAACACCTAGCATGCATGTCACGTCACACCACATCATCTTTGTGTCATACCATATTAGTACATATAGACAAGGGCACGGGAACATACCTCGGTTCCAAGCTGCGCTACATAAATACACAGATAACATACAGATAATACAACATATAAACCGTACGAGGCATCCAAGGCAAATAAAGCATGTAATACACACAGGCGGCCTTAGTTACGTCCTTACCTAAATCGGCGCCGGGCTTGGAGCACGCTCCTATACCTCTGGTGGTTTGACCCGGTTCATCTATAAGAGGGAAATACTTAGGGTTAATCTCCCTCTACCGGACTTATCAAAATTCCTATCTTACCCCTATCATGGCCTAATGCTAAGGCTAATATTAATGATGGGGTTTAAAAAGGGTAGGTTATTACTATTCTTACGATAGCTTGAACATATTATCACCAATTAAAGTAGGTTTTACCAAATCCAGAGTTTTAAGGTGGGTGTTTCAATATTATTAATAACAATTACCCATAATACTAACAATAATAAAAATACTACCAATAATAATAGTACTCATAATAAGGATAATAATAGCTATAATGATAATAATGGTGATAATAATAATTGAGATCATAGTAGCATTAGTGATAGTAATATTACCGATAATAATAAAACACTAACACAACCATAATCCTTCAAATGACAATATCAATAATAATGATAGTAATAATAATAACAATAACAATAATAATAATAGTAGTAGTAATAATAATAATAAAAGTAGAGGGAGTAGTAGTAATGAAAACAACAACAATAATAATAATAATAATAGCAATAATAATAATAATGGTAAGGATAATAACAATAATACTATTAATAGTAATAATAATAATAGCAATAATAATAACAACAATAATAATAGTAATATTAATAATAACAACAATAATAATAGCAACAACAATAATAATAATATTAATATTAGCAACAATAATAATAATAATAGTAATAATATAAATGATAGTGAGAGTACTAGAAATAATACTAATAGGAATAATAGCGATACAATAATAGTTAGAAAGATAACATAATGACACTAGTATTAATCATAGTAATAATAATAGTAATGATAGCGATAATGATAGTAAAATAACAATACCCATAATAATAATTACAATAATAATAACAATACAATAGTTGTGGCAAATACTAGGCATAACAAAAATACTAAGGTAATGATATTAAAGTATAACGTTAAGGATAATAACGATGGTAATAATCGATAAAATAATAAAAGCGTTAAGTACAACAACAACAACACGATAATAACAAGGATAATAATAATAATATAATAATAAGGATAGTAACGATAATAATAATAATAATAATAATAATAATAATAATAATAATAATAATAATCATAATAATAACAACAACCATAATACTAACGTTGATAATAAAAATAGCAAAGATAATAATAATAATGATAACAACAACAATACTAATAATAATAATAACAGTAATAGTAATAGCAATAATAATATTAATAGTAAAATAATAACAATAATAATAATAATGGTAATAATAGTGATAATAATAATACTAATAGTAACAATAATAATAACAGTACTAATAATAATAATAATAACAATAATGATAATAATAATAATAATAATAGTAATAATAATAATAACATAGCCATAAGAATAGTAACAGTAACGATAATGATAATAAAAATAAAAACAATAATAATAGTAGTAATAATGATAGTAATGCTCATAATAATATAAATAATAATAATAACACTAATAATAATAATAATAGTAATAATAATCATAATAATAATAATAA
Organism: Tamarix austromongolica; assembly: GCA_039764185.1. Taxonomy (NCBI): domain Eukaryota; kingdom Viridiplantae; phylum Streptophyta; class Magnoliopsida; order Caryophyllales; family Tamaricaceae; genus Tamarix; species Tamarix austromongolica. The sequence goes on along the minus strand of CM077816.1, from coordinate 46,337,205 downwards.
TAATAATAATAATAATAATAATAATAAGGGTGGTAGTATTAGTAATAATAATAATATTAGTAATAATAATGATAATGTTAATATTAATCATAATAATACTAATAATAGTAGTTAATAATATTAAACCACTAATCACTTTTATTTATTTATTTATTTATTTATTATTATTATTTACTTATTTTATTTATTTATTTATTTATTTATTTATCTTTTTTTTTAAGACTTAGGGTTCAGGGTGTTGGCAACCTGACAGAGGTGGTGGCGGCGGCGGCGGCGTGGCGGCAGCAGCAGCGGCGGCGGCGGTGGAGGAAGGGAGAGAGGGGAAAATGGAGGTGGAGGCTAGGGAAGGGGAAGCTAGGGGAAATGGGAGGTAAAGGGTGGTAGAGTAGGAACCGCTGGTTGTTTTGGGGGGTAGTGGCGGTGCTGTGGGCGGCGGCACAGCCGGTGGCGGCGGCACGAAGGTGGCACAGGGGGGGTCGAGGGCTATTCGGGAGGGTAATTTCGCACGGCCAAGGCGGCGCGTGCGGGGCAAGGCAAGGAGGCTAAGGTGGTCGGTTGTGTAGAGGGCGGTGCAGGGAGGATCGTGGTGGTGCGGGCAGGCGGCAACGGTGGCCAAAGGCGGAGGAACGGGCGACTAAAGGTGGGGCGGTGTGTGGCGCTGAGTTTCTGGGTTCCAAATTTCGAACCCGATTCAGGCTATCTTCGGGGCTATTTATAGGCCAAACGGAACGGGGAAACGACAAGGATGCGAGAGTGGGTCGGAGGTTAGGTGGATGCGTGTCCGGTGAGGCTGACCGGTGCAGGTCTGCAGTTGCAGACTGAGACTCGCCGGGGAGAGAGAGACAGAGAGAGAGAGGTTTCGTGCGGGAAAAATAAACGGATCGATTAGTCCAATCTATAGGGGAGACAACGAGGATGAACAGGGCGAAAAGACGGGAGAAATGGTTGTGGTTGCAGGCTTTCCTTCCCAGCCATGGCTTTCGTGTTGCAGGCGGTGAAGGAGGAAGACGACGCGGGTGGAAGAGAAAGAAGGCTGGACCGGCGGTCCAGCGGAAAAGAAAAGAAAGGAGGAAACGGGGCGGGCCGAACCGGCCGGGGAAAAGAAAGGAAGAGGGGCGTAGGAGGGGAACGGGCCGCGAGGGGGTGGAAGGGTGCTGGGCCTGGCAGGCCGGCCCAGGCCGGGAAAAATAAGGGGGAGAAGGGGAAGAAAGAAAAAGGAAAAAGAGGGAGAAAAGGGAAAAAGGGAAAAAGGGGAAAAGGGAAAAAGAGGGGGAAATTAGGGGTTGGCTTAAGTAGTATAATTTGGGTAATTAGGGGTATTTAATAAAATATAATTATCAAAACAATAATTAAGTTCTATTTTTAGGTTAATTTAGGGATTTATGGAAAAAAATCTTCTTAATCCCATTTTGATTAACAAAACACTTAAAATTTTCTCTAATTAAATTATTTGTAAATTTTATATTAATTTGAACTATTTTATCCTTCCTATTTTTAATAAATTAATGTAGTTAATAACTTTCTAAGATAAAAACCTTAATTAACTTAAAATACCACAATTCCTCCTACTTACACACTTATAAATTCCTTCTTGATTTATTCTAATCAATTCCCATTTGTTTCACTAAAAGTAGTTTATTTTAATTAATCTCCTAATAATTCCCTATTCAGCCAGGATTTCCTAAATTAGGGTTTTTAGGGTATTTCAGATATTGCCTCAATTTGATATGGAGGTAGATTGGGATGCAAGAGGTTAGAGATGACCTCAACAATTGTCGTCTTCCTCCTCTCTCTTCTCCATGATTCTAAGATTGACTATTTCAATCTCAGGCATGACTTTGAGAAGCTAGAAGATTCCTTCCATGTTGAATTCCAATTACTCCATTCATGAATGCAAGTTATGGGCCAACTAACCTGAATTCTTTAGAGATACCATTTGAGTTCTAGAGAATAGGGTAGCAAATCCTAGACAAATTCATCCATTCTAATCGAATTAAAAGAGTTAATGGTAGAGTTTTGAGTCAAAATCTAAAAACCTTAGTAATTCCTTTCAATTGGTTAGCCATAAATAGTTCCAATCATGACTTCATTTCACCTTTCTTTTAGCCTTGAAATTCCTTAATTCTTATTTTCCCTCTCTTCTCTACACAATTTGAGCCTTGATAATCTAATTCCATACACTCTTCCGATCCTATCTCTAGCTCCTTCTTGTTTCAATTCTCAAGCAAGGTAAAGTTAGATTCTGGAAAAAAATGCTGAGTAGTTTAGTTAACCTTTTCTCTATTTTGACCTTTAGTTGGTAAGTTTTGAATCTCTTCTGATTTTAAGATTTTGAAATGTGATAAGATTTTTACATAATTTTTGAGTTAAGACTTTCATTTTAAGGTTTTCAAAGCTAAGAATTTTTCCTAGTGGAATCCCTATTCTAAGAGGATTTTTGCCCGCATCAAGTGATTCTTGCTCTTAAAATATTTCGTATGTATTCCTGCATGATAGGAGTTACCTTTAGCTGATTGATGCATGTTTCAATGAAGAAATGTAGTTATACGTATGATCTACATGCTTAAATGACATAATTTGAGTAAAAAGCATGAAAATGGCTAAAAGTAGGCTATGATGATAACATGGTGAGAAATGCATGTTTACTTGGTTGGAAATATGTTGGCTGATGTTGATATATGCTCCTACATAACTCAAAATGATTTATATAAGAGAACCTACATGAAATTTATGGCTTGATGTTGTGTTAGGGCAGACCGATCGACTGTTTAGGTCAAACTGATCGACTGGTTCCTAGAACAATCGACTAGTTGACCAAATCTGTCAACTGGTATGCTTGTAGAGACCTTGGTCTTGTTCTCTACTTAAATCCATTGACTAATTTAGCAAAACCGATCGACTACTCTACAGAAAATCGATTGGTTTGCCAAAATCAATTGACTAGTTTGAGGAAATCATGATTTGGCTAAGTCAAATTGATAGACTAGTTGACCCAAACCAATCAGCTAGTTAGTTCAATCGATCAACTGGTTGGTTTATGTAATCCCCCAAAATTTTAAAAGCTTATAATTTAATAAATAACTTTTATTTGGGATAAATTAGCCTTTAAATCTATTTAATTTAATTATTTTATGGATTTTTGAGTATATAAAATTGGATATAAATATTTAATAAATTAAAATAAATATTTTGTTATTTTATCATACCCTTTTTATTTAAATAATTTTCCAAACCATTATTTTACTAAAAGTATCCTTTTTAAACCCTTACATTTTAATTGTATTATTAAATAAACTTATTGCCCAAAAATATTGTATTTTATTATTTTATTTAATTCCATTTCCCTTTTCTTCTCCTTTTTCTCCATTTTCTCTTTTCTTTCTTCTCCTTTTTTTCTTTCCTTGGGCCGCTGGCTGGCCGGGCCTGCCCCTTCCCCTCCTACGCATTGGGCCGCTGGCCATTCTCTCTTCCCCTTCCCCTTCTTCTCCTGCGTCGAGCCCGACCTGCCTCCTTTTTTTTCTTTCTTTCCCCTTCTCCCCCGACCGGACCGGCCCGCGTTCTTGCCCCCTTCGGCCGGCTTGCACGCCCGTCGCACTAGCCCCCTCCCCTTCTTCTTCTTTCTTTCTTCTTCCTCTTTCCCCAATGAAAATCCCGACCACCCCGCCATCTCCACCACCCAACTTGCAACCCTCTTTCCCTACTGCTTCCCCCCATCTCTCTCTCTCTCTCTCTCGTCATTTTCCTACACCATCCCTCTCTCCCTTCCCCCATGCCCTACCATATCTCTTCTCTCTCTCCCTGCAACTCCCATTTCCCTACAACCCTACTGTCGTCCTCGAGCTCCCTATCCCCTCCCTTCTCTTCCTCTTCTTTTTCTTCCTCCTTCCCTGCCTCGTTCTGCATTTTTTTCTCGAACTCCCCATGCCTCCCCAACCCTCTTTTTCTTCCTTTCTCCTCCTTCCCTCATCCTCCCTATTTTGCTTTGCCTTTGTCGTTCTACCGCCACCTGAGCCATTAAGCTAATCCCTGCAACCCCCTCTACCACCCCCAGACCTCCTTTGGCCGAAACCACCACCTACAAGCCTTCATTTTCCCTCTCCCTTTTCCTTCCTCCTTAGCCCCTCCATCTTGACCCACCTCAGCAGCCTCCTTTTGCGGCCTCGTTTCCACTGCCTCTGACACCCTTGGCTTCCTTCAACCTATCCCTAACCACCACCTACACCCCCTCTTCACTCCGACACCCTTCCCTTGCCCCAAATCCTCCCCCATCTACCCTTTTTCTTAGCCCCAAAACCCCAACCCAAAAATAGCCTATTTCTCCTCTTATCACCCACCTTCGAGCCCCTCCTCCTCATATCTTTGCATGCAGCTCATGCTGCATGAATAGGATGAGCTGCTACATTTGTTGATTTATTTGGGTAATAATTTTAAGGTATAATAATATTGAATTCAAGTATTTGATTAATTAAGTGTTATGAAGTTTTATACTTTGATTTTTTATTATTTCTAATATATTAAATCTTGATATTATTTTTAGGTATTGGTTTTGATAATCAAAGCTTAAATCTTTAATTGGAATATCGGTGAGGTTCGTTTTTACAGGAATTAAGGTAACCATTAAATAACACTTAAACGCACGGATTAATGTATGTTAGCACATTAGGATTTTTAAAATGTTATTATGCTTAGTATATGTTGTTTAATATCATATGCATAGTTTCTTGTGATGTTGAATGAAAAGAAGCATGTTAGGTTATATGTTATGTATGGAAATATTGTTTAAGGTAAGAGTTTGGTTGTTAATGAAAATGTTAAGTATTATCCATGTTGTATTATGGTATTGTGATCTTTAATGCATGGTTAATATTTTGTGAGCCTTAAGGGTATTTTAGTAATGTATCTTGTACAAGAATATGGCCTAATATATATGTATGGGTGCTAATAAGTATTATATTAAAAAGTAATGATAATTTGATATAAGTGGTGTACTAAGGGGCAAAATGGTAATTTTTAATTAAAAAGGGTATTATGGTAATTTTAGAGGCAAGGGCAAAGTGGTAATTTTGTAATTAAAGGGTAAAAGGGTAATTTTTGAATTAAAGGATAAAATGGTAATTTTGGAGATAAAGGGGTAAAATGATAATTTTGGAGGCTAGGGTAAAATGGTAAATTTGTAAGTAAAAGGATAAATTGGTAACTTTGGAGGTAAGGGATAAAATGGTAATTTTGGAGATAAAGGGTATTATGTTAATTTTGGAGGCAAGGACAAAGTGGTAATTTTATAATTAAAGGGTAAAAGGGTAATTTTGGAATTAAAGGATAAAATGGTAATTTTGGAGATAAAGGGTATTATGGTAATTTTGGAGGCAAGGGTAAAGTGGTAATTTTGTAATTAAAGGATAAAAGAGTAATTTTGTAATTAAAGGTCAAAATGGTAATTTTGTGAACAAAGGTTAAATTGGTAATTTTGTAATTAAAGGGGAAAAATGATAATTTTGTGAATAAAGGGTGTTATGGTAAATTTTGGAAGTTAAGGGGTAAATGGTGAATTTAAAAAGTAAAAGGGCAAAATGGTAATTTTGTAAATAAAAGGGGTAAAGTGGAAATTGGAAAGGAGTAACTTGGTAATTATGATAATAGAGAAGGGAAATTTTGTAATTTAAATAACTAAAGGGTAATTTGGTAAATTATATAATGGAGAAGGGTAGTTTGGTAATTATAATTATATAAAAGGGTAATTTGGTAATTTAACCAACTAGAGGGTAATTTAGTAATTTTGATAATGGAGAAGGGTAGTTTGGTAATTATGATAATAGAGAATGGTAATTTGGTAATTAACCCAATAAAGGGATAATTTGGTAATTAGGATAATGAGGAAGGGTAATTTGGTAATTTAACCAACTCAAGGGCAATTTATTAATTATAATAAAGGAAAAAGGGCAAAGTGGTAATCTAACCAACCAAATGAAAAATATATTAAGTGTAACAGTTATGAAGGGGGATTAGCGACCTAATAAGTATGAGAGATAATTTGGTAACCTAAATCGAGTAAGGGGTAACTTGGTAATTATGTAACAAGGAGGGTAATATAGTAATTTGTCAAATAAGGAAGGGATGGCTTAGCAATTATATAAGTAAGGGGTAAATGAGTAATTTGTACCTAACATGTCATTGTGATTGTGGAATTTCGTAATATAACGCTAAATAGTAAGATAAGAGTATTTGATAATTAGTAAGTATCACGAGAACGAATTCTAATTCGGAATTAGATGAGATTAGGATGGCCTTAATGATTCTTATGTGTTACCTTGGACAACCGTTTAGATAAGAAATATCTAACGATATCTGAACCATTAAAAATGAATAATTATCTAATTAGTGTGCTTTTGTGATCACCTTAATTAAGACACTAATACTTAAAGTGAAAGGCCTCGAGATCGGAAATGGTGGTTGTAACACCCCAAAATTTACACAATTTTTTTTAAAAGCAATACTCATAAATTAAAACCGTAAATTCTGGGGATGTTACCGCCACACTTAGTACCAGACCAGTTTACTTCTACCATTCTGGTACCAAGTGCTAAGGCTAAGAAAACATTATTAGTAATACCATACAAATTCAAATTTATGAAAACAGAAATCAGAGTACGCGTAAGTCTTACATAATTCGAAATACCGGCTATTGTTTTTCCAGATAATAACTAAACAACCTTAGTAAGATTGTTTCGACAATTCAAACATAATAAAAGATAACATGAATCATAAATTTAAAAAGGACAACGGCCACGTCACTCTAAAGATTGATCCAGCCCAGCTATCACTCTGCTCCTCCTGATGTCCCGTAGACATCGATAACATCAAAGTAAGTATCTCCTACCTGCAACAAATTAGACGGGCCTTCTGCTCGTGGGAATAAGCAGCACCCATAAAACGGGTGATCAGTACGCTACGTACCGAGTAAGGTAACCGAATACTAAGGCCGGCATATAACACATTAATTCATGTAGGATAATGATCACATACAATTACAACTCATACATACAATACACAGAAGCGTAAAGTAAAATCCATAACTTATAATCAACAAGTCCACACATAAGGCCCAAAAAGATCCAGATTAATCATTTAATCTTCCTTTTATCAAGATTCAATACACACCATGCCTTTTATATCAATCCATGCGAAAACAGGAACACCCCACTATTGTAACCGGTGGGCCGGTCATACATAGGGTAAAAACCCTAACCACTATTCCTAACCGGTGGATCGGCTTGGTTCCTGTCCGCATCAGATCCATGCGAAAACGGGAACACCCCACTATTATAATCGGTGGGCCGGACATACATAGGGTAAAACCCTAACCACTATTCCTAACCGGTGGATCGGCTTGGCTCCTGCTCGCATGGTGTTCCACTGTAAGTAATTAGTATCTTTTAATAGCATTGACGATCTGGTTTGTCTTTATTGAGCTCAGGATCCCCCACTATTATAACCGGTGGGCCGGATACACATAGGACCTCATGTCCTAACCACTATTATTACCGATGGATCGGTCACACATAGGGTAAAACCCTAACCACTATTCCTAACCGGTGGATCGGCTGGTCCCGTCTCAATATCTTCCACTTTAAGATATTAGTGTCTTAAGTATTTTATTCAAAAACATTTGACATTCACAAACATTTGCCCAAACATGCATGACTAAATCCATGAAAGCCCTAACTCCCATGCAACCCTACTCCATGCACACCCTATCTCCACGTAAACCACAATTCCATGCAAATCTTAGTTCCCATGCAAACCCTAACTACACATAACCCACGCTTCCATGCAACCCTAGCTCCCATGCAAACCCAATCTCCACGTACCACACTCCCATGCAAACCCTAACTCCACGTACCTCACATGTGCAAACCCTAGCTTCACATATACCACCCTTCTATGAAAACCCTAATTCATATGCAAACCCAAGCTCCACGTAGACATGCTTCCATGCAACCCAGATCCCCATGCAACATTAATTCCATGTAGGCATGTTTTTATGAAACCCTAATCCACATGCAAAACCCTAACTCCACATTAATTCATGCAAACCCTAATATTATGTTATTTCATGCACACCTTCAACTTCTTGCTATTCCATGCAAACCCTAGTATCATTCCCTTTCATGCAAACCCTAGCACCATGCCATCTCATGCAAACCCTAGTACCATCCTCTTACATGCAAATCCTAATTCATATATCATTTCAGGTCATACATTAATGACATAAGCATACACCTATTTTTCATGGTGCATGACATTCATAATAACATACTTCAACTTTATAACCATATCACATGCATAATCAATAAGAACAGCGAACATAAAATACATAACATGTCATATTCATAATACATGCAAACACATAAATGGCCTTAGTAGACCCTTACCTAAAAAGTCACCGGTCTTGGTGCACGCTCCTATTCCACTTGGGTAATTTGATTGGGTTCGCCTATTATATCAAAGCATACTAGAATTAGATTCTCTTATATAATTCTAACTTATTTCGAGGTTTGATTTTAGGATGACATTTTACTCTTCAATAATTAACTATAGGAACTAATACTTAAAAATACAAATGAATTATTATTTTCATTAGAAGAGGGTGGTGATCTAAGGGTTTCTACCCTTCACCAAAATATAATGATAGTATAATAATGATAATAATAATAATAATAATAATAATAATAATAAGGTATAATATTATTAATGATACTTTTATTAGTAAGATATTAATATTATTAATACCAAAATTATTAAAATTAAAAGGTGGATTTTGAACCACCCTAGTTTAATAATAATATTACCATTAGAAATTGTAATAATAATATTAACATTATATATACTTATAATATAAAGTTAATAAAGATAATAATAATAATATAATTAGAAATAATGTTAAAAATGTTAATAATATTAATGAAAAGTAAAAGTGCGAGGCATAATTAAAAATTTTGGTTTCTGTTCTTCCTGAAATAATTACAACATTAATTAAATAATTACCTTAAACATAATAATATTATTAATATTATTAATAACAATAGTAAACATGTAATAATCCCATTAAATAATAAAAATTCAAGAATAATAATTTATCTTACTCAATAATAATCCCAGACCTGTCAACAAAATTTAGAAATTAGAATATAGTTGATAACAATAATAATAATAATTATAATAATAATAATTAAAGTTGAATTAACACTAAAATTTAGGCTAAAAATAGAATAATTATCAATAATTCAAAACTAAGTGTTTAAAATGTCTAGGGTTTCACCTTAAGTCGGAGGATGTAGGTGGAACCGGCGGTGGTTCCCGGAGGTGGCCGGAAAATGAATCTAAGAGGGGTAAAATGAAGAAAAAAGGGGTGAGAGGGGAGGAGAAAAATAAAATAATTTTATGGGTTGGTGGAGGAGCCTTAGAAGGAGTTATTGGTTGGCTTGGGAGGTGGTAGAAGCGCGGATGTGGCGGTGGATGGTGTTTCAAGTCTCGGGGTGAAATTTTTTGGCAAAACCACTAGCTAACTTTGCACGATTATGGAGGCTTGTACAAGATGAATCGAAGGTCGTGGATGGTTTAGTTAATTAGAGGGTGTTGCAAGGAAGATATTGGGATGAAGCGAAGGCGTTGAAGTTGGCCGGAGGAGGAAAAATAGTTGTCTAAAGTTGCGGTGGCGCACCGATGGTATTTAGGGTTTTCAGGAAAAGAAAACTCGATTTCGAGCCATACGAGGGGTATTTATAATAGTGGAGGGTAGACTCGAGTTGTGGAGGTTACCAGAAGATCAATTACGATGATAAGATGGGTTAGTTTCGTTGTTGGTCAGGCGGCAAAATTTCAAAATTTTTCCCGACCTTCGAGAGGGAAATGGGGACAAACGTGGGGAAGAAATGGAGTTTGGAACAATTCAAATGAACTAGCATGTCGAGAGGAAGAAAACGAGCGGGAGAAGAGCCGGTCACGCCACGTGTGGCCGGCGACGCCATTTTCGGGGGAGAGAAGGAAGCTGGCGGTTATGGCGTCGGGCGGGAGGAGGAAGAAGAAGATGGGGGGCTGGCCGGCCGGTTCGCGGGGGAGAAAAGAAGGAAAAAAGGGAGGGCAGGCCGGGCGGTTCGTGCGACGTAAAACGTCGTTTAATGAAACGACGAGTTTTGAAGAAACAAAAGGCTGAATCACGGCGTCTTGGGTTAGCTGGTAACGGTTATAAAATTTAAAGTGAAACGCGGCGTTTAGTTGGAAACACGACATGAAACGCAGCGTGGGGAGGGACGAGGCAGGCGGCGGTGCGGGCTGGGCCGCGCCGAAGGAAAAAGAATGGATTGGGCCTTGCAACGGTCCAATTCAGGCGAGACAAAAGAAAGGAAGAGAAAGAAAAAGAAAGAAAGAAGAAAAAAAATTAAAAGGGAAGAAAAAAGAAAATTAAATAATTGATTTGGGTCCATTTAATTTAATACAAATATTTAGGATATTTAAAATTAAAAATATTTAAATAGAATAATTTTTAAATTTCTTTTTAGGCTAAATAGTATTTTTAAAGGATTTTTCCAAAATTTTCATTTTAAACTAATAAATCCCTCAAATTTTATTTAATTTAATTATTTATAAAATTAAAATAAATTTGAAACTATTTTTATTTTCTTAATTTGAATGAAATAATTTATTTAAATAATTTCCCAAATTAAAATCCTTAATTAGATATTATACCAAAATTTCCTTTACTTAACATATTTATAAAATCTCTTATTAATTTGCCCTACTAAATTTCCTTTTATTTTAGTAAAAAATAATTTACTAAATTAAATTTTCAAATAAAACCTTATTTAAATATAATCTTTAAAATTATAAATTTTCGGGGTATTTCTGTGGCTCTTTAGGGGTCGCTACCCTAAAGACATGGTTTAGCCCATGATTATTCTGGCATTTGCTGGTGTGCCTTTATGCCCTAGCCAGGCCCTATATCTTACTCTATCTAACTCTACGGACCTAGTTAGGGGGTATGCAAACTTATGGATTAGGTGTCTTTGTTGGTAGGGTACCGAGTTAGCTATATGCACCAGTACGACCAGGGTATCCTTACGTCCCTGGGTTGATAGTTGAAGGGTATTGAGTAGCTTTTATGCACCAGTGCGACTAGTGTGCCTTTGTGTCTTGGGATCTTGATCTCCCTATCGAGGCAAATAAATGGAATTGTGATAGATGGAATTTATAGATTATTTTCATGCATAAAAATGTCATTTATCCCTCATTAATTTTATAATATTTAATCTTTTCTTCGAGTTTTTTTTCTTTTGAATAGATTTTGTAGGAAAAGATAAAATTGAAGAAATTCAAAGGAGAAATCAACGAAAAAAAGAAATCAAGCAAAGAACACATTAAGAAACATTGAATCAAGGGGAGAAAAGTTGGAAATGAAGCAAGTACACTAAGAGAAGTTGTGCTAAAATTTTAAGGGAAGAATAGTGAAAGAACCAATAACACGGTACCCCCGTGTTTCCTAAACATGGGCCATGTTAAAATCTCAAGCTTATATTCATAATCCAGAATTTGGCAGAGAAGTTGGAGAAAAACACATAGGTCCCGTGTTTCCTAAACACGGACTGTGTTTTTCTTAAAATTTGTAACCAATCACACGACTTATTTTCTAATATATTCTCTATCAATTTGGGGTTCGAAAATCAGTTTTTAGGATTCAAAGTAATTGAATGTGCTCTCTTTTTCTATTCCCTCTAGAAAATACATGTATTTCATAATTCCAACTTCCTTTATCTTTCTTATATTCTAGTGAACAATTGACAATCTACAATTCAAGTGATAAGTCCTTCTCTATTCCTTTATCAATTGCAAATTCTACATTTTAATTGAATGCAAGTAAAGTTTCTACAATTGTGTTTTTATTTATCTTATTGTTAGTGTGTTGTTATTATTATTAGATGTTGTTTGTATTGATTACAAGTTATTGCATGTAATAGTGTGATTTACAAGTATGTAGATGTTAGAGTAAATAAAACAGAGTAGGATGATTTGAGGATGGAATTATGTTTCAAATATAACAACGTAATTTGAATGTTTGATTCTAGATGAAATTTAATTGAATTAATGGATGGAATTGAATGATTTTGTATCATAGATTAAGAATTTAAACTAGTTAGATTGATCACCTATTTAGTTTAGAATTTAATCACCGCTAAGACAACATAATTAGCCCGTAATTGTTAATTATTGTGTCTAGAGTAGTAAGAAGATTAATTGTTAACCTTATCCATTAATTCGTACAATTGCATAATCCGAGCTTATGTGGTTATGATTGTAGTTGACTGCTTTCCATTCATAATGCTGCCATTAATTGAATCTAGTGTTCGTAACCTAGGTTATTAAATGGTTAGGTAATAAATTGAGAGCTTAGTCAATTTATTAGAATTAAGAGAAAGCAAAGAGATGAATTATTATGAGTTTCTAAAGGTCAACATTAAATTATTTAGAATCATCCTTTTTCCATAAGTATTTGATACTTTAATTCCATAATCAATTCATTCCTATCATCATTCATCAATTAGAGAGAAAAGTTGTCTATAGTATAGAATTAGCAATAGAATTAATGAAATTGTGTAACCGGGGTTTTAACATCAATTACCGAATTAGTGATTAAACATCATTCCTTGCGGGTTCGACTCCTTCTTACCATTTACTATGTAATTGAGAATTAGGATTTATGTATTAAATTTATTGTGCACACGACATCGCATCAAATTTTTGGCGCCGTTGCCGAGGAAAGGCGATTATAATCTTTAGTTTTGTTTTTGGTGTTGTTTCTTATTTTTGTTTTCAATAAATTCTCCCAATGTAATCATCTATTCTTTAGTGTGTGTAATCCTCAGGCACTCGCATTTGAGATCGTTTGCAATTGAGCATCAAGGACAAATTATCCCATCAATAGATCCAAATTCTTCCTCTCCAATTGCAACCCGAACAAGAAGGAGATTGGAGTACGCTCATCATATTCCATTACCTTCTAAAGGAGGTTCCATAGATTTGGAAGAAGACCACATAGAGGCTTTGTTTAATACATCTTGTTACATTGATCCACCTATGGCAGATCAAACCCTCAAGGAGCTAGCTGCTCTTGTCTCTAACCCTAATCTTTTATGCATTAATTATCCTTTTGATAATGATACTTGTGAGATCAAACTTGGATTAATACATGCTTTACCTATTTTTACAGGATATAAAGACAACAATTCCATGGGTTCAGGTTGTTTCACTGGTCCCAATAATTTTCTTAAGGAATTCCATATAGCATGTTCTAGTATGAAACCGAATGGAGTAAGTGTAGAACAACTTAAATTCAAAGCTTTTCCCTTTGCTTTGGCTGATGCTGCAAAGGAGTGTTTATATGATTTACCAGCGGGATTGGTGAATACTTGGACCGATATGCAAAAAGTTTTCCTTGAAACATATTTTCCTTCATCTAGAGCAACTAACATAAGAAAAGAAATTTGCGGTATTGGACAAGATGGAGGAGAATCACTACATGAATATTGGGAACATTTTAAGAAATTGTGTGGTAGTTTTCCTAATCATCAAATTAGTGAGAAATTATTAATATAATACTTTTATGAAGGTTTATCTCCTATAGATCGTCCTATGATAGATGCTGCTAGTGGTGGTGATTTGGTTGATAAAACACCTACCGAGGCTAAAAGATTAATTGCTATTATGGCATCTAACTCTCAATGTTGCAATAGGAGTAATACTTCTATGTCTCAACAGGTGAAAGAAACTAATATTGCTGAATTGAAAACACAAGTGTCAAATTTGACAGCTCTTATAGAAAGAGTTTTGGGTGAAAAGATTCCTACCAAGGTATGTGGAATTTGTTCTTTTACTGAGCATCCCACTGATATGTGTCCTACTTTGTAGGAAGAACAACAAGTGAATATCATTGGAGGACAAAAATTACCAAAAAGAAATGATCCATTTGCTCCAACATATAATCCTAGATGGAAGGATAAGCCAAATCTAAGGTATAGAAATACTCAACAAGGTGGTAATTCATATTTCCGACCACAGGTTTATCAAAATCAACAAGGATCAAATCCACCTCTCGGATTCTTTCAAGTTCCACCAAATCACCAAAGACCACCATTTCAACCAATACCTCCACCACAAGTTCCACAACAATAAGGAGGAATGCCTTTGGAAGACTTGGTAAAATCTTTGGCTACTAATACATTACAATTTCAACAAAAAACTAGAAATGGTATCAAGAATTTGAAGAATCAAGTGAGTCAATTGGCAGATTCCCTTGGGAAACTACAAGCACAAGGATCCTTAAAATTCCCTAGTCAGACAGAAAGAAACCCTAGGGAAAATGCTAGTGCTATCACAACTCGAAGTGTGAAACAGTTGACAGATCTAAGAAAAGCGAGTGAGGAAGAAGAAGTAAGTAAAGAATCATATGAGATAATTGTTGAAGAAGAAAAGAATGAAGATTCGCAACAGGTAACTAATGCAAGTCATCCTCTCCTATTAAAATTCCTGCTCCTTTTCCTAGCAGGTTAGCAAGAAACACGAAAATGAATTATGACAAGGAGATATTTGACATATTTAAAAAGGTAGAAGTTAATCTCCCTCTCATTGATGCTATTAAACAAGTACTAAGGTATACAAAATTCCTTAAGGATTTGTGTACTAACAAAAGGAAACTGAGGGGGGATGAAAAGGTAAGTGTGGGAGAAAATGTGTTAGCAATTTTGCAAAGGAAACTTCTGCCAAAATTTAAGGATCCAGGTATACCTTGCAAGATTGAAGACACGAGGTATAAAAAATGCATGCTTGATTTAGGTGCTTCAATTAACATAATGCCTTTATCTATTTTTAATGCCCTAAGTCTAGGTCCTTTAAAGAAAACTCATGTTGTTATTCAATTGGCTGATAAATCTAAAACATATCCTGAAGGGATAATTGAAGATATCTTAGTTAAGGTGAACGAATTAGTTTTCCCTACTGATTTTTATGTGTTAGATATGCAAGATAATGTTTTTTCTAATCCCTCTCCTATATTGTTAGGTAGACCATTCCTGAAAACTTAAGAAACAAAAATTGATGTACATGATGGAGTTTTGGCCATAGAGTTTGATGGTGAAGTCATTAGGTTTAACATATATGACTTTATGCGATACCCTACAGATAGTGAAGCGGTATCTATGATTGATGTTATTGAGGATTTAACTGAAATGGTGTACAAATTATCATCTGCAGATCCTTTAAAAGTAACCTTAACTCAATGCATAGAAACTGAAGAGTTGGAAGAACTAAATGAGATGTATGATATTGAGGAAGAAATCAAAGAAGTAGTAGTTGCTTTGGGGGCATGTCCTAGTAGAATTGGAAGATTTGTGGATTTACCATTGACATTGGAAAGACCTTTACCTTCCATAGAGCAAGTACCAGAAGTGGAGTTGAAACCTCTACCTAACCATCTCAAGTATGCATTCTTAGGAGACAAAAATACCCTTCCTGTTATCATCTCTAGTGACCTAACACCCCAATAAGAAGAAAAGCTTGTCAATGTTTTGAAAAAGTATAAATCTGCTTTGGGATGGACAGTTGCTGATATTAAGGGTATTAGTCCTTCGGTATGTATGCATCAGATTTTAATGGAAGATGATGTGAAGCTAAGGATACAAGTATAACGCATGTTAAATCCGATCATGATGGAGGTTGTGAAGAAAGAGGTGTTAAAATTATTATTTGTGGGAGTCATTTATCCAATTTTTGATAGTAGTTGGGTTAGTCCTCTTCAAGTTGTACCCAAGAAAACAGGAATAACAGTAGTGGAAAATGATAAGGGAGAAATGGTTCCTACTAGAGTTCAAAATGGTTGGAGGGTATGTGTAGATTATAGGAAGTTGAACTCCATGACTAGGAAAGATCATTTTCCTTTACCATTTATGGATCAAATGTTAGAAAGGCTAGTGGGCCATGCTTATTATTGTTTTCCTGATAGTTATTCTGGATATGTGTAGGTTCCCATAGCTCCAAAAGATCAAGAGAAGACCATATTTACATGTCCTTATGGTACGTTTGCATATCGACGCATGTCATTTGGACTATGCAATGCCCCTGCTACATTCCAAAGATGTACGATGAGCATATTTTCTGAATATCTGGAGAAAATTATTGAGGTATTTATGGATGACTTTAGTATTCATGAGGATACTTTTGAAGAATGTCTAAGTAATTTAATTCTCATCTTGAAAAGATGTCTTGAAATAAATCTTGTGCTAACTCTGAAAAATGTCATTTTATGGTTCAACAAGGAATAGTTTTGGAACATGTCATTTCGGCTAAAGGAATTGAAGTAGATAAGGCAAAAATCGATCTTATAGCTTCATTACCTTATCCATCAACTGTTAAAGATGTGCGTTCATTTTTAGGCCATACTGGATTTTATTGCCGATTTATTAAGGATTTTTCTAAAATAGCCCAACACTTGTGTAAGCTTCTTCAAAAAGAAACTAAGTTTTAATTGATGATGGATGCAAGAAAGCATTTGAATACCTAAAGGAAAAATTGATCAGTGCACCCATACTTCAACCACCTGATTGGAATTTTTCCTTTGAATTAATGTGTGATGCATCTAACTTTGCTGTTGGTGCAGTGTTAGGTTAAAGGATTGGGAAAGACCCACATGTGATATACTATGCCTCACGAACTTTGATTGAAGCTCAACTTAATTACACAACCACTGAGAAGGAGCTTCTCGGCATTATCTTTGCTTGGGATAAATTTCGTTCTTATCTGTTAGGAATTGAGATAATTGTTTATTGTGACCATGCAGCTTTGAAATATTTGCTGGCAAAGAAGGAAGTGAAACCAAGGTTAATTATATGGATACTTATACTCTAAGAATTCAATATACCTATCAAAGATATAAAAAAAAGGATCAAAAAATGGAGTAGCAGATCATCTAAGTAGGTTGATCAAGGAGGTTGAAGCTGAGGTACCTATTAATGAAGAATTTCCGGATGAACAACTTCATGCCATTGGAAATGAGATACCATGGTATGCTGACATGGTAATTTTTTTGGTGACAAAGGTATTTCCTTCACACTTTACTAAAGTACAGAAAGATAAGATGAAGATTCAAGTAAAATATTTTGGATGGGAGGATTTATATCTATGGAAAAAATGTGTTGACCAAATCATTAGAAGGTGTATTCCTAATAGTGAAATTATTTCTATCTTAACATTTTGTCATATTTATCCTTGTGGGGGTCATTTTGGTCTCAAAAGAACAGCCTATAAAATTTTAGAAGGTGAATTTTTCTGGCCTACATTATTTAAGGATGCTTATGAATTTTGCAAAATATGTGAAAATTGTCAAAAGACTGGAGGACTAGGTCCTAGAAATAAAATGCCACAAACTCCTATCATTGCATATGAAATTTTTGATGTTTGGGGTATGGATTTCATAGATCCTTTTCCATCATCTATTGGTTTCAAATATATTCTCGTTGCTGTTTATTATGTGTCAAAATGGGTGGAGGCAAAGGCCACCCGTAATGACGAAGCTAAAGTTGTTGCAGAATTTCTTCAAACTAACATTTTTGCAAGGTTTGCTTGCCAAAAGCTATAATAAACGACAAAGGTTCATACTTCTACAATAGAACAGTAGAAGCATTGTTAAAGAAATATCATGTGACACATCGAATCTCTACAGCGTATCATCCACAAACAAATGGTCAAGCTGAAATATCTAATCGAGAAATCAAATCAATTCTGGAAAATATGGTAAAACCAACAATAAAGTATTGGAGCTTACACCTTAACGATGCTCTCTAGGCTTATTGTACAGCTTTCAAAACTCCAATTAGTATGTCACCATATTGTTTGGTTTACGGTAATCCTTGTCATCTTCAGGTTGAATTGGAGTATAAAGCTTTTTGGGCTGTAAAGAAATGTAACATGGAGTCAAATGAAATTGGAAGCCATAGAAAACTCCAATTACAAGAACTTGAGGAAATAAGAAATGATGCTTTTAAAACTACATTGCGATATAAAGATCAAACTAAGGCAATTCATGATAAGTTCATTCTTATGAAGAATTTTGAAATCGGCCAAAAATTTTTATTATACCATTCTCGCTTGAAGCTGTTTCCAGGGAAATTAAAGTCAAGATGGATTGGCCAATTTATTGTAACTAATGTGTTTTCTCATGGTGCAATAGAGATTAAAAGTGAGAAAATAGGAAAAATGTGGAAGGTGAATGGGCACAGTCTCAAACCTTTTTACGAAGGACACTGTGTGCGAAACCTGGAAGTGGTAGATCTTACCATTCCAAGTTATGAAGGCTGAAAGAATGGAATTTTATCACTTGGAAAACACCCAAGTGCTGTACATAAGTTTTCCTTATCTCATACTATGTTTCTTCAATATTCTTTTCCTTCGTGTATATGTGATTATCATATAGGGTGTAGTTATGTATGTTTACCATGCTTATGTGTTTGTACAAGTATCTATTATGTACATTTGTATTCCTTTAAAAAGAACATGGGGGCACCATATTACCAAAGCACGCCCCGTGCTTTTCCGTCAGACAAAAAAATAGTAAAGGCAAAAACATTCAAAAATAACACGGGGCTCGTGTTTATTTAACACGACTCGTGTTTTTATATCAAGGAAATTTTTAGAAATTTCAGAAACATCCCAAAAGAACGTGGGGGTCCGTATTTCCCAAATACGGACCGTGTTTTTCTGTCAGTCATTTTTTTCAAATTCCCGAGACTTTCCAAAATAACATGGGCGGTCCTTGTTACCTAAACATGGACTATATTTTTCTATCAAGAATTTTTCCTGTGTACCAGAGAGTTGAAAAATAAACACGGGGGTACCATTTTCCAAAACATGGTCTGTGTTTCTTGAAAAACTTCCTATTTCTGCCCATGTTTTCAGATACTCAAAACACGACCCCCTTCCTCCTTCGACGCTGTCTCTGCAACTACGATAAACTACCATCTTTCCCCTCTTAAATCCTCCATTTCCATGCATAATCTTTCAGTACCATACATTTTCACTTTCATTCATCATCCCTACCACTCCTCGATCCATAGTTTGGTCTCTCACAATCTTTCTAGTACTCATATTCCTGGAAAGTTTGAAAAAAAACTAATTTCAAACCCTAAATTCGATTATTGCTACAATCATCCAGATTTAAGCGAATTATCTTAGGGCTTTTGTTTAATTCAACTTTCTTGAGCCTTACCAATATTCATTCTACAATTTCATTCATCAATATTCACAATCCTAAGGTATGTGCCCTATTTCACCAAATATGCCAAACTTGTTGGATTCTACACTTGTTGTTACAATTGTGAAAATACCTATTTGTGTAAAGAAAAATTTGTAACATAACATTTGAATTTGTTTGTTGAATTTGTTTCCAAACTTATAATGTACATCAATGTTGATTTACTAAAAGTTTAGGGCATATATTATGCAAATGTTCAAAGTTGCAATTTTGTTGCAAATTGAAATACATTCTTGGTAAATTAAGGATATATGCTGAATTCATTCTTGTAAGATGAAATTCTTTATCCCAGCAAATTGATGAATGTGGATATGCTTATGAATGATGCATCTCGATGCCCATGACTTCATGGCAAGGAAATTATTGAATTGAATGCCAAGTATCACCATCTTTGTCACATCAAATTTATACCTGGCAATTCTGTTTATGTGATACAATGAAGAACAAATGAAATTTTATACCCTTCCAACCCACTATCCTTACTAATGCATTTGTGTGTTTTGTAGATGGCACCCAA
This sequence comes from Tamarix austromongolica, assembly GCA_039764185.1. Lineage (NCBI taxonomy): Eukaryota > Viridiplantae > Streptophyta > Magnoliopsida > Caryophyllales > Tamaricaceae > Tamarix > Tamarix austromongolica. Next base: position 46,317,337 of record CM077816.1, on the reverse strand, counting down.
AAAGAAATAATGGATCAAGGGGGAATCTTCAAGACCTCAATCATCACCAAGTCAACATCAGAACTGAAGAAACTGACCCAATGAACTAGGTATCATATTTAATACTCCAGAACAACATCAAAGGTATGCCTATTCATCTCAACGATGCATTATTGGAACTAGGTATTTAGATGATGGTTGTCTAAATATGTTAGGCATACATGAGTAAGTGCTGCAATTGTTGAGAAATATAGGATTACATAATTTTGTCTATTGTACTAATCATATATATAGGCGTTTAACACTAGAATTTCTTAGTACCTTTGAATTGTGTGCTGATGTTAGTGCTTCTCCAAATGAGTAAGGGTATATTTGTTTTTGCCTTTTTAATGAGGATAAACAACTATCTCTGCATGAACTAGCACATATTTTCATGTTTCCTCCGAGGGCCATCGTATCATATTTCCGTTGTTCAATGTCAATAGTTTCTTTGCTAAAATTGGTGATATCTCAAATATGCCCACTCCTGATACTTTCTGAATATCTGAAGCTAAGGCTTCTAGGATTTTTAAGCTAGTCTTCAGATATTTACAAAGACTCTTAGCTACCACCGTTTTTGGGCGGGGAGATAGTACAAGGGTTTTTCGTTCCATTGAGTTTACTTTATTAATGCTATGCTAGATCATACTCGACTTGACACTACTTATTTTCTAGCTAAGCAATTTCAAAGGGTAGGCAATTCTAAACAGAGCGATATTGTCATCGGTGGTCTAATTACAACTATTTGTTTAAGTTTGGACATACCTCTTCCTAATGATATGCTCATAGAAGCTATGAGCACCTGAATCGATATTGAACATTACCGTCTTACGCATCTTATTGAGCGTAGCAGCAATGCGTGGTATCTTTCATACTAAGGTTGTCCTCATTTTCCTCTACCGAACCCTGCCAAAACTGACCCTTTCAACCTACAAAATTAGCAACCATTTGATGATGATGATGCTCCTGCTCCTCTTGCCATTGAACATCCAATCCCTCCTTGTGGTGACCAAGCACCACCGCCTCCCCCACCTCATTCACAAGCCATTTCCTCTTCCTCTTCTACTTATATTCCCGAATGGCATCTCCAATTTCAAACCCAAGTCTATTCCCTATTAGATTCCATACGTCAAAATCAAGATCAAATGATGGCGATGATGAAATCTCTTTATGAGTTTCATCTCGGACATAGAGACCCCCACCACCTCCTTCATAAATTTGATTCCTAATATCTTTTTCTTGGGTTACTTCATTGGGGACAGTGAACAAGATAATTAGGGGGATGTGCTTGTGATAATTTGTTACGTTAGGATTAATTTGTTAAGTTAAGATAGTCTTTGTGGGCGTTATGTGCATATATATGTAGTTTTATTTATTCAATTTTATTTCTTTCTTTCTATTTTGTTGTACCTGTTTTGTTTAGGTAAGTTGTGTTCTAATTATATAATCTTATATTGGTTGTTTGGTTCGTCTTGAAACAAGAAGTGTTAGATTTGAGTTATCCATTCATGGAGTAAAACAAAGTAACATGACTGAATTATTTTCACAAAGGATATTTTTAAATCATATTAACTGATTTGATCACCATCTTTCGAAACCTTAAAAACAAAAATTGAGAATGTGATAGTAGTGAAGGAAAGAAAGTTAGAATGGTTAGGAATCAATCCATAGATTGAATATGAATGAGATGAAATGAAATTTAAAATTGGTAAATACACCATTGTGAGGGCTTGAGCCTAATCATTGGATACATTGTTTATCTAGAATATATTTTCCTTTTGTGTGTACTCTCTAATGGTATGTGAAACTAGAATTAGCCATTAATTCTCTTTAAGACTGCATAGAACTTTAGGATATTTTAAAATGATGAAGGCATTCTTCTTTCTTTATTAGCTACAAAACCAAAAAGCTTACCTTGAAAATTATTATCTATTTACCTAAACCCCTTTGAGCCTAAGCCTTATTCTATTGATTTAACCTTCATTAACAACTAATACCCATATGAATTTTCCTTCCCTACTCTATAACTAGTGAAGCAATAAAATTTCAGGGAAAACATTTGTTGATAAGTTTAAATCTAAGCATGGGGGTGCAAAATTTTGGTGAAGGAGCTGAAAAAAAAATCTTTTATTCTTTATATGGTTGAAGGGCAAGGGTAAGATAAAAAAAATTTGAAGGGAAAGGATTGTACTTTCTATATATATATTGCTTCTCTAGTTAATAGAGTTAAGCTACAACCCCAAAATTATGCCCTACCGTATAACCTTAGCCCCATTACAACCAATTTCAAGGCCTTTTGATTCTTATATACTATAGTTCTTTTTAGCAGTGGCGAATTGAGAATAATGGAAAACATATGAGCGATCATTATCATTTGGAAAAGTTTTGAGATTAAACACATCACACCACAAACACATAAGAGTGAGTGTTTTCACATACTGAAAGTAAGAATATGCTAATTTAAATTTCATTAATCTTAATCTAACTTTGCAAGGTGAAATACTAACTATATTAACTTTCGTTCCCTACCCATTTGAGCATTTTATAAGACTATTTGTGAGGTGAATTAGATGTGTGATCCAAAATATATTCATCATTGTGATTTTATGATTTATAAGTGTTTTAAGTCCCAATGCATTCTTAAGCTTTGTGAATGAATATCTCCAATCTTACAATTCTTGTAATCCATGACTTATCTCACTTGCATTTCTTGTTGTATTCATGTGCATGTTATGATGTTGCTTGAGGACAAGCAATGATTTAAGCATGGTTGTATTTGATAGATGGAATTTATGGATTATTTTCATGCATAAAAATGCCATTTATCCCTCATTAATTTTATAAGAATTAATCTTTTCTTTGAGTTTTCTCTTTTGAATAGATTTTGCAAGAAATGATAAAATTAAAAAAATTCAAAGGAGAAATCAACGAAAAGAAGAAATCAAGCATATAACACATTAAGAAACATTGAATCAAGGGGGAAAAAGTTGGAAATGAAGCAAATATACCAAGAGAAGTTGTGCTGAAATTTTAAGGGAAGAATAGTGAAAGAGCCAAGAACATGGTACCCCCGTGTTTCCTAAACACGGGCCATGTTAAAATCTCAAGCTTATATTCAGAATCCAAAATTTGGCAGAGAAGTCGGAGAAAAACACGGAGGTCCCATGTTTCCTAAACACGGACCATGTTTTTCTTAAAATTTGTAACTACTCACGCGACCTATTTTCTGATATATTTTCTATCGATTTGGGATTCAAAAATCAGTTTTTAGGATTCAAAATAAATGAATGTGCTCTCTTTTTCTATTCCCTCTAGAAAATACATGTATTTCACAATTCCAACTTCCTTTATCTTTCTTATATTCTAGTGAACAATTGACAATCTACAATTCAAGTGATAAGTCCTTCTTTATTCCTTTATCAATTGCAAATTCTACATTTTGATTTAATGCAAGTAAAGTTTCTGCAATTGTGTTTTTATTCATCTTACTGTTAGTGTGTTGTTATTATTATTAGATGTTGTTTGTATTAATTACAAGTTATTGCATATAATAGTGTGATTTACAAGTATGCAGATGTTAGAGTAAATAAAATAGGGTAGGATGATTTAAGGATGGAATTATGTTTCAAATATAATAACGTAATTCGAATGTTTGATTCTAGATGAACTTTAATTGAATTAATGGAAGGAATTGAATGATTTCATATCATAGATTAAGAATTGAAACTAATTAGATTGATCACCTATTTAGTTTAGAATTTAATCTCCGCTAAGACAACATAATTAACCCGTAATTGTTAATTAATGTGTCTAGAGTAGCAAGAAGATTAATTGTTAACCTTATCTGTTAATTCGTACAATTGCATAATCCGAGCTTATGTGGTTATGATTTTAGTTAACTGCTTTCCATTCATAATGCTGTCATTAATTGAATCTAGTGTTCGTAACCTATGTTATTAAATGGTTAGGTAATAAATTGAGAGCTTATTCAATTTATTAGAATTGAGAGAAAGCAAAGAGATGAATTATTATGAGTTTCTAAAGGTCAACATTAAATTATTTAGAATCATCCTTTTTCCATAAGTATTGGATACTTTAATTCCATAATAAATTCATTCCTATCCTCATTCATCAATTAGAGAGAAAAGTTGTCTACTCCTTCTTACCATTTACTACGTAATTGGGAATTAGGATTTATGTATTAAATTTGTTGTGCATACGATAACGCATCAAATTGTTGTACTAATTAAAAAGGGAAAACACTAATCGTTAAAGAGAAAGATTATTGAGCCGGGCCCAGTTGAATTATATATTATAAGTACCAATCCACCATATATAATAGTGGCCCAGGAGATTTTTCCCTGGACGATGTTTATGAGTATCAATCCACCGTATATAATAGTGGCCCAGGTGCGTGTTGCCTTGGATGATGTATATTTGTATTCCGATCCACTGGCCATTATAGTAGGGGTCCTAAGCTCAATAAATTTGATTTGGCTGTGAACAAATTATGGAAAAATACTAATCACTTATAGTGGAATACCATGTGAGTCGGGGCCAGACTGGTCCACCGACGAATAATAGTGGCTAGGAGCATTTTGCCTTGCATGATCGTTTGTTCTCTATGGCCTATTAATATCTGATTGATTTGTTAAGTATGTGGATGTATAAATGTAGATATTAACTATTTACCTTTCATTATGTATGCATGCCGTATCATGTGTTGCATTGTGGGCCTACTGTTAAGTGTGATTTAAAGGGTTACTCAGTATTGTAATACTGAAGGGTTCCATTTATGGGCCCCCTACCTATTCAATGAAGAGTGTCCCTTGTAAGTCGTTCTCAGGTGCTATTCAAGTGGGCTCTCAGGAAAGAGCGTAAGGTACTATCCAGTAAATCCTAGAGTTGTACTCTTTCACCTTTAAAATTTATGGTTTCAATATATTTGTTGATTTGTAACCACCATTGGTGGATTATACTCTTATAAAATGTTTAATTGCGCTACTCTAATTTAATCATTAGTTTGAGGTTCTCGTAAGTTATATTTTTCTCTTTTAGCCTTAGCACTTGGTACTGGAACGGTAGGAATGAACCAGTCTGGTACTAAGTGTAGTGGTAATACCCCTAGAATTCACAGTTTTATTATTTTGCTTTTGCTAATTTTTTTTAATAAAATGAAATTTTTCAGTAGTGAATTTTGGGGGTGTTACATGTTAGACTAATCGATTGGTTTGCTTAATTTGCTTCTTTTGAGTTTGGTTATGGTTTGAGATTTTGATTGGTATTATATCATAGCTAGTAAATGGATAAAATATAAATTTTATGATAGATTATTGGCCTAATTAAAAGATTAAATGGATCATGGGCTATGGTATACCTTATGGGTAATAGAAGGATTAAATGGGAAAATTTACTTATGATAAGTGAGACTAATTGAGAAAAGAGTATGAACTCAGTTTGGTTTAGAATTGATTATAATGGTGGATATGAATAACATTGGCCAAGGATAAATGGTAAGCCCTGTAGTTGAAAAAAATGGAAAGAAAGGATTTACATGAATTAATATGGAAACATGACTTGCTTGCTTTGTATGGGCCTTGTATGATAATCCATTTTTATGAATAAAACACTAATCATGTAAAGCGAAAGAAAGTTGAGTTGAGTATGGGTCTAAGTTACACAATCCTCGATTAACTATTAGGGGTTAGTTTACCTTCAGGCATTTTTGGTGCCTTCAGAATTTACCTTTGGGCGGGATCCTGAGAGGCTCTGGTACCTTACCTACTCCAAACACTGATGATGTACTAGAAGTATTGATACTAAAGGGTTTGGTTATCTAGGTGGTTGACTTTGGCCTGAACTTATGTCCATATTAGCGGGCTTTAGCTTGGACTTATATCTGTTTCAGTGATTAGCTTCAACCTAGACTTATGTCCACTTGGTGATTGGCTTTAACCTAGACTTTATGTCACTTATTGGATAGGCTTCTATGGTTTGTGAGACCATGGGGTGGTGCACGGTCCATTGCTCGATGATGATAAAATATGGTTGGAAAATAGTGGTTGATAATTATGAATGATAACCAAATTAATGGATGACAATTGGCTATGAAATGGAAGTAATGATATGGCTGACGAAATGGTTAAAACTAGTTTATATACTTAACTAATAATGGAACATTGATTGAAGGGTTGTGTAATCCCTCAAAGTTTTAAAAACGTATAATTTAATAAATAACTTTTATTTGGGATAAATTAGCTTTCAAATTTATTTAATTTAATTATTTTATAGATTTTTTAGTATATAAAATTAGATATAAATATTTAATAAATTAAAATAAATAATTTTATTTATTTTATCATACTCTTTTTTATTTAAATAATTTTCTAAACCAATATTCTTCCTAAAATCAACTTTTTAAGCCCATATGATGTGGTTTTTATCAAAGTAACGGAAGGTTGGATCAAAATTTGTATTAGAAGCTGTCACCCACGATCTAATGCAAAAAAGAATGAAGTGATTTGGTGGATTATAGATGAAGAAATTGATGTTACAAGATGAAGGTGTTTCAATAGATTTGAAGGTGTTCAAATGTGTCATGTGAAGATAGATTTAAGGAAGGATTAATCCCGGATTTTCCTTGCTCAATATAGACCCAAAAGGGAGGATTAGACTTTAGCTCTCTTGCTCAAAGTTTTATCAAAATTACTATTATTCATTCTACTCAATTCTCTGCCCACAAAGTTGTGCACAGCATGGTTTATATAGGAGAAGGAATAAGCTTGGTGGCGACTAGCTTAAACCATCCGAGTTTAGTCCCTTAATTCAGCCCATTAATCATGGTTGAATTAAGCCCATATTAACCTTAATCCAAAGCATAATATCATTGGTTAAATGATACAAAGGATTAATATTACAAAGCTATACAATAGACTAAGATACATACATGAAATTATAGCCATACCGTAACTTACATAAAATATACTTAGGGTTAGGGTTTACAACAAGTTTATAAAAATAATGAATATCATCACTCTATCTCTTGTTGTAATGTATCATCCCATGTATGTCATAGTCTTGCATGCCTTGGAATACTTGTACACATCAATGTGCATGAACATCATCTTCTTGCAAATATGTAACATACCTACAAGAATAACTTGAATGGTTTTTAATGTCAAGCATATTAGAATTATCAAGAATATTTAACATGATAGACTCTAATATTAAGAAAGCTAAATCATCTTCCTTACCTTGAGGATTAGAATGAATATGACAATCATTATGTTCAATGGATGCTCCTGCATCATACCCCCTAAGTTGAGAAGAATTTTCCCTCAAATTTTCATTAGAATAATAAGGAGACAAATCATCAACATTAAAATTTCTTGAAATTCCACCATAAGAATCTGGAAGTTCAAGTTCATAAGCATTATCTCCAAACTTCCTAAGTATTTTACATGGAACATCGGCTCTTGGCATTAGCTTGTTTTTACGTAAATTAGGAAATATCTCTTTACGTAAATGTAACCAAACTAAGTCACCAGGAGAAAGCACATAAGAGTTTCTATGCTTATTCGCTTGAACTTTATACTTGGCATTAGATTTTTCAATATGATTTTTTTATTTTCTCATGAAGTTGAAAAAATTTTATTCTCTCTTTAGACTCATAGTTTTGCAATTTACCTTTTTTCAACGGAATCATGTTAATAGGCATGTTAGGATTCACACCATACACACTAAGCATATTCCATAAAGTTTTCCAAAAATAAGTCATAAACTTGACATAAGCAGTATTTGGGTGAATTATACAAAAACTCATATTTTCTTTCACAAATACTTTATCCATAAGTTCTTGTATTTTTTTTAATTCCTTAGCTTCTTCTGGGTTACATTAATAAGTTGGTTTAGTAGGGATAGGCATACTAGGAACAAGATCAATAGCATGTTCTATACATCTTTTAGGTGGTAATCCAGGAGGTAAGTCATCAGGAAATACATCATTAAACTCATCAAGAAACTTAATCAAATTAGGATCTGCAAGTTGTTGTTTTTCAAGTTTAGAATCTTTAGAAACTAAAGCATAACAAATTCCATCTTGTTTTATACATTTTTCCATAGCCTTTTCATGTAAAAATAATCTCTCTTTATCATCACTCAAGGGCATATGATCATATAAAGAAGGTTTGAGTCTATATAATTGTTTTTCCTTTTTCACCACATATTCATTAGTTAACCCATCATGAGTTGCTTTTCTATCAAATTGCCATGGTCTACCCAAAAGTAATCCACAAGCAACCATAGGTAAAACATTACATAGAACTTCATCATGATAGTCTCTAATAGAAAATGTGATTAAATCTCTTTTGTTTACTTTAGCTCCTTTATCCTTGTTTAACCATTGTAAAGAATAGGGTTTAGGATGATTATTAGTTTCCAAACCAAGTTTCTTAACCATTGCCTCACTAGCAACATTAGTACATGAACCACTATCAATTATAAGTCTACAAACTGTATCACCTATTTTACACTTAGTTTTAAAAATCTTTTCTCTTTGAGTAGGTGTAATACTAGGTTGTATTTGCAAGACTCTTTGAATTACAAAGCAGGGGTCTCCTTCTTCTTCTTCCATAGTTAATATTTCATTAGGAGATTCAACTTCTAATTCATCATCACTACATGGTTCCATGTTTTCTATTTCATGTAAGGTTAAGGCTCTTTGGTTAGGACAATCTCTAGCAAAATGTCCATATCCTTTACATTTAAAACATTGTTTATTATCCATTTCAACCACCTTATTTTTACCTTTATCATCTTTGTTCTTCTTTTTATCATATGAAAATGTTGATTTAGGTGTAAAGGTGTTAGAATAGGGTTTAGTCGAAGTAGAGGCATTAGACTTAACATAGGCTTTTGTTGTCTTGGTTTGTCTTTCAATCTTCATAGCCAATTTTATCAAGTAATCAAGAGAGTCATAAGAGTACATATCAACTTTGTCTCTTATTAAGTTATTCAAGCCACCTAAGTATCTAGCACATCTTTGTTCCTTTCTTTCATGAACATCACAAATAAGGGCTATTCTTTCAAACTCTCTAGTGTATTCTTCTACACTAAATAAGCCTTGCCTTAGAATAGTCATCTTAACATACATATCTTGTTCATAGTCTCTAGGCACAAATTTCTTTCTTAAGTGCTTTTTAAGTTTTTCCCAAGATTTGATTTTAGGCTTCTCTTGTCTTTCTCTAGTTCGCTTTAAGTTATGATACCAAATTCGAGCAAACTTTTTGAACTTTAGAGTAGCTAATTTGCACTTTCTATCATCATCATATTCTCTAAACTCAAAAATAGCTTCAATATCATGCAACCATTCAAAAAATGACTCCACATTCAAATCACCATAAAATTCAGGAGGTTCAAGTTTAATACCTTGATCTTCATGGTGTGGATTTCTTACATGGAATGTAGGTGCTCTTCTTTGGTTGCTTGAGCTAAAAGAATTTGTCTCCTATTCTCCATATTCATGATGAGAAATATTGAAATTTCCACGTCCATTCTTGGCATGGTAAATCTGCTTCATTTTCCCTTCCACACTATCATGTGTGGTTTCCAATCGAGGTTGCCATGGTTTATACTTCTCTTGGTCGGCCAACTTTGCTTCTACACTTTGGAGTTGATGTTGTAGTGTGTTTTGAGTCTGTAGTTGGGCATCCATGCGTGTGGTGAGGCCTTTGATGGACTCAAACAGGGCACGCACCTCTTCACTAGCCATGGTGAAGGTTGACACACAACCTTTCTTGATGCACACAAAATATCTTCCACAAATGTAGGTGCTGGATTCGTTTTGCCTACAACCAAACAAAGCACAAACCAATTTCTAATTCTAAAGAAAATATCAAACACTACCTGAAATCTTTATCTAGGCACAAAGGAGATCTTTAAGCCCCAAGAATAGCCACTGCACGCAGGTACACACAAACAATGAAAGATTAGTAATAATAGGTGTGAAAATGATTCACATAAAATCATAGAACATGTTTCTGTGTTATCAATAAAATCGTGTCTTCCAGTGGGAGTTTCGTGTTGAAGTCTTCATAGAAAATGTATAGAAGATCTAGAGGTAGATGATGGAATATTTTCTTGAGAGAAATTGATGAGAGATGAGTCGAATACACGGCCTGCAAGTTCCAAGTCAGTTTCGGGCTTCACATAAAATCATAGAACATGTTTCTGTATTTTCAACAAAAACTTGTCTTGCAGTGGGAGATTCGTGTTAACGTCTTCATAGAAAATGTAGAGGACATCCAGAGGTAGAATATGGACTAATTTCTTGAGAGAAATTGATGAGAAATGAATCGAATACATGGCCTGCAAGTTCCAGTTCTGTTTCGGGCGATTGAGAACTGTCCAGGAATGTTGAACACTTTGAAGCTTTTCTTCTTGCTTGCACGAAGAGAACTTGAAGGGGGTTGTCATACACTTGATCAAACACTAATATAGAGTAGAATAAAATAGAAATAAAGTGCTGAAGAGGCACACACGATCATTGCAACCAGACGAACCAAACTGGTGCTGCTGAAATTCAAACTCTGTTGGTATTTTATGTGAAAAGTTGAGGGAAAATGCAACAAGATCGTTGCAAGATTGCAAGAAATTCAAGAAAACTTAAAGAATTTCATCATGAATCAAGAATTTCAAGAAATGGTGGAGTATCCGTGGAGTTTTTGGTGAAAGAACACACCACGATTTCAGGTCGGCAGAAATCAGCTTCGAACAAATGAAGCTTTGATACCAAAAATGATGTGATTTTTATCAAAGTAACGGAAGGTTGGATCGAACTTTGTATTAGAAGCTGTCACCCACGATCTAATGCAAAAAGAATGAAGTGATTTGGTGGATTATAGATGAAGAAATTGATGTTACAAGATGAAGGTGTTTGAGTAGATTTGAAGGTGTTCAAATGTGTTGTGTGAAGATAGATTTGAGGAAGGATTAATCCCAGATTTTCCTTGCTCAATACAGACCCAAAAGGGAGGATTAGACTTTAGCTCTCTTGCTCAAAGTTTTATCAAAGTTCTTATTATTAATTCTACTCAATTCTCTGCCCACAAAGTTGTGCACAGCATGGTTTATATAGGAGAAGGAATAAGCTTGGTGGTGACTAGCTTAAACCATCCGAGTTTAGTCCCTTAATTCAGCCCATTAATCATGGTTGAATTAAGCCCATATTAACCTTAATCCAAAGCATAATATCATTGGTTAAATGATACAAAGGATTAATATTACAAAGCTATACAATAGACTAAGATACATACATGAAATTATAGCCATACCGTAACTTACATAAAATATACTTAGGGTTAGGGTTTACAATAAGTTTATAAAAATAATGAATATCATCACTCTATCTCTTGTTGTAATGTATCATCCCATGTATGTCATAGTCTTGCATGCCTTGGAATACTTGTACACATCAATGTGTATGAACATCATCTTCTTACAAATATGTAACATACCTACAAGAATAACTTGAATGGTTTTTAATGTCAAGCATATTAGAATTATCAAGAATATTTAACATGATAGACTCCAATATTAAGAAAGCTAAATCATCTTCCTTACCTTGAGGATTAGAATGAATATGACAATCATTATGTTCAATGGATGCTCCTGCATCACCATATATTAAATTATATTATATTATATTAAATTATTAAATAAATTTATTACCCAAAAATATTACACTTTTTTATTTTATAAATTAAATTATTTTATTTTTCCCATTTTCCCCTCTCCTTTTTCCCTTTTCCTTTTCTTTCTCCTTTCTTTATTTTTCCTTTTTCTTCCTTTGGGCCACCAAGCCTTGGTTTGCCTCCCTCCCCCTGCGTGTTGGGCCGCTGGCCCATCTCTCCCTTTCTTCCCTCCTTCCTTTTTCTTCCCTGGCCTGCCCTACCTACCTTGCCCCTAGGCCGTTGGCCCATTTCCTTCCTTCCTTACTTACCTCCCCGCTTGCATCATTTGGCCCGGACCCCCTCCTTTTCTTTCCTTCCTTCTCACCCCAATCGAGCCGACCTACGCTCTTCCTCCCCTTTGCCCGGCTTGCATGCAAGCTCCCTTCTTTCTTTCTTCTTCTTCCTTTTCTCAATGCTATACCCAACCACCTCCGCCATCTCTAGCTGCCCTATCTACAACCCTCCTCCTCCCTACTACTCTCCCTCTCTCTCTCTCTCCCCCTGTCATTTTTCCTATCCCATCTCAGCCCCACCACCCCTTTCTCTCCTCGCCCATGCCCTGCCTTTCCCTTCCCTCTCCCTGCCACTCCCATACTCCTACCACCCTACCACCACCCTACCAAGCCCCATATCCCCTCCTTTTCTCTCCCTCTTCTTTTTCTTCTTCCCTCCCTACTTCGTCCTGCCATTTTCGATCCTTCCATCCCCTTCCTCGATCTTCTTTCTCTTCCTTTCTTCTCCTCCCATCTCTCTCCCTATTTTTTCTCCGCCGCCCTGTTCCGTCGCTGCCACCGCCACACTAGCCACCTGCAGCACCCCCGCCACCCTCTACCTCACCCCTACACCACCACACCACCCCTTGATCCACCCTACAACCCCCTTCTTCCTCCCCTCTTCTTTTTTCTCCCTTCTTGGCAGCCACCCTACACCTCCTCCTCTCTCCACCGTCTCGCCGCCTCTACCGCCACCTGAGCCACCAAACCAATCCCTACCACCTCTTCTACCACCCCCACACCTCCTTTGGTTGAAACCACCACCTGTAGCCCTTCATTTTCCTCCTCCCTTTTCCTTCCTTTTTAGCCCCCTCCACCTTGGCAGCCATCTTTGCAGCCTCGTTGCCGCCGCCGTCGCCGCCTTTGGCTGCCGTCAACCTATCCTTGACCACCACCTACACCTCCTCTCCACCCCTACACCCTTCCTTTGCCCTAAAGCCTTCCCCACATGCCTTCTTTCCTAGCCCCAAAACCCTAACCCTAAAACACCACTCCATCCTCCTTTTCTTGCCATTTCGAGCCCCTACCCCTCTTGTTTTGCATGCAGCTCATGCTGCATAAATAGTGTGAGTTGCTACATGCCTTGGTATATTTTTTTAAGGTATAATAATATTTTAAGTTAAGTATTTCATTAATTAAGTGTTATAAAGTCTTATGCTTTTTGTTTTCTTATTTCTAATGTGATAAATATTTATATTATTTTTAGGTATTGGTTTTTCTAATCAAAGCTTGAACCTTTAATTGAAATACCGATAAGATTCAATTTTGTAGGAATTAAGTTAATCGTTAAACCCCACTTAAACGTATGAATAAACGTATGCTAGCACATTAGGATTTTGATATGTTATTTTGCATGATATATATTGTTTGATATATTATATGTAGTTTCTTATATTGATTGATAAAAATGAAAGCATGTTAGTTTATGTGCTATGTATGGAAATATTGCTTAAGGAAAGAGTTTGGTTATTAATGAAAATGTTAATGCATGAATACTATTATTGTGAGCCCTAGGGGTATTTTAGTAATATGTCTTGTGCAAGAATGTGGCCTAATATATGTCGGTGCTAATGAGTATTATGTTAAAATATAATAGTTGGTGGAGTTGGACGATGAGAATGGGGTAGTAATATTAATATTTCATGTATTGATGATAATTTAATATAAGTGGTGTAACAAGGGGTCAATTGGTAATTTACAAGTAAAAGGGTATTATGGCAATTTTTGGAGGTAAGGGTAAAATGGTAAATTTATAAGTAAAAGGATATTATGTTAATTTTGGAGGAGAAGGGAAAAATGGTAAATTGTAAGTAAACGGGGTAATATAGTAATTTTGGGAATAAAGGGAAAATGGAAATTTTAAAAATTAAGGGTATTATGGTGATAACAGAAGTGAAGGGCAAAATGAAAATTTTGTAAGTAAAAGGATAAAATGGTAATTTGTAAGTAAAAGGGGAAAATGATAATTATAATAATGGCGAGGGGTAAAATGGTAATTATAATAATGTAGAATGATAAAATGGTAATTATAATAAGGGAGAAGGGTAAAATGGTAATTATGATAATGAAGAAGGGTAATTTGGTAATTTAACCAACTAAAGGGTAATTTGGTAATTTTGATAATGGAGAAGGGTAATTTGGTAATGATAATAATATAGAAGGGCAATTTGGTAATTTAACCAACTAAAGGGTAATTTGGTAATTATGATGATGGAGAAGGGCATTTTGGTAATTATGATAATGGAGAAGGGTAATTTGGTAATTTGACCAACTAAAGGGAAATTTGTTAATTATAATAAAGGAGAAGGGAAAATATGATAAATGTAACAACAAGAAGGGTAATATGGTAAATTGGCAAGTAAGAAAGGGATGACTTAATAAGTATACAAGCAAGGGGTAAGTTGGTAATTTGTATATAGTATGTTGATGGGGTAATGGAGTTTCATAATATGACTCAAATAACACTGAATAACAAGATAAGAGTATTTGACAATTAGTAGGTATCACTAGAACGAATCCTAAATCAAAATTGGATGAGATTATAATGGCCTTAATGATTCCTTCATGTTATCTTGGATAACCGTATGAATAAGAAATACCTAATGATATCAGAACAATTAAAAGCGAATAAATATCTGATTGTGTGCTTTTCATGATCACCTTAATTAAGACACTAATACTTAAAGTAAAAGATCTCGAGATCGGGAATAGTGGCTCTTTATGCATACTTTGTGCCCCCATCTAAGCCCTATATCTTACTCTATCTAGCTCTACGAACCTATTTAGGGGGTATGCATACTTACGGATTAGATGTCCTTATCGGTAGGGTACTGAGTTAGCTTTATGCACCAGTATGACCAGGGTACCTTTGTGTCCCTAGGTTGATGGTTGAAGGGTACTGTGTAGCTCTTATGCATCAGTGTGATTGGTGTACCTTTGTGTCTCGGGATCTTGATCTTCTTATCAAGGTAAATAAACGAAATTATTGTGATGATTAAAAAGGAAAAACACTAAGCATGTAAATGAAAGATTAATGAGTCGGGCCTAGTTGAATGATATTATGAGTACCGATCCACCAGATATAATAGTGGCCTAGGAGCATTTTACCTTATGAGTATCGATCCACCGGATATCATAGTGGCTTAGGTGCGTGTTGCCTGGGATGATGTATATTTGTGTTCCGATCTACCGACTATAATAGTGGGGGCCCCGAGCTCAATAAATTTGATTGATTGTGAATAAATCATGAAAAATACTAATAACTTATAGTGGAACACCATGTGAGTCAGGGCTAGACCGGTCTACCGGCGAATAATAGTGGCCAGGAGCATTCTACCCTGGAGACCAATGCATCGGCAATAATAGTGGTCATGAGCGTTTTGCCCTGTATGTATTTTGGTCCACAGGCTATAATAGTGGGGTTCCCGCACTCACATGGATATTTATTATTCGAGATGATTGATTAATGATGGACTAATGGCTTAAGGCCTAGAAGTATCGATTGTTCATTATGACCTACTAATATCTGATTGACTTGTTAAGTATGTGAATGTATGAAAGTGAATATTATGTATGCACCTTTCATTATGTATGTATGTAGTGTTGTATCATGTATTACATTACGGGCCTGCTATTAAGTGTGTTTTAAAGGGTTACTTAGTACCATAGTACTGAAGGGTTCTATTCGTTGGGTCCTTGCCTATTCAATTGGTAGTGTCCCTTACATGTCATTTTCAAGTACTATTCAAGTGGGCTCCTGGGAAAGAGTATAAGGAACTATCTGGAAAGTCCTAGGGTTGTACTCTTTCCCTTTTAAATTCCTAATCTCAATGTAATCGTTGTTTTGTAGTCACCACTAGTGGATTTTATTCTTGTAAATTGTTTATTACGCTACTTTGATTTAATTATGGTTTGATTTTCTCTTAAGTTGTATTTTTCTCTTTTATCTTTAGCACTTGGTACTGGAACAATAGCAGTAAACCGATCTGATACTAAGTGTGCTAGTAATATCCCTAGAATTCATCCGCTAATTATTTTAATAAAATAAAATTTTTTAGTAGTGAATTTTGGGGGTGTTACATGTTGGCCTATATCTTACATGGATAAATGGATGGCATATCTTAAAGGAGTTAGATAAATGGAAATAACCCTGTGGGGTGTTGGAATACTCTCTACTATTGCTCATGTAAGTGGTTATGTGAAAGTGTTATTATTCCTAAGCATGTTGCTTTTACTGTGCTGAAATTGCAAATGATAGAATGAGTTATGCACTCTTATTTATATATATCGTCTCACCATAATGTATATTATACATTATGTGCATGAATAATAAATTAGTATACTAGCGTACATTAAGGGAGCAACTTGGCTTACTTAGTATGTAGTATATTGATGTACCCATTTTCTCGGTCACTTGCTCATTCCCACGAATAAAGGGCTATTTACAAGCTTTTGGGGATGCCTAGTAAAGGGCCTACCTCATTTGGGTCGGGGCTTATGAGCAAGGACATACAAAAGGTTTTAGTGGGGTTCATGGCAGACCAGGGTTTTTAACTTGGGTGTCATGCCCCATCCTATGTTTTGTAATTCTATACTTATTGGCATGTATTTTGTAACGATTTGATTGGACCCCATTAGGGTCGTCTGATGTAAACACTTTTGGAATTGTTTGATTAAATTATTATTTTACATACTCTGTTGTTTTTGGTGTTTGGGTGGTTTAACCTTGTATTTGATATGGGGTAGGTAGTGAATGTCTATCCTATATCAGGTACGATGATAGCACCCCCTTTTGCCTAGGTATTTTATGCTTCCACAACATGTTTTAACAAAATGTTTTCGTGGTGAAAAATGGAAATGTTATAGTTTCTTCAACTAGGACTATCAAGCATTATAATTCCAACCCAAAGAATGAAATTTGGCCCAAAAAGCTTCTAGACACTCACCTTAGTAGGGCTGTTGACGAACCGAATCAAGCTGAACCTTCTCTGGCTCGATTCGGCTCGTTAAATTTTTTGTAAGGCTCGAGTTCGGCTCGAGCTCGAATCGAGTCAAGTATTTGAGGCTTGAGTTCGGCTCGGAAAAAGCTCGCGAGCTATTTGACTCAGTTTGTTAATTGAAAATAAACCAAATCGGCTCGGTTCGTTAGGCTTGGCTCGTGGATCGATTTGGCTCGGTTCGTTTAATTTTAAACAAGCCAAACCGGCTCGGTTTGGTCGGCTTGATTTGTTCGGCTCGTTTATTAGAAAATTTAGCCGATTAAACCTGTAACTTTCAACAAAAATTAAATATCAAATAAAGACCTGTTTGGCTTGATTATAAATACTAAAATAAGACCATAGACCGTACAGTATTAAATCATTCATACAAAATATTCAAAGATTGTGCCTTTAACCCTGCATGCTTTTACAAAATAAAATAATTTATATGTGTCCAAAATCATATTCTTCAATCTTTAATTCTAAATTCCAATATCCAGAATTATAGCAAATTTGCAACCTTCGTCTCATCCAATCCGTCATAAGCACTTCTACACCAAATCTCAAAATATGGCACCAAAATCCACTAACCTTCATATCTGCAAGGATAATTTTATTAATAAATAAGAGAACTAGATTAGTAATAGTTATTTCAGAAAGACTTCAATCCCATAAGTTTTGATTATATTATACCTTAAATATGATAAAAAAATATACCTTATTATGGAAGATCTATGATCTTCATGCTTAGAGCATCTGCAACCTGCTTATATTAAGAGAGCAACAATAATATATATATGAATGATTAGAATTTAATTCCTAAAATTTCAAGAGATCAAAAATTAATAATGAAAACATAAAAAATATTATTACCTTCTTCTTTAGCCCTTTTTGTACGAATCCAATCACCTGCACAAAGAAGTACTTCAACCGTATCAGTAGATAGTGCTCCTCTATACGGATCAATGACCCTTGACCCAGCACTAAAAGCAGCTTATGAAGCAACTGTGGTGATAGGTATGGACAGGATATCACGTGCCATTTGTGATAAGATACGAAACTTTAAAGTGTTTTCCTTCCACCACTCCAAGGCACTAAAAGAAGATTCGGAATCATCATCACAAATAAATACACTCTCCTCTAAGTATATATCTAACTCCGATTTTGTAGGAAGTTGTGTGCCAGATTGCCTAATGAATTGCTTAAATCCCATCCTAAACCTGCACCTTTCTTTGCCCCAGTATTAAAAGCAGATGACCCTTCACCCATTTCAAATCCCACTAAAGATTTCTCCAAGTTACGTGTATGCTCTCGAGCATAATCATCAATTATAACTCGTAAAGTATCACGAACTAGCCGAATATGCCTATCAGCTTCATCATGACTAAAAATATTGGGAAATGTATATTCGACCAAAGACAACTTACATCTAGGGTATAAAACAGCTGCAATAGCCATTAAAAAATTACACTCACCCCAATATTTATCAAAATTTTCTTTCATAACTAAAGCCATCCTTTGAATAAATGGTTCTTCAGAACGAGCCTTCTCATCTAATACTACTTTAATTCTCCATACCTCAGGAAGATACAGATTTGCTGTTGGATACTCACTTCTAGAAATTATATTTGTTACCTCACTAAAAACCTCCAAAAATTCACATACTATTTCAGCTTGTCTCCATTCTTCAATAGAAGGGGCCCATTTATATGATGGATCTTGCTTTGCATATCTTGGAAACACATCCTTAAATTCTAATGCAGCAGATAACATAGCATGCACAGAATTCCAACGTGTGCAAACATCAAGAATCAACTTTTTTGCAGGCAATTTTAGATATCTAGCAATCTCATTGAATTCCATCAAACGGGCATCATAATCAGACAAATACTTCACACTTGTGCGAATATTAGAGATAACATTACTGATCTCCTTATAACCATCTTCCATCAACAGATTCACAATATGAGCACAGCATCAAACATGAAATATTTTTCCAGCAAAAGAAAGCTTCTTCATCAAACTAAAATGATCTTTCAAATTCCTTACACAAACATCATTTGCACTACAATTATTCACTGTAATAGTGCTCACTTTATCTTCAATTTCCCATTCCACCAAACAGCCACATAAAGCAGTGTATATATTTAATCCACTACCAGGAGGAGGTAAGTGAAAAAAAATTCAAAACATGCTTTTGAAGATTCCAATTACTATCAATTAAGTGGGCTGTTACAACCGTGTAATGAATTTTTTGGACATCAGATTTCCAAAGATTTGTTGTTATGCTAATCTTATTAGCATCTTTCAGAATATTTTTCACCTTCTTCTTTTCAAATTCATACACAGTAAAACAAGCATCCTTAGCAGCATGATGAGTAATTATCAGAGATGGCCCAAAGAAATTCATTAAACCCTACATGTTCCATCATATTAAATGGATATTCATGCATGAGTATCATATGAGCGCACTTTTCCATCACCCTTTCATGATCATATCTAAATACAGGAGCAACACTAATACCAGTGGACTTAGAAAGAGACAATACCCTTTTTTTTATGGTAGGATAGTACATCGCTCCAAATGCCTGATAAAATGATTGGTTATGCCCCCAAGAAGAATTGATAGATGTTTACGACAATGCTTGCATTAGGCCTTTTTGGTCCCATCTTTTAAAGTAACCACTGCATACTCTTCCCAAACATGTGAAGTTTTCTTGCGAGCCTTCTTCGTTATTGCACACTCATCATCATCATTTTTATTTTCATTATTCACCTCCTGCTCCTCATTAATCTGCTCATCAACATCTTCATCAAGCTTATTGGTCGGCTCAAAATCATTCTCTTCATCACGATCACTAATGTAAGTATCTCTGGGAACTTCAAATATATTAGGGTCATCTGCCATTTTTGGGCTTCTTGTTGATGTAGATGGCGATGATACAGGAGATGAAGATCCTTGTTTAGAAGAAAAATCATAAGTTACCAAATTTGACATAATTATAAGTTTGAACTAAAAACAGCAAAAAAAAAACCACAAGGTAGCAGACTAGCAGTAGGTAGCAGCAAAAATAACACATAAAACTATGAATAATTAATAATCACCACCATGGTTTTTTATTTGTTTTTTTAATCAAAATAAAACATCATTATAAAACAAAGAGTATATGGGAAAAATTTAAAGTTCAAAATTCCAAGTTGAGTAAAAAGGAAAACAAAAAGTTACATGTGTGATATATTAATATGTACAAATAAAAACAACTTGATAACAAATAAGATTGAGGGAAAAATGTAAAATGCTAACCTCCAAAGTCATAATATAGAAATCATTTTTGATAAGCTTCAACAAATATAACATATGTGGCTTTTAAGAATAACGTAATAACAAAATTGTTCATCATAACACCAAATAAGAAAGTAAAAGAAATTATTAGAAAAGATCATGCTTACAAAATGAAAAGTACAATAAAATAATAATGCTATTGCTCAATTTAAAAACATAAAATTAAACAAAATATTTATAAAATAATGTAGTAGAAAAGAATCAAAAGATGCTGCTAGCTAGTAGCTACTGACCAAGTGTTTTATTGATATTTTCAATTGCAAGAGCTTGAAAACATCTCCAAACATCTCCAACCTGAAATTTCAAATACAACGCTTGTAACTTCCAAAGAGGAATATAGTTAAACAAGATAAAACCCGATAGATCAAATTCCGGATTGCCTACTCTCTCAAACCAAGCATTCCACCCAAATACAATTAGGATCATTTCAACTACTTCTATAAATTTAATTTTAGTAAAACAACTATACAATAACCAATTTCATAATCTCACTTGAAATCTAGGGTTTTAGGCCCGAAAATACAATTCGGTTGAATTATATTAATTTAATCAAATTGAATGTTTAGAAATGCAATTAAACACATTTTATAACATATCAAATAATCAATTGTTCAAAACCAATAAAAGAAATACACAATTTAGCACAATTAGGGTTTTTGAGCCCGGAACGCAAATCCGATCAATTCTTGCTAGAATATATGAATTAACGATTTGAAAATGTAATTAAATGTATTCTAATGTAAATTATATAGTCAATTGAATAAAACAACCCGATTACACAATCCAATTTAGTCTCGTAAGAGTTTGACCTAAAAATCCAATTCCGATCAATTACACACAATTTGCCCAAATCAACACTTCCAATATGAAATTAAATACATTTCAAATGATATTATAAAATCAATTGAGCGGAATGCCTCATTTATATGACCCAATTTCATTACATCAGAATTTTGACCTAGGAATCAAATTTCGATAAAACTTGCGTAAATTTCTCAAATTGACAGTTCTAATATGAAATTGGATACATTTTAAAACATACAGTATAATCAATTTACCTAAAATAGCTAAATCGGACGAATCCAAAAAATTCGGGCATAACCTGGCCAAAATTCTAAATTTTCCAAAATTCCAGCATAACCATACAATTAACTATCCAAATCATTCCCGCACCACATATATACATAACCAAACAATTAATTTAGCTTATCACAAGCTAAATCATACTCAATTACACGAATTAATATTAGGGTTTTTCTGAAAATTATACCACACGAAAATCAATGAATCGAGGCAAGGGAAGGCCGGTGGAAGCTTCGTCGGAGGCAAAGGGTGGCTCACCGGTGGTCAGAGAGGCTCGTCGGAGCCGGACGGTGGCGCAACTAGCGCGGCTCGTCGCTGTCAGCTGCTGCTGTCACCCGCTGCTGCCGCCCACTGTTGATGTGCGTCGCTCATGGTGGCTGTCGCCCGACAAAGGAGGAGTAGGGAGGAGGAGGCTGGTCGCTGGAGCAGAGGGCAAGAGAGAAGGGGGAGGTGATGGAGGTTGGGGCTGGCTAGGTTACGAGAGTAGAGGGCAGGGGACTATCGGGGAGTCGAGACTCTTGAGTCGGGGGGTCGAGATCCTCGGGGAGTCGGGGAGACGGGGACTCGAGAGTCGAGAGTCGGGGGGGAGTGGGAGTGTGGGGCTGGCCGATTGGGGGTCGGGGACGACGGGGACGTTGGGGAGTCTGGTCTGGAGTGGTGCTGTTGAGTGTTGACTGTTGACGTCTTGACTCTTGAGTCTTGACGATGGGGAGTGGGGACGGGAAGAATTCAAAACAAAAAACCCCGCCTGCTGCTGAATCAGCCTGAACCTGAAAGCCCCGCCCGCTGCTCGTTTCATCGAAGAGACCCGGTCCAGCCGGTTAAATTATAAAAATTATTTTTATTAAACAAAAAACTTATAAGAATTATTTCTATTAAAAAAAGACTTAAATTATGAGAATTAATTGTAAAAAAAATAATTAGTTCTTTTTAACTTTATTTTATATTTGTATATATTCTCAAAACTTATTTGATAAACGAGCAAATGAGCTGAATTTGAGTGGGGTTCGAATCAAGCCGGTTTGCGAGCTAACGAGCCGAGTCAACCTAGGCTTGAGATTGGCTTGTTAAATAAACGAGCCTAAGATCGAGGCTTGGATTTGATTTGTTTATCTAATCAAGCGAGCCGAGTCGAGCCGGCTCGCGAGCCGGCTTGATTTGTCAACAGCCCTACACCTTAGTCTCGGACTGGTTCCAAACCAGTATTGTACACAACCTCTTGTTGGGTCCGTCTTCAATATAAGACAGGGCAACTTATTGTCCTCGACTGCATAATATGTATTCCTCTTCCTCCTCCCTCATCTTACTCCTATATATATGGGGTATTGTAAAACACATTTTCTTTCTTTTGGTCTCTCCTTTCTCCTCTATATTTTACCCTCAATATTCTCTCATTTCTAACTCTCAATTCTATTCCCTAATATTCTCTCGGTTTGTAAAACACAAACTACAACAAGAATCATTTGTGAGAGTCATTTATAAAAAGATATGACTTTTATTCAACTTTCTAGGTGACTTGATTCTATTACTAATGATCCCTCTAGGGACAACTTGTTAGTATCTCTCAATTATACATAGATAATGCCTAGCTTCAAGCATCTATTTAAGAGAATGATTTCAAACATGTTCACTCCTCTTACGCACACCTTTAGGCAACTAACTCATCTTATGGATCAACATCACTATGTTACACCTCAACAATATACTCTTTAAGAAAATTTGGTGGAAGCTTTGAATCTTTCTGAAAGGGAGCCAAGAATTAGGATTTGTAACATTATCTTCCAAGAAGAAGAGGTAGAATCTATGGAAGATGATAGAGGTAAAAGGAATAGAAGTGATACAGGCATAGTAGGTGGAAAAGGCATAAGAGCCCAAGCAATGAGGTTAATATACATAGGGAGAAAATAGATCGATGCCAAAATAGAAGGCATGATACCAGACAAACTAACAGAGATGATGAAGAAATCTAGAGGCATGATGTCCATTAGACTAGTGGAGGTGATGAGGATTGAATTAGTAAAATGATAGATCAAAGGGTACAGGAGGCATTGGACACAATGAAAGAAAACAAGGATAATACTAATGTTTTTAACTAATATACACCTTTCGCAAAAGGACATATCAAAAACATTAGGACAAAAAATAAGAATATTGAACTTTGAATCATTCAATGGTTCTAACAATCCAGAAGATTGTTTGAATGTATTAAAAAAAATTCTATGTTACTAGCTAGGGAACAAGAAGAGATGTTAT
The DNA here is from genome assembly GCA_039764185.1 of Tamarix austromongolica. Lineage (NCBI taxonomy): Eukaryota > Viridiplantae > Streptophyta > Magnoliopsida > Caryophyllales > Tamaricaceae > Tamarix > Tamarix austromongolica. Next base: position 46,293,660 of record CM077816.1, on the reverse strand, counting down.
GCAAAGCATTCCTTAACACTATAAAGGTGACCCTATTGAAATGGTTTGGGAAACTTAGAGTTGAATTAATAAATTCCTTTTTATAGCTTGCAATGGCTTTTGAAAGCATTTTGATGCATGCTAATCACCCAAAAAGGATTCTTATTCCTTGATGGGGTTTTTTCAAGGTCCGATATAACCTATTATGTCAATTTCAACATATTTGAAAAAGATTTTTCATAGATTGATGAGTTAGATAATGGCATCACCCAATATTCCCTCCTTGAATGACTGGATAATGAAGAGTTAGTGGATAATTTTTACTTAACCAAATGTAAATCTTATACTTCTTTGAAAAAATATGTGCATGAAAGAATAGATGCCAAAGAGTTGAGTAAAGCAATATGATCGACAATAAGATGAGTAGAAAAACCTTTAATTCCCAAATAAGAAATGTAATACCCTAATTTTTATGGCCTTTAATATATGTTAACATTGGTATTTGATTGTGATCTAAGTGTGTTAAATTATGGTTTAGAAGTGTTTTTAAAGTTGGTTTTATTTTTATTAGGCTTCATTTAGATTTTGAAAAACAAATAATTTTCAATGATACCAGTTAAATCGTTTGGAGGTATTGATCTATAGATTTGTTCCTTATATTAGAGTTTTGAAATCAGGCCAACCAATCAATTATTTTGCGATATTAGTCAACTGGTTCGACTGAGCTCATTGTTCTTTGGGCATGATTTCCACTACAAATATTTCCCAAGAATTTTGTAGCATTGAGATACTATTTTGAGTGGTTTGTTTATAATTTTTAATAAGCATTTGAGCCTCCTAACATTTTCATCAGTTTAGAATGGAATTATGGAGAGTAAATTTTCTAAATTCACTTTCATGACCTCACCTTCTTCTTCTTCTTCTTCTTCTTCTTCTTCTTCTTCTTCTTCTTCTTCTTCTTCTTCTTCTTCTTCTTCTTCTTCTTCTTCTTCTTCTTCTTCTTCTTCTTCTTCTTCTTCTTCTTCTTCTTCTTCTTCTTCTTCTTCTTCTTCTTCTTCTTCTTCTTCTTCTTCTTCTTCTTCTTCTTCTTCTTCTTCTTCTTCTTCTTCTTCTTCTTCTTCTTCTTCTTCTTCTTCTTCTTCTTCTTCTTCTCTGTCTTCTTAGAAATTCTAGAGTAAGAAATTCATCCCTATGACCTCTAAACATTGATGATCTCAATTCCTTCTCCTTATTATCCTTATTCATTTCTTATGTTCAAAATTTCTAAGGCACAATGCATAAACATTTTAGTTTTCATCATTTGTGCTTAAGACTTAAAATACTACCTGGAAGCTTGAACCGACGCACTTCACCCACCTGCCCTATTCTCTCGTCTCCCTTCTGGCTTTATCCACTTCATTAGCTCTATAAATACCCCCATAACCATCATGGATCGAGCTTTTGATTTCCAAATCGAAAACCCCCCTCATGCCCCACCGCCCTTTCAGACACCATTGCCGTCGCCGTTGCCCAATGCTGTCATTCAAACCACCCACAGTAACACTTCCTGCACCACCATATAACTAACTATACCTCCCTTCTCCCTTGGTTTTCCTTGCACGAGCCACCGCGACCATGCAAAGTAACCTTCTCGACCAGCCCTTCCTTTCACCTCTACCGCCCTTCGCACCACCATTAGCCACCTCTCCCGTCATGACCACTAACTCCTACACCTCCCAAACTGTTCTACAGACTTCCCTCTACCTCCTCTACCCTTCTTTGTTGCTTCCTTCCTCTCCTCCTCCCTTTCTCTCTTTCCTCCACTTTCGGCCACTATAACTGATGTCGTGCATCGCCACCTTTAGCTACGCTGCCACCTTCATTCCACTTCTCTCCATCTAGGCAACCATAAACAACCCAACCTCCACCCTCTTTCTCCTTCTCCTTTTCCAACATTCAACTCTCTCTCTTTTCTTCTCTTTTTCCTACCACCGCCGTAGCTGCCGTGAACCACCGCTGGTGCTGCCTATCACCACCAACCCAAAGTGGTACCCTAAACCCTCTCAACCCTTTTACCTTAATTATACAAGCTTTATTTATTTAATTTTATTATATTTCTATTATTCTAGTATTATTAATTATTATTATTATTATTATCACTATGGAGGGCCAAAGCCCTATTTTGTTTTTATTTCGATTATTAATAATATTAGTATATGGTTATCATCATCATCATCATCATTATTATTATTATTAATAGTATTATTATTATTTTAATGTAGGGTCGAAACCCTACTTAACATTATTTTCAATTAATATCATTATTATTATTATTTCGTAATATTATTATTGTTATTATTATTATTATTATTACTACTACTACTACTATTATTGATATTATTATTATTATTATTATTATTATTATTATTATTATTATTATTATTATTATTATTATTATTACTACTACTACTACTACTACTACTACTACTACTACTACTACTACTACTACTATTCATATTATTATTATTATTATTATTTTGGTAAAGGGTTGAAGCCCTTATCTCACAATTATTCGAATTATACCATTATCATCATCATCATCATCATCATCATCATCATTATTATTATTATTATTATTATTATTATTATTATTATTATTATTATTATTATTATTATCATTATTATTATTTTTAGTATCATTATTATTATTAAGGTAAAATCTTTAAACTTTGCATTATCATCTTTTATAATATTACTATTATTACTTTTATCTTTAGCAAAATTATTCTTTAGTTAGTGTTATTATTATATTATTATTATTTTATCTAAAACCCTAATCTTAGAATAAATTAGAAAATAATAGTATTTTTGGTAGGACGGAATCTAATCTTTAGCTTTTCCCTTATATAGGTGAGACCAGTCAAAACCTTGAGGAGGGGTAGGAGCGTGCTCCAAGATCGGTGTCGTATTAGGTAAGGGTGTAGTTAAGGTCTTATGTGTGTTTATGTGCCTTATATGTCTTATATGCCATGTATCATGATGTGTTATGTATTTTATGCTTATCGTTACAACTATTTCATGTGTAGTGTGGCTTGGAGGTGAAGTATGCTTATGTGCTTTCATATGGCATGTGTCACTATGTATATGTGGTGAAATGTAATGTAATGTGTTGTGACCCTTTAAACATGCATGTGAGGATGTTTAATGTGGTATTGTGAGGTGGAAAATGAAAAAGAAAAATAGGAGAGTGAGATGAATAAAGGGATGTAAGTTAGCTAACATAGGTGGAATTTACCTAAGTGTTCCTTGGTCCATGAGTGGATGAATAAAAAGGGGTTTTTAAATAAAACAAAAGAGTGGGAGAATCTAGGATTTCGTATGCAAGAATCTATGGTGTTGCATGGGAGAATCTAATCTATGGTTTTGTATGGAAGAATCTAGGATTTCGTATGGGAGAATCTTAGGGTTTTGCATGAGAAAGTTTGAAGGTTTGCATGGGAAGGTTAAAGTTTGCATGGGAGTAAAATTTACATTTGAAAAGTTGACTTAGGGTGTAAGGAAGGTAATGGAAGAGTTGTTTGGGTGTTTGGAGGCTTTAGGTGAAAAATAGTACTTGGGATGGTATAAGGGTATATAGGAGACTGAGGTAGGGTTTAAGAGAAAATCCTAATATGAGAAGGTGGTAAAAAGATAATTAAATGAGGGTGAGTAGAATATGAGATGAGGATGGAAATTATCATGTGAGGGGTGAGCATGATTAGCATGGAAAAATAAGAATTGGATGGTGAGACATGGAGGGGTGACATGTGGAAATGAGGAAGTTAGGGTTTGATATGACCAGTTAGGGTTTGGTGTGTCTATCTAGGGTTTCGTAATCACACAAGTACTTGGGGAGTAAAGCATAATGATGAGGGTGGAATATAACGACTATGATGTATGTGGTGTTAAAATAGTTTGGGTTGTGAGAGGTGAAGAAGGATGGGTTGCATAGGCCTAAATTAGGATTTCTGGAGAAAACCCTAGAGAGAGGTAGTGAGTGGACTTGGAGGTGCAAAGTAGTGAGCCTTAACCCACGTACTTGGGAGTTCGGCCACTAGTATGACCTAGGGTAAGGAGGAAAGGTTATTGGGGCAAGTTAGGCGGCGTAGCAGTCTTATGATATGGGACGGGTGTTTTGGATGATAAGTATAGAGAGAGTTAGTCATGCATGTCTAGGGTGAGACTTCTGAATAAGAAAAGGTAAAACATTAATCATGTAAAGTGGAAGATTGTTGAGTAGGACCCAAACCGGTCCACCGGCAAATAATAGTGGTTAGGAGCTTTATGCCCTATATGTTTCCGGTCTACCAGCAATAATAGTAGTCAGGAGCTTTATGCCCTGTATGTTTTCGATCCACTGATTATAATAGTGGGGGATTCGTGCTCAACAAACCAAACATAATTGTGTTAAGACATAGGAAATACACTAAGTACTTACAGTGAAACACCATGAGAGTCGGGGTCAGACTGTTCCACTAGTGAATAATAGCCGTCAGGAGCTTTATACCCTATATGAGACCGATCCACTCGCAAATAATAGTGGTCAGGTGCATTGTGCCCTGTGTGTTTCCGGTCCACCAACTATAATAGTAGGGTTCCCACACTCACATGGATTTGATAAAAAGCATGGTGTAAAATGAGTACCTATAAGAGATTAATTAATTAAGTAATTAATTTGGACTATAAATGGCCATTATTTATTATTTATCTGAAGTGATTGTAGGTCGTTATATTATTATGTTGAATTATGTGCTCTTATGTGTTGACCCTAGTGCACGGTTACCTTACTCTGTACGTAGAGTACTGACCACCCCTTTTGTGGGTGCTGCTCATTCCCAAGAGCAGAATGCCCCTCTAACTTTGTGCAGTTGGGCGATGCTTATTTTGATGCATTTGATGTTCATGAGGCATCAGGCGGGGTTGAGTGTTGAGTATGTGCTTGGCTCGAAGATCGGGAGTGGCATGCCCGGATTCTCTCCTTATGTTATTCTATTTCTTTATATTGTTTCTTTTTTGTATTGGATTTCCCATAACTAAACTACTATCGTTTGTAGACATTATTCCTTTCAAGGAACTTTGATTACATACTTTGGATTATGTAAACTTTTACGCACACTCTAATTTCTATGCTATGACTCTTCTAGTTTTTCTTTTATGTACTCTTGGTTTAAGTATTAATTTAAGTTTGACAATAATCCTTTTTAGCCTTAGCACTAGGTATTGGAACAGTAGGAGTGAACCGATCTAGTACTAAGTGTGGCAGTAGCATTCCTAAAATTCACAGGTTTTAAATGTATGACTTTCGTTTAAAAAAAATTGTAAATTTTGGGGTGTTACAAGTGGGCTTGGGTATGGGGTCTCAATATGTACACCTCCTTATGCTTCTTTTTCTACTAGTAGCCCTTAGTAATTTTACTTAAAGTCCTTAATCACCTCCCTTCTTCCTAAACCTCTAAACTTCCCTATTTTTCTTCACACTTACCTTGCCCACACTCCCTTCTTTGGTGATTTGTTATGATTCTTCTTTCCTCTTCTAATCCTCCATCTATATCCTTCTTATTCTCTCCTTAAACAATATAGGGTTAGCTTTAGAAAAAAGTGTGAGGGATTAATAGTATATTTTGGGTTTTCTATGTTCTTCTTAAGGAGGTGGTATCTCTTCAATTCCTCTCCTTGTATTTGATTTTTATTCAATTTTTATTTGATTTTAAATGTTTTTTTAGTTAAGCAGACTTTTGATCTTTGGTGTCTTTTCTTGAGATAAACCATTATCTTTCCTATTTTTGTGGAAAATTGTATGTGCAATTTTAGTGTATGTTATGCATTTATGTGCATGTATAAGTATTAGAGATGAAAATATGTTTAAACATGTCAATATTTGATAAATAGAAGATTGGTAGAAAGTCTAACTTGAGTCTTTTATGTATAAGCATTATGGGTATGATTTAAATTATCATAATTATCCTTTGTATTCTAATTATTTCAATGGCATTAACATGTGTAATTTGATGTATAAGTTTTTCTACATGATGGCCTAACATAGAAAGAACATGACATATGATTTCTTAGCACTTTTAGTAATTCCATTAGGTGTAAACATGTGTTTGATGTGCCATTGAGATTCTAGGTTGATTTTGGTATGTCACTAGTTTACTAGTGAATGTTGTTGTTTATAGCCTTAAATGGCCTAAGATTGATGTTCAAATTGATTAACTGAATACTATAGAATTTGATTGTGTGTAATGTGCTTGGTGGTGGGGTTGTTTTTGCCCCAACCAATCGATATGTCACCATGACCCATCAACTAGTCCTTGGGATTGATAGACTAGTCTAGTAGACCAATTAACTAGCTATCTTGTAACTTTAATGGTCTTAGTCTTGGGTTAAACCCATTGGCTAGTTTGGGTAAACAAATCAAATAGTTCCTAGAGGAGTCAATTGATCGGCCAGTTGATCTATGACCCAATAGTTATAGCCCCTTCTTAGACCCATTAATCAATTTAACTAAATCGATCGATTGGTTTTCAAAACAATCAATCAATAGGATTGGCCGATCGGTTGGATTTCCACCATTGTGGAGGGTTCGGCTATGCCCTAACCAATCAAATAGTCTCTAAGACCGACTGACTAGTATGTATAACTAGTTCTTGGAACCCATAAACTCATCTTTGTTCAAGACATTATGTCCATTTATTTAGGTTAGCTTATATGACTATTGAGAGAAAATAGAAAATAATCCCACCTTTTCTTAATAAATTGTTATAAAGGAATTAGATACTCACCTAAAATAATCTGATTGAATCCTATAAGTGTATTAAATGATATTTTATTACTTTATATACACTTGATATATTACTAATGTGATACTTGGTTTTTCCCTTATAAGTGCTTAAGAGCTTTCACTCTACTCAAGTTGTGAATGATTGTATAATCCTGTTCATCACCCATTAAATTTGTATAAACGAATGATATTACCACCTTAATAAAATATAATAACTAGATGTTTCTTAGTGTATCATGTAACCTACATTTACATTCCTTAAATGTTCTATTGTTAAGTGTTCCATTGGATGTATAATGTAGCATCACTCATCATGATCTATATATGTGTGTGCATGTATGTGAGAATGCGCGTACCTACATACAACATGCGCTGCCATATTTTTCCCTAGAGTGTATTCTATGGTTATATAACTCCCTTTTTTCAACATTTTTAATGTATTATCACATAATCTATATTAAAGTGCAACCATCATCATCCTTCTATAAGAATCTATGGATTAAGAGTCATAGGTGTATGTCCACATGTTTATTTCCTTAATACCCTTCTGTGATGGTGTGCGATTAGCACAGTATGAGTATTGTATATACATTTTAGTATCAAGAACATGTTATATGACCTCACCTGTACTATGGCTCACATGATAGGGATAGACTGGTTTTCCCGGTATGTATGCATACTGATGAGGCTTTTGTTGGAATCCCCTTATCAATCTCATAAGTAGGTGGCCTTATGTAGGTTTTTGAGGATGATCAATGAGTAGTCTAACCTTATCTCCACCATAGTCAGATTATATGAGTGTAAGCAATTTTGGTGATGTTTCCTCTTATATCCTTAAGTGAATGGGGTATTTTCCCTCATAACCATTTTTCTATGGTTAATGCTTTTCCCATTGAGTATTTTACACCGATTTTAAGCTTTCATAGCCTTAGGTTGTAAACCTTAACTTTCATGTCTTGAATTTATTTTCTTGCGCACTCTAGTTTTCTTCTTGTACTTGGCTTGGTGGTTTTTTTTTAAACCTTGTATCTAAGATTGGGATGGGTGGTTGATATCTATCATATGTTAGGTGTAGTGGTAGCACTCCATTTGTCATGGGATTATCTTTTATTTCTAATTTTATATATTTTACAAAAAAAATTCTATAGTGAAAATGGGAGTGTTACAAGAAATTAGCTAAGGAGACATATGGTCCAAAAAGAGACTAAGAGGGTATATGGTTACCGATACTCCTAATTGCTCAATGGGTCTCGCATGGTAGATTTTAGAAATACACTCTATTAGTGGCAAGCATATCCCATATATTCAACGTTGAAAATGACCGATAGAAATTTCTAAAGCCCTTTCTCATATGAACCGACATGAAACACATAAAACCTTGATAAGTGGTGTACCTATAACAAGGAGTTTGGGCAAGTTACAAATGAGTGTTGCTCATTATGGGGTGTTATAGTAGAGTTGGTGTGCAAGGGTTATTTGAAACGTTATACACAAGCACCTTCATCAAGATAAGATACATGTATTGCTAGACAATTTCCTTTACAAAAGCAAGTAATGCATCTTTGAAGGCATGCATTAGAAGAGTTATACTATATGATACAAACATGAGGCTAAGAAAAGGTGAATGGGAAGTTAATTTCATAGTAAAAGACGAGGGGCTCAATATGGTGCAACATCATGATGTACCTTTAGTTATTGAAGTAAAAATCACAAATTGTGTCATGAAAATGGTTCTTGTAGACATTGATAATTCTATAGATGCTATCTTCAAGGAATCTTATAAGCAATTAGAACGGCTATATGAATTCTTGATAACTAAGACCTCACCTTTAGTGTGATTCACTAGTTATTTAATAAAATCAAAGGAAATGATGGATCTATCTTTGATGGTTGGTTCGTTGGAGGCTTAGAGGAGAACTGAGAAGGCCTTTGTAGTACTCTTACCTGCTAGCATATAAAATGATATTTGGGCAACCATCCCTAAACAAACTTTGGGAAAATAATTTATGGTAGGGTTATTAATGAGATTCCTTATTAAAGGAGGACTTGGAGAAGTCTAGGGTGATAGGAGAGTAGTGTGGAAATGCTATAAAATAGAAGTGAGGGGCACCCTAAGATGACCAGATATCAAAAAGCCATTAGAGAGTCTAGTTCTATATGACTTAAATGCTTTTGAAGAAGGGAAATGGAAAATGATGAATGTGTGCTCAATTTTGTAAGTAAAGGAATTAAATTACATATATTAATGTGTTCACATAATTTCTTTTGTAGTAAGTACACTTGCTAATAACACAAAAGCTTAAGCTTAAATATGTAAGCCCTTAAGTAAAGAAGTTTTCGGTAAAGCTCTATACATAAATCTTCATATAAATGGGAAGTTGAGCTCAAATATATAAGTTCTCAAACAAAGAGGCCAATAGAAAATCTCTATTTGTAATTCCTAAGAAAAATGGTAAATGGAGCTCTAATACATAATCCCTAAAAAAAAAGGCCATCAACAAAGCTCTTTACATAAGTCGTCATACAAATGGGTGGTGAAGCTTAAATACGTAAGCCCTTGAACAAAGAGACCGTTCATAAATCTCTTTACATAAGTGTAACTCCCCAAAATTTTGTAAACTTTGTTTCCAAGTGTTTTGTCTTTTTATTCAAAACTAACCCTTACAATTTAGCCTAATTATTTTGTTTATAACCTTGACTCGTAACCCAAAATAAATTCCCTAAAATTTGTCCCTGATTATTTTAACTTTTTTCCATTTTATTAAACCTATCTTAACTTAGATTATTTTTCCTGATATATTTTTCCTCCTTGGTACCCTAATCTATCCAAATTATACTTAAAACTAAATAAATAAAATTATACCTAACCTTACCATTTTTACCCCTCTGTCATGCCTCAATATTCTCCTCCAAACACTGTCAACTTCTCCTGCTACAACCCCATCACCTTACCCCTTCTCTACATGTGTGTTTACATACACACGCAAACCCAACCCATGTACACCCAAATCCCTGTCACCACACCTCCTTCAATCCATGTAACTCCATTTGCATAAATACATACATATAGACACCACCTTCTCAACCAAAACCTAACCTCCCAACACCCAAACTCACCACTTCCATCACCACCCCGCTACCCTTGCCCACACCACTACCAACCTCCAATCTAACCACCTTCCCTAGCTCCCTCTCTTAGCCTTAGATCTCCTCAACTCCTTACCTTGCCTAGCTATCCTTGACAACCAACCACACACCGCAACACCTCACCCAGCACCCAACACCCAGCACCCAACACACAACACCCAACACCCCTCCCCTACCCCTCCATCTTTGTGCTATTCTAATACCACCTAGTATAGATCCTACGTAGCCTCCCTTCTAACTTCTTCTTCCTGCATGTGCCCATTAACTCTAGTCGTGCTCCCTATGCCTTGCCAAAACTTTCCATGACTTTTCTACAGATTCTTACCCTAGCCACAACCCTACCTGTACATACATTCACCACCACAACCTCCTTCACCTCTCTTCCTACACCACCGAGCACCACCACCACCCCAACAACCGCAACCTTCTTTTTCTTCTTCTTCTTCTCCTCCTCCTCCCTATTAGTTGTTCATTTTTTTCCAGCTTTCCTCATGCATGCTTCATCATTTGGAGCCATCACCGACTCACCCAGCACCAAACAACCCTTCCTTGTCTTTTTCTCCTATTTGACACCATCCTCACCACCACCACCACCACCCTCACCCTTAACCCAACACCACCTCATTGCCACCACCTTCAGCCACCCTTCCCCTTTACTCTTCCTAACTAACCATCACCACCTCCTAGACATTTTTTTAGCACCACAGCAGCCGTCACTAGCCTTCCCACAACACTCCACTACAACACACCCCACCAACCACCAGCCCTCCTGTAGTTCCAACTTCCATCCGCCGACATGCTATCACCACTACCTCACCCTACTTCTTTAACCCATCTAGCTACCAATCCAATCCTCCCCCGTACATGCACCCTTGGCTCACGTTCTGAGTATGTAGCATGAGTGAGTTGTGTTTTGGTTTTAAAATATTTTGCTACCCATTTTAAATGTAAGGGTAATTTGGTAATTTTATAAAAATAAAAATATTATTATTTTACCTAATAGGTATTGATTCGATAGTTGTGTTATTATTTTTAGGTACGAAAGTTTGAGTAGTGGGACCTTATAATTTTAGTAGGATACTGTTATTTTTGTATTTTTATTAGAATTTAGGTAATCATTATACCTTAATAAAATAATAAATATTTCATGATAGAAAATTAGGGTTTTTGTATGTGAAATACATTAAGCATGATTCATTATGCTATGATAATAATAATAATAATTATTATAATAATAATAACAATAATTATTCTTATTATCATCATCATCATCATCATCATCATCATCATCATCATGAAAATTAGAAAAATATGCATGTTATATAATATAGAATATTTTGGGTATGAAAGTATGATTAAAATGATTCGGTTGTTGGGAAAATATTTTTTATGATAAATATGTATAAAATAATAGGTTGATCATGCTTAGATATAATTGTGGAATAATTATAATGGATGAGTGCCCTAGGGAAAATTTAGTTATTTTTAGTATATTATAATATTTATCCCAAAAAACATGTCTAATGTGTATTATACATTATTAAACATGAGATTATGTGGTTCTGGATATATTAGAGACAAATGCTAGGGTTTTATGTACAAAATTATGAATAAGGACAAAATGGTCATTGGGCATATCCAATAATTTAATTACATGATAAATAGTTTTTTATGATAATTTATTCTTTTCATGATAAATTAATAAATACAATGGGATTAGTATTTAACTAGATGATAAGCTTAAAATTTTGGTCTTAGGGGCATTTTGGTCATTTTTGGCCTAAAGTGCCTAGATGTGAATAATTGAGCCTAGGATGGCCTTAGTATATTTTTAATGTTGTTCTCGATACTGACTTTGATTATGGTTATCTCAGATAATTGGAAATAAGCAAAAATAGTTAAGTATGAAAATTGGATCTATCTATTTTTTTATGCGATATCGTTGCAATAATTCTTTACATGGAAAACCCTACGTGGTTTAATGTGACATATGGTTGCAATCTGGGCGTAATAAAGTTTATAATTAAGATTTATGTTGATAAATGGAGGATTTGGAAATAATAATATTAAAAATATAAGCTTTTCGTTAAATAAGGGATATCAGCTATCTTTAAGGGCACTTTGGTCAATATAGGTTAATATTGGAGTTTCAGTATTTATTGTGTTAGGTGGATTAATAATATGCGAATAAGATCATGTGGAGTGATTGGAGTAATTATGAATGTCATGAGTTCCTTAAATGAGAAAATGGTCTAATTAATAATAGTAATATTAAAACGGTAATGTTTTATCATATGTGTAAAACATTGGAGTTAGGCCATGAATTTTAGATATTTTGTTAATATTGATATTTTGGGTATTTATATTAAATTTGATAATTATATAAGACTTATAGGAAAAGTGATGATTTACTTGTAAGATTAGGATTTTGGGAGTCTTATGAATAGTAACTTTTGAGATTGGGCTATTATCACATGTATAAGATGTGGGAGATAGACCTTGAATTTTAGATACGTTAATAGTAATATTGATTGAGGAATATATACTAACTTTGGTGGATAAATGATCAATATGAGGGAAGTTTTATCTAAGTAGTGAATTTAGGGTTTTTAGGGGAAAATAAGCATCTAAACATTAAAGAACAGCCTTGTTATCTGTATGTTGATGTCTCAATTACCTTAATTATGTTTTGTTCTTATAAAATAATCATAAATAAGATACTAATTGATGTCTCAAATGCCTTAATTATGTTTTGTACTCATAAAATGATCATGAATAAGATGATAATTATTTAAAGTGAAAGATCACATGAGCTAGACCGAGGTGTTTATGGGTCCATTCCACCGGATGATAATAGTGTCTTAGAAGTGTTTTACCATGAGAGTTTTTGGGTCCGTTCCACTAGATGATAATAGTGGCTCAAGTGTTCTATCCCTAAAAAGTGCTTCAGTCCGTTCCACCATATTAGGAATAGTAACTCTATACTTAACGTGAATGATAATATGATTTGAGATAAGATATTAATTTTTTAAAGTGGAAGATTACGTGAGTTAAGACCAGGTGTTGGGTTCGTTCCACTAGATGATAATAGTGACTTAGGTGTGTTGTCCCTGAAAGGTGATTCAAATTGCTCCACTAGTTAAAAATAGTGGCTTAGGAGTGTTTTTCCCTAAGAGGTGTTGGATTCATTGCACCAGAAGATAATAGTGCTCAAGTAGTTTTTGAATAGTGGAGTCCCTGAACTCAATATGAATAAATAAAATTAGATATAATAATGACTATTATTAGATTATTGAATAATTAGATTGGTTGGTAATAACTTTGTGCCTCCTTGTGGTTTGGTAGCAGCCTTTGTGTCTACCTGTGTGGGTATTTTGCCTTTGTGCCTTACATGTGATGTTATACATTTTTTTGGGATTGATGTTGAGATATGAGTTATGTTGTGAAGGTTATGGTTGTTGTGTTAGAGTTTTTTTCTAATCATACTTTTGAGAGCATCTCTAGTATGCTCATTTGGTAAGTTCAGTTATTCCAAATGAACGAATATGAATAGTATGTGACCTTGCTGGTAATTGATTATTGAAATGATTATTGTGTATTAATTCTTGCATGTATATCTATATGTATATGTCTTGTACCATGTTGATTTTTAATCCTTGTATGTGTTTCATGTTGTTTTTTCATATTAGTTTGGTATAAAGGGTTGTTTGGTATAGTTGTACAAAAGGGTTCATTCTTATAAGCCCCTACCTATTCAATGGGAAGTGGACTTTGCAGGTTAGCTTTTGAGTTCAATGGAAAGTTGGTAGTTTGGATTTGCGAGCGTAAACTATCCGGTGCCTCTTTTGCTATCTTATTTCCGATTGTATTTGGACCCACACATCCTCTTGTAATTTCTCTCTTGAGTTTTGTAAACTACTAATGTTGTTTTTGATTAGCATAGTATCTATCAAATGTTCTCTCTATTTTGATTTTTTGTAATCATATTATTAATCTCAGCAGAGTAATGATTTTAGCCTTAGCACTTGGTATAAGAATGGTAGAGGAAATAGGACTTGTACCAACTATTCCAGTAACATCCTTCGTCTTTATTATTTTAACTTCTATGCTTACCTTTGCAAACAAAGCTTTTATGTTCATAAAAGCTGGGGTGTTACATTAAGTCCTCATAAAAATAGGCAGTAGAGCTCAAATACATAAACCATCAAACAAATAGGCCATCGACAAGGCTATCTATGTATGCCCTTAAACAAAGAGGTTGTTGAGTATTAAAGATGGTTACATGTGGTGAAATCAAAACCTTATGGACTTTCACTCACTAAGCTCAAGACTCCCATGGTGCAAACATGGTCAATATATCAAGACCATTGAGTCTACTAAGTCACATATAGTAGCTTTTTAGCTACTAAGCTTAGGCTCCCATAATGCATCCTTAATTAATGTATTGAGTCCACTGAGCTCATTGTTGAGGGGTTTGGTTGGTTTATTCTATTTGATCAACCAATGGTGTCCAGATCAAAGCCTACTTTTGTTGATCACCACTCTTTGGTTTATTCTATAATAATGATTTGAAGTGTGTGCATTCTAGATATTTTACTCAATAATATTTTAGCCTTGTCATAAGAAGACGAACAAGGTTATATATGAAGTGGGATAAACAATTTCTCTAGAGTCATTGTATATATCTTAGATATGATAGGGTGCCTTAATAGTCATCTTCTTCACTATTGGAGTCTGTCTCTCTAACATCCTCAAGAACAAGAATGTCTTCCAAATCTTTGCCACCATTTAATTGTCTATTGCATATACCACTAAGGCACCATAAACATACCACTAGGACCGAAGATGTTATTCATAATTTACAAACTCTTTTCTTGCTAGGTAGTTATCTATAGCTTCATTAGATTATATTAGTTTGACATCAACAATGACCTTCTTAATGTTCTTGTCCATAGTGTTGGTTGCCACATGAATCTTCACTCTCCTTACTACTTCCTCTACTTCAATCTCTTATTCTTCCTTGAGTATGATAGTCTTTCTAACTATTCAAAGACTAGAGTTATTCATGACATGGTAAGGTAGGAAGCTAAGATTCCTTTAAGGAAAGGTTCTGAAATGCCTCGAAAATTCCTAATTTTATAAATTATATTTAAATAAGGTTTTATTATAAAAATTATTTAAATAAATTATTTTTATTAAAATAAAAGGATATTTAATTAGGGAAAATCAAGAAGAGATTTATAAGTATTTTAATTAGGAGAAATTTGGGTATTTTAACTAATTAAGGATTTTATTTGGAAATTAATTACATAAATTATTTTATTTAAATAAGAAGGAGAAAATAGTTTCAAATTAATATTAATTTTATAAATAATTTAATTGAAGAAATTTAGGGTGTTTTGCTAATTAAATTGGAATTTATTAAAAACCTTTTTAAAATCCTAATTTAGCCTAAAAAGGAATTTAAATATTATTATTTTTTAAATATCCTAAATATTTTTATTAATTTAAATACCCAATCTACTTATTTTCCTTTTTCCTTTTTTTTCCTGTTTTTTTCCTTTTCCTTTCTTTTTATTCCTTTTTCTTTCTTCCTCTTTTCTTTTTCCTTCTTCTTCCCGATTGGGCCAGTCTGCGGCCCAATTCTTCCTTCCTTCTTTCTTTTTCTTCTTCGACGTTTGGGGCTGCCTCCTTTGCGCAGCCCGTCTCCGTCATTTCTTTCTTTTCTTTAGCCCGACTCGAAATGTCGCGCTTCAATTATTTTTCCATGCAAACGCCGCACTTCATTTAAAACAAACCCTCTTCGCCCAGCCGACCGCCCGGTCTCCTTCTTTTCTTTCCTCCCGAACTGCCCGGTTCCCTACCTCCTTCTTCTTCCTCCAGCCTTCGATCCTGCCTTCGCCGTAGACTGCAACTCGCCGCCGCCATTGCCCTAGTTTTTCGTCGGCGATCTCGCCTGATTCAACCGGTCGTTTTTCTTCCCTTATCTTCCCCCTGATTCGGTGATCACACAGAACCATCCACCTCCCTTTTCTCGCGCGTTCTTCCCCTTTTTCCGTGCGCATATCCATTGCCCCGTTTTGACTCCCACAGGCCAACCTCGCCCCCGTTGACCCTAACCCTACTTTGCTTACTCCCTATCCGACCCACAGAACCCTAAACTCCCTTCTAACCCTATAAATACCCCCTATAATAGCCCTATATCGAGCTTTTTGATTTCTTACCTAGAAATTGTTCCTTTTCGCCGCCGCCACTTTAGACGGCAGCTCTACCGCCGTTGGCTAACGCCACCACCTATTCCACCTACCAAAATATCCCTTGCACCTTCCTCTAGCTAACCAAATGTTCCCTATCCATCGATTCATCCTGCACAAGCCACACCGGCTGTGCGAAGTAACCCCGTCGACCAACCCGTTTTCCAGCTCCGCCACCCTTTGCGTCGCCCTTATCCACCTCTTCCGCCGGTTCCACCGCTTCCTTCACTACCCAAATTCTTCTGTAGAACCTCCCTTATCTTCCCCTATGTCTCTTTTCCTCTTCCTCCCTCTCCTCCTCTCTCTTTCTTTTTCTTCCCCATTCAGCCACCACCACCACCTTTGGCTGTGCCACCACCTTCATTTTGTCCCTCTCCTTCTAGGAAACTCAAAAGACCCCAGCTCCCATCTTAATTCTCCCTATCTTTTCCCAGCATGCAATTTTTACTCTTTTCCTCACTTTTTTTGGCCACCGTTGCCGCCGCCGTGCTCCGTTGCCGCCGCCGCCTATCCCCACCAGCCTAAGGTTGAACCCTAGACCCTCTTAACCCTTTTCCTTATTTTCATAACCCTTAAATTATTTTATTTCAATTATTTGCATATAAATACTATTATTATTATTCTTAATATTTATATTTTTAATATGCATTATTATTATTATTATTATTATTATTATTACTATTAAATTTTTACTATTATTTATGTTGAGGGCTGAAGCCTATTGTATTTTAATTCGATTTTATTAGTATTCTTCTTATTATTTCTATATTTACTATTATTAATATTAAAATGTTATAAGTATAATAATTATTATTATTCCTATTTTGAATTTCCATTATTCTTATTCCATTATTATTAATACAAATATTTTAACATTATTTTTGCTAATAATGTATTATTATTATTATTATTATTATTATTATTATTATTATTATTATTTCATCACTATTATTATTACTAAATTTGGTTATTTAATTTACTAATATTATCATTAGTAGTATTATTTTAGTAAAAGGGATGAAGCCCTTATTTTACTATGTTTTGAGTAATGTCCTTCTTATTATTATTGTTACTATTTTTATTAACCTTATTATTATTAATATCGATATTATTTTTGGTTTTTTTGCTATTATTATTTTAATATTTTATCAAAGCCTAGTCTTATATTAATTTAGTTTTTAATAGTATTTTTGATAGGAGGGAGTGTAATTTTAGCTTTTCTCTCATAATAGGTAAAACCAGTCAAAGCCCTATAGAAGCATAGGAGCGTGCTCCAAGACCGATGTCGTTTTAAGTAAGGGTGTTACTAAGGCCTTTTGTGTGCTTATATGCATTATGTGCTTCATATGCTATGTATTCTATGTTTATCATTATTAATAATTTCGTATATGGTATGACGTGGAGTTGAAGTATGTTTTTGTATGGCATGTGTATTATTTATATATGATGATATGTGTTATGACCCTGTAAGACATGCATATGAGGATGTTGATGTGGTTGTGTGGGGGAAAGGATGAAAAAGGAGAATGGGGAAATAGGTTGACCAAGGGAGGTGAGTTGACCTAATTATTTTAATGATTCATGAGTGGCAGAATAAAATGGAGAGTTTTAGGGTTTCGTGTGGGAGAATCTGATTTATGATTTTATGGTTTTGCATGGGAGAATATAAGTTATGGGTTTATAGGGGGGAGTCTAATTTATGGTTTTGTGTGGGAGAATATATTTATGGTTCCATTTGGGAAAATCTAATTTATGGTTTCGTGTGGGAGAAAATAATTTATGGTTCTATTTAGGAGAGTTTAATTTATGGTTTTGTATGAGAGAATCTAATATATGGTTTGGATGATTTTGTATGGGAGAATATAATATATGATGTTATATGGGATAATCTAATTTATGGTTTATATGGGAGATTCTAATTTATGGTTTTATGTGGAAGAATCTTACTTATAGTCTTATATGGGGGAATCTAATTTGTGGTTATGAATGGGAGAATCTAATCAATTATATTATATGGAAGAATATTTAGGTTTTATATGGAAGAATCTTTGGGTTTTATATGATTTAAATCTAGGGTTTGGTATGGATGGATCTTTGGTTTTGTGTGGATTGAATTTAGGGTTTTGTATGATGGAATCTTGGGTTTTGTGTAGTGGTATTAGGGTTTGTATGGATGTAATATTGTATGGTGGTATTGGGGTTTGCATGGTGGTATTAGGGTTTGCATGGTGGTATTAATGGTTGCATAATGGTATTAGGGTTTGCATAACGGAGTTAGGGTTTTGCATGGGAATTAATGATTGCATGGAATTTAGGGTTTGTATGAAAAGTTCACGAGGTTGCATGGGATGTGTAAAGTTTGCATAGGAGAGAAATTTACGTATGGGAGGTTGATTTGGGATACGAGGAAGATAATGTAAGTGTTATTTGAGTATTTGAACATTTTAGATGGAAAATAGTATGTGGAGCATTATAAGGGTATGGAGGAGACTGAATTAAGGTTTGGAGCGATTAACTCTGGGTTGTTGTGATTAACTAGGGTTGGAATGGTTAATGGTGATTTGTTGTGGTTAATTAAGGTTTGGAAGGGCTAATTATGGTTGTTATGGTTAAATAGGTTTTGGAGTGGTTGACTACGATTTGGTGTGGACAATTAGGGTTGGTTGTGGCTGATTAGGGTTTTTGTGTTATCATGTGTATTTATTGATTAAAGTGTAATTATGATGTTGGAATTTATGATTTGTGATGTGTGATGATTCATGCATGTCTAGGGAGATATCTTTTGAATAAGATACGTAAGGCATTAATCACTTAAAGTGGAAGATATTGAGACGAGACCAGCCGATCCACCGGTCAGTAATAGTGGTTAGGGGTTTTACCCTATGTGCGACCGATCCACCGGTAATAATAGTGGTTAGGGTTTTACCCTATTGTGATCGATCCACCGGTAATAATAGTGGTTAGGACATGATGTCCTATGTGTGACCGGCCCACCGGTTATAATAGTGGGGGATCCCAATCTCAATGAAAATAAATCAGAGCTTTGCTAAGGCAAATAAAATATACTAATTACTTACAGTGGAACACCATGCAAGGAGGAACCGAACCAATCCACTGGTTAGGAATAGTGAATAGGGTTTTTACCCTATATGTGGCCGATCCACCGGTTAAAATAGTGGTTAGGGTTTGACCCTATTGTGACCGATCCACCGGTAATAATAGTGGTTAGGGCATGATGCTCTATTGTGACCAGCCCATCGGTTATAATAGTGGGATGTTCCTATGCTCGTATGGATTAATAAAAGGCATGGTGTGAATCGGATTTTGATAAGAGATTAATTAAGTGATTAATCCAGATTATTCATGGGCCTTTGTATGTACTTTTACCTAGTTGATCATATGCATTTATGATTGTGTTCTTTTATTTTTTTGCATGATTTATGTGCTTATGTGTAGGCCTTAGTGCTCAGTTACCTTACTCAGTACGTAGTGTACTGATCACCCTTTTTATGGGTGCTGCTCATTCCCACGAGTAGTATGCCCTTCTGACTTTATGCAGGTGGGTGAGATATCCAGTGGGGTTGAGTGTTGAGCATGTTTTGGCTCAAAGTTTGAGAGAGTTATGGCCATATTTTAGTCTTTATGTAACCTCTATTGCTCCTTGTTATTCCTTTTGTTTTGGATTTTTTGAAATTAAATATTAATGTTTGTAGCTATTACCCCTTTCGAGGAATTTTGATTTCGTACTCTGATTTCTTTCTTATTATTGATTCATGATTCTTTACGCGTACTCTGATTTTTAATGAACGATCTTTCGAGTTCTTTTATGAACTGTTGGTTTGAGTTTAATGTAAATCTTTTCTTAGCCTTAACACTTGGTACTGGAACGGCCGGAGAGAACCGATTTGGTACTAAGTGTGGCGGTAACATCCCCAAAATTCACGGGTTTGAATTTAAGAGTTTCTATTACTTCCACTTTTTAAAAAAATAAAAAGTAGTGAATTTTGGGGTGTTACAGGTTCATCAATTCCTTACCTTTTCTTTGAATTGGTCTATGTTGTTGTAATACCTCATCCAAAAATCCTTTAAAATATGTTTAAAAAGTATGCTGATATAAAATAAATTAGTTTTAGTTTTGGAATGGACTTGAAATTCTAATAAAAAATGTAAATTTCAGGCATACCGATCGATTGGTTTACCTAACTGATTGATTGGTGCACTCAAATCCATTTATGATTTTAAATCAAACCTATTTCTAATGTTTATGAATAATTCTAATTCAAATCCATTCATGCTAATTAGAATATTTTGGTGTTTTGGGATTATTTTTGCAATATTTAGATCATTATATAATTTTAATTAGCTATATTTTTCTAAAAAGCATTTTTGAGATAAGCCTCACCTTCTTTCTTCTCAGTCACCTATCCTTCTCTCTTTTCGCAGTTGGGGTGCATGGTTGACTTTATGTACCATCTCTTGACTCATTGACCCGCTATCATTTTCCTTCTTGACTGCACTCAACCCCCATTACTTCAGCAAGCTAGCCCTCATCTTTTGGTTACCTACACTCAACCTTATGAGTCACATCTTCTTCTCTCCTATGAATGTTGACCCAGCCTCACCTCCATACCCTTCAATTTTGATCCATTTTCATTCCTCACCTATTGTTCTTGCTCTCTTCTCCCTTTTCTTGGTGGAAAAATTTTCAAAGTGTTGAGCATCCCTTCATTCTTCCCTTTTCTCCTCTCTAATAAAAAATAAGGACTTGTTCTAGTTTTCTCCTTCATTGGTTGAGTATTGTATCCTTTTTCTTCTTCTAATCTTGGATTTAGTTCCCCCTCATTTTCCTTAACTAAGGAAGAATGAAGGGTTAGGAGAGGCCGAAGATTTCAGCTCTTTTCGTTGGCACCCTATTTTTGAGAAAAAGGTTGTGTTTTTATCTTCTTCTTCTTCTTCTTCTTCTTCTGCTTTTTCCTTAGTTTTAATGAAGTTTAAAGGTTATTTTTAATGGTTTTAACTTTAGTTCTCTTAGGAATTACGATTCTCCTAGATAGGCATTAAGTAAGAGCTTTTGTGCTAGAAGAATTAATTCCAGGTAAGATATTCTTATCTTTAACATAAATAGGGTTCTATTGCTTATTGGGGTCCCTTGTGCTTGGTGTGTTTTTGTGATTATGGCTTAATTTATATTTTACAAGTTGAGCATGTGGTATAATTCTTCCTAAGTTAACATTGTTGGATTTCTTTGATTTTATGCATAAGTTGGCCAATTGAGCATGATTTGTTCAAGTATTTACCTTACCATGTATCCATGCTATTCTATGTGTGTAGCATGTATTTTTCTGAGTGTTATGATATAAAAGAATGCGAGGACTAATATGGTAAAGTTTGGTAATTTTGGGCATGTGTATCACAAGTGTGGGTAGTGATTTACCCAAACCAAACAATCGCTTGCTCGAACCCATCAACTTGTTGTGTGGGCAATCGAAAGGTTTGGAAATTTGGATTGATTGGTCATGAGATCAATTGATTAGTTTGTTAAACTAGTCGATTGGTTTTTGTGACAAGTCGATCGGGTTGTCAACCCATCGATTGGTCTCTATACCAGCCAAAATGGAATGGTCTCTACTTAGACGCTTCAACTAGTTAGACTAAACCCATCAACTAGTTTTTATGAACATTAGATCTATGAGGCTAACCAGTCAACTGGTCCTCTAGTGTCATTTTGATTTAGGTCTGGCACAACTAGACCAGTCGACTGGTCTTAGAGACTGATTGATTGGTCTAGCTATTTACCGCTTTGTTTCTTTATAAATTGATTTTATTTTCTTGGGCCTTTTGTGTTACCACCTCCATGTAATTACAACATTTAAATTGTGATTTCAACTGTGGTTACCTTGAATTTAATAAGAATCAAAATGATGATATTTAGGACTTGAATTTGTAAAGTTTAGTGTCATCTCTAAACACCTAATTGGTGGCTTATATGCCTTGTGATATGTTTGGTGTTATCATTTGGAAACATCCTATTTGGTTTGAAGTGGAATTTAATTATGTTTGGTATTGTAACTTGGAAATATCTATTTGGTTAGTTGTAAATTTTTATTTATGATTTGTGATATAACTTGAAAATATAAAATAATGGAATAATATTTGATTTGAGCCTTTTCCTCTAACTCTTGAGGTAGCTGACAGAGTGTTAGTTGGTGGGTCACCTTGTGGTTATATTTTTCATTAAGTACCTATTTTTTTCTCTACTAAGTTGTAATCGGTAGAGGAATATACATATATCTTTAAGGTATAAGATTATACTATGGTAGTCTAATATGGCATATGTGTCTAGTAAGCGTTGGTGAAGTATCCTAATACAAGGCCCTTGGCACTTCGTATTGTCTATTGCTTAGATTGGTGTAGTATCCCAACTTTTTAGCCCTTGTGGGGAAGATATTCAAGGTGTGGTGGTTGAGGTATCCCTGTAGAAGTCCCCTTGGTGTACTTCGACCACGTATGGTGGGTGTGGTATCCTGATTTGTGTGAGCCCTCTTGACATGCACTCGATGTGTGGTAGGCGTGGTATCCTAAAAGAAAGCCCCTTCGATGTATCCTAACCCTGTGTGGTAGGTGTGGAATCCCATTTTGATGATATGTGCTATCATGACTTTTGTTCATGTCGGAGGATTAGGTGTAGCCGAACAAACTATTTTATTAACTAGAATTTGTGTGGTCACTAATGGGAGAATTCTAATATGGTTATATTGTATGGTTTGTTATGCATTTACAGTACTATTATCTTTCCATGATTTCCATGCATATTACTACCATGAGATAAAGTATTAATTTGTAATTTTATGCTTATCACTATGCTGTGAAGTGACTTCAATATGCTTTAGGAGCCTTACCATGTTATAGGTAGTATGCTTTACCAATACATTACCGTATTGATACTACACTTGTGTGGTTACTATGATGATATGGATTCTGGTCTAGGGAGTAGAGAATAATTTGTACGTTTACGTGGGTGATGATATGGGTCACTATTAGGTTGTTGCTTGGGGTCAAAGTTTTATGTTTATACCGAAGAGTTAAGCTAACTAGTTAAAGGCATTGTGCCCATTACATTGGGAATTTTTTTATTTTTAGTTATTTAAACTCTTGGCTTGATTTCTTATATTTGGATTTGTAATCTATCACACTCTCTCTATCTAGAATATTGTTCTCGTCCTTATTATCTTGTACTATCACATTAATATTATGAGCATGCATTTTTTCATTCATTGTTCCATTTTGCCTTGTGTCAGACATGGGCTAGGTGATAAGTATACCTCTCTCATGGTTAATGTGGTGATAACATTCCCTGATTTTATTTTTTAAATGCCTTTTCATTGTTTTAAAAAATGAAATTTATTTGTTCAAAAAGTTGGGGTGCCATAAGTTGGTGTTAGAGTCTATGGTTTTAAATCCTGAAGTTATTTTACGAAAATAAACTTCTTCAATTTTGTCTAAACTTGTAGAATTAGGTCTAGTCTACGAGTGAGCATTGGTTTAGGTTGGGAGTTGGCCTTCATTTAAAATATAGGAATAACTTCAGGCCTTATGTGTAATGTGCTACCTTTATGTGTACTAATTGTGTAGTTAGTAGTCGGTCATTTTCTAACTCGATTTAGTATTCTAGGGTTTTGATGGCTGCAAATTGTCTTCTAGAGTGTTTCATGGAGATGGTTGGAGCCTTCATAGAGTAGCAAATCTTACACGAGGAAGATTTTCTACCATTTACACCTCCTTTCTTGGTGTCACTACAAGAGGATTGATGCCATAGGGTTAATCTTTATCGCTGTTAGGTCTTTGAGGGTCAGGAAGACCTTGTTTTGTTGGAGCATTGGTTGGGGACTTAATGAAGATCTCTATAGCTAGTGGTTACCTATAGTGTTGGTAGGTAGACATTGGGGTATTCCAGTTATAGGGTTATGCTGACAAATGGTGGAGAGGTCAGCAACTTAGGGGAGTCACTATAGACCAGTGGAAGATCTTCCTCAAGATGCTTAGGGCATAGTTCTACCCTACTTGCCTAAGGATGGATAAGTGTGATGAATTTATGGTGTTGTGTTAGGGGATGTCTATAGTAGTGGAGTACTAAAGCTGTTACTTGGACTTGGTTCGCTTTATTCCATAGGTTAACATTGATGAGAGGATGAAGGTGCATCCATTCTAGTTGGGGGTGAGTCTGAGACTTCAAGAGATGCTGGTGGGGACTTTTGCATAGGACTTACAAGCCTTGTACAAATATGCCTTGTAGGCATCAATGATTTCCCAGACCCATAGTGCCCATTCAAGGGCCTAGTAGAGGTTTGAGGGTGGTTAGCACCAAAGGGGAGAGAAGAGGTTTCATACCTTAAAAATTCATTAGTTGGGGACGGTAACCTGCTATGGAGGGCAGTTGAGTCAACTGAGGTAAGGCATTTCTTTTATTAGCAGTGTGGTAAGCATCACTTAGGGAAGGATTGTGCTGGGCAGCTGATTTAGTGCCATGGTTGCGGTTGGTTGGGGCATCGTCGGTTCAAGTGTCGTACCATTAGAGGTGGTGTTTTATAAGGGCATGCATGTTCATAGGGTACATTGACACAGACTTTCCCTGTTTATAGAGATCAACCTAAAAATATTGGAGCTCTCAAGACTACTCTAAAGTAGTAGAGGTCCTATGCTTTTCAACAAGGGTAAGATTCAGGCATTGCGGTAGAACCACCTTTAGGTAGTCACTTGAATGTGATGAGTCAAAGGCTGATAGGCAGGTAGATGTTGTCACTGATACATTCACTGTTTCTTCTCTTCCTACTTATGTATTGTTTGTCTCGGGTGCTTCACACTCCTCATCTACTACTTTCATAGCAGGCACATTTATGATCGCTTCTAATAGGATAGAGACTTCTATTATACTCTCGTATAGGGATAAACTTCCATATTATAGGCTATATAGAGATGTAGCCTTTTTCATTAGAGGAATCGAGCTTCTAGTAGACCTCATAGAGCTTAAACTTAGGGAATTCAATGTTATCCTTGGGGTGGATATGCTCGTAATAAATTGGGCTTTGATTGATTGCACACAAGAGTGTGAGGTTCTTAAGGGACCAAACAGTTCTAGGTTCTCTTACCAGAGATGTAAGCCTAGGCCCTCAGTGAAGATGGTGTTTGTGGTTAGGCTTTTTAAATTAGTACAGAAAGGGTACTTGCTCTTCTTATGCCGCGTTTAGGATCTAGAAGTCAAGAAGCCTTCAATTGAGGATATTCTAGTGGTATGAGAGTTTCCAAATGTGTTTCCTAACGAGAACCCGAGTATACTGCTAGTGTATGAGATAAAATTCATGATAGCTCTTCTACTAGGGATAGAGCCTATGTTAAAGGCACTCTATTGCCTAACATCAATTGAGATGGTAGAGTTGTGCACTCAATTAGAGGAGTTGTTGGAGGGGTACATTTGATTGTGTATATCGCATTGGGGAACACTGGTTCTTTTTGTGAGGAAGAAGGATAGTGGGTTGAGACTTTGGATCTATTACCAAGGATTGAACCAAGTTATGGAGAGGAATCATCATCCTTTATTGTATATATGACCTCCTTGATTAGTTATGCGGGGTTACAACATTTTCAAAGATAGATCTCAGATTAGGGTATCATTAGTTAAGGATTTATGAGGACATACTAAAGACAACTTTTAAGATGAGGTATGATAATTATCAGTTCATCATGATGTCCTTTGGACTCACGAATATGCCATTAGTGTTCATGGATCTCATGAACCGCATCTTTTAGCAATACCTTGATTAGTTCATTGTGGTCTTAATCGATGATATCTTGATTTACTCTCAGATTCGTGATGAACATGAGCAACACTTTAGACAGGCTTTGGAGCTCTTAAGGACCCATCAATTGTATGCCAAACTCTTGAAGTGTGAGTTTTGGTTGGATGAGGTGGCTTTACTTGTTCATTTCATCTCAAAGGAAAGAGTATTGGTGGATCCTTTAAAGATTTGAGCTATATTAGAGTGCTCAACATCGAAGAATGTTAAGGAAGTAAGTAGTCCCTAGGGTTAGCAAGGTACTATAGACAATTTTTCTAAGATTTTTCTAGGATCACTTGTCCTTTGACTACCTTGTTGAAGAAGATGACACAATTTTTTTGGGATGATAAGTGCACAAAGGCTTTTGAGGAGGTCAAGAAGAGGTTTACTTCAGCTCTAATGCTTACCTTGCCATTGGGCATGGAGGGATTTGAGGTTTAGAGTGATGCATTGAAGTTTGGTCTAGGGCGTGTGTTGACATAGCATAGGAGGGTAGTGGCCTATTCTTCTTGCCAATTCAAGGAGCATGAGTAGAACTATACTAGGCAATACCATGAGCTAGTTGTTGTGGCTTTCTTCTTGAAGATCTGGAGACATTAATTGTACGGAGTGTAGTGTAAGTTTTATATGCACCATAAGAGCCTCAAGTACATCTTCATGTAGTAAGAACTGAACACGAGGTAGATAATATGGCTAAAGTTGGTTAAGGACTATGATTTGGAGTTGATCTACCATGGGGTTAAGGCTAACTTCATAGCGGATGCTCTTAGTAGAAAGACTTCACACTCCTTGGTTTTACTGGTTGTGTCGGATTGGATTTGGTGAGATCTTCAGGTGTTGAACATAGAGATCATTGGGTTTGGGGATCTTGAGATAAGGGTGAGCACCCTCTCGATCACCCAAACTATCCTTGATGAGATTTGAGCTAGTCAGCTAAGAGATTTTAATCTTGAGAAGATCAAGAAGGTAATATCAAAGGGCAAAGCAGTGGGGTTCAATATTTTTTAGGATGGTTGTTTCTATTTCCGAGGAAGGTGTTGTGTTCTGTAGAGCTATAGGGAACTTAAGAGGAGGATCTTAGAGGAGGGTTATCATGCACTATATCCCAACCATCCTAGATGGGATAAATTGTACAAGGACTTGAGATAGATCTATTGTGGCCTTGTATAAAGCAGGAGGTTGCAAAATTTATGGCCCGATGCTTGATGTGTTAGAAGGTAAAGGTAGAATACAAGCATTCGAGGGGGGGGGGGGAGGTTATTTTAGCCATTAGAGATCCTTAAATAGAAATGGGATAGCGTGTGGATGGACTTCATGTTTAGATAACCGAATTCCCATAGTGGTTTAGATTTGATATGGGTGGTAGTTGACTGGTTGACCAAGTCCGTAGTATTCATGCCGATGAAATTAACTAGGAGTATGGAGCAGATGGCCAATGCTTAGAGAAAGTATGTGGTCTAGTTACATGGGGTGCCTAAGGAAATTGTATCAGACTGAGATTCTAGATTCTTATCGTACTTCTAATAGAAGTTGCAAGGAACTTTTGGAAGATAGCTTAAGATGAGCACAACTTTTATTCTACTTACCAACAGGCAGACTGAGCATACTATTCAAACCTTCAAGGATATGCTTCAGGCATGTGTGCTTGAGTTTTAGGGAAGTTGGGAGGATTGTCTATACTTGGTAAAGTTGTCCTACAAAAATAGTCATCATGCAAGCATAAGGATGACACCTTTCGAGGCACTTTATGGACGAAAGTGTCATAGTCCTGTGTGTTGGAGTGACTCAAGTGAGGCGATTGTGTTTGGACCATTGTTGGTAGAGGACACTAGCAAGAAGATTGGGTTGATTTGAGACTATATGAAGGTGGCCAAAGATAGACAAAAAAGCTATGTAGATCTGTGGAATAAAGTATATAGGTTTGAGGTAGGTTATTGAGTCCTTCTGAAATTTTCACCAACAAAGGGAGTGATGCATTTTAGTCATAAGGGAAAGCTTAGCCTAAGGTATATTAGTTCATACAAGATTTTGGATTATATTGGAGAGCTTTGTTACCATTTTACCTTACCCATTGAGCTTTCATGCGTACATCACGTTTTCCACATCTCTTAGTTGAGGAGGTACGTGTTAGAGTTATCACACATCTTTTAGCCAGATTCAATTAAGATCAATGAGATATTGACCTTCGAGGAGTGATAGCTGAGGATCTTTAATTTCAAGACTTGGGAGACACGTTTGAAGGTTGTTCCACTAGTGAAGGTCTTGTGGTCATGCCATGGCACAAAAGAAGTCACTTGGGAGTTTGAGGAGGATATCAAGATGAAGTATATAGAGTTGTTTTCTTAGGTGTATTGCATGAGTAACACCACCTCTTTTAAATGGGGTAATCTCTCATGTATTAGCCTATAGTGTTTATATTCTTTTGGTTTATGGCTTAGGGTTTTGTTATGTTTTGTGCTTATATAAATACATTTCTTTTGTGGACTTCAAGGGTGAATTCCCTTTTCAAGGGGTGGTACTGTATTACCTGGTCTCAAAATACTTTAATATGTGTTTACAATTATGTTTATATAAAATAAATGAGTTTTGGTTTTGGAATGGTCTTAAAATTCTAATCAAAATATGAATTTTAGGTATACCAATCGACTAGTGTGCTCAGAAATTGATATTTTTGTTCTCGACAAACTGCCCAAATCAACCGATTGGTTATCCTACGATTTCAAATCCATTTCTAAGTTTGATTTGAATCTCTTTCTAATGTTTATGAAAACTCCTAATTCGAGTCCATTTGTGCTAATAAGCATATTTTGATGTTTTGGAATTATTTTTATATTTTCTTGATCATCATATGATTTTAATTAGCCATATTTTTCGAAAAAGCACTTTTGAGGCTAGACTCATTTTTTCTCTTCTGCCAGTTGGGGCATGTGGTTGACTTTGTGCACCATATTTTGACTCATCAACCCATTTCCATGTTCTTTCTTGTTTGCACTCAACCCCCATCACTCCATCAAGCCAGCTGTAACACCCCTAAAATTTATAGTTGAATTTTTTTCATTTGTTACAAAAACCATACACTAAAATTAAGGGTGCAACTGTTGTGATTAGTAGAAGATTAACCCATAGCCAATCTCATACTAACCAAAATGCTAAGGGACTAAAAGTAGTAATGCGAGTAATCAAATAAAACCATAAAAGTTTAATATTTCATAACTAAAACTAGAGTACGCAAATGTCAGAGTTAAAATAGAAAGGAAATTAAATACAAACACGCCCACTATGGGGGAAATGAAAACAATAGTAAAATGGATAAGGATAAGTTCGGAGTGCACCCTCTTGGACCCCACAAAAAGTACAACAGGTCATCACTTAGCCCTGCCCAAGGCATCATAGGAATCATCTTCTACGCGTACAGAATCAGGAGGGGTTACTACTCGTGGGAATGAGCAGCACCCATAAAAGGGGTAATCAATACACTACGCATTGAGTAAGGTAACCATATGGCTAAGATAGAGTATAACATGAAAAAGGAAGATAATGCATGGAGTAAGTAATTTCGATTAATCACCATTATTAAAACTTAGGCCATTCATACCATCTTCACACATCTCTTGAATTATATCCATGAGAGTACGAAAACCCCAATATTATAGCTTGTGGATCATAAAACACCCCAGGGCAAGATACTTCTGGCCACTATTATTTGCTGATGGATCGGCCTCCAAGACAAAATATTTCTAGCCACTATTCTCACTGGTGGATCGGTCTAACCCCAACTCATATGTTGTTCCACTATAAGTGATTAGTATTTTCCCCATAACGTGTTATCATTTAAGGTTTAGTTCATTGAGCTCAAAATCCCTCACCATAATAGCTGGTGGATCGGAATACACTCTAAGGAAAATACACATGACCACTATTATTCATCGGTGGATTGATCTCTAGGGTAAAATGCGCCTAACCACTATTTTCATGGCTCAATAGTCTTCCACTTTAAATGGTCAGTGTTTTACTCATGGATTATTCAACAAGTAATTTCTTACTAGACATGAATACCCCAAAGGGATTCCCATTCACTCTTCCACCCCACGCTCCCTGAATAATTCTATCCCATAACTTGGCACCGCTACATGTTCTAGGACTCCAATACTTCTTTCTCAACTTTCCCCCTACTCACCATGAAATCCGAAATCCCAGCATATGTGGGCCAAGGCCCACTTTCTTATTTCTCCACCTTGGCTCATCATTGCCTACTAGGGTTTCCCCTTGGAAACCCTAATCTAGCCTATGTGGCCCGAACCTCTCTTTATCATACATGACCCATACTCGCCTTTGATTCCAACACCATCTCTCCACTCCACCCATGTCCCAACATCACTACCCTACTCCCCATCTTCCACATATGATTAGAAAACCCTAGTTGGCTATCCCAAAACACTAATACTCCTCTTTTCTTTTACACCATCCCTTTGTATATACACTCCACCCTCTTTACCACATGAATCACCCCCTAATCTCAACCCTACGTTCGACCATCCACCTTCAACCCTTTCACACACTCCCCTACTTAGGGGTTTTCCCTAAAAAACCTAGTTAAGCTCCCATGCACACTGCTACCAACCCACGTACTATCTTTTCCCTAAGGACTCCTATCACCCCAAGTACTCTTTCCTCACCATGATTAAACCTTAAACCAACTTTTTCCATGCAAACTTCCCCCCCCCCCCCCCCCCATGCAAAGATTAACCACCCCACGCAAGCCTTACACTTCCCATGCAAGATTTACTCTAACCTTTCATTTTATTATTACTCTTCCTTTATTTTATCACCCATAGGTCATAAGGTACTTAGGCTTCCTTTCCACTTTTCCTCAGTCACTCCACACTCTTTATTTCCTTTAGGTCCCCACAACCTCACCATACCACCTAAGGCCTCCTAGCATGCATGTGATATTATAACAACTTGTATAAGAGCATGCCATAAATAACAAGCCATATCACCCATATCATAAATCATACACCCCATGTAAAGTAGGCTAAGCTACATACATGTTTAGCTCACAATCACATATAAATACATAACATATATCATTACACCCATAAGCACATAAATCATACAAACCAAACCTTAATCATATCCTTCCCTTATAGAACACCGGGCTTGGAGCATGAATCCTAAGCCTCATTATTCATAAGGGTTTGGTTTGCAAACTATAAAAAATGGAACACTTAATATTAAACGTTTTTCCTATTTCTTTTATTTTTCCTAGCTAAATAATAGTAATGAGATTAATAATAATAACGACAATAATAATAAAAAGGTTAATAATAGAAAAATATTTAAAATAAATTATACCAAATAAATATAAGAGTTAGGGCACAACTAGATAGGGAGTGGCAAGCTAAGGTGGCATCGGTGGAGGTAGTGCAAGGGTGGTGGGATTTTGGGGTTGGAAAAGTAGAGGGAAGTGGTGTTTTCTTGGTTCGTACAGTTTTTGGTTTAGATGGGGTTATGGTGGTGGTGTCCCATGGCAATGACGACAGTGGTGGTTGAGAGTGAAGGAGAGGAAAGGAGGAGGAAGGAGGGAGAGAAAAGGGGAATGGAGGGCATGGGAAGGTAGGGGAGGTTTCCTAGTTAGAGTGGGAGGTAATGGAGTTGGTGGTTGCGGTGGTGGTGGCAGCATAGGGCGACGCAATAGGTTGCGAGGGGTGTAAAAGGGTAGCTCGAGTTACCCACTATGCACAGGTGGGGAGAGAATATGAGGGATAGTTATGGGCATGGGAAGGTCATGTTTGGTGCAAGGTGGTGTAGGGAAGAGGAAGGGTGAATGTTGGGACAGCGACACGGCGCGACAGTGGTGGTGACAATGTTTGAAGAAGCAATGGGGAAAGGGAGACAGAAGCGAATCAAGGCAGAAAAGAAAGGGAAAAAGAGGGTAAGGGGGCTTTTATAGGTGCAGGGGAGGGAGAAGAGGAGAAAGGATGAAAGAGAACTAAGGGGGGAGTAGGTAGCTACCGATTGGTGGTGGCAGGCGATGTAGGTTTGCAAAGGCAGTAGGTTTGTAGGGGGTAGGGGTAGGTGAGGGAGAGGGATGTGCAAAGGAAGGGAGGATAGTGCAGGACATGTGCTTGTTCACTCCTTGCATGGTTAAAAGAGGAAAGGAAGAGGGAGAGAAGGGAGGGGAGCTACAAAAATGGCAGCGGTGTGTGCTTGTCACAAGCAATAGGCAAGAGGTGAGGGAAGAAAAGGAAATGGAGGAAAAAAAGAGGGAGAGAAAAGGAAGAACTGAGGGGCTACACTAGGCCACAAGAGAGGAAAAAAGAAAAAAGTAGGGAGTGGGCCACACACGGAAGGAAATGAGAGGAAGGGGGAAAAGTTAGGCTATATTGGGCATGGCTTAGGCCGGCAAGGGAGGAAAAAGAATGAAAAAGAAGAAAAAGGAAGAAGGAAAAAGAAAAGGAAGAAAATGAGAGAAATAGGAAAAAAGAGAAAATGAGGTGGTGGAGGGTATTTTGGGATTTTTTTAAAATTTTGGAAATAATAAAATTAGTAAAACTAAATAAATATTTTTTAATTAATTTAGAAATTATTACTATAATTTACTTAACTTTTATTTTATTTTAGTAATTTATTCTATCCTCCACTAATTTGATCCCCACATTATTTTCTTCCTTTTTAGCTTTAATCATTTTTATTATAATATCATTATCTTTTAAAAAAAATGGTATATTTAATTAAATCTTACCCAAAAATCCTCATGTTATTTTTAATTCATAAATTAGGATCTTGGGGTGTTACACCAACTCTCACTTCTTGGTTGTCCACCCTCATCCTTTCCAGTCTCATCTCCATCTTTTCTATGAATGTCAACCCGACCTCACCTCTATATCCTTCATTTCTGATTTATTTCATTCCTCACCTATTTTGCTTGATCTCTTCTCCCTTTTCTTGGTGGAATTTTTTTCAAGTTTTGAGCATCCCTTCATTCTTCCTTTTCCCCTATATATTGAAAAAATAGGGGCTTGATATAGTTTTCTCCTTTCATTAGTCGATTATTGTATCCTTTTTCTTCTTATGATCTTGGCTTTAGTGCCCCATTATTTTCCTTAAACAAGGATGATTTAAGGTTTGGGAGATGTTGGAGATTTTAGTTCTTTTGCTTGGCACCCTATTTTTGAGAAAAGCTTGTGTTCTGGTCTTCTTCTTCTAATTTTTTCTTGGTTTTATTGAAGTTTTGAAAGGTAATTTTTAATGGTTTTAACTTTGGTTCTTTTAGGAAATGAGCTTCTACTAGATATCAATCAAGTAGGAGCTTTTGTGCTAGAAAAATTACTTCAAGGTAAGGCATTCTTATATTTAACATAAATGAGGTTCTGTTACTTATTGGGGCCTCTTGTGCTTGATGTGTTTGTGTGAGCATGGACTAATTTATATTCTACAAGTTGAGCATGTGGTATAATTCTTGCTAGTTTAGCATTGTTCGGTTTCTCTAATTTTATATATAAGTTGGCTAGTTTAATATGATTCGTTTAAGTATTCACCTTACTATTTATCAATGTGAATCTATGTGTGTAACATATATTTTTATGAGTGTTATGACATAGAATCATGCCAAGTTTAATATGCTAAATTTTGGTAATTTTTAGTGTGTGTATTGTAAGTCTGGGTAGTATTTTACCAAGACTAGTTGATTGGTTTCTCAAACCCATTGAATAGTTGTGTGAGAAATCAAATGGTTTGGAAATTTGGATCGGTTGGTCATGAGATCATTCAATTAGTTTTATAAACTAGTGGACTGATTTTTGTGACTAGTCGATTTTTTTTCAACCCATTGATTGGTGTCTCTATAAGCCAAAATGGGTTGGTTTTTACTTAGATCCATGAACTGGTTATACCAAATCCATCAACTTGTTCCTATGAATAGTCGATCAGTGAGGCCAACCATTCGACTGGTCCTTTGATGTCGTTTTTGTTTATACCTCCATGTAATTATAACATTTAATTTGTGATTTCAATTATGATTGCCCTGAATTTAATAAAAATCAAAATGACTATATTTGGGACTTGAATTCATAAAGTTTGGTGTCATCTCTAAACACCCAATTGGTAGCTATTATGCCTAGTGATGTGTTTGGTGTTATCACTTGGAAACATCCAATTTGGTTAATAATAAAATTTAATTGTGTTTGGTGTTATCACTTGGAAACACCCATTTAATTATTTTTGAATTTTTATTTGTGATTTGTGATATCACTTGAAAATATATATTAATGGACTAAAATTTCATTCAAGCTATTTTCTTTGACTCTTATGTTAGCTAACTAATAGTTAGTTGGTTGGGGGTGTGTACATATCTTTGAGGTATAGGCTTATATTATGGCAAGTTGATATGGCATTGGTGTCTAATTCGAATAGGTGAGGTATTCCAGTAAAGCCCACTTTGTATTGTCTTAAAAAAATCTAGTTTAATAATTGGGGTTGTTATAGTAGTGATGCAGGAAGATTATCTTTCTTCTTTGGTTTTGATGGCTTGGGTGGTAAAAAGTTGGATAGATGAAGGCTTTGGAACCTTTTAGTCACCAAAACCTTGGAGATTACCTCAGCTTGGGTTTCCTCCTAAAAAGAGTACTTTTTTTATATGAAGAATTAGTAATCATATAAGCTAAGAGATGAACAAGAATGATAAACTCATAATACTTAGTTTTTAAGGAAATATTTGTTACAAGAGCTGATGGACATAAAACAAGTTTATGATGGGAGCATACATGACTCAAAGATATGTTCATAACGGGAGTCTGTGGAAAAATAATATGTATTACTAGCCTTATTTTAAGTTTTCCTTTTTCTTTGCAAGATTGGGCCTTGCAATCCCTTTAACATATGGCAAAGCTAAAATTTTTTTAGAGCATGGTTATAAATGAAATAATTGTGGTAGTTATATATTATTGGAATATATACCTTCCATTTAGTGGCCCCGGTGGTAGATATCTCACCTAGTAGATGAATGGTGGGCCTTTTATGCCCTTAGACAAGTTAGAGTGGATAGCCTATTGTTGAGCTTTCTAGGCATTACACTATACATGGTACAAAAGAGACTTTTATAAGCCAACAGATTTGTTGAGTTAATGAATGGATGGTCATGACAAAAGGGGAACATGTTACTTACCAACATTAGAAATTAACCCTATCTTCTTGAGGATGACAATGTCATTTACAACCTTGTTATTATTTATGATAAATCTATCCTACACAAACTTATCAAATCTATCAATGTAGGTTTCTAAGTCTAGAGAGAAAGGTGGATACTCTTTGATGTTAGGATTCAACTAGCCCTATTTGGGCATATTCCAATCAGCATACCCTAAAATGAAGAAATATTAGGACTTCCACCTTTTTACAAATGACTAAGGTTCTTTGATAAATTTGTTCTCATCTTGTTTGGAAAGAATAGAAGCCCAAGGGCCAACAGGAGGCTTAAATACCTAAAAAAAGGGCTAAAAAAATATCTTCTATTGGTTTGAATTCCAATAAACAATCTCCATACAAAAGCTCAACACTAATCTCTAAGCATTAGGTAAGAGTTGAATAGAGCTTAGCTAATAGGTTTAGAGAAATTCTATGATATGTGTAAAGGAAATTGTATGCCAACTTATAATGCCTCTACATACAAGGTTATACATCTATTGAGTATATTATTGGAAATCTTTAAGGGAAAGGTTGAATCAAAGTTAGGGAAAAAAGAATATATTATCTAATGCGAAATTGATCAAACTGGGATTTGGTAGCATTAATCAAAAGGAGAGTATCTGAATCATAAGATGAAATGTCAAACATGTTGATAGAAAGGGGGAGGATACAAAAGGGTGAAGGGACCAATTTTGTTTTTGTAGCCAAAAAATTCATTGAAGATAAAAAGGGGAAGGAAAACTAACGGTGTGATGGAGATATTTGAAGATTGAGAAGAAGAGGAGTTAGAAGGATGAGTAAGGTGTTAAGGAAATAAATATTTCATATAAAGGTAGTAGATTTACCAAGTCTTTCAAAAAATCATGTGGTTGGTATGGTGGCAATGCAAACTTGGCATGTTTAATTACCTTTATAAAACTCATTCCATTTAATTCCTTTGCTTATAGCAACAATAGAAGGAGTTGTGACAATCTCTATGGATGAACACAACAATAGTGTGGATTAAAGATGGAGATTTTCATTTTTTAGGTAAATGGGTATATATTTGAATAAATTTCTTTAATGAAAGTATAGGGTGAAAGAGTTAAAAGAAAATGAAAAGTAGTAATTGCAGAAGTAAGAAAGAGAAAAAGTTGAGGGGCTTTATATATATTGTGATGCAAGATGGTCAAATGCCTCATATTTTTTTATTTGGAATACAAATAGTTTTTTAGGTTGTGTGTATTCATTATCGATAGTACCCTCTTGGTAACCTCTTATAATTAGATGAAAGACTGGTTGGTGGGGAAAATCTTTGCAGAAGATGGAGCATCAAATCATAGCACTAATTTTTTTCCTTTTCTTATGTATTATATTAACATCAAAATGTATGGTCTTCAATCACCTAGAAGATTGTTCAATTTTTAATAATTGTGGTTAGGATTGTGTGGTCCTTATTTAAATATTCCCCTTTGCTCTAAACACGTGGGAGTAAGGAAAATAAGGCTTACCTAACAAGCCTTGACAAGCCATCTTTTTGGTACTATATTATTTTTATTGAAATTTAAAATTTAAAATTTATTAAAATTGATGGGATTTTGATAATTTTATTTTTCCTTTAGCAAGATAGGTTGAGTAGTTATATAATGTATTAGATGATAGATGGGCTTTACAAGAATGTGTATGTCTATTGGTATATGATATTGTGTGTGTTATATCTGGTAGTCTTTTGTGTAATTTTTTTTCCATTTGTTGTTGTTTATAAAAGTTTTTGATGGTCTTTTATGTGTAACTTTATTTGTATATATGCATTTGATTCACACATTGATGAACGAACTTGTCCATCGGTCTTTTACATTATAATTTTTATTTTTTATTTTTTATTGATATCTTCTTGGTGAGAATATGTAATGTATAATAGTACCCATCAATCATATAATATAAGTTCAGCTTATTTACCCTTGGAAGTAGCTGATGTGGTTGATGAAATTTTAAAGGGATTGAGAATATAGGTTTTTCCTCAAATAGGTAAATTAGACCCTAGAATACCTATCTAAAGGATGAGATTTGGCCAAATACCTTATGGACATGCTCACCTTAGTCTCAAAATTTTTCTAGACCATACAAAACCCCTTATTTTTTTGGTCCTCTATATAGGACAAGGCAATTAGTCTCTCGACTCCAAATTATCTTTCCCTTATCTTAATCCTATATGCATGGGGTCTTGTATCCTTTTTGGGTTATATGAAATCATGATGCAAATTTCTTAATTTTTCTCTCTCCATTCTCTACATTTTACTCTTGATATTCTCACATCTCTATCTCTCATATCTATCTCCTAAGAACCTCTTGGTTCACACAACACACATAATATGAAGCAATAACTTGCTATTGGTCCACATCATCCTCCTCAATGTACCTAATTTGTGAATCGTAGCTTTGCAAATATTTATTTGCTCACTAGAACAAAAGATAGATAATTACAGTTACTATACAAGTCGTGTCAATATGGTAAAGTACTGGTAAAACAAATGCATGCTAATATAAGGTAAGACTCATGCTACATATATGAAATTTTGCTTAATTAGATAGTACATGAAAAAAATGATTAACATCTACAACAATAATCATGCTAGAAAATATTACTTATAGACATACTTATCACTTAACATAGAAGCTAAGCATATCTAATCATAATATCAAGATACCAAAGGTTACCTAAGGGATCTCTATTAATTATCTCTTACTTAATTGTCACTACCATTATACACTGGAGCCAAGAGGCTCGTATGGGAATCTACAACATCCATTATACTAGGACTCCTAGGTCAGAAGGCAATTAGTAACCATGGTAACCTAACCCTAAGTATGCAAACTTGACAAAGGTACCTAATATTCTTCAATAAAATACCAATTCCTTATGTCTAATTATTCAAGGAAAACATAATATAACGGTGAATGACTAAGATGGATCAAACAAGACAAGGTGATGGATCAAGGCCAGACTTATAGTCAACCCATAAAAATCACCAAATTTTTCCCAATGGACCAACCAATTAGTCTCACCAACCATTTGGTTGGTTTGAAAAAAGTAACATTAAGAAAATCATGTAAATTAGATAAACTAGTTGATTGGTTTGAGGGTAACCAAAAGGTTGATTAACCCCTTAGCACATTGATTTGTGTAAGGTCAAAACCAGCAAAATATTCTAGATAAACTATTTAAATAGTGTGCCAAAAACCAGGTGACCGATTTCTATAATAAATAGGTATTTCATATGATTAACTCCAAATAATTCCTAAAACAATGATGCTTTTCTAACATGATTTCAAATAGAAAACTCATATAAAATTCATGTTGATTACTCATAGGCCATGCTTAAAAAATAAAATTAATTAACATGCTCTACAATGACCAAAACTCACCAAAATAGTTCAATAGCACACATATGCTACCATACTCCCAATTTATCATACATATCATCAAACAACGCTTTCAAATCTTAGGCTACAATAAATAATATTTAGAAAAAAAAATCGTGCTTCATGCTTAAAATTACATAGAAACATGCATATATAAATGGATAATATAATACCATACAAATTAGCCAACTACACATTAAAGCAAATTTGATTTGTCTTTGAGCAATTAAATCTTCTAGAAAAGAAGACCTAACTTGGTAGTAACCTTACTAACCTTTCTTGATTTCATAGGTAAACTCAAGAGAGATAGAATTAGTATAAAAAACTTTAAAATCTTTTAAATAAATGAAAATTAGAAGAAAACTAAGGAGGTAAAATCCTCAACCTAAGGTTAATATTGTGAAGAATAGGAAACCAAGCTCATCAACTCTTTCCTTACCTTAACCCTCATTTGTTTACGGAAAAAAAAAGAGTAGTTAAGATGAGGATCAAGAAGAAGGAAGAGGGAAAATGATTGGCTTCAAGGAGGACATAAGAAAAGAACTCAATGTTGTAGTTAGAAATGTTTAAGGAAAAGGAGCTAAGTGTGTTAAGACCAAATGAATCAGAATCAGGGGCATAGAAGTCCTACTGATCTGCAAAAGGGGAAGAAGAAAGGGATATAGAGTTTTGAATAAAGGTTGATAGAGGGACATGTGACACTCCCACATTTTAGGAAAAAAAACTTTATTTTAAAGATAATGAGTAAGTGTTTGAAAAAAAAAGGGATTTCATCACCACACCAAACATAAGAGATGCGTGATCATCACCTAGTACATATTTTATACAAGGTAAAATAGATCAAATCATCAAAATAATGCATGCACTAAAAAGATAACCATAGAAATAAGGATGATACTATGATAGAAGGAAGAGATATACAAAATTCAAAATATAGAAACAAAAACCATGAGTTTAAGAAACTAGGAAAAAAATCATCACAACATAGTGGAATTTTTTTATCTAAACTTGTTAGCCTAGCATTAACATAAATCTCAATCACTAAGCACTAACCGACTATAGGCCCTCATCATCATCCTTGCTATACACCAACTAAGAGTCATACCCATATAAATCATCACTTGCTCACTAAAATATAAGATGTATCATTATAATGACCACACAAATGTATCATCAGCTATTGGTAAACCAAACTACCTAAAATATAGTGAGGGCTCATTCTACACATTGAGATCACTTGATACCATAGTATAAAATATGCTTACACACAATTCCAAGAGTAGATAAAACAACATAGATTACTCATATAAGATAAGACATATTATTATTCCTCCATTTAGTGATCAAATATTTTCCATTATGAAGATATTCAAGCAAACACACCTAGTTTTCCACTAGGAACCAAAGTAATGCCACTACAACACACTAATGGGATACCATACCCACCATATGGGGTCAAAATACATCAAAGGATCTTTCTTAGGGGATACCACACTCACCCCACTTTGAGTTCATATATTATAAGGGTTATCACAAATTGGGATACCACACCTGCTTAAACTATGGACATATGAAGCACTTAAAGGTTTGTACAAGGATACACACCAACCCAAACTAGACACTGATGTCAAACTGGCTTGCCACAATATTAATCATATACCTTATAAATATGCACTTAAATGTTTTGACCGCAACTCGATAAAGAAGGTACTATTTGAAATAAGTAATAAAGAGAAGGGTGACACACCCACTAACTTCTAGTTAGCTACCCTGAGAGTTATACAATTGTTTTTTGAACAAAATTGTAATTCTATTACACATAATTATTGGTTGATATCACAAACCACAACTTAATTCCCTATATAAATCCAATTAGGTTTTTAGGAGATAACAATAAACTCAAACCATGGCATCCAAGTCACTAAATTAGGTATTTAGAAGATAACACCAAAATTAAGCCAAGGCATCTAATCAACCTAATTGGGGGTTTAGAAGATAACAACAAACTTACCAATCAAAGCTTCAAGAAACAATCGCATAATTTACCATTTTTATCATTTCTTTAGTTCATTATCAACTATCATAATTATAAATTAAAGGTTAAAAGTCAAGCCAAAACCATAAGGTCACAATCCTAAAATATCACA
Organism: Tamarix austromongolica; assembly: GCA_039764185.1. Taxonomy (NCBI): domain Eukaryota; kingdom Viridiplantae; phylum Streptophyta; class Magnoliopsida; order Caryophyllales; family Tamaricaceae; genus Tamarix; species Tamarix austromongolica. The sequence goes on along the minus strand of CM077816.1, from coordinate 46,252,913 downwards.
TAATTACCCAAGGAGCAAGTTGATTGGCCTCGTTAAACCAGTTAATAGTTTGGGACTCAAATAGAGAAAACAAATTAAAAATAAGAAGAAACCGGTGGATTAGAATGAGGGTGACTAGTGGGCTAGTGAACGAATGGAATAATTACCTTCACTAGTTGACTCTTTGAAAATGAGGGGGATACAAAGATATTGATGCACCAATTCAATGGCTGAGAAACAACAATAAACTAGTGTCTAAGGCTAAAACATTACTTCTTTGGTTTAGTGAAAGGTCAGCTTAGCCAATCCACTAGTTTAACTAGGCAAAACATTAAGCCACACTATGTAATTTGTTAAAATGATTCCTAACTTAGCCAAGTAATCATGGAATGATTATTAACTATTAGAAAATAATTAAAAACATACTCAAACTACTAAAACACATGTGCATACCCATTAATGAAAATTACAGCATAGTCTCATGCTTGATTGATCAAAAACCACATTAAAGCCAAAATGGATAAAAACATGTACATGCCTCCAAAATATACAACTCATGATATCATGCTTAAGATGAAAATCCAAATTGACACATTTTTGACATGGAATATGCTAACTCATGAAATCACTATACACCACAATTAATTAGGCATATTAAATATAAGATTGACTTACCATTTAACAATAATATTTTAGTAACAAAAACCTTTACTTGTTGGCTTCGACCAGGACCCTTGATTATAATAAAATAATTAAGAATGACAGTTATTTTAAATAACTAGAAAGAACCCAAAACATCCCACGATAGTGGGTAAAAGTACATCCAATCAGTTAGCCAAACTCTTGACTAAATGGTAAAGTAACTCTCAAATCCCTAAACAATGGCCAGCTATTGGCCCATGGTATCATCCTCAACATAGTCTAGCTTAGAATCATATCCCTATAAATTTTCTTTTGCTCACCGGATCAGAAGTCTGGTCATTATAATGATCACACAAATGTAATATCAATATGATGAAGTACTAGTAAAATAGACTACTAAAAAAGTGGTAAGGGCTCATGTTGCACACTGAATTCACATTGTAGTATGATGATAAGAATACTAACATAATACATCCCTTAGACTTATGATAGTAATATAACAAGGAATGCTTGCATGGAAATCATGGAAGAATAATAATACATATCATGCATTAGAATCACATAATTTAAACTATATTATAATAATCTTCCTTTAATGTCCACATAATTTTTAGTTATTAAGATAATCTATTCATTATACCCAACTCTCCATTATAAACAAAATTCATGGTAGCATACACACACAATGGGATACCACACCCCATAGGGTCAAGATACATTGAAGGGGCTTTTCTCTTAGGATACTACACCCACCACACATCGAGCGCTACTATAAGGGCTAACAAAGATTATGATACCACACCTTTTATATGGGGTCTAAGTGCAACAAGGGGGCTTGTATTGGGATACCTCACCTAGCACACCTTAAATACCTCCACCGGGAGGGCTAAAAAGTTGAGATACCATATCTACCTAAGAAATAGACAATACGAATTGCTAGGGGGCTTTTACTAGGATATTTCACCCACCCATACTGAACATTGATGCTATGCTAACCTGTCACCATATAATTTTATACCTCAAAGATACGTGCATACCCTTTATTAGCCGCAACCTGATAGAGAGGGAAATAGGTATTGAGTGAAAATATAAAAACACAGGTCAACCAGCCAATGAACTCTCGACTAGCTACCCTAAGAGTCATAGAAAAAGGCTTAAATGAAATCTTAATCCATTAATTATAAATTATTAGGTGTTATCAAAAATCATAATTAATTCCATTAATAACCAATTTTTAAGTTTCCAAGTTATAACGCTAACCACATCACAAGGCATATAAGCCACCAATTAGGTGTTTAGTGATGACACCATACTTAACCACTTGAGGCCCAAAATATCATTATTTGGATCCATATTAAATTTAGGTTAAACACGGTTGGAATTATGATTAAAATGTTGTAATTTTATAGAAACATTAATATAGAAGTCCTAAAAAAATATCAAATAACAAGCAAGCATGGTTAGATACAGGCGAACCAATTAACTTATCTAGTCATACCAGACCTAAACAAAAAAATAAAACCAGTAAAATAGTTGACTCATTGGTCCCATCGATTAACTCTTCATAGGAACCTAGTCATTGGGTTTGACTAAATTAATCGATGGGTCTAATTAGAGACCAAAATACTTTGGTCATAAGGCAACCAATTATTGGTTTTGTTAGACCTATCAATTATGTAGAAACTAGTTCATTGAAGCAACCTAATCATCTCACAACCAACCAATCAAAAAATCTAAATCAAGTGACTATTCACAAAACCATCAAATTAGTCTATCAAACCAATCAACTGATCTAGGTAAAACAACACTTAGACATGTGAACCACTTAATAGAAATTTCACTTAACTTTACCATATTAATCCTAGCATGATTCTATGTCATAAAATATATAAAAAGATATGTTTCATCCATAGAATCATATGGCTATATGGTAATGTTAGCATTTAACAAAATTATGTGCAAAACTACCAATATCATGTATAATAATAGGGGACTCAAACCATGCTTAAAACTTTAAAGTAGAAAATTTTACCATATGCTCAAATCTAAAAATATAATTAACTCAACATAAAGATACATCAAGAATATGGAACCAAACCAAACAATAAAATACCTTTTTCATATTAAATATAAGAATGCCTTACCTTTAGGCAATTCTTCTAGCACAAAATACTCCTAATTCGAAGGCTATTATAACACCCCCATTCTTTTACTATTGAAAAAGTTCATCTTAAAACAATGGGGAAGTAGAAATACAAGTCCAAATTATGAAAAATGGGGTACTACTGCCATATCTAACACAATATAATCACCTCACTACCTACCTCATAGTATATGTGAGGCTAAGTATCCAACTAATCAAACATGAAGAAAAAAATAGAGTGTGTGAGAAAACATTTGGAGATAGGAAAAATCAAGGTTTACAACCTAGGGCTACATAATCATAAAATTTGGACAAGATATATTAGAAGAAGATGATAAATGGAATTAATTAATTTCCAATGAGATACACCTTGGTCAGTTAAGGATCACAAAGAAAACTCTCTAGAAATGCCTACAATTAACAACCCAACTATGCTGAGAGGATGATGAACCACTCATTGTCATCCTCTATAAACCTACAATAAACCTCTTACTCATGGGATTAAGCAAGGGATTATAATAATAACCCCATCAGTATGCATACATACTTAGAAAACTAATCTACCACTCTCATGCAGATCATAGTACAAGCAAGACCCAAACCACATGCTCATGGTATGACCTACCAACATGTACATGCTATTTTCCCACTATGTCATTCACGTATAATCCTACAGGTTATACAATATAAATTTGGATCCATGGAACACATGCTTACTCATAATAATACCAGCATACAAGGGTAAAAAAATTATAACATACATACCACCTTTTAGAACATGGATTACTTATACTATCCACATAACAATTTTTATAGTATAACTTGGAGTGTAATGTAAAATCATAATTACACATATGACTTTCCAATCATAGATTTTACAGAAGGTGGATCATGATTGCAATTGTACTAGGTCATGGGATCATTTATGGAAACATATTGGAAACATAAAAGTCTACCACAACGGGGAATTCAGGGGCAACATATGATTGGCATAGAACTTAAGGAAGGTAAACATGAGTTACACAATATATTCATCCTTAAGTGAGGCATAGGGAAAAACAAATCTCATACCAGCAAAATAACCATATCAAGATCAAGCATACATATGATAAGGCGCATTAACACTTCTTGGGTTTCATTTTGGTTATTATTTTACATTATATGGATATAAAACTCCTTTATGAAATTATTTAGCAATAAGTGATCATAAAATTATTTACCCCAACTTATTGAGCAATAGGTGATCTTAACATTATTTACCCAAAGTTATTGAGCAATACGTGATCATATCATTATTTACCCCAACTTATTGAGACATAGGTGATCATAGAATTATTTATCCTAAGTTATTGAGAAATAGTGGGGTTATTCCCCATGATCTCTCTACAACATGGAAATTTAACCAAATAAAATAAACTAGTGGACGTTAGTCTTGGCTTATGCTAACGTAACCTGACGGATATAAGTCATGTCTTATGCCAAATAACCATCCTATGGTGACCAAACCCTTTAGTATTGATACCCCCAGTACATTATTAGTGTCTAAAGTAGGAAAGGCACTAAGATCAACAAGGATATCGGGATCAACTAGGATCTAGAGGTAGACTAACACCCAATAGCTAATTGAGGATCGAATAACTTCAACCTATCATAATGCTCATTCCATTTTAAGTGATTAATATCTTATTGGATTGAGATGTCATATCACATAAAGGCCCACAAACAATATCACACAAAGTAACAAGCCATTTCAATTCAATGCACCCATATAAGGTTGTCACATCATTAAGTGTTCCCATTTAGGGTATCTTCAAGTGATTATTCCATTACGTAATTAATTACGCCAAGGGGCTGAATTGTATAATGTTAGTATCATCTATAAATGTCCAAGCCAAAATTTGATTTCCATTCACTCCTTTTTGTTCACAATTCACATCTAGGTCAAAGCCTAAGACTAAGGCTAAAGACATAGTTCATTTCTTAACCATAGTCTTACCATTGATTAAAGGATGTTCTCATTTAATTCGTAAGGTCAAAGATGAAGGTCCAAATAGAGTCTAACCCTAACTCTTAATTGTTGATCCATTTATTTCAATATTTATGTGAAGTCACTGTTTATACATAAGGTCAACTTAAGGAAACCATATATGTCCATGTTTTTTTTTTCTATTCTTTCTAAGTCATTTCAATTACAAGGTTTCAAATCTTAAGGCCATGATATAACTCATTAGAGGTCAATTATTGATGGTTTTGATTCATTAAATAAATCCTAACCGTAGGAAAAGACCATTTTTATCCATCTATTCATCTACTCACATTATGGTTAAGAAAAAGGCCCCATTGCTAAATTAAGGTCAACAATAGCCAACTAGGATAAAATTTCTCTTTACTAACTTTAAGTCTTTATTTAAACTTCATTAATCCTAGTAAACTCATAGCTACTAGCATCTTAGTTTAGTATCCAATCAAGAGAAAATAGGAAAGAGAAGAAATGGCCGATACCGGTTGATGGATTTCTAAAACCAGTCAATGGGTCACACTTACTAGTCAATCAGTTAGGGTGCTACTAGCCTTCTCAGTGGTGGTGAACTAGTCAATCATTCCACCTCACTAGTTGAGTATTTTGAGAGCTATTCAATTGTTTTGGTTAAGTTGGCTGATGTGTCTACTCTAAGGCTAAGATTACTAGGGTCATAAACCAACTAGTTGATCAGTTGACCCAACCAGTTGACTGTTCTAGGAACTAATCCAAGGGTTTGGTCAAAATGGATGATGGGTCTAACCCAAGACCAAGACAAAGACCACTAAAGTCATAAGCTTGCCAGTTGATGGATCTACCAGACTATTCAATCAATCATGGAGACCGGTTGATTAATTAGGACAAAAATAATCCCAACAAACACAAATAAAAATAATTAAATTCCATAATCTCAGCTCAATCAATCCAAATATCAATATCAGGTTATTCAAGGTTTGGAATAAGCAGTATCCATGAATGGAAATGTGAAATAACAAAATTATGCTGGGAACCTAAATAGAATTATGCTTGCACTTTATAGACTTAATAAAAATTAGAAAAAAAAACATGTATCTCATTATCCTCTTAATAGACCTTCTTGAAAATGAGTTATACATCTTATTACACATGCTACATAAGTGAGATGTTCAAAATACCATAGACATTCTTGTTACCAACTCTTCTATTATTTCAACATTTGCCTACTCCACACCTTCTTATCATTAGAATCTATATTTCCTACCAAAAAATAGAATATAATTTTACTTACTCATACCATTTTCCATAAAATCAGGAAGATAATGGTTTACTTTAAAAGATCTAAGCAACACACCAAAAAGAGAAAAAGCCTCTAAAAATTATAAGCCCTTTGTTAAATTGAAATACCTTTCAAGAAAGCTAGATTAAAACTTTGTAAAACCTTTAAAATCATGCAAAGAAGTTTTAATAAAATTGAAGAGAAGAAATAAGAGAAAAATCACCTTCTAAAGGAGAAAACAAACAACATCAGAGATGAAATCTAAACCCTCACTCCTTTCCTAAATCTAACCCTATCTTATTCAAGATCAAAATAAGAAGGAGATAGAGAAAGGATTATAAGAGTAAAGGAAGATCAAAAATGAAATTTAAGGAGTGGAAATGTGTCAAAGGAAGTATGAAAAAAAGAAGAAGTTTGGAGGTTGTGGAAGAAGGGAGAAAATAAAGGATTTGGGTTTGAATTACTGAGGGTTTCTACTAAAAGTAGAAGTTTAAGGGAGTGTAGAAACCGAGACCCCAAATCTAAGATGAAATCCAAGATATAAAGTGTAGGTTTTGCAGGTTCAAAGTTTTTTTTTTTTTTTTTTTTGCGTTTTAGCTCTATTAGTCAAACTATAGTGTTCTAGGCAATGTGCTTCAAAAGTTGCAAACAAAAGAAAAGAATAATGATAACAAGGGAAGGGAATCAAAGTTTAGTAGTCTATAGAGGTTGCAGGAGGAAATAATATTCATATAATATTCATATAATATTATTATGAATCTCATAGTAGATAGAGAAAACAAGGAAGAAGAATAAAAATGAGTAAAAGTCATGAAAGTAACTTCTCATGAATCGGTTTCTTGTGAGTCTGTTACAAATTGATAAAACAAGTTAAGAATGCTTAAAAGTGTCATAAAAATTGTAAAAATTTTTCTATAAAAATAATCATGATAGTGGAAAAGTTTTGGGAAAATATTCAAGCTGAAAATTGAGTTAGAATAATAATGTGTTCAATTAAAATAGTTGACTAGTACCCCAAACCAATCGATCATTTCATCGGGTTTCAAAACTCAAATTTAATGAACAAACTAGTTGATCGATACCTCCAAATAGTTGAATTCTTTTCCAATAAAACTAATTATCTTACAAACTCCAAACCAATCTCAACTAAAACCACACCAAGCCTAAACACACCTCTAAAACAAGATCAAATACATTTAGACCACCATCAAGTGTATAGATCAATACACATTATAAACCCTGAAAAATGGGGTATTATAGCTATCTACTAAGAAATTTATTCCTAAGAGAATAAAGTATCAAAAAAATTAAAATTATTTTCCCAAAATTAGTAAAATAAAATTAGAAGAAGAAGAAGAAAATTATATAACTCAACCTTATCTATAACTAGAGATTCTTAGGAGAAAGAAGCTAAAATCTTCAACCTTTCTTAAAAACTTAATCCTTCTTTGATTAAGAGAAACAAGGGAGAGTTAAAGTAAGATTAAGAGAAGAAATAAAATATAATAAGTCAACCAAATGACAAGGGTTGATAAAACCGATTAATTGGTTTATTAGAATAGTTTCTGAGTGTACCAGTTAATCGGTTACGGTAGCTAGTTAATTGGATGGCTTGAAATTCACAACTTTATTAGAATTTCAAGCTCTTTCTAAAACCAAAACTAACTTTATATCAACATAAATTTAAATGCAGTTTGAAGGATTTTAGGATGAGATATTACATTATCAAATGAGGAAAACTTATAATTAATAATGAAAATAATTAAAACTAGCAATTAACATACTAATTGAATTACAATAATGGAATAGTAGAAGTCAAGGGACATATTTAGTATAATGATATTAATTGATCATCAAATAAAATCATTATGTGGTGTTTCTAATGTTAAACTATAGAAACTTACATGCATTGGCTTCTAGTGTCCCCTTATGCAAATAAACTAAGGTATGCCCATGATTTATTGTTCAACAAATTAATAACCTAGGATAAAATTTCTATATTTAAATAATGGAAACATGAACAATTAAGGAACAACCAAATAGAATCATAATTATAGACTACTCAAATTATGTCATTTTAAAAATTAATAAACATATATTAAATCAATAACCTATTTGCTACTTGCGGATGTATATACTAAAAATTACAAATTAACTATACTATCCTAGCATCTAATTAACACTCAAATAATTAAACTAGGTGATCAATTTAGATAATAAAGTAAAAATCTTGGATCAATGATCATTAAATTCATTTTATTAATATAACTAAAAATACACATAATAATTAAGTCTAACTCACATCTCACAATTTATTATCTCATAACCTTCAATTATCCTCCTATTATCCTCCTACCCCATGCTAATCTAGCCTACAATATTGATAAAAGTAGAAAATGTAGAAGCTAAATACATAAAAATCATAACTTTAATAACCATAAGGAAATAAAAGAATAAAGATTAAGTTTGACTATAGAAAATCACAAACTCAATTAGTTAATCCAATAATAAAAATTTCATTAAACACAATAAAAAGTATGAAATAAATAAATGAAGTAAAGGAAAAAAACAACTTAGAGGATTGCATAACTACAAACACCGTATGATCTTCGGTCCTTTAAGTACAATAATTAACTAATTAAATCTAAAAAAAATAACCCTAAGTTTAGAAATAATGAAAATGAATTTGAAGCTCACACATTGATGCTCTTCTATGTTCTATTCAACCTAATATATTATATATATATAAAATGAAGGTTTTACGAATGAGATCCAAAATATTGCAAAAATGAAATTTGTATTAGTAAATATAGGGCACTTTTATTTTTTCTCTAACATTTTGCACATGAGATGAATAAGTGAAACACATGGGAGGAGAACCAAGGAAATACAAGTTGTATTTCCATAAATAAGGGATTCTATATTTCCTATCTATTCGTTATATTCTCTTAATTTTTATTCACATGACCAAAAGCTAAGAGTTTAAATAACTCTAAATACCTAAAAATATCTTAACAAAATAGGCAAAATACATCGAAGCTAATTATCCTAACACTTAACTAAACAGAAATATAACTCTCAATCCCTAAGCAAAGGGCTGAATGGTGGGCTTGTTAATTAAAGGGTCTTGCATGGATACATGTATATATAAGGCTTGTACACTTTATCTGGCATAATTCAATGATAATGAAAGGCATTTGCTAAACTCAAGGAAGATAGCAACACCAATCCGTGATTGTTCCTTCTTCTGCTCTTGTCCTTCTTTAATCAAGTGCTTTGGAGAGTAGTAGAGATATTCTATTGAGAAATAGAATATTTCTCTTTAGAATGCTTAAGATCTTTGGGTTAGTTCTTTGCCAGCTTCCAAGTGTTATTCGACATTCCTTATCAACTTCTTCAAGACTTGAGACTTTAAAGAGTATACAATACTTGAGGCTTTTAAAAAAAGTCCTTGGAAATGGTGAAGATTGTATGGTGATGATCTTCCACATCACAGTCACTATGAGATAAAGCTATTGTGTATGCCCATAACACAAAACCTCCTAGTTCACTAAAAGGGAATACATAAAAATTGTGTTTATTAACTAATGTTTATATTCATAATACATGGTAGCTATTAGACACAACTACCATGTATTCCCTTCCATTCTATGGTTTGGTAAGTTTACACAGAGGTTATTAGACAAAATTATCATGTATTCCCTTTAGTAAACTATTTGAGAGGCTCATGTCATGGGCATACATGATGCATTTGGTCTATAACCACCATATATATATATATATGTATGTATGTATATATATATATATATGTATGTATGTATGTATTTATATTATAAGGTAATTTTTTCATTTAAACACCATAAATATTATGGTACTAATAATTTTATAGTTAAATTTAATAAACTAAATGATGATTTTTTACACCGTCGTATATATTATATGCAGCGATAGATTAGGAAGCTATTACAAACCACCATATATACTACTTTTCTAAACACCATTTATGTGTTTAGATTGGCATGTATAATTTCACTCCATATATAAATTTAAATGGAATTGAGTGAGTAGTACTTAAAGAAATTTGATTGTAAACAAAATATGTATGAGTTAACTAAATATCCCAATCTTTAGTACTTTTACTTACAAAGCCTCTCCATAGTGTACCAAAAATCCAATTTGTATCTTATGTTTGTTCATCGATTTATGGGTGATGTAAAGTATTGAATAAAAACTTTGTGCCCAATATGTGTCATATTACCTTCCAAAAGTAACTCATAATTTTAATGTCACTATTAAAAATACCATGAAGTTTCACAACTTCTTTAAAATATAAATTAGGAATATATGTAGCACATTTACTTTTATGACATAGTATAAATGAGTTATTTTAAAAAATCCATCTACAATGACCATAATAGAATCTTTACATTATTGCATTATAGGAAACCCTAAGATAAAGTCCATAATAACCCCTACCTATAGTTTACTAAGCATAGGTAATGAAGTATATAAAACTTTGTGAAAGAAAATTTTAATTTTTTTAACAAGTAAAATATTGAATTACTACAGTTTATACACCCTTAATCATGCGTGGTGAATAGAAATTCTCTTGCAATATTTCAAAATTTTTAGGGTACCAAAATTTCTAGTTATTCCTTATTTATCTACCTCTTTAATAAGTTTCTAATACTCTATCTAGGTACACAAATTTTATTAAGCCTAAATAAAAATCCATCTTGTAGTGTATAATAACCATGGTATCTATTTTCTTTACATGCATGATACTCATCCACAAAGTCTTTATCATAAGTTATAATTCCTTTAACATCTCAAATCCTAACACTTTAGCATCCAACATGAAAAGAAATTTATACCTTCTAGAAAGAGTATCAACACCTATATTTTCCTTTAGATCTAAGTGTTTGACAAAGAATACAAGGGATTATAAGAAGTATACGCACTTTGTATGCTTAAGACTCACATTCTTTTGAATATGTAAGTATTTCAAGCTCACACTATCAAAATATAATACAAAGGGTTTAGGCCTCAAATAATAACTCCATGTCTCTAGGATACGTATAATGGTAAAAAATTACTTCTCATATGTTGATTAATTCAATTTAGCATTATTTAATTTTTCACTAAAATATGTAATACGCTTTATTTCTTATTAGAGAATAAGTAGTCTAGTGAGATTCAAGTTATTCAAGTTGTTCTCCCTAATTTGATATTCTTTCATAACTAAATAATACAAAATGATATCTTCCTTAATGAATTTAATCATATCTTTGTCATCTAGAAATAAAATCTTTTTAACCTCGGTGAGTTGCATATGATCATATTGAGATGCTTAAATTTATATTTATTATTATCCTTAAGAAAAATATACTCATTAGTCACACCATCATGGATAGAATTTCTATTATATTATCACGATCTTCCTAATAATACCGAACAAGTATCCATAGGTAGTATGTCACACACAACCCCATCACAGTAGTTACTAATATAACAAGAAATTAAGGTTTTCTTAGTTAACTTAGCCCATTTTGCCTTATAAAGTGATTGTAAAAAATAGGTTTTAGCATTATTATTAGTTACTAATACTAATTTTTTGACCATATTTTCACTTGCCACATTAGTACATGAAACACTATCTAAAATTACCCAACAAACATTATCATAAATTCTAAATTTAGTCTTAAAAGTGGTATCCCTTGGCATATATCAATCATTAGGTTGTATTTGTATTCATCATTGAAATAAAAAGAATTTATTACTTTATTATTCATATATACTTAAGTTGTCATCATTATATTTAAGTTTTAGGTCATCAATATCCTCGTATGGTTGCATATCCTTGATTTCATTAAGGTTAAAAATATTTGATTAGTCTACCTCCTTCCTCATCCTTTCTTCTCCTCCACCCTCGACCACCGCCCCCACCTTCACTTATGCCCTCGCCTTGACACGCCACCCCCACAACTACAACCCTCCTGGTCTAGGAAACCTATCACCTAATAACCACCACCTTCCTTCCCCTTTTCTACCCCAAAGTTTAGTCTTTTTAAATCACAACCACCTCCACTGCCTTATGCCACCGCCATCACCATTGCTACCTGAGCTGCCACCTCCACCTCTTGTTATACCATAATAATTATTTCTACTGAAGTATAATTTATTTTATATAATTTTTATTATTAGTATCATCATCATCATCATCATCATCATTATCACCATTATTATTATTATTATCATCATCATCATTATTATTATTACTCTTATTATGGTTATTATTACTATTATTAATATTGTTAGTATCATTAATAATACTAATCTTATTATTATTAAGACCATTATTATTATCATTAAAATTATTAGTCTTTTACTAATAATTATTTAGGGAATAATAAAAGAAGTAAGAGGAAAGTTAACATTAGTGTTCCACTATTATAGGAGAACCAACCCTTCCCCCAATGAGGCGTAGGAGTCGTGCTCCAAGCCTAGTGTCCATCTAGGTAAGGATGTGGTTATGACCAAATTGTGTGTTATCTTTTCATGCGTGTTTTGTTATGTGCTTTTATTATATATGGGTATGGATGAAATTCTTGTAGTGTATCTTACTATGTACGGAGCTAAGATAAGTTATATATGTGTTATGTTATGTGTAGCATGGGTGATATGACTTATATTTTGTGTTACACCCTTATGTATTATTTCTCTAATATGACATGCATGCTATGAGTCCTTAGGTAGTATCATGAGGTTTTGGGGAGCTAAAAGAAATAAAGAAATTGGAGTGATTAGTGAGAAGTGAGAAAAGCCTAAATACCTTATGACATATGGGTGGCCAAATAAAAAGATGATAGACATATGTGAAAGGTTGGAGTAAATCTTTCATGGGAATTGTGAGGCTTTCATAAGGTTGTTAGTCTTTTCATGGGAATAACATTTACATGGGAAAGGGTGATTCAAAGGTTAAGCAAGGTGAGGGAAGAGTATTTTGGGTGATTAGAGTTTATGAGTGAAAAATAGTATGCGGGTTGGTAGAATTGTACATAGGGGACTTAACTAGGGTTTGTGGGAAAAAACCCTAAGTGGGGGAAGTGTGTAGAAGGGAGAGTTAATGGTAAGTGGTTGGAGTGAGGGCTGAGACTAGGAGGTGTCTTATGAAGGGGGGATGGGTCAAGAGGAAAGGAGGGCAGAGTGTGTGTGATGAGGGGATGACATAAAAGAAAGGAGAGGTACTAGGGTTTTGGGTGGCTAACTAGAGTTTTCATGATCAAATGTGAAGGATGGGAAGTAAGGTTTTGATGTTAGGTGAGGATTGAGTTGGGTGATGGTGATGGAAGCAGTGGCGGCATGGGTCGTGTATGATAGGGAAAGGTTAGGCCACATAGGCTAGATTAGGCTTTCTATGGGAAACCCTAAGGGGGTTTTAGGTTTTTCATGGTGAGTAAAGGAAAGGTGGGGAAGAAGTCTAGGAATCTTAGGATTCATAGAGGTCCCAAGATATAAGACGGGGCTTTTCAGAAGAGCTAAGGTGAAAGGGTGAGAATGGAAATTCCAGTGGGGCATGCATATCAAGTAAAAAGTACCTATTAAATAAGACATAAATAAGACACTAACTATTTAAAGTGAGATTATTGAGCCAAGCCTAGACCGTTCCACCGGCAAAAATAGTGGTTAGGTGTGGGGTGCCTTAGAGATTGATCTACCGGTGACTAATAATGGCCAAGTATGTGCTGCCCTAGGTGTTTTCGATCCACTAGCTATACTAGTGGGGGATCCTGAGCTTAGTAAACCTAACCTTAAATGATAATAAGCCAAAAATACTAATTACTTGTAGTGGAACACTATGAGAGTCAGGGAAAGATCGATCCACCATTATAATAGTGGCTAAGAGTACTTTTTCTGGAGACCAATCCACTGATAAATAATAGTCGTCCAGAGCATTCTACCCTGGGTGTTTCCATTCCACTAGCTATAATAGTAAGTGTAATACCCTCAAAATTTACTTAGCTTAATCCCACATCATTAGCCCTAATTTGATTCTGATATCAAGAAATCTTATTATTAGCCTCTTAATCCCGAAACTTTAAACAAAACCTAAACCTTGATTTAGATAAACTAAAATTATTTAGCTAATTCAAAATTCCTAATTTAATCCTAATTCCCTAACATTTCTCTCTTTTCCTTTTATTTCTCCTTTTTTTCTTCCTTTCTTCCCTTTTCTTCCTTTTTTGTTTCTTTTCTTGTCCCTTCTGCTTTTGCATCGATTTTATGGTGTGAGGAGTTTTGCTTCCTCTGCATCATGCACCATCCACTTGCCTCCCACATGCACCATGACACCATCCCTACCAGCCCTGCTAGCCCTGTCATTCCCTCATACTACCTTCTTCTTTTCCTCCTCCTCTCCCTACTACTACTCTATTTTTGCAGCAACCATCACTTTCCTACCACACTTCTTCTTCCTTCTTCTTTCTTCTTCTCCTTGACTTCTCCTCCTATATACGTTTTCATCTTCATCATCACCCCCTAATACCTCTGCCTAACTCCCATCCATCTCAACCATCATCATCCCCCTATCCTTTTCTTCCATCATTCTTCTTTTTCTCAACAAATTCATCATCGTCATCATTGTCACCCTACCATTTTTCTTCTCCATGGCACGCCACCTTCCTAGTATATATACCCCTCCCTCTAACCCTCCATTTTATTGTCATCCATCAGCTCCCCGACCTTCTTATCTTCTTCCTTCTCCTTTATTCTTCTTCTTCCTCTTTCTTCCATGTTTTTGGCATTTGAAACACCTAATCTCCCACCAAGCACCACCCAAGCCACCACTAGCCACCCTTTGGCAGGTAGACTGACCACCAAGGTTGCCCCAAACTTTCCCTTTGCCGTCACCGGCCATCAGCACCAACCGCCGCCTTTTTTTCCTTATCCTTCCCCTCGGTTGTTATAGAGTTTTAGAGTGCATGGAATTTAAATGTCCGTGCAATGCTCAGATCCCTTATTGCACAACCAAAAAACTTTTGCATCATCCGACCTTACGTTTTATTTTCTCTCGGCTTAGTGCTGCTCGGCCGTGTAATTCTTGCATCTATTGGCCGTGTGTCTTTTCATCATTTGACCTCCTGTACACTATTGTTGCATAGCCATGCAACTCTTATACCACCTAGCCGTGCAACCCTATATTCACCCCAAATCTTCTCCAAACACCACTAAAATTTAAACATAGCTGCACTACAACTTCTTCTGCATTTCCATACAATTCAAGCTTCCATACGACTCCGATAAATTCCATTTTTTCCCTTCTCTACCATAACTTCCTTCTTAATTTTTAACCTCTAATCCTAATTTTTTTATCTTGTTTTCATAGGTCATCTTCTAGTGATCTCGAAGGAGGTATAGGATTTACGTGCATAGAGCCAGACGTCCTTGTTGGTAAGGGTACATGTCGTAGCTAGAGATTTATGTGATACTTGTATCTTTGTATATGCATCTGTGCTAAGTATGTTATATTGAATAATTTAATTATGGAATTGATATAAAATGGTATTCTTGAGAATAATGAAATTTAGTAAGTACATGTTTGGGTATAATATTGGATACAAGATATCTATGAAAAACTAAGGATATGTACTTCGGGTAATGATTGGGAATGTATATGCTTTGGGTATTATAAGGACTTTGGGAGAATACGATTATCTTAATTACCCTAAGGGTATTATGGTCATTAGAGGATAATTACGTGGTCGTACTTATGTATTTAATTGTATTTCTTATATTTAAGTGAGTTTGGTATGATAATATATAATCAACTCTTAATAAGATACCGATCATTTAAAGTGAAAAATCACTTGGGTTAGGCCGAGATGTTTATATGGCTCCGTTCCATTAGATAATAATAGTGGATTGGGTGTGTTATCCCCGAGAGGTGCTATAGTCCGTTCCACTGGATTAAGAATAGTGGGGCCCCATACTCAATGTGAATGAAAATACAATTAAGAGTTAAAGTACAAATAGAAAGATACTAATCATTTAAAGTGAAAGAGTACATAAGTTAGGGCTAAGGTGTTGAGTCCATTCTGCCAAATAATAATAGTGGCTTAGGTGCGTTGTCCTCAAGAGGTGCTTCAGATCATTCCACCAGTTTAATAAATAATGGCTCAGGAGGTGTTGGCTCCATTCCACTGAATACTAATAGTGGCGTAGGTGTGTTGTCCTCGAGAGATGCTTCAAACCGTTCCACCAGTTTAAGAATAGTGGGGTCCCTAAACTCAACATAAATAAAAGATTGGAATATTCTATATATAACAAAAGACTTGGAATCAATAGTTATCTAGCATTCTTTGATTTGCACATGTCTAAATTGCTTATGAGAACTCTTGTATTATGTGTAACCCTACTCAACTGTATTGTTACCTTACTCAGTACGTAGAGTACTGATCATCCATTTCATTAATGCTACTTAATCCAACGAGTAGATGACCTAGATATTTATGTACAGGTCAATGAGGATTAGGCGGATGATTTTACGGCCTTTGATGCGATATATGTGCAGGAGTGATTTATTCATATCAGGGTTTGAGTGTAGAGATATGTTATCCGAATAATAGTTTTACCCGAATACCTTTTTGGAATCTTAGTTCCATGGGATCCTTTTTTGTTATATTTTGATATTCTAATCAAATTTGATTTCCAAACACTTATTTGATGTTATTAAAAGTTGTCTCATCTCTTTTTAATCATGTCTTAAATTTTCTAATCGTTTTGCCTTATGACTGATGTAAGGATGTGGGGTAAGCTATACTTAAGTCAATTATGGCAGTAACACCCAAATATTTGGTTATATGCTTCTACTCAAAATGAAATTTTTTAGTAGCAAATTTGGGGGTGTTACAGTAGGGTTCCTGTACTCTTATGTATCTAAATTGAGAGCTATGTAAAAATGGAATTAATGGCCTAAATTCTAATGCTTATGATTAACAAGACTATTTTACTACATGTATTATCTACCATTTATGTTGTATGGTCTTAGCCGCATGGTTAAATTGCTAAGTACGTAGCGTCATAATCACCCATTTCATGGGTGATACTTATTCCCACAAACAGTTGCCCCTCTTGAGTTTGTGTAGGTAAGAGATAAGGCATATGATGATTTTGACGCCTTCAATGCATTGGACGTGATTAAGTGATGACCTATTAGACTCATCCTTGTGTCTAAGAGAGTGTTTTCCAGACTCACTTTATTTTGATTTTCTCACCGTTGTATTAATCATTTTATTTCCCCATAGGGGCATTATCATTGTGCTCGTTTTCTATTCTTGTAATGACTCTAACATTTTCACACTCTATTTTATTTATAAAAAGTTGGAAACAATGTGGTTTTATTTTATACTCAAATTAATGTCTTTTAAATTTTCTACCCTTGTAGTTGGTATGAGATTGGCGAGGGTCAGTCTTGTGCCGATCACGGTGGTAGCACCTTTCTATTTTAGTGTATGGTTTTTTGTACAAACGGAAATTTTTAACTGTGAAATTAGGGTATGTAACATGGTCATGATAATTGAATCAAGTAAAATAATGTAGGATCAATAGCTTTTATATGACAAATAAGGAAGAAATGGTTTGTAGCCTAAACATGCCTATAACCTAATCCCAAAATCTAATAGTGCATTATACTAATGGATTAAATTCAATATCTAATTATTTAGATAGACTATAGACTAATACTATATTTGTTTTATTTATTTAATAGATGACACTCAATCACAAGATCACAAGATAATTTTAAACCGAGGGGTATACTAGAGGGCGTGGATTAAAATATATCTTTCTTTAACAATTAATTAATTTTATAGAATGCATTTCATGGAGAAGTTTTAAAAAAATATTTAATAAGGAAAAATAACACCGTTGATATACTTCAATAACTCATGATCTATGTGTAGTGCAAACTGTTAGGGTCGTAAGTAGTGGGACCAATGATCTAGAGCTCTTACCGAAGCATATAAATATTTGTCATAAGTGATATAGTTCACCCTTGATCTATTGACCTTTTCACTAAAGAAGGTGATTGGTTTCCTTTCTTGTAGTAAAATAGCCCCAATGCCTACTCCACTAGCATCACACTTAACCTCAAATAATCTGTGATGTTGGGTAATGTTAGGATTGGTGATTTTCTTAACTTCCCCTTGATCACCTCAAATGCATCTTGTGTGGCATTAGTCCACTTGAAATCTCCCTTCTTCATGTATTCGGTTATAACGAATAGTAGGTTGTTGAAACCCCTAATAAACTTCCTATAAAATGAGGCTAAACTATGAACATATCTCACTTGTGTAAGGCTTATTGATGTAGTCCATGTCTTGATAGCTCCCACTTTGGATTCATCCATGGCTATGCCATCCTCGAACACCATAAAACCTAGAAATGTAATCCTAGGTACAAAGAACTCACATTTTTCTAGCTTATCATACAACTTATGACTTCTAGGTGTTAGGAATACAAGTTTGAGATGTTTTACATGTTCTACTTCTCTAAATCCATAAGTCTCATGAAGATATTAGGGGCACTTGATAAACCAAAGGGCATAACAATGCACTCATACAATCCTCCCTTGGTTTTGAATGTGTTTTTCCACTCATTACCATTTTTCATTCTTATTTGATATTAGCCACTCCTTAGATCTATTTTAGAAAAAAAAAGCATGCACCATTTAAATAGTCAAGAATATTGCCAAGCCTAGATATAGGATACCTATACTTGATGGTAATGTTGTTGATAGCTCTACTGTCCACACACATTCTCATGGCACCATCTTTCTTTGGTACAAGAAAGGATTGCATGGCATAAAGGCTAAGGGATTCCTTATCAAACCCTTAGAAAATAATTTGTCTACTTGCCTTTGTAACTCTAAAGCCTCCTTAGCATTACAACTATAGGTTGCCTTATTAGGGAGTATAACACAGGGTACAAATTTAAATTGGGCTCTATCCCTCTAATGGAGGGTAATATATGGGATAGGTTATTAGGGAATACATCATCAAACTCTTCTAACAATTCCCTAGCCTTCGATTCAATACAAGCCTTCCCCTCATTGTTCTCTGACAATAAAAACAAGTAGATTACCTTCCCTTTTACTATAGCCCTATTTATACAATTTTCACCTATGAGTAAAGACTTTTTACAACTCATATCAGTATGATTAGGCCTAGTAACTAATGGGGTGAGTAAAATCTTCTTCTTGGCAAAATTCAAGTATTAGGTGTTCTTCCTTTCATCATGTAGGACACTCTTATCAAATTGCCATGGTATTCCCCAAAGCAAATGAAAATCATCCATTGGCACTACATCACACACCACTTCAGCTTGGTATGTCTTTCCAATGGAAAATGGAACCTTCACGTGATTTTTCACCTCCACTATCTTACCATCATTAAGCCATTGTAGCTTGCACGCTTTGTCTCATTTTATTGTGGTGAGACCAAGCTTCTCTACCAAAGTGAATAAAGCAACATTGTCATAACTATCTCCATCCATAATAAGAGAACGTATTTTTCCAAGAGTGGTGCACTTGTCTAAAAAATATTTTCTCTTTGGGATTCTTCACATTTGACCTCCTTAGTGTGAAACACCCTCCTAATCATCAAGGATTCTCCCACATTAGCTGGTTCATACTCTTCTTATCCATTCAAGGCTAACTCATCTTCCTCTTCCTCACTTTCTTCCTCTCAGTTGGCCTCCTCTAAATCCACCATGGTCATCACCCTCTTATTAGGATAGCCATTTTGGTAGTGCCCTAATCCATGATACTAAAAACACCTCACACTTTTGGTTTGATTATCAACCGCTACCCCTTTACCCTCCACATCTTTTGTCAAACGTGTGGAAGGAGTTTTGAATGGTGGAGGAGTCTCCCTTGAGTTACTAACACCCTTATTTGGACCTCCATACAACACGACCCTCTTCTCTTTTTTATTCTTTTCAACCTTCATGGCTAAATGGTAAAGCTCATTCAAGGTGTAAAACCTATGCATTTCAACCAAGACTTAACTTTTGACTTTTTTTTCTACTATTATGAACCCAGTTCTCCCACTATAATGAGAAATGGAATTTGAGCTTAAGTACTACCACCTTAGAATTACCTTAAAACTTTGGGATCTCAACTCTAACATCATGAAAATTATCCCCCCCTTTATTTCTCCTTCCTTAGGTCCATAAAAGAATCACTATAGGATGAATATTCTCCATCTTCATATTCAACAAGCTCACTAACCCCATGATGGCCTTGAGTAGGGGGTAATTTTGTGTGTGTGTTTCGCTCCAAACTAGGAAGGATGGTCTCCAAGATATCAAGCACTCTTCTCATATCATTTTGAAGAGACTCAATAGCTTGATCCATCCTTAAATTATTTATCTCTTAAAGGCGCAAACCTCTTACTAAAGGGACATCTCCCATTGAAGAAAAAATAAAATTTTAGAAAATGAAAGATGAGAAATTGTTTTTGCTTATGGGTGGTGAAAATGGGTAGTGGTTTAGAAATTATTTGTGTGTGCATTTAGGTTTCAAATAGGAGGATCGAATAAAAAGAAAAAACTCCCAAATACAAAGTTGATGTAGAAGAGATCTAACTTAGGTCATGCTACAAAGTGGTGTCTAATTAAGATTAGATCAACCAAAAATTAAGCGTAGAATGGGGAGAGATTTGAGAATTAAAATTAATTCTTGTTAACTCCTTGAATTAATACTCACAAGAACCAACTAAGGTTTAAACTCTTAGAATAAATCTTGGAAGATTTTTTCTAAGCGTCAAACTCTTGCACTAGAGATGAAGATGAGAGACTCTCAGTTTTGAGAGAAAATATGAGAAGTGAAAAATAGGTTGATTTCTCTTTCATTATTTCCTTTGAACTTATAGATGGAGTGAAGGATTAAATTTTACAACTTATCAAACTAATACAAGTGATTTGAGTTAAAACAAATAAAATAAAATACCTAATACACGACCTTATGTCACTTGACCATGAGATGTACCCATGATGATTTCAAAATGGTAGAGTTCTTCTTTAGGTGTCTAACTCATACAGCTGCCACTTAATTAATAAGGAAAGAGGAAAGGGTCATTTTAACATTGTAAGGGAGAAAAAGAAGTAAATAATTTCTTATAGACTTCGTTGTTCTTCCCGTGTGTTGAAAAGGACTTTTCATGTGGCTTAAAAGGGACTTGTGGTTTGTTTTGTGTAGCTATTGTAAGTGAAAATTGGGCTTCATTTTGGGGGTATTTTTGGAGAAAAAACAATAAAAGAAAATGAGCAAAAAAGGGTGAGAAAAGCGTGGCTAAAAAAAGCTAGGAATTTTATTGTGTGGAGGTGATAAAAGTTAACAAGATTTGCATGGCTTGCATGGCTTTCTTGTCCTGCATGGATATTTTTTGTAGGAGTGATTAATTTTTCCAAGTGAGGAGAGTTTTGTGACTCTCAAATATGATAAAATTAAGGGTAAGAGTGTGAGAATTAGATGAAGATGCTCCCGCATCATAATGGAACTCTAGATATAAGATTAATGGCATGCTTAATATCTCAGAGGAGGTAATCCAGGTGGCAACTCATCTAGAAAAACATCTGCATACCCCCCTCAACACGTGTTGTAAATTTAGATCCATATTCTCCCCTCATTTTAATTCCTTCACCACCAATACATAGCATACTTGCTCCTCCTTAATAGCTTCAATCATCTCACACTCCCTAAGGATCAACAGCTCCTCTTTTTTCTCCTATTTTTTCTCCTGCATTTTTCTTTAAACATTCAGCTCTCGCTCTCCTTTCAATCCTCGAAACCAAGCTCCCCACATCTATATTAGGCTTGAGTCTAAAAATATTTTTTGCCTTTGCATACTACATACTCATTAAGTACTCCATCATGTGAAACCTTCCAATCAAATTATCAAGGTCTCCCCAAAAAATATGACAAGCATCCATATCATAAAAAATATCATCAAAATAATTTTTAATTTTAAAAGAGATAAGAACTTGTTTGGTTATGCTTACACCTTTGTCGACCTTGTTGAGCCGTTGAAGTGGATATGGCCTTGGATGATCCATGGTCTCCAATTCAAGCTTGCTCACCATTATCTCACAAGCAACATTGATATAAGAGCTACTATCAATGATGAATCCAAACACTTTATCTCCAAATCTACACTTGGATTTAAAATCATCTCCCTTTGAGTAGGTTAAGATTGTTGTTGCACTTGAAGCACCATTCATAATACATAGTAATCGACTTGTCCATCTTCCAAAGCATCTTTTGAAATATCACTTCCTTCTTCAAGGTCTTCAACAAAGTCTTCTTTTTATTCATCACAACCTCCATGATTTATATCTTTGATACCTTTTGATTTGGAAAATCCCTATCATAATGACCATATCCTCTAAACTTGAAGCATTACTTGTTCACCTTGTCAACCAATTTATCTTTACCATTCTCTTCACGATCAAACCTCCTATTATTGTCTTGATTTGTGGCTTAAGATGTTAATGAATTTGAAATCCCCTTGAAAGTTGAAGTATATGGTGCATTGATGGATGTCGTTTGTGGCTGTGTTCGGTTCAAATGCTTCTCAAATTTGATTGCTAGTTTTGTCAAGTCTTTAAATAACTTATAAGGATATAACTCCACCTCCTCTCTAATATTGATATTTATACCTCTAATAAAACTAGCACATATTTTCTCTTATGTTTCTTGAACATCACAAATAAGAGTTAATATTTCAAACTCTCTAACATACTCCTCAAATCCAAGCAACCCTTACCTCAAATAGCCCTCTTTATAAAATTTTGTTACTCACAATCTCTAGGCACAAATTTTCTTTTTAAGTGCTTTTTAAATTTTTCCCATGATCTTATTTTTTTTCCTTCTCTTTCCCTACTCCTCTTCAAATTATCAAACCATACTCTATAAAATTTCTTAAACTTTAATATGGTAGTTTTGCATCTTTTCTCATCATCAAGCTATTCATATTCAAAAATAGATTCAAAATTTTGTAACCATTCAAGGAAAGACTCCAGATAAAGATTACCTTCAAAAATAGATAGATTGAATCTAATCCTCTTTTCCACATCATCATATGATCCCCTTGAAGTATCTTGGGGTCATCTATTATTCCCTATACTCTCTTCTTCTCCTTCTTCCATTTGATTATATGGTTTCCGTATATGATATTTTTCTACTTGACCTCTTTGATGTTGATTTTGGATATGGGATCTTTCTACTTGTGAGGCTTCCATCCTTCACATACACAACTTTACTTCCTTAATATCCTCTGTCAATACCTTGAGAACATATTTCAAATCCTCCTCTTGTCTTGTCATAGCTTCCTTGCACCAACCGAATGGCATACCTCAAAACATCTTCACAAAATAAATCAAAAGTTGAATCTTGACACTTCCTTAATGAGTTCATGAAATAATCTTGAAGTTGGAATATTTTATTGAAAGAATTTTTATGGAAAAATGGATCTTGGTCGTGTATATCAAACTAGACTAAAACTTATGCTTTAAAACCAAAATTGATATATATAGGATTATGGACTTATGATTTGAGTTGTAAAATGGGTCAGTTAGGTTTTGATATGATGATAATGATTTTGTGATGATATATTAAGAAGTATAATGGTCTAATGGTTAGGCTTTTGGGGGTAATATGATTCATAGGTTAGGGTTAGGGTTTTTTATTAGGGTTTTAGATTTGGGTTTGGTTGTAGGATGAAGATAATAATGATGGATGATTGGGATGATGATGATTTGATGTAGAGATAAATATTATTTGGAGATGATTAAAGTGTGATAATAATAGATTTATTACCAAAGGTTGATGATAAAGTTGAAGATGACGAATGTATGATAAAAGTGACAATTAGGGTTGATGATTGGCATTAGTTATGGATGATTTTGGGGATATTACTTAAACTCTAATTCAAAAAGATAAATATATTAAGGGTTTCAATAATAATTACTCAAATATAATTGATTATATTTGAGAAGAAATCACATAGAATTCAAATAAGAAATAAGTTGTATGTCATTTAATTTGGCTATACATACCAACAAGTAAATATAAGGCTTTTATAGCCTATTTTCACCTCCTCAATATTAAAATATAATTCTAATTAATTAGGAATAAAATTTTGATCTAATCAGCCCCTTGTAATGTCATGTTCCCCACTCCAAGCACATGTTATAAGATATATAAGATAAAATCCCCTTAAAAAGCTTATTTATGCACTAACCAATCATACTGCAACTAATTAACAAAATAAATATGTAAATAACACACTAAATAAAGACTAAACACATACCACTTAATTCTAAAAAAATTTTCTCATGCATGCCATGCACACGCCTCTATTGCTAGTAACTTATTTTGTAAGTTTCCTCCATAACTAGGAATGTAATCATCTGTTTATCTTCAAATTCATAGGGTATCCTCTCTTGATAAAGGATAATATGAAAAATAATAATAAATAATAATAAATACTAATTATTAATCATTTTCTCTACTTCAATTTGGATTATGATTATCTTGAGTAATTAGAAATGAGCAAACATGGTTAAGTGTAGAATTTGGATCTTTTTATATATTATGTTCTCTCATTGTCACTTTAATAAATTACTAATATTTAATTTGAAATAATTTAATATCGAGATTGGTGGGTCATTAGGGGTATCTATCCTATTGAAATGGTTTATCCCATAGTTGATTATGGATTTTTGCAAGTGTGCATTAATGCCCTAATAAGACCCTATATTTTACTCTATTTTACCTATAGACTTATAGAGGGTATGCATCATTATGGATTAGGTGTCATTATAGGTAGAGTACTTTGATACCTCCATGTTCTAGTACAACCAGGGCACCTTAGCATTGTTTGGTTGATAGTTGGTAGGATACTTCGTCAAATTGATGTTTTGATATAACTAGAGCACCTTAGTTTCTCTGAATTGATATGATCTCCCTTAGAATGAATAAGAATTAAAATATTCATTGCTAATTCAAAATGATTAATATATTATTTTGGTAGTAGCCTTTGAACCTAAATTTGGTTTGGTAGTACCTTTTGTGCCTACATGCGGTTTAATGGTAGCCTTTATGACTACATTTGGTTTAATAGTAGCCGTTGTGCCTACTTGTTGTTTGGTATTAGAATATGTGCCTAACTATGGTTTGGTAGCAGTCTTTGTACCTACCTATACTTGGTAGTAGCCTTCATACCTACTTGTGTTTGGTATTGTATCTTTGAGTCCAAATTGTGATGTTATATATTTTATTGGCATTGTGCCTTTGAGCTCATACATATTATTAGTTTTGATATTGACATGTGAGATATATATTATAAAGGTTATGATTATTGTGTTGAGATTGGTTATAATAATTACATTAGAGAGCATCACTTGGATTCTTGGTTGGTAAGTTGTAGTGTGCTCTAAATGAATAAGTATGAGTAATATGTGGCTTAGTGATATTTTTTTATCTAATATGATTATCATATTTTGATCATCATATGTATATTTTAGAATATTATACCATGTCTTGCTAAGATTCCTTCTATGAGTTTCATGCAGATGTTTCATACTAGTCTTGTATAATAAGTTACTTAGTACTGTTGTACAGATGGGTTCTATTTTATATGCCCTTACTTGTTCAATATGTAGTGGTCTTTGCAGGTTATCTTAAGGGATTATTTAAAGTCTAGTATTATAGGTTGAGAGTTAGGGCTATCCAATATTCATCCTGATATCTTTTAATCCAGATGTTCTTATACTTTTATGTCCTTATGTATTTTCTTTTCACTGAGTTTTGTAACTACTAATTGTTTTTTTATTCAAAATGATATTGATCTACTTGATTTTCTCATCCCTAATAATTATAAATGTGTTATTAATTTAAATAAAGTAACATTTTTTGCCTTATCACTTGGTATAAGAATAGTAGAAGAAACCAAACTTATACCAAGTATAGTTGTAACACCCTTCATTTTTACTATTTTAGCTTCCACGATTAACTCTTTAAATGAAATTTGTAAGTCCTAAAAATGGGAAGTGTTACAAGTCCTCTATAAGTTTAAATTATTAATATTTTATTCAAGGCTATAACCATCACAGATAAGTCCCACCAATTAAATTTATCTGAATATATCACATCAAAAATAGGTCATAAAAGAATAATTCTTAGGACATACATGGAAGACATTCAATTAATCAACCAAAGATCAATGTTAAAGCTTCTTTCAGGTCTTTTACAATTTTTATCATATCATAAATGAACAATGTGAAAGCTTTTTAGGTGTTTTACAATTTTTATCATGTCATAAATGACCAATTTTGAAGCATCCAACTCTATTCCAACTATCATAACTATTCATTAAGAACAAAGCTAGTGAACCAATGGAATTGTACACAAAAACCAACTAGCTAGTGCAACCCATTGGTTGGTATGACCTCAAACCAGTGGACTATTTTCACATGGAAACTAACATACACACATACAAGCCACAACTAATGTATATTAACTTTTGGTATTAAACATCTACAAAAATTCTATAACATAGAACATAAATCATGTATAGAGTCATATCAGCATCAATATACATTCCTTATTTCAAAGAAAATTCACTAAAAAGACTAAAAATGGCCAAACATACTCTCATACTCACATTCAACTTACTATACATCATGCCTCATTTTTACATCTACAAAACTTAAAAATATATCATACATACTCAATACACAACTCATGCTTCACACCATAAAATACTCATGCTTCCAAGAAGAGGTCCTAACATCATACTTTTGATCATATAATCAACCTAACATCAAACATTCTAACAACACAAATTCTATTATCTATAAAGGGTGTTGGACTTAACTAGCCTCATAGAGGTCAAAGCACAAAAAATTATAATAACTTTCTTCCAAGATCAAGTCTCAAGACACATTTAGAAACTTAAAATAAATAACACACACAAAGAAAGAAAAACTAACACAACAAAATAAAGATCACATGAGAGAGAATTTAAGGATTATTGGAAGGAGAAAGAGACAAAAAAGAACAATAACTTGAATTAGTTAAAAAAACTAAAACATAATCCTCCTTTACTTATGTAAGTATGAGAAGAAAATATGCTAAAGGATTATAAGATATTAAAGATAAATAATAATCAACAATATGGACGAAAGGCACTTTATTTATATGGGCATAGTGTAATAATCCACCCTAACATCTCTTACCAATGTTTTCAATTATGTGTTTCATATTTATGAAATGTTTTAAGTTTACTAAGAATTGGATATTAAACAAAAATAGGATTCCCTAAGGAACTAGTCAAATTGTTTGTTTTAAAACCAATAAATTAGTTCATGAAAAGATCTTAACTCTTAAATCAAGATAACTAATTTATTGGTGTCAACTGGTTTTGTAGAACATGTTAAGGGGTTCATCTTGAAAACTACTATGCTCCTGTATTTTTGGTTCATTTGTTAATCATTTACCTTTTTAAACCTTTGATAGTTATATTTGTATACTAATGAGCATGCTTATGGGTTATCAAACTAATTTCCTTCAACAATTTTGATTAAATTATATTTATATGGTCTAATATTTCCATAAAGGTGCTTTAGCTACCTTAATGCACTTTTATTTCTTTTTTTTTCTTTTCTCATCTCCTTGGGGGTTGTTGTGACATATTACCCATTTTAGCCTCAACCCATATCATCTTTTTTTCCTTCACTCAAGTGCCTTCTTCATTTAAGCTTATTATGCATGATGAATAATTACATAATAGTTAGACTAATAACACATTAATCTTTAAAGTGGAGGATTTAATAATCGAGAATGATTTCACCTGTTTGTTTCACCAGAGAATAATAGTGGTCAGGAGCATTGTGTCTTAGGGTTGTACTTTTCCATTCCACTAAGAGAGAATAATGGCAAGGAACATAGTGCCCATAGGTTATACCAATTAATTCCACTATATGAGAATAGTGGCCACAAGTATTATAACCCGAGGTTATTTTATTGATTGATATCATTCCACCAATTATGAATAGTGAGGTGCTGAACTCAAAAGGTTAAGTAAATGGAAACATATAATTATCTATTTTGTAACCCTTTTTTTTAGTTAAACTAATGAGCCACCTCATATTATAATATAATGTGCATAAATGGTTCTTTTATATAACCTTATATGCTTGAATGTCCTCTCTTATGAAGTGTATTATTACCTATTTGAGTGCATAATATATTCATCATCCTTCTTATAGGTACTGCTCAATTCCATGAGTAGACAACTTAGGTATTAATGTCCTAGTTCCTAGAGATCACTTCGATGACTTTGTTAATTATAATACACTTTGTATAGAGGAGGGATTTACCTATTGATCTTAGGAGTAAAGTCAATGTTATATGATACTTAGTGCTTATGTCTAGATACCTTATGGACTAATAATTTCATTTGATCCCTTTTGGTGTATTTTAGTTACATTTTTGTAGAGTCTTATCTTCATACCTCTAATCAAGATTTATGAATATTTCTATCATTCTATTAATATCTTATTTAAGTTGTAAATATATTTCCTTGTATTTAATATGATAGTGATAAGTTAAGCTGGACTCATATCTAGTCCGGTTGTAATACCCGTTTATCTGAATATTATGCTTCTACAAAATAAAAAATTTCAGTTGTAAATTTTAAAGTGTTACAAGATCTACATCTAAAGGTGGTACTAGGTCACAATAATGGTGATGTTGAAACTCAATGAACATTGGGGAAGACTATATTAACAAATGAGGAGGAAGAAAAGAAGGGTTAGGGTCGGCTTGGGGTGGGTTAAATAAAAAGATGAAGGATGAACAAGGCTTATGTAGGTGAGGGTTGTGTTCAAAATGGTAAGGAATAAAGATGGGTTATTGAGGAAATCGAACATGCCTGGCAAAGTAGGGGCATAGGTTTAGAGTGAAAAGTAAGCATACACAGATAACCATGTCATGTAGTATAGTGAGTTGATCAATTTGGCTGGAGTTTAGTTAGGCTATTTTGCTATAAAAACAAAGCAAAGGAAGAAGAGAATCGGGTGGAAAGTTTTAAGTTCACGGTTCTAGTTCTAAGCAAAAGCTAACTAATCTTCCACATTCTATTCAAATTTTAACCTAATTAGATTTATAATCTAACTTCCAATGATAATACACATAATAGTTATGCAACCAAAATAAAAAATTCTATAACAATTATTGTAATTAATTGCACATAATTACCAATTTTATTAATGAGGGTTTCTAATAAGGGTTCCTAAAAATGGGGCATTACATGATCATCTCTATAGCATTAGTCCTACTATGTGATAGTGTAATCTTGTTCTTACTTAGTACTTTGTCGTATTATACTATCTTATGTTACGGCGATCCTATCTCTTATCTGAATGAGTAGATGATGTTGATGATGATGATATGAAGGATTGTGATGATCATATTTTTAGTGATGACAGAAAGTAGATTCTATGTGAGGTTTGACATGAGAGTTAGACTCTCTACCATTGAGCTGCTTTAACCCATGTTTGTGCTTCCTCTTTCATCTTTGTTAAATATTTAAACTCTTAGGTTATTTTATATCCCTATTCCCTTAAACTTGCTTGTACAAAATTTTATCATATCTATTCTTAATACCTCATTAGAGGTGTCTCTTTTCAATACTTTTACTTTTATCAACTATAATCTTGTATTTAATATGAGATGGACAATTAAGGTTTATCTAATATTAGGTGTAGTGGTGATAGCTCGTTATTTGTGTTTCACTTATGCAAAACCTTATCATAAAAAGAAAAAAAAGACTAGTAGTGAAAAATATGGAAATTTCACATACACACACACACACACATATGTGGAGAGAGAGAGAGAGAGAGAGGATAGTTCTTACAACAGTTAGCAAGATTTAGAGACATTAAAGTGTCAAATGAAGGAGGGATCTGTGTCATGAAACACCAGTAATCTATCCACCAATGGGAGGAATGTTGATGAGGTTTTCTTGGTTTATTGTTGAGTGAAGAAAAAATAGTGTGGACATGGTGTGTGAAAGGGGTAGTATATAACCCCCAAAATGTGGAACTAGAAAATTTTTGTTTGAAGAGTTAATTGTAGAAGCTAAAACTATAAAATGTAGGGTGTTACTGCCTTACTTAGTACAAGTCTTGTTTCCTCTATCATTCTTACACCAAGTGCTAAGACTAAAACCATTACTCCATTTAATTTAATAAGACGATTATAAGACTCATAGTAGAGAGAATTAAAGAAAATTAATATCATCCAAATAAAACCAACTATCAGCGATTAAAAATTTAGTGAAAAGAAATAAAGAAGAGCATAAGAGTATAGAATCATCTATATCAAAATATACTAGGCAAAACAATTGATAGCCCTAACATTTAACCTCAGTACTAGCCTTCAACTAAGGTCATAATCCAACTTGCAAAGACAATTGTCCAATAGATAAGCAAGAGAGCATGAAAAGGAGCCCTTCAGTACAATGGTTCTAAGTAACCCATTATACAAAACTAATATAAAAAGCTCATATGGAACACACAAAGACATCACAACAACACATGGTATAAACATTGGAATATACTTGTGATGCTCAATACAATTATCATATCAGATCATAAAATATTGTCAAAGACATATGTTTCTCATACTCGTTCATTTAGATCATATTAAAACTTACCCACCAAAAATATAAGAGATTCTCTCTGAAGTCATAATTAGTACCAATCTCATCATGATAACCATATCCTTCAAAATATATCTCATGCTTAACATACATAATATCCATAACATCATATGTAGGGATTAAAGGCACAATGCCAAATAAAAATCCATAACATCAGAAGTAGGCCTCAAAGGAAAAATACCAAATATAGACATACACGAAGGCTACTACTAACCCATAGGTAGGAATAAAGGCTACTACTGAACCATAGGTATGTACACATGCTACTATTGAACTACGATTAGGCATGAAGGCAACCATAGAACCATAAGTAAGGATTAAAGGCAAACTACCAAATAAAAATCCATAATATCACAAGTAGTGATAGAATTCATAATGCCAAATATAGGTAGGAATGAAGGCTATTACTAACACACATGTAAGCACAAAAGCTACAACCGAATAATAGGTAGGCATAAAGGCTAATAGTGAGCTATAGGTAGGTAAGAAAATACTACCAAACTACAAGTAGGCACCAAGACTATTACCAATCCAATATATTAATAATAATTTTCATTTTTATTTACTCGAGGGGAGATCATATCAAACCCAGAGATACTAAGGTACTCTAGTTATACTGGTACTCCAAGGCAATAATATATTGTCCTACTTACTATTAATCCAATGACACTAAGGTACCCTAGTCGTACTAGCACATGAAGATATAACAGTATCCTACCAATAATGATACCTAATCTATAATTATACATACCCTCAATAAGTCCATAGAGCTAAATAGAATAAGATATAAGGTATGGTTAGGGCACTAATTCATACCAAAAAAAATCCATAATCAATTTTGGGCTAAACCATGCCTTTAAAGTAGCTACCCCTACAAAGTCATCATTCTCGATCTGAATGTCTTTGACTTTAAATATTAATATCTTATTATGGTGATAACATAATACACTGAGAATTTCTATTTTCACACTTAACCATTTCTACTCATTTTTTATTATCTAGTATAACAATAAACAAAGTCAATATGATAATATACCAACGTTAGCATTAGGAATCTACTAATGTCATCCTAGGATCAATTATAAAAATTTGGATGTTGATGAAAGCCCAAATACTCTTAGTACCCTTAATAAGAAAAGCGTCAATTATCCTTTAAAAATAATTAATTATATTTGTATCATTGTCTTGCAAGATAATCAAGAAAATTGAAAATTTAGCCAAGCAAGCAGGGAAAAGGATTCAAGATGATGCTATCAAGAAACGGGATTCTGTTGCTGAGAAGAAATATTCAAGTTTTAAGATTATTAGCAAAAATAATGGCATTATCGACCAATTCAAGTTTTAAGTAGCTAGTCAAGTTGGGACTTGCCTAATCCACCATTAAACTACCTTCAATGCCCAAATCAACCTTTAATCCTGCCATAACCTCAGCCCAAATAAAATGGACACTGAGGCCCATACACACCAACAGCCTTAAACCCTACCTTCCTTCTCAATCCCGTCAGGTCAAAATGCCCCTTCAACTCTCGACCAAATTTAGTCCCTTCCTTGGTCGTCCCCTTCCTCTAACTCTGCCTTCTTCGTTGCTCACCATCAATGGAGATTACCCACCACTAATCTACTTTGCCCGCTCCTCCTTCTCAATCATTACCCAAAGTTCGGCTCCCATTAATTCTTGGCTAGTTTCTGCCCTATATAAAGCTTCCATCTTGATGTAAAGAGACACAACTTGCTCGATTAGATTTCAATTTATGAAATAAAGCTATCTGCTTAATTCTTACGATCTTTCATCGTTTATTGTCGATTTTTGGTGACCTTATTATTCTCTGTTTAGAGGATTTAGATCGGGCAGTTCCGATCACCCTAACCCTATCCCTGCTTCAGTTGCTTTGCGATTATTGTTTTAATTTTATCTAACTCCATTTGGGGTTTGTTTCAACTGGTATCAGAGCGTCGATCTGCTTCACTCATCTCTGGTTTAATTTTTCTAATTATCGAACTTGTTCGGATCTGGGGTTGTGTTAGTGTCGATCTCATGTTAATTTCCTATCTTTAATTCCCAGTGTCGATTTCATGTTTTTAATTTATTTCTTGATTTCCAGTATCAATTTTCTGTCTTTGATTTCTATTATTCCTATTTTGAGTCATTCGTACCGATTGCATAAATTTTCTTTCGTTGATTTTTCCCGTGTTTCCATTGTGAGTTAGTCGTGCCGACCTCCTGTTTGAGTCGATTGAATTAATCATGCATTTCCCTGCCGTGTTGAGTTCATAGTTTTGAAAGTTTGGTATTTCTTTTCTTTCCAAATAAAGCCTTCGTTCGCCTGAATTCGATAGCACCCTGTTTGGCTCGTCTGGGTGTTGATCTTTGCTAGTTTTGTTTAATAAAAAAAAAATTCCTGAGTTCATTGAGTACCCTCCCCCTTAGTGATCCAAACTTGGTACCAAAGTTAATTTGGTATCCAGAATTGGGGCAGGCTATCGGGTATTAGGCGGTAATTTGAAATTCTATATCGTCTAAGCCACCAGCTCGAAATCCTGTCCTATCGAACAGTCACGGGCTAAAAGACCAACATTCTAATCACTTGCTACTTAAGTAATGCCAACTGATCGTGTGACTATTTAATATATAAGCGGGTTGAGATGAATTCACAAACCGAACATGCATTATCAGGACATGTGTCGGAAGGATCCGATAGTAATTCAAACCCTATTTCCGCACAACTACGTATCCTAATAGAAAGACTAGATCGGATTAAACAAATAATTAATAATACAACTGAACCTATCCAATCCCCCCAACCAAACAAACATCCAAGGAACTTCCACCCTGAGCTAGATGTTTTCTTGTCCGACGGCTCATCAGCCCAAGAACATGCTAGGATGGGACATCAACCTCGCCGAAATCCAAGACGGTACGATCGAGAGGACCGGAACCTAAATAATATCAAATTAACGATCCCAGCATTTAGTGGAAAAAATGATCCTGACGCATACTTGGAATGGGAAAGGAAAATAGAATTGGTTTTTGACTACTACAATTACTCAGATGAGAAAAAGATTAAACTCGCCATTGTTGAGTTCACAGATTATGCCATCAATTGGTGGGATCAGCTTGTTACTAATAGACGCCGAAACCACAAGAGGCCAGTAAGGGATTGGCATGAGTTCAAAGGGTTATTACGACGTAGGTTTGTACCTAGATATTACTATCGAGAACTCTACCAGAAACTACAAAATCTCGTCCACGGCCCTATAAGTGTTGATGAATATTATAAGGAAATGGAAATCGCAATGATTCAGGCCAACATAATAGAAGATAGGGAGGTGACCATGGCTAGATTCCTTAGTGGGCTTAACAAGGAAATAGCTGATAAACTTGAACTCTAGCACTATGTGGATATCGAGGAAATGGTTTACTTAGCCATCAAAATTGACAAACAGATCAAAAAGGTTAGGACCTTTAAGCCCCAACCCAACTTCCAATCTGGCCACTCAAAGAATCATACCTGGAAGCAGCCTCCTAGAAGTGAAGAAAGACTGAGATTTCAATTCGACAATAAAGTAAGCCCTCTTAAGGAAAAGGGTAAGGGACATTCAAGTGGTAATTCTAGCAGTGGACATTCAAGAAACATCAAATGCTTCAAGTGTCTGGGGCATGGTCATATTGCATCAAAATGTCCCAATAGAAAGGTGATGGTGGTTAAGCCAACAGGAGAGGTTGAGTCGGAGGATGATGAGCTTGCTGACCACTCCCCTACTCATGTTGACCCCTATGATAGTGACCCTAGCCATGATGAGGTATATGCTTCCAAGGGAGAACTACTCGTCATAATCGTACGACGTGCCCTGAACATACATGCAAAAATTGATGACGAGCGAATACAAAGTGAAAATATCTTCCATACTAGATGCCGAATCAGTGACAAGTTATGTAGTTTGATTATTGATAGTGGTAGCCGTGTTAACGCCGCAAGTGCTAGCCTAATTACCAAATTAGGGCTGATGGCCACAAAACACCCTCGACCCTACAAACTACAATGGCTCAATGACAACGGTGAGGTAAAGGTCTACAAGCAAGTATTACTTGCAATCCAAATTGGGAAATATACGGATGAGGTATTATGTGATGTCATTCCCATGCACGCTAGTCACGTTTTACTTGGGAGGCCATGGCAGTTTGACAGGAAAGTAACACATGACGGGTATAAAAATAGCTACTCCCTTATCAAGGATGACAAAAAGATTACTCTAGTGTCGCTATCGCCCAAGCAAGTCCATGATGATCAACTCAAGCTTCAAGCCGAATTCAAAAGCATGAGGGAGGAGATAAACAAGACCTTGAAACCCAACACGGAAGGCCAGAATAAACCACTACGTAACTTCTTCGCCCGAAAAAGGGACATCTCTTATGCCTTCTTCGCCAAGTTACCCATCTATATGCTCATGCGTAAGGAGTGTTATCATAGTGATTTCACCCTGCTTGATTCTATGCCTGACAATGTGTGCTCCCTACTCATTGAGTACTCTGAGCTCTTTCCTGAAGAAATTCCAAAAGGGTTACCTCCAATTAGAGGAATCGAGCATCAGATTGATTTCATACCTGGAGCCTCCCTTCCCAATAGACCTACATATCGAGCCAATCCTGAGGAAGTAAAAGAACTAAAGAAGCAGGTAACTGATCTTCTTGAAAAGGGGTACATTCGAGATTCCATGAGTCCTTGTGTTATCACTGTGTTACTGGTTCTAAAAAAGGACGGAAGTTGGCTCATATGTATTGACAGTAGGGGTGTTAATAAAATTACCGTCAAATACCGATACCCCATCCCTCAGTTAGATGAAATTCTTGACCAACTGCATGGGTCTGTTATATTTTCGAAAATTGATTGAAAAAGCAGATACCATCAGATTCGCATGAAGGCTGGCGATGAATGGAAAACGGCCTTTAAAACCAACTTTGGACTCTGTGAATGGCTGGTGATGCCCTTCGGCCTGTCTAATGCATCTAGTACTTTCATGCGACTAATGAATTATGTGCTCAGACACTTTATTGGTAAATTCATCGTCGTATAATTTAACGACATCCTTGTATATAGCAAGTTTTATGAGGAACACCTTGATCATCTACGATCTGTTCTTGATGTGTTTAAGATCGAGAAATTATATGCCAACCTCTCCAAGAGCAGATTTTGTTTAGAAAGTGTTGTGTTTCTTAGATTTGTGATAGGCAAGGATGGATTATCCGTTGACGATGAAAAGGTAAAGGCCATACGAGACTGGCCCGTGCCCTAGTCTATTACAGAAGTAAGAAGCTTCCATGGCTTATGTAGCTTCTACTGGAGATTTATGCGTAACTTCAGCACTATAGCCGCTCCCCTCACCTCTGTTATAAAAAAGGAAGTCGGGTTTAAATGGGAGGAAGAACGGAAATATGCCTTTGACTTATTAAAAGAAAAGATGACTAATGCCCCTATATTATCGCTACCTGATTTCGATAAAGCTTTTGAAATTGACTGTGACGCATCAAGAATAGGTATTGGAGCTGTCTTATCTCAAGAAGGAAAACCTATTGCCTACTTTAGTGAAAAATTAAGCGGTGCTACCCTTAATTACTCCACCTATGAAAAAGAATTATTTGCCCTAATTAGGACTTTGGAAACTTGCCAACACTACCTATGGTCCAAGGAATTCATCATCCATTCTGACCACCAAGCACTCAAATACCTAAAGTCTCAGCATAAGCTAAATCGGAGACAAGCCAAGTGGATTGAATTCCTTGAATCCTTTCCATATATGGTTAAGTACAAAAAAGGTGGTGATAATATTGTTGTTGATGCCCTAAGCAGGATATATACATTGGTTGCTACCTTGGATGCTCATTTATTAGGGTTTACCTATATTAATAATCTATATGCAACTGATGATAACTTTTCTAAATTGTTCAAGACCTGCGAAAATACCACCATCGGAAAATATTATCGTCATGAAGGCTTGCTTTTTCGTGACAATAGATTATGCATACCTAGATGTTCTATGCGTGAATTGCTTGTACAAGAAGCCCATAGTGGAGGTCTGATGGGCCACTTCAGCCATCTCAAGACTTTAAGTATCATCAAAGAGCATTTCTATTGGCCTCACCTCAAATGAGATGTGCAAAGATTTTGGGATCAGTGCGTGACCTGTAAACATGCTAAATCCACTTCTAAGCCACATGGATTATACACACCTTTTCCCGTCCCCAAACAACCTTGGGTTGACATTTCCATGGATTTTGTACTTGGACTACCCAGGTCCAACAGAGGGAAAGATAGCATCATGGTAGTTGTCGACCGATTCTCCAAAATGGCACATTTTGTTGCTTGCCACCGTACAAATGATGCTACCACAATAGCTGATTATTTATTCCAAAATATTGTGCGCTTACATGGTGTGCCACATACCATCGTATCCGACAGGGATGTCAAATTTCTCAACCACTTCCGCCGGGTCTTATGGGGAAAATTGGGGACAAAGTTACTATTTTCTACTACATGCCATCCCCAGACTGATGGTCAAACCGAAGTGGTAAATCGCACTCTTGGTAACATGCTTCGAGCTATCCTGGATAATAACATTAAGCATTAGGAATCCCACCTACCACATGTGGAGTTCGCATACAATCGGACCATCCACTCCACCACCAAGAAAAATCCCTTTGAAATTGGCTACGGGTTTAATCCTCTTTCACCACTTGATCTTATTCCTTTACCCATAACCAATTACACTAACTTTGATGCAGAAAGAAGGGCGCAATCCATAAGATCATTACATGAGTTAGTGGAGAAACAAATTAACCAACGCAATCATCAGATAGCAAGTGCAGCAAAAAAACACCGCAAGAAGATTATATTCACTCCAAGAGATCTTATGTGGGTCCATTTACGAAAAGAAAGGTTTCCTACCCAAAGGAAATCCAAACTCGCACAACGAGGGGATTATCCCTTTACCATCTTGGAACGCATTAATGATAATGCTTACAAAATCGATCTTCCAGGAAAATATGGCAATATCAGTGATACTTTTAATGTTTCTGACCTATCCCCCTTTTATGATGCAGGTTCGTTTCGGTGACAAAACCTTTTCAAGAAGGGGAGGATGATGAAAGCCTAAATACTCTTATTACCCTTACTAAGAAAAGCGTCAATTATCCTTTAAAAATAATTAATTATATTTGTATCATTGTCTTGCAAAATAATCAAGAAAATTGACAATTTATCCAAGCAAGCGGGGAAAAGGATTCAAGACGATGCTATCAAGAAACGGGATTCTGTTGCTGAGAAGAAATATTCAAGTTTTAAGATTATTAGCAAAAATAATGGCATTATCACCCAATTAGCAAAATTCTATTATTAGTATTTTTTTTTCATCTTGTAATAAGGGTTTTAAGAAGCTAGTCAAGTTGGGACTTGCCTAATCCACCATTAAACTACCTTCAATGCCCAAATCAACCTTTAATCCTGCCATAACCTCAGCCCAAATAAAATGCCATAACTTCAGCCCAAATAAAATGGACACCGAGGCCCATATGCACCAACATCCTTAAACCCTACCTTCCTTCTCAATCCCGTCAGGTCAAAATTCCCCTTCAAATCTCGACCAAATTCAGTCCCTTCCTTGGTCTTCCCCTTCCTCTAACTCCACCTTCTTCATCGCTCACCATCAATGGAGATTAGCCACCATTAATCCACTATGCCCGCTCCTCCTTCTCAACCGTTGCCCAACATTCGACTCCCATTAATTCCTGGCTAGTTGTTGCCCTATATAAAGCTTCCATATTAATGTAAAGAGACACAACTTGCTCGATTAGATTTTAGTTTATGAAATAAAGCTATCTGCTTAATTCTTACGATCTTGCATTGTTTATTGTCGGTTTCCGGCGACCTTATTATTCTCTGTTTAGAGGATTTAGATC
Organism: Tamarix austromongolica; assembly: GCA_039764185.1. Lineage (NCBI taxonomy): Eukaryota > Viridiplantae > Streptophyta > Magnoliopsida > Caryophyllales > Tamaricaceae > Tamarix > Tamarix austromongolica. Next base: position 46,214,138 of record CM077816.1, on the reverse strand, counting down.
GGGCAGTCCCGATCACCCTAACCCTATCCCTGCTTCAGTTGCTTTGCGATTATTGTTTTAATTTTATCTAACTCCATTTAGGGTTCGTTTCAGATGCATTAGGCCAAAAATAACCAAAGATTCCCCTAACATCATAATTACCACATTATAATTTATTATAAAACCTAATTCCATTTTATTTATTGATTTGTCATGAAAAGTTTAAAAAATTAAATTATTTAACATGTAATTAAATTACCCAACAAGTCAAATGACCATTTGACCCTTGTAATGTATTTTACATGTAAAATCCTAAGATATGTTTCTAGATCATCAAATCACATTTTCGATTCTTGACAATAAATGATAAATTTTTGGCAAGCGTATTTAAAACAATTATCATGATATAATTAAAATGACCAAAATATTCCTAAAACACATAACAATAATAATAATAATAATAATAATAATAATAATAATAATAATAATAATAATAATAACAACAACAATAATAATAATAATAATAATAATAATAATAAAACATGAATGTCTAAAACATCAAACCACAGATCTCCATACTTAAAAATATTTAAGATATATGAGTGTTCTTACAAAAAAATATTACAATAGATTTAAATGGCTAAATTGTCTCTAGGGAACATAATAGTAATAATTATGTTAAAAATAAACCTAAGCATGCTCAACCTAACATATTAGACACACATAGCACATATAATTTATTTTTGACATTAAACTCATTTTAATACACATTCCTATGCATAATAATTAATACAATTCAACATGCTCTATTTTACTAAATTTTGTGCTTGCACTTTTAGGTAAGTAATTACAACCGTAAACATGATCAATAAAATTTGCACATCAAAACACTAATGTGTTATCATATTATACCTGAATATTTTATTGAAGTATACGAATTACATGACTTTAATTAAAATTACAATTTATCGATAACCTACTAAAAATTTTTAGTCTTTGTTAATCAAAATTTTATACAAAAAAATAATACCATACTAACCATGTTTATATTTACCAATACAATAATAATTTTTATTAAAATATTTACTAAATGTAAAATTACCAAAATGCCCTTAATATGAGAAATGGGTAAAAATTTATAAAATCCTTGAGCTATATAAGTAGCATGAGTTTGGACTTGCAAGAAGGATTCAGGGGTTTGGTTGGTTGTTGGAGGTGATGGCTTAGGGGGAGGAGCTAGTAGTGATGAGAGAGGTAGGTGGTTCTAAAGCTGGTGGCTAAGGCTAGAAATATAGGTCAATGGATGGGCTGAGCTTTGATGGTGGCGATGGTAATGGGTTGCTAGAGAAGGTAGGTGGTGTTAGGTAGCTTGACAAGGCTAGAAATGGGACTATTATAGGAGGAGAGATGGTGGTTGAAGGTGTGTGGGTTGTGTGGGTTGTGTGGAAAAAAGATGTAGAGGAGAGTTGGTGGTGTTATGGCCAAATAGAGCCAAGGATGGAGAAGAGAAGAAGGGAAGCTAAGGGCTTTGGGTTAGCTTCAGTCGCAAGAGAGGTAAGGCAGAGGTGCATGGTGGTGGCTAAAGTGGTGGTGATAGATAGGTAAAATTAGTTGGTGTGGTGGTGTGCTAGCTAGAAAGGGTTGCAACATGGAAGGAAATGGTGGAGGGAAGAGAATGAGAGGTTGACGAGGTTAGTGGTGCTTACACAAGTTGACGGTAGTGGTGTTGGTGATAGGTATAAAATTGAACTAGGCCAAATGAGAGGGAAAAGTAATATGAAGAAGGATCAAGGAGGGGGAATAGGTGTGTTTGTATGCACATGGGCATATGGTTGTAGGTGGTGGGTTGTATTGGGGAAGGTTTAAGGTTATAGAGGTGTGGTTGGTTGGTAGTTATAAAGGCTCAGTGTAGGAAGGAAAAGGTGAAAGGTCGGTGGAAGAGGAGGTATAGAAGGGGAAAGGGAAAGGATGGGCATGCATGAGGGAGGGTCCTAGAGATTGTTTGGTTGAAAGAGGAAAGGAGGCTAATATGCTTAGGGTATGCTAGTTCAATGCAGGGAAGGACAGTGCACAACAATAAGGAAAGGATAGGAAAGGATAGACAAAGAGGGGGCAATGGAGGGGTTGTGTTTGGTTAGAAGAGGACAAAGGATGCATGTGTACGAAGAGGTGGTGTAGAGGTACATGTTTGGGGTGTGTTGGGGTGTAAAGATGGTGCAGAAGGGGGGCATGCTTGAATGTAGAGGGTGTGGGCTAGTCAAGGTAGAAGGAGGAGAAAAAGAAAATGAAAAAGAAAGAAGGTAGGTTGGGCTGGAGTAGGGAGCAGCCTAGTGAAAGAGAGAATAAGAAGGTGGGTTGGGGCGCAGGGAGGAGAAAAAGAAAAAGAGCAGGAAAAAAGAAAATAAATTTAGGATTATAATTATCATTAGGTTAGATTTAGGTTAAGGATAAAATTACTTTATTTGAATTTATGGTATCCAATTTGAAAAATAAAGCAGGTAAAGTTATCGATTTAAGGTGGGTTTAAAAAAAAGAAAGAAGATTAAATAATTAAGATAATTTATTAAAGAATTTATCTGAATTTGTGAGTCGAGGGTTGAAAAAAATACTTAAACTAAGATTTAAGGATTAGGTTTCGGATAAAGGGCTAAACATTCAAAATCAAGGCTACCAAATTTTAGGGTGTTATAGATAGACTTACGAGAAAGGAGAAGGTCATGGTAAAAGGACAAGAGGGACAACAACATGGGGTAAAGATATGTTTCTAGGAGCTTTTACTTTAGGGAAAAATCAAAGTGGAAGGAGGATGGAGAGTAAAAGAGTTGACATGTGTAATGTAATGATAGGTAGGTATAAAAAAAAGGTATTTTGGTACATTTTTTACGAATCAATTGTAATAATGATCAAGAAAGTATGAGAATAATTTCATAACCCATAAAAATGTTTGACAACACAAAAATTAGAAGGTTTCCACATGGTTTGATAACACTTGGAATTAAAATGAAATGTGGACAAGAAACCCATTTGAGCTAGTTAACTTGGTTGGCAAGACGGCCCAACTGGACTTACTAAAATAAAGAACCCAAATAAAAGCATAAGTAATCAATTGCTGTCCGAAACCAATTGATAGGTGTTTCAACACCACAAGAAAACCTAGGAACAAGTAGACTCAATACTAAAGAACCATATTTAAGGCAGATTAATGCCTCAACTTAATAATTAGTTAAGTTAGGGTCAAGGAGGGGAAAAAAAAAAAAGGAAGAAGAGGTGTTCGACTTCTTACACAACATTAGAGTCTTCTCATTCGGCAATGAAATCCTCATTGGTGTGATGATGATTACGGATCAGCCTTTAAGCAGGTAGCATCATATAACCCACGTGAAATGATCTCGTGAGCACATTTTGTCCTTCTTTGGGTCCTTCCCCGTTAATAATTCAAAGAGAAGGAATTTGAATCTCAATCAGTAATACTATTTCAACTCCATAGACGAATAAGTATTGTGTGGGTAGTGGAGTTTTGTCGAATTGTCCGACAGCCTCATAATACGTCCCCACCGTATTCGTGATAGTCCCACCATTAGATACTACCTTCTTGAGAAAAGGTGCACAATGCATTGTTGAGAGCTTCTTCTATCTAACCATTTGGTAGAGCGCAGTACATGGAAGAGGTCATTTGAGATAATTCTAACTTGTGACACAACTTGGTCCCCGTCTTACTTATGAATGGCTTCTTATTATTGGATAGGAAGTACCTAGGAACTCTGAACAGATTAATGATGTGCGTTTGAATGAACCCAAACACATTCCCCTCCCTTACTTTCTCTGGTGCCGCCCATTTCAGCCTACTTAGGAAAATAGTTCATCGTAGCTGGGACATTTGTCTATTTGTTTGAAAAAATAGGTGTGATTTGAATACTAATGACATCAACTCATCAAGCATACATACTTTGAATGACAATGATACTACAATTAGCCGTAAAGACTTTATGGTAAATGAATAAAATTTGCATGAAACTGACAAAATTTGCACCTATTTACATAAACCATATAATCTTTCATCGCTATCAGCAAATAATAACCAAGCCTCTTGATTCTGTCATGTATATTTTTCTTAGAACGATCTACACCCCAGACTTCATATGCTTCTATTTCCCCAAGGCATCAAGGCAGAAACCCGTTGGCGAATAGCTCTTCAACGTCCTGGATCATTTCGAAGTCTGTTGTATTCTAAGCAATCGATGAGAGGTTGGCGCACATCGTCGCCATTTCTTTACTTCATAAACAAGTATAGAGCTTACCTTCTCATTTATAGACCGCATCTTCGGGGGGTGGCAATCCATTTGATTGTAAAGTGGGATTCTTAATACTAATTTTTTGGTAGGGAACTTATTCCTTTTTCAGTTACCTCTAAATAATTTCTTGCTAGAACTTACTCTGTTTTTATGAACTGAAATATCTTACATATGCATACCCTAATAAACTATTAAGTTTTCAATACAAATAAAATGCCGGCAGTACTAATAATAAGTAATTAACAATACAATGGAAAAAAAGGTATAACTATTAAATAACATTATAAATCGATAATGTATTGATGGGTTTACACCCCTCCCCAATTCGTAACAAATTTCAATGATAGCGATAAAAGTAAAGCTCGGCAAAATATTTTCATATAAGTGCATATAATATACTTATTTGTATAATTAAATAAATTGGTAATAATGTGTTAGTAGTGGACCTTAAACAATATTTATGATATTAAAAAAATTAGAAATGAATATTTCAATAAAGAGTAAACTATAAGAAATGTTTTAATAATTCCACAATTATTATATAGAGAGAGTTTTTTTTTTTAAGGATAAGGCTGCGTGTGATTTTTTTTTTTAGAATTAAAGTAAACTAAAACTAATGCGAGAGTAAGTGATGGGGCCAAAAAAAAAATCCATTGTCTATATCACTGCATAGATTCATTAGTCACCAACAATATTGTATGAAACATAAACTTAATTAACTTGAGCAACACCTCCTTTGTTTTGTTTCAGAAACTTCATCTCTAACATTAATTACCTCTTTTCCCCCGTTAAGAGAGGTGGTCATATTATTTATGTTCTTTGCTTCTAAAGCCTTTTGTGTTGTCAATTGATGAATTTTTCTAATCATCGTTAAAAATGCGTCTTCAACATGTTTGTTCTCTAGAGCCGATGTTTCCATGAAGCATAAATCTTCAGACTCGGCAAAACTTTGTCCTTCGTCCTCCCCGACTTCTCTAAAGTTGAAGAGATCAGATTTGTTTCCAACAAGAGCAATCACCATGTCAGAGCTGCCGTATTCTCTAAGCTCCTGCAACCATTTTCTAGCACTATGGAACGTTGTACGTCTTGTGATGTCATAAACTAGCAATGCCCCTAGTGCTCCGCGATAATACGAGCTGGTTATAGCTCTAAACCTGCAACAACATGCATGATAATGTATTTATAGAAGTAATAAGAATTGTACAAGATAATTAAAGGAAAGATAATGATGAACGCATAATCATATAAGGAATTAGCTACTGCTTGACTGGAATTATAAAAAATAATAATAATAAAAGATTACAAATTTACATTTTAGGTTGACTGAGTAACTTTTCTGGGTTAAAGTTTTTATCATCATTTAGGCATCAGATAGTTTTATGAAGGTTATTTATTTATTTTATCCTTAATTTAAATATCGAAAGTGCAACCACATCACTCATTACCATATGTATATCCCTATCACTTAAAGATGATTGACATCCGCATAAAGTGACGATGTATAAGAAAATTATGTAAAAGTGATGGATTGTCGATCTCATCGTCCATCACTATGTGTATAAAAGTGATGAATTGGCAGTTTCATTACATATCACTATATACATATCTAATTACCTAAAAGTTTATTAGAATATATAGTGCAAGCCTCCACTATCAAACTAAGGGGCTAAGTTTTACCCTGTACCCAAAATACAAATAAATGATTACACACGTGTCTGTAAAAGCTTGAAGCTACGAACCAACTATATTATTTACTAGTATATACTTGAGGTGCAAAATAATATAAACACAATTTGATGCGAAAGTTGGAAGCTTTACCTAATGATTTAATGGTCTTGAAGACCTTATAAACAATTCAATCCCAAAGAATGAATGATCAAAGGGTGATGAATACCTTATATGCAATTTAATTAAGGAGATTAAATAGTTAAAAACCTTTCAAAACTTATATAATACTGATCAAGAAGATCAGATGATCAGATGGTATTGAATACCTCAATTGCATTTTGATCCAAAAAATAAAACTATTTGGTTGTTTATAGATCCAAGAATTAATTTATTTATGTACTTTCTATTCATACAACTTTAATTACTGAAATTCAATTTTTGCAATTTTAATTTTTACAAGATTTAAAGTATTTGATCTAATCACAAAGAAATGATGATGGTTTTGTTAGTAACTTTCTAGCCACTTATTCATGAGATTATGCAACTACTTCATCACTTGTAGTGGTTAAAACCTACCATCTTAAAGTCTCCTCTACCACCATAGTGGTTGGAGTATTTACAATAGCATTTCTAATATATTATAGCTTTGGTGGGTAGATGCATTTGATGGTTGGTGGTTGAAGCTTAAATCTTTCTATCTAATAAGTAGTTTGATGGTTGAAGCCTGAAGTTTCCCATTTAATTATTAGTTTACTCATTGAAACATGATTTTTTTATTGGATATAAGTAATTTAATGGTAGAGGCTAAAATCTTTCCATTGCATAAACCTGAATATGATCTATAAGATCGTTATATTTGAATGAAATTTTATTATATGTTCTATTTTAATGATGAAGTATTTTATGAGCTTATAATTGGAAAGATATGTGGCATGATAAATCTATAAAAGGGTTTCCTAAAAAAATTAGATAGTATAAATTTTCATGACATTAATGCTAAGTTCCTATATAAATTACTATGGTCTATGAGTATTTGATTGTAAGCATAAGATAAATGCACAATATACGCTTTTGGTACATGCGAAAAGCCAAAAAGTGTCGCTAACTTGAATTTAGTAGACCATAAAATATTATCTTTGTGGCATGATAAATGATATCACATTAGTGAAGTAATGACAGACAAGAACATTGAGATTTACACGAGCACCCACTTAGATTCTTGAATAGTATTTTTAACTGGCGATATCATATGAACGACATATTATTCTTGACATATTTACATTTAAGCCTTTATAATGCAAGTAAATGTAAAATCTCTTATTTTGTTGATAGATTTCAATGAGACACGTGTAGACCAAATTAATACATGATGCTACATAATGATGTGCCACTTTAAGGTCACATGTTATATCATGCAATTGATATTGTTGCATTAACACAAAAGTGAATAGTCTTTCAATTGAGATAAAAAATGCAATAAATGCTTCAAGTTGGAAGCAAAACAATCTTTAGAGTTGTTGATTATGTATTTGATTCATTTACCCTTGTTAGTGAGGTATAAAACTAATATGATAATATGCAAGAAAAGATTTATATATATAGTTATAACCTCCCAACTCTGTCTTTTTCACCACCTTCCATATTTCTTAACTCCCTCTCATAATAGATGTAATAATTATGGATATTATATATGTGGGATATGGTGAATTGTAAATGGAAGAGAACATATATACATGAGGGATGTGGTGAATTGTAAAGGGAAGAGAACTCATATGTATGAATAAATAATATACTTTCTCCTCTCTTTACCTCTATTTTATATAATTATCTATATTTGATTTTTCTCAATATCATTAAATTTCTTAAAATTTTGGAGGGATAGAAAGTGATTTTGACTTATAACCATTTTTAATATCTAATGGGATTTTTTTTTTTCATTCTCTTATTTTTAATATATAACCTAGCATGTCTCCCTTTAACCCTGCCATTTACATGCCCTCACAGAGAATTACTATGCAAACTAGTTATTTTCCTTTGTATTCCACTATTGTTGTTTCCACCCCCTCCTCATTCTTCCTCTCCACATGTTAGCTCCATAACTACCACTACCATCAGCCTTCCTCTTTTATCTTCTCTTGTCAACATTACCATTATTCTCTCAAAGGTTTGAATTTTTTATCTTTTCTCTTCTTTTATATTGATATTATATATGTTACTTATTTTTACCATCCTTTATTTGATTAGGATTTCATTATTTTTCTTAATTTTTATGTCATTTGTTTTATATATTTGTAGAAGTGTAGCTTTGATATGATTGTTATTTATTGTATGAGGAATTTTTGCTTTATTTGCTATTGGAGACCTTAAGTATAAACCTTTATAGGTTCTTAGTAGAATTTTTTTTTAATAATATTGGGATATTAGGTGCTTAATGTTGTTGATGTGTTTCAAATCACCGGTTAGATATTACATGATGACCAAAAGTCAACTCTCAATTTAAGTAGTTAATGCTCTTTATTTTGATTTTGATTGTTAGTGTTTATTTTTTATAACCAACTTTGCGAACCCATTTTGTTTAATGATCTATGCAATATCAATACTCATGCCATATTAGTTATGTTGTAATTGTTAATAAATAACAAATGTTGTGTTTGTACCCAACTCTTTATTACTACCTCCATTTCATAATAAATGACCTATAGTATTTTAACCCATACATTAAAAAGTAATAAAATAAAATAAAAATATGAAATCTAAATTTAATAATATACCCTTACATTAATTGTATTTATAATTAATAATTTAAATTTTTTTATAAAAAACTAATGGGAATATATGAACAAAATAGGTAGCAAAGCATTTAATGTTTTATATTTAGTGTTTTATAACTTTTTTTTTATAAAAGGACTTATATCATAATTTTTTTTAAACTATAGGTCCCCTACTATTAAAGAGAGGAAATAAATATAAAATGAATAGTTTCACCCTTTTGAACTTATCTCTTATAATAGATGCCAAGTGTATATAGATTCTCACTATACTCAATTTTTTGCATATGTTTGGAAAAATTATCTTAACAACTAGCTAAGACATTATAACTTATAAGCTACTTGAATTTGAACAAGCTATTTAAAAACTACTCCATTTGTTTCATAATATAAGACATGATAGGTTTTTACGCATATACTAAAAAAAAATTAAATTCTAGATGAAAAAGGTTGACTACTTTAACTAATATACCATCACATTAAATTCAATACCCCGTACTAATTAATTACAAATATATATATATATATATATATATATATATATAATGTTAAAATTAGAAACAAAAGATTTAATCATTAATTGATAATATATATATATATATATATATATATATATATATATATATATATATAAGATAAAATCTAGCAATACATGAAAAACTACCATATGTTAGAGTAACCATGTCTAACAAATAAGATTGCTAAGTGTAACCTCACCCTTGCAACACTATCAGCTGCTACCTCCGTCACTTCATAACAATTGAATACTAAGATATGATTCATTATTACAAAACAAGTGACAAAATTAAGTTTAACAATTGTATCCTTAAATAGTGATGATCAAACAACAAATTCTTCCCTAACTCAATCAAACAGCCCGAGGAAATATTAGAATGATAATAGGGAAAGATATAACAAGAATAATGATAATAATGCTCAGACTTTACCTACTAAGAAGGTTGAGAAACCTAAGAAGAGCCATTAGGGATTAATAATGGCGAATTGTCACCTAGAATATGGTTTGAACCTAAATTTTGTCACGCCAACTATGGTTGAGTGAAAACTTTGCTATTATATCTAACAACATGAAATCTAGAAATAGGAACATTGATGTTGTAATTCTCTCACTAACTTTTTTTGCTAGTGCACATCCCACGTTTTAGTAAATGGTTAGGTACATTCAAACTCATAAGAATAAAGTATGGTCCCTCCTTGAAATTCTTCCTTATGAACTAGGATACTATATATATATTAATTTGCTTTAGAATTGGATAGTTATTGCATATTAGTCACCCAATGCTGGTCCTTTAGATCTCATCCCTATCTATTTAAGCCTTGGATATCAAATGTCATAATAGTTAATGATGTTTGGAGAGAAATTCCATTGTGGATTACTTAATCAAATTTACCATTGGACCTATGGCTTGATGACACTTGAAGCCATATGGTAAGCACTAGAAGTAAATCCATTTGAGCTGACTTTATCAATGCAACAAAAGAACAAACCTCTAACCCCAAAAATTTTATTAAAATTAATGTGTGATTTATGTTTCTTGAGGAAATTGATTTTGTGATGCCTAATTGTGAGTTGTTTAGTGAAAAAAAAACACTTATGAATGGAGGCCAAGGTATTGTATGCTTTATGTTACATTAAGCCATGAGAAAGTTTGATGCGCAAGAGTGGGCTAAGAAATAAAATCCCCCTCAAGTGAACCATATATAGTCCACACATGAGGCACCTATTCCTACTACTTTGAAAGTATCACAACATACCTAACAAGCACGAATATCAACAACAAATTAGCAAAGAGTAGAGAAAATTATGAATGTTTGGAATAGTGATGATATTCCAATTGACTTGAGAAATTCCTTGAGATTTGATATTTAGCAATAGAACTAATACTTGTTGAGATCTAGGGATATTGATATTGATGGAGGATTAATTCTCTACTACTTACAATAACAATAGGCATTTGGAATATTATAGGGTATAACAATGCCCTCAAAGAAAGTGAGCTTTTTCACTTTGTGATGAAATACAATATTGGCATTTTGGTTGTATTTAAAACTAGAGTTAAAGAGGTGAAGTTAGATAAGATGGTCAACAACATGAAATTATATTAGCAACATACTCAAAATTATGATTACCATGAAAATGGTAGAATTTTACTTTTCTAGAGCAATGCCACTGTCTTGGGGGAAATGAATCAAGGAATCCATATGTACATTCTACAACATAATACTATTGATGGCTTCTTGTTCGTCACTATCTATGTAATGAACACTAGTAAGGCTCATAGAGAACTCTAGGCATGGTTAAATAGTATTTAAGTACACAATGTACCCTATATTGTAGTTGGTGACTTCAATTTTGTCATATTTTCTCATGCAAAGATTGGAGGGATTTTGGATTTGGTATATATTTATGATTTTTTTAGTGTATTCACTCGTATCCTTAGGGATATTAAGTTCACTAGTGAATTACACATTTGGACAAATAAGCAAAATTTTGCTGACAAAATATGGTGCAAGTTAGATGGGGTATAAGGAAATTACAGATGACTGACTACTCCCTCTACTATTCAAGATGACTTTATAAATCATTGGTGCTCAGATCATACAAACTCTATTTTCCAAATAAGGATGAAAATCCAAGGAGGTCCCAAACCTTGTAGGTTCAATAACTATTGATGTTTAAAACCTAATTTGCACCCAATCTTATTGAAATTTTGGTTTTCTTAGTTCATTGGTACAAAGATTCATCAATTTGTACAAAAATTAAAGATATTATGACAACAATTCAAACTCCTAAATCATCACTAGGGTCATGTTATTGGACAACAAGAATAGGCATAAACAACCTATTGATGACAAGTCTTATAGATATAGACCTAATGGAATAAGAGGGAAAGAATACAACTTCATGTAGATGAAGAACAAAGGAAGAGGAATCCTACAACCAAAAAAAGTCACACATTGATAGTATTCATCTTGGAAATAGTAATCCCCCTTACTTCTATATTAATGTGATGGGAAGGTAATATGAGAACATTATTTCCAAGCTCATAATATATTAGAATAAGGAGGTGTATGGTGAAAAAATGATCAGTACTATGTAAGACTTTATAAGTATCTACTAGGTGAAAGATGGTCTAGTTGCATTATATTAATCCGCATATGTGTAATGTAAAAGAGTTATTAGAACCCTACAGAAGTATCTTATTGAAGCTTGTTACTCATACTAAAATCAAATTATTTATTTTCTTAATGGGCCTGGGGATCTTCAAGGCCCTATACCTCATGGTTGCAACCTTTATTTCTACAAAAAAAAAAACACTAGAACATTGTTAGTGATGATGTCATTGTTGTTATGAAGGAGCTTTGGGCCAAAGTTATATTACTAAAACAATTGAATACTACTACTATATCTCTCATCCCTAAGGTACCAAATGTAGCTAGAGCTAAGGATTTTCCTATACAGCTTGTTGTAATGTGCTTTAACAAATCATCTCCAATGCCTTGAATAATAAAGTGCAAGTTGTTCTTCATGAATTAGTTGATAATAATCAAGTTGAAATCATTAAAGGGAGACAACTAAGTGATAATGTGTTGCTTGCTCGTGAACTAGTCAAGCATTATGGTTGGAAAAACTTCAACTTGCACCTTATGCTCAAAATTTACGTTTAAAAGTCTTATGATTGTAGAGAATGGGCATTCATCTGGGACATCCTTATTGCTTATAGATCGCTGATGTTTGTGCATATGATAATGGAATATATTAGTATTGATAACCTTCCATTAAAAAAAATATCACCTTAACTAATCCCTTTGTGAGCCAAAGGAGTTTAAGGTAGGCTAATTCTATATCACCTTATGTTTTGGTATTGGGAATGAAGTATCTTCATAGGTGCCTAATTAGCCTATGAAAGAATTCTCTTTTCAAGTATCATCTAGGCTACAAACCTCTTAGAATAATTGATATTTTATTTATTGACAATATACTTATTTTCAGCAAGGGTGATGTTGATTTGGTTCATCTTATCATGGACAGGCTAGAGAAGTTTGCTCAAGTCTCTAGTCTAAAAGATAATTCTACTGAGAGTTATGCATAGTTTTGAGGGATGACTAAAATTTATTAAAGTTGGCTATAGTAGACAACAAGGTGCACCGGGGGTACTTCTCTTTTGCAATGCCTAGGTGTGCCCTTTACCACTACCACTCTAGCTAAGCACCATTGCAAGCCTTTGTTGGACGAACTACTTAATAAGATGCACTACAAGACCTCCAAATTCCTAAGCTATGTAGGTAAATTTCAATTAACAAACACTATTTTGCTAGGCATCCATCATCCATGTACACAAGTACTCCTGATACCTAAGAAAATGATTCACCATGTTGAGGCTATATGCAAAATATATTTTTGGTCAGATCTTGATTGAGACAATAAGGTTTGATTTCTTAGAAAATCATCTATATACCTAAACTACAGGTGGATTGGAAGTTTTTGATTTGTATTGGTAGAAGAGTTGTCGTTGGCGAGTATTTGGCTTATAGATAAAGTAGGTGCATGAAAAGTACATTAAAAATTTGTCCATTGAGGTTTACATTACTAAGCCTCTTTTCTCCGACATATTAAGGCACCTTATCCCCTCATATATTACACCAACCTTGTGTAGTTGGAGGGAAGTTTATAATTCACGCCTTGTATGCTTTGATTCCACCAAGAGCTGAGAAGCAAACCTGGACCTCATTTGTTTGGCACCATGGTGGTGAATTCAGGCATAAGATTATTAATTGGTTGCTTTTCCATTAGGAAATTTTAACAAAGGACGGTCTTGCTGTTAGGGAGTGACAGATGACCTAACTTATTCGGTACGTGGAAGTGCATATGAAGATCTCAATCATCTATTGATTAGTTACCCATGTGCATAGCAATGATGGAGGCACTTTTTGGGCAGATTGTAGGTATTATTATTATTATTATTATTATTATTATTATTATTATTATTATTATTATTACTTTTTGCGCTCGTGGCAGCATCGTAAGCAATGGATTACCCAAAATTTGGTTGTCATCTAAAGTAGTGCACCCTAGGTTCATTTAGTTCCAGCTTATCTAGGATTTACATGTTATATTAAATTTTGTTGCTAAAAGGAAGTTAATATAGATTATTTTTGCAACATTTATATCATCTATCTCGGATTAGTCAAAAAGCCTCTTTAGCCGACATCAACCCATCATTTATGACAAATCAACATGGCCGTCCAATAGTCAGAATCCTATGGAATCTTTAATAATTAAAACTTCAAAAGATTAGAATAAACTAAAATTTTGAAGATAATTCTAGAAATTATATTCGGACTTATTGATTTAATTTGAATATATGGTTGAGCCTGTTAGAATTAAATATACTGATTATGAAATATAATATACTTGTTAGGAAAATATTTATTTGTTGAAACAAAGGCGTATAAACTATTACTCCATCATTTATAAATAAATAAATAAACTATTTTAAGTAATTTATACATTATTTTTGAAATTAAATATATTTATAATATATATTATTTATTAAAAAATAATATAACAATCAATACATAGAAGAAGACAAAACAAATATGAATAAAAATTAATTTTTATTTTTAAAAAATTGACCTTTTTTTTTTAAAAAAGACAGGATTATTATTTGTATTAGTAGCCAAAAGATACTAGGTTGACAAATCTACAGGGAAAAAGTAAAAATCAAATAGTTGTTATAAATACAATTGGCCTCTTTAGGCGCTATTATGAGAAAATAATGTATATAATTTTTGTGTAATGTATAAAGTATGTAGTCTCATGTAAAAAACCAAACATCTTAAGGTTCTGTTTGTTTTGTAAAAAATAAGTGGAAAGGAAAATGTAGAGAAAAAAGGTGAAGGAAAGAAAATAAAAAAAATTAATTTTATTTCCTTTATTTGGTTGATGGATAAAATTTTGTAGAAAATTAAATTCTTGGAAAATATTTTTAGTGTTTGGTATATAGAAAGAAAATTCTAAGAAAAATTAAATGTTATTATTTAAATACTTTTATATTTTTAATAAAAATTAAAATATTATATTGATACATAAAAATTATCATAAAGTTTATAATAAAATCATAAAAATTGTATGAACTCAATACTAATTCCAAATTATTTCAATAAAATTCTAAAATAGTACATGCATAACTAAGCATAATTTTTTTTTTAAATTATTTGTAAAATATCAATAATATTTAAAACTTCCTACTAATAAGAGATAGAGTAAGCAAAAATAAAATAAAATAAATCATCCTACTTTACTCACCAATATAAGAATTTAAAAACCAAAACTCATGCAAACCAATAAAGTTTCTAAATATTAATATATCGAGATATCCAAAAAACAAAAAATAACAAAGTACACTAACAATTCATAGGCAGATTATTTATAATTTTTTTTAATAATTTTTTAATTTTTATTTTTACATTTTTTAGTACTTTATAATATCTTTATACTTTTTTGTATAATTTTTATAATTTGTTTACGTTTCATATAATTATTAATTTTTATTATTAAAGAATTTATATAATAATTATTACCAAAAGATATAGAATATAGAAAGATAAAAATTGAATATGGGAAATAAAAAGTAAATTCATAGAAAAATAAAAACCAAACACTAATGAGGTATAATATATAATTTTTTAGTATTAATCACTTATATAATAAAAGTAAAAATAAATATATATTTTACTAATAAAATAATTTTTAAAAATTAATTTATTTAAAATTAATTTTAATCTAAAAATAATTATTAAAAATAAGTAATATAAGATGAGGGTTTAATCATCAAATCTCAAATTGAATTTCCCCACGGATAGCATTTCCATATTTTAACCATTTTTGCAGCTAAAACAGTGCCATAATCGAGTATTTACCCTTTATATATAGATTATTCCGAAGACACCCTTACCTGCTATATCATATGCTCTACTCAAGCTGTTTTTGTGTAGCCTAATTCTAAAGATGTCTAAATAAAACCTCAAATTTTAATTGAGATAATGATCAATAATGATTATGCCATCAGATTCTACCTTAAGACCAAAGCATCTCGCTGAGAATTCCACCTTCGTGTAGAGCTCAGCAATAGCTCACATACAGACCAAAGCGACATTAGTATTGGTTGCTCCATATATATTATTGAATAACAAAATAGAAGCAGAGTATAACACAAGAAATAAGGACAACATGATAGACCACAATAAGAAAAGTCCTCCCACGCGTGAAGATCACCAGGAAGCTGTGAACAAACCCCAGCCTCAGAATAAGTGAGACAGGCCACAACAGGCAGCCACTGCCAGGAACAAACGTGAAGCCGAAAGAAAAATCACAGATAAATACAAACAGAGGAGCCTCGGCCAATGCCTACTGTGAAGGTTACGCAGAGGAGCGAAGAAAAATCAAAGAAGATAGATGGCATAGATGGTGAAGGTGGAAGAACGAAGGGTTGAGGAAGAAACAGAAATCGAATAAGAAGGCGATGTCCCTAAAGCAGTGAGTTTAAAAATAATCAAAAAAAATTTCTACCTTCAATCCCATATTTTACTCAAGTTTAGGCGAGGAAAGCAGCGCACTATAACCTTTCTACATTTTTATTTGATAATTGCTTTCCTTTTAATTTTTCTACTAACACAAACCAAGCCGGCTCGCGAGCTTTTTGGGCTCGGCTCGTTAATGGCTCGGCTCGGCTCGCTTGGTAAACAAGCTTAAAAATTAGGCTCGAGCTCGGCTCGATTATTAAACAAATCAAGCTTGAGCCTAATAAATTCCGGCTCGAGCTCGTTTAGAATGCAATAGCTCGTGAGCTCGGCTCGTTTACCACCAAAGCTCGAGAGTCGGCTCGTTAAAAGTTCGACTCGACTCGTTAAAAGCTCGGCTTGTTTATAAACAAACCAAGCTCAAGCTTTATTTTTAGGCCCGTTTAGTAAACGAGCCAAGCCCAAGCCTACCCCGGCTCGGCTCGATTCGGCTCGATTCGGTTCGTTAACGGCCCTACTAACCAAGCACTTAAAAACCATTTTCCTCACAATTTTTTTCTTTACCTCGTAACTTTTTTAAAACCAAACAGACCCTAAAAACATTAATCTCAAAGACGATATGATCTTAGCTTAGGCATGGGTTTGGCTGCGGGCTATTGTCGGGGAGGGGATTTATTTATAAAATAAATTTACCAAATTAAGGATAAATTTTATTTATGCGACAGAATTTTTTTATTACATGTTATTTTAAATAATTTTATTTTGGTATCTTTATATTTTAATTGAATTTTACTTAGATATCCAAATTAATAATAAAGCAAACTACATTTTTTAATTTAAGTATTTATATAGGTATTTTAGTGAAATTAAATTGAAATATAAAAATATGTAAGTAAAATTATTAAAAATATATAATATAAAAAAATACCAAGCCAATATTAAGGTATCTAGATGAAACTTATCCAACAATTAATATAAATTTGACAAAAAAAAAAAGCAGTAAAAACGCCGCAGTTTGCGATCGATGGAGACTCCATCCGGAGTGCTATTATTTCGCGAATGCTATGTATTATCCAAATTCACAGCAGCCGGGGCTGCTGTGTTGGTGTATCCATGCTCAGCTGGCCAGACGGACGACACAATAATATGATGCGTGTCTGGAGTTTGACACAATAATGATTCTTAGCGTGTCTAGAAATTAAGGGATTAGATGCCCATTCGGATATCATGAGTGTCACGTAACTCATTATCAAACAACATATTTAATCCACCGGAGAGATTTAGTCTCACGGCCAAGGTTGGCGCTTGGCCGTCACAGGTCCAAGTTTGAATTTTTATTTCTGATATATATATCTCGATAATATGATGATAACTTTAAGGTGATCGTGGCCTCCATGCTTCGAAACTCCTAATCGGATCATACAACTAGTTTAGATGGGCAGCAAAGTTCGGCCAAATTAACAGCCCGCTTATAATCCGACGGCAAATAAAGGCAGGATTCCGGCGGTGGCGAAGCAAAATAAATTAAAGATAACCAAAAGAAGCTTTAATGATTATCCATCACTGGAATTTGAAGCTTTCCTAAGAATTATGAATCGATGGTTAGTTTGTGCGTACCTTTCTTGGCCTGCAGTGTCCCATATCTGGGCTTTGATCAACTTATCGCCAATCTTGACGTTCCGATACGCAAACTCGACGCCGATGGTAGGCTTTGAATCCAGTCGGAATTCGTCCTTTGCAAACCTCGATAAAAGATTTGATTTTCCGACCGCCGAGTCGCCGGTCATCACCGCCTTGAAGAGGTAGTCACACTCGGCTTCATCACTAAAACTTCCACCATATGCTGCCATTTATTTGAACATAAATATGTATATATATGTGTGTGTGTGCGTGTGTCTCTCAAAATTACTCAACACGCGCTCGCACAGCCCTGGCCTTTGATCAGCTTTTCTTTGTGCAGTTGTCTCTTACCTTCCTCGTCTCTTCTCTGTATGGAAGAAAATTAGGTGTGATGGATAAAATAGAAAGTTGATGATCACGGGTTGTTTAAGCAACCCATCAAGACTTCGTATCCAATTTGAATCCATCATATGATATACGTTTTACAATTTATTTATCTTCTAATAAAGGGGACGTTTACGTCGATTAGGTTTATGCGCCTATCCTATATACTATCCTAAGTTAATCACCGCACCTTTATTTTGGGATATATATAATTAATTTCTATCCTACCTTTGTCCCTCAACTTTTATATATATAAAAAAAAATCCTATATTAATCACCCAAATTGTGAGTAAATTTGTAATTAAAAAAAAAAACACACACACACACACACACACAAAACAAATTAAATAGATCATATAAATTCAACTTATAAAAATAAGAAAAATAAGATTATAATGAGGATAATAATAAAAATTGGATAGCCGACTTAGCATTACACTCTAATCTTACTCCGGAGATACATTTCCTTTATTGTTAGCATGGAAATTTTCATGTGTTAGTGCCATTTTAGTACTAAAGTATAAAATACCAAACATCGGCAAAGTTACTTATTTCTTTCAAAAATTACTAATATTCAAATTGATGCATAAAACTCATAATATATATTTGACTTTGTGATGATATATAAAATATTATTATTGGTACATCCAATATTTGGTACCAAGGGACTATTCCCCTTACTTTATGTTCATGTCATATTATAATAATTAAGATGATGATGATGATGATAATAATAATAATTTTATTATCCATACTTATTATGCCTATTATCATTATTGGAAAATTATAATAAGGGAACATGCATCATATGGTCCTTAATATATGCATAATATATAATATAACACTAAAATTTTAGAAATACAAACAATAACCCCAAGTTTTGATCACTTCATACTAGATGATTTTCCATCCACTTTGACCATTAATTGAGAATTCCTACAAAATGACCATAATACCCTTATACTATACCCATTTCCTTCCATTGAAATGAGCTTATGAAATGATTAAAACATCTTTACATTAACTATATTTCTTTTCAATATATATATATTACAACACGTCGAGCCAAACAACTACAAGGGTTGCAGAACTACTGCTATGTAGCTAACTAGCTCATCAAAGTTCAATTCGTGATCATAGTTTTGCTCTAATACCATTTGTAATACTTCATGTTGGTACAACCATGCAGGGGTCACTTGGTAGTCACCTGGACCCACGAAGGTTATAGGGCTATCTTGTATTGCTTTTGTATTGATCGATTGACCCCACAGATTAATATAAATCTTTTCATCATGCTTTGTCTTCATCACATAATTCCTGAGAAATATTTTAAAATGTCATAGAAGGTTCACCCATCCTAAAAATTAATCCATAACCAGCATGATTAACTATAGAGCTTTTAAGATAGAATCAATAAAAGAATGGTATATCATGTTGATATAAATGATTATATTAATCATTATAACACTCCACTCAATTTGGTGGTATTATGTATGTGTGTGTATTTTAGAGGAAATGCATAAAATGCCCAAAATTTCCCCCATATTATATTAAAAATTATTTTAAAAAAAAACCTCCAAAATTTGCCAAATATCTTACATGTACTAAACAAGATTCTAACTTTTCTTCAAATTCTTCAAAAGTGTTCTATAAGTTTTTTTTTTTTAATTTGAAAATCTAATAATATTTATAATTGACAAAAAATATTCTAAATTTTTTCTTAAATGTATAATAAGTTTGAAAATTAACAAAAAATGATAAAATACTAAATCTAAATTGAAAAATAAAATACATTATGAACTAGATAACTCTAATACCTTGAATACCCAATTTTCTTAGATGATTTGAATGAAAAAAAGAAAATCCCAATAGCTATGATGACATTGGAATGAAAAAAAATACCATTTGTATATAATAACCTAAAACTTTGAATACCCATTTTTTAATAAATTGTAATGAGAAAAATGACATTTGCACTCAATATCATTTTTCTTAAAGTGTTAGCATTATTTGGTACAAAATGGTATTTTTTTTTCATTTTAGTTTATTCAAGAAAATCAAATACTTAAAGAGTTTAGCTAATCTAGTGCATAGAATATTTTAATCATTCCACTATTATCATAGCCACTAGAAATACTTTTTGTTATTTTAATTTGTTTAAGAAAATTATTCATTGAAAGTATTAGGGTTATTTAGTGTAACTAGTGTTTTCTTTTCATTTTAGCTTCATTAATTTTTTTAAACAAATTGATAATTTGAAAACTTATGATAAAATTTTAAAATTTTTTATACTTGTATGACACACATTATAATATTTCAAGATAGTTATAAATACTAATTTTTTTTAAAAAAATTTGAATATTCTAGATTTTTTTATAGAGTTCTATAACTTTTCATAAATTTGAGAAAACATTTGGAGAAATTGAAGACCTTTTTAAACTTTTCTAAGAACTTTAATATATTTTCCATAATTTGGAGTGCTTTTTAAATAATATTTAATACATGAAAGGGTATTTTGTTCTTTAAATAATAAAAAAAGCCATTTTAGGTAATTCTCTTTCGAAAAAAAAATATATAAAGGGGTAAAAATAGAAGAAAAATAGATAGAGCTACTATAAGGGTATTTTCTTGTCATTTCATAGGATTATATAAGTATAAAAAATGAATATAGTATGTTTAAAGGTTTTATGGTCATTTTAAAGACTCAATTTCAAAATTTTAATGGCCAAACCTTGAGTTATCACTACAAATAAATAAAAAGTAATCGGGTGCCTTATAGTTAAAATTAAGGGTTATTTGGTGGATTCTTAAAAAATTATAGTTATATTGTATATTAGGTCTATTTATATGGTGCATTTTTTTCCTCATAATTCTTATAAGGGTAATTATAATTAAACCAAAACACAAATTCAAGTGGTTGATAAGGATAAGGATACTAATAATAATAATAATAATAATAATAATAATAATAATAATAATAATAAAATTAGTAAGTTCATTAAGAATCATAATAATAGATGATAATATTACTAATAATTAATAATGATTACTAATATTGGAAAATGAAAATAGTAATAATCATATTTATAACATTATAATAATTAATTTAATATTTGTAAAAAATATTATAATAATAATAATAATAATAATAATAATAATAATAATAATAATAATAATAATAATAATAATAATAATAATAGAAGCATTTGCAATGATTGATATTAAGAAATATTAAATGATATGATAATAGCTACTATCTTTATTTATTACTTGTATCCATTTATTATTTATTATTTTTATTATTGATAACAAATAAAAAATATTATCTTTATTATAATTAGTACCGTTATCAATTATTAATAATAAGACATGTTATTTTCATATGTTATTTTTATTAATGGGACCTTATTATTGTTTTTGTTGTTTTTTTTTTGGTAAGTAAAGTTTATATTAATGAAATGTGAAAGTAGAGTTGACATAGGTATATCTTATCTCAAATCACTAAGAGAGAACAAAAATGACAAGCCAATTCAAACAAGAGAATCAATAGAATTCATTAGTTTCCTAAAAGACTTATAATCTTGTAATTTAATCATCCTTCCCACTATTTCAATAATGATGTGCTTCTTAATGTGTACAATGGCATTAATCTAATTAGTAAAAATCTTTCTATTTTGTTCCCTTTGTATATGGTATATAATTGCAACAAGTAAAGCTCAAATCAAAAACTTCCTAATTTGAGGACCTCTACCTCCTATGATGGTCCATTAGATATCCAAGTTTTAATCTGATAGGCTTTGGTTGCATCCCATCTTATGAATCAATGGTACTAGATGTCCTTTGTGAAACTACAATCAAAGAAGTGATGCTTATGAGTCTCTTGGTATATATTTCATAGTACAAAAATCAGATTGAGTTGTAATCCAAATGATACAATTTTATCCTTAGTTTGTAATCTTTCTATAACATCAAGCCAAAATGTAAACGAGTGCCTAGGGAAAGGTTGTTTTTCCCATACTACAAGATGTCAGGCAATAGGGGGCATAGGGTATAATGAGTTCATACATCTTAGATATGATGAATTTATTTCCTTGCATAAAAGCTGAATGAATCCCTAAAGTAAAAGTGTTTTGTATAAATATTTGTGGTTCACTAATTTCTTCATAATCTACGAAGCAGTGGTTTTGATTATCACCATCCAAACATAATATCTCTTGACATAATAATTATGAATCCATCTCACCCATAACATGTCTTTCTTGGATTCCAAATGCGAGAGGAGCTTACAAATTTCTATTTTACTCCACCATTCAACATTTATAACCCAAACCTCCTTCTTTTTTAGGCATACAGATTTTCTTCCATGACACCAATGCTGTTTTGGCTTATTCTGAGATCCCATACCCAAAACTTTTTTTCTACAAATAGCATTAATGCCTAGGGGAAATAGTTGAAAAGGTGTGGAACACTTCAAGGATTGCTTTGACTGAAGAAAACTAACCCTTGCAAAAGAAAAGCAAGTCATTTGCGAACATCAAATTGACAAGCTTCAACTCCTTACATTTTGGGTGTGGAGAGAAATTAGGATTAGCCCAAAGAATAGAGAGGGAACGATTTAAGAACTCCATGAATAAGATAAAGAGGTAGGGAGATAAGGGATCACTCTATCTAAGACCTCTCTTTGCTTCGGAAGGATGATGAAATATTCCATTAAAGTTAATGGAATAATTGACTGTTTTAACACATGTCATGAGAAGCTTCACAAAGTAAATAGGAAAGTGAATAGAGAGGAGTATGTTTTCAAGGCAATCATTGTGTATAGAATCATAAGCTTTCTTCATATCAAGCTTTAGCATGCTTCTTGGGGATTTATTCTTTTGGTTGTACCTTTGCATCAATTCGGTAGCAAGGTGGATATTATCATTAATAGCCCTTCCTTTCACAAATGCAGCTTATGTTTCATCAATCAAGTTAGGCATTACCTCTTAGAGTCTAGAAGTGATAATAGTAGTTATAATTTTGTACAAAGTGTTGAAGTAAGCATTGGGGTTATAATCTCCTAGCTTTATGGTATTGAAAACTTTAGGAATAATATTTAGGGTAGGAATATTCACTGTTTTAGGTAAGAAGCTAGTAGCAAAGAATTCACAAATGGCCATGTGTAGATCTTTACTTATAATGTTCTAGAAATGTTTAAAAATAATGAATTGTAACCATATGGTCTTGGAAAATTTTCATTGGCTAAAGAGAAAACAACCTTTTTAGTCTCCTCAATCTCAACAGGTTTTAGGAGTTTGTGTTGATGTTTAACATTATGAGATTTACCATTGTTGTTATTGTTATTGTAGTAGTTGTTGTTGTTATTTTTATTCTTAGTATCATCATCATCACAAATGTTAACAATTAATGACAAAAGTAAGATATTTAGGTGTTATTATCATTGTTATAATTTTTCAAAATATTGTTATTAATACTATGTATTGTTATTGAGTATTTATGATAGCTGTATATCCTTAGTTTTTTGTCTAAATATTAGTATTAGTAGTAGTAGTAGCAACAGTATTAGACTCAAGCATATAAAATTAAGTTAATACAACTCAAAGAATGATTTTGGACCCTTACATATTAACATTTCATAGTAGTAATATATTTTTATAGTATTTTTTTCATAAAAAGCATAAAATCATAATACTTACTAAATGAACCTTTAAAATAATTAAAACTACTTAAAGAGGTTTGGTGTGGGGGAGGGGGTCAAATCACAATATGCTCTCAAATTTTATTAAACTAAAATAGAGATTTACATTAAAAAAAATTCATACGGATTATTTTTCTCCAAGTTGGTCCTATATATATGTATATTTCTAAAAATTAGTCAAATAAATTTATATTTACTCATATCTTCCCTTCTTCACAATTTATATCATGGAATATGATCACCTTACAATCTGCTCCTAGTTTAAATGTAAACAAAGCTTAAAAAAAAAAGGACCGATCTAACCCCTAGTCTCATGTTGTGTTTTGACTTCATCCTTTCCCTTCACCCTTCTCCTTGTCTTCTTTAACCTTCCCTTATCAAACTTGTTGCATTGAAGTGAGACCACCTCTTAAAGCACAACCAATTAAAAAGATCTTGATAGCTCGAACTTTCCATGTTCAAAGAATTTCTTGTTCTTACATGTTCTATTTACCCTACACAGATATTCATCAAATGAACAACCAAGTTTCATCTTCAAAGGATGGAGAGTGGATTTTTAAGGGGGGGAAACTCCCACTTTGATTATACAATGTGAAGTATATTTTCCTAGAAGGCAAGACCATGAGAAAATAATACATTTCTAGATTGGAGAAGTTGTTGAACTTCAAACAAAGCATCTCCTATTATTTGCAACTTTATTGTGTCAGCTTGACATAATAGAAATTAAGTTCTATGAAGATCTAAGGATCCAAATGAGGTATAACACCTGAACTTTAAGAATAGACTTGTGCAATAGTAGAAGAGAGAATTTGAGGGACCTGTTAAAAAGGAAGAATCTAATTTTAGAACCAACGATAATGGTGACCATGCTTTTTATTTAAGGTTTAACAAAGATTTGAGTTAAGTAAATAGATGGTATAGGTTTAACAAAGATTTGTTTAGGCTCAACAAATAATTAATATAGGTTTTGAGAAATTGATACATAGGTTCATGCCATAAATCGATATCATGTATTTGCTAAACCTATATGAAGATTTTATTCAACCTATATCAAATATTTGCTAAGCCTATATCAAGTTTATGCTAACGTATATTAAACTTTTTTTTAACTTATATCAAATTTTTTCTTGAACTTATATTAGACGTTGAATTGATGAACATGCTCTTAAAATAGAGGGCATCAATCATACTACAAACAATATATAGAGGAAAATTTATTCAAATTCATCTCTACTATTGTTCATGATCATGGAGCCCACAAATCAAAATACTACCATTATATTCAATTAACGGAGAGACAAATATTGGAGAAAAAAATAATAATTCTCGTCCATCATGACTCAAAGGTTGTTAACACGAGTTACACCAATGTTACTATGGTCGTGAGATATTGGAAATAAATCAAATCAAAATTACGACTTCCAAAAATCAAGAAAAGGAGTTCATTGAAGATAATGTCATACAAGACAACCCTAACGTTCCACCGGTCCACTTCCTTTCTATGAACCTAAATCAAGTATTTGCTAAACTTATACTTAATATTTGTTGAACCTACATTAAGTTTTCATTGAACCTATATATAATATGTGTTGAACCTATATCAATTTTTTAGTGAGCATATATTAGATATTTGTTAAATCTATGTTAGACTTTGAGTTGATGAGCATAATACTAGGTAATTTACATAATATTTTTTTACATTTAAAATATAACAATGCGAGTCTCTATTGAGAGAGAGAGAGAGAGAGAGAAACATTTTGGTATAAATATGTTATTTATTTAATATCCCAAAATAATATTAATTCATTTTAACAATATATTGGGGGGGGGGAATGTATATGTTGATGTATTTGTGTAGAAGGTGTTGAATTTCTTTTATTTTATTTTTAAATACTATTATTAGAGTATATCATGTAAAGTTGATACTCCTTTTAAAATGTATCGGGTTTAAAATATAAGAATTGTCTCTTAGTAAATTTCGTACTATAATATTTTAATTTTGTTCATAAATACTCTCGCCGATAATATTTCCACTACTTTTTTCCCCTTCTTTTTGCAATTTCACTTACTTCTAAGGGTAGAGAGAGATTGACTAGGAGAAAATGTGAGTGATTAATGAGATATAAAGTGTGATTGAGAGAAGATAGAAATACTTTTATGTTCATTAGCCGGTAATGGAAATCTTTAGGGAGGCGAAAAGGAAAAAAGAAAACTTTAAAGAAGAATTATAAAATAAAATTTTATAACTATTTTAAATCGACAGATAGATTCTAGAAGGCTTAAAATAACGCTAACTACGTAGCCGGGGAAAAGGACTCGTCCGATTGACCGCTAAAAACCAATTACATATGCGCCTTAAACTTGATAAACATTTTATTATTATTATTTTATTTAACAGTCTTATGTCCGGTATATTAAAAAGGAGGGGATGAATGAGATTAGAACATAAATTTGAAGCATTCGTTGTCCCTGTTTGAGGAATTCTATTGTGACGATATCCTCAACTTGGTTCGGTCTTCTACGCTGGCGTATTGCTTTCCTACATACAAGTTAAATCATAATACCAAGTAAAGGTCAGCAAAGTCATAAATACTTTTCGATTATCTTCGGGGACAGGCGTGGCTGACCTTTTAAGCGGCCTAATTAATTTGGACATGAAAAAAGGAAGTCCAATCATTATTGGACGCGTACTGAGTAATTGGTCCACTTTAGCTTCGGGTATCCATCATGACTCATTCTTGTACGGGTTTATATTTTTTTCAGGCTCCTTCGCTAATTTAAAAGTAAAAGCCATAAACAAAGCATCTATGGTTAGATTCGAGTGATCATACTCAATAATTCTCCCTTTTCAAATAAAGATTAGTTTTCCTTTTTTATTGAGACTGTATTCCTTTTCATTTAAAAGGGACCGAACTATCTTTATGCATGCTTTCGAATTAATTATCAACTAAGAAACAATTTTTTTTAATTTATATTAAAAATACAATTATTTGATTTTTGTTACAATTAAGAATTTTTTTATTAATAAAAGTACAAAAGTTTCAAAATAAAAATTTAAAGATAAAAAAGTGATTTTAGTTGTGTTTATTATTATTTTTTATTTTTCAAATATTTAACATTTAAAATATTTGAAATTTCAAAAATTTAATCTTTAAAATAATGATCATTTTAATATTTATTTCTTAAAATTTTTGAACTTTCATAACCAAGTTTTATTAGTTTTAAATTTTTTAAGGTATTTTTTCATTTTTAGTTTTAAATTTTATTGTAATACCCCACTTCTTAAGTCCCCTACTACATGTTAAATAGTATATTTGATTATGATTTAAATCATGGCGTGGAAATGTGTTTTGAAGTTTGTTTCCATAAGTTTTGATTTAAAAGAGAGACTTAGTTTCTAAGGAAAGTAATTAGTTGGTTTGGTTTATAATAGTCAACTAGTTTATCTACTATTTGGAATTTTGGGTTTAGAATAACTAATCATCTAGTTTTTATTACTAGTCCAATGGTGAAATTAGTTGATTAGTTTTTTCAGACCATATATTATGATTCTTTGGGTTGTGGCATTCTATTCTTGAAGTATAACACTTGTAATTTTATAATTAGAAAATTATGAGTTTTAACTTGGTATTTGAGCACATCATAATATTGTGTCTGTTGGTGCATGTGTTGGAGAAGTTTGGTGTAATTTGGAGTTTTATGTGAAAAGCATAGGGGGTCATGTTATTAAATATGGACAATGTTTCCTATAGGAATTCTTGATGTGTTTTTGGAAAAAGTCGAAAGTAAGGATATAAACACGGGGTCTCATGTTTTCAAAATATTGACCTTGATTTTCCTTATTTCTAAAATACATTATTTTGCTTTGTAATTTTTTTTTCTATAAAAGGAGGCATGTTGAAACCCTATCCATCTAGGTCGGGTGTCCCAACTTATTTTTCTTCTCCAAAGAATTATCCCTTCAAAGAGAATTGTAGATTTGTGTAATTGAGTAATTGATTGGTTTAATCATACTGTAATTACATAAGAGCAAGAATAAATATCTCTACTTTTTCTTGAATTGTTCTATTTTATGTGTGAGTTACCAATTGTGCATAATCTTTTTAATCTCAATTTGGTGTGGATCTCACTTAATCCACACTATTTCTACAACAATTTGGTTTTAGAGCTAGTTATTGAATAGATCCGATTATTAATTTGGATACAAAATTTTATATTGAGAAATTTAATTGATCCGTTAATTTTGGATTATGAAAATTGAAGATATAAGCAATTCTAATTCATAATAGGTTGGTAAAAGCTCTATCCAGTTATTCGAAGAAGCCATAATCGATTACGGATGAAAGATTTGAAGCAATAGATTTGAATGCCCTCTCCACCATACAATTATGTTTGTCAAACAAGTTATTGTGGGAAGTGGCAAAATAATCGATGACAACTACCTTATGGTTGAAGCTTGAGTCATTATACATGACAAAATCGGTAACAAATCAGTTACTATTGAAGAGTCAGCTTCATGACTTGAAACTAGGTAAGGGTCAATCTTTAAAAAGTCATTTGGATGAATTTAACTCTTTTGTTATGGATTTTCATAATATAGAGGTTCAATTAGATGATAAATATTTAGCTATTATGTTGTTATGCACTTTGCTTGCATGTTTTAAACATTTTTGTGAGATACTTCTATATGGGAAAGATGAGTTATTCCTTAAGGATGTGAAATCTTCCCTGCTACAATAGGAGTTGATTAATAGTAAGTTAATGGGCAGTGTTACTTCTGGAGACTTACATAATGAGGGATTGGTAGCCAGGAGAGACCATAGAAGCAGGGGTTTGGTGACCATAAAAAGTCCAAATCTAAGTCGAAGAGTTGGTAGAATAACATGACATGCTATAGGTTTCACAAGGAGGGCATATTAGGAAGTTTTGTCCTAATAGGAAGCCTGGTGCTACATCTAGTGAGTCATCCAGTACCAAGCATGATGTTGCAGTTGCCCATGATGATAGTGACGGAGAGGTGTTGTTGGCTACTAATAGATATAACATGATTAGTGATAGATAGATCTTAGATTCTAGGTGTTATTAACATATATGTCTCAACTGGAGTTGGTTTTATACGTTTGAGGTAACTTAGGTTGGAGTTATCTTGATGGGTAATGATGTTGTTTAAAAAGTTTCTGGGATTGGGACAATGAAGATGAAGATGCATGACGGTGTGTTTAGGACACTTTCCAATGTGAGACATGTCCCAGAGATGACTAAGAACATCATCTCTTTGAGTTCCTGGGATTTTAATGGGTACCGATGTATTATTGAGGATGGAACCCTAATGGTTACAAAAGGGACTCTAGTGGCGATGAAGGGGGAATAGGTCATAACACTATATGAGTTGGTGGGTTTCACTGTTGTGGGGACACTTGCTATGACATATTCGAGTTAGTCAGATTTAGATGCTACGAGAAATTAGCACATGAGACTGGGATACATATGTGTCATAAGTTTGACTGAGCTCTCTAAGAGGGGCTGCTGGATGGATCGAGTACAAGTACTATGAACTTTTATGACACTTTGTATTTATCAAGAAGAAGAGGGCCATATTTTCTAATGAGAAGACCTCTTGAGTATATCCATTTAGATTTGTGGGGTCCAACGAGATTGGTTTCCAAAGGTGGTTCACGATACTTGCTCACATTCATTGATGAATTCTCTAAAAAGGTATAGATTTATTTCTTAAAGCATAAGAATGATGCATTTGGTGTTTTTAAATGCTAATTGACCTTGATAGAGAAGCATACTGGGTAGTAGGTTAAGTGTCTCATAATAGATAATGGTCTTGAGTTTTTTTAGTAGAGTTTCACTGATTTCTTCCAAGATTATAGGATATAGAGACACCACACCTATATTGGAAGACCACATCAAAATGGGGTTGCTGAGAGGATGAAAAAAATCCTACTGGAGAAAGCTTGATACATGTTATCATAGGGAGGGATAGGCAAAGATTTTTGGGCTGAGGTGGTTCATATGGTAACATACTTAGTGAACCGGTCACTAAATCATTCCATTGATTTGAAGATATTAGAGGATTTGTGGTCAGGTAAGCCAACTGATTATTTTGATTTACATGTCTTTGGTTTTCCTTCTGATGCTTAAGTAAAAGATGGTAAACGTGAGCCTAGAGCCAAGAAGTGTATCTTTCTTGGTTTTACATCCAGCATGAAGGGGTATAGGTTATGGGACCCAACTCCATCTAAGTTCTTGACCAAAAGAGATGCTAGCTTTAATGAGTTTGTGTTCCTCTAGAAGATTGAGTCTTGTGATGGTATCACTAATGAGGTAGAGCAGTAGAGTGCTTTGGGTTAGGTAGAGGTTGAGGTTGAGGTTGAGTTCGGTGATAGAGATCCTTGTGATAGACCCACTATTCCTGAAGTGGGTGGATCCAGGCAGTAGGTGGATGATGTAGGAGCATCCTTATTAAAACACTCCATATTAGCCACTAATCATATTAAAATTGAAAGGACAAAGATCCTTCTAATTTGGGAAGGATTTTACCATGTCTAAAACCAACCCATAAACATGTGCATGGCGGCCATGCAATTTGACATCCAACCACACATCATTTCATAGCTTCCTTTTTTAGTCAAAATGCAAGCCAACCACTTACCACCACAACCACTCACAACTTCCCTTTTTTGAGCCAAAAATGCAGCCACCAGCTTGCCATTCCCATCCACCTGCACAAAACTTTGTGGGAGACTAGTTCTAGGCTTCTCTTTTGAGCCAAAATGCAGCCATTGACCTACCATCCCTAGCCACTTGCGCAAAACTATAGTTGAGACTATTTCCAACATCAAACTACAAGGAAAAGAACATAAGAGTAGGTTGGTGGAAGGGCATACCTGCTGTGTAGAATATGGCAACACCTTTTGTTGATTAATCATTCACTTAATGTACTTTTGGACAACCCAAGATGTAGTATATTATGGCTAGCTCAGATTTTGTTAAAATCAATGATGTAATAAATAACTAAGTAGATAATTTTTATGCACTCCATATCAAAACTTGAAAAGGCATGGGAGGGGTTGTGTATTACATGATTGAGGGAAGGGAGTTAACCTTTTGGGATGGTTAGAACTAAACTAGAATAGTTAGCTTTATTAGATAACTACATAGTTTAAATTCTAACCAGCTATATCCACTTGGTTAGGGACTTAGTTGCTTTGTAACTAAAGTTTTTCTAGACCTTTAAAAGTGTGAGACATAACTGATTGCAGGGGACTTTTTGGCTTTCTTATTTCCTCCTTTGTGTCAAGTGAAATCCCACCTCCAAAGCTAGTGCATGCTTTGGTTGAGTTGTTTGAAAAATCCTTGTATCTTTTATCCTAATTTTGCAAGTCTTAGGTGGTAGAATCAATTATATTAATCAAGGGTTACTTAGGTCATATCCTCTCTTCTTCTCTTCATCTTTAACCCCTTTAATTTTGGCGGTCATCTCAATAATCATTTTTATACCTAGCTTAACCCAATTTGCATCTACCATGCATCTATGGAGCAAAGAGGCATTACTCCAGGAAGAAGATGGAGGATTTTCAAGCCTCTAGTCAGGTGAGATTATGAAGAATTGGCTAGCTATGCTTTATCTAGTCCAAAGATAGTTGTTGATGTGCATGAGCTAACATCATTGTTAGATGCTATTAAGAGTACTAATTCTATTGAGTGGTGTGTTGCTATAGAGGAATAGATGGAGTCCTTATTGAAGAATTAGATATGAAAACTTGTGAAGGCATAGGGAAATAAAAGCATTATTGAATGCAAATATGTGTATAAACTCAAATAGGAAGCTCCAGGGGTAGAGAGACTGAGATATAAGGCTCATTTAGTTGCACATGGATTCAGTCAGATTCTTGGCATGGACTATAACAATGTTTTTTCTCTTGTGGTTAGACATACTTCTATTATACCTTACTTGCACTTTTAGCTATGCATGATTTTGAGTTGGAGTAGTTGGATGTTAAAACTACATTTTTGCATGGTGAGCTTGAGGGGGAGATTTACATGACATAATCTGATGAGTTTGTGGTTGAGGGCATGCGTGATCATGTGTGCCTATTGAAGAGGTCATTGAATAGTTTGATATAATCTCCCAGACAGTGGTATAAATGATTTGATCACTTTATACTTGAGCATGGTTTCTTTAGGAATGAGTATAATGGATTAATGTACTTAAAGGAGGTGGAGAGTGGCTCTTTTGTGTATCTTTTGTTATAAGTTGATGATATGTTTGTTGCAGCAAAAGATATATCTAATTTTAATAAGGTGAAGGTAATGCTAAAGAGTGAGTTTGAGATGAAGGATATTGGAACTACAAAGAGGATCATTGGCATATAGATCATTAGAAACCATGAGTAGAAGCATTTGTACTTGTCATAAGAGTCTTATGTGAACAAGGTGCTAGAGAGATTTCATATGATGGATGCCAAGATGGTTAGCACTCCATTGGCTACTAACTTTATATTTTATACTTTATACTTTATATTGTCCCAAATCAAAAGAGGAAGAGGATTTCATGGTGATTGTTCCATATTCAAATGTTGTTGGTTGTATCATGTAGGCTATGATGTGTACCCATCCTAATATTTCTCAAGCTGTTAGTGTTGTGAGTTGATATATGGTGAATTTGAGAATGATTCATTGGCAATTAATCAAGTGGATCCTTAGTTATTTGAAGGAAATGGCATCACCTTATAGTGAGTATGGGAGATCAATTGATTCACTGGTTCGACTCATGGAATCTGATTAGGGGGAGACCTTGATAAAAGAAGATCCACTAATGGATATGTTTTCTTTCTTGATGATTCAACTATTAGCTGGAGGTCTTCCTTGAAGGATGTGACAACTTTATCCACTACTGAGGTAGAGTATATGACTATGAGAAATGCTTTCCAGGAAGCCTTATGCCTTGGAGGTTTTGTGCGGGATTTGGGGTTGGCTATAGTGCTCTAGTTGTTCATGGTGATAGCCAAAATGCTATTTATTTAGTGAAGAATTAGAATTATTTCCATTATCGAATGAAGCACATTGACTTCAGGTATCACTCTATCTAGGGTACTGTTGCTGTAGGAAAAGTTGTGTTGAAGAAAGTGATTACTTTGGATAATCCATTTGATATGCTAATGAAGTGACTGATCATGGGAAATATAGCTAATCTATACTTTAATGAAATAGTTAGGTTACTTGGTATCCCGAAGATAATCATCTCTAACTAAGATGCCAACTTCTTTAGCTATTTCTGGAAGACCTTGTGGAGATTTCTCGGTACTAAACTTCTTTTTAGTACAGCCAACCATCAACAAATGGATGGATAAATAGAAGTCACCAACCGCACGATCACAATGCTTTTAATGAACATGGTACATAAGTCCTTAAAAGATTGGGATATCAAGTTGAGTAACGAGAATTCACCTACAATCACTCTCCCACATAAGCCACCAAACACTCACCTTTTGAGGTAATGTATGGGGGTGAACCCCACCACTCCCATCATTCTCATTCCCCCACCAATCTCCACACATAATAGTTTTGAAGCAAAACAATGAGCCACCAAATTCAAGAAATTGCATGAACAAGTTAGGGCTAAAATTGAGAAAGTCAATAACATGACTCAAAAGAAAGTCTAGTAAGAATCAAAATGAGCAAGTTTTTGAGCCAGCGGATGTAATTTAGTTGCATTTTTTTAAAAAAGGGGTTTCCATCATGAAAGAAAAGCAAACTCATGCCCAAAAGCGATGGTTATTTCAAAATCCTTGAAATGGTGGGTAACAATGCTTAACGGCTTGAGCTTCCACATGATATGGGAAATTTTTCCTCTACATTAATGTAGGAGGCTTACTCCCTTACCTTTATGAAACAACCTATGAATATGAGGAGTTCCCCTCTTAAGAGGGAGAGGATGATGCAAGAGCATACCAATCTTTCCAACCAAAGGATAATTTACTTATTAATTTTTTAAAATTGAAGATTTCAAAACATTTCTCATTTGGGTTAATAAATAACTAGATTATCTAGCAGCCATGCAAGCCATAAAAACTCCACCACCCCCATGTAAACATGGATCCATATAGCTTCTGCATGGCTCCCCTAAACTCCCGCCTACAAATGGAAAAAATATGGCACCAAAGGCTCCAAAAATAATCATCCAAGCCACCACCTTTACCCACCTCCATACTCTATCCATTTTAGACGAATCAAGGCCTTCCTTGTTCACCATAATTTGTGTAAAAATTAAGGGCATTGGGAAGATAATTATGGGAATTTAAAGACCCTCCAATGGTGGCTTAATTTGAGGAGAAGAAACCACCTTGCTCTGTAGATTTTGAGTAGCCATCAATAGAGTATGTTGCCATCTTTTAGTTTCCTTATCTAGCTAATTCTATTTAAATTATGATGTTTATCTTTCTTAATGTGTAATCTATGTGTCCTAAAACTTACCATAGGTTTTATTGTCAACCATCTAGTTATGGATATATGCTATATTCTCGACAGATAATCAACACTAGTTGATTGGAGTTGATTAACCATAGCTAGAATTTCTAACATCAACCAAGGGTGAGGGTGTACTAAGACTAACCTAAATGTTTAGCATTATTTTTTGTATCCTTAGTAGTCAACTCCCACTTATTAAAAGGATGGTGAGACTGTAAAAAAAGTCAGATAATTCTGGTTATAAAAAACTCCCTTGTGTTCGACACTCACAAATGTGTGTAGCATTTGAATTGTTTGTAAATATTACACCATTTATGCTAAGAGTTGCAATCTTATTTTGAGAATGAAAGAGCATAGTTTTGAAGGTTTCAAAACCATGTTTCAATTTCTAATTCTCCCTCATCTCCATTCTAACTTTTTGAAATTTTGTTAAAAGTTATTTGCCACTTTCAATACTAATCCTTAGCTTGCTGCCATTTGTTTAGCATCATGTATCATGGAAGGAGAGCCTCTAAATATGCTTTGGGTTGTACTAAAGTGTGTCGAGAAAAATTTGTAACTAAATATAATTATAAATCCCTTAAAATCATGTGGAGCAAACAAAAACTAACACCTAATGCAATCATGTAGATCAACATTGCCAGGCCATGTTGGGGTGACAGATGGAGGATTCACATTGAAAGCCCACATGACCATGTTGATCAACATTGGATGGTTGTGTTGGCTCAAAACTTCTTCATCCATAATCAAAAAAAGGTAATCTTAGATGTGTTGTCAAGCTGAAAAGAATGTCTATAACTTTTATTATTTGCACTTTTTCAAATTGATATTGAATCAAAGGAAAAATTATTCACTTTTTCAATCAAATGTTAATATCTCAAAAATTAATAAGGCGATATACATACTAGTTTATTTACAATATATGCTTAAATCCTTCATATTACCTTATATAGGCCTAAATACACCTATAAAACAAACTACCAAAGGATGGAATATCCACGAATTGGAAAGAAAATCTAATAATATGCATAAAAAATCCATGGAAGTTGGCATATAAAAAGGGGGGAAATCATCATAATATTAGTCATTTTACCAATTTATCAACTCTCCCATGCTTGAATTATTGCTTGTCCCAAAACAACACAGAGCATAAAAATATATAAGGATGATGAAGAAGATGAATGTAAAGAAAGGGAATGGGGATTAAGGCTTAAGGTAACAGAAATAAACTACGCGAACAATACATACATTTATAAGACCTACCTAAAGTGCGAGCATTAATAATAGGAAAAATGAAAAGAAAGTTATTAACAACCCTCAATCTCAACTTTCAATTTAATATTATTATAACACTCTAAACGGTTTAAAATCATGTAGATGAACATCATTACGAGTTAAAGGTTAAATAAAAATGTAGAATCCCTCACTATAGGTAAATGTAAACATTCTACACTCATGTATTTTAAGGATGTAATCATTTCACTCAAAATTATCCAAGCCACTAATGATCGACTATATGCTAGCATGTATTCTCATTCATCACCACTTATTAAGGATGTAATGAGGCTAAGATATGAGATAGCATAAGTTTAGGGTTATAGTTAATGGCCTAAAAATAAATGAAGTGACAATTACAAGAATATATCTCAGATGTTGAGATCAATACTGCACTAACACATTCTAAAAACATTAACGAAGGTTTTTTTTTCCACTAACCCCTCCTTACCAATCAAAACTTAGATGTGTAGTCACCCACATCACAAATCCAACACTTATATTCCTTTTCTTCTTCTTTTTTTTTTTATAAAAAAGAACTATAATTAGGTCATTCTCACAAAATAAGCTCTACAAAACATACTTTCATCACACCCCTATGCTTACTTTTAGTATACCTACACTAAACATGTTCAAGAGTTATTACTCCTCAGTTTTGGACAAGGGTAAGGTAATAACTCAATATCAAGGGATACAAATGTAGGTTTTAATAAAAAATAATAAGTCTTGAGGTCAAATGGGTTAAGAAAAAAGGAAACGAATATCATTTGGTAGGTAATTTGGATAGTGTAACTATGAAAATAAAATATGTGTATCAATCATATTAATGCATGCATAAGTCATTTGTAGCCTTAAAGAGAAATAATGCAAGTTCTAGACACACATATTGGAGGAGAATACACACAATTGAAATATAGAGAGATTATTTAAAATATGAAATATCTATAAGGCTCAAGATATTATTATTTTCATTGCTATCAACTTTATTTCTATTTCTTGGTTTAGATGAGAAAATCAATGAAGATAAACCACTAGGGTTGTTTGAGAATCTATCTATTGGGAAGTTCATGTTAAAAACCATTTTAAACACAATTTTTGTTATACTTTCTTACAATCTATAGGTCTCATTAATGTATTATCAGGCCTTATAGAGAATTCTATCAAGTTCTCATCATTAACCTATCATTTCCCAAATTTCTTATTTTTTTAACAAAGTAAAAAATGAAAATGAAAATCAATTAGAATTAAG
This sequence comes from Tamarix austromongolica, assembly GCA_039764185.1. Lineage (NCBI taxonomy): Eukaryota > Viridiplantae > Streptophyta > Magnoliopsida > Caryophyllales > Tamaricaceae > Tamarix > Tamarix austromongolica. Next base: position 46,177,184 of record CM077816.1, on the reverse strand, counting down.
CACACCAAAAGAAAAGAAAATAAAACTAAACACAAAAACAAGCACACCAAAGAAACCAGAGCACATTATAAACATAAGAAATGGTCACATTAAAAATTCTCTAAAACAAAAGAAAGAAATAAAGAAAGAAAAAAAAAAGAAATAAATGCACACCTCACTAGATGGAAATAAGGTAAAGAGAGAAAATCGAAATGATAAAGCTAACACTTTGCGATGCTTGGTCTTAAACTTTGACCAACAATTCAAGCATTAGATAATCACATGGAAGAGTTTCAAATAATAATGTAAAATGTATATCATATATCCCACATATCACTCTTGTATATGAACATACTTCTTATTCCAATCATTATTTTTCTCTTTATAGGCCTTGTAATATTTATAAAAGTACAATCTCAACTTATCAAGCTCATAAAATTTTTTATGCCTTGTGACATGTTGATGTAATTAAAATTTAATTAGTAATGTACTCATTTAAGATCCACTTAGATTGACAATTACAATCACAATATATGTAGAGTTAAGTGCATGCAACTCATACTTCAGAATCGAATAAGGAGTCTCAAGTTTTACTTGTTGAGACTTTGCTTCCTTGAAAAGGAAAGCCTCAATACCATACTTCAAATTCTCTTCTTTCGGAGGTTGAGGTGAGAAAAATCTTACTCTACATGGTTCTATCAGATAATGCATTAGAGGCTCTTCATCCTCTTGAGGTTTGGTTACCGAATTGGCTTGATCCTTACTTACCTTCTCCTTTCTTCTCGAAGCACATGCATGATAAATGTGGAATGTCCCAGCCATTGCTAAAGGTAATTTCCCCAACATTCTCTTTTGGATTTGTCTTTGTATTACTAGGCAATGTTCCTTGATCTTCTTTAGCTAACATGTTGGCTGACTACTGTATTTACACCCTAAGTTCTTTAATGAAACCTCTTAACCCTTCCTCCATGACACATGCTCTTGAAGACTAATCTCAGTTTCATCTATGAACTTATACACAATCTCCTCTAAGCTAGGATATATCTCTCGAATTGAAGCTTGTACTTTGAACTCTTGTAGTGGCTGTCATATTGGATACTGGTTTGGAAAGGGATTATGATTCTAACATGTATATTCAGGATAATCACAGCATGCTAAGAAGTATGAATTCGAGTATGAATTAGTGTTCTTTTCAAAATTGCACTGATAGTTAGCTTGTTCATATTGCCGACAAAATAGATTATCTACTTGATAGTTTATACTAATATGCAGTCTCCTATAATAATAACATCTAATTCTCTGGTTATACACGTTATTAATGATCAAATTATCCATTTTCTCTTATAGAGTATCTAACTATACATCTAACTAATCCAAATGAGAATTCATGATTATTAGCTTCTGACTCCTCAATAAATTACAATTGCACTATGCTAGAGAACCACTACAAACAAGATTAGGTGAGTACAAATTAAAGGGTAAAAAGTGAAAAAAAAATAAAAAATAACATTATAGTCCACCTAAATAATGAAGGGCTCAATATCAACTATCCAAATTCCCTATCAATGGCACTAGAAACTTGTTTGCTTAAATTTGCAAGCATATGGATGTTGTAATAGCAAAACACTGTTGTATAGTCAGGGAATTCAATGTTACCTACTAATTTTCATTGTTTTTTTACTATCTAAAGGGATTAATTAAAAGGGATGAATGATAATAAATAAAATGATGGAGACTATTAACTATGAAATTAATCAATTAGAAACAAGCCTAGGATTGAACTTCAGTTACAATTCCAATGTAATTTAATAAATCAATCACTCTTGTATCAGTCTCGTTCACTATATTAGGAACAATTAGCCAACATTAACCACTAATCTCCTTCAACAACTAAAAGTCATGCTCAATTGAATCTAACAATCTATATTCATGGATGTAGATCTAATTAAAATCATTAAGAACAAGCTAATTCAGTAAATTTTTGAGAATCACTAATCTACTTTTGTGAGTTATTAATTCCCATTAATTGTTAATTATAATCGTTCAATTGTAATTAACAACCCTAGTAGAATAAAATACTGATCAATTGTCCTAACTATAATTAATTAAATAATAGCAATTGAATAAAGTAATTCAAACAATTTTGATAGCAATTCAATCATTTCATCAAATCAGTAATGGAATCGAACCTAATTCGATCTTAGAACAAAAAATGACTCATACATAATTGAAATCATAAAGCATAATAATAAAATAAGATACATAATAGTAGAAGAGAATGATAAGAGTTCAATAGATAAAACAATAGAGATGGAGCTCAATGTGGTGCTTCAATTCTCATAATTACTATTTACAAATCAAAAGCAGATGATTAACCTAATGTGCTTTGCATAAAAGAGAGATGAATACAAAGAAAAAATAGAGAGCAAAGAGAGGAAAGAAGAACCTCCAAATATGCCTTGGGTCGTGCTAAATTATGTCTAGAAAAATCTGCTGTTGGATGTAACCGTAAATTTCTTAAAATCGTGTCTTGAGAATAAAAATGATACCCAACATAGTTGTGTAGCTCAACACTACCAGCTTGTAGTGGATTGAGAGACCAAATATTCATGTTGAAAGCCCACAAGTCCATGTTAATCAACACTAGCAAACAATATGATTTTGGATGTGTTGGAAAGTTGAAAAGAAAATCTATAACTTTTGTTCTTTGCACTTTTTCAAATCAAGATTAAATCAAAGGAACCTTTTTTTTGTTACTTTTTCAGTCAAATATAACTATTTTAAAAATTAATAAGCTTGTATACATGTTTTGCTATTTACAATGTTTGTTCAAAGCCTTCAGAATCCCTCATATTAACATTATTTACGTCCGTTGAGTGAATCTACAAAATAAAATGTCAAAGAATACAATATTCATAAATCTAATAGAAAATTTAATAATATGTATAAAGAATCTATGAAAACAAACATATGTAAAGAGGAAAAACCATTATAAATTTTGTTAGTTTATCAATTTATTAAGGATAGAGAAGGGTAATATTGGAAAGTAATGGATAAAATATGCATAATACATAAATTTGAATGCGTTAAAAGGATGTTATTTAGTTTCCTAATAACTTGCACGTTCATTGATTCAGTTAGTGTCGTTCGTAGGCTGTGGTCCTCCACTTTCTCTAATTATAATTTCTTAACTTCAGCTATTTCATTTTACAATGTATAAAATACTGGAATGGCCCGGCCAATCCAACTGGTCGGATTGAATTGGATGAGGTGCTCGATTGGTACAGAATACCCCTAGTTTAGATGACTGTTAACCACTCGTCAAATACAAATCGGATCATCCGGTAAAACTGAAATATGTTCGGCCGATTGACCTTGGTTATTAAACAAAACGACCGTCTGACGCTAGTATTTGTGTGTATTTTAGGGAGTCCGTCTTCGACTCTCCGACATTCTAGCTTTCTGTCCGTGTTGTTTGTCATTCCTGCCTCTCTAGCTTCTTTATTTTGTTCATCTAAGGATCGGTTCGATTTTCGTCGCGAGCGTCGGCTTCGACTCGCGGTCAATGGTTGACATTATTGAAGGCTTTTGATGGGGGCTGACAAATGACAATAGGTTTTATATGTCGACAATTGAGCCGTTGGTTGATGACGTAAAAGGTTGTTGATTTGTTTATTCGTCTCTATACATGCAAAGGCTTTGGCAGTATATACGATGAAGAGAAAGTAGGATAACGGAGAAAATGGATAAATGAGAAACTTGGGGCTTATGGTCATCTTTGGACTCAGGTTTGGATCTTCTCCCATCATCCAGCCTTTTGTTTAGTTTATAATTTCGTCCACTAGCAGTGTATTGATCTTCATGCTTTATTTTTCATATTTGGAATTGCTGCTCCTAGTTAATAGAGAATGAACTAAGTTGTGGTTCTTTCTGGATTTGAATTGCACTTCTGAAATGTCCTAAAAATTTTTAATTTTAAAAAATATATTTAAATAAAGTTTTATTATTAAAATTAATTAAATTAATTATTTTTATTAAAATAAAAAAAATTAATTAGAACATATTAAGAAAAAATTTATAAGTATTTTAATTAGAAGAAATTAGGATATTTTAGCTAATTAAGGATTTTATTTTGGAAATCAATTAAATAACTTATTTTATTTAAAATAAGAAAGAGAAAATAGTTCCAAATTAATATGAATTTTATAAATAATTTAATTGGAGAAAATTAGAGTGATTTGCTAATTAAAATGGAATTTATGGAAAATATTTTAAAAATCCTAAATTAGCTTAAAAAGGGATTTAAATATTATTATTTTTAAATATCCCAAATATCCTAACTAATTTTATTGGCTCTAACCCATTATTTTTCTTTTTTCTTTTTTCCTTTTCCCTTTTCCCTTTTTTTTCTTTCTTTTTCTTCCTTCTTCTTTTCTTTTTCTTTTTCCGTCTCCCCGACCTAGGCTAGCCCAACGGCCCAAGTCCTCCCTGCCTCCTTCCTTTCTTCGGTGCGGCCCAGCTCGCGTAGCCATTGCTTCATTCCTTTCTCCTCCACGCCGCGTTTCCCTCTTTTCCCCATTGAAATGCTTTGTCTCGATCTTTTTTTTAGTAGCCATTGTCGCTCGACCGGTCTTTCTTCTTTTCTTTCTTTCTTTTCTTTCCTGGCCGCCTTTTCTTTCTTCTTCTTCTTTCCTCCTTCCTCGACGCCGACCTGCTCCTACATCGCCGCCTAGCCGAAAATTTCATCGTCGGTTACAGCTGTTTTGACTGGTCATTCTCCTTCCTCCCTCTTCCCCCTTAATCACTGGCCCTTTTAACCCAATCAACGCCCCCTCTTCTCGCGCATTTCTCCCTTTCCCAGCTAGTTAGTCCCCCTGCCCCGACTTTGAATTCCATTGGCCAATATCGTCGCTGGTGACCCTAACCCTACCTGCCTTACCTCGTGGCCAACCTACAAAACCCTAACCTCTCTTCTAAAGCCTATAAATACCCCCATAATAGCCCTCGTATCAAGCTCTTGATCCCTAACCCAGAAAACTCCCCTTGTTGCCGCCGCCCCTTTAGACGCCTCGTCCGCCACCTCTAGTCAACTTCGCCACCAACTCCGCCTACCAAACTCTTCCTTGCACCGCCCTTTAGCTAACCAAGCGTCCCATATCCCTAGATTCTTCTTGTACAAGCCCCACCGGCTGTGCGAAGTCCCCTTCCCAATCAAACCATTTTCTGTCTCTGCCACCCTTCGCGCCGCCGACCACCACCTCTTTCGCCGCTTCTTTCACCTCTCATTCTCTTCTGCAGACCCTCCTCTACCTTCCTCTACCTTTATTTTCCTCTTCCTCTCTCTCCTTCTTCCCCATTCGACCACCACCATTGCTGCCGTACGCCGCCATCTTTGGCTACGCCACCACCATCATTTTGTTCCTCTCCTTCTGGGCAACCATAATCTCCCTTATTTCCACCTTCATTCCCCCTATTTTGTTTCTACCCTTCAACTTTTACCCTTTTATTCTCTTTTTCCGGCCGCCGCCTCCATGCACCACCGCCGATGCCGCCCATCCCCGCCAGCCTAAGGTTGAACCCTAGACCCTCTAAACCCTTCTCTCTATTTTTATAAGCCTTAATTTATTTTATTTCATTTATTTGAATATAAATACTATTATTATTATTATTATTTCAATTATAAATATGCATTATTGTTATTATTATTAATGCTTTTATTATTATTTATGTTGAGGGTTGAAGCCCTATTGTAATTTTTATTTCGATTTTATCATTATTACTCTTATTATTTCTATTATTTCATCATTATTATTATTATTATTATTATTATTATTATTATTATTATTAATATGTGATTACTACTATTACTACTACTACTACTACTACTACTACTACTACTACTACTACTTCTACTATCACTACTACTATTACTATTTCAAAATTGCTATTATTATTATTATTATAACTATTTTACTATTATTTTTTCTATTATTATTATTATTACTAAATTTTATTATTAAAGTTACTAATATTATTATTGGTATTATTTTGGTAAAAGGGCTGAAGCCTTTATTTCACTTTATTTTTGAGTATTGCCCTTATTATTATTGTTGTTGTTATTATTATTATTATTATTATTATTATTATTATTATTATTATTATTATTACTTATATTATTTTTAGTATCTTTGCTATTACTATTTTAGTACCATTATTATTATTAGGGTAAAGTCTTTAACCCTATATTATCAACTTTTATAATATTTCTATTATTTCTTATATCTTTAGTAAAGATAGTAATTATTTAATGTTGTCTTTCTTAATATGTTATTATTTTGTCAAAGCTCTAAGGAGGCGTAGGGGCGTGCTCCAAGACCAGTGTCATTTTAGGTAAGGGGTTACTAAGGCCTCTTGTGTGTTGATGTGCATTATATGCTTTGTATGATATGCATCCTATGTTTATTATTGTAATTATTTCGTATGTGGTATACTGTGGAGTTGAAGTATGTTTTGTACGACATGTGTACTATATGTGATGAAATATTGTAGTATGTGATGATATGTGTTGTGACCCTATAAGACATGCATGTGAGGATGTTGATGTGGTTTGTGTGGGAGAAAGGATGAAAAAGGAGAATGGGGGAAAGAAGTTGACCAAGGGACGTGAGTTGACCTAAGTATTTTAATGATTCATGAGTGGAAGAATAAAATGGGAAATTTAGGGTTTCGTGTGAGAGAATATAATTTATAGTTTCGTGAGGGAGAATCTAATTTATGGTCTTGTATGGGAGAATCTAATTTATGGGCTTGTATGGTTTTGGGTGAGAGAATTTAATCTATGGTTTTGTATGGGAGAGTTTAATTTATGGTTTTGTATGGGAGAGTTTAATTTATAGTTTTGTGTGAGAGAATCTAATTTATGGTTTTATATGGGAGAATCTAATTAATGGTATTATATGGGAGAATCTAATTTATGGTTTGAATTTAGGGTTTGGTAAGGATGATTCTTGATTTCGTATGGATTGAATGTAGGGTTTGTATGGATGAATCTTTGGTTTTATATGGTTTGAATCTAGGGTTTGGTATGGATGAATCTTTGGGTTTTATATGGTTTGAATTTAGGGTTTGGTATGGATGAATCCTTGGTTTTTGTGTGGATTGAATTTAGGGTTTCGTATTATGGAATATTGGGTTTTGCATGAAAGAATTTAGGGTTTCCATGGTGGTATTAATGGATGCATAGTGGTATTAACGGTTGCATGGTGGTGTTAGGGTTTGCATAGTGGTATTAGGGTTGGCATGGAATGTATAACATCTGCATGGGAGTGAAATTTACGTATGGAATGTTGGTTTGGGATGTGAGGAAAGTAATGTAAGTGTTGTTTGGGTGGCTGAGCACTTTGGATGAAAAATAGTACGTGGAGCATTATAAGGGTACATAGGAGATCGAGCTAGGGTTTGTGTAGACAATTAGGGTTTGGTGTGAATGCTTAGGGTTTCTATGGTATCATGTGTATTTGGTGATTAAAGTGTAATTATGATGATGTAATCTATGATTTGTGATGTCTAAAGTGTAAAGGTAATGATTCATGCATGTCCAGGGTGAAAGCTTTTGAATAAGATACTTAAGACACTAATCATTTAAAGTGGAAGATTATTGAGCTGAGTCCAGCCAATCCACCGGTTAGGAATAGTGGTGTGGACTTTGTCCCGTAAGTGATCGACCCACCGACAATAATAGTGGGGTGACTCCTCAATAAACACAAACCAGAGTTTGCTAAGACACTTAAAAGATACTAATTACTTATAGTGGAATACCATGTGAGCAGGAACCAGTCGATCCACCAGTAAGGAATATTGGTGTGGACTATTGTCCCTTAAGTGACCGATCCATCGGTAAAAAATAGTGGTGTAGACTATTGTCCTGCAAGTGATCGGCCCACTGACAATAATAGTGGGGTGTTCCTGTACTTACATAGGTTTGATAGCATGGTGTGTAACGTTTTTCGATAAAAGATTAATTAAATAATTAATTCGGACTATAATTGGGCCTTTATGTATGTACTCGAATGATTGTTCGATATTATGCTATCATAATGATATTTATGTTCTTTTATTCTTAAGCATTATTTATGTAACTTTATGTGTTGGCCTTAGTGCTCGGTTACCTTGCTCAGTACGTAGCATATTTATCACCCTTTCCATGGGTGCTGCTCAATCCCACGAGTAGTATGTCCTTCTGACTTTGTGTAGGTGGGCGAGACATCCGGCGGCTGAGTGTTGAGTATGTTTTGGCTCAAGGGTCAAGAGTGTCGTGGCTATTTTCGCTTTTCTTGTTATTCTATCTCCTCCTATTATTTCTTTTGGATCAGATTTACCCTTTTAAGATTCATTACTTGTATTGAGTATCTTTTATCGGTTGTACGCTATTTTTCTTTTGAAGATGAATAATAATTCTTTATACGTACTCTGTTTTTATTTTACAACCGTTTAATGTTTATTTGGGGTATAGTTTGTCTTGATTTACAATTGATTATTAAATCTCTTTTAGCCTTAGCACTTGGTACTGAAACAGTCGGAGAGAACTGGTTTGGTATTAAGTGTGGCAGTAGCATCCCCATAATTTACAGGCTTTTAAATTTTAAATTCCTCCACTTTAAAAAAGGTAGTGAATTTTGGGGTGTTACATCCTCCCCAATACATATTGTAGGTATAAAAGATTATGGAAAGCTCTTAAAATAAAACAATTAAAATTGCAGTATAAAAATTTTATTCTTGTCGGCGATTAAAATTATAAGTTGAGAGATTGATTTTTTTTCCCATAGATTTATATCCACAATCACAAATATATATTTTTTGGACTTCTATAACATGTGTACCACACTGAATTTTAAGATGAGAGAATGAACTAAGTTGATGGATAAAGATTGGTTGAGGTGGGAAAGAGGGAAAGTATGAGGTTGCTTGTATTCCTATCAGTATTGTTCTCGATCCGATCATGGTCGCCCTTGCATATAATTAGATATTAATCAAATTAATCAAGTGGGCCTTTTATATTCATAATAAAGTAAACAAATATATATATATAGACAGAGACACAACATCTCACAATAAGTACCCAGTGAATAAAAAAAGAAAAAAATAGATAAGATCTGGGTCATGCGGATGGGAAAAAAATCATCATACCTAGGTCACTTAATTTTCAATTCCGTTAAATCTTATGATTAGTATTTTGGTTGATTCTGAATACTTTTTTGAATAATTAACATGTACAAAGGTCAATACTTTATAGTGATAAGTAAAAAAACATTCAAATTTAGGAGACTTTGAAAAAAGAAAAACAGCCAATCAACAAGCTTATAAAGGACCAAATGATTTTAGACTCGACAAGGATAAAGGAATTAATCATCTCCTATTTTAAAGAGCTTTATAAGGAACCTGATCTACCAAAAATTGGAATTTCAACTGAGGGCTTCCAGAAGCTCACGATAGAGCAAAGTTAGTCGTTAGAATGCCTACAACAGAGAGAGGAAGTACAGAAGGTGGTGTGGGCATATGAGCCATTGAAAGCACCAGGATATGATGGTTACCACATTGGTTTCATTCGTAAGATGTGGGAAATCCTAGGGGAAGAGTTTAAGGATTCTGTACTAGAGTTCTTCAGATCTAGCCGCCTGCCACATATGCTTAATACAACTTGATCACCTTGATTCCCAAAGTAGAAGAGGTGGTGGAGGTCAACCATTTTAGACCTATCAGTTTGATAAGGTATATATATAAGGTTATCTCAAAGATTTGGGCAAAGTCGAAATAGGAAGTGGATAGCTTGGTTAGTGACTCACAATCAACTTTCATTGCAGATAAAAGTATTCTGGATGGAGCTTTGGTCGCCAATGAAATTATTCATTGGTTTAAGAAGATTAGGGATCAAGAAGCTTGGTGATTAAGTTAGAATTTAGGAAGGCTTATGGCAGCATTAGATGGGAATTAATGGATAATATTTTGGAGATAATGGGATTTGGTAAGGTATGGAGAGGACAGATTAAGGAGTGCCTTAACAATGTCCAGTATCTCAATTTTTGTGAATGGCTTGCCTGCCACTCCTTTCAAGATGAAAAGGGGACTTAGGTAAGGGGATCCCATATCCCCCTTTCTCTTTGTCTTAGCTATTAAAACCTTCAACCAACTTATCCAGGGAGGCACTGCAAAATGGTTGATTTAGGGAGTGATAGGCTTGAGGTGACGCATCTTCAATTTGATGGTGACATAATGATTTTATATGAAGAATCATAAATTTAGATGAGACTACTGGATTGTTTCTTCCTTGTGTCAGCATTGAGCATTAATTTCACAAAGTTTGAGTTTATCGAGCTAGAAGCATATGCACAATCACCAGAGGAGGCCGCAAATATCATAACTATAAGATTAGTACACTGCCTATCATATACCTTGGCCTTCCACTAGGGAAAAACTCAAGGAATAAATAAACCTAGAAGCTGGTGGTAGAAGGGATTAAGCAGAGAGTGGCAGGGTTGAAGGCAAAGGCAATATCCAGAGAAGGGAAACTAGTGCTGATCCAGAGCATTATAAATAGTTTGCCGATGTATTATATGAGCCTCTTTAAAATGCCAAAAGGAGTGGTAAAGGAGATTATCAACATCTAAAGGAATTTCTTTTTGGTCGGAAGTGGGGAACGGAAGAAGCTACCATTGGTAAGTTGGAATGTGATTCAAACACCTAGAAGTCTGGATGGCTTGGGGGTCAGGGACTTAGCTATGAGGAATAATGCGCTATTTTTTAAATAGTGGTGGACGTTTTGTACAGCAGAGGGGACTTCATAGAAGTGGGTCATATCATCTATTTATGCTTGTAATTAAATTGGAAGGCTAGAGACACAGGAGCAGAAGAAGGGCAGGACACCTTAGGTGGATATCATAGAGCTTGGAAGGCAGAACTACATCTTAGATTCAGACATAAGGATTATTCTAGGAGATGATAGCATGATAAGTGGTTGGAGTAAGGTATTATGAAAACTTTATTTCCTAGACTATTCTCGGTGTTAAATCAGCAAGGCGATAGAATAGCCAATATGGGTTTCTAAGATGTTGCGGTGTGGCACTAGAACCTAATGTGGTGTTGAAGATTATTTATTTTGGAGGAAGAGTAGATAGAACAATTTGGAAGTATGATTAGATAGTTCCTCCAATGTAGAGATAGGAGGGCTTCAATTAGTTGGGCGTACGACAATAAGAGGATCTTTTTGGTTAGTTTCTTTTGTGAGACCTCGTATCAAATGAATGATGAAGATGGAAGGGGCGGTAGGGACTACAACAGAATATGGATCAACATTGCTCCACCCAGGATATAACTCATTACATGGTTTGCATTCAACAGAGACTTAACACCTAAGACAAGATGGTTAGGCTCTAACTCATTGACATAAGGGAGTCAGGTTGCCCTTTTTTTAAGGTTGAGTAGGAGACACTCAACCACTTGTTCCTACACTGCACAGTGATAGGTAGGATATGATATGGGATTTGTGGCTGGATAGGGTACACTTGGGTAATACCGAGATCTACAATTGATAATGCTTTTTCTTGGCTTGGAGGCTGAAGGAGGGGTTTGAGATAACAAATATGGAACACTGCATTTTCTACAATAATGGGAGTAATATGGAAGTACATAAACAAGATAGTGTTTGAGAATCAACAAGTATATTCAATGGATGATAATAATAGAAAAAATGATGATTGGGTTCTAGATCAAGAATAGCTGAGAAGGTTTTGCATACAAAATTGATGAAGTGGTCCATAATGTGCAGAAACTCTTTTGAGATGAAGAGATCTTGTTGTGTTTTCTTCTTTCTTGTATTTTCCTTAACTTTCTCTGTTCTTTGTTTCATTTGACAATACAACTATATAAATAGATAAAAAAATAACCAACTTGTATTGTCTTTTATATCAAAAACGTTTTGGGGATGGAATTAATGTAAGAAACGTCAAATTTAATCAAAAACATTGTTGCTTTGTTGTCGCTAAAAGAACCCGGTGTCGTTGCAGTAGTCATTGCTAATGATGGATGTTGCACTAGAACTGACGAAAGGAGGAGCTGAAGAGGTAGGGTGGAAGAAGAAGGAGATGACAACATTAAAATACTAGGAGTAGATGGAAGATAGGTTGAGATGGAAGGAGGGAGATGGAGCACAAATTTGGATGGAAGGAGGGAGAAGAAATGACAAAAATTTTGATTGTTTCTTTTTTATTTTAGGAGTCCATGTTTGATTTTTCTTCTTAATCAGTTACCGGCATTGATGTTAGGTTGAGGATCTAAAAGGGATTTTTTTCCCTCTTGACTTAATTGAATTTGTCCTATTGTTGCTGAATTAGGTAGAAGCTTTAGTTTTTTTTGAAATTTTTTTTATTAGATTAGGCCTATTTTTTAAAATTGTATATACTAAAGCCAAAATAGAATATATGTATTTATTTTTAATTAAAAAAGTAAATATATTTATTAAGATAAAATAAATAATAGAAATATACATCAATGTATATTAATTGACTGTATATATATGTATATATATATATATGTATGTATATATATATATATGCATATTTACATTTCCTTCTATCCATATTTAAAATTTTTTTAAGGATTAAAGTTAATGTGTTTTTTATTTTCTCCATGCACAATAGTGACCAAGTGAAATAAATCCAAACCTTGTTGCGGAAGAAGAAATAAAAGGCTACATAACCACCCAACCAAGGAAATTGTTCATCTTCCTGGTATAATTAATATCATATATATTATAAATATAATTTGTAAATCTTAAAAGATATTGGACTCGAGGTCGGTATCCGTTCTATTTTGCCTCATTAAAAAATAGGAACTTTTTCCCATCTTTTCCTACCGAAGAAATGATGAGAGTACCAACCATAGTTTTATAAACCAAACCGGGCATCGAACCGGTCAGATTACTGGTTTACTGGTTTAGTGGTCGGACCAGTGGTTCAACTGGTTCATTCAATTAAATTCAAATCTATCCGTATTTGTTTAAAAATATAGTTTAATTATTTAACACTTAATATTACAAAATAACATAATTAAAGTCAATTAAAGTGATCATTACATATTCATATAATATCATAAAATAACATAATTCCATATTAAAAGTCTCCTACATATCAAATACAATTACATAATATCATAATCCAACATCAAGTCACTTACATATTCATAAATAACTTAAACTAAAACACATTAGTTAAGAAGTTATAATTCAATTACATGAATTAAATGGTTCGATCAAAGAGCTACTCATCCAATCCTATAGATTATCTATATCATCTCCAACGTTAGAAAATATAGGAATGACATTTTCATGCATGCGATTATCTTCATCATCATCATCATCTCCACTCTCCCCTTCAACTTCATCATCTTCATTTCCGTCAATCTCATCCAATACGTCTACAAAAATGAAATAAGAATAATTACTTAAATTATTATATCAACTTATATAAGCTATAAAAAGGTATGAGCTTTGTACCTTCACCAGGATTGTCTTGAATAGTGACAGAAGCTAATTCATTTCTAAGCAACTCAAGCTCTTCGTTATTCAAATTAGATGGCTCATCCATAATAATCCAAGAGCCTATTGCATCAAAATCTTCAAAATTAATTGGGTCATAACTTGTCTTAAATCGATTTCTACACAAAAGAAAACAAAATTAAACAAGCTTGGTAATATTATTATATAAAATAAATAACTTTACACATGATTTACTATAGTAAGACAACAAAAAATTCAATTCATACCTTTGTTGCAATCTCAAGTTATAGTGCATAAAAACTAAATCATTGAGTCTTTGGTGCTCAAGTCTATTCCTTTTCTTCGAATGGATATGCTCAAATATGCTCCAATTTCTTTAACAACCAGAAGCACTACAAGTCTAGCTTAAAACACGAATGAAAAGCTTTTGTAGATTTGGAGCACCACATCCATATAATGCCCACCATTCATCTACAAAATCATTATAACAATTTACCAAACAAACTAAAAAAATGTAAATAGATATAAAATTTTGATAATACCTTGAAATAAGTAAAAAAATCATACCTGGAGCAAAAACACAACGATCTTATACAATAGACCATCTTCGAAAATCACCTTCTACTTTTCTAAAAGAACTCATCTCCCTCGTTAATTTTGACGTCAATGTGAAATTTCCATTTGCATATCTCTCAATGACATCAATAACAGAAGACACAGTACTTTGATGTTGAAAAAATTCAGATGAGTACTGGAAACGAGGATTAAACCAATAACCAGCTGCATGTAAGTTCCTTGAGAGTTGATTATCCCAACGAGAAGAAATAATTTGAAGATAAGGCTCTATCCTTTTCTTTATCCTATGAAATCTAGCAATCATATCATCTCTAGCCTTGTGAAATGCTTGATATAAATAACCCATACATGGTTTCTCTCCACTATCCACCAATCACAAAACATGTATAAGAGGTTCGGTAAGTTGCACAATTATAGCACACTCCTTCCAAAATGTGGCATCCAACACATTCTCCACAAACTTCTTACCCTCCCTATCCTTAGCGTAAGCACAAGAGGTCCACTCCCTAGACACAACCATCGCCTTGAGAGCATTCTTATGTGTCAAAATGCTTTGCAAAGCAATAAAATTAGTAGCAAACCGAGTAGGAGCTGGATGAATAATCTCTCTTCCTTCTGTGAACTTTCTCATCAAATGCAATGCATAACAATGATTATAGATATACTTAGTTATTTTTGAGGCATGCTTGACAATGTCTTTCACCTCATCTAACTTACCCATATCTTTAACAACCTTCCAGCAGCAACATAATTCCCAGCATTATCAGTCACCATATGCACAACATTTTCAGCACCAACGTAGAGAACAATATCTCTAAATAACTTATGCAATAGTTTAGTAGTTTTTAAAGCATCATAAGCATCAACAGACTTTAAAAACATAGTACCCTTTGGACAATAAACTAAGAAGTTAATTAAAATTTGATTATGTTGGTCTGTCCACCCATCTGCCATAATAGTACAACCAATTTATTTCCAATGAGAATGAAAAGTCTCAACATAATTATTCACCTCTTCATCATTTTTTATTAACAAGTAACTGCGACGAGCATGAACAGTTGGTCCTTTATAACCAGGACCAATGTGAGCTATACCATCAATAACAAACTGATAATAATTAGAATTTGTAGTAGTAAATGGGATACATGAATCAATCGTCCACTTAGAAATAATAATGCCAACTTTTTCAACATCATCTTTGCTTTGTAACACACTTTTGAGTGTTGGTTGTGCCCCTGCAGTTGTTCTTGGCATGAAATGATGCTCTATAGTCTTTTGTTTTCCCTTGTCTAAAATCCTTAATTTCTCTCCTGATTTGAAACTACTATTTACTATTTGAGGAGGTATCAAACATGGCTCTTGGTGTGAAGGAAAGTCCATTGAACAATATGGGTTATCTTTGGCTAAAAGCTCTTGTACCTTTCTTTTTTTTTCTAGCAAACTCTTCAATACTTTCATTCATCTCAAAACCAACTCCAGGAGGAACTTTTTTACACCTCTCTACATGACCTTTAATACCAGCTAAATGTTGTTTGACACGCTGAATTCCACCCCTAGAAAGCAGCTTAGAATAATATAAGCATTGTAACTTTTTTCTCTTATTAGCATCCTCAACTTCTCTACAATGACCCCATGCTAGATCCTTCTTTCCTTTAGAAGTAATTTGAGAAGAATTTGGTGTAGAGCCAGTATTACTAGCCTCTGCAGACATCTTTAAGGCACTAAGAAGAAATTACAAGTTATAAATTAATCATCCAAAATCTAACTTAAAAGAGACATATTAACAATAGAAAATGCAAAATTAGATAAGAAAAATTTCAGAGAATCGTCACAAATTCAGTGGCAAACAACACTATATATCTAGTAATAGAGCATACTTCTCAAATTTAGTAGCTATGAAAATGGACACCTGAGATTAGGCATTCATAATTAGCATAATCAGCATCAATAATACCAAAAAAATAATAGACAGACAACATATTTAGCATAATCATCATAATCATCATATTTAGCATATTCAGAGTCATTCGAGGAATTTGAGTGGTAATCTATATTGTGATTTGAAGATGGCACATGGGAAAAATTAAAATAATTTGAGACTGGGAGGCAATTGACAATAGAGGAATTTTAAATGTCCGTCGGACATTCACTGATTGTTCAAGAACTAATGAGGAGGAAAAATGTCGAGGAGCATTACAAAGAAGGTTATGATTTGCATACCAATGGAAATGTTGAAAACAGATCCAAATTAAAGAAGAAAGTATGTTGGCTTAGGAGTATCAAGAGTGTTTCTAGTAGTGTTATAGGGCATAAGGAGAGGCGCAGTAGTGATGAAAGGGATACACCATAACCTACATCAGTTTCTCCTAGTCGAGATAATCCTTTGGACAGAAAGAGACGGGGGAGGGAATCTATCAGTAGGAAATCAGTGAGTTTGGACCATATTGTGATGCTAGATACTATCTTTGGGCTATTTGAGAAACCCTTCTATTCATTCCAGGTACATCTTAATGATGTGCTTGACCTTTCATGCTCCAGGTCTTAGGTAAGTTGCTATATTGGATCCGAAAATTTCTATTTTTTCGGTATGGTATGCCTTAGGACAACATATTCAGCATAATCATTATAATCAACATATTCAGCATCAATAATACCAAAAAAATAATAGACAGACAACATATTCAGCATAATCATCATAATCAGCATATTCAGCATCAATAATACCAAAAAAATAATGGACACCTGAAATTAGGCATTCATAATAATCATTTAACACCTAAGATTGATCTAGATAACAGAACTCAACAAAATCAGCTATGAAAATGGACACCAAAGATTAGGAATTCATAATCAGCATATTCAACATCAATAATACCAAAAAATGAGATTATTAACTTAGTACCTAAGAATCTCAACATAATTCAACATAATTCAGGCTGAGATTATTCAACATAATCAGCATTGATAAAATGGACAGAATTCAACAATAATAATACCATAAATTACTAAATAGACAGCCATTTAGCATTCATAATTAGCGTTCAACATAACTTAATACCTGAGATTATTCCACAGAAATCTCAACATAACTTAATACCTGAGAATCTCAACAAAATTTAGGCTGAGATTATTCAACATAATCAACATTTATAAAATGGACAGAATGAAACAATAATTATACCACAAATTACTAAATTGATTACATTCAATTCAAATATGACATAATTAGCATTCAAGTATTCTGTATTCAACAAAAATCAGCACCCCTGATTAGTTCACAATCGACATAATAGAATTACATATAATCAAGACTCAGCTGTGAAAATTGACAGTGGTAGTTAAACAACACCATTCAAATTTCATAATCAATAGTCGATAAAAATACTCACCTGAGAGTGAAGGAGGTCGAAGCTATGGGTGATAATGAATTGACAAATCAGGGTAGATAGAAGCCATTGCACCAGGTGAGGTTGCAGATGCTGGACGAACCACCAATTGCATCAAGCGAGGAGGTTGAAGATGTCATATCGTGGACCAACCACTAATTGCATGTAATATCCCGCATTAATTAATCTTTAAATTAGACTCGTAAGGCTTAAAGTTTGATTATTGGGCGTAGTAAACCATAAGATTATTATTATTTCTATTTTTTTAACAATCGCCTTGTCGTCTCGAGTAGGTCCATAAATATTGAGTTATAAAAATAACCCGAATTAAATGTAAGAAAGGGTAGAGGAAGTTAAAAATTGATGTCGTTAATTAAACCGATAATAAGAAGAGAGTAATTAAAATAGAAGGGGATTGTAAGAATAATAATAATGCTAGCAATACTTGAAAATGAAATAAAATAAGGGGAAGTGATAAAATAATGATAATAATAATATTGATCATAATAATAATAGTATCATGATTTCTTTTTGGAGGAAATTAAACCTTGCTTAAGTAGTAATTCTTTTTCCTAATAATCTTACTTGCTAGCTTAATACTTTAGGAGACTTTTACTAATCTTTTCCTAATCAAACCCCCACCTTTTTCCCCACTTAAACCCAGCTTAACCACCCCCAATATGTCAAGCAACTTGTAGCCGATGCAGCCATGTATCTCGTCACCTTTCCCCTCTCCTCCCCATGCATATGTCTCTTCTTGTCCAGCACTATCCCCCTCTCTTTTTGCAGCTTTCCCTCTTCCCCAAACAGAGCCCTTCTCCTCCCTACATTTCCACCTCCCTCACGCCACCCGCAGCCCTGCATATTGCAGCCATCAACCAGCCCATCTCCCCCACGTCACACCCACATGCAGCCTCCTCACACCCTTCGACAAACAACCCCTTCTCCTCCAACTTGCAGCCTCAACTCTCTTTTCCCCAACCTTCACCCCTACTCTATCTTTCCATCATCTACCCACCTATTTTCCCTCCTTTCCCATGCCATTCCACCCTGCAAATTCCCAGCAAAACAGCCCAGCCATAGCCATCACGTCACCCAGCTTTATGCAGCCCCAAATCTCACGTAACCCCAGCCCATCCACCAAGTTGCAGCTCTTATCTTCCCCTCCTCTCGACCTGCACCCCTATCCCACTTTTCCAGCCATCTATCCCTCCATTTTCCTCCTTTCCCATGCATTCAACTAGCCCCTTTCCTTTCTCCTAAGCTTCGACACCCTCATCCCCAAAAACCAACCTGCAGCCGTACCCTTCGACACCCATCCTTTCCCTCAACTTGCAGCCTCTATTTTTCCCTTCTCTCAACATGCACACCTACCCCATATTTTTAGCCATCTACCCCTCCATTTTCTTCCCTTCCCCATGCCTCAACCTGCCACTTGCAGACCTCCTTCCCCATGCAAACCTGTCGACACCATCAACCCCTTGAAACAGCCCACTTGCAGCCCCCTTTACTCTAACCCTTGCAGCAGCCCTTTTGCTCTCTATTTTTCCCTACTTTTATTAACTCTCAACCTGCAGATATCACCCTCCTTCCCTCTCTCTTTTAGCCCTCTAAATTTTCCCCTTGCAGCCTCTCTTCCCCTTCCCTAAATTCCAGCAACAAAGAAAAGAAAGTGCAGCCCAAACTCCCCTCCCCTCCACCGAATTGAATCTCAAAAATATTCCAGCTTTTGCCTTGTGTTCTACCTTCCACAAGCAGCTATTTTTCTTCCCAAAGTAAGTATTGTATCCTCGGTGGGTTCGGTGCTTAAATTCATGCACCGGCTGCCTCATTTATTTTCCTAATCATTTGCAAGTATTAGCTTATGTAGGTTGCATTTTGATTATTTTATTTTGCATAAATATTAATGCTTGTAGTTTGGATGGTGTATTCACTTCTAGGTAACCTCGACCTCACTTAGAGTATTTGTGGAGGAAGCTCGTGGTATTAATATTTCTTCGCTCAAGGTAAATCCAACTAATCCGTAGACGGTATAATTTTTATGTCAAAATGATAGGCTAGTTTTCTAGGATTAAATCATGATAGGATGAAGTTATCAAATTATTGTATGTTTGTGAGAAATGGGAGCATGATGTATTTCTTTTCTATATGAATATCATGATGTGTAAATTTACGTGTGTTATCATGCAATCTTTTCATATGCCTAAGTAATATTCTAAAGATTTGACGAAGTGTATGTTAACGATAACGAACTTGAATTATGCTAGTAAAATGGGATAAATATGTCTAAGGTAAAATTTAGTTTATATGGGAGCATGTTGTAGTTCATTCATACATGAATATAATGAAGTGTAAATTAATACGTGTTATCATGTAATCTTTTTATATGCCAAAGTGATATTCTTTAATGTGAAAAAGTGTATGCTAATGGTAACGAACTTGGATTTATGCTAGTAAAATGAGACGGGTATGTTTAAGGTAAAATGTAATTTTATATACCATGATTTTGTTGAGATTTATTTGTGAAAATTTTATGAGCCTATGAAATATTAAAAATGCATGCTAATAGTGTTTACATGTACTATGTATGATAAATGGTTAGGGATAATATGGTCCTTTGTAGTACCGAAGAGATTTTCAGATGTAAAGTATCAATAATTATTTTATGCTATCGTTTCATGACAAATGGCTTATGTAAGTAAACTCGGTAATAAAAGTGAAGGAAAATGTGGTAGTTATAGGTTGAGGGGTATTTTGGTCATTAAGGAAAAAATGTGTTCCAAAGTGGATAAGTGGATTAATTAAATTAAGTGTTGACCTTAAAATAATGTTGAGAATAATTGGACAATTGGTTTGAACACCGAATCAAATAATTATTTGGGCTATGGTATAATGCCTAACCCTAGGCCGTGTTGGCTTGGAATGGTTGCGACCTTATGGTCTTTGGATGTGATGTTGTTTGTTGATGGTTGACTAAGTTGAACTTTGTGAATCTCGACATTCTAAAAGGAAATAATAATCCGGAATTTCATAAGACAGTAATTACTTAAAGATAAAGACTCGAAGTGGAAAGGAATCTCGTGCTTTAGACTTGGCCGCCGAGTGCATAGTTTTGGGCCTTCGGGTCAAGGGGCTCATTTATGCTCTATAGGTATTCCATACACCCTATAGGGAGTACGCGTACATAAGGTCTTGAGTTCTGAGGTTTAGTATGGGCAACTGTTATGTCGTGTGGCTTCCTTGGTGGGCTTTGCCCTGGAATCGAGTGATTTATTTTGGTACCACCCTCCTTGACAATCTTTTTCATGGATATGGGATTGTATTCCACTTGGGAATTTTTATATAAATTATATAACCAGATTAGACACCCACCATAATACTTCCATAATAATCGAAATAGGAATGACTTGACCTTGGTGAGATTGCTTGGAATATCACTAATTCTTCCTATTAGGCCATAATGTATGGTCGTTGGTTAGTTAAATTGATTATGAAATTATAAGCATGCCTTAAATGCCTTTGATAGAGATTTTGGCCTAGCTCGTAATGTTAAATGTGATGTGGATGTGTGTTTGAAAATCGTGGCCTTACATGTGAGCATATGTTCTCTTTGAACTCCGTACTTGTATGATGTTTTCTACATGGGTATGCTACCTCTCCAGAGGCTTTGTGGTTTACTCAGTACGAGGAAGTCGTACTGATGCTATCACTTTTCAGAGGAGTACGTCTAGGGCATGCGTTGGCTAAAAGACTACTTGGAGCGTCACCCCGACGAATAGGTAGATTTAGGGAGTGAGTGGACCCTGCCCCTTTTTTCCCTTTTCCTTGTAATTTGTTGGACCGTAAGAGTGTAAGGCAGACCATTAATGACTTTTGCGTACTCTGTTGTTATTTTCTAAATGGTTAGTTATTTAATTTCCTAAACAATCATTTGTCATGGATAATATGTCTTTTGCAAAACTTTTGATTTCGTATTATACTTATCTTATCTTGGATGGGTTGATTGGTTTTAAGCCATAACACTTGACGTAAGGATGGTGAGGAGACCAGACTTATGTAAAGTGTGGCGGTAACACCCACCATTCTTTAATTTTTGCTTCTGCAAAGAAAAATTTAAACGAAAATTTTAAGCCGTGATTTTGGGGTGTTACATTGCACTGGGTGAGTATTGACTTCCTCAATATCGACGATGGATTGCAGAATCAATGACCGAGGTTGAAAACCAGAAGAAATTGGATGAAGCACCTTCTGTGATGGTTAATGAGGTCGTTGAACAGATGAAGATGAAGGTGGACGAATTTGGTGCTTATGCCTTACAGTCGACCCCCTTAGTGTCGAGAGCTCAAGCTTCCATAATCGGCTACAGAAGAGAAGGCAACAGTAAAGTTAGGTTTAGATTTGATTTGCCAAACATTGCTTAGGTATCAGCTACAGTATGGTAGTCCAACAGTAGTAGTATAGTAGTTTATATGTGTATTTTTTAGTCTTTATGGAGTATATTAGTATCAGTATAATAGAATACAAAACCGGGCTGATTCACTCTAAAACCGTCGGTTCCCAATTTTCTCGTTTTGCACCAATTTTTTTGCTTAACTGGTTAAGCATGATTTTAAACCCGGTTATATGACCGGTTCACTGGTTTATTGGTTCGGTCGGCCGGTTTGGTCCGATTTTTAATACTATCTACCAACAACACAAAAAAAAGAGGAAGAAGAATGGTAAAGGTAACAAGAGTCACGTGGCGTGACAACAAGAGTCTTGGACCTTCAACTTTTTGATTGATAAGAATACTTTAGTGGCTATAAAACATTTGTATGGTTAATGAATTATATGGATATTATTCTATGGCTAATAATTATCCTTGCATGAAAAGAATTAAAAAAAAATTCCAGTCTAATGCATTCAATATGTAATATTGGAAAATAGAGTACGAAAAATTTTATTTTTATAAAAGCAATAATAATAAAATATTGTTGTACAATAACCTATATATATATATATATAATTAATCAATTTAACTTGATATCAAGATAACCATCCGGTTGAAATCCTCTATAAAACACTCGTTGCAAGTAAGTATAATAAAAGTATTAAATCGACATTTACATACTAATAAGGTAGTATCTGTTTACGAGAATAGACAACTTTCCTTAAAATAATGGTTAGAACATTAAGTAAATTAATAATATACATCTATAGTCATAGCGTTCATAATATATGAGAAAGTACAGTTAGATGCAAATTATACATGCAAATTATTCATAATACGAGATGATTTATGAGAGATATACGATTAGAGTTTTCTTATTAAGTGATCATGCATTTTTCAATTGCTTATCCTTTTTGAGTTCAGGGATCTCCACTATTATCGTCTTATAAAACGAACAAGTATAACATCTAAGGAATAACACTCTTGATCATTATTCACATCCGACAGAATGAATTTATACAACATTTAAGACATAATGCACCTGACTGTTATTCTCATATGATATAACAGGCTAATATAACTTAGTTCTAACTCACATGTTCTTCCACTTCAAATATTAATGTACTGGTTGTATAGGATACCAATGTTACTAAATTTATTCAAATAAGTAATAATATTCAACATTTAGAAATGCATCATAATTACAACACATTAGACACATTATAATCTCATGAAACAAGGTTTAGGCATAAGAGTACAATATTAATCACAAACAGAATCACTTTCCAAGTAAAAAAGACCATAATACAATTACAAAATCCTTATTCTCCACTAACTTATACTTTCTCCAATAGATCTCTCCAAATCATCAATTTTAACACACTATCCTAATATATCATTAACAATTCCATATCCAAAAATTATAACCTAACTCTAACATTTTATACATAAAAAAATGAAGCTATCCTTTTGGCTATTATTTCTATCTAGGTTATTTTTCAAAAAAATAAAATAAAAATCATATGTTATACTCTTCATAATATATCAAAGCACATAACATATAATACTTATCATCTTTATGACCCACAATTCTTACAAAACCATAGATTTTCTCATTTCATCTAAAAATACCCTAATACCCCTTATTTACCTAAACATCTTTAAATTTTTTATTTTCATGACTTAGACCATATTCATTAAAATCCTAGCCTATGATATATCTAATTTAATATAAAGACCTCAAAGAATGTAATGATATACTTATTATTATTTTTTATTGTTGTAAAAACTTACAAATAAACCAACTTTACCCTTAAGATCGAGACACTCATGAAATCCACAAAAATCTACTAATCTACAAAATTCTTGAAGTTTATACACCACAACCTTGTATTATTAGCACTTCAAAATATAATTATCTTCAATTAAAATTGTCCACCAGGATTCTAAAAGACTCTATGGCCGAAACTACCATAATGCCCAAAATCACGACTTTTGCAATTTGAACTTACTACACTAATTACAATACTTAAATATAATTAAGTCTACTCATCCATTGACACATTACTATAACAAAATATACTATCATGCTTGAGATTTTATGGCAAAACCTAGCAAGAGTAGTAGGGAGTGTTGTAGTTCAGCACGTCAGCCGAAGAAAATGAAAAGAAAAGAAAAAGAAGATTGCTTTGAAATTAAAAGTCGATCGAGAGATATAGATAGAGAAAAAACTTTACCCGTAAAAATTTATTTTAGATGAAAATAATTACCTTTTCATCTAAATAACATTTTGATATTTCATCCATAATTAATTCTAGTTATTTCTTTCTCTATTTTTGATTTATAGTTCTCATATATATTTTTATATAATTAATTTGATCATTATAATTGACTGATTATTTATTGTTGTGGAATAGATTGAAATCCTAGATTATAGTTTGAGATATGATTTTATTTTTCTTTGTTTCATGAAATTAATCTTTGAGTCTATTTTAATTGCTATCATTTATATATATGATTCTATCAAGTATAATTTATATGGTATATGCCTTGTTCTAGTTTCCTTATAGTGACAATATGTAGGATTATTTACCTATTAGATGGCCATATAAATATGCTAGAATTTATATGCATAAATTTCACCTAGGTAATATAAAAATTCACCTAATAGTTTTGTGATTCCAACTAAAGTAGTAAAATATTTAGACACGTATGGGTCAAAGAAGGGAAATACAGCTCTACATGCTTAGTGTACTAGTTTGACTACTTAGTTTGATATCCTTTCAATTATGCTAATTGCATTAAATATAGTTAAATATAGGATTCACTTGTTGCTGTAATACTACTAGTATTTAATAGGATTACTATTGATTCTTTGCTGTATTAATTAATTTTGGGAATTAATATAAGATGTATAGATCCACTTTTGGTGTACAACTTGGTCATTATCTTTCTCATGATTAAATGATGACTTAGAAATTATTATTTTATTTTAACCTAATCTTGTGGTGGATTTCGATTTTCCTAGCATATTTATCATATTTATGGTTATCCATTATTTTTATTATTTTATTTATTTTATTCATTTATTTATTTTTATTAATTTCTATTTTTAAAACTCCTAATAGTTTTTTTCTTAATTATTTATTTTATGTGATTTATATATTTTTATTTTTATTATTTTTCAGCAAGTTAAATAGAGGTGAACCCTCTCAATCCTTAGTATAGAATGATACCCCTATTTGTCAGTACTATAATTTTTAACAAGAGCATTTAAATTGTCCGCTGGCTATGTCCACACCCATTTTTGGCATTGTTGTGAGGGATTGGAAACTTCACCTTTGTTTTGCTAAGATTTTTAGTGTGTTTTTTATTTTTAATGTGTTGTGTTTGTTATATCATCCTTTTATTTATAGGTCAGAGTGTGTTTTTTAGTAGTGAGTGTGTTTTTTTAGTGTTTTCTTTTCTCCTTTTAGTTTTTGTAGGATTTTTTGGTGTGTTTTGTTTTGCTTTTAACCTTTCATTTGAAGTGTTATTGTCCAGAGGTTGATATGAGAGGATCTTCAAGCTATAGAAAAATTTGCATGAACCTTAGTACAAGAGTAAATGAGTTAAGTTCAAGTAACCTTGATGATAGGCTTAACCAATTCACTACTCTTATTTCGCAGGTTGCCGCAACTACTAGAGTTATTAATACAAGTAGAGTGTGTCATACACAAGGAAATCCATATGCTTACCATTCACAAGTTATGAGAGGAGGAGGATAACACAACCAAGTGCTCAATCTTTCAATGATTTCCAAGGACATGACCCCTACACAAGCCCATACAATTCAGTTTGGATGAAAGTTGAATGATCATTATCAATTTCCATATCAAGACCCTTACAAACTCGAATATAAAGCTTTAAAATATTATCAATATCCTCAAAAAGAATCTTTTTCAGTTTTAGAACCCTCAATTTTAGAAAAAAAATGGACAATCTTTTTGAAGCATTGACAAATAGGTAAAACTAAATCATACAAAGTCAAATTAAACAAAACGAAAGGATGTCATTTGTAGAGTAGCAAATAAGTTATGTGGTCAACATGATTAATCAATTACAAGCACAAAAGGAGCTCTCATGTACTTTAGTTCCAAATTCAAGTGGGAGTTATGAGTATGATGATGCCATGTCCGCATGTGAGGATGAGTTAGTTGAGGAGGTCCCCATGGAGTACATTGAAAAGTATGATCAGGTGGAAGAAGAGCTTGTAAAAGTAGAAGAATAATCTCATCAAAATAAGGATCAAGTGAACAACAAAAGGATACAGATGGCAAGACTATCACTTTCATCTATCATAGACCATCTTTTAACATTTATTCCCTACTTTTGGTTTGAGACGACCATGAAACATGAGGTAACCCTACTCCTTGTTTTCCTTCTTTTAGAAAGTTATATGGGTCCAAGATTGAAGAGATTAATCAAATCATCTTGGATATAGAGTGGTTTTGTATGTGAGTGTATACGAAAGAAATATATGTATTTATGCTAAGAAAAAATTTGGTTATGTTTCGTGGAGGAGATATAATTTATATATTCATTGTATTATCATCAGTCTTCTTTATAAAAAATGATTGAAAAAAAATTAATGAAAAAAATACTAAAAAAATTTAAAAAAAGAGCAAAAAAAAGAAAGAATAAAATGAAACAATATAAGGAAGAGAGGGATATATGGAGATAATGTTAATAAGTTTCTATTCATGTTCTATTTTTATCTCATAGTTCTAGTTTGGTGTTAAGGTGGAGATGTTTATTATTTATGTGGAGTTAATGCTTAAATTTCATCAAATTATTAGGGTTCCACAAGTTCTCAACATGTTTAGCAGCACAATCTCAGAATACTCCATACCCATCTATACCTTAAACCCCATTACAACCAATAAGTAAGTCTAATTTGATTCTTGAGATGAGCAACCTTTGATATGATGGAGACTAGTCACAAGAGTTACGCATATGGTTCGGTTTATTTGGCAGGTATTTGGTATCTTTCATGAGGTTTTATCCATAAAGAATACGAGCCTTCTTTGTTTATGTATATAAGTCATGTGTTATCTTTATCATCTTATCTCCCATACCTGAGTGTTTTTATTCATTTGTAGCCATGAGTCTAAGAGAGAAAAAAATAGAGGGTATCTATAGTGAGGATGGATCTAGATGTAACTAAGGTGTGGTAGATCATCGTCCACAATATTGATCTATCCATATCTATCATGTTTATGTATGAACCATATGTTAAAATTGATCCCTTTAATCTTTTAATACCGAATCTTGGTTGAGTGCTAATCTTATCGCATGAAAGTAAAATATTTTGAGACAACATTGGTTAAGGGTGTTAGGTGTGATTTTATTTTATTTATTTGTGTGTGATTTTGTCGGTATATCATCTGTGAAACCAGCATGAGACCTTAATCGTCCTTTATGGGTGACCTAGTAGTTTAAGGGGCTTATCGCACATGCTAAGTACAATTATAAAACCTTCAAAAGTGGCTAGTTAGCTTATTTTTATTCAGTTTGAGTCATAAATTTCTTGAGGACAAGCAAGAAGATAAGTGTGGAGGTGTTGATATGTTCATAATTTTACATATATTATACCCTTATAATCTTAATTTTTGGTATATTATTTGAGTAAAAGTTGTAAATAATTATGATTTTATGCTTAAATGATACTAATTGTATAAATTTTATTATTTGAGCTTAAATGATAGAAATTAAATGTATTTAGAATATAAGATTATTTATTTATTTGTTTCTAATATTGTTTTGTAGGAAAAGTATATAAAAAAGGTTAGGCCTTTGGACTAACGACCCAAGGACAGAAGGCCTAAAGGCCCTGAAAGAAAAAAATGACACACGATAGCTCTAAAGTAGAATGCATGTGGTGGAGAGAGGAGCAAAGCGGTGGGCAGCACAAGTAAAGAAAAGAAAAAAAAACAAAGAGAGTAGCCACAAAGCATAGAATAAAGAAGAAGGGGACATGCGACGTGAGAAGAAAAAGAAAAAGGACAGCAACATAGTTAGGGTGCAGAAGGGAGTGCCAAAAAGAAAAGAGAAAGAAAGGAGCAATGATTGAAGGGCATCAGAGAAGAAAGAAAAAGGAGGAAGGTACAAAATGCAAGTTGCACAGGCGGAGAAAGTGGGGCACAAAAAGTTAGAAATTGGTTTGACAGTTGTGGAGGGACATAAGGACAACAACATAGAAAAATAAAAGTTGGGCGTAGAAGACTAGTGAAGAGAAGCAAGGAGTGCTGTATTTCAACACATCAACCAAAGAAAAACAAAGAAAAGAAAAAGATGACTACACTGAAATCAAAAGATGACCGAGAGACATAGAAAAAGAGAAAAATTTACCAAAAAAATTATTTTTGATGAAATTAATTATTTTTTCATCTATTTTTTTTTATTTTTCATCCATAATTAATTTTGGTTATTTCTTTCTCTATTTTTGATTTATACTTTTAATATATATTTCTATCTAATTAATTTGATCATTATGACTAGCTGATTATTAATTGTCGGTAAATAAACTAAAATCCTAGATTATGATTTGAGATATGATTTTATTTTTTATTTATTTTATGAGATTATTCTTTGACTCTATTTTAATTTCTATTATTTATATATATGATTATATCAAGTATAATTTATAAGGTGCATGCCTTATTTTGGTTTCCTTATAGTGACAACATATACGATTATTTACCTATTAGGTTGCCATATAAATATGCTAGAATTTGTATATATAAAATAAAGCTAGGTTAGATAAAAATTCACCTAATACTTTTATGATTCTAACAGAAGAAGTAAACAGTTTAAATATGTGTAGGTCAAAGAAGGAAAATATAGCTATACATGCTTAGTGTACTACTTTGGGTACTTAGTTTGACATCCATTCAATTATAATTATTTCATTAAATCTAGTAAAATATTGGATCCACTTGTTAGTACTATATTGCTAATATTTAATAAAATTAATATTTGCACTTTATCGTATTAATTAATTTAGGTAATTAATATAAGGTGTATCACCCCAATTTTGGTGTACAAGTTGGTCAATCTCTTTCTCATGATTAAATGATGACTTGAAAATTATTATTATATTTTAACCTAATCTAGTGGTGGATTTTAATTTTTGTAACATATTTATCATATTTTTAGCTATCTATTATTTTTATTATTTTATTTCATTTATTTTTTTTATTTTCTAGTTTTTAAAACCCCAATCAGTGTTTTTATTATTTATTTATTTTATGTGATTTATATTTTTTATTTTTTTTATTATGTTTGAGTTAGTTAAATAAAGACGAGCCCTCTAAATTGTCTACAATTTTGATTTTTACTATTATGTTGGAAGATAGGGAAAAAAAGTATGCTCTCTTGTATTTAATATTATCTATGTGGAAATGGTGGTTAAGAAAGGGGATTGATGTTAACAATGATGTTATGTGCATATGCATACTATGCTAAGTAGATATAGATACTTGTAGGAGAAATAATATTAATATGATCCCTTAGGGCATTTTGGGCCTTCGACATATCGTAATGTTGAAACCTAAATGAGATGCTTAATGTGTTATATTTGATGCTAAAAGGAATATAAAGCTTTGGTGGATTATAAGTGTTCATAGAAATATCCATATTTATGACCTAAGGGTAATTTGGTATTTTCCATGTACGGTATTGATTGTTATAATGAAAATGCATGCTATGTGTTGTGGGATGTTGAAAATCATGATAGGATATTATTGCATTAATAATTCTTGCTCCATCATAAAAAGTAATATTTTATGATCTAAGGGTATTTTAGCAATTTTACATGTTTGTAGGGAGTGAACTAAATATTTTAGCAACATTCCTTCCTCCATTGATCTCATTCATTCGAATATTGAAACCTATTTCAACCATTCGAAACCAACTTGCATTCAACCTGAGTTCTTTGAGTTTAATCGACATTCAACCATTGTTTCTGCTACTTAATTTTGTGATTGACATTTCCAATCAATAGAAACCGATCCAAAATTTCCCTCCATTTTGATTACACATCATTTTTGGTATCAAAGCTTCAGCTGTTTGGAAGCTATCGATTGAAACCCTCTACAGACAGGTTATCCCATGTATGTGTTCTTACATCAAGAAATCACCATAGTAGCTTACTCTTTTCATTGAGTTCTTGCATCTTTATAATCTTCTTGAATATTACTTGAATTTCTTGGTTGAAGATCTTAAAATCTTGCAACAATCTTGTTGCATTTTCTCTAACCAAATTGAATCATCTTCGACCAACATCTTAGTTCCAGTCTCAACTTCCTTTGTGTGTGCTGCCTTGTTCTGCTACGAGTTTTTCATTGCCACCATTCATTTCCCTCTTATTTATTATCCCTATCTATGCATAATCCTGTGTTAATCCATTCATTTCATATCCCTTTTGTATACCAATTTGGTAAGGAAAATAAAACTCCTGATACCTGGTAGTGCATCTAGTATACGACTGAGCAAGTGTGCGAGTATTCTGGCTTCCTCGATTCATTTTCTCTCATTTTTTCTCTCAAAAGACCACTATTTACTCTCCCTCTATGTCTTCTCTACATCTTCTATGAAGCACCATGTTCGAATCTTCAACTTGAAGACGTGTATGAGTTGAAGAAACCTACGGTAATCTATGATTTTATGTGGCTGAAATTTTGGACCATATAAAAGGAACACTTCTAACCTTTGTGTTCCTGCATGCATGCTATGTTCTTATGGTTACATCTCCTCATTTTTGCCTAATGAAGGACTGCAGGTAGTGATATTTACGTTGGTTTCGAATTAGCAAAAGTGTTGTGCCTTGTTTGGTTGTAGGAAAAAAATTCCAGTACCTACACATTTGTGGAATCCTTTGTGTGCAACAAAAGGAGTTGTGTGTCAACCTTCACCATGGCTAGTGAATAAGAGCCTAACCACATGAATGGATGCTCAATTGAAAAATCAAAACACACTTCAACATCAACTACGAAGTTTGGAAGTTAAGTTGACCGAAAAAGAAAAGCATAAACTATGGCAAGTTGGCATGGAGACCACACATGATTGTGTGGAAGGAAAGATGAAGCCTATATACCATGTAAAAGGTGGACATGGACATTCCAACATACATCACCATGAATATGGAGAAGATGAGATGAGTTCCTTTGGTTCAAGAAACCAAAGAAGACAACCTACATTTCAAGTAAGATATGCATACCATGAAGATCAAGGTATTAAACTTAACCTTCCTGAATTTTATGGTGATTTGAATGTGGAGTCATTTTTTGAATGGTTGCATGAGATTGAAGCTATTTTTTAATTTCAAGTGTATGATGATGAAATAAAATGCAAGCTAGCTACTCTTAAGTTTAAAAAGTTTGCTCAAATTTGGTATGATAATTTAAAATGAACAAGAAAAAGACGAGAGAAATCAAAGATAAAATCTTGGGAAAAACTTAAGAAGCATTTAAGAAAGAAATTTTTGCCTAGAGAGTATGAGCAAGATATGTATGTTAAAATTACTATTCTAAGCTATGGTTTATTTAGTGTAGAAGAATACACTAGAGAATTTGAAAGAATAGCAGTTATTTGTGATGTTCATGAAAGAAAAGAACAAAAGTGTGCTAGATATTTAGGTGGCTTGAATAATTTGATAAGAGATAAAGTTGACATGTACTTGTATGATTCTCTTGAGGACTTGATTAAATTGGCTTTGAAATTTGAAAGACAAACCAAATCAACTAAAGCTTATATTAAGTCTAATGCTTTAACTTCAACTAAACCCTATTCTAACACCTTTACACCTTAATCAACATTTTCATATGATAAAATGAATAATCAAGATGATAAAGGTAAAAATAAGGTAGTTGAAATAGCAAATAAAAAGTTATTCAAATGGAAAGGGTATGGAAATTTTGCTAGAGATTGCCCTAACCAAAGGGCCTTAACCTTTCATGAAATAGAAAACATGCAACCATGTAGTGATGATGAGGATTTAGCAGTTGAATCTCCTAAAAAAATATTAACTATGGATGAGGAAGAAGGAGATCCATGCTTTGTAATTCAAAGAGTTTTACAAATACAACCTAGTGTTACACCTACTCAAAGAGAGAAATTTTTTAAGAGTAAGTGCAAAATAGGTCACATGGTTTGTAGACTCATAATTGATAGTGGTTCATGTACAAATGTTGCTAGTGAAGCAATGGTTAAGAAAATTGGTCTAGAAACTACTAATCATCCTAAACCCTATTATTTACAATGGCTAAATAAGGATAAATGAGATAAAGTAAACAAAAGAACTTTAATCACATTTTCTATTAGAGACTATCATGATGAAGTTCTATGTGATGTTTTGCTTATGGATGCTTGTGGATTACTTTTAGGTAGACCATGGCAATATGATAGAAAAGAAACTCATGATGGGGAAACTAATGAATATGTGGTGAAAAAAGAAAAGCAATTGTATAGGCTAACACCTTCTTTATGTGATTATATACCTCTGAGTGATCATAAAAAGAGATTATTTTTACATGAAAAGGCTATGGAGAAATGCATAGAAGAAGAAGGAATTTGTTATGCTTTAATTTCTAAAGAGTCTAAATCTGAAAAATAACAAATTGAAAATCCTAATCTAATTAATTTGCTTGATGAGTATAATGATGTATTTCCCGATGACTTACCTCCTGGATTACCACCTAAAAAAGGTATAAAACATGCCATTGATCTTGTTCCTGGTATGCCTATTCCTAATAAACCGGCTTGTAAATATAACCCAGAAGAAGCTAAGGAATTACAAAAATGAATACAAGAGCTTATAGATAAAGGATTTGTTAAAGAAAGTATGAGTCTTTGTATATTTCTTTCAAATACTACTTATGTAAAGTTTATGAGTTATTTTTGGAAACTTTATGGCATATGCTTGTTATGAAATTGTTATTTAGCACTTCATATCATCCACAAATTAATGGTCAAACTGAATTAACTAATAGAACTCTTGGTACATTATTAAGAGGTTTAGTTAATAAGAGTACTAAAGATTGAGATGTTAAGTTAGCAGATGCAGAGTTTGCTTATAATTGTAGTCCATCTAGTACTACTCAAACTTGTCCGTCTGAGGTGGTGTATGGTGTGAATCCTCACATGCCTATTAAGATGATTCCTTTGAAAAAAGGTGAATTAAAAAATTATGAAGCCAAAGATAGAGTACAATTTTTTAACACCTTCATGAGAAAATAAAAAATAACATTAAAAAAACTAATGAAATGTATAAAGCTCAAGCAAATTAGCATAGAAACTCTTATGTGTTTTCTCCTAGTGATTTAGTTTGGTTACATTTGCGTAGAGAAAGATTTCCTAATTTACATAAAAATAAACTAATTCAAAGAGCTGATGGACCATTTAAAATACTAAAAAAGTTTAGGGATAATACTTATGAACTTGAACTTCTAGATCATTATGGGGGAATTTCCAGAACTTTTAATGTTGGTGATTTGTCTCCTTATTATTCCGATGAAAATTTGAAGGCAATTTTTTCTCAACTTGGGGAGAATGATGCAGGAGCATCTAATTATTGTAATATTCATCTTGATTCTCAACGTAAGGAAGAATTAGCTTTCTTAATATTGGAGCCTATCATATTAAATGTTCTTGATAATTTATCTATGGTTGGTGTTGATAAAAATTCAAGTTTTTCTTGTAGGTATGTTACATATTTGCAAGAAGAAGATGTTAATACACCTTAAATGTTGCAAGTATTCAAAGCATGCAAGACTATGGGATACATGGAATGATACTTTACAACAAGAAGATACGGTTATGATTATCATTAGTTGTATTAACTTGTTGTAAATCCTAATCCTAAGTGTATTTTATGTAAGTTAGGGTTTGATGTAATTTCATGTATGTATCATAGTTAATTATATGGCTTTATAATGTTAATCATTAATATCATTTAGACCATGCTATAGTGATTAGGATGAAGTATTATATGGGCTTAATTCAAGTAGAATAATGGGTTTAAATTAAGGTGGGAATCTCGGCTAGATGAGCTTGTATATGCTAGCTGCTAATTCCTCTTATATATACCTTATACACACATGAATTGAGTAATGAAATAGACAGAATTTTTGAACACAAAATCAACACATCAAGGCCTGAGTTTATCCTCCCTTTTGAGTCTCTTTGATCAAGGAAATCCTAGGGAAACATTCCTTCCTCCATTGATCTCATTCATTCGAATATTGAAACCTCTTTCAACCATTCAAAACCAACCTACATTCAACCTGAGTTCTTTGAGTTTAATCGACATTCAACCATTGTTTCTGCTACTTAATTTTGTGATTGACATCTCCAATCAACAGCAACCGATCCAACCCTTCCCTCCACTTTGATTACACATCACGTAGACTAACAATTACGTCTTATGCCTTATTTTTGTAGATTTGAATCTTACGCTTTGCATTAATTATCTTATCGTTAACTACAAGTACTTATTTTGGATAAACCACAAAGAAAAGGCTAAAATGAAGGATTTTAAAGATTTTTACAAGTAGAAAAAATAAACCAAAGGTTTCACATGAATTAACACAAAAACATTTGGTATTTCAAGAATAATATTTTCATTTGAGGTTTGACTGAGATTATAAAGTTGAATTAGAAATATAAAATTTAGATTTACAACTTTTATGATTATTACATTTTCTAAAGTTGATTGAAGCATGGTCAAAACTATGTTGGATGTCAAAGGTGTCAATCAAAAAATGTTGAAAGTTATCTAGGGTGGGACTGTCAACCATTTATTACTACAAGTTACTGAGAGCCATTAGAACAATAATGGAGGTCTTGACCTCAACACACAAAGATTCCAAATCTTCATTAACTTTTATCTTATATTCCCACCAATTTACTAAACAATCTTTTGGGCTTTTTACACATACATATTCCTCTCTAAATCATATATCACAAGAGAAAAAATTAATTCAAAGCCTCTAATATTGAGATTCATATTTAGGTTTCATCTTAATCTTCAAGCTCTTCCCCCATTTTTCTTAATTAACTCCATCAAGTTATGCTATTATTCATTTAATTCGTCCATAATTCATTAATTTCAATCATCACGTACACCTAATTTGTGATTCTCTTACATCAATTTAGCATATATCAAAATATTATGAATTTACTATCCTACCATATTCAACATTCAACCAACTCCATGATTATTCCATTTCATGGTTCAATTCCATAAATTGATCCACTAAATCATAATTTCCATATCCATAAACCCTTAACTTGTTAATGGCGTGCTCTAATTTATACAAAAGAAGCATCTGATTCAAGTCATCATTCAAGTGGAAGTAAAGGGGATGTTCATGTGATGAAGAAGACAAAGTTATTGACAAATAATTCGGGCCTTGACTAGGGGGTTTTTTATAGTCTACTTTAATTTCTATCAATTATACATGTGATTATATGATGATTTATATGGTGTATGCCTTGTTCTAGCTTTCTGATAGTTACAATATGTATAATTATATAGTTTTTAAGTGGATATATAAGCATTCTTGAATTCATGTGTGTAAATTGAAATTAGGTTTGATAGCAACTCACATAAAAGTTATGTGGTTCTGACTAGAGTAGTGGAAAAGTTAGATACATGTGGGTAAAATGATAGAAATACAATTTGAAAAATTTTAGGTACTAGCTTGGGTAGTTAGATTGATATCTTTCTGCTTATTCTTAATGCATTGGATATAGATAAATATACTAGCCATTTGTTGCGATTATAAAGGTAGAATTCTATAGGATTTAGTATTGATGCTTTATCATATTAAATTGATTTTAGAAAGTAATATAAGATTTTAGACCTGTTTTTGGCTTATAATTTTGTCTATATCTTTCTTGTAACTAATAGGATATGTAAGAATTTTTTTATTTATCTTCACCTAATCTAGAGGAAATTAATTCACTAAAACAATCGTCATATTCTGATTCACCTACATTTGTTTCGTTTTATTTTCTTTTTTATTATTTGTTAATTTTGGCCTCCATAAATGTGTTTTACTTATTATTTTTATATTATTTATATTATTTATATTATTTTTTATTTTTATTATTGCAAAATTTAGGCGAGCCTTCTCAATCCTTAGCCTAGAATAATATCCTTCTTACTATTACAAGAATTAATGATAAGAGGGTTTAATCTACATGCTAGCTAGAACCATGCCAATTTTTGGCACTGTTGTTGGTGATCAAGTTCAAGCCATTTACATGGTAGGCATCACATATAGCCTACAAGTCATTAGTTAGAAAAAGGCTGATGCATGAAATAAAATTTTCCTCAACAAAACCTATAATATCCCATTTATAGAAATCCACATTAGAAACTAGTAATCATGTGTAATTTGTTATAATAAGTGTTGTAGGATGTTTCTCAAGTGTGTTATCATCTTGTTTATTGTTATCGTATATTAGATATAAATCCAATTTGGATAAATTTGGATAGAATTTGGGTTCAAAGTTTTAACCCTTGTCAGAAGCCTAACTGGCATATGTTTTATGAAGAATGCCGTAATCCCACCTCCATATCCCACCTCCATATCTCTCAACTCTTTTCTCTCTTCACACCATCTTTTTTACCCGTAATCTCCTCATCTTCTCTCACCCGTTCATAACCCCTTGCCCATATAATTTCATCTTTATCCTCTATTTATGTATTTTGTCCCACTAGAAAACCAAAGCCTTGGTTTGTGTTTTCTATCCCCTTTCTCTTAAGCTTAATCCTAGTTGTTCTCCTCATAGTTTCACAATTATCATCTAAGCATTTTGGGTTGAGAAACTTTAGCTTTACATGGGTGTGCTAACCACTAATATTCTCTCCTCCTTCTCTTGTCAATTCTTCTTGATTCCTCCCCTTATCTGCAGCAACAAATACCAACCCATCCCCCATCAAGGACAATAATTGCCGTTTCTCCTCTTATTGGAACAACAACAAGTGATGTTATCTCCCTCATGATGAGCAAGACTCTATTGTTGCCTCCCCTCTCCTTCATTAATCTTTGACTCTACATGGCCTTTTCTAAGTGACTTGGTGATGTTTCTCCCCTCTATTAATTTAGAGAGATCATGCTGCGGGGCCTTTGTGGCATGTGTTTCTCCCGTCGCTACACTCATGCTTCATTATTGCCATGCATTGTTTTTGTTTTCCTTAACTATTTTCTAACCTTTTCCCTAGGTTACTTTGGTTATCTTTGATTATTACTATGTTGTATTAGATGCTAATATAAATGTAGGTGGGTTTGTTCTTAGGTAATCCTTGGAGTATTGTGGAGAAGATAATCTTGTGTGCTTTTATGTATTTTAGATTTAGGTAAATTCAATCGCTCATAGGAGTGTATAATTTATATACAAGATTGATAGATCAATAATAATTCTAGGGTTTTGTATTGTGAAAGTGTTATGAAATTCATGATAAGATGTGAATTTGCTTTTAAATAGATAGTACGTAAGTTCAACATACCATTAAAATATAAGCTATATGCATGTGTATTATATTGAATGGTTAATGTATGCATGTAAGTGGTTTTTTTTTTGGGTTTGTAATCTTGTCAATTTATGCTGTAATTTCCATTATAATTGTTCCATTATTATAATTGCATAGTATCTAGGGTTGATAAATAGCATGAAAGCATACACGCATGATTAGGGTTAATATACGATAATTTTTATTCACATGTTTTAGGATTATAAATGCTTTCTTACATGTTAATCTCCCTATAAAATGTCATAAAATGCTATAAATATGTACACATGTGTTGCATTGAATATATGACATGTTAGAAACACATGATTAGAATGTATACACGTAAGATGCTAAATGCATACATAGTGGAATGTATGTTGCTAAGTCTTAAAAATTTACCAACATAATAAAATATTGAAAATTATTGTCTTTTAGAATTTTCATGACAATTATTGTAATAATAATGTTAGGTATGAAATTGGATAATAATGGTTGATGAATTTATATTTTGACATGTTTTATACCCTTTTAACCTCGGTATTTAGTATTTTATTGGAATAATATATGTTGATAATTATTATTTTATACTTAAGTGATAATAACTATATAAATTTTATTATTTGAGCTAAAATAATATTAATTAAATAAATTTTAAATATAATATTATTTATTAATTTATTAATTTTATTTTATAAGAAAAAACCTTCGACCTTCGGACCAATGACCTACGGACCGAAGGTCCAAACGCCTGGGAACAAAAGAAGAGGGCGGCCCATGAGAGGGGAGCAACCAATAAAAGGGGGGCGCGAGAAGAAGAAAAAAAAGGTCAGCCGTAGGGGTATAGCGGGGCTAGAGGAGGAAAAAAAAAGAATGCACAACGACACAAAAGAAGAGAGCCACCGAAACGGAGCATGAGAAATGAAAATAAAATAAAATAAAGGAGCTCCCAGCCATAGAAAGCAAAGGGGCTGATGGTAGCCCAAAAGGAGAGCGTTGAAGGAGAAACAAAGGGTGAGAGGAGAGAAGGAAACATCGTCAGGAAGAAAAGGGAGAACTGATGGCTATAGAGGAGACAAAAAAAAGGGTATTGTTATATGGAAAACTAATATTTACTCGGTGGAAAATAATTTTCGAAAGTAACCTTAATATCGGTAATTTTTATCGAAAAAGGTTGTTGGATCAGTAAAATTTACCGAAGCCAAACCTTATAATCGGCAGTTTTAGCCGAAACGGCCCTCGAGATTCGACAATTTCAGCCGAATGCAACCAAGGTCATCGGCGATAATTGCCGATGCCTCTAACCAAATTTTTTTTTTGGGTTTTGTTATTTAGAAAAAAAATACTCAATACCGAATATTTTTACCGACTATGCTAATCCAACATCGGCAATATTTACCGTTACCTCTGCCAGATACCGTCGAGATCTGACGTAGCGATTGCCGGGCCATCGACAAGATGTGATGAAGCATTGGCAGTGCTATCGGAAAAATATGCCGAAGCATGGTCCCTTTGCTAATTTTAGAGAGAATCCAACGATAAGAAAATTAAATAGAAAACCACATACTATTACATTATTTAAAATTAAAATCTTTCCTCCTAAAAGGCATCTAGCGGTACATGTCAAGGCTACTGAAAGTTTAAATAAATAAAATGAAAGACATTGCACAATGGTTACACTATATTATTGATGGTACAAAGGGATAGTGTTTGTGGTTGTGTATTGTAAAATAATTCTCTTATTTTAGTGTGTATATATATATAACAACAAGAAGGTTCTATGTTTGAATATCAAATATTACAATTTTGTTTCATGTGTATTTTTTTTATTTTAGTAAATTTCTCTTTTAAAAGATATACATTTGTTTTGAAATATATGTGCATTTCTTATTTGTCCTTATATAAATAGCATATGTATATATTTTGTATTGAAAAAAGAATAATAAATAATTTGCACAAGTGCTGCAACAGAGAACATGCAGATGTCCAAAAACCCCCTCTTCACCCTCGCCACAGCCAACAACCAAGTGAATCTTACGCGAGTAGATAAAAACTTCCAACACTACCATAAGCCTACACCATTTCTACAAGGTGAGTCATCCTTAGGTCGAAGAGCAGAGAGAGAGGAGGGGAGAGCCGAACCATTGCAACCCAGCCAAGTCTTCACGGTGTTTGTAGATAATTTGGCAAAAGGTATACAAGTGAAGGAGGTGAAGGAACTGTTTGAGGAGGCAGGCAAAGTGCGGGATCTGTATATCAGCAGGAAGGAAAGAAAACTGTCCAACCTACACTTTGGCTTCATAAGGTATGGAAGTGAAGGAGAAGCAAAGGAGGCGGTGCGAAGATTTAGCCACATGAAGCTGCATGGCATAAGTCTATACGTTCGCAGGGCACTGTTTGAGAAAACAGGTAAACTTCCGAACCAAGGTAAGCAGAGAAATGAGACAAGACCAATAGTGTGGAGACGTGTAGAGCAGCAAGGTGGATGGCATGATGGTAGAAGTGACGGGCGATCGTTTGCTGAGGTGGTCAATAGCAGGGAGAGGAGCTTACAAAAGGAAAATAGACGGGGAGTGCGTGTGTAGGTGGATGAAGGAACACAACAATGGCTAAGTAAAAGTGTGGTGGTTGAATCTTTCCAACCGATGATTCTGGACACCGTAATCCCAAAACTCATGCAAGACTGGAGGAGTATAGCTAAGGTACGTGATTTAGGTAGATTTAAGTTGCTTATTACATTTGAAACTCTTGCAGATTGTGAGGAGGCGGTAGAGGAAGGAAGTATGCTGAGGGACACATTCCCGATAGTGAGGAATGGTCAAGAAGATGAGGTATGCAACAAACGATGAACGTGGATTGAGATCCGCGGGCTACCTGTAGTGGCATGGAAAGAGGAAGTTTTGAGGGCTATTGCAGACCAATGGGGAAGGTGGGTGTGTTGGGAGGAATTCGAAGAATATGGTCTGTCCTTAGAGACAACCACGGTATTGGTTGACACAGAGCGGAAGGAGCAGTTACAGGAGATCCTGGAGCTTAAGGTGGGAGAAGCTGTGGTGGAGGTAGCGGCGAGGGAGATAGGCCAGGGGTACATTCCGTGGCAGAATAGAAGAAAAAAGAGTATGGAGGGGTGGTCGGAAACATAATCGACCGGCGACGAAGGTTGACGGCGATCGATCACTGGACCAAGGGAAGAAGGGGAGAACGCATGCGTTCCTGGTACTGTAGGCATGCAGGGCACATGGTACGAGAGGACAAGGATGATTGAGACGAAAGAATGGGTGAACAAAGAAATGGAACAGGTGAGTCACAGGGTGACAGGCGAAGACACATCTCGAGGGCTGTTAGGGAGAAATGAGGCTGTAAGCAACGCGTCGGGCGTGAGATGAAGTAGAGAGGAGAGCGGGTAGTATCAGGAGAAAAGGGATAAAAACCTGAGAAGCACGCAGGACACATGCGAGTGGCAAGGGAAAAATGCGCTGGAAAGGAGGAGATGGAGAAGCAGGAATTGGCCGGGCTAAATAAGGCAGTAATAGCGAAGAAGAAATCTACTACGGCTCGGTCCACTACACCTGAAGGAAAGAAAAATTACACGGAAAGGGAAGCAAGTCGAGAAGCAATTTTGAAGGAGCAGTTTGAGTGGGGGGAGGAGATATTAATAAGGAATATGAGGGTCCCAATAACCTTGTCTATCGAGAAAGAGAAGAAATAGGGATCCATAAGGCCACTACCCTATTCGGTGCTAGCAAATGAGTTGTGGAAGGAAGATATAGAAGCAAAAGAAAGTTTAAGCAGTGGAAGGGCTGGAAAAAATGGAGAGGGTGTAGAAATGAGTATAGAGGAGCTAACGTTTGATTTTAATTTAAGTAAGGAAACGCAAGAGGACTGGCCAAAGAAGAATTTTAGTCTCCATGCAAGGGAAGGGAAGGAGGACGAGGCAGAGTCATCAAGAACGGTGTCTGCTTTAGTTGATCATGATATAGAAGAAGAGAGGAGCTTAATAAAAAGTTGGAAGGAAAAGGGGTGGAGGAGGAAGGACGGAAACGAGGGTCCACAATCGAGTATGGGAGCAATTTTCGAAAGGGGAGAAAAGCAGGTTCCAGAACATTCGGAAGTGATAGAAGCAGATGTTCCTCCAGGGTTTGAGGCGGTGGGAGGCCGAGGGTGCCCAGGCCACAGAAGAACGAAGAGTCCAGGAGGAAGACGTACACGAGGCAAGACAGACATGGCAATTTGGGAGAAAGGTTGGATTATCATCTAGGGAGGAAGGGCTGTGTGTGGAGAAGTTGGTAGGTTTGAGGAGAAGCCAAAGGAAGATTAGGAGGAGGTAACGTTAAAAGGAGGTTTGGGGTTGGGTAGCAAGGAGCGTGATTAATGATTATAATTAGTTGGAATGTAAGGGGGATTAGTGCGCTAGGGAAAGTCTCTAGCATCCAAAACTTGATAACGAAGGAGAAGCCCTGGATTTGTGGACTGGTTGAAACTAAACATAGCTCTCTGGAGGAAGCGTGGATTGATAGGGTCTGGAAAAACGGTTCGGTTGAATGGCGAGATTCAGCAGCGGTGGGTCGAAGTGGAGGCCTCATCCTAGGATGGGACCCTTAGTTCTTTGTTGTGAATAGATCCAGGAGTGGTAGGAGGTGGATTCTGGTGGAAGGTAGGTTGGGGCCTAGGAAGGTGGAGTGTGGGATCATATTAGTCTATGGTCCATCAGAGCCACGAGAGAGGAGAGCATTGTGGGAGGAACTGTGGGAGGAGGTGCAACAATGCAACAGACCATTGATAGTAATGGGGGACTTCAACGAGGTTAGAAGCCCAAGTGAACGTAAAGGAGGATGGGTAGACCAGAGCAGTGTTCGTGATTCTAATTCTTGGATCGATCAGTTGGGGTTAGTGGATTTCAAGCCTTCAAACCTGAAATTCTCCTAGCAAAGAGCACAATCAGCTAGCCTTTTGAATCATTTTTTGATTAGCCCATTTTGGGTTACAAAGATTCCAGATATCCACTGTATCGGGTTGGGCAGATCACTGTCGGATCATAATCCAATTAGGCTAAGTGTTATTTCTATGAAGGCTGGGCCGAGACCGTTTAGGACTTGGGATATGTGGCTGAATCATCCCAAGTTCCATGGCTTCATTGGAGAGTGTTGGTCGAATTTAGAAGGGAGGTCGTGTCAGAGTAGGCTCAAAGAAATGAAAGGCCTAATTCGGAAGTGGAATAAAGAGGTTTTTGGAGACTTTGAATCGAGAATCAATCAGCTTGAAGAAGAGGTCAAGAAGATTGATGGGCCTGAATCGGAAGCTCTGAACAATGGCGTAAAAATAGCAAGGAAAGCAGCCCTACAGACCCAACTGTGGAAGTGGCATACAAGAAACGAAGCCTATTGGATGCAGGTGGCTAGGGTTAGGGGATTCAAAGAGGGGGACAGGAACACACGATACTTTCATACAGTTGCAGCAGTCAGAAAGAAGAAGGTTGTCATCCAGAGATTAGTGGAGAAAGGGAAGGTAGTTGAAGAGCAGTAAGAGCTGGCGAAGGTCATTACAGATTACTTTAAAGAATTGTACAGACAAGAAGATTTACCAGATTGTGCCTTTCAGAAGAGGGTTTTCAGAGGCTAACCAGAGAGGAAGGAATAGAGCTAGAAGCAATTCCTAGTAGGGAAGATGTCAAAAGAGCAGTGTGGTCTTGTGAGCCTTCGAAAGCACCTGGGTATGATGGATACCATATGGGGTTCATAAGGAAGATGTGGGGAGTTGTTGGGGAAGAATTTACCAAGTCAATTATGGGGTTTTTTCAGTCGGGTAAGCTACCGGTTGCACTAAATACAACGTTGATAACTTTAATCCCCAAGGTGGACGAGGCAGAGGAAGTTAGCCAATATCGACCTATGAGCTTGGTAGATTGTATCTACAAAGTGATAGCAAATATCCTTGCACTTAGATTGAGACAGGTGGTGGACAAGCTAGTGAGTGATTCACAAACAACGTTCATAGGAGGGAGGAGCATAGTTGACGGGGCTTTAGTTGCAAATGAGGTGGTCCAATGGGCTAAGGGTCAGAATAGGTCGAGGGGACTGATGATCAAGCTAGACTTTCAGAAGGCATATGACAACATGAAGTGGGAGTTTGTGGAAAAGATGATGGGTATTATGGGCTTTGGTCCTAGGTTCAGAGGATGGGTGAAGGAATGTATATCTACAACAAGAGCCTCAATCCTTGTAAATGGGATACCTTCTGCACCATTTAAGATGGGTAGGGGTTTGAGACAAGGTGATCCCATCTTGCATTTTCTATTTGTCTTAGCTGTAGAGGCATTCAACCAGCTCATTAAACGTGGTGTGGAAAACGGTCTTTTAGAAGGTATCAAGGTGGGAAGAGATAATGTGGAAGTAACCCACCTCTAGTTTGCAGATGACAAAATGATATTTTGTGGCACTTCGTCTAAAAACATCAGAAATTGGAAGCACTTGGTTGACTGCTTCTATTTATTATCGGGCCTTCAAGTCAATTTTAGCAAGTCAGTCCTTATTGGCCTCAAAGTGGATAAGGAGGTTGAGAAGGAGGCGGCAGAAATCATGGGATGTGAAGTCGGTTCTCTGCCGATTAGCTACCTTGGTCTCCCTTTACGTATCAACACAGGAAGGCAAGAAGCATGGAAACCAGTGATTGACAGGATAAGATGTAAGTTAGCTGGGTGGAAGGCAAGGGTTCTCTCAAGAGCTGGAAGACTAGTCCTCATCAAAAGCGTTATGAATAGTCTACCAACGTATTATAGGAGCCTGTTCAGAGTACCGAAGGGAGTCGTGAAGGAGATCATAAGC
This sequence comes from Tamarix austromongolica, assembly GCA_039764185.1. Classification (NCBI taxonomy): domain Eukaryota; kingdom Viridiplantae; phylum Streptophyta; class Magnoliopsida; order Caryophyllales; family Tamaricaceae; genus Tamarix; species Tamarix austromongolica. Next base: position 46,132,888 of record CM077816.1, on the reverse strand, counting down.
ATTCAGAGAAGATTCTTCTAGAGTGGGAAAGGAGACAGGAAGGGGATACTGCTTGTCAAATGGAGTGTGATCCAGAAGCCTAAGGATGCTGGGGGATTAGGGGTGGGCGATATAATGCTAAGAAACAATGCTCTTCTGTTTAAATGGTGGTGGAGATTTTGTACAGTGGAAGGGGCGTCATGGAAAAGAGTTATTTCATCTATTCACTCCGAGGCAAGCGTAGGATCTTTCGAGATCACTTCTTCAAGGAAAAGGTGGTCCCCATGGGTAGACATAGCTGGCACAGGGCGAAGAAACACGATGCTGAGGGCAGGTTTGAAGATCTTTATTGGGGAAGGCAATAGAGTCAGTTTCTAGAAGGATGATTGGACAACAAAAGGCCCTTTGCGGAATCTCTTTCCTAGATTATTCTTGATTTCAGAGCAACAGGAGAGCAGGGTGGCAGAGATGGGAGTATGGGAGGGCTCGAGATGGGTCTGGAACTTTAGATGGCGGAGGCAGCTCTTCGGATGGGAAGAAGATCGAGCGAAGCGGATATAGGAGCTAATCCAACAATATGGCCTAAGGAAGGATGAACATGATTCAGTGGTTTGGGAGCACGAGGTGTCTGGGATTTTTTCAGTGAGATCGGCTTGTCAGATGCACTATCAGAACTCTACAGACAACAAGAGGTCCACTAAAACGGAAAAGTTGATGTGGAGTAGTATAGCACCTCCAAGGGTTAAATTGATAGCTTGGTTCGCGGTCCAACAAAAGCTTAACACGAAGGAAAGACTAGTTAGACTGAACATCAGCAATATGGAAGAAACCGTATGCCCTATGTGCAACGTCGAGCAAGAAACGATCAATCACCTTTTCCTACATTGTACTGTGACAGGAAAGGTATGGTACGAGATCTGCTAATGGATAGGGTATTATTGGGTGATACCCGAGTCAGTGGCGGACAATGCTAGAGCTTGGCTCGGAACATCATGCAAAGGATTGAGAGGAGAGATTTGGAAAGCGGCATTCTTTGCAATTTTAGGCACGATTTGGGAATCCAGAAACATAAAAGTTTTTGAAAAGGTCGAAATGAGCAGAGGATGGATGATCATGCTTATAAAGATACGAATCGGGTTCTGGATAAAAAATGGCAGACAAGACTTTCCATATCGAGCGGAAGAGGTGACCCATAATATTCAAGCGCTGATACCATAGGAGTTTCTCAACATCATAGGAGGTTTTCTAATGTCTTTTATTCTTGTGCTTAATAGAAGTTTCTTGACATAACAGGAGTTTCGTTAGGTCTTGTGCTTATCTGGTGTAACATCAATTATAAAAAAAAAATTTGTATTGAAAGGTATAAATTTATTTTAAATATGTATATTTTTCCTTACATTTATATAAATATGGAGAAAAAAAATAAGTATTCTGGTTACGGAAGATATGTATTTATTTTAAATTATATATGTAGTTCTTATTTTAATACATTCCTCTTTTAAAAGATATGTATTTGTCTGAGAATATGTGGATATTTCTCCTTTCTTCTTATATAAATACCATATGTATATTATTGTATTGAAAGTCTAAGGCATTGGCAATGAAGAGGCTAATCCATTTAAGTGATTTTCCAAGGATTTTAATCCATTATTTGTAAATAAAAATAATTTCAATCAAAATCTATCATAAATACATCTATAATACCAAACCTATATTTAATCAAAATATTAGAGTATAATTAATATAATTAATAAACTATAATTGATATAAATAATTACACATCCTAAAAATAACCAAAATCCTAGAATAGAGAAATAATTTACTAAACATATATTTAAATAAAATTTTAAAGCATAATTAATAATTCACATAGTATACTAGATCTAAAAATATAGTTGATAAATTTAATCAAATTAACCATAATTAAAAAATATAATTAATATAAATATAATCAACAAAATATTATTAATAAACATCATTAAACGCGATTATTACCCTAAGATCGGCACATATTGCCGAAGCCTACCCCCGCTATCGGCACATTCTGACGAAGCTGGCGCCCTACCACCGGCACTTGTTGTCGAAGCCAACCGTATCCACCGGCAGATTTTGCCAAAGGCGGCACCTTGCATCGGCGGAAATCGCCGAATCCAACCACAACCATCGGTACATATTGCCGAAGCCAGCTCTCACACCATCACCGAAGCCAATATTAGCCTTTTTACTATATCTAAAATTTGATTACATAATATAAAAAAATTAACTCACACATTTATAATTAAATTAATTTTTTTTATCTATAATAAAAAATATTTCATATACTAAATATACAATATAAATTATTAAAAAATTAAAATTTAAACTTATAAATTTATAATTAAATAAATTAAATAAATAATTTTAATTAAACTCATAAATTTATAATATAACTTTAGTATAATTTTTAATAGAAAAAATTTATTAGCTAAAAAATATTAATTACTTATCTTAAGAGATTACCAGCCGAATTTTTTTTTCCTTACGTAACTTGTTAAGGAGAGAAGAGAGACAATCAGACAAAGAAGATAGCCGGGGAAAAAAAATCGATAGTTAAAGGGTAATTTTGGTAGATTAGATAATAATATTTTCTAAATAGTAAATTTTTATTTTCTAAATAACAGCTACTAAAAAAAATGAGAATGGAGAAACTGAGGTGGGGTAATCAAGAAGCCAAAGAAGAAAGCACATAAAATGTACACAGAAGCCAACGAGAAAGAAGAAAAGAGAGCCAGCCATCGTAGAAGGACATTTAGCAATAACAAAAAGGCCTGACGTGCAGTAGTTGGCGCGGAAAAGGGACACGCATCAGCGCCAAAAATAAAAGAAAAAGAAAAGAGAGGCTGCACCGAATTTTAAGTGCATCTAGGAGAGAAGATATATATTTCAATTGAAATTTACTAATTTTTTTATCTAATTAAATTTTTGTTCTTTTATTCATAATTAATTCTAGTCATTTCATTCTCCATTTTTTATTTATATATTTGATATATATTTTTATGTAATGAATTTGATCATTATGTCTACCTAATTATTTATTATAGGGGAATAGACTAAAACCTTAGATTTTGGTGTGAAATATGATATTATTTTTTTATGTTTCATGAGATTTTTCATTGAATCTTATTTTAATTGATATCTTATATATATATATGATTTTGGCAAGTATAACTTATATGGTGCTTGCCTTGTTTTAGTTTTCTTATAGTTACAGTATGTAGTATTATTTCCTTACTAGGTGGCTGTATAAAGATGCTAGAATTTATATATATAAATTGCAACTAAGTTAGATAACAATTCACCTAATATTTTTGTGATTCTAACTTGATTAGTAAAACGTTTAGATACGTATGGGTTAAAGGAGAAAAATACAACTAGACATGCTTATTATACTAGTTTGGGTACTTAAATTGACATCCTTAAAAGTATACTTAATGCATGAAATATAGTGAAATATAGAAGCCGCTTGTTGCTATTTTACTGCTACTATTTAATGGGATTAATATTGGCGTTTTGTCGAATTATTTATTTTGGGGAAGTAATTTAAGTTGTATAGACTTGCTTTTGGCTTACAATTTAGTCAATTTCTTTATCATGATTAAATATTGACTTTGAAATTATTATTTTATTTTGACCTAATCTAGTGGTGGATTTCGATTTCCCTAGCATATTTATCATATTTTCAATTATCCATTATTTATATTATTTTATTTATTTTATTATTTTCTATTTTAAAAACCCCCATTAGTATTTTATTTATTTATTTTGTGTAATTTAGAGCTTTTATTTTTATTATTTTTAAGCTAGATAAATAGTGGTGAGCTCTCTCAATCCCCGATATAGAACGATATCCTTACTTACTAGTACTATAATTGTTAACAATAGCTTATAAAAGTAGAACAAGAACCTCATCAAAATAAAGAGCAAGTCAAAAAAGAAGAAGCATACAGATGACAATACTATCACTTTCATCTACCATAGAACATTTTTGGACATTTTCTCTCTAGTTTTGCTTTGTGATGACCATGAAACATGAAGTAAGCCTTTGAACTGATTAGATTTTATTTATGCTAGCCCTACTCTTTATTTTCACTCTTTTAGCAGGTTATGTATATCCAAGGTTAAATAAAGTAATCAAATCATCTTAGATACATGTAATAAGAAGCGTAATGATCCAAAGGAATGGTTATGTTAGAAAGATGTGTTCAAAGACTTTGAGATGGGACAATATGTTCCTCCTTTGATACAGAGACCACCATACATTGATATCAGGAAAAAAAATTCTCTCTTTACACACAAACTTCAATCTCATGATAGGTAAGTTGCCTTCTTATTCGGTCAAATATTTTATTAAGACTAATATTTTATCTTTTTCTACCTTGTAGGATATAGATGATCAACATGAGGAGGGATTTGGTGATGTAGGTCCCAATTAGATGTACCCACCTTGAATGAGTAAACTAAGATCATGTTAGGTTGAAGACGTAAAAACAAGTGCTACTTGGGATGCAACCTAATGAGATAGGGGACTTTTCTACCCTTTAGTTGTTTTTATTTATTTAATTTTTTTCTCTTTATACTTAAAATTACACGTTCCTTTATTTGTTTACACATTGAGGATAATGTGTGATTTATGTATGGGGTGTGAGTGTTGAATGCATTTACATGAAAAAGATATGTAAATTTTGTTTAGTGTTTTTAGAGTCCTAAGGGCCCTTAACCAGTTGATGAGGAGAATATCTATGAAATATAGCAAAAAGAGGATACAAAAATTGAGATAAAGCAAAAGGAGATTTTTTGTCTTAATTTTGATATAGGGAACACATATCAACAAGTCTAGATATGAATGGAGAAAGAACATGTATGGTTTTCTAATCACCAACATGGCAGGTTGAGATTCATCACATTCTTCTTTGAGATTTTAAACCATATATACCTTCTTTTTTTTTTTTTATTCTAAGTGTATGATGTATGAGGAAACACTCAATAAGTGGCATTCATAATTATGGAGCCAATTGTTCTACGTTTAGAAAGGATCTCCCACAAAATTGAAGACAAATGGATGGTTACATTGCTAGTTATATATGAAATGTACCACATAAGTTACTAGGCGTGTGCGTGCATGTGCATGGCATGCATGGGGGAAATAATATACAGCTTGGATGTGCATATTAATGCATTTAATTAATTAATTAATTAATTAATTCATAGAGATAGAAATTGGCTAGAGAATAAAGTATTATAAATCTACCTTTTTAAAGAACATTCAATATTCTCGTATCTTTTGAAGAATTATGCTTTTTATCTAGTATCTTGTAATTGGTAGCTTAGCTATGCATAGAACCCACGATTGGAGATACATCAAGAATTGAAGTTTAATGCAAATTGAACTTATTGAAGTCTATATGAGTTCATCTTAAGTTTAATAGAATATGTCTGAATGATTAATCTTGAAACCCTTAATCTCTTCATCTATGTGAATTAGAGATTAAGTACTATCTTTTCTAAACTCGATAATCCACACCCTTCTATCCATATTCATCATCCAAACACATTCCAAAAAAAATTAAAATGCTAAGTTTCAAAATTAACCCTAACCCAAACCCTTACCAATGACACCTTTTATCATTAAGCCCTAATTACCAAATCATCATCTTCATTATCTCATCATTTTGAATCATATTCATCATTCATCCATCAAATTTGAATCATCATCATCGAATCATCATCACCATCATCAAATCATCATCATCATTATTCTACGCTATTCAATTATCAACATTCTTAATTCAACACTCTCAAACCTTCTTCTTCTTAATTCCAATCTAATCAAGAATTATTTTTACCAATTTTATAAATATATGTTCTGATACACATTAATTTCGGTATCAAAGCCTTAGGTTTGATCTATTGTGATCAAGATCTCATCTTTCCTCAAGATTCTTGCAATAACGTGTCTTTACTTCAAGGTTCTTCAAATAAAGTGTCTATTCTTCAATATTCTCCCAATAATTCATCAATAAGACACCAAAATCCAAGCACTTGGAGGCATGTTTGGAGAAGTACCACTCGGGTGGTGAAGGGAGAAGATGGAAAACTTAGAGGAGGACTTGAGATATATTCTCAAGGTCTTGTTAGATGAAATCAAGGAGGTAAAGCTACGTGTGGATAGAATAGAAACTTCACAAGATCAAGGGTCACACATGCACCTACAAAATTGAGTATGAAAAAGGCACAAAATCGAACAAAGGAAGGAGAAGAGAGTGTGGGAAACTATGGAAGACCATATGACACCTTAAGAAGAACTTACGATGATGTGGAGAAAGGAATCTGATTTGATCTACCCAACTTTGAAGGTAATCACGATCCAAAATCATTTCTCAAATGGTTGCAAATTGTGGAATCTATTTTTGAGTGTACAGAGATTGCTGATGAGTAGAGGTGCTGAATAGTAATATAAAATTTTAAAAAATTTTCTAATGTGTGGTATGATAATTTGAAAAGGAGAAGGGAGATAGAAGGAAAATCAAGAATTAATTCATGGAAAAAATTAAAAAAAACACTTGAATAAGAAATTTGTGCCTCTAGAATACGAGCAAGAGAAATTTATAAAGATGACTACTTTGAGGCATGGGTTGCTCGGCGTTGAGGAATACATTAGAGAGTTTGAAAGATTAGCTCTAATGTGTGATGTCCAAGAAAGAGAATAAAAAGGGTCTACACGATTCATATGAGGGATAAATATTAACCATAGGGAGAAGGTGGAGGTGTATCCTTATGAAGTGTTTGAAGACCTAGCCAAGTTCGCAATCAAGTTTGAGAATTAGTTGAAGAGAACAAAGCCACTGAGCTAGTTAACTAATGCTCCATATGGTTTGACTCTCAACGGGGTGTCAAAGCCACTAATTTCTCAAGTCATAAATCAAGACAATGTTAGAAATTTCACTTGTGAAGAAAAGGGCAAGGATCAAGTTGTTGATAATGTGAAAAAGCAATGCTTCAAATGTAGAGGTTATGGTCATTTTGCACAAGATTTTCCAAACTAAAGGGCATTGAATTTGAAGGAGATAGTAAGTATGGACGCTTTTGATGAGAATGAAGATCTTTATAGAGACCTAGAAGAAGAAAGGGATAGCTCAGAAGATGCTTTGGAAGAGGGCCAAGTTGATTTCTATGTGTTACAAAGGGTGCTCCAAGTACAACAACAACCTCTACTTACTCAAAGGGAGAAAATTTTAAAGGCCAAGTTTTGAGTTAGTGATAAAGTGTGTGAAGTCATCATTGGTAGTGGACCATGCACTAATGTTGCTTGTGAGAAGATGTTGAGGAAGCTTGGTTTGGAAACCATGGGTCATTCAAGACCATATTCCCTCCAATAGCTTAGACAAAGGTGTAAGGGTAACCAAACAAACTCTTATCTCTTTTAAGATTGGAAATTATTTTGATGATGTTTTATGGAATATTCTTCCTATGGATGTTTTTCACATTTTTTTGGGGAGGCTATGGCAATTTGATAGGAAGGTTGTGCATGATGGAGTCCTTAATGAGTATAAGGTGTGCAAGCGCCAAAAGAAGTTTAGCCTAAAACCTAATCTAGATGGGAAGGATTCAATTTTTTGGAATGAAAAGGGGAAAGGAACCAAGAGCATGAAGCAAAATAAGGAAGAAAAAAGAAGGAAGATGTCGAGTGTTGGAGGGGAAGAAAGAGTTGTAGTATGGAGTTGTTAATCCTTGCGAAGTGTGAGATGGTTGAAGCTATCAAATATAAGAAGATATGCTATGCATTGGTGGTAAAGGAAGCCCAATGAGGGGAGAATGCTAACATGGATCCAAAATTGCAACAAGTGTTGAGAGAGCATGCCGATGTTTTTCTAGATGAGTTGCTAATTGGGATACCTCCTTTGAGAGGAATTGAGCGTGTTATTGACCTTCTGCTAGGAGTCCCATTATCAACAAGCTAGATTATAGGTGCAATCTAGTGGAGGCTAAGGAGCTACAGAGACAAGTGCAAGAGTTTTTTGACTAACGCTATATTCGGGAGAGTATGAGTTCATACGGTGTTCTAGCTTTGTTGCCGCCCAAGAAGGATGGTACATGGAGGATGTGTATTGATTCAAGAGCAATAAAAAACATCACAATCAAGTACAGATTTTCGATGCCAAGATTAGATGACATGTTAGATGATTTGCATGGTGCAAAGGTATTATGGAAGATTGAACTTAGGAGCGGCTATCATCAAATGAGAATAAGAGAATGGGACGAGTAAAAGACAACCATCAAGACTAAGTATGGATTTGTAATGAACCAAGTTCTTTCATGATTGATGATTGAGGAACTTAAACCCTTCCTTGGAGTCTTTATTTTTTTTTTACCTTGATGATATCTTGGTATATAGCAAGAGAGAGTTTGAGCACATACACCACTTAAAGAGGATATTTAACAAGCTCAGAGAGGTAAAGCTTTATGGTATGTTGGAAAAATGTAATTTTATGATGGAGAAGGTGGTTTTCCATGGTTATATTATGAGTAGAGATGATATTAGAGTTGATCCATCAAAGGTGGAAGCTATCCAAACGTGGTCTATTCCTACTAATGTCCATGAAGTTTGAAGTTTCCATAGGTTGGACTCATTCTATAGGCGGTTCATCAAGGACTTCACCACCATTGAAGTACTAATCACACAATTGATAAAGAAAGGAGAGTTTCATTGGAATGATGAAGACTTGAAGATAAAGCTCTCAAACACACCGATATTATCTTTACATTATTTTGATAAATTATTTGAAGTAACATGTGATGTTAGTGGTGTAGGCATTGAGGATGTGTTTTCACAAGAATGGAAACCGATTGCTTTCTTTAGTGACAAGTGGAATTGTGCGAGACTCAAATATTTGACCTATGATAAAGTATTCCATGCTATTGTGCATTGTTTGGAGACATGGAGTCATTACTTGAGACCAAAGCCTTTTGTACTTCAATCGGATCATGAGAGTTTGAAGTATCTACATGGTCAAAAGAAGGTGGTCCAAGACATGCTAAATGGATAAGCTTATTGCAAACATTTGTGTTCTCTACATGACACGTGGATGGAAAAGAGAATGTTGTGGATGATACATTATCTAGGAGGCCTATGGTACTTACCATGATGGATGCAGTGCTTTTGGGATTGGAGATGTTGAAGAGTCAATATTCCATGGATGATGATTTTGCTATGATCTTCGAAGATTGCAAGAAACAAAGAAGTTATGGACCCTATGTTCTTTAAGATGGATTGTTATTTAAACAAAACAAATAGTGTGTACCTAATACCTCATTTCGATACTTAATAATGAATGATACTAATCAAAGAGGTGCATTAAGGAGGAATTGTAGGACACTTTGGAGTTCATAAAAATTTATAGTTGTTGAAAGAACATTTCTATTGGTCGAGAATGCAAAAGGGAGTACAAGCCATGGTTGTTATGGGTGCTACATGCCAAAGGAGCAAGAGTTTCTTCCATAAAGGGTTATATGCACCTTTACCTATGCCTACTCAACCTTGGGAAGGTGTTAGTATGGATTTTATTTTGGGATTGCCTAGGAAAGAAAGGGACAGGGATTCTATTATGGTTGTGGTGGATCGATTTTCCAAGATGGCTCATTTTGTTCTATGTCACAAGACCGATGATGCTACTCATGTTGCAGATTTGTATTTCAAGGAGATTGTGAATTTGTATGGAATTTTGACAAATGTAGTTTTTTGATTTTTGGATAGAGATGTGAAGTTTCTAAGTTAGTTTTGGAAGACATTATGAAATATGCTAGGAATGAAGCTTCTATTTAGCATGTCACATCATCCTTGAATAGATGGACAAATTGAAGTTACTAATAGAACATTGGGCACTTTTCTAAGGAGATTGGTGAGTATGAGTTCTAAGGATCGGGATGTCATTTTAGCACATGTAGAGTTTGCTTACATCCATATTCCTTCTACTACGACAAGCTCTAGTCCATTCAAGATAGTATATGGTATTAATCTATATATGCCGATTGATATGGTACCATTGAAAAAAGGTGAAGTGAAGAGTTATGATGCACAAGAAAGAGTGAAGTTCTTTTAAAAACTTCATCAACAAATTAAGAACAATATTGAGAAGGATAATAAAGTATACAAGACAAGAGTAAACAAGCACAAAAGTCAACATGTTTTTCAACCGGGAGATTTGGTATAGTGGCACTTGAGAAAGGAGAGATTTCCTAATCTAAGGAAAAATAAGCTTATGCAAGGGCAGATGGTCCTTTCAAAGTACTTTGAAAAATTGAAAAAAGTGCTTATGAGCTAGATTTGCTAGATTCATATGGTGAGGTATCAAGGACATTTAATGTTGGAGACATTAGCCCTTACTATGGCGATGCAAATTTGAGAGCAAATTCAAACTAACAAGGGGAGAGTGGTGCAGTAGTAAACATTTAATAGTTGGCATTCATAATTATGAAACCAATTATTCTACATTTAGAAAGAATCTTCCACAAAATTTAAGACATATGGATGGCTACGTTGCTAGTTATATATGAAACATACCATACAAGTTACTAGGCGTATATGTACATGTGCATGGCATGCATGGAGTGTGTGGTGACATGCATGGGGGAAATAATATGCAGCTTGGACATGCATATTAGTTGATTTAGTTAATTAATTTGTAGAGTTAGAAATTAGTTAGATAATAAAGTAGCATAAATCTACCTTTTCGAAGAATATTCTATATTCTAGTATCTTTTAACTAGGCAACTTTTGAATAATTATTCTTTTTAGCTAGTATCTTGTAATTGGTAGCTTTGGTATATAAATCCATAGAACCCACGATTAGAGTTACATCAAGAATTGAAGTTGAATGTAAATTGCAAGTATTGAATTCTATGTGAGTTCATATCAGGCATATTCATTTTCTAAACACATTCCAAAAAAAAAATAATAATCAAAACCCTAAGTTTCAAAACTAACCCTAACCCTAACCCAAACACATAACACCTTCTATAATTAAGCCCTAATTTCCAAATCATCATCTTCATTTCACATCATTTGGAAACCACAATCTTAGAATAATCTGTACAGTTGTACCTTAACCCGTTACAACCAATGAGCAAGTCTTATTTGATTCTTGAGATGAGAAACCTTTTATCTGATGGAGATTAGTCACAAGAGTTAAGCATATGGTTCAGTCCATGTGGTAAGTATTTGGTATCTTTCATGAGATTTTATCCATAAAAGGGTGAGCCTTCTTTGTTTATATTTGTGAGTCGTTTATTATCTTTATCATTTTATCTCACATTCCTGAGTATTTCCATAAATTTGTAGCCATGAATTTAATAAAGAGAAAAAAATAGAGGGTATCCATAGTGAGGAATGAGAATGGATGTTCAAGTGACTAAGGTGTGGTAGATCTTCATCCATAATATTGATTTATCTGCACCTATCATATTTATGTGTGAACCATATGTTGAAATTGATCCCTTAAATCTCTCAATGATGAATCTTGCTTGAATGCTAATCTTAATGTAAGAAAGTACAAGATTCTAGGAAAATAGTGGTTAAGGGTGTTGGGTGTGATTTTATTAGTATTTTTATTATTATGTGTGATTTTGTGGGTATATCATATGTAAAACCATCACGAGACCCTATGCATCCTCTATGGGTGATGTAGGGGTTTAAAGGTCTTTTTGAACATGTTAAATGCAATCATGAGACGTACGAAAGTGGCTAGTTGGTTTATTTTTATTTAGTTTGACACATAACTTGTCTGAGGAAAAGTAAGAAGCTAAGTGTGCAGGTATTGATGAGTTCATATTTTGACATGTTTTATACCCTTTTGACCTTAGTTTTTGGTATTTTATTTGAGTAATATATGTGAATAATTATAATTTTATGCTTAAGTGATAATAATTATATAAAATTTATTATTTGAGCTAAAATGACACAAATGAAATAAATTTAAAAGTATATGCTTATTAATTTATTAATTTTTCTAATTTTATTTTATAGGAAAAGTAAAAAAAAAGACTTTAGCCTTTAGATCGAAGGCCCAAAGGCCTAGGAACAAAAGAAGAGGATGACGCATCAGAGGGGAGCATCTAATAAAAGGAGCACACAAGAAGAAGAAGATGAAAAAAGAAGGGTTGTCGTAGAAGAATAGTGGGGTTAGAGGAGGAGAAATATGCATGACAACACTGAAGAAGAGAGCCACAAAAATAGAGCACGAGAAACAAAAAAACAAAGGAGTTGCTAGCCAAAAAAGGCAAGGGGGCTAACGACATCCGCAAAGGAGAGTGCTAAAGGAGAACGAAGGGGTGAAAGGAGAGAAGGGAGCAACGTTAGGAAGAAGAGAGAGAGCCAATGGCTATAAAGGAGACAAATATAAAAAAAAGAGCCGAGAAACTAAGGCATGGCAATCAAGAAGCCAAAGAAGAAAGCATAGAAAACGTGTAGAAAAGCTAATGAGAAAGAAGAAAAGAGATACAATTATCACATAAAGATAGCCAACAATAGTAGAAAAGTCTAACTTGGAGTAGTCAGCAAGGAAAAGAGACGTGCATCTGCACCATAAAAAAAATTAAAGAGTGGCTGCACAGAATTTTAGGCATGTCCAAGAGAGAAGAAAAGGGAAAAAGGATACCGGGATGATTTATTGTTGATGAAATTTTGAAAAAATCATTCTAACATTTTTTTTTATCTTTCATCCATAATTAATTCCGGTTATTTTTTTCTCTATTTTTTATATATATTTTTATGTAAATAATTCCTTCATTGTGTTTAGCTAATTATTTATTTTTGGGGAATACACTAAAACCCTAGATTATGATTTAAAATATGATATCATTTTTCTTTATTATATGAGATTTTTCTTTGACTCTATTTTAATTACTTTCTTTTATATATATGATTTTGTCAAGTATAATTTATATGGTACATGCCTTGTTCTTGGTTCCTCATAGTGACAGTATGTAGTATTATTTTCCTGCTAAGTGGCCATATAAATATGCTAGAATTTATATCTATAGATTAGAGCTAGGTTAGATAATAATTCACCTAATAGTTTTGTAATTCTAACCAATGTAGTTCAACGTTTAGATGCATGTGGGTGAAAGGAGAGAATATAGCTGGACATGCTTATTATACTAATTTGTTTACTTATATTGACATCCTTCCATTTATACTTAATGCATTAAATCTAGTTAAATATAGGAGCCATTTGTTGCTACTATACTTCTAGTATTTAGTAGAATTGATATTGGTGCTTTGTTATATTAATTATTTTAGAGAATTAATTTAAGATGTATAGACATGATATTGGTAATGTGGGTTTGATAAAGTGTGAAAAGTAGGAAATGACTATATTAATATTTTTTGTTAATGTAATAAATTGAGGATTTGAACATAATGCCATTGTACATATAAGGTTTTCATGAAATAAGGGCATTTGTTTATCCTTAAGGAATTTTGGTCAATATGGGTTTAATATAAAAATTTCTCTACATTAACATGTCATAAGAATTAAAATATATGTAGTAATAATAATGAATGAATTATTTCTAAAGCTAATGAGAAAATTATTAAGTTGAGAATTGTAACCCTAGAGGCAATATTATTATTGCATGAGTAAGACATAAGTGTAATACCCTATCTTTTAGCGAAGTTTGATGAATAAGAAGTTATGGTATTTATTAATATTTGATCATTTCTAATTTTGATTTGGAACCATAAATGATTTTGAGGGAAATTTAGATTTGAATAAGTTTTAGAAAAGGAATAAAATGTGTTTTCAGGTGGATCGATCGACTAGTTGTATGAACCGATCGCCTAGGTCATCATTTTAGATAAAGGGTTTTTCTTGATCAAACTAATCAACTAGTTTGGGGAACCAATCAGCTAGTTGGTAGAATAGTTGAATGGTAGGCTAAACAAATTAATTGGTTTGTTGAGAAGAGTATATTTTTGAAACTTACTTTTCTTGGAAACGTTCTTATACCAAAATGGAACCTTGATGAACCCATTATAATTTGTTGTTTTAAGATTCTTAACATTTCTTATCATGCACTCGTCCTTAGATTTTACCTTAAAATGATTTGAGGGTTTGATTTGAACAATTATGGGGGAGGGTGACCTCAAATTTACCTTCATCTACCTCTCCCCTCTACATGATCTAGAATCATTGCTTTGATTCCCAAACCTGTATCAAAATTAGTTGGGATATTCCTTCCACATTGATCATTCATTTCATCTCTTGTGTTTGACATTTTTGGGTGAATTCGATGTGCATTTTTTCAAAAATCACTATTTTAGCTTTAGAAGAAAGGTTAGAATATCTTTTATGAAATATTTCTGCTCAGCTCAAATTTGAAAGGTAGAAATTAGAAATTTTCAGTCTATGCCTAACCAAACTCATTCTTGTACCAATTTGTTTCCTATACGTAGTCTTTATCACCCCTTCCTCACACTTTTTTTTGCCATCAAAATATTGGAGCTCTTTCCAACTTTATATTCTTTACTCTGCAAGTTGAGCTTGGTTTTGATTCTCTTCCACTCTCCTAATTCTTTATCTAGCTCTATCTTATTTATCTTTAAGTTAGGGAGGCTTAGATTCAGGAAGAAGTTAAGTCTCTCTATCAGTTTGAATTCTATTTGTTTTTCTCTTAAGCTTGGAAGAAAAAAATTCTCCTAATTCTAATTTTGATTTATAAAACTATTACATGAATTTATGAAGCTTTAACTTCTATTTTCTTCATAGTTTGAAAATTGAAAATCTCTAGATTGGGTTTTCCTATTTGTGGAAAAGTTTTCCTTGTACCAAGTAAGTCATTTTTATTTCTCAAAATGTGGCTTAGTTTAAGCATGTGTTGTTGTGAGTTCTTTAAAGTCCTAATTTTACAAGCCAAAATGAGAATTTGGTTTTAGATTTATGCATGTTGATTAACTTATGAGTTCTTAGAAAAATACACAATTTTAGGAAAATTAAGTTGATTTGATTAATAACAGCATATGTCTTATTTTATGAGCTGAAGAAGCATTGGTAAGATGACAATATATATTTTATTATGGATGTTGTAGGAATTTAGAGGACGATTTGCATGAAAAATGATTGTTTTGAGTTGCTTAAGGGAAAATTTATCTACTAGTTAGGTCAAGCCGATTGACGGGTCCTTAGAACCGTTGACTGGATGACCTGACCTATAAACTGGTAGACCTGTGGTGCCTTTTGTTTGATCTCTATTTAAACCGATTGATGCATTTTGTAGAACTGATCGACTTGTCTAAGAATGATCTATTTTGGTGGTTACCTTAGTACCCTATCCTGTTATTATTTTGGATTATTATTTCGGTTGTTACCTTAATACCCTACCCCTGTGATTAGAATGTACCTAACTAATCAAATATGACTTCACACTTTGAAATGATGAAAAATGGTTAGGTATGCTTTACTATTGAAATGAGACATGAACCATGATATATTTTTCTCCATGTGTATTATTTGTACGGTCTATTTCTTGCGCTGATGTACCTTATTCAGTTTTTGTGTGGCTATATGGAAATGTGGATATATTACTTCTTATGAGGTATTATGATTTACGCAGTACGAGAGAGATATACTGATACTACTTTTGTAGATGACTATTTAAGGGCCATATAATGGCATGACAGTTATTAGAATGGGCAGGACAAGTGGAGTTATTGGGAAGAGGTTCTATTTTCAAAATAAGCCTTTAGGTCAAAGTTTTAGGGCAAACTAGGGTTGTACATTCGAGGTGCTATTTTTTGTTACTATTGGTTTTTCTTTTTGATCCTTAAGTCTCATGTTATACTTTGGTTATAACATTGTACTATGACATTTATTTATAACTCTATTATGTATTATATCTATTTTCATCGAATTATTAAGTTGATTTTTGTTTTAGCCTTAGCAATTGGCGTAAGAAAGGTGAGGAGTCATACTTATGTTATGTGTGATAGTAACACCCAGTAACTTTGTGATTAATGCCACAACAAAATGAAAAATTTTCAGCTGGTAGAAAGGGTTGTTACATTACCATTTGATGGGTTGGGTCAACAACTTGATTGTTCTAGAAGCTAGTCGATCAGCTTAACCTAACCAATCAATCGGTTTGCCCAACAACAACACCAAACAATCATTTTCATGCAAATAATGCTCATAAATCTTCATCATAGTAAATTAGAACATGTTTTAACATCAAGTAACACATTTTAACCTAATTAAATTTCACATCTCAACATTAATCATCATAACCCATTATTTCTCAAGATTCATGCTTTTTTACTTATATTACACAATGTAACAATCTAACAACGTAAATAGTTTCATATTTTTCAACATTACTCATAATCCATTTTAGAAGCAACAATCACTTACTTGATGCAGAAAAAACTTCCTTAAAAAAGAGCTTAGTCTGTGAAAAGCTCAACTTTTAAAACCTTAGAAACAAAAAGCCTTAAATAATAAATTCATGCATAACTTTTGTGATTTTGAAATTAAAAGAGAAGGGAAATAATGAATATACCACACCCAAAAACAAATAGAGAATACTTAGTTGAACCACTCAACCTTTTTCCTAAATCTAACTCTTCCTTACTTAGTAATTAAAACTGGAGTGAGGATCAAAATAGTGAAAGGAATTCAACAGTAAGGTTCGAAGTGTAGAGGGAGAAGGTGAATACTTTATTGTTAGGTATTTTCAATGGAAGAAATAAAGGTGAACAAAAGGGGTGATTGAGGTTAATTACAGCCAACCAATCGGTATGAATCACAGTGCACTTAGGAATAAATTGAAAAATCTAATTCTTACCATTTTAATTTGAGTTAAACAAATGTATTTCATGCAAGATATACTAAACTATCCTCTAGAGCTCAAATGGTGATTATGGGGATATGCATGTCGGTTGGTCTAGAAATGAAATTCACATGAAGGTTAATGGAAGGTTAGTGTGGAATGAAATCTTCCAATTGAGTAGAATCAAGCTTTAGATCGAAGCAATGATCTCAGGAAAAAGAGTTGCATGGAAGAGTCAAACTTGGTTTCTACATAAGGATGCTTTATTAAAAAATCTGGATGTGCAATGTGGAGTATTATCATGTTGATAATTGTTAAAAAGATAGGAAAGTTGAATTAGTAAAAAAGTAGCTTAATTCTATCTTTTAGGGTTATCTTATTCTATCTTTTCAGTAGGATTATTTTTTAATATTAAGGAGTTCCAATGGTTATAAAAACCATAGGAAGTACACAACACAAAGGAGACAAAAAATTGATGAAATTGTAAGCTTTGCTTAATTGAAATATGTGTTAGTTCTTCTCATTATTAATCAATTTTGTGTGAGTGATTATTATTAAAATACTTAATATATTTGTATGTGTTAATTATAGATTAAGATATATCTTTCAAACCCTCCACAAACCCATTCCATT
The DNA here is from genome assembly GCA_039764185.1 of Tamarix austromongolica. NCBI lineage: Eukaryota > Viridiplantae > Streptophyta > Magnoliopsida > Caryophyllales > Tamaricaceae > Tamarix > Tamarix austromongolica. The sequence goes on along the minus strand of CM077816.1, from coordinate 46,115,419 downwards.
CTAAACCCTAAATGCCATATACAATCACCATCATCATCTTTAACATTCATCTTAAACTTATTTTTCTTACTTAATTTTATCTATTTCCAAACATAAAATAATATTATTATTTTTATCAAACGATCATCTTCATAATCTAATCATCAAATCAACTTATTTCCAACCGTTAATCATCATAATATTCATAGCAATACTAAACCCAAATCGTAAACCCTAAGCCTAACCCTAGCCCACAAACCAAGCCATTCTAAACACTTCATCATTCGATCATTATCACCATTATCTTTTCTTTGATGAATCATCATCATCATATTTTCATCACTTTAAAATAATCATATTCCTTTTAAAACCCTAACCGAACCATAATACCTCCCAAAACATAAGTACACATTCTTACACACATAAAGAGATAGGTAGAAGAAGACAAGGATGAGGTTATTTCCCCCCCTCAATTGTCCCAATCGATCCTCTAAATCGATCTGAGGTGGTGTTTTTGGGCTAAATACATCATGAGAAAGGATAAGAATCTCTTAGGAGAAATTTGACTTAGGTTAACAAAGTTTCATTTCAGTATAAGAAAATTTTCCAAAAAATTGAGTTTCTAAAATATGCCTAGCTTAAAAAACAAGTCAATTAGTTTTGCTTGCCAATAAAATATTCTAAAGACCATTCAATTGGTTTGGTCGAGTAAAAACCATTTGGCTGAAAACGTTTGGTTCATGAAACCAGTCGATTGGTTCAGTTGAAAAACTCGGTAAATTTTAATTTCTAACCTTACTTCAAACCCAACTTTACTTTAAACCAAATCATAATACAAAATCAAAAGCAAACAACTAAAATTTACATAAATTATCATTTAGCACTTTCCAAAAAGGTAGGGGTATTATACTACTTCCTAGATCCATGCACTTCAAGAATAGTGGGTTTATCATAAGGGTCTCTGTCATCCAACTTAACCTCAATCTCCAACTAGCACGAAGCACCCTCCTCCTCCACCTTCTTAGTAACACCATCACTAGAGTCAGTCTTCTAAAGGAACGTGGACTCATTGAAGGTAACATCTCTACTAGTCACAAACTTAGATGTAGCTAGGTCTCATATCCTATACCCTTTCACTCCTGATGTAAAGATAAGATAGATACACTTCTTGGCTCTAAGCTCAAGTGTAATACCCCATATTTTTAGAAAACTAATAATTTAATAAATAGCTTTTATTTGAAATAAAATTAGCTTGTAAAATTATTTATTTTAATTATTTTATGGATTTTAGAGTATATAAATTTGGATAAGATTATTTAATAAATTAGATATAAATATTTTGCTAATTATCATATTATTTTCATTTAAATAAATTCCCAAACTAATATTTTACCAACTTTATCCTTTTTAAACTAATATATTAGATTATAATAAATTAAATAATTTATCAAGAATATTAAATTTTGTGATTTTATAAATTAATTTATTTTATTTTCCCCATTTTCCATTCCTTTTTTCCCCTTTTTCCTTTTCTTCTCTTCTTTTTTTCCTTTTCCCCCTCCTTTGGGCCGCCAGGCTGCTGGCCTGCTTCCCCCCTCCTTGCGCGCTGGGCCAGGCCCGTTCATTTCTCCTCCTCGTGCCCGTCCAGCACACCTGCACGCCTCCCAGCCTTCCCTTATTTTTCCTCTGGACTGGCCGTCTCCCTCCTTTCTTATGTCGGTCCAGCCGCCCGCCAGCCTTCTTCTTCTCCCACGCTCGACCATTTCTTCTGCCATGGTCGAGCATGTCGCCACCTGCAACCCGGCCACCACCTACCTCCCTCTCCCTCTCTCTCCTCCCCCGTCATTTTCTTTCTTTTTTTGAGCCAAACCGGCCCTAGACCACAGCCCCGCATGCCCCTCTCCCTTTCCTTCTTCTTCCCTCTTTTCCCCTACCACCCGACCACCACCTGCCACCTACACCCTCTCGCCAGTCAGCCGCTGCCCCCTCTCTTCTCCCTCTCCTTTTTCTTCATCTCCCAAGCCTCCATTTCCCTATTTTTTTTCGAGCCCTACTCCCTTTCCCGAGATCCCTCCTCTCTCCTTCCTCCTTCCCCATTTTCTCCCCCGGTTTTTGATCATCGCCGCCCGCCGCCGCTCGAACCACTAATCCCAACCCCTGCGCCGCCTCCCGCCACCACCTACTACCACCCTACACCACCATGCCGCCCCTCGAGCCCTACACTTCCTCCCTTCTCCACCCCTTTTCTTTTTCTCCCTAGTTTTCCCCCTTACCACCGAGCCACCTGCAACCGCCATTTCTGCAGCCACCCAACCCACCATTCGACACCCTGCAACCCCCTCTATAACCGCCATGTATCAGTTGGCCGAAAACAGCCCTTGAACCCCTCCATTTTTCCCTCTCCTTTTCCTTCCTTCACAACCCCTTCCCTTCGACCCTTCTCGGCAGCCAACTTCGCCGCCTTACCGCCGCCGTATCCTCCGCCCTATGCCGCCTTGAAACCACCCTTAGCCTCCACCTACACCCCCTCTTCACTTCTGCACCGATCCCCTGCCTTAGAACCTCCCCTAACCACCTTCTTTTCTAGCCTAAAGACCCTAACCCGAAAATAATAAATCTTGCTTCCTTCACCCCCCTTCGAACCCTTTCACCTCTCATTTATGCATGAAACTCACGCTGCTCATGCAGCATGAGCTCCCCTTTATTTTGAAAATTTGTTGGCTAAATTTTAAGGAATAATGGTATTTTATATTAAGTGTTCTATTAATTAAATTTTTTATAAAGTTTTATGTTTGGATTCTTATTTCTAACATAATAATGATGGATATTATTTTTAGGTGTGAGTTGCTAATTATGCTTGGTAAGATTTGATATTTTGCGGGATTAAGGTAACCGTTATTCCTCCCTTAAATATACAGAAAAACGTATGCTAGCACATTAAGGGTTTAGTATGATTTTATGCATGTTTTGTGTGCTTAGCATGATGTGTATATGGTTTCTTATATTGTTTGATAAAAAGAAAAAAAAGCATGATAACTTTTGTGCCATATGTAGGTATGTTTATTAAGGACGGAGTTTGATTATGGATGGAAATGTTAAATGCTTGTTTATGATGTATCATGTTGCTAATGCATGAATGATGTTATTGTTTAAGGGTATTTTAGTAATTATGCTTATGAGGTGTGTGAATTAATGTATGTAGTTGATAACGAGTATTATGTTGAATAATGACAAGTTGGTGGACTTAGAGGATAAAAACGAAGTATTAATATCATTATTTTATGTAGTGTTAGTAAATTCATAAAAATGGTGAATAAAGGGGTTGAATGGAAATTTTATAAGTGAAAAGGGTATTTCAGTAATTTTATAAGTAAAAGGGTATTTTGGTAATTTAAAAATAAAGGGGTTAAATGATAATTTATAAGTAAAGGATAAAATTGTAAGTTGTGAGAAAGAAGGGTAAAATGGTAATTTTGGAAGTAGGGGTAAAATAGTAATTTTGGAAAGGAAGGGCAAAATGGTAATTTTGGAAGGAAAGATAAAAATGGTAACTTTGGATGTAAAAGGGTAAAATAGTAATTTGTAAAGAAAAATGAGTGTTATGGTAATTTTACAAATAAAAGGGTATGGTGGTAATTTTTATAAATAAAAGGATATTATGGTAATTTGAAAGTAAGGGGTAGAAGAGTAATTTTGTAAATAAAAGGATATTATGGTAAACCCGGTAGTAAGGGGTAACTTCTTAATAATGATAACGACAAAGGATAAATTAATAATGAAAGTATGATTAAAAAGGGATAATTGGACAACTATGATAATAGAGAAGGGTAATTTGGTAAATTAACCAATTAAAGGGCATTATGGTAATTTTAATAATGGAGAAGGGTAATATAGTAATTATAAATATGGAGAAGGGTAAGTTAATAATTATGATCGTGAAGAAGGGTAAATTAATATTTGTAATTATGAAGAAGGGTAATTTGGGATTTATGATAATTAAAGAGGGTAAGATGGCAATTAAAATAATTGAGAGGGGTAAAATGGTAATTATGATAAAGGAGAAGGGCAATTTGGTAACTTATCCAACTAAAGGGGCAATTTGGTGATTTAGCCAATTATGGGATAAAGTGATAATTATTTAACCAACTAAAGGGGCAAAATAGTAATCATGATAATGAAGGAGGGTAATTTAGTAATTTATCCAACTCGAGGTCAGTTTTGTAATTATAACAAGGGAGAAGGGAGATTTGGTAATATAACCAACCAAACGGGAAATGTGATAAGTGTAGTAATTATGAGGGGTGAAGGGTGATCTAAAAAGTGCAGGGGATAATTTGGTGACCTAAACCGTATAAGGGGTAATTTGGGAATTATGTAACCCAAAGGGTAATATGGTAATTTGGCGAGGAAGGAATGGATACTTAACAATTATATAAGTAAAGGGCAAATGAGTAATTTGTACCTAACATTTCTTTGAGATTGTGGTCTTTGAGATTGTGGAACATTATAATATGATTCAAATAATGCTGATTAGCTAAGTAAGAGTATTTGATAATTAGTCTGGCCTTAATGATTTCTCTATGATATCCTAGATAATCATCTAAATAAGAAACGAGTAATGATATCAGAACGATTGAAAGTGAATAAGTATCAGATTATTGTGCTTTTTGTGATCACCTTAATTAAGACACTATTACTTAAAGTGAAAGACCTCGAGATCGGGAATGGTGACTCCTTAGGGGTCGCTACTCTAAGGACGTGGTTTAGTCCACGATCATTCTGGTATTTGCTGGTGTGCCTTTGTACCCCAACCAAGCCCCTATATCTTACTCTTTCTAGCTCTACGGACCTAGTTAGGGGGTATGCATACTTATGGATTAGGTGTCCTTGTCGGTAGGGTACTGAGTTAGCTTTATGCACCAGTACGACCAGGGTACCTTTGCGTCCTTGGGTTCGTGGTTGAAGGGTACTGAGTAGCTGGTATGCACCGGTACGACCAGTGTACCTTTGTGTCCCGGGTTATCGATCTCCCATTCGAGGCAAATAAATATGGTTGATGTGCTGGTTAAAGAAAGGAAAGATACTATTATTGAAAGTGGAATATTAATGAGCCGGGCCCAGATGATTATGATATTGAGTACCGGTCCACCGGTTATAATAGTGGCCAAGAGCGTTGTGCCCTGGATGATGATTCTTATATATCCCGGTCCACCGGTTATAATATTGGCCAAGAGCATTGTGCCCTGGATGATGATTCTTTATATATCTTGGTCAACCGGTTATAATAGTGGCCAGGAGCGTTGTGCCTTGGATGATGAGTTATATGTATTCCGGTCCACCGACAATAATAGTGGGGGTCCCGAGCTCAATAAAATCGGTCATGTATGTGAATAAGATTATGGAAAAACACTAATCACTTATAGTGGAACACCATGTGAGTTGGGGCCAGATCGGTCCACCGGCAATAATAGTGGTCAGAGGCGTTCTTCCCTGTGTGTTTACTTCCGGTCCACCGGCTATAATAGTGGGGTTCTCGTAATCACATGGATATAAAATATGAGATTGATGGAATGATGACGGAATAATGGCTTAAGGCCCGAATGTATTGATCTTACACTATGACATGGCTTAAGGCCCAAAGTATCGATCGTGATTTATGAATTATTATGCATGTTATTGTTATGAGTGCACCTCTCATTATTTATGTGTGTAGCTTGCATTATGTGCCGTATGCGGGCCTGTCTTTAAGTATGGTATTAAAGGGTTACTCAGTACCGTAGTACTGAAGGGATTCCCTTTATGGGGCCCCTGCCTATTCAATGGGCAGTGCCCTTGCAGGTATTTTTAGGTGCTACTCAAGTGGGCTACGGGAACGAGAGTAAGGAGTTATCCAGTATTGTTAGGGTTTTCTCTTTCTCTTTAAATTCCTGATTTTAATGTTATGTGTTACTGTAACCACCGTTGGTGGATTTTATTCTTGAAAACGATTTGATGTGCTACTCTGATTTGTGTGTGTTGAATTTCTTTCAAGCTGTATTTCATTTTCTTAGCCTTAGCACTTGGTACTGGAACGGTATGAGTGAACCGGTCTGGTACTAAGTGTGGCGGTAATACTCCCAAAGTTCACGTTTTATTAATCTTCTTCCGCAATTATCTTTTAATAAAATGAAATTTTTCAGTAGTGAATTTTGGGGGTGTTACATCAAGTTTATCATCATTCATATACTCATAAGAATAGCAGCCAAAGACAATCAAATTAGAGTAATCACCTAGCTTACTGGATCACAAATCCTTAGGTGTCTTCAAGTCAATGGATCGATTTAGTAACCAGTTCTCTAGTTATGCTACTATATGAACTGCCTCGGCCTAGCCCTCATTGTGATAACATGCATCGAGCCTTGTCGCATAGGGTTTTGTCCATCCAATCGACAATTCCGTTCTATTGTGGTCTTACAACACAAGTTTGGTGTCTTTGTATCCCTTGATCTTGGAAAAAATAAGTGAAACTATGCAAAACAACTTAAGATTATTATCTTTCTTGAGATAATTAACCTACTTTCCATTATGCTTCTCTATCAAGGTCTTCCACTATTTAAAATACCAAACACATCATTCTTATGATTTAAGAAAAAAACCCATATCTTTCTCGAAAACTCATCAATGAATGTGGAAAAGTACCACAAATCACCTTTGGAATCCACTGTCCCTAAATCCCACAAATATAAATGGATATAATTAAGAGGCCCTCTTATACTATGCTTAGCTATTGAAAAGCTAACTCTCTTTTGTTTGCAAAACATATAATGTTGACAAAAGTCTATAATACCTATGCTTTGTCTATCTAGTAGCTTCCTCTTAGGGAGCTTAGTTAGACCCATAACACTCATGTGTTCTCAGTCTTATGTGCCATAGTCTTATAACATCCAAGTCTGACAACTTCAATAATTTCACAATAGTTGTGCGCACAATAATGGAACCCATCTACTCATATAGTGTCCTAACCCAATTCCCCTTCATTGTCACCAGAGAACCTTTTGTAATTCTTAGAGTACCATCCTCAATAACACAATGATACCCATTGTAATCTAAGAAACTAAAATAGATGATGTTCTTGGTCATCTCTGGGACATGTCTGACAATAGAAAGTGTCCTGACCACACCATCATGTAACCTTACCTTTACTATCTCAATCTCAGAAACTTTTCAAACAACATAGTTTCCCATCAAGGCAAACCCACCCTGAGTCACCTCGAACATTTGAAACCAACTCCAAATGGGACATATATGGTAAGTGCACCTAGAATCTAATATCCATCTATCGCTGATCTTATTCTATCTATTAAAGGCCTATAACACATATCCATAACTATCACCATAGGTAGCTGCAACATCATCCTTTGAATTGGATGACTCTCTAAACATAGCACCAGGCTTCTTGTTAGGATAAAACTTCCTAACATTACCCTTCTTGTGATAGTCGTAGCATGTCACATTCTTTTGCTAACTCTTCGACTTAGATCTAGATTTCTAATGGTCACCAGACCTCCACTCTTGTGTCATCCCCCTCACAACCAATCCCTCACTATGTGAGTCCCCAAAAGTATTGCTACAAGTTAACTAACAATTAATCAATTCTCATTATAGTAGGGTAAATTTGACATCCTTAAGGATTAGCTTGTCCTTCCCATACAAAATAGTTTCATGAAAGTATTTAAAACTTGCGGCTAAAGAACATAACTATAAAACCCCTAAAATTCATAGTTGATTTTTTTTTATTTAAAAATTTGTAGAAGCAAAAACCATAAATTTTAGGGATGTTACCACCACACTTAGTACTAGATCGAAATCCTCTTATCTTTCCAATACAAAGTGCTAAAGCTAAAAGGAATAAAATATGATTTATACAAATTCAAATTCCATTTGAATCAGAGTAGTGCATTAAATTCATTATAAATAAATAAATGCACTATTAGTGGTTACAAGAGTAAAATCATTTACCAAGGAATTAAAAAGGTGGAAACAGAAACCCTAAAAGTTTTCAAATAATCCTTACACTCATATTCGATACTCGCTTGAATAACACCTGCAATAAACCTGTGAAGGACACTGCATATTGATTAGGAAGGGGCCCACAAATGGCATCTTTCAGTACTACGGTACTGTGTAACCCTTTATACCAGACCTAAAGGCAGGAACCACATGCAACACATAATACATAACGATATAAAACATTAACAAGTGTGGGCACAGGGATAACCATAAGCATCTTAAGGAATAATACACAATGCAACACCTCATATAAGAAGATATGCATAGCATAAGGCCCATTCATTTAGCAATGCCCTCACATACCAAGAGAGAGTTAGGCACTAAGGCTAAACTTATTTTATAATGGTGGATCATGATGATGAAAGTAACTCTTTTGGTCTTAAGTAATTAATTAATCATTATTTATACATCATCTTTCAAATTATATCCATGTGAGTTCACAGACCCCACTACTATAACCAGTGGATCAAAAACACCCAGGGTAAAATGTGCTTGACCTCTATTATTTGCCGGTGGATCGATATCCAAGGGACTTGCCACCTAGCCACTATTCTTACTAGTGGATCAGCCTAGCCCCGACTTATATCGTATTCTATTATAAGTGATTAGTGTCTTCCCATAATTTATTTACATCCAATGTTTGGTTTATTGAGCTTGGGATCCCCCACTATTATAGTTGACCGATAGAAAACACTTCGGAGTAGAATGCACTTGAGCACTATTATTTGTCCGTAGATTAGTCTCTAGGGCATCTTGCACCTAGCAACTATTATGTCGGTGGATCAGTCGGGGCTCGGCTTAATAATCTTTCACTTTACGTAATTAGTACTTTGTTCATGTCTTATTCAACAAGTCCATTTATTTGATTCGAGGGAAGGGAAAATGTCATGAATCTAAAGCCACAAAGATATACTAGCCATAGAATCAAGCATTCTATATCAAGGATCATGGCATACATAAAACACTAACACATACTTCGAACATATCTAATGCACATTTACATGCATATTTACCAACAAGGCACCTCTTGCATGATTATGATATAAACACCACATCACACCCTTAATTATCAATCCAACCCTAGGTTATGCCATGTTCTTGTGATACTCACTTGTGATACCCACTGACTTATCAAATGCCTTTATCTTATTATTCAATATTACTTAAGTTTTATTAAGGAGACTCATTTAATCCGTCTACATGTTATATACAAGTTACCAATTTACCCCCATCATCCTTACAATATTTACTGAAATACCCATTGTTTGTAAAATTACTAAGTCACCCCTTTTATTTTCCAAATTACCATATTACCCTTTATGTTTGCATAATTACCAAATTACCCCTTGTATTTGATAGATTACCAAATTACCCTCCATAATTATTAAATTACCAACTTTATCCCTCATACTTATTTAGTTACCAATTTTACCCTTCCAGTTGGTTAAATTTCTGAACTATCCTTTTTACTTATCAAATTACCATGTTGCCCCTCCTATTGATTAAAATTACCGAATTTCCATTTTAGTTGGTTAAATTGCCATACTGCCCTTATTATTTATTAAAATTATCAACTTGCCCTTTTGGTTGGTCAAAGTACCAAATTACCCTTCTTACTTATTAAAATTACCAAATTGCCCTTTTGGTTAGTTAAATTACCAAATTGTCTCTCTTACTTATTAAAGACACCAAATTGCCCTTCCTTTATGCCAAATTACCAAAATACCCTTCCTTTATACCAAATTACCAAATACCCTTCCTTTATATTAATTTACTAAAATACTTTCTTACTCACAAAAATTACCAAGTTATCCCCCTTTCCATGTAAAATTACTAAAATGTCCTCCTTATTTATCCATTTACCATTTTATCCCCTTTACTTTTTTAAATTACCATTTTCCCCATACCATAAAAATTTTACTAAAATACCCTCACTACACAAAATATTAATATACATGGTCCATATACATCATCCAACACCACCAACTATTACTATGTATCATTAATACTCATTAGCACCTATCACACACACTTATTTAAGCCACACCTTTTGCACAAGCAAAATTACCAAAATGCTCCTAGGTCTCATATTAACATTATCTATTCAACAAATGACCACATTAGCATATCATATCATACATATGTATTTAACATCATCATTAATGACAAGGCTCCTTCCTTAAGCATTATTTCTACACATAGCACATAAATTAATATGCTTTTCTTTTCAGTAACCAACATATGCCACTAAACACATTATACTTAACAACATACATCATGCATATAAATCATATTAAAAACCCTGATGTAATAGCATACGTGTATCCACATATTTTAGTAGGGTATAATAGTTACCTTGTTTCTAGCAATTATCAAACCATACTGATACCCCAATTAATGGTTTGAGCTTTGATTAGTAAAAATCAATACCTAAAAATAATATAAAAATTAGCATAATAAAAGTATAAAATCAAAAGAATAAATTTTTTTGATCAAAAGCTTAATTAACACATACTAATAACAACTATTTTTATACCTCCAGAATTTAGCAACATTAACTCAAAAAGATGCAGGACTCACGCTACATGCAAGGGGTGAAGGAAAAATGGGGGTTGAAGGGGGAGTTGGGAAAAGGAGAAGGTTTGGTTTGGGTGAAGGTTTTGAGAGTGGGGTAGATGACTTGTGGATGGGAGTTATGGTGGTGGCTCGGTGCAGAAATGGAGTAGAGGTGTAGGTGGTGGTATGGGGGTCGATGAACGGTGGCTTAGGGTGGCGGAGACAGTGGATGCAGGGTTGGGAAAATTAGATGTAAGGGTAGAAGAGGAGAATAAGGAAGGGGAAAGAAGAGAAGAAGGGAGGAATTGTAGGGGGTTTTGGCTAAGGGAGGTAAGGTGGTGGTAGGGGAGGTGTTAGGGAGTGGATTGGTGGGTTTGGAGGTAGCGGAAGAGGAAGGAGGGTGGCGGACAATGGTGGTGTAGGGTGAATGCCGATAAGGGGAAGAAAAAGAAGGGAGGAGAAAGGTGGCTGTAAGGGCGTGTGATGGTGTCTTGGTTGTGGAAGAATGTAGTAGGGGGTGTCAAGAGGTGGATGTGATGGTTTTTTAGGCGGTAGAAACAACAGTTAGAGGCAACAAAGTGAAAATAGGGGAGGAGGAGAAAAGTAGAAGAAGGGAAAAAAAGGGGAGGTCTACATGGAAAGGGTGTCTCAAACTAAAAGGAAAATGAGCAAGTTAGAATAAGAAAAGGAAGAGGGAGAGGAGTCAGTCGTGGCTAGGTTAGATGGAGGGTGTAGGGGTGACAAGCACATAGCCTATAGTGGTAGGGAGAAGAAGAAAAGAGGGGGGAAATGAGGGCATGTGGGGAGGGCTATAGGGCTATGTTTTATCTAAAAAGGGAAGGAAAGGGATGGGGGAGAGAGAGGGAGAAAGAGTAGGGTTGAAAATGGCAAGTTGTAGGGGAGGCAGGTGGCGGTTGCAGGCTACCATGGCCTTGTCATTGAAGAGGGAAGGAGAAGGGAAGAATAGAGGAGGAGGGGGCTGTAGGCCGGTAGGGTGAGGAAGGAAGGAAGCAGAAGTGGGCTAGCCCAATCGGGGGGGAGAAAGGAAAAGAAAAAGAAGAGGGGAGACGGGCTAAGCGACGACGTGGGGAAAAGGGAGAGGAGAAAGGAAGTGGGCCAGTGGCCCAGTACGAAGGAGGAAGGAGGGTCGCAGACCTGGTGGTCCAAAGTGGATGAAAAGGAGAAAAGGAAGGAGGAAAAGAAAAGGAAGAAAAAGGAGAATGAATAGGAAAAGAAAAAAGGAAAAAGGGGAGAAAAAAATTAAAATAATTTTTAAAATAAAGGTATTTAATAATTTTGATAGATAAATTAATTTAATAATATAATTTATTAGAATTTAATATTTTATTTTAAAAAGCACAATTTTAGTGAAATGTTGGGTTGGAAATTTATTTAAATAAATGAGTATGATAAAATAACAAAATATTTATTCTAATTTACTAAATATTCATATTCCTTTTTATGTACTAAAAATTGAACAAAATAATCAAATTAAATAAATTTAAAAGTTAAATTATCCTAAATGAGGGTTATGTGTTATATTATAGGTTTTAAATTTTGTGGTATTACGATGACAATATAATAGACAAATCTTCAACATCTAATTTAACATTCATACAATGCAAATCCATAATTATAGAGTCAAATTCATTCAAGTAACTTTCTAGAGATTAACCCTCACATAATTTTAGGTCATGAAGTCTACTGTTTAATAGTAGCCAATTTGCTACTGATTTTGTCATATATAAAGACTCTAGCTTCAACTACAAGGCAACCATTGTTGATTATTTTTCTACTTCCTGCAATACCTCATTTGGTAAACCCTATTGTATGTTAGAGAGGGTTTTCAAATCTAATTCTTCAAATCTCTCATTCTTCATCAATTCTGGCTTATTCAAATGATCGGATAAAGCTTTTTTCCAATGCATTCTGAATTAGAATCCCTCGTATCTTCAATTTCCATAATAAAAAATTGACGGATCAATTAAACTTCTTAATATTAAATCTTGTATCCATTCCAATAACCAAATCTCTTCAACAATGCAACTCTGATATTAAATTATTGAGGAATTAACATAGATTTAGAGAGATCCACAATCAATTGGAATTAAGAAGATTATGTACAATTGAGGATTCAATCACAAAACAAAATAATTTATGAAAAATAAGAGATATTTATCCATACTCTTGTGTAATTATAGAATGATTAAGCTAATAAATCAATCAATTAAAAAAATCCACAATTCTATTTTAATGGAGAATTCTATGAGGACGAAGAAGAAGTTGGGACACATGACTCTCGATGGCTAAGGTTTCAACATATCTCCTTTTATAGAAGAAATAATCAAACGGGACAAAATAACATGTTTCAAAAATAAGAAAAAAGAATGGTCCGTGTTTAGACAATACGGGACCCCGTATTTATTTCCTTAGTGTCAACTTTTACCCAAAATATATCAAAACTTTTATAGAGAAATACAGCTCGTGTTTATTAACACAGGAACCTCGTGTTTCTCCCATTAACCTACATATTAAACTAAACTTCTCCAACACTTGCACAAACTAACATAATGTTATGCCATGCTCAAATTGCCAGTCAAAACTAACGAGCTGAACATACAATAAATAAAAGTTTCCGACTGCTCTCAATAATAGAGATGACAATTTTTTTTCATATGTTTGGACCTCCATAGAGAATTCCATGTTTGGGTTCAAATTCCAAAGGAGTTTTGGCCAAATATTTCGAGTTTAGAGATTTTTTTAGGGATTAGTTTGGGGAAACGAAGATAATGAGGTGTTCTATAAGGTTTGTTTGATTGGGGAGAATACCGTACACCTTGATCTCTTGCCAAACCTCAAAAGTGGCCGGATGTTTACTTGGAGGTTTTTGTTGCTGTTGTATTTTGTATATCATCAACCTTTAAGAGTTTCATGTATCATTACCCCTTAGGCAGCTTCTTAGTTATCTCTGAGTTTATTTGATTGCCATTTACAGATTGTAAATAGTCTGAAATGCGTAATAGATGTCTCTTTAGTTTTCATTACTTTAATAAATAAATTTGATGGCTTATTTGATTGCCATCTACAAAATGCAAATAGCCACAAATTACTAATCGAGGTCTCCCTAGTTTTCATTACTTTGATCAACCAGTCCATTTGATAGCATAATCATAATCAATGGGATTTCCAAGCATTTGTGTTTTATGAACAGGGTTTGCCTATTAATTATCCAATATACCATGATGTTATCGTATTGTTGACAAGCTTGACATGAAACGAATAGAATATGAAATTATCCCATATTTGTCAGTTACCATGTTTGGTCAATAATTCTTTACAATTACATGTGGATAAGTTCAAAAACTTCACTAAGTGTCAATACTAGATGACCAAGATTTGTGAAATGAATACATTATAGATCAAACTAGACAAATATTCACTAGGTAAGAGTGGATAGGATTGAGGTTTGAGGATAGGGATGGATATGGAAAATCTTTGTAGAGATTCCTAATAAAAGTTAATATGGATTAGTTTGAAATAAGAAACTTATATGCTAATTAGGTTTCCATATATGGATCCTTTTTCCATTTTTCCTTTTTTTTTGAACTGCATCAATTATAACTACACCTACTAAGTCGATTCCATAGAAAATTCATCCACCAATAGAGCAACACCTCTATAATATCTAATTAAGATTAGGACCGAGGCCAACAAATAAGGCAAATTTTTTCAAAATAAGTAAGGATTGGTTGTACTAGCTAATTTTTATTAATTAGATGGAAAAAAGTGTGAAAAAATGGGATTTGACTATCCCTAGTCAGCTGGAAAAAAAGGTCGAATGGTACTTGACACTACCATGGAAAGGGGTTTTAATAATGATTTTTTTATGGTTTTAATAATGGTTTTAAACCGTTATTAACTTGCCTGTTATTAAATCTTTAATAATGGTTCATAACCGTCATAGAAAATATACAAAAAATCATGAATTTGTCATAAACTTCATATTTAATAATGGTTTTTAAGTCAAAATCACTGTTAAAAACTAGATTTTAATAACAGTTTTTAAATAAAACCGTTGTTAAAAACAAGGTTTCAAAAATAGTTTTAAAGTCAAAGCTGTTGTGAAAAAAAGTTTTGATAACGCTTATTACAAAAACTGTTGTTAAAATATGATGCAATTAGGGTTTCACTCATTGATTATGCATTTATTAAATCCTAATATGTATTAAATGAGCATACATTTGAGATTAAATACAAATTTTTAATAGCGGTTCTTAATCAAAATTGTTATTAAAACTATATGTTTAATTTTTTTTTATATTTTTTTTGTTTTGTTCCAGCCCACATAAACAGTTGTATGTTCAAATATTTACCAAATCTGAATTTATACATACATGTATGTCTTCCTACCAAATTATACTCGATATTTTCAATCAAGCTGTAATTAGTATGTCTGAATACACTGTACATACTGAGGAGTGAAAATTAGTAGGCGTACTACAATTAGGTAGCTCTACACTCCAAAGTCAAAAGTTCATACATCATAACTTAGAAGATCAAAAGGCATAGAAAAAATACAAACCTAAACATGCATGTAGAATGTAGATCCCTAGCAAATACCGAATGTATGAGTATATGTGCTTGGCCCATTGGTCTCTAACTTCATCAATTTCATCAACATTGTATTTTGGGCCTCCTGCATATTCATTAGTGAAAAACTACAATGCCCAAGTTTCGACTAATATACATTTAACACTTAGGTTAAGTACTAAATATATATGCCATGATTCATTAGTGGAAAACTATGAAAAAGTAAACATACATGGCTTGGATCTATTTTTACCTATCTATTTTGGACTATCAGATCCATTGCTCTATATACACAGTATCCACAATCATCGTCACTTTCGTTTTGTGGACACCGTCAAATGAATTTAATTAGCTCCCTAACTATTAGATATTAATTTGAATTAAAATAAAATACAAAATAGTTATCTTCCTAATTACTATTAAAGGCTTATATTGAAGACTCTTTGGGTCTGGGACACGATTCCTACCTCTCCTCTGATATGTTGTCCGTAGTGCCCTAATAAATAGAGTTGGATACACAATATTGTAATTATATATACCTCAAATAATGAAAGTAGAATATATGCATAAATAAGCTAATGAAGTAAGAAGTGAAAAGTATACTAACATGTTGATAAATTCCTTCCCACCATGATGAGCAACGTCAAAAGGCATGTCATAGGTTCGAAGGGAATCAAACACATAGACTTTATTAAGATTAGGTCGAACGACGTATAAAAACCAATGTTCATTTGCGAGGTGAGTAATGAGATAAAGCTTGTTGTGTCCCTCAATCAAAATGCGATCCACTAAATATTTTATGTGCCTACCGTCTCTTATTGTAGTACCATCAACTATGTAGTACAGGCACATAAAAACAATAGAGGAGAGCATTTCCTCCATCATAGCATGACTAGCTACCAACCTATGGACGACAATAACAATGCATATTTTTAATAACTAATATCTCATATAAGAGGTCATAAAAATTTTAATAATAAAAGAAGTACTAAAATATAAAATATGAAATAATATTTACGTGACATAGACAACAACACACATGGTTTGCATCCATTCCTAAATATAAATGTTACTTATGTCAACCGTTGATACCATGTAAGTAGCATCGTCCCTCCCAACATACTTAGGTCGATAATAAATGGAAATATAATTGTCCTTGAGGTAGTTTTTGGTATAGAAATACAATAAAGCTAATGCTAGTGGAGCTTATCTCTCCTCTGAAGAAGGAATCTTTTGTGGGGCAACTGATTTTTGAGATTTAGCACTCTTTCCTTTAGCAGTGCCCTCTTTTATGTTACTCATTCTACTAGTATCTCTCTTTGTTTTAGTAGTAGGAGCAGTATTCTGTTTTAATTTCTTAATTGGTAATAATAAATGAAATATATATTGAGCATATATATATGAAAAACATATAAAAAGTATAACTAATAAATAAGGTTTAATGATGATGTCAAATGTCATTACCTCTTCAGCAGTGAAACGTATCTAATCTGTAGGCTAAGGAGGGAAGCTTCCACGAGCTTCTAGCACTGTGGATGCCTTATCACCCTCTTTATAAAAAGGCAAGGGAGCACTACCAATGATTGGAGTGTCAATACTCACTGGCCTTGTATATAGGGTTAAGTTATATCCGTGGAGTGTTTGCATTTGGATACTATGACTAATGCATACCCTTCCTTTTGCCAAAAGTGTTGAAAGGTCATTTACTAACAAGTCACATTTATGTAAACCCTAAAATAAAATATTACACATTATTAATTATTTATTACACTGAATACATTTAATAACAATTTATTGTTTGTAATTCTTATCTTGGAAAGAGAAGAAAGATGTGAATTTGCTTCGCAACTGTTTCTAACGCTATTTACATTGGGTATATAAAGATGATCATGGTTGACTGAATCAGATGGCTTATGCCCTTGAGATTTAATAAATGACAACTCTTGCTCCATTGTTGCCATCCGTTCAAATGCCATGTTCAATTTCTGGGCAATGATGGCCACTTTCTCATTAGTGCTACGAGAACCACGAGATCGACCACACACACTTGTTCTCGTAACCCCTAATCCAATACTCCTGTGTCTTCCAGGGTGTTCTACAATTCTTGTAACCTAGGACACAATGTTATATTGGTCCACCCCCTCCACAACATTTGACATTTCAAGTTCGTCCTATAATGTATATAATATATGTAAATTTATCTTATAGGAATAAGCATAATATAATAGTTTTCTAAAAGAAAACTAAGTAGGGTTTTGTATATCTACAAACTTACAATTTTTTTGGCAGCAACATCTACATCTTCATTAATATATCTGTCTTTTGTTACTCTAACCTTCTTCCATAATGTATAAATATTGATGAACGAGGTAAATGGATCCAAGTCTTGGGCTAGGAGATAAAAATCAAAAAGTAATGTTAATTAAGAATATTATTATAAAATTTAACTTTTACACGTAAATAGATAAATCAAAATCGTATACCAACTTCTCTTCAAGGCCTGCATAGCCTTTGCGAGTTATATTATGCTGGTATTTATTCTACTTAGCGATCTCTTTATTTTTAGCACTATTTTCCTATGTTACAAGCCAAAATATAGTCATATGGTTATTTAAATATTAAGCATAATATTGTTAATCAAAAAGTTTAATTGTTATCTAACAAATATGTTAAAATCCTCTGAAAGACGATATGCAATAAATTGATTCTAACTTTCTTGATTAATGAAGCCATATTGTTTGCGTGGGTTCTTCCGTAGAGAACCATATCTCTTTCTGTACATTTTTCTACGAGCTAATTGTAACCTAAATGTTCTTAGATGCTCCCTACAATATCTAAAAAGCCATATCTTCCTAGTCTCCAGGACATTGAAGACTCTTTACAAAATAAGATATATAGATGTATACCGATGTTAATGTATTAAAATTAATAATATTTGACATACAAAAATGATTAAATAAAATAGCATAATTACCATGATTTCCTGCCAAATATACTCCTTGTGACCCTTTGGAACCTCCTTCCAATTATTATAAGATATAGGAACACGGTTATGAGTGTTGAGTGAAATATACGTCAAGAACATATCGGTGTAAGGGACAATGGGAAGATTGTAAGTATTCCACATCCCAACTTGACTCGTTCTCCTTTATTTCGCATGTCTATGATGATGCTCATAATAGTAGGTCATTTTTCCCTTCTTCATCAATACTATCCCTATCAATTATTTTTTTTGGCCATATCTGTACACAAAATTATTAAATAAATTATGTTAGAATGTTATATATTGACCATAATGTACCATTAATTATCGATACAATAAATATCCAATGAGGAAGGTCGAAAAATGCATTTAAAAAAACTAGAACAAATATCATATGTTACAATATTATTACCCTCATTGCCATATTTTTCTTCTTTTTTCCCTTGTTTTAGGATTGGTTTTAGGATTTGATACATATATTACTTCATGATGATCATCCCTGACATATATTTCCTCCTCATTAATTTTATTGTTATCATTGTTCAATAATTGAGTTGCTTGCATAGCTGAGACACTCTTTATTTCAATTGGCATCATTTTCATCATCACATTCATTGGAATTTCTTTTCTTCGTAGATAGTACCACAGATCATCTGTTATCAGCAGGATTAGTGACAAAGAATACTTGTGTCACTTGTGATACTAAGATGAATGGGTCTTGTTTATGACCTGTCCTATTGAGATCTACTAATGTGAATCCATCTTCATATCTAACTCCATAGCTATTGTCAACCCATCTGTAGTTGAATACAGGGAATTAAATACAGTTTAATCTACCTCCCATATATGTTTAATCACACCATAATAATTCATATCTACATAGGTTGGATTCTTGTCTTTCGTACTAGTAACATGCATTGCCTCAGCCACTAAAGTCACCCCACTATTCTGCATTGTACTCTTCTCATCGTGTTCTTTTGTATAAAAAGTGTACTCATTGATCACATAACTGGTATATGAAAAAAAATCATAATGAGGTTCCTGAGAAAACTAATGTAGGGTTTTAGAAATTGAAGTTTGGGAATGTCTAATGAGTAGAATGACACGATCTCTTATCCAATCGATAAAGGAAATATTATTTTTATTGATTATCCATTTTTTAGTCTTTGATAGGTTTTCAATCCATAAAAAAAAGCATATGTCCTTCAATATACAACTGAACATCATTACCATTGTGTAATACACATAGAAAACTATGACAAAACCTCCATTCATCATCAATGAATATCAGCGCTCTCGATATCCTATTATACTCTCTGGCAAACACCTTACCCTCAATAAATCTCGGGTGTGGTGTATAAGTGTGGTAAACAAGCCAATGAAAAAAATTAGATATAACCAACGCCCATTGCTCTATCTGAGGTAGGGCCAACAGTAGGTGATATGATCTGAAATGATAGGGGTGATAGGATGCACCACTCGCATACAACCAACCTAGCTCGTTGTATAACCATATAACACGAGTCTGTAGATCTGCATGTGGTTCCATGCATAGATATGGTGGATGGTATGTCATCTCACTACCTACAAATGAGAACCACTAAATCTTATCATCAAGGTTGTTGTCGAAAGGATTTAAATTACAAAATATGTAAACTAATCTTCAACTAGCTAGACAAATCATAAATATATTCTATCAAATCTTAACCAACTATGTAAAGATAACAACATCAAATTATTTAAAATAAGGACATAATATTTAGTTATATATTTAACAAACCAGTTGAACATCAAACTATCATCAAATCATTCAAGCTATGCCTAGTAAAATTAAGTAGATATTAATAATATATATATATATATATATATATAGGTTAAGTATAATAATATGATACTATTAAAAGTAGAGTTGAGAATAATGTATATAATAGTTTGTTATAGGAGCACATATTAATTATTATATTTAGTATAATAAACACTAAACCCAAATCTTAACCCTAACCCTAATAAATTATAATAAAAACTAACCCTAATCCTAAACCTATCTAACTATAATTAAACCTTAATAAATCCTATATTATTATTGTTATTAATATTAAAAATTATTACTATTATTATTATTATTATTATTATTATTATTATTATTATTATACACAATTATTCATCTCTATTTAGTTATTCACTTTTATATTTAGTATAATAAACGCTAAACCCTAACCCTAACCCTAATAAATTATAATAAAACCTAAACCTAATCTTAAACCTAGCTAACTATAATTAAAGCCTAATAAATCCTATATTATTATTGTTATTATTATTATACACAATTATTCATCTCTATTTAATTATTCACTTTTATATATTCTTTATTTTCTATATCTATTTAATCCTCATCAAATAAAAGTCATTAACATATGCATCTCTGATTGAAATTTTCATTTAATGATGTGCATATGTAAAATATATTTTTATTTCATTATATGTCATTTCCTACATCTTGTAGGGTCCTACACTTATTAATGAAAATGTACATATATATATATATATAGAATTTGTGAGTGACATTACTAATAATTTGAAGTATTTTATTTTTCTAGCTTCGTAATTAAGCATTCATGCATGTTATATATATATATGTGTAAAGGTTTCGGCCAACACGTGGATATGTTAATATATAACAGTATCGCGACAAATTTAACAACAAACAATAACATTCTTCACCAGCACATTTAACAACACATTTTTCAATAACAAACAACAACTTTTCAATAATAAATAACATAACCCTGTATCAATGTGCATGCATTTATAGATATATATAAGAAGAGAAAATGCTACGCGCGGAAGAACAAAAACATACGTAAAAGGAGTGGTGTGGAGCAATATGAGAACGATGACCACCTACAAATACGACGGAGGAAGAAGGAAGAAGTGATGGCTAGGTGCGGAAGAATGACAACACATGTAAAGCCGGGAATGACAGAGATGTGGTGTTGCAAGGAAGGGGAGAGTTGGTGGTGTGAAAGAGAACAAGTGGCGGTTTTCCTGACTTGAGAAGAGTTGGAGTGGTGGTGCACTGTGTGGTAGTGTGAGGGTTTGCAAGAGAAGGAGAGCAAGAGATGAAAGGTGTAGAGTCTGAAAATTTTGACATGAAACAGAACTAAACAAAATAAAAGACGGAACATGAGGTTTTAATAACAGTTCTTACAATACCGTTATTAAAACTTCTTAGGCTTTTGATAACGGTTATTTTAAAAACCGCTATTAAAGGAGCTTTTAATAACGGTTTTCCATATACCATTATTAAAACTACCGTATAAATTTTTAACGTTGAGTTTTAATAACCATTATCAAAACTGTCATAAGCATTAATTTTTACATATTTGACAACGGTTTTCAAATTACCGTTAATAATGTTTTGTTATTATTTTTCAAGATCTTATATTCATCTAATCTAATGACTTCAAACTATCATCAAAACAAACAACGAAATCTATTACACCACTGAGGTAGTATTACTATTACAGGACATCATGTTTTTGACCTCATCAAAACTAACATTTCCGTCACTATCCGAATCAACAGTCTTAATCATCTTAACACAGTCCTGAAAAGATCATTTCTCACCAAGTTTCGTCAAGACCAAAGGTAATTCCTTAACTGAAATCAATCCATTCTTATCTTGATCATACATCTCAAACGCCTCTTTCAGTTCCTTAACTCCTGTCTCATCATCATCAACCGTTTGTCCACAAAACTCTGGGAACTCATCGAGATTAATAAATCCGTCTCCATCAGCGTCAATTTGTTCCATCATTTTCGCAACTTCTTGAGATGAGGTTTTCGACCAAGTGCCTTTAGAACGGTGTCGAGTTCGATGTCGGAAATTAAGCCGTCGCAGTTAGCGTCAAAACGTTGGAACACTTTTTTAATATCGCCCGTGTTTTCAAGGTCTAGTAACGACATTTTTTGTTGATGTTGGAGACGGATTGAGAGTTGGAAAGTGGCGATTTGAGTTGAGTGGTGATTGGTAACTAATGTTAGGGGGTATATAATGTGTGAGAAACTGACGGCGATAGATAACTTTTTCGTTAGCGTCATCAATATTCAGGCTCACTAGAAGCTCAAAAATAAAAATAATGCAACTAGAAGATTCGATTATGGATGCTACTTTCGTCGCCTGGGAATGAGACGTGTCTTAGGACGCGGCTTCGTCGTCTAGGCCGTAGGATGAGAATATCGTGGCATAGAACGCGGGTCGGACGCGTTTTATCTCTTCGTTGAAGGGTTCGTGTCTCTCTCTACTTTTAGTCTGGCCGCGGCACTACCGTCGTCCGTGGAACCAGGAAAAATGAGTACCTTGAATTTACTCGAAGATCCATCATGGCTTCTCAATGAATAATCCGCTCTCTTTATTTGCCCAATTGAAATATCATGCACCCTTTTGTCATGCGGTGACAAGTTTAATGCTTATTGCAAGGTTCCAAATCGAGGTAGAATTTTTAGGAGGTTTAATATGGCTAAGTACGTATATTAGAAGAGTCTACTATACTCTAGAATTTTTTAGTAGGTCTTAGAAGGTTGTAGAGAGTCTTAGATAAGTATGGAATATTATAGAATCAAGTGGAAGAAAAAAGAGTATTCTAGAGTATTCTAGTACATAGGAGAAGACAAAAGAATATGGTAAAATATTCTAGACTCAAAGGTTGTAGAAGATATAGTTAATGAGGGATCTAAAATCTTCAATTTGAGGAGGTGGAGTGGAGGCTTCAACTATAAAAGAAGGGGGTCTCATTTGCTCCAAACTATCCAAGAACTCTCAAGTCTTGTAAGCTTTCTACCTTCAAACATCTTATTTTATAATATAAAACTTCCTTTTTACTAATTCTCTTGTGTTCCATACCACTCACACTATTATTTTACCATTAATTTGAGTTAGACTGACTTGACTTAGCTTCCCATAAGGATTGTGACTAAGCAAGTGTCACACGGGACTCTACGGGAAGAGTTAGACCGTGACACGTTGCTGCTCTCCGTAGCTCTTATCTTCTCAACAATGTCAAAAAACTCTATTTAATTCCATTATTTTTTTCATATTTTTTTTTATATATTCCTTACTTCTTTCATAATCCCCATATATATATATATACACACATCTAATATTTTAAAACATTATTTTTTTTGTCATTCTTATTTTACGATTCAGATTCTTTATCATAAATATTTTATCATAAAACGTATCTTTGTCATGCACCAACTTATCTTTAACATCCTCATTCTTTGTTGGAAAATTTCTACCGTCTTTTATTTCCGTCATCATCTTTGGATGAAAAATCAAACAAAATAGTAAATAAACAACTTCCAATTGAAGATTATTTTTATTTCAGTTGATGGATATTTTAATTTTAGTTTTAGGTGCCTACAAGTGATGATATTTTTACTTTTATCTAATGATTATTCTAGTTAAGTTGAGTATTATTGTTAAATTACTTGCTGATTATTTCCATTTCATTCTATGACTGTGTTTTGTTCCATTTAATGGTTATTTTTGTTTAAGTTTATGATTATTGTCTTCTTATTATTTTCGGTACAAAGTATAACACCCTAAAAGTTTCTATTAAAAAAGTTATTTTCGAAACTCGGGTTTGCTCAAGATTAAACATGAATAGAGGGTAATACCATTACACTTAATATAAGCTCAGTTATCATATTATTCTCGTATCAAGTGTAAGACCAAAACCTTTTAAACTTTGCTAAAAAAAGTAAAAAAAGAAGATAAAACATATGTACTTATAGTGTAACAATCAACTCCAAATAAGGACAACAACAAAAGATAAAGAATGTAATATCCTGAATTTTAAGCTACCTTAATACTAAATGATTATTATTTTAACCTTCTTCCTAATCTTTGAATCCTCACTTTAATTTTGATTCTAAAATTTAACATCACTTATTTTCCTTTTTCTTCCCTTTCCTTTTATCTTTTCTTCTCCCTTCTCTTCCCTTCCTTTCTTTCTTGTTCCTTTTTCTCTTTTCCTTCTTCCTTTTATTTGCTTCTAGTTTGTATAACCCTCTTCCTTGGCTAGCCATATCTAGTTCAATTTACTTATGCAAACATAAACCCCCAACTAAACTAAGATCCACACTCAATCTTTCTCCACCCTTTTCATCTCACGCCACTGTCACATCACCACTTCTTCTCCCCTAGTTTCATGTGTTCCAACCATCACTGAACCTTACTTCCTCACTCCTTCACACCATGCTTTCTCTTACAATTGACCATGTATTTATAACCTCTCCTATTTCAGATCATTTATTACACATCACCATACCATCCCCTCCTTGTTTCATGGTAGTTTCTTTCACTAATTTTATCACCCTACAATTTATCTCTGTTCAACTTATCCTTGTTCACTGTAGGTACCCCAGCTAAACACCACCCTAAATCCCCCATATCTACCCCTTTGTTCACTTTTCTTGTACCACCACTGATGTGATTCTTCAATAAGGAAGAAGAATTCAAAGGTTATGAAAGGACGTGGGGTCTGGTGTTTTGATG
Source organism: Tamarix austromongolica (assembly GCA_039764185.1). NCBI lineage: Eukaryota > Viridiplantae > Streptophyta > Magnoliopsida > Caryophyllales > Tamaricaceae > Tamarix > Tamarix austromongolica. The sequence goes on along the minus strand of CM077816.1, from coordinate 46,090,703 downwards.
GTGCGAAGGATGAGTGTTGATCTTCAAGCAAGAATCAAACAAGACTCAAAGATTGATATGAATCTTCAACTAAGATTAAAAAGGAACTCAATCAAGCTAACAACTTTGAAGGTTCTCTAAGAACACATTCAAAGGCTCTAACTAAGATTACTCTAAGTAGCCTTAGGAAGAAATATTCTTACTCACTCAAAGAAAGAAAAGATAACCAAGTTATCACTTGTATTAGCATCAATATTATTCAATTGTGTGTTATCTTTCTCAAGACATGCATTATCTAGGTAGTATATATTGCTAACTAATACATTGAGATAACCTTATGACACACAAATGAATAACTAACAGATGAAATAGTAATAGCAATATAGTACAAACCTATATAGTACACGAAATCAAACAAGAAATAATGACAGATAAAGGTAGTTAATTATTACATGGAAACAACAAATGAAAAACCCTAATTTACATAATACTGGTAACTATGTCTTCATGACTTTTAGGTCATAATTCCGTGGATAATACTTCCTTTTACTTGTAATAACTTATAACATATGAAATCTTATTTATATTGACATCTTAACGAGGCTTTATCATATTCCTACAAATATATATACATAACTATAAGAATGACTTAAATATAGTTCATTAGGATTAGATATATTATCATCAAATACACATTCGCTAATAGGTCCCATAATTAGGAATGCTAAATTCCCATCATTAGGAGAATCCTTGGATACTCTCGTATCATTCTCCCTAAATTGAGAAGAATTTGTACTCAAAATGACATCTCTATAGGGTGCGAAGTTTGTTAGCTTGCTTTTGGTACCTTTTATCGGCTTGTTCTATGTTCCCCTTAATTTATTGATGAAAATTTTGGAAGAACACCAAACTTTCCTTGGTCTTAGAGCTTTTAATTTCACCTTTCTTCAAGGGTATCATATCAAATGGAATGTAAGGATTCACTCCATACACAATCATGAATGGACTTGAGCTAGTAGTACTTGAAGGAATTCGATTGTAAGCAAACTCTGCATGAGCTAACTTAATATCCCAATCATTAATATTTTAATTACCAAACCTCTCAACAATGTGCTAAGAGTTTAATTTGTAACTTCAATTTATACATCAGTTTATGGCTGATGTGAAGTACCGAATAACAACTTGGTACCCAACATGTGCTATAGTGTCTTCCATAAGTAACTAAGGAACTTGACATCTCTATCTACAGTAACACTTTTAAAAATTCCATGAAGTTTCACAATTTGTTTAAAATACAAGGTAAGAACATGTGTCGCATCATTAGTTTTATGACATGGAATAAAATAAGCCACTTTATAAAATCTATCTACCGTGACTATAATAGGTTCTTTATCACATTTTGTTCTAAGAAACCCTTAGATAAAGTCCATACTAACTTATTCCTATAGTTGAATAGGCATAGGTAATGGGGTATATAAATTATTGTGAAAGAAACTCTTAATCATTTTATGAGTAATATATTTGTTTACTATGATTTTGTATACCCTTAATCATACATAACCAATAAATATTTTCTTTTAATATTTCTAATGTTTTTTTTAGTGCCAAAATGTCCTACTATAGCTCCTTAATGTACCTCTTTTATAATTAAATCTAGAATACTTGTCCTAGGTACACATGGCTTGTTATGTCTAAATAAAATTCCATCATGTAACTCATAATTACAACGGTATCAATTTTCTTTACATGCTAGATATACCTCATGAAAATCTTCATCGTTTGGATACATTTCTTTTATCATTTTAAAACCTAGCAATTTAGCATCTAACATGTCAAGCAATGTAGATCTTCTAGAAAGAGCATCAGCTACTACATTTTTCTTTTTGTCTAAGTGTTTGACCAAGAACACAAAGGATTATATGAACTTTACCCACTTTGCATGTCTAGGATTAATATTCTTTTGACTATGTATGTATTTCAAGCTCTCATTATTAGAATGTCACACAAAGGGTTTAGGCCTCAAATAATGACTCCATGTCTCTAAGATGCATATAATGACAAATAATTCCTTATCACATGTCGAATACTTCAATTTAACACCATTTAAATTTTCACTAAAATATGCTATAAGCCTTTCTTCTTTTGAGAGAAATCCTCCTATTCCAACTACACCAGCATCACAAATTACCTCAAAGAGGAGGTCAAAATTAGGAATAGATAGTATAGGAGCATTGCACAATTTATCCTTGAGAGTATCAAAAGATTTAGTGGCTTCATTTCCCAAAATAAATTCTCACTTTTTTTTCAGTTGAGTAATAGGTAAAGCTATAGTAGAAAAATATTTAATAAATCTCCTATAGAAACTAGCTAACCTATGAAAACTTCTCACTCGATGAATATCCTTAGGAATAGGTCACTCTTGACTAACTTGTATCTTTAAAGGATCAACTTTAATACACTCACCACTAATAATATGACCGAGGAAAACTACCCTAGGAAGCATGAAATCACATTTTTTCAATTTTCCAAATAGTTTAGTATCCTTTAGTTTATCAAATAATTTCCTTAGATGCACAAGATGATCATGTTCATTTTTACTATATACGAGTATGTCATCCAAATAAATTACAATGAAGTTAATTAGGAAAGGATGAAGAATTTCATTTATTAGTCTCATAAAAGTATGAGGTTCATTACATAACATGAAAGGCATAACAACCTATTCATAAATATACTATTCATGGCTCTAAAATCTATGTACATACACTAAGTACCATCTTTCTTAGGAACTAGTAAGGCAGATACATAGCAATGAGTCATAATTTCTCTCATGTAACCATTATTCGCTAGTTCTTGGATTTGTCTTTGTAATTCATTATCATCTTCTAGATTACATCTAAAACCAAGTGGATTTGTTAAAGGAATTTCGGAAATTAAATCTATAGCATGTTCTATAGCACTAATAGGTGGTAATCCGGGAGGTAAGTTATTAGGAAACACATCATGATATTCATCAAGCAAATTATTAAGTTTGCATTATAGACTTCTACTTCTCAAATTGAGATTCTTTTGCAACTAAGGTATAGTAAAGAACCTTTGGTGTGGTCGTAGCCGACACATAATTTAAACCTTCTTGTCGATAATTGTAGTATTGGTAAATAAGGATATCGTTCTATATCCGGGATTAAGAAGGCTCACCTCTATTTAAATAGCTAAAAAATAAAAATAAAAATCTAAATCACATAAAATAAATAAATAAGAAAAAAAACTAAATTGGGTTTTAAAATTAGAAAATAGAAATTAATAAATGTAATAAATTAAAAAAACTAAATAATGGTTGAATTAATTACAAATATACACACACACACACACACACACACACACATACATACATAAATTATGAATTAAAATTAGAGAAAGAAATAATCAAAATTAATTATAGATGAAAGATCAAAAATTTATTTGGATGAAACATTGTTAAATTTCGTTGGGTCATTGGGCCTTCAGTCCTTGGGCCATTAGTCCAAAGGCACAAGTTTATTATTATTATTTTATTTAAACTTTATCTACAAAATATAATTAGAAATAATTAATAAATAATCTTATAGTCTAAATGTATTTAATTTATTTCATTATAGCTCAAATAATAAAAATTATAAAATTATTATCACTTGAGCAAAAAATTATAATTATTCTTATATATTATTCAAATAAAAATACAAGAAACTAAGATTAAAAGGATATAAAATGTGTCAATATATGAACTCATCAATACCTCCACACTTAGCTTCTTTTTTATCCTCAAGCATGTGATGATTGAAATGGAATAAAAATAAACTAACTAGTCAATTTTGTAAGTCTCACAACTTAGTATGTGCAACAAGCCCTTTAAACCCTTAGGTCACCCATAATGGACGAGTAAGGTCTTGTGAGGGTTTCACATATGATATACCCACAAAATCACACACAGTAATAAAATAAAATAAAATAAAATCACACCTAATACCCTTAATAAATATTATCTCAGAATCTTTTACTTTCATAACAAAAAGATTAGAATTCAACCAAGATTCGGCATTGGGAGATTTAAGAGATCAATTTCAACATAAGGTTAACACACAAACATGATAGGTATGGACAAATCAATAATATGGATGAAGATCTACCCTACCTTAGTCACATTAAGATCCATCCTTACTATGGATACTCTCTATTTTTTTTCTTTTAGATCCATGGCTACATATGTATAGAAACACTCATGTATGTGAGATAAAATGAGAAAGATAGCAAATGACTCACATATATAAAAAAGGAAGGCTCATATTTCTATGGATAAAACCTCATGAAAGATATCAAACATTTACGTAATGGACCGAACCATATGCTTAACTCTTGTGACTATTCTCCATCATATCAAAGGATGTTCATCTCAAGAATCAAATAGGACTTACTTATTGGTTGTAATAGGTTTAAGGTATAGAAGAGTACAGAGTATTCTAGGACTATGGTGCTAAAAAGGTCAAGAACTAGTGGACTCTAATAATTAGATGAAATATAATCATTAACTCCACATCAATAATAAATAATACACACCTCAAGCTTAACACGAAACTAGAACATTGAGATAAAAATAGAACATGAATAGAAATTTCTCAACGTTATCTCTATATCTCCCTCTTTTCCTTATATCGTATCATTTTCTTCCTTTTTTTAAAAAATATTTTTTTCTTGAATCTCACTTTTTCAACTTTTTTTTATAAAGAAGAAAGATGACAATACAATGAATATATAAATTCTATCTCTACTACCAAACATAACCAATTCCTTTCGTAGCATAAATACATATATTTCTTTCACATACACTCACATACACAACCACTCTATATCTATAATGAGTTAATTCCCTTCCACTAACTTTAAGCAAGGGTAAGGATAAGGCCTGAAGGTTTTTTTTTCTAGAAAGAAAATATTATATCATTAAGAAAAGTTACATCTAAGGCTATAAAATTGATCTACTTCACCTAAAAAACCTAAACTTAGCATTCTTTGTAGAGTTATTACATATAGTTGACATAACCAATGAAATTTCAGTAGCTATCTCATTCCATCATTGAATAAGGCCTAAAGGTTATTTAATGTGGGTAGTGAAGAAAAATATTTGTTCCATGTATAGGCTCAAAGGGATTCTATAGGGTGTATATCATGTCCACACATAATAGGATCAAGATTTTTGGTCATGTGGTGGAAAATCCAAAGTTTCCTTTATCACTTTCTCAATCAGAGCATGTTTTAACTATAAGATTTGACTAGCACAAGAGTGAGTTCTAATAATATCTAAAGTTCATTGCAAAAGCTATGGAAAATAAATTGATCATAACAATTTGACATATATGAGGATAGCAAAGAAATTTTGAAGTCAAGAGAAGTAGATAGTTTCACGTGAACTTACTAAAAAAAAAGAATGTATATATGGTTCAAAAGCTCACCAAGGAATGTGATGAATCTCAGCATACCATGTTAGTGGTTATAAATTCATACATGTTCTATCTCCATTCACATCTAGACACATAGGTTTGTGTTCTCTATATCAAAATTAACATAAAAATATCTACTTACTCTATCTTGATTTTATGATCCTCTTTTCATTAGATTTCATATATATGCTCCTCATTAACTAGTTACGGGAACCTAAGAATCTAAAAATACTAAAACAAAATTTGCAATTTTTTTAAAATTATTTTTTCATGCAAATGCATAAAAATCATGCTAACACATAGAACACTCACACCCCCACACTTAAATCACACATTGTCCTTAATGTGTAAAAAACTATGAGAACATGAAATTTTAAGTATATAAAGAAAAAAATTAAATAAATAAAAAATATTAAAGGTTAGAAAACTCCCCTATCACATTGGGTTACCCCTCAAGTAGTGCTTGTTCTTATGTCATTAGCCTGATATGATCTTAGTTTACTCAATCAAGGTGGGTACGTCCACTTGAGAACTACTTCACCAAATCCTTCTTCATGATGATTATCTATATCCTACAAGATAAAAAAGTATTAGATTTAATAAGTTATTTAGAAAATTTTGGACATTTTACGAATTAAAATGGAAGTTAAGGACAATTTATCCAAAATAGCCTAACTAATTTAAAAATGGATTTAATTATTATAATTAAATATCTAAATTAATTATATAAATAAATAAAGACCAAATACCCCCAACCCAACCACTTTATCATTTTCCATTTTTCCTTTTTCCTTTTTATCCTTTCTTTTATTTTTTTTCTTTCTTTCTTCCTTCTTTATTTCTTTTTCTTCTCACCCCCCAGTTTGGGCCAGCCCGTCGGCCCAAATCTCCCTTCCTCCCTAGCCTGCCCCGTCTCGCGTACCAGGCCTGCCAGCCTTCGTCGCCCGTTGCCCAGTCGGCCGAACCGCCCCCCTCCTTCTTTTCTTTCTTTCCCCTGGACTGACCGGTCCACCCTGCCTGTCTTCTTCCCCGACATGCACCCCGACCTGCAAATCGACCTACAACTCGATTTTGCCGGCAGCCACCAGCGTCGACCGTACTTCCCTGCCTCTCTCCCGTTGTTTTCTTTCTCTTTTCGACCTCGTCCAAGTCCCTCTCTCCCTTTTCTGCGTGCCATCTCCTTCCCTTTTCCTCTCCCCTTCCCCGACCCAACCTACCATGGCAGGACCTGCACCGCCTGCCACCGGCCGACCACCTGCACACCTGCCTCGCACGCCTCCTTCTCCCTTCGTCGTTTTCCTCCCCCCTTGGCCTATAAATACCCCCTCCCGAACGGCCACAGCAAGTCCCTCCCTTTGGACCTTGCTGAAACTCTGTTCCGCCGCCGCCAGAACAGACGCCATTCCTGCCGCCTCCAGCCACCGCCGAAGCCACCGCTTCCCACCGTTATCATCCTTGTACCTCCCTCGACAAAACCAAGCCACCACCACCCTCCTCCTTGCCCTTCACGTGCCGCCCTAGCCGTGCAAAGTCCACTGCTCGAAACCACCTCTTCCAGCCTTCGCCGCCCTTGCGCCGCATCCCACCGCTAGCCCAGCCGCCACTAGAGCCTCTTCCACCCTCCAAAATGCCCAGCAGACCTCCCTCTACCTTTCCCTGCCTTCAACTTCCCCTGCCTCCCTCTCCTCCTTCCTCCCTCATCTTCCACCTCTCTCCACCACCCTCGGCCACCGCCGCGCGCCGCCGCCCCTTGCCACGCCACCACCCTCACTCCACTCCCCTTCACCTGCTACTTCTCCCCCCCACCTCAAACTTCTCTTTTCCTCCTGCCATCCAGCCCCCACCTTGATCTTTTCCCTTCCCTTCCTCCTCCACTACCGCCGCCGTCGCCGCCACGTGCCACTGCCGGACCACCACAGACCCTAGGTGGTTCTCCACTCATCCGAACCCTAATACCCCTTTTATATAATTGCTACTATTTTCTACTAATATTGATACTAATATACTTATTATTATTATTATTATTATTATTATCATTATTGTTATTACTTTTATTATTACTATTATTATTATTATGATTATTATTATTATTGTCATTATTACCATTATTATTGTCTCTATTATTAATGTCTTATTTTCTTACTAATACTAACATCCCTTTTAAACCCTAACTTGTATTATACTTAACTTTGGTCCTATTCTTATAATTATTAGTATTAACATTTTTATTATTATTATCTCTATTATCCTTACTATGGTTATTATTATTACTACTTAACCTTACTTGGTTGTATTATTGTTATAACCATTACTACTAGGAGTATTATTATTATCGTTATTATTAGTATTATTACTATTATCATTATCACCCTTAAGAATAGTTTACTTGTAATATTGTGACCTTATAATATTATTATTTCAAACCTAACACCATTGTTGGACTTAATCTTAAAAACGCTAGAGTTCTATTACTTGAAACATAAGTATCACTATTAGTAGTCTTATTATTATTATTATTATTATTATTATTATCACTATTTTACTATGACTAGTGAACACTAGTATTATAAGAATGGAACTAATGGGCTTAATAAAATAAGTGTAACAATAAGTATCATAAATAACTATATTTTGACTACTAATATTTAGTATACTAATTCTAACGTAAAAACCCTAGTTTTTGTATAAAACCCTTTTTAGTAATAAAAACCCTAACCTTAAACTAGAATGAGGATTGATAGTAATTATAAGGGAAACTAATACTTAGCATTTTCCCCTTTTATAGGTAACCCCGACCAAAGACCTAAGGAGTTAGAGGAGCGTGCTCCAAGCCCGGCGTCGCCTTAGGTAAGGACGAAGCTAATGGCCTTGTGCTATGTGTGACGTGGATGTGTTGAATGTTGTGTATGCCATGTTATGCCATGTATTATATGATTTGTGTATAACTTGCCTTATGTGTAGCGCAGCTTGGAGATTGAGGTATGTTGTATGTGCTCCCATGATATGAGCATGACATGTATATGTATGATGTTTATAATGTATTACGTTATGGCTCACTAGGACATGCATGTTAGGATAAATGGCAATATGAGTTGGGAACCATCATGGGAGTCTTGAAGTTTGTATGGTGGGATTAGGGTTTGTATGGTGGCATAAATGTTCGTCTGGTGGTACTAATGATTTCATAGTGGTATTAATGGCTTATGGTTGTATTCAGGTTCGTATGGTGGTATTGTGATTTTATGGAGGCATTAATGTTTTATGGTGGTATTGGTGTTTTTATGGAGGTATTACTATTGTATGGTGGTATTTGTGATTTATGGAGGTATTAATGTTGTATGGTGGTATTAGGGTTGTATGGTGGTATTAGGGTTTGTATGGTGGTATTAGGGTTTGTATGGTGGCATAAATGTTCGCATGGTGATACTAATGATTTCATAGTGGTATTAATGGCTTATGGTGGTATTCGGGTTCGTATGGTGGTATTGTGATTTTATGGAGGTATTAATGTTGTATGGTGGTATTTGTGATTTTATGGAGGTATTAATGTTGTATGGTGGTATTTGTTATTTTATGGAGGTAATGATGTTGTATGGTGGTATTAGGGTTTGTATGGTGGTATTAGGGTTTGCATGGTGGTATTAGGGTTTGTATGGTGGTATTAATATTCGTATGGCGGTATTAATGATTGTATAGTGGTATTAATGACTTATGGTGGTATTAGGGTTTACATGGTGGTGTTATGGGTTGTATGGTGGTATTAATGTTGGTATGGCGGTATTAGGGTTTTGCATGGGAGTTAATGATCGTATAGAATCATGGTTTGGAGTGATTAACTCTGGGGCGTTGTGATTAAGTAGGGATGGAGTAACCAATTGTGACTGTTGAGGATAATTAATGGTTGGGATGGCTAAGTACGGTGGTTATGGTAAAATAGGGATGAGAGTGGTTAACCACAGGTTGGTGTGGACAATTAGGGTTGGTTATGACTACTTAGAGTTGTTTGGCGTTATCATGTGTATTATCGATTAAAGGGTAGTTATGAATGCGGAATTTTATTGGTTGCGATGTGTAAAGCATAAAGAGAATGATTTATGCGTATCCTTGGTGAAAACCTTTTGAATAAGATATGTTAAGACATTAACTACTTACAGAGAAAGATGTTGAGCCGGACCCAGACCGGTCCACAGGCAAATAATAGTGGCAGGGTATGTTACCCTCGTGACCGGTCCACCGGCTATAATAGTGGCAGTGCATGGCCCTCGTGACCGTTCCACCGGCTATAATAGTGGGGGATTCCGTGCTCAACAAACTAATCAGAATGATGATAAGACCTGGGAAAGATACGAATACTTACAGTGGAACACCTTGTGAGTCGCGGCCAGACCGGTCCACCGGCAAATAATAGTGGCAGGGTATGTTACCCTCGTGACCGGTCCACCGGCTATAATAGTGGCAGGGCATGGCCCTCGTGACCGTTCCACCGGCTATAATAGTGGGGTTCCCGCACTCACACGGACTATTAAAGAATATGTGTGGAATGAACGTATTATTATTAATGAGAAATAAGAATAAGTCACCGGAAAATACTCAAGCCTTATCTTGTGTGTTATCGCTTGTTGTCTATATGATCGTGCAATGTGTGCTATGTGGTATGATGGTATGCTTGGCCTTAGCGCACCAGCACCCTTACTCAGTATTGGACCCGTACTGATACTACCTTGATTGAATGGGTGAAATGCCCCAAAAAATTATAATCTTAAATATTATATTTAATTGAGGTTTTATTATAAAAAAAATTAATTAAATAAATTATTTAATTAAAATAAAAGGAAATTAATTGGGGAAAATCAAGAATAAATTTATAAGTATTTTAATTAGGAGGAATTTGAGTATTTTGACTAATTAAAGATTTTAAATTGGAAATTAATTAAATAAATTTATTTATTTAAAATAAGAATGAGAAAATAGTTTTAATTTAATAATAATTTTATAAATAATTTAATTGGAGGAATTTAGGGTGTTTTGCTAATTAAAATGGAATTTATGGAAAATATTTTAAATATCCTAATTTAGCCTAAAAAGGGATTTAAATATTATTTTATTTAAATATTATTATTTTTAAATATCCTAAATATTTAGATTAATTTAATTGACCCCAATCTAATTATTTTTCTCCTTTCTTTTTTTCCCTTTTTCTTTTTCTTCTTCCTTTTTTCTTTCTTTTTCTTCTTTTTCTTTTTCTCTTCTCTCCGGACTGGGCTTGTTTCGGCGGCCCAGTTTCCTCTGTGGCCCAGCGTCGCTGGCGCCTCATGCTTCCTTCCAGACGCGGCGTTTTGGGAGCGTTTTATGTCGAGACGCCGCGTCTCGTTTAATGAAGGTATAAACCGCGCCGACCGGCCCGGTCTCCCCTTTTTCTTCTCTTTCCCGGCCGACCGGTCCGCCTCCCTTCCTTCTTCCTCCTTCCTCCTCCGTCGCTGCGACGCAAGCTTCGACCCCATCAATGGCTTCTCCTGCTACGGTGATTAATACTGTCCTTTTCTTGCCTCATTGCCTTCCTCTTAACTCCAGGAATAAATTGGCATAATTTTCGTGCGTTAAATCTCGCCCGTTTCTTCTCCCCAACCTCGCGAACCGTCGAAGCAAACCAAACATTGGTCGACTGTTTTCCGCCGCCGGCTGCCCAAGTTCTTACAACCCATAACTTCCTGCTAACCCCCAAAATCCTATTATACCATCTAAAATCTATAAATAGCTAGATTGTATGAGTTTTAGGAGTTGTTTCTTCCCCGAAACCCTCAGCTCGAGTGCCGGCCACCCCAACTTCAGACGCCTCTTCCGCCTCCGTTAGTCAACTTCAGAGCCACCGCTACATGCCAAATGCTTCCCTGTAACACCCTCTAGTTAACCAAACTATTTTAATCTCTCGATTCTTCTTGTACGAGTCTAAATAATCATTCAAAGTTAGATGCTCGTTTCGCCGGAATTTTGACCCCGAAGCCTTAAACCACCGTCCACCGCCGTGCGCCGCCACCTTTGGCTGCACCACCACCATCATTTTTTCCCTCTCCTCTTGGGAAACAATAAATACCTCTTATATCACCTCAATTATCCCTATATTTTTCCCAACATCCATCTTTCCCCTTTTTCTTCTAATTTTCCGACCACCGCCGCCGCCGCCGTGAACCACCGCCGGTGCCACCTATCCCCACCAGCTTAAGGTTGAACCCTAGACCCTCTCAACCATTTTCCATATTATTATAAGCCTTGATTTAATTTATTTCAATTATTTGCATATAATTACCATTATTATTATTCTTAATATTTATATTCTTAATATGTTTTATTATTATTTGATGAGAAATTTTATTCTGAATTGTACTTGCAGGGTGGAGAGTGGTAATAAAACAATATTATTGTTAGTTTCGAATTTTAAGTTATTAATTGAATTATTATCATTCTTCTTCTTATTATTATTATTATTAATATTATAATTATTAGAATAATTATTATTATCGTTTTATTATTTATTCTGGAAAATCTTAGGCCCTAATTTTGTATTAACATTTGCACTTATTTATTTGAGTATTATTACCTCTACTGTTCTTATAACCATTAATAATAATATTATCATTATCTTTATTATTTCAATATTATTATATATGTTATTAATTTTATTATTAATATTAAATAAATGGTAAGTCATTAGTTATTTGAAAACTTATATGTTATTGTTATTGTTATTGTTATTATTATTTTTATTATTATTATTATTGTTGTTGTTGTTGTTGTTATTATTTATATTCTCATTGATATTAGTTTTATTATCCTTGATATTATTATATTAGTATCATTATTATCATTAGGGTAAAATCTTTAATCCTATATTATCAAGGTTTATAATATCTCTATTATTTTTATGTCTTTAGTAAAGTTAGAATTTTGTTGAGGTTATTTTATTAGTATGTTATTAATTGGTCAAAGCCCTAAGGAGGCGTAGGAACGTGCTCCAAGACCGGTGTCGTTTCAGGTAAGGGGTGCTAAGGCATTTTATGTGCTAATGTGCATTGTGTGATTCATATGCTATGCATTCTATGTTTATGATTATTAATTATGCCGTATATGATATGACGTGGAGTTGAAGTATGTTTTCGTATGGCATGTGTATTATTTGTGTATGACCCTGTAAGACATGCATGTGAGGATGTTGATATGATTTTATGTGGGAGAAAGGATGAAAAAGGAGGATGGGAAAAGAAGTTGACTAAGGGAAGTGAGTTGACCTAATTTTATGAATTTATAAGGAGTAATCTATTGCATGGTGTTATTTAGAAGAATGTAATCTATGATGTTATATGGGAGAATCGAATTATTGTTTGTTAGGGAGAATCTAATTTAAGACGTTATTTGGGGAGAATGTAATTTATGACATTATATGGGAGAACCTAATTTATGATTTTATGTGGGAGAATCTAACTTATAGTCTTGTATGAGAGAATATAATTTGTGGTTATGAAAGGGGAGAGTCTAATCAATTGTATTACGTGGAAAAATCTTTGGGTTTTATATGATTTGAATCCTTGTGTTGGTATGGATTGAATTTAGGGTTTTGTGTGAATGAATCTTTGGGATGTATATGGTTTGAATCTAGGGTTTGGTATGAATGGATCTTTGGGTTATGTGGAATGAATTTAGGGTTTTGTATGATGAGATTTTGGGTTTTGCATAATGGTTAATGGTTGTAGGGTGGTATTAGCGTTTGCATGGAAGTTAATAATTGCATGGGATGTGTAAAGTTTGTATGAGAGTAAAGTTTACGTATGGAACGCTGATTTGGGATTTGAGGAAAGTAATGTAAGTGTTGTTTGGGTGATTAAACATTTGAAGGGAAAATAGTGCGTGGAGCATTATATGGGTACGTAGGAAACCGAGCTAGGGTTCGTGTGGATAATTAGGGTTTGGTGCAACTGCTTAGGGTTTTTGCGGTATCAGGTGTTTTTTGGCTATTAAAGTGGAGTCATGAGGATGTAAATTATGAGTTACAATGTGTGAAGTGTTAAAGGAGTGATTCATGCATGTCTAGGGTGAAAGCCGTTGAATAAGATACTTAAGACGCTAATTATTTAAAGTGGAAAATCGTTGAGACGGGACCAACCGATCCACCGGTTCGGAATAGTGGTTAGGGTGTTTACCCAATGCATAACCGATCCACCGGTTATAATAGTGGGGGTTCCCGAGCTCAACAACCGCAAACCAGAATTTTGCTAAAATGCCTAAAAGATACTAAGTACTTACAGTGGAACACCATGCGAACCGGAGCCAACCGATCCACCGGTTGGGAATAGTGATTAGGACGCGTAGTCCTATGTGTATCCGATCCACCGACTATAATAGTGGTTAGGGTATGATACCCTATGCGCCTCCGATCCACCGGCTATAATAGTGGAGGCTTCTGTTTTCTCATGGATTTGATAAAAAGACATGATGTGTATCGAATTCCGATAAAAGATTAATTAAGTAATTAATCTGGACTATGATTGGGCCTTTATGTATGTACCCAAATGATTGGTCGATATTATAACATGATGATGGTCTTTATGTCCTTTTATTATTATGCATGATTTTATGTGCTTATGTGTTGGCCTTAGTGCTCGGTTACCTTACTCAGTACGTAGCGTACTGATCACCCTTTTCATGGGTGCTGCTCATTCCCACGAGTAGTATGCCCTTTTGATTTGAGCAAGTGGGCCAGATATCAGTTGGGGCTGAGTGTTGAGCGTGTTTGGCTCGAAGTTCGAGAGTGTTGTGGCCGTATTCATTCTTTACGCGATTTCATTCCTTTTGTTATTTCTTTGGTATAGTATTTACCATTTTCTGATTCATTACTCGATTGAGTATTTTAATGAACCTTTTATCGGTTGTAAGTTTAATTCTCTTTTGGAAATGAATTACATTTCTTGATGCGTACTCTGATTTCATTTTACAACCGTTTAATGATTATTTGAAGTTTAGTTTGTATAAATTTTGTAATTGATTGTGAATCTTTTCCTTAGCCTTAGCACTTGGTACTGGAACGGTCGGAGAGAACTGGTCTAGTACTAAGTGTGGCGGTAACATTTCCACAATTCACAAGTTTTAAGTGATTCTATTCTTATTTGCTTCCGCTTTAAGAAAAAAAATTTGTGAATTTTGGGGTGTTACAATGGGTCCTGTGATGATCCACCAATGGTGGGGAGCAGACCTCCTATGCAAGTTTGATCGGTTACTATTTTGGGGTGGAAGGCTTGACTTGAGTGAGTAGGCGATCCGGATACTGATCCTTTTTGGGGATTGTTTTGTTAGCTATATTTTGTATTACGTTTCCCGTTTTTAAAGAAAAAAAAAGTATTATGGGGTTGTAATCCTGAATCGTATTCAAACTTCTGTTTGACTTATATCTTGTTAATGATTTATGCTAAATGTCGTCTTGCAATTTATGATACTTAGTACTTATTGATGATCGGTTTTAGCCTTAGCACTTAGTACCGGAACGGTAGGAATGAACCGGTCTGGTACTAAGTGTGGCGGTAATACCCCCAAGTTTACGGTTTTAATTATTTCGCTTCCGCTAAACCTTTTGATTTAAACGAAATTTTTCAATAGTAAATTTGGGGGTGTTACACTCCATGACCAATTTTTGTATAGAGATAATTCTAATCCAAAAGTAAGCAGTTCCTTAGAACACTAGTCTATTGAACTGCAAATTACTAACATAAGACAAGGCGTTTGCAGTTCCTTTCATTATTATTCTATCATAAATGTAATGAATAGGATTTAGTCTATTGGTTTTATCGCTATATGAATCAAAGGCATGTAAGTCAAGGTTTAATAATTTCTTATTGAGATGCCTTGTTTTTATTTAGTGGTATTGATGCTTGAGAATTTGATATTTGGGGATAGTGCAGGTTCAACATGTTCTAATATTTGTAAATATGAACATGTGGGTTGGCTATTTTATTACTTTGTTTTTTGGGACCAACTATTTAATTATTATTTAGGTTTGTTGAAGAGAGCATATATGTTCATGTACAGCTTGATTGAGTGAAGTGCCTTGTGATGTTAGTTGTGAACTTACTTTTCATTTGGTTAATCTTTCTTAGTGGCTTGCTTTTTGTGTTATCCATGGTTGTTGCTCTCTCTTCCTTGTTTGTTCTACCACGAGGAAAGATAAGTTAAAGGGGATTTATTTGTTTGTTTTTATTAGATTGGTAGGAAGTCTGTCTAGTTTTAGAAGTCTTTATGTTTTATCTGCTAACTATTTTGTAAATAACTTTATTTCCCCCTTATTTTCCTCTCTTTTACATTTTTATCGGTCTAATGTCTCTTTGGGGTTATATATGATATATAACTTTGATCCATGAAGAGTGGACAGTACATTACCCCTCTTTTTATGGGGGGACTTAGGTTCTCATGTGTTATAACAAATCTCCTAACCTATGGGATAATTAGAGCTACATTTATCTAATTATTGAGTTGTTTGCTTTAGCTTGCTTAGGGATAAGCATGAGATATAAAATGAGACAATTCTCTTGTATATTATAGGACACACATTCAAGGCTCATAACTATGATGTATATTTCGACTATTATCCTAGTTAGTCTTATGATTTTTCAATTAGGTGGTTTAGGAATTGTTTAAAAAAAAGATTTATTCCATCCTCTTGCAATTTTTAGGTATATAACGATAGGTAGAGAGCTTATATATATGTTATTATATTAGAGTATATCATCTAATCTATCAATATTTTTTCTTATGTTATTCATTCTATTATTATTATTTTTTTTATTTTTATTTCCAGTTAAATATAAATGGTAGTAAATTTTCTAATTTGAAGTGAACTTTTGACAAAGTGTGATGTGAATTCCTTTTCAAGTGACTAGAAGATTTGAATGTATAAGAGAAGATGTCAAATAAAGGAAGATGGGAAGATCGTATGAATCTTCAAGCAAGATTTGATGATTGATTTGAATCTTCACTCAAGAATCAAGGAAGAACTGAAGAATTTTAACTTTGAATGTTTTTCCAACAATAAATTCAAAGTATTCTATCTAAGATTACTCCAAGTAGTTTTACTTAGAAAATTTACTCACAGAAGAGAGAAGATAGCCAAGTGAATTGCCTACTTAGATTTCAATTTATAATTAACCAATGTGTTACAATGTGCTAAACCATGTGGTTATATAGGTATCCACACTTTGCTATGTAGCACACTAACGTAGCCAAAGTAATATAAATATGACTAACTAACATGCTAACTAGTAAAGAAACATAGTAATAACCTATATTATATATAAATCAAGCTAAAAATTATTACAAAAAAACATAGCTAATAAACATAAGGAAATAACTCATAAGAGCCCTAATTTACAATAAAAAAAATAATAACTAGGTCTACTTGACTTGCTGGTTTGACTACCATATATAATTGCTTCCTTTAACTTGTAGTAACTTGTAATTCAAAAAATCTTAGATAAGTTGACATCTTGAAATGCATAAATATTATCCTTGAAAATATCTCACATGCCTATGAGAATTACTTATAGCGCACTTGATCAAGTTAGTCACATTATTAATATTATGATTAAAGACAAATATTGTAATAGGCTTTATAACCAAGTATGCCAATTGTTCATTGTATATGAGAATCCATAGATGCTCCTACATCAAAGTGTAGTTTTCTCAATTCTAACTATTTATTGGTACAATAAAAGTTATACAGACTAAGATGATTCACTATTGTGCATTAGACATATCTAAAGTAGGTTTTCTAAAATAGTTATCTTTAAACTAAAATTTTTTGTACAAATATGGTATATTAAAGCATGAAAAAATATATATTAATGACTTAATTTCTACTTAGGGATAAAATAGTACTACATTTTAATCAAATAAAAAAATTATAAAATAAAAAAACTAAATAACACATGTTTCACTCAATTTTAACCTAACTAAACAAATCATCCACAAACTTTAGACATCCTTGAAATATTTACTTCTCTTATTCTCTTTATTAATGTTTACAAAATTTGAAACTGAAAGTTATTATGTTACTTGATTAAAGTTATTATATTAGTGTTATGTTGTCTTTATAGTATGCACTTAGATTTTATTTTATTTATATCTTATTGATTAATATTTTCTTCAGTTATCTTTTTATTTTATAGTATTTTATTTCATAAGCACTAGATTTGTTTTATTTGCTTAATTATGTTGAAAATGATAATTTAGGAGTTGGTATAGTGGATATATTTTAGTTTATGATGACTATAAGAGAGCCTTAGATACATTTCTTGAATATGCTTTTACAACCAAGGATTTTCATAGCAAGATTTCATGTCAATGTCATATATGTGCTAATGAAAAAATTTATTAAATGAACATTATAAGAAATCACTCTATCATTAATGAAAAGGATGAATATTATTAAAAGTTTATATGGAATTTTCGTGGGATTCTAGGGTTGGTAACAATGATGATATATTTGTTCATGAACTTGGAATTTAACCCAAAGATGGAGTGATTGGGATGATAGACGATGCCTTTGAATTTTAAAAACTAACTAGTGGCTCATTAGGTCCTAATGAGTTGGCATAAGAAATTTTTAAGTAGGTTGAAGATGTGAGACGACCTATGTATCCTGGTTGTGAAGAGTTTAGTAAACTTTCATTCATAGTTGAAATATACCATCTAAAATGCTTGTATATGATAAATTATTTAACATTTGATTATGTGATAAGATTATTTTAAAGATATCTTCTTAATAAAAAAATTTTCTTAACTCTGTTAAAAAGGCTCAAAAGATTATTAAGAAACTCGGTCTTAATTGAAAGAATATTGATGCATGCACAAATAATTGCGTTACTTTTTGGAACATAAATGGTTGACTTGATAATTACCCAAATAGTAATACTTTGAGGTTGAAAATAACAGATGACGGGAAAATTATGCAGTTCATGAATCATAATAAGGTGACAAGAATTATTTTGAATCACTTCCATTAATTCCTAGTCTTAAAAGGATATTTATGTCATCAAAAAATTTCATTGTAATGAGATGGAAAAAGGTGGCTGTAGGAATGATGGTATGTTGAGGAACCTAGTAGATTCTTTTTCTAAGAAAAAATTTATTTTAAATAATCCAAACTTTGGTAGAGAACCTCAATATGTTAGATGGGATTAACTAGTGATGATGAGTACCTAGTGAAGTGTATAGCTAGTTGCTATAAAGAATCATAAACTTCCACTGTGGTTATTTATGAAGCAACCATATTTCATTATTTCATTACTCATACCTGGACAAAAAAGAATTGCCCCGAACATTTGTAATTTTAAATATTACATTTAAATGAGGTTTTATTATCAAAATTAATGAAATAAATTATTTTTATTAAAATAAAAGGGAATTAATTTGGGTTATTTAAGAAGAAAATAATAAATAATTTTTATTAGAAAAGTTTTGGTACTTTAGCTAACTAAGGATTTTATTTTGGAAATTAATTAAATAAATTATTTTATTTAAAATAATAAATAGAAAATAGTTTCAAATTAATATAAATTTTATAAAAAAGAAATTTAGGGTGTTTTTCTAATTAAAATGGAATTTATGGAAAATCTTTTAAAAATCCTAATTTAACCTAAAAAGGGATTTAAATATTATTATTTTTAAATATCCTAAATATTTTAATTATTTAAATACCCAATCTAACTATTTTTCTCTTTTTCCTTTTCCTTTTATTTCTTCCTTTTTCTTTCTTTTTCTATTCTTTTTCTCCTCCTCAAACTGGCCCAGCCCAGTGGCCAGGTCCCCCCTCTTCTTCCTTTTTGTCATGCGGCCTAGCCCGCACGGTGCCTCCTTCCTTCTCCCTCACCGCGCTGCGTTTTCCCTCTTTCCCTTCTGAAACGCTGCGTGTTTATTAATGGTTTTTACCGTTGTGCCCGGCCTATTTCCTCCCTTTTCTTTTCCTTCTTTTCTTTCCCCCAAACCGCTGGTCCAACCTACCTTTCTTCCTCCTCCTTCTTTCTTCTTCCTCGATGCCGCATACCTACAACTTTTTTCATTGTAGTGTACTTAGATGATATAATCATGTATAGACAAAACAAACATGTCCGTCTAATTCATCTTAAGAAGTTTTTCGATAAACTGAGGGAGACAAAACAATATGGAAAAATGGAAACTATGACTTTATGCTTTCAGTTATAGTTCCCCTTGGGTATATATTGAGTAGAGAAGGTATTTGTAATCCCCCAAAAATTTCAAAAACCTATATTTTAATAAATGACTTAATTTGAAATAAAATTAGCTTGTAAAATTATTTATTTTAATTATTATATGGATTTTAGAGTATATACATTTGGATAAGATTATTTAATAAATTAAAAATAAATATTTTGCTAATTATCATATTATTTTTATTTAAATAAATTCCCAAACTAATATTTTACCAACTTTATCCTTTTTAAACTAATATATTAGATTATAATGAATTAAATTATTAAATTAAATGATTTATCAAGAACATTATATTTTATGATATTATAAATTAATTTACCTTATTTTTTCCTATTTTCCATTTCTTTTCCCCTTTTTCCTCTTCTTCTCTTCTTTTTCCCATTTGTTTCCTCCCTTGGGCTGCCCGGCCTGACCAGCCCTCCCCTACACGCATTAGACCTCGACCCACCTTCCCTCTCTTCCTCCCTCTCTCACGCGGCCTGTCCCTGCCTTCTCCCGCTTGCCCGACCATCGCAGCCCACGTTTCTTTTCCCCCTGACCGGTCGATTCATCCTTATTTCCTTTCCCTTCGACTGGTCGGCTTCTCCCTTTTTCTTCTTCCTTTTTCATAACCACCACGCCCGACAACCTACGCACGCCGACCGCCACCCTACAGCTGCCACCACCTAACTCCCTGCTACTCCCCCTCTCTTCCCCATCATTTTCTTTCCTCATTCGAACCCAACCAAATCCTGCACCCCATCCTGCGCGCCCTGCTTCTTTCCCCTTTCTCCCCTTCCTTCTCCCTGCCACCCGACCAGCCTTGCAACCTGCAGCACCAATTGCTGATCAGCCCTGCCCCCTCTCTTTTCCCTCTTCTTTTTCTTCATCCCTCCAGCCTTCATTTCCCACATTTTTTTCGAGCATCTCCTCTTCCCCCGAGCTCCCTCCTCTCTCCTTCCTTCTTCCCCATTTTTTCCCGGTTATTGATCACCGCCGCCCGCCGCCGCTTGAACCACCAAGACCAACCCCTGCGCCGCCTTCTGCCACCACCTACTACCACCCTACACCACCACGCCGCCCCTTGAGCCCTACACTTCCTCCCTTCTCCACCCTTTTCTTTTTCTCCCCAATTTCCCCCCCTTACCGCCTAGCCACCTGCAACTGCCACTTCCGCTGCCGTCCGACCACCTCTGCCGCCACCCAACCCACCGTTCGACACCTTGCAACCCCCTCTACAACCGCCATGCCTTAGTTGGCCGAAAACAACCTTTGCACCCCTCCATTTTTCCCTCTCCTTTTCCTTCCTTCTCAGTCCCTCCACCTCGACCCATCTTAGCAGCCAACTTCGCCGCCTCGCCGCCGCCCTATGCTGCCGTGAAACCACCCTTAGCCACCACCTACACCCCCTCTTCACTTCTGCACCATTCCCTTGCCTTAGAACCTCCCCTAACTACCTTCTTTTCTAGCTCAAAGACCTCAACCCGAAAATGGCTTATTTTTCTTCCTTCACACTCTTTGAGCCCTTTTCTCCCCATGATTTTGCATGAGACTCACGGTGTTCATGCAGCGTGAGCTCCCCCTTTATTTTGGAAATTATTTAGCTAATTTTTAAGGTATAATAGTATTTTATGTTAAGTGTTTTGCTAATTAAATTTTATAAAGTTCTATGCTTGGATTCTTATTTCTAACATAAATATGATGGATATTATTTTTAGGTGTTGAGTTGCTAATTATGCTTGGTAAGATTTGATATTTTGCGAGATTAATGTAACCGTTAATCCTCCCTTAAATACATGGAAAAACGTATGCTAGAACATTAGGGGTTTAGTATGATTTTATGCATGTTTTGTGTGCTTAGCATGATATATATATGGTTTCTTATATTGTTGGGTGAAAAGGAAAAGCATGATAACTTTTGTGCCATATGTAGGTATGTTAATTAAGGAAGGAGTTTGATTGTTGATGGAAATTCTAAATGTTGGTATATGATGTAATATATTGCTAATGCATGGATAATATTATTGTATAAGGGTATTTTAGTAATTGTGCTTGTGAAGCATGTGATCTAATGTATGTAGTTGCTAATGAGTATTATGTCAAATAATGACAAGTTGGTGGACTTAGATGATAAGAATGAAGTATTAAAATCATTATTTTATGTAGTGTTGGTAAATTTATAAAAATGGTGAATAAAGGGGTTGAGTGGAAATTTTGTAAGCAAAAAGGGTATTTTCGTAATTTTGTAAGCAAGAAGGGGTATTTTGGTAACTTTGTAAGCAAAAAGGGTATTTTGGTAATTTCAAAAGAAAGGGGTGGAATGATAATTTTATAAGTAAATAGATAAAATTGTAAGTTGTGAGAAAGAAGGGTATTATGGTAATTTTTTAGGTAAAAGAATAATAGGGTAATTTTAAGATTAAATGGAAAATTGATAATTTTATAAGCAAAGGGATATTATGGTAATTTTTTGGAGAGAAGGGTAAAGCGGTAATTTTGGAGTCAAGGGGCAATATAGTAATTTTATAAGAAAGTGGTAAGAATGGTAATTTTTGGAAGTAGAAGGGAAAAATAGTAATTTCATAAATAAATGGAAATATGGTAATTTTATAAGTAAATGGCGAAATGGTAATTTTTATAAGTAAGGGGTATTATGGTAATTTTGGGAGTAAAGGGGTAATATGGTAATTTGGGAAAAGAAGGGAAAAATGGTAATTATGTAAGGAAAGATAAAGATGGTAATTTTGGATGCGAAGGGTAATATAGTAATTTGTAAAGTAAAAGGAGTGTTATGGTAATTTTATAAATAAAAAGGGTATTGTGGTAATTTTGTAAATAAAAGGATATTATAGTAATTTGAAAGTAAGGGATAGAAGGGTAATTTTGTAAATAAAAGGATATTATGGTAAACTTGGGAGTAAGGGGTAACTTGGTAATTATGATAACAACGAAAGATAATTTAGTAATGAAATTATGATTTTAGAAGGGCAATTGGATAAGTATGATACTAGAGAAGGGTAATTTGGAAAATTAACCAATTAAAGGGCATTATGGTAATTTTAATAATGGAGAAGGGAATATAGTAATTATTAATATAGAGAAGGGTAAATTAATAATTATGATTATGAAGAAGGGTAAATTAATATTTTTAATTATGAAGAAGGGTAATTTGGGATTTATGATAATTAAAAAGGGTAAAATGACAATTAAAATAATTGAGAGGGGTAAAATGGTAATTATGATAAAGGGGAAGGGCAATTTGGTAATTTATCCAACTAAAGGGGCAATTTGGTAATTTATCCGATTAAAGGGTAAAGTGATAATTATTTAACCAACTAAAGGGGCAAAATAGTAATCATGATATGGAAGGAGGGTAATTTAGTAGTTTATCCAACTCAAGGGCAATTTAGCAAGTATAACAAAGGAGAGGGGCGATTTGGTAATCTAACCAACCAAATGGGAAATATGATAAGCGTAGCAATTATGGGGGGTGAATGGTGATCTAAAAAGTGTAGGAGATAATTTGGTAATCTAAATTGGACAAGGGTAATTTGGTAATTATGCAACCTAAAGGGTAATGGAGTAAATTGTCCAGTAAGGAAGGAATACTTAGCAATTATATAAGTAAGGGGTTAGTGAGTAATTTGTACCTAACATATTATTATGATTGTGGAACATTATGATATGATTCAAATAATGCTCATTAGCCAAGTAAGAGTATTTGATAATTAGTATGGCCTTAATGGTTTCTCTGCGATATCCTGGATAATCATCTGAATAAGAAACGATTAATGATATCAGAACGATTGAAAGTGAATAAGTATCGGATCATTATGCTTTTCGTGATAACTTTAATTAAGACACTATTACTTAAAGTGAAAGACCTCGAGATCGGGAATGGTGACTCCTTAGGGGTTGCTACCCTAAGGATGTGGTTTAGTCCACGATTATTCTGGTATTTGCTGGTGTGTCTTTGTGCCCCAGCCAGGCCCTATATCTTACTCTTTCTAGCTCTACGGACCTAGTTAGGGGGTATGCATACTTATGGATTAGGTGTCCTTGTCGGAAGGGTACTAAGTTAGCTTTATGCACCAGTACGACCAGGGTACCTTTGTGTCCTTGGGTTCATGGTTGAAGGGTACTGAGTAGCTAATATGCATTGGTACGACCGGTGTACCTTTGTGTCCTGGGTTATTGATCTCCCGTTTGAGGCAAATAAATATGATTGATGTGCTAATTAAAGAAAGGAAAGATACTATAATTGAAAGTGGAATATTAATGGGTCGGGCCTAGATGATTATGATATTGAGTACCGGTCCATCGATTATAATAGTGGCCAGGAGCGTTGTGCCCTAGATGATGATTCTTTATATATCCCGGTCCACCGGTTATAATAGTGGCCAGGAGCGTTGTGCCCTGGATGATGAGTTATATGTATTCCGGTCCACTGTCAATAATAGTGGGGGTCCCGAGCTCAATAAAATTAGTTATGTATGTGAATAAGATTATGGAAAAATACTAATCACTTATAGTGGAACACCATGTGAGTCGGGGCTAGACCGGTCCACCGGCAATAATAGTGGTCAGACGCGTTTTGCCCGGTGTGTTTACTTCCAGTCTACCAGCTATAATAGTGGGGTTCTCGTACTCACATGGATATAAAATATGAGATTGATGGAATGACGATGGAATAATGGCTTAAGGCCCGAATGTATTGATCTTACACTATGACATGGCTTAAGGCCCAAAGTATCGATTGTGACTTATAAATTATTATGCATGTTATTGTTATGTATGCACCTCTCATTATTTATGTGTGTAGCTTGCATTATGTGCCGTATGCGGGCCTGTCTTTAAGTGTGGTATTAAAGGGTTACTCAGTACCGTAGTACTGAAGGAATTCCCTTTGGGGCCCCTGCCTATTCAGTGGGCAGTGCCCTTGCAGGTCTTTCAGGTGCTACTCAAGTGGGCTACGGGAAAAGAGAGTAAGGAATTATCCGGTATCGTTAGGTTTTTCTCTTTCTTTTTAAATTCCTGGTTTTAATGTTATGTTTTTACTGTAACCACCATTGGTGGATTTTATTCTTGTAAATGATTTGATGTGCTACTCTGATTTATGTACGTTGAACTTCTTTCAAATTGTATTCCATTTTTCTTAGCCTTAGCACTTGGTACTAGAACGGTATGAGTGAACCGGTCTGGTACTAAGTGTGGCTGTAATACTCTCAAAGTTCACATTTTATTTATTTGCTTCTGCTAATTTCCTTTTTATTAATGAAATTTTTCAGTAGTGAATTTTAGGGATGTTATAGTATTAAACTACCTAAAATTGAGGCTTTTAAGGATTGATTGATACCTAAGAATACTGATGAAATAAGGAGTTTTCATGGTTTGGCAAGTTTATATAATAGATTCATTAAGGATTTTTCTACTATTATCGCAACAATAACTCAAATCATGAAAAAAGGTGAGTTTAATTGGAGTGAGGATGAAATTAAGGCTTTCCAGAATTTGAAGAATAAGCTATGCAATGCACCAGTACTAACTTTATCTGCCTTTAAGAAATTGTTCAAAGTTACTTGTGATTTAAGTGGGGTGGGGATAAGGGTTGTACTCTCACAGAGGAAAAGAGCTATTGCATTTTTCAGTGAGAAATTGAATGGAGTGACATTGAGTTATTCCACATATGGCAAAGAGTTCTATGCCTTTATACGAAGTCTAGAAACATAGAGTCATTACAAAAGGAATAAACCATTTCTTTTTTTCATTCAAACCATGAGAGCTTGAAGTATTTGCTTAGGCAAAAGAAAATTAGTTTGAGGCATGAAAAATGGTTTAATTTCATACAATCCTTCATGTTTTTTGTCAAGCATTTTGATGGTAATGAAAATGTCATGGCAGATGCTTTGTCTCATCGATCCATGATGTTATTAATATTGGATATGAAGTTATTGGGATTTGACATGTTGAAGGAGTTCTAGGACAAGGACAAAGTTTTTGTTGACATATATAATATGCGCAAAAAGAGTGGTAGTTATGGTAATTATTTACTATAAGATGACTATCTCTTTAAATTTAATAAGTTGTGTATACTTCATTCAAGTGTACATCATTTAATTGTTAAAAAATACACGAGGGAGGTATAGTTGGTCACTTTAGAGTACATAGGACCATGGAAATACTATAAGAAAACTTCTACTGGCCACAAACGATAAAACTAGTGCAAATAATTATAGGGAGATGCAAAACATGTCAAAAAGGTAAAAGTTTCTTCCCTAAGGGTTTGTATACTCCTTTTCCAGAAGTTGATCAACCATAGGAAAATGTTAGCATGGCTTTCATATTAAATTTACAAAGGATGCAGAGGGCTAAAGATTCAATTATTATAGTGTATAGATTTTCCAAAATGGCACATTTTATACCTTGTAACAAAACTGATATTGCAACACATGTAGTGGACTTATATTTCCAAGATATAGTGAGGTTACATGGGGTTCCCAAAAGTATAGTATTAGATAGGGATGTAATATTGTTAGGCTACTTTTGGAAGATACTTTAGCACATGTTAGGTATTAAGTTACTATTCTGTACTTCTCATCATCCATATTATAGTAATGCTAATTTCAGGGCAAATTCTTCTCTATTAGGGGAGAATGATGCAAAAGAATATATTGAAACTCAATCTTCTTCTTCTAATGATGGAGATCAAGAGGAATCAGCATACATGGAGATAGAACCAATTATTCTTGAAAATTCATTTACTTATACTTCTAATATTTTGTCTAGTCATTCTTCTTGCAGGTATTGTGTATGTTTGCAAGGAATTTATGAAGTTCATGATGGTTGAAGATCTTTGAGGTATAAGGCAATGAAGAGGGATTACAAGATTACAAAGTATAAGGAAGAA
The DNA here is from genome assembly GCA_039764185.1 of Tamarix austromongolica. Lineage (NCBI taxonomy): Eukaryota > Viridiplantae > Streptophyta > Magnoliopsida > Caryophyllales > Tamaricaceae > Tamarix > Tamarix austromongolica. Next base: position 46,064,096 of record CM077816.1, on the reverse strand, counting down.
CAAGACTACAAGAATATACATTTTTTTAACATATGATTACATCTATATATAGTATTATTAAGTTGTGTAGCTTTGTTATTTTTGTTATCTACTTTGTAATCTTTGTAAAATTATCATTGTAACTTTATTTATAAGTCATGGACCATGCATTAGGAAATTTTAAATATTTAATGATGCTGCTAATGGGCTTCTTAATGATAAGGTCTGCAAGGTTCCATGCCCATAAAAACCCTTGCACAAAAAGGATTTGAGGAAGAGTGGGTGACGGGCGGCCGAAGGGAATTCACATAAACCGGCCCGGTCGAGGAAGATAGAAAAGAAAGGAAAGGGCAGCCCGCTGGCGCGGAAGAAAGAAGGATGAGTCGGGCTCACGCATGAGAGAGAAAGGAGAGGGGGAGAGGAAATAGGCCAGCAGCCCAATGCGCAGGGGGGAAAGGGTAGGCCGGGCCAGCCGGCGGCCAAGGGAAGGAAGGGAAAAAGAAAGAAAAGAGAAAAAGGAGGAGGAAAGAGGAAAAAATGAAACGAAAAAGAAAGAAAAATGTGTTTAAATAGAATAATCTAATTATAAAATAATATAATATAATATATTTTGGGTAATAAATTGATTTAATAATTTAATTTAATATAGTTAAAATATAAGGATTTAAATGGGATAATTTAGGTAAAATAATAATTTGGAAAATTATTTAAATAACAAGAGTATGATGAAATAACAAAATATTCATTTTAATTTATTAAAATATTTAAACCAAATTTCATACACTCAAAAATTCGTAAAATAATTAAATTAAAAATATTTAAAAGCTAATTTATCCTTAATAAAATTTATTTATTAAAATATAGGATTTTAAAAATTTAGGGGATTACATCACTACCCCCTTAAAGAAAAACCTCGTTCCTGAGGTTTACAGCTTAGTACTAGGGATTACAAAGCGGGATTCTAAGCTATTTGGGGTAACTACCCCCTTAAAGAGGAACTTACTTAACTAAGGAAAAACAACTACACATATAATTCCACAATACAATAATTACGCAAGTAATCTATGCCAAGGTCACTTAATCTACACATGCGAACTCTCTGGACCAATCCAGGTTTTCCAAAACATTAGAGTAAAAAGAGGGAAAAACCTTATAAGAATCATTTAACTTGAAGACTTACACGAAATACTTTAATACTAACTGGTAGTATCAGCTTAAAAGATTTTAAATCGAAAGAGTGGTTGAAACACACTTCAAAATCCAATAAGAACTTCGCAAACCAAATTTATTTCCAAAAACGAGCACGTTCAAAAGAACCAACCAATCTGATACTCACTGGTAGTATGAGGTTAAAAGGTTAAAATCGAAAGAGCATGGTCGAAACCAGCTCTGATACCAACTTGTAACACCCACAAAATTCACTACTGAAAATTTAGTTAATTAAAAGAAAGTTAGAGGAAGCAGATTAATAAACCGTGAACTTTGGGTATATTACCGCCACACTTAGTACCAGACTGTGCTAGTAGCAAGTAGCAAGTACTAAGTACTAACGCTAAAAGAGTAAAACACAATTTACGGGAAACTCAAGCATATATAAATTAGAGTAGCGTGGTAAATAATTTATCAGAATAAAATCCACCAGTGGTGGTTACAAAACATCAAATATATTGAATTTATGAATTTTAAAGAGACAAATTAAAACCCTAAAAATTTCGGATAGTTCCTTATGCTTATCCCCAAGGCCCACTTGAAAGCAATGAACACGACCTACAAGGGGCACTACCCACTGAATAGGCAGGGGCCCCATGAAGGGAACCCTTCAGTACTACGGTACTGAGTAACCCTTTAAAAACACACTTACAAACAGGCACGTAATGTAACACATGAAATACTACCATATTCGTACATAACATTAGGTATAAACATGATATTCGGATTCATATATTCACACATCCAACATGTCAATCAGATATTAATAGCGTATTCGTAACCTTCACTTTCGTACATTCACATACTTGTTAACTCAATCAAATATTAATATGCCATAATTATCAATTGATACTTTTCGGGTCTTAAGGACATTAGTCCTTCATTAATCAATCATCTCGGATTATACAAGTCCCTGTCAGTGCGGGAACCCTACTATTATAGCCGGTGGAACGGTCGCAAGGGTGCATGCCTTGCCACTATTTTAGCTGGTAGTGAGGGTAACATACCGTGCCACTATTATTTGCTGGTGGACCGGTCTGGCCCCGACTCACAAGGTGTTTTATTGTAAGTAATTAGTATCTTTTCCGTGTCTTATCATTTTTACATTTGGTTTGTTGAGCAACGAATCCCCCACTATTATAGCCAGTGGAACGGTCATGAGGGCACATGCCTTGCTACTATTTTAGCCGATGGAATGGTCGCGAGGGTAACATACCCTGCCACTATTATTTGCCAGCGGACCAGTCTGGGTCCGGCTCAACATATTTCTCTTTAAGTGATTAGTGTCTTAACGTGTCTTATTCGAAAGAATTTTACCCTTAACATGCATGTCCTAAAAGGCCACATGACATCACATCATAACTTACAGCATACCCATATCACCACATACCAAAAGGGCACATGAACACACATTGGTTCCAAGCCATGCCACACGTGAAACAGTTAAGATAGCAACTTATAGAACACAACATATAATTATATAGGCCACCCAAGGCGTGTAAGAAACATAACACATAGGCGGCCTTAGCTATGTTCTAACTCAGTTTAGGTTACCGAGGTAACTCCCACACTTATTTGGCCACTAAACATTCTTTGCAATTATTACACTTAATATAATTCCCATTTGATTGGTGAGATTACTAATTTGCCCTTTTTCCTTCATTATAATTAATAAATTTTTCTTGAGTTGGTCAAATTACTAAATTACCCTTCCTCATTATCCTAATTACCGAATTATCACTTTATTTAGTTAATTTACCAAATTGCCCTCACACTTATCGTATTTACCATTTTACCCTTCATTATTAAATTATCATTTTACCTTTCTCAATTATTATAATTACCGAGTTACTCCTTTCCAATTTCCACTTTTATCCCTTTTATTTACAAAATTACAATTTTATCCTTTTCTTATAAAATTACCAATTTACCCCTTTATTACAAAATTACTAAATTGCACTTTTATTGCAAAATTACCAACTTGTCCTTTTATTATAAAATAACCAATTTGCCCTTTTGTCCTAAAATTACCAATTTACCATTTAATTGCTAAATTACTATTTTACCCTTTATTCACAAAATTACTATTTTTCCCCCTTTAATTACAAAACTACCATTTTGCTCTTTAATTACAAATTTACCAATTTGCCCCCGTACTTCCAAAATGACCAATTTACCCTTTACTTCCAAAATTACCAATTTATCCTTTACTAACAAATTTACCATTTTACCCTTGCTTCCAAAATTACCAACTTATCCTTTTCTAACAAATTTACCATTTTACCCTTGCCTCCGAAAAATTACCAACTTATCCTTTTACTAACAAATTTACTATTTTACCCTTGCCTCCAAAAAATTACCAACTTATCATTTTACTAAAAAATTTACCATTTTACCTTTACCACCAAAATTACCAACTTATCCTTTTACTAACAAATTTACCATTTTACCCTTGCCTCCAAAATTACCATAATACCCTTTTTAATCAAGAATAACCATTTTACTCTTAATACACCCTATATATTAAATTATTATTAATACTACATAAAATAAAAACTTTAATACCTCATCCATAACTCTTATAATTAATATAATACTTATTAGCACATATATATATGTATTAGGCCATACTCTTGTATAATATACATTAATAAAATCCCCTAATGCTCACAAAATATTAAACATGTATTAAATATCAAAATAGCATAAAAAAACATGGATAATAATTAACATTTTCTTTAACAACCAAGTTATTACCTTAAATATTATTTCCATACATATCATATAACCTATCATGCTTCCTTTTTTTTATCAACCAACACAATAACAACATATAATATACTAAACAACATATATGAAGCATAATATACATTAAAATGCCTAATGTGCTAACATACATTAATCCATGTGTTAAAGTGGGATTTAATGGTTACCTCGGTTTTCACAAAAACGAACCTTACCGGTATTTCAGTTAAATGTCCAAGATTTGATTATCAAAACCAATACCTAAAAATAATATAAAGATTTATTACATTATAAATAATAAAATCATGGCATAAAACTTTATAATGCTTAATTAATCAAATAATTAAATTAAAATATTATTATACCTCAAAATTTTTACCCAAATAAATTAACAAGGGCAACATCTCATGATGCTCATGCAGCATGAGCTACATGTAAGGGAAGTTGGAAGAGGGGGCTCAAAGGTAGTAAAAGAGGGAGAAATAGGCATTTTCGGGTTAGTAGTTTAGGGCTAAGAAGGGAGGGGTTTCGGGGAGGATTTAGGGAAAGGGAATGGAGTTGAGGTGGAAAGGGGGTGTAAGTGGTGGTCGGGGAAGGGTTAATGGTGGGGAAGGATGGCGGAGGCAGTAGCAGCGAAGCTGCGATGGTGGCGGCCGTGGAGGGGTCGAAATGGAAGACTAGGGAAGAAGGAAAATGGGGAGGGAAAATGAAGGCCTTTGGAAGGTGTTTTCAAGAAAGATATGTTTAGGGGTGGTAGAGGGGGTTGCAGGGAGTAACAAGGTGGCTCAGGTGGCAGCGGAAGAGGCGGAATGGAGGCGGAATGCGGAAGAGCAGGGCAATTACCCATAAGGGGGTAAGGAAGAGAAAAAGAGGAGAGGAGGAAGAATGGGGCTGCGGGGTGGCTTGATGGGAGCTATGATGGCTCGAGGGTGAGGTAGAGGGTGGCAGGAGGTGGTGCAGGTGGTGGTTGAGGTGGAGGCAGCGGCGGAGCTAGGCTCCGAAGTTAAAATAGAGAGGGTGAGGGAAGGAGAAGAAATGAAAGAAAATAGATAGTTGGGGAACATGGAGAGGCTCGGGAAAAAATGCAGAACGGGCAGAGAAGGAGGAAGAAATAGAAGAAGAAGAGAAGGGAAGGAATAAGGGGCTTGAGGGGAGGCTGTAGGTTGGTAGGGAAATGACGGTTGGAGGGAGAGGGAGAAGGAATGGCGATGGCAGGGAGTAGGGAAGGGAGAATGGGGTCGGTATGGGGCAAGGAATGGCAGAAGAGAGAGAGAGAGAGAGGTCAATGGGGGAGAGGGGGTTGTAGGGAATGGGAGTTGCAGGGAGAGGCGATGGTCGAAAATCTCGTCGGTGAAAGAAAGAAGAAGATAGAAGAGTCGGGGGGTGGGGTGCTAGGCGACGGGTGGCTGAAGGGAATTCACGCGGACTGGCTCGGTTGAGGAAGACAGAAAAAAAAAAGGAAAGGGCGGCCGGCTCGCACGGGAGAAAGAAGGAGGAGCTGGGCTCACGCGTGAGGGAGAAAGGAGAGGGGGAGAGGAAACGGGCCAGCGGCCCAATGCGTAGGGGGAAAAGGGCAGGCCAGGCCAGCAGCGGCCCAAGGAAGGAAGGGAAATAGAAAGAAAAGAAAAGAAGGAGGAGGAAAGAGGAAAAAAAATAAAATAAAAGAAAGAAAAATGGGTTTAAATAAAATAATCTAATTATAAAATAATACAATATAATATATTTTGGGTAATAAATTGATTTAATAATTTAATTTAATATGGTTAAAATATAAGGTATTAAATGGGATAATTTTAGTGAAATAATAATTTGGAAAATTATTTAAATAACAAAAGTATGATAAAATAACAAAATATTTATTTTAATTTATTAAAATATTTATACCAAATTTCATATACTCAAAAATCCATAAAATAATTAAATTAAAAATATTTAAAAGCTAATTTATCCTTCATAAAATTTATTTATTAAAATATAGGGTTTTAAAAATTTGGAGGATTACATATGTTATTAAAAATTAGGTTTTAATAATGGTTTGCATTAGAACCGTTATTAAAACCTACATTTTAATAACGGTTTTTGAAGAACTGTTATTAAAGCCTAGGTTTTGATAACGGTTTTCATAAGAACTATTATTAAAACTCTATCATCCAATTAGGGTTTTGGTTATTGATTATGCTTTTATTAAACCCTAATACGTATTAACTGAGCATAAATTTGAGATGAAATACACAGTTTTAATAACGGTTCTTAATAAGAACCTTTATTAAAAGTACAATTTTTTTAATGTTTTTGCTGTTTTATTCCTACCCACAAATAAAGTTGTATGTTAAAATAATTACCAAATCTGCATGGTAAAACAATATCAATTCATAACAAATCTATAATCACACCATAATTTCAATCAATCTCTAATTAATATGCATATCTTAATACACTAGACATATATACTCAAGAATCAAAATTAGTAGGCATACCACAACTTGGTAGCTCTACACCCCAAAGTAAAAAGTTCATAAATCTAGCCTAGAAGACTGAAAGACATAGACAAAATACAAACGTGAACATGCATGTAGAATATATAGATCTCTACCTAATACTGAATGAATGAGTGCACGTGCTTGGCCCATTGGTCTCTAACTTCATCAATTTCATCAACATTATATTGTTAGCCTCGTGCATAGTCATCAGTGAAAAAGTACAATGCTAAGTTTCGATTAATATACAGATAGCACTTACGTCAAGTACGAAACATATATGTCATGATTCATTAATGGAAAAATATAAAAAAGCAAACATACATGGTTAAGATCTATGTTGACCGATCTGTTCTAGACTATCAGATCCATTGCTCTACATACATAGTATCCACAATTATTGCTGTTATGTTATTGTGGACACTGTCGAATGAATTTAGTTAGCTCTCTAACTATTAAATATTAATTTGAATTAAAATAAAATACAAAATAGTTTTCTTCATACTTATTATGACAGACTCACATTGAAGATTCTTTGGGTCTAGGATACCATTCCCACCTCTCCTTTGATACACCGTCTGTAGTGCCCTAATAAATAGAGTTAGATACACAATATTGTAAATATATATACCTTAAATAATGAAGTAAGAAATGAAAAGTATAGTAACATGTCAATAAATTCCTTCCCACCACGACGAGCGACTTCAAAAGGCACGTTATAAGTTTAAAGGGAATCAAACACATAGACTTTATTAAGATCAGGTCGGACGGCGTACAAAACCTAATGTTCATATAAGAGGTGAGGAATGAGATAGAGCTTGTTGTGTCCCTCAATTAAAATGTGATCCGCTAAATAGTTTATGTATCTACCCTCTCTTATTGTACTACCGTCATCTATGTAGTATGGGCACACAAACACAATAGAGGACAACATTTCCTCCATCGTAGCGCGATTAGCTACCAACCTATGGACGAAAAAAGCAATGCATATTTGTTAATAACTAATAACTCATATAAGAGGTCATAAAAGTTCCAATTGTACAAGTTAAGAGTCCTAAAATCTCCAAATGAAATAATACTTATGTGACATAAATGGCAACACTCATTGTTGACATCCATTCCTGATTATAAATGTCGCTTATGTCAACTGTCGATACCATGTAAGTTGCATCGTCCCTCCTAACGTACTCAGGATGAGAATCAACGAAAATATAATTGTCTCTGAGGAAGTTTTGGGCATAAAAATACAATAAAGCTATTGCTGGTGGAGGTTGGCTTTTCTGATCTAAAGAAGGAATCTTTTTTTAGGGCAACTGATTTTTTAGATTTAGCTCTCGTTCCTTTAGCAGCACCCTCTTTTGTGTTGTTCGTTATGCTAGTACCTCTCTTGGTTTTACTAGCTGGAGCATTCTTCTTCTTTTTATTCCTTTTTTGATTCCTTAATGATAATATTAAACAAAATATGTATTGAGCATATAAATATATATACAAAAAAGGTATGAATATTGTAGCTACTAAACAAGGTCTAATGAAGATGTCGAATGTCAATACCTCTTTAGTAGTGAGACGTATATGATCTGCAGGCCAAGCCACGAAGCTTCCATGAGCTTCTAGTTTTGTGGTTGCCTCATCGCCCTCTTCATAACAAGTTAAGTGCGCACTACCAATGATTGGAGTGACAATAATCCCCGGCCTTGTATTTAGGGCTAAATTGTACCTGTGGATTGTTTGCATTTGGGAACTGTGATTGATGCGGACCCTTCTTTTTGCCAAAAGTGTTGAAAGCTCATTCGCTAATAAGTCACATTTATGCAAACCCTAAATAAAAATATTACACTTTATTAACTATTTATTACACCGAATACATTTAATAACAATTCATAGTTTGTAATGCTTACCTCAGGAAGAGTAGAAAGACGTGCATCAGCTTCACAACTATCTCTAACGCTATTTACATTAGGTATGTGAAGTTGATCATGGTCTACTAAATCAATGTCTTATACCCTGAGATTTAATAAATGACAACTCTTCCATTTAAATGCCATGTTCAATTTCTAGGTGAGGATGGCAACTTGCTCATTAGTGCTACGAGAACAACGAGATCGACCACATATGCTCTTTCTCATAACACCTAATCCAAGAACCCTGTGTCTTCCAGGGTGTTCTACAATTCCTGTAGCTTGGGATACAATGCTATATTTTTCCACCCCCTCCTGACGATCTAACATTTCAAGTTCGTCCCGTAATATATATAATATATGTAAATTTAACTTATAGGAATAAGCATAATATAATAGTTTTATAAAATAAAACTAAGTAGTGTTATAGATATCTACAAACTTCAAATTTTTTTGGCTGCAATATCTATATATTCATTAATATATCCATCTCTTGTTGCTCTAACCTTCTTCCATAATGTACCAATATTGATGGATGAGGTACATGGCTCCAAGTCTTGGGCTAGGAGCTACAAATGAAAAAAATATTCTTAATTAAGAATATTTTTATAAAATTTGACATTTAAATCTAAATAGATAAATCACAAAATGCATACCAACTCCTCTTCAAGGCTCGCATAGCCTTTGCGAGCCATAATATACCGGTATTTATTTTGCTTCACAATCTCTTTATTTTGGGTACTTTTTTCCTATGTGATAAGCCAAAACATAGTGACACGATTATTTCAATATTGAGCATAATACTGAGATCGATACAAAAAGTTTAATTGTTATCTAACAAGTACCTTAAAATCCCCCCTAAGATGATATGCAATAAATTGGTTCCAACTTTCTTGATCCATGAAACTGTATCATTTGGGTGGATTCTACCGTAGAGAACCATCCCTCTTTCTATACATTTTCCTACGAGCTAAATATGACCTAAATGTTCTTAGACGCTCCCCACAATGTCTAAGAAGCCATTTCTTCCTAGTCTCTGGGACATTGAACACTCTTTGTAAAATAAGACATGTAGATGTATACCGATGTTAATGTAATAAAATTAATAACATTTGACATTTAAAATGATTATATAAAATAGCATATTTACCGTGATTTCCTGCCAAATATGCTTCTTATGACCCTTTAGAACATGCTTCCAATTGTTATAGCAGATAGGAACACGGTTACCGGTCACAAGTGAAATGTAAGTCAAGAACATATCTGTATAAAGGCCAATGGGAATATTGTCAGTATTCCATCCCAACTCGACTAATTCTCCTCTATTTCTCATGTCTGTGATGATTCTCATAATCGTAGGTCCTCTTTTCCCTTCTTCATCACTGTTGTCCCTATCAATATTTTTGTTGACCATATCTCTACAAAAAAAATAAATAAAAAAATTATGTTAGAATGTTATGTATTGAGCATAATGTACCAAAACATTATCGATATGAATCATGCTTAGAAAGAATTAATCTCAAATGTATCATGCTATTCTATATATATATATACGAATCATGCTAACACGTTTCCAAAAAGATATTAATACTAACCCTAACCCTAATTAACCATAATTTATTATAATAAAACCTAACCCTAAACCTCATAAAACCCTAATCCTAAACCTAGCTAACTGTATTAAACCATTATACATAAATCATATTATTACTATTGTTGTTGTTATTATTATTCTTATTATTATTATTATTATACACAATTATTTCTCCCTTCTTAATTAATCACTTTTATATATTCGTTATTTTCTATATCTATTTAATCCTCATCAAATAGCAATCATTAACATATGCATCTCTAATTGAAATTTTCATTTAATGATGTGCATATGTAAAATATATTTTCAGTTTATTATATGACATTTCCTATATCTTATTGCTAGTGTCCTATACTTATTAATAAAAATGTGTGTGTATATATATATATATATATATATATAGTTTTTATGAGTGAAAATATATATAATTCTACACTCACATTCATATTATATATATATGTAAAGGTCTCGACCAACACATGCATTTGTTAATATATAACTATAACGTAACAAATTCAACAACGAACAACAACATTTTTAACCAACACATTCAACAACACATTTTTGAACGACAAACCGTAATTTTTTAATAACAAACAAACGCAACCCTGTAGCAATATGCATGCATTTATATATATATATATATAGATAAAAAGTTACGAGAGGAAGAACAAACACATACATAAAGTGAGCTAGCTACAAACATGATAGCGAGTAAGTTGAGAGAGGCAAGGGCCTACAAACACAATGGTGGATGAAGGTACAAGTGCTAGCTAGCTAGCTTCAGAACAATGACAGCACACACATGCAAAGCCGACAATGGCAGAGGGGTGGTAGAGAGCTGGCGATGTGAGGGTTTTCCTTACTTGAGAGGAGTCAAAGTGGTGGTGCACGGTGTGGTGGTGCGAGGGTTTGTAGGGAGAAGGAGAGTAAGAGAATGAAGGTACAGAGAGTCTGAAATTTTTGGCACGAAACAGATTTAAGCGAAATAAAAGTTTGATTTTAGAGTTTTAATAACGGTTTTCTAAGGAACCGTTATTAAAACATTCAGACTTTTGACAACGGTTCTTGTATGAACCGTTATTAAAACCTCTTTTAATAATAGTTTTACTTGAACTATTATTAAAACATCCGTGTAAATTTTTATGTTGCCCTTTTAATAATGGTTTTGCACTATAACCATTATCAAAACTATCCCGCGCATTAATTTTCATACGTTTGACAACGGTTTTCGAACCACCGTTATTAATGTCCCGTTATTATTTTTTCGTTTTCATAGTATTGACCACACCCACAACATGGGGTGATAATACATCAAAGGTGTAATATCCTCATTTTTCACTACTAAAAAAATCATTTTGAAATCATATAGAAGAGGAAAACTAATAAACACATAAGAAAAATGAAATATTACCGCGTCACCTAAAATAGGACAGGCACAAGCTGCCTTCCCACGTTAGATATAAGGCTAAGACCAAACCAAGAAAAAATAATAATGTATAGTGCACTAAAACATATTATATTAATGTAACACCCTAAATGTTTACTACTAAAAAAATATGATTTACAATGGAATCATATAATAAAAATATTGTGTGTTACAATTGTAATTGATATAAGTTTGGTTTACTAAACCATCCTCAAGTTAGTCACAAGGGTAAAACCATTCATAATAAAAAAACATAATTACAAATGAGATAAGCTTTTATAATTATGAATATAAGTTTGGATATTAACTCCAAGTTACAATAATAGAATACCAATAAAGGGAAACCATGGATAAAAGTATCTAAAATGTATCTGGGCAAAAACATCATCTAGATAATATAACTCTTCGCTCAAACACCCAGTGTAGATAAAATTCACACCTCCCAACACATTGTATCAGAAAAAGAAAAATCGTCTAATTGTTCCTTAAAGACCTGTACAAAATCATTAGGGTCTTTTACTCATAGGAATAAGTAACAACCATAAAAATGGATGGTCAGTACCCTACTTATTAAGTAAGGTAACAATATCATCGAGTTAGAGATATAGGGAGAAACATTCATTCATAACAAATGATATGTACACATACAATCTACTAAAAGTTCCATAAGGTAAATATTGATCCAAACCTCTTTATTAGATATAACCATTTTCATTCTTTTATTTGATTTGAGTTTAGGGACCCCACTATTCTTAAACTAGTGGAAGGATCTAAAACACTTTTTTAAGGACAACACACTTGAGCTACTATTATCATATATTATAATGGATCTAAAAACAACACCTTCTTAGGGAAAAATACTCCCAAGCCACAATTATCATCCAATAGAATGGATATAAAAACATCACCTTAGTCTAAACTCACATACCCTTTCACCTTAAATCATTAGTATTTTATCCGTTAGGTTACTCAATTCATATTCTTATTCATGATGAACACGTCCCCCACTATTCTTATTCCAATGAAATGGACTAAAGAACCTTCTAATGGACAACACACCTGATCCACTATTATTATCCAGTGGAAGGGATCTGAAAAAAATCACGTTCTCAAGGTAAAACACTTCCGAGTTAGCACCTTATCATCTAGTGGAATAGATATAAAATCATCACCTTATCATGACTCACGTGACCTTTCACTCTAAATGATTAATTTATTATACATGATTGATTTACAGGTACAGATCATAGTAAAATAGGTTAGCACAACCCGTAGGTTCTAAGGCTGGTCTCTAGAGTCAAGATCCTTATTTCCCAAAATCTTAATTTCATAATTTTGGCATAACTTATCCCATATTGATCATTTACCCACTAAATTTTGTATATATTCCTCAAATATTATTATTAATAACATATATTAAACTCAAGGTCTAAGTCCCACATCATACACATGCGATAATAGCCCTATCTCAAAAGTTACTATTCTTAGGGCTTATAAGCCCTTATTTCACAATTTTACCATAAATTTTCACATAGAGCTGTAACACTTACCAAATTAAATATGCATTCCCAAAACACTAATATTAACCACATATTTGAGTTTTGTGGTCTTACTATACAGTTTTTCACATGTGATAATAGCCTCTTCGGTTTAAGCTTACTATACCCAAATCAACCAAATTTCATACTTTATTAAAATTAGGTCATTCAAAACTACTACAAACACTTTCATACTGATTAATTAGCACACTTTGGATGATATAAACCTTATAATACAGCTGTTTCCATATTGAACCAACATTAACCAAAATCCTCTTATTAGTAACATAACTTTTATTTCATGTTAGTTTCATGTGTTTAGTAATATTATTCCCTAATCCATATTTCTCCAAAGGAATTGCCATATTGATTTTACATTCAGTATACCATAATTTAAATCCATGATATAGCCATATTTCACATTGAAGGTTTTTCCACAGAAAATGATAATATTACATGAACCCTACTTACTATTTACTATTATATATTGCCAATAAGATATCATAGTGTCAACAATCATGTATGATTTCACATAATCAAAAATAACATATTATAACATAAAAAACATGTATAGCATGTAGCAAACAAGAACCCTACACAAAGATAAATATCAGTACAAAATAGCTCCGATCTCTAAGGTTTCAAAACTTATTCCACCTCTTCTGAGACCATGACAAAAAAAATCATATTAAAACATCATTATGATTAAACCACCTAAGTATGGAAATTATTAATAAAAAAGAGGATAAAGGGAGAGAGAAAACCTAACCAATTAAGGGTATTGTTTGGGAAGATGTTTTGTAACCAAAGAAGAGGAAAGTAGAGGATGGGGCTTTGGCTATAGTTATTGAAGTGAAGGGGGAGTTTTGGCCAAAGCTAACAAAGGGAAGGTGGGGGGATATTAAGCACAATTTGCCAAAGTGAAGGTGGGGCAAGTTCAGCCAAAGCTACCAAAGGGAAGGTTTTAGTTGTGGGAGATAATGGTACAACAAGGAAAGGAAAGAAAGAAAGAAAAATTAGGGGGGGGTATTGTGGCAGAAATGGAAAAATTAAGGGGGTAGGATCGATGGTTTTGGTCAGTGCTAGGGGGAATTAAATGGAAAATATGGCTAGTTCTTATGCTCATACCTCGGTTGAGCTTGCTGGTGGGGTTGATTTTTAGCAATTGGTCATGACATAAAGGTGGTAGTAAAGGAGGGATGGAGATGGTGGTTTTGTTGTAGAAAATAAAAGATTGGAAGAGAGAGATATATATATATATATATATATATATATTGTAGCATTTAATGTGTAGAACGTGCATATTTATGCATCATGTAGGGACAATAAGGGAGGTGAGGAAAATTTTCAACCCAACCCTCGTGTGTAGGTGTTGGGAGTTGATAGGAGTACGGGATGGTCATGTAGGAGGTAAAGAAGGTGGAATGTATGAGAATTACATATGGACAATGTTCCATGTAAGAGAAAGAATAAAAGGAGGAGGGAAATTGGTTGAGAGAGGGATGATAGAGAAAAATAAAAATAGGAAAAAGAATAAAACTTATTATTTTTAGATATTTAGTTAACTCAAGATCAATGTAATTTAGGCTAGGATAATGGGGAATATTAATTATTGATAATTCAAAAATAGGATACATTATAGAGTAAAAAAATTAAGGTATGGTGGAAATATTTATTTCCGGGTTAGCTAAAATTTCTGGGCACTACATCACTACCCTTTCAAAGAGAGTTTGTCCCCTAAGTTAAGAATTTAAGGTTGGGGAGAAGAGAAAAATGAAGTTAAGAAGGTGATCTCAATGGCTAATCCTATCGATGTTGCTGCTATACTACCATGGACTACCCTCTTAAAAGAGAGGAACCCGAAAACTAACAGACCTAGGCAAAAAAGTTCAGGGTGTAACTTACACATGTCCTCGGTCTCCCAAGTTGCCTCCTCAGCTCTGTGCCAGCTCTAAAGAACCTTTGCTAGTGGAAATCAATATCATAGTCCTTTACCTAATGTAGCCATCTCTTGTGCCTCATATTCAACTCCTTCTAAGTAAATATATACTTGGGGATCTTATGGTCAATATAGAATCTACACGAAGTCCCACATAGATAAAGCCTCCAAATCATCAGTGTGAAGATAACTACTACTAAGACAAAGTCATGCATTGAATAATTATTCCCATGTTACTTTGACAGATAGGATGTGTAAGCCACTACCTTACCTTACTGTATCAAAACACAATCCAATCCATGCTTCTATGCTTTACTGTAGACCTCAAACCTGTCTGATCTCTATGGTAGATCTAAAAACATTGTTGTAGTCAACCACCACTTCAACTCTTGGAATTCTCCCTCATGAGCATCATCAAACTAAAACCTATTTGTTTTCTTCAAGAGGTTCATTAAGGGATGAACTACATTAGAGAAGCCTTACCAAAGCGATTGTAACACTTGGTAAACCTCAAGAAACTATGTTCCTCAAAGATGCTAGTGGGGGCCTTTCACTAACTCACTATTAAAACCATTGTTGCATCCACGAATCCTCCTTCTATTGACTCCACATGACCTAAAAATTCAATCTCCTGAAGCCAAAACTTGCACTTAGAGATCTTTGCATACAACTTATGCTCTCTAAGTTGTCACAATGTCATATGTAGGTACTACTCAAGCTCCTCTCTACTCAAAGATTAAACAAAAATATTTTCTTTGAAGACCACAACAAACTAATTGAGCAATGGCTAGAAAATCATCATTATTAAGTCCATTAAGATAGTGGGAGAATTATTGAGCTCAAAAGTCATCACCGTAAACTCGTAGTACCGATAGTGTATCCTAAAGGAAATCTTCATGATGTTTGCCTCTTCGATGCATAATTGATGGTATCGTGACCTTAAGTTAATCTTCAAGAAGATTAAAGCACCTTGAAGCTAGTCAAATAAGTCATCAATCCTCAAAAGAGGATAGTGGTTCTTCACTGTTAGTTGGTTCAACCCTAATAATCGATGTATGGATGAAGGCTCTCATCCTTCTTCTTCACTAACAGCATTGGTTTCCCCCTCCCCATGGATACATAATTGGGATGATATACCCATGAGCTAAAAATTCATCAAGCTAAGCCTTTAGATCCCTTAGCTATAGTAGTGCCATTCTATAAGGTGCCTTTAAGACTAGTTCGGCCCCTAGTACCAACTCGATAGTGAATTCTATCTCACGTACTACTGACATACTTGGAATCTCCTCAGGAAACATGTCTAGAAACTCCCAAGAATTGAAATATCCTTTAATGCTAATACATTATCGTTTAGCTCCTGATCCCCACACAGATACATAAGGTAACCTTTCTGCACCAAAGAATATAGCATATGGGCATATACAACTTTCACCATAGATCTAGGCTTATATCTTCTGTAAGAGACCCTGTCACCTAGATGTCCCCACAACATGACTCGCTCCTCTATGTAGTGTGTCTTTACCTTTTACCTCCCCAACATATCCATCCCAGGGGTAATGTTAAAATCCTAAGGGTCCATCTCAACCAAATCCACTAGGAATTCTACCCCACCTATCTCTAAGGCTAAATCCGAGTAGATCTTAGATTAGTCTATTCTATTCCCAAAAGGAAACATCACAGATAAAGATACAGAAGAAGATGGATACAAAGTAGATCTAGAAATAAAACTAAAATATACGAATGATAACAAAGCCCACGAATCAAACAACACATAATCAAGAAGTGAGAGGATGGAGAATGTACGAGAGACCACATCCAACTACCTATCAGCCTCTGCTTGGTTGATGACATTTAGGTGTCTGCCTGACTGTCCTCCCTAGCATCCATCACGATAACCTCCTAAACCCTAAGTTTTTCCATCTGCCTAAGAAAGTGGGTGAGCCCTCTACAATCTCCCCTTTGCCTCCTGAGGCTGACAATTGGCTGAGGCAGGCACTCGCTTCTACTTTTGGTGGTGGTGCTGGTTGTAAGGTCACTACTAAAAGGTCTGCTTCTGTAGTATCAACGATCCCTATTGCTGATACTGACCCTACTGATTCTGACATTCATATGATTGGTGACCAATCTCGCTACACATCCTACACTAAATAGGAGTACCCCAACAATCTCTCCCATGATGGTTTGATTGTAGAAACAACATAAGAAGCACTGTTGCTAACCCCAAAGTTGATTTTTACTGCTTGTGTGACCCTGGTTTCAAAACTAACTTCCCTAAGGCTGAATCTGATCATGCTACTGAAACCCTAAAGGTCTACCTCCCTCGTACTAGATTTTACCTCCATAATCATCAGTCTTCAGCTTCCTTTTACACAAAATGGAAGCCTTCTCCTATACCGGTGTAGCAGCCATACATGCTCTTTTATAAGTCATGGCCAGATCCTGGAAAGCCATGGAACCCATCATCCTCTAGTTGTTAAAGTGGATCCCCTCTAAAATTTGTAGACCACTATCAACTACCTAGCTTCAATCCCTCGTGTGAACATTAGCAACTCGATAAATTGGGCATCGTACTTCCTTATAGTCATGCTCCACTTAGTCTCCAGCATGAAATCCTTTAACTTGTCCCTTTAAGACTCTTGGGGTAAAACATAGCATGAACTGCTTCCATGAAATCCTCTTAGAACATGTGCTACACAACTAGAGCACAATGACCTACCCACAATGTGTTGGCGACTCTTCATAAGAAGAAAGCTACAATGTTTACCTTCTGTGTAGGAGGGTAGTTAACTACCTCAAATGCCTTGTACATGTCCCAAATCCATCTATCTAGGATAATCGGGTCCTCATCACTAGGTTGGTTAGAGGGTGATGTCCCATAACCCTCAAAAGCAAGTATTCTCTGATACCCTCCTACGGGTAATGCGGAGGTGGTGGTCGCGATTGAGGTTAAGGCAAATGTCAAACAAACTCAATGAACACCTAGAAGGTATCTTCCAAACAAAAAACATGATCATGAAGCACCATTACATATAGTTATAAGATAAAAATATGTTAGAAAAAATATCCTTAGCTTAGTAAAATAATATACACACAGTAAAATTCAAAGTCTGCTTAGGCTACCCATTCTCAATTCTACATAAGTTAATCCATATTTTCATAAA
The DNA here is from genome assembly GCA_039764185.1 of Tamarix austromongolica. Taxonomy (NCBI): domain Eukaryota; kingdom Viridiplantae; phylum Streptophyta; class Magnoliopsida; order Caryophyllales; family Tamaricaceae; genus Tamarix; species Tamarix austromongolica. The sequence continues at coordinate 46,046,127 of CM077816.1, read as the reverse complement.
ATCTAGTTTTTCTAAAAATATAAAATAGATAGAAAACTTTGATGATGGGTCTTTTCAAAATTGAATTTGAAAACAATATAATCAAAACCAAAAGCTTTGATATCAACTTGTAACACTCCCAATTATTGCTACTAAAAAAATTTTATTTACAGTAGAAACATATAATCAAAATATTGGGTTCTACCAACGTAATTAACATAAGTTTGGGTTACCAAATAATCACTATCTCAATCAAAAGACTAAAAACATTCATAGTAAAATAAGGTAATTAAAAATGATATAAGCTCTTATAAATACAAATATAAATTTGGAGATTAACTCTAAGTTATAATAATAGAATACAAATGATGGGATACCATGGATCAAAGAGTCCAAAAGGTATCCAAGTAAAAGATGAAATAGATAACATAACTCTATGCCCAAACACCTAGTCTAGATAAAATTCACTCCTCCCTACTTATTGCATCAAAAGAAACAAAATCATCCAGCTAGCCCTCAAAGACATGCACAAAAGCATCAGGGTATTTTGCTTGTGGGAATGAGTAGTACCCATAAAAATGGTGGTTAGGATGTTTGTACTAAGGTAATAATACTATTGAGTTAAGGATATAGGGTAAAAAATTCATTCATAATAGATGATATGTACACATAAAATATACGAAACGTCCCACAAGGTAAATACTGATCCAAGCCTATTTAATAGATATAATAATTTTCATTCTTTTATTTGTGTTGAGCTCAATGACCACACTATTCTTAAATTAGAGGAACCGTTTCAGGCACCTTCTCAAGGACAACACACCAAATTCACTGTTATCATCCAGTTAAACGGATTTAAAAATATTACCTTTTTAGGGCAAAACGCTCCTTAGCCACTATTATCTTTCGATGGAATAGATTTCAAAACATCGCCTTAGATTGAGTCACATGAACTATCAGTTTAAATGACTAGAATCTTAATCATGATTGATTTACAGGTATAGAACATAGTAAAAAAGGTTAGTACATGCTGCAAGTTATAAGTTCATTCTCCAATGTTATGGTCTTCATTTCCCAAAACCATAATTTCACAATATAGGTTTAACTACTCCTATATTAATCATTTACCACCATATTTAATATATATTCCTCAAAATTATTATTATTACCATATATAAAATTCAAGGGCTGACTTCCACGTCTCACATATGCGATAATAGGACTATTTGAAAAGTCACTATTCTTAGGTATGATAAACCGTTGTTTCACTCATAGAGATTGAAAGCTTACTAAATTTAATATATATTCCCAAAACACCAATATTAACAACATAGTAGATTTTTGTGGTCCTACTCAATAGTTTCATACATGTGATAATAGCCTCCTCAGTTTAAGGTTATTATTCCCCAATCAACCCAATTTTATACTTTATTAAACTTAGGTCATCCACAACTACTCCAAACACTTCATATAGGTTGATTAGCACACTTTTGATGATGTAACACCTTAGAATACACTGATTCCCATATTTAACAAACATTGACAAAAATATACTTGTCAGTAACATAACCCTTATTTCATACAAGTCTCATGTGTTTAGTAACATTATTCTCATATCCACATTTTCTCAAAAGGACTTGCCATAATCATTTCACTTTCATCATACCATAATTAAAACACATGATGCAGCCATATTTCGCACTAAAGATTTTTGCATATAAAATAACAATGTTGTATGAACCTTAATTAATCATTACTACTATATAATACCATCACATATCATAGTTTCAACAATCATGTTTGATTTCACATTATAACAATAACATGTTAAAACATAAAAATCATGTATAGCTCTAAGCAATCAAGAACCCTAGAATATGATAAATATCCTTGGAAAACCGTTGTAGTCTCTAAGCTTTTAAAACATATTTCGCTTCTTCGAGAACCATGTAGAAACTACCTAAGAAAATCATAATAAAACATCATTTAGGTTAAACCACTTGATTAAGGAAATTCTTAACGTATAGGAGTATAAGGGGATGAAGAAAAACTATTCAAATAAGGTTAGTGTTTGGGAAGAAGTTGTGTAACTAAAGGAGAGGAAAGTAGAGGATGGGGATTCGGCCAAAGTTGCCGAAGTGAAATGGGGAGCTTAGGTCAAAGCTCTTGAAAAGAAGGTTTAGGCTACCAAAGAAAGTGGTCAGCAAGGAAAGAAAAGAAAGAAAGAAAAAGGAGTTGGGGAGTTAGTTGGAGGTGAGGTGGTGTTGTGGTGGTAATGGAAAAATGAAGTGGGTAGGATAAGTGATTTTCACTATTCTAGGGGTATGAAATGGAAAAGATGGTCAGTGCCTGTGCTCACTCCTCGGCGGAGCTCACTAGTGGGGTTTATTTTTGGCAATTTTAGTGACAGACAGGTGTTGGTGAAGGAGGGAAGAACATAATTGTTTGGTTGTAAAGAAAAAACAGAGTAAGTGAGAGATATGGTAGCATTTAATGTGGAGAATGTGTATGTATATATATATATATATATATATATATATATATATATATATATATCTTATTGAAAAGATGAGGAAGGTGAGGAAAATTATCCACCTACGCATAGAATATGGGAGTTGATGAGAGTAAGGGATGGTCATGTAGGGGGTAGGGATTGTGGGACGTGTGAGAATTGTCAATGGATAATATTCAACATAGGATAAGGGGAAAAAGGAGAAAGAAAGAAATTAGGTGAAAGAGGAAAGAGAGAAGAAAATAGAGGGCAAAGAATAAGGTTTAGTATTTTTAAATTTTTTGTTAAAAGAAGATCAATGTAATTTAGGTTAGGATAATAAGGTATATTAACTATTGATAATTCAAAAATAGGTTAAATTCTAGAGTCAGAGAATTAAGGTAAGGTGGAAATATTTATTTTCTCATATTATGATTAGATTACAATATTAATTACTTAGAAATTATGGTTAGCTAAAATGTTTAGGTATTACAATTATTATCAAAAGAAAGCATATTATATAAATACATGACCTTGACAATCGATAGTGTTCAAATACATGAGGAAATTATGTCAAAGTACATTATCTCAAATTATGAGTACAAAAGTGTGTCATAGCCCTAAACTTGGATCTGTCAAGGATCATTCAAAAGTCTCTGGATGTCCACACTTTCATAATCCATGCCCCATATGTTGTTTGGCAACTATTAACCATCCCCAAAATCCTACAGATGACTTTTTGCTCATGAGAATGATTAGTTGACCAAGAAAATAGGTACATGAGTATGCTTTGTATTAATTAAGCAAAGTTTCCCCTTATTAGAGTCAATGAAACACAAAATTCCATCCTAGTACACAAGTCATATTAACATTTCCCATGCATGTTTCATTAAAATAGGAGACATGTTCCATCATGGTCACTTCAAGTATAGGAAGCTCATACTAATATTGACTCATCATACTTGACATCATAACACTACATCATAGATGATAATATACAAGCAACAAGTAGAATGTCCAGCTAATATTAAGGCTTCACTCATCCAGGCATATAATTTTTCCATAGGCCGTTTCCAAGTCCCTAATTTATGACGTGATTTATACTTATATAAGCCATCATCTCCTTTACTATTATTTTCCTATTACTTTTATCTTTTTCTTTATTCACAATCTGTTATTAACTTCTTATCCAATTACTCAATCAAATTATTATATACATACTTATTCCAGTAATTATTGAGCAATGTATTATGTACCACCCTATTATCTCACATAACACAGATGTGTATCTAAACTAAAGGATATAAAATCAAGGCCAAAGCTAAGTAATCACTAATGGGCATAAGTCCAAGCCAAAACCAAGTAATCACTAATGCACATAAGTATATGCCAAAGCTAAATAACCACCAATGGACATAACTTCAGGATGAAGCCAAAACCTCTTAGGTGAATTGACCCTTTACTCTTGATTCCCCCTAGTACACCATGAATGTCAAAAGTAGGTAAGATAGACTAACCCCCAGTAGCTTATTGAGGATTAGTAGCCCGAAATCATAAATATCCAAATCATCTTTCCCTTTTAGTGATTAATACATCATTCTCTTGATTACATGGTCACATTAGGCCCTTACAATATGGAAGCATGACATTCACATAGTTATTTAATCTTACCTATTACCATTCCCCAACCATGTGTGGGATTTCCATTAATGCTTACTCAATATTAACCAAATCCGTTAGAATAATCCATTTTAGGCCAAAGTCTAGAATGAATTATCCGTTAAAGCCATCTAATAAGTATCTAGCTATACCCATTAAGGTCCTCACAACACCCACTGAGTATACCATAAATTATGATCCATTTAATCTATCTATGATGTTGTCTATTTATGTCAATAGAGTTATTTTGATCATATTTAGACATTTTCTCAAGGCATATCCAAGTCAAATAAACATAATCACACATTTGGCATAACAAGGTGATCAGTTTTTCCTAAACGTTCGATTAGTTTTACCAACTTGTCAATTAGTTTGGACAACCAATCGATTCGTTTGGGACGACTAGTAGGTTTGTTTTGCTTAGCTAAACCTAGTGTTCCCTCAAAATGGTCGATCGATTTGGATAATCTAGTTCAATGTTCTTGGATTAGTCCATATGTTCAGCCAAATTGGTTTATGGGTTTAAGCAAAAGGCAAACCAAGGTCACTACACACTTACTGATCAATAGGTTAGGTCTACTAGTCAAATGTTCCAAGGACCAGTCAATTGGTTTGACTTAACTAGATTATTATTTTTCCATCAAATAGCACAAAACAAAAATTTTCATGCAAATCATCCTCAAAATCCCTACCACATCCAAACTAAAACATATCTCAGCATCATACCAACACTTTTTTTTAGCTCATAAACTAATACATGCTTCAAAATTAATTAGATAGCCCTAATTTGCCTAAAATCATGCATTTTTCTTAGAATTCATAACTTAATCAACATGCATCAATCTATAACCAAGTTCTTATAGAAACTTAGAAATTTAGGACAGTAAAGAATTCACCATAGCACATGCTAAACTAAGTCACATTTTTTAAGTAAGAATGACATACTTAATGTAAAAAAAATACTTTTCCACAAATAGGAATACTCAACTTGGATATTTTCAATTTCCAAACCTTAAAGAAAATATAATTCAAAGTTTCATAAATTCAATGAAAAATTTCATAAATTAGAAGTTAAATTAGAAAAAAATAAATTTACCAAACCTAAGTGAAAATTGGAGAGAATTTTTATTGAAAGGGAGACTCAACTTCATTCTAAATGTAACCCTCCTTTATTTAAAGCTAAATAAGAATGAGTTAGAGAAAGGGTTAGAAGAGTGGAAAGGAACCAAAACTAATCTCAACTTGAATGTGAAATAACATAAGGTTAGAGAGGGATGGAATATTTTTGTAGCAAAAAGAAAAGTGACTAGAAGGGGTGATTAGGGCTATTTATAACTAATAAATCAACACAGGAATGAGTGTGATTAGACACGGTTCTAAAATCCTTAATTTCTACTATTTAAGTTTGAGATGAATGGGAAGATTTGGTGAAAGGTTGACTTACCTCCTTTATAGAGCTTAATCGGTAATTATCAGAAAAATAAAGTTTAAATTCAGCTGAAAATGTCAAACATAAAAGAGGAAATGAATGATATGCATAGAGGGAATCACTAAGCTATGTAAAGATAGGTCTGGAAGTCATAGGAACAACTTTAGAGCTTGTATAGGGGAGAGGTGGAAGAAGAAAAAGTAGAGCTTAGACCCCCCTCAACTGTCCAAATCAAACCCTCAAGTCAATTTGAGGCAAAAGCTCATACCAATTGCTTGACAAGAAAGGTCAAAAAAATCTTTAAAGAGCAACTTGGAATGGAATTATGAAGGTTCCATTTTAGTATAAGAAGGTTTCCCAAAAAATTGATTTTCAAAAATTCACTCAACTCAACAAACAAGTTGATAAGTTTGGCCTACTAGTCAACTATTTAACCAACCATTCGATAGGTTCCCCAAGCCAATCGATTAATTAGGTTGAGAAAAACTACTTAACTGAAATGATGAACCAATCGATTGCTTCATGGAACAAGTCAATTGGTTTACCTAAAACCTCATATTTTTCCATTCCTAAAACTTATCCAAATCCAAATTTGCTTCAAAACTTAATTATAGTTCCAAATAAAAAAATAAAATTATCAAATCTTAATAAATGCCAACACTTCTTATTCACCAAACTTTATAAAAAGATAGGGTATTATAACACTACTCCCTTAAACAGGTTGCCTCTCCAAAGCTTACTAACAAAGATCTAGTCATAATATCTATACACACAACAATTGACATAGTATATTCAACAAGGAAAAAGGGTACTAACCCCTTACAAAAAGTTACACCATAGGCGTCACATTTGTATAACAACTTTGGGTATTTTACTCGAATATTCTCCTTACCCTCTCAAGTAGTCTCCTCAGTTCCTTGTTGTGGCCAAAGTATTATTACTATAGAGATACTCTTTGTGCAAATGCCTCGGGTAATCATGTAATTACTTGTTGTTTGTCATAAGTTATGGACTCATCAAGCTCTAACAACTCTAGCTGGTTCACATGCGAAGGATCCACAAAAAATCTTCTTTAACTAGGATATGTGGAAGATATTGCACACACACGATAATCCATCAATAGGAATAAACAATAAATAAACTCGCCAACACAATCCACAATCTCATGCAAACTAATGTACCTTTAACTAAAAATACACTTTCTGGATATGCTCATGACTCCCTTGGTGTGAGAGAACCTCAAAGGGCCTCTAATAGCCACCACGTAGACCTTGATTCATCATCTAAAGTCTATATAGTTCTTCTATCAATCCTTGGATACTCTCATCGATCCTAAATTTGTCAGACCTACCTCATGGTGTCATCGATCATGTTTGGTCCCAACACAATCATCTCACTGATATCATTCTCATATGAGGGACTATGACGCTTATTCCCATGCAAGGTTTCAAAAGGCACAATCTTGATACTAACATGATAATTAATGTCATAGGAGAACTTTATCAAGTCTAGGAGGCTCTAACAACAATCCCAAAAATCCAGCATACATCCTTGAAGCATGTCCTCTAGGGTCTAAATGGTCCTCTCCATCTTACCATTAATGGCTAGGTGAAAAGTAGTGGTCATATTCAACTATGTTGCAAAAGTAGCTTGTAAATTTTTCTAGAATTGTGAAAAGATTCTAGAGTTTTGGTCTGATATAGTATCTTTAATGAACCTATCTAATCACATAATCTGCTTCCTATCAACAACGGCTAGTTTCTCCAAACCCCACATCGTCTTCATGGGTATGAATACTTCCCACTTATTTAGGCAATCCAGAATAGCCTAAATGGAACCAAAACAATTATGAGTCCTTTAAAGACCCACCATGAAGTCTATCGATATGTTATTCCATTTTTCTACTAGAAGTTCTAGTGGTTCTATAAACCCTATCCGCCTCTAATTCTTGATCTTGACCTTCTCATATGTCAAACATAAGGTAAAAAAACTCTCTCACCTCTTACTTTTTATGTAGCCACAAATATACCTTCTTCAAATCCCTATGCATCTTGTCTCCTCCATGGTGAAGTAGTACGATGACCATCCTATAGGATTTTCCTCTTAAGATTGGCATATCCCTGAGGTATACACCACCTACCACAGTACCTGACACTACCTTCCTCATGTAGTTGAAACTCTGAGGCTCTAGATTTTTTAATACATTGCTTTATCTTTTTTAGATTAGCATCACCAAGTTAATTAGCTTATATTCCTTAAAGATTGGAGTTGTGAAGACAAGTGCACGCATTCTTGCCTCAAGACTACCGTGATGATCAGCTCGATCTCGATCTTCTTGAAATCTCTACATATATGACATGATAATACAATTATGCTCAAGGAATGAGACATATTCTAGCTAAGTACATTTGCCACCGTATCATCCTTACCCTTATGGTAGGTTAATTCCAAGTCGTAATCCTTAACCAACTCCAACCATCTGTGCTATCTCAAATTCAACTCTCATTACATGAATATGTACTTAAGGTCATTATGGTTGGTGTAGAACTTGAAATGAACACCATACAAATAGTGCCTCTAAATACGACAACCTCTAAATCATGCGTTGGGTAGTTTTGTTCATGCTGCTTCAATTTTCTAGAATCATACACCACAAATTTCCGATGTTGCATTAGTATGCGACCTAATCCATTCTTGGAAGTGTTAATGTATACTTTAAAACTATAAGATCCACTTTGTAACATGAGAACTTGGGATATATTCAAATACTTCTTTAATTCTTCCAAAGCTTCACAACACTTTTCGTCCTACTAGAATCACATAGCCTACTTAAGCAAGTTAGTTAATAAACTAGTTATTTTGGAGAAATCCATGACAAACCTATTATACTAACTAGCCAATCCTAGGAAGGTGCACACTTCTTTGATTGAAGTTAGTCCTAGCCATTTACAAAGTGCTCGAACCTTGGTAAGATCTACTCCTACTCCATCTTTGGAGATTACATGTCCAAGGAAAACCACTTGATATAGCCAAAAATCACACTTTAAATGTTTAGTAAATAGATGGTGTGACCTTAAAAATGCCAGAGTGTGTTGTGTAATGCCAGAGTGTGTCATGGATATGTTGTCCGTGATTTCTTCATTGGTGGAGTAGATGAGGATGTTGTCAATGAACACCAAAACAAACCAATCCAAGAATAGTTAAAAATTCTAGTTGATGAGTGTCATGAATGCCGCTCGCAGATTAGTGAGTTTAGAAGGCATCATTGTGAACTTAAAATGGCCAAATCTTGTACAAACTACAGTCTTGGCAATGTCCTTCTCCACTATCCTTAACTGGTAGTAGCTTGGCCGAAGATCAATTTTGGGAAACAACTTGGCTTGGTTGAAAAGGTCATCAATCTTTAGCAATGGACAATGGTTATTACCATAACCTTATTCAACCCTAGATAATTAATGAAAAATATTAGACTCCTATTCTTTTTCTTCACAAATAGGACCGGTGCTTCCCACAACTATATACTTAGTAGAATGTAGCCCTTCCTTAAAAACTCCTCTAATTGGGCTGTAAACTATTTGATCTTTAAAATTGTCATTCGGTATAGAGCTTTAGATATACGTTATGTTCCAAGTAATATGTCCACGATAAACTTGAAATCCTAAATAGATGGCATTCCTGGGATTTTCTTTAACAACGTCTTTACTACCTCGGTATTACAAAAACTACCCAACAAGGGGGAATATTCCTTGTGAACAAGGTTGCTCATCACAATTTTTGACATGACCTTTATAAAGTTTCTAGATTAACACTTCTAACACAAAACTTTAACACCCTTTGCCCCTTTAGAACCATATGTTCCTACACATAGCCTATCTTCACTCAGTACTTTCCTAACATGCCCTTTCCAACAATTACATGAAAGTCATGCAATTCAACTTCCATGAGGTCAAAGGGAAATTGTACTCCCTCAACATTCAATGTCACCCTGTTATAAAAATTAGACCATGAAATTCTATCCCCTAAAGGCAACACAATAGAAGTGAAAATTATACTTGAAGGAGACAAGGCCGCTCTAGTTAAGGATACGAATGAAGAAAAAGAATGTGATGCACTAGAGTCAAATAATAAGCATGCTAGAAAATTAGAGACAATAAGCATATTGGTCACCACACAAGCCTAATGATATGCCTCTAACTAGATAATCATGTTCAAGCATCCTTTTAAAGGATCTACCATGTCATTGGCTGATCCCTAAACTTGGTAAAAGGTGCGAGGCTTTTAGACCTCTGGCTAGCTAGCTTGACCAGCAATACTAACTGGTGATGAAGGAACCCTATAAATATATGTCTATGGCTACTGAATGAATCTAGTATTCTAGCTCAAGTCTGGCCACTCTGAACACTATCACCTTTAACACAACACTCATAGACTCTGTGTTCGACCATACCACCCCTATTCCAAGTCATCCCATTGTCTCCATAATTTACTTCAAAGTGATCTTCTCTACAATGCTTTTAGCTATAATACCTCTCCTCGACACATCCCCTTAATTAACCTCCTATTTAGGGTACTAACCCCATACTCTTGCCATACCTAGGAGGCATGCTACCTCTTGAGTAAGCCATTTTCTTATCACTAGGATGTTGAGAACCCTCAAATTTCCTCCTGCCCCTAAGTTGGGCACTCTAGGCTTGGATGACTCAAAAAGCATCTAAATCCTACTCGTACATTCCCACCATATTTGGAAAAGTAAATCCCACTAACAGCTCCTAGAAATGGTGGACATGCATTTCCTCATTAGCCTCTACCTTATTAGGAAATTGGACCAATTCTATAAATCTTATGTAGTACTCCTCTATCGACATGCATTCCTACTGAAGGGCCATGAACTCATCATAACCATTAATATGGAGATGAGGGGAACAAAAACAGGCTTGAAGTACATCAAGGAATAGTCCCCCACCCATAGGATCTTTGTCTTTCTACTAGATGATCCTCCACCAAGTGTTTGCTCTCCTCCTCAGGTTGTAAACCACCACATGAACCTTATTATCCAGTGGAAAACTACATTTTGTGAAATTATTCTCCATATACCTCACCTATATCACTATAATGTTAGAGTTATCCTAACCCATGAAGATTGGTGGACGATGATTCCCAACCCTTTTGAGCCAATCTTCTAAAAATGGTGTGAATAGTGGAACCAGCGATGGTTGTTCTACTCGGATCTCACCTTACATGTTAGCTTTGATGGTCTCCATGTTAGCCAGGATATGCTGGTAACGACAGTAAGTGGCCATCAACTCCTAAAGATTAAGAGTGACAAGGAATGATGCATTAACAATTACTAAGACTAGCACAACAAACCCATAAAAAGGCTATCTAAAGCATATTTCCCAACCCACTCTTGCTCACAGAATTTTTGTCTTTTAAAAATCTTTAATTTCAATAAAATACTTGAACAATTGCAAAATCATCTAAAGACAACTTGTGGTATCTATTAAAATAATTTACAGCTATAATTTTTTTTTTAAAAAAAGCTCTAATACTGACTGATGGTATTAGGTTAAATAATTGAAAATTAAAGAAGATTTTTAAGATAGATATGATACCAACTTGTAACATCCCCATTTTTCATTTGTGAAAAACTCCTTTTGAATCATTGTGGTAGCAAAAAGCTAATAAATAATTAGAAAAAAAATGGAGTGTTACCACTAAACCTAACATAGGTTTGAAGCCAGCTATCCATCTCATGATAGATACAAGGATGATAACCAAAACATAAAAAACTAATGTAGAGTGCACTAAAACATATTATATTAAACCAAAAGAAAGAATATTATATACATGAGGAAATTAAGTCAAAATACATGGTCTCAAATTAGAGAAACAAAAGTAGAGCATAGCCCTAAACTCGAGTCCATTAAGGAACACTAAAAATTCTCTAAATGTCCATGCACTTAAAACCCACACCCTACATGAAGTTAGCTTACTATTGACCATCCCTGAAAATCTACACATGACCTTCTTCTTGTGGAATTAGTCGGTGACCAAGAAAAAAGGCATATCAGTACACTTTGTACCAAGTAAGCCAAGTTCCCTCCTCAATGGAGTCATTGAAACACAAGATTCTAGTATGATACACAAGTCATATTAACATTTCCCATGAATATTTCATATAAATATTAAAAATGCTCTACCTTTGTCAGATCAAACAAATGAAGCATATCATGCTTGACACCAAAGCACTACATTATAGATGATAATATACAAGCTATAAGTAGAATATCTTGCTAATAGTAAGTCTTCATTCTTATAAACACAAAACTTCACCACAATTCATTTCCTCATCCCTAATTTATTTAGTCATTTATACAAATATATTCCATTATCTCCTTTACTGCTCTTTTCCTTTCACTTTTACCTTTTTCTTTAGTCACATTCCTATTCCAACTTCTCATCTAACTTCATGAGGTTTTTATCAAAGTAACGGAAGGTTGGATCAAAATTTGTATTAGAACCTGTCACCCACGATCTAATGCAAAAAGAATGAAGTAATTTGGTGGATTATAGACGAATAAATTGATGTTACAAGATGAAGTTGTTTTCGCAGATTTGAAGGTGTTCAAATGTGTCGTGTGAAGATAGATTTGAGGAAGGATTAATCCCGGATTTTCCTTGCTCAATACAGACCCAAAAGGGAGGATTAGACTTTAGCTCTCTTGCTCAAAGTTTTATCAAAATTATTATTATTCATTCTATTCAATTCTCTTCCCACAAAGTTGTGCACAAAAGGTATATATAGGAGAAGGGAGACTCGGTGGTGAGCTAGCCTAAACCAGCCGACTTTTCCTTCTTAATTCAGCCCATTAATCATGGTTGAATTAAGACCATATTAACCTTAATCCAAAGCATAATATCATTGGTTAAATGATATAAAGGATTAATATTACAAAGCTATACAATAGACTAAGATACATACATGAAATTATAGTCATACCCTAACTTACATAAAATATACTTAGGGTTAGGGTTTACAACAAGTTTATAAAAATAATGAATATCATCACTCTATCTCTTGTTGTAATGTATCATCCCATATATTTCATAGTCTTTCATGCCTTGGAATACTTGTACACATCAATGTGTATGAACATCATCTTCTTGCAAATATGTAACATACCTACAAGAATAACTTGAATGGTTTTTAATGTCAAGCATATTAGAATTATCAAGAATATTTAACATGATAGGATCCAATATTAAGAAAGCTAAATCATCTTCCTTAACTTGAGGATTAGAATGAATATGACAATCATTATGTTCAATGGATGCTCCTGCATCATAACTACTCATTCAAATTAATATATAATTAGTTATCCCTATTATTACCAAGTGATGGAATATGAACCACCTCATGGTCTTACATACCATTGAATTCTATCCAAACAAAAGGATATAATGTCCTAGCAAATTAAAAGTAACCACCAATGGGAATAAGTCTAGCACAAATCCAAGTAACGACTAATGGACATAACTAGGTCAAAGCCAAATAACCACTAAAGGAGATAAGTCAAGGTATAAGCCAAAACTACCTAGGTTACTAGACCCTTTAGTTTTGATACTCCCATAATACATCATAAGTTTCTAAAGTAGATAACACACCGGGGTTTACTAAGATCCCACCAAAAGGTAAAGACTAAATGTACCAATAAATGCTTGAAGGCAAACTAACCTTTGTTAGCTGATCAAGGATGCTTTATCTTAGACCCATAGATAGGTCACTCATCTTTCGCTTTCTTATTTAATATGTTATTTTTGTGGTTACATTATCGCACATGGCCCATACAATATAGAATCAAGACATTCACATACTTACTCCATCTTACCCATTACGATTCCCCAACCATGTGTGGGACTTTTATTAATGCTTAATCAATATTAACCACATCCCTTTGATTATACAATTTTATACGAAAGTCCATATTGCATTATCCCTTTAAAGCAATCTAATACTTATTTAGTTGTACCCATTAAGTCCTTTACGATACCTATTGAGTATATCATAAATTATGATACATTTAATCAATCCATTTGGATGTCCATTTATGTCAACAGAAGTATTTCACTCATTAAACAATCATATCACATCATTAAGCATGGTCTCATGGCATATCTAAATCAAAAGATCAAAATCATAGGATCTGATAGAACCAGCTGATTAGTTTGGCTTAACTAGTTGATTAATTGTATAACACCCCCATTTTGTGCTACCAAAAAAATTTATTTGAAAATATTATAGAAGTCATAATACAAATACAACCAATGAAAAATGGGGTGCTACTGCCATATCTAACACAAGATGGGTGCTTCACCACCTATCTCTTACTAAACATTAGGATAAATATCTAACCGATAAAAATAACAAGAAAAACTAGACCACACATGACAAGAAAAATAATTGTTTAGAATCCTGTGCTACATAGGCCCAAATTCCTAGAAGATACATATAAAGAAGATAAATTTCTTAACTAAATCAAATTGATTTCAACGAGAATATACCATGGTCACACAAGGACCACAAGAAAGTATCTGGGAAAAGCCTATACTCAACAACCCAAAATTTTTGAGAGAAGGATGGACACTCGATGTTCATTCTAAGGAAACCTACAACTGACCTCTTGCTAGTGGTATTGAGTAGGGGATTAAAACAACAACCCCATTAGTATGTATATATATTGAATAAATCAATCTACCACCATCATGTAGATCGTGATATAAGAAAGACCCACACAAATTACCGAAATGTGCATGAAACTTTCCTATTAGGTCATTCATGTATAGTCACATGGGTTATATATATAAGATATGAGTAGATACATTTATTCATGCATAGTTATAATCATGTCAGCATACCATGGTATATAAACTTTTAACATGCATACTAGGATCATGAAATACTTAGATTATCAATTCAACCATAGATAGAGTATAACTTGCATGGTGATGAGAGAACAAGATTTCATGTATAACATCTAACCATGTATGGATCATGACCATATTAATAATAAATTATGTGATAACTCATGGAACCATTTCCAAATATAGGCATAGACCACAATAAACATTCTAGAGGAATATATAATTAACATCAAATTCTAAGGAGGTTATAAAATAGCATACCACATATTCATTGCTCAAACAAGGTGAGAGATATGAAGCATTCATAAAGAAAAGTAGATGCCATATTAAATTACAATAATCATGTAACAAGATATGGTTAATTACTTCCTCCATAAACCTCATTTCGGTCATCATCTTACTTTACATAAATTGGAATTTACTTACTAAATCTTTGAGTGATAAGTGAGTATATAATTATTTTCCCCAAGTTCTTTGAGAAATAGATGTGATTATTCATCATACTCTCAATACCATGGAAGTTATCTAAAATGTAGACATAAAGTCCTAGTTCATGCCAAGGAAACCTTATAGACATATGTTTGGGTCCTTACTAAAGTAACATAGACAAAAGTACTACCTCATGATAAGGAAACTTGATCGACATAAGTTTAAGTAATTGCTAAAGTGACATGGACAAAAGTCTTGGCTCATGCTAAGGAAACCTGATGGACATAAGTCTGGGATCATACTAAAGCAACATAGACAAAAGCCCATAACCATCCTACGGTGACCAGAACCTTTAGTATCGATACCCCTAGTACTTCATCACTATCTAGAGTAGGAAAGGAATCAAGATCTACAAGTATTCTGGGATCAACTAGGATCCCGTTTGAAGGTAAAAAGTGCCTGAAGGAAAACTAACCCCCAGTAGCTAATCGAGGATCGAATAATCCAAACCTTTCACAATGCTTGTTCCACTTTAAGTGATTAGTGTTTTATTAGCTTAGAAATATCATTTCACATAAATTCCTACAATAATATCATACCAAGCATACAAGCCTTTTTCATTAAACACACCCATATAAGGTTCTTAGATCAACTCGTGTTACCATTTAGGGTATCTTTAAGAGATTATTCCAATGCACGGTCCATCATGCTGAAGGGTGGATTTTTTTAAAGATAATAACAACCATAATAATCCAAGCCAACCATTAAATTTACATTTATACTCTTATCCACAACTCAGCTCTATCTTACCCTAAAGTTAAGGTCATAGTTCATTATTCATTTGTAAACTTACCCATTTATTATAGGATGTTCCAATTAATTTCCTAAGGCTAAGGTGAAGACCGAATAATACTTTTGACTAGATTCTAATCCTAACTTACAAATGTGTACTTATTTATTTCATTAGCTAAGAGAAAATAACTAATCGTATGTAAGGTTAAGGGAAACCATCCTGTATGATTATAGTATTTTCTTTTATCTTTAATAAGTCACTTCACATACGGGGTTTTCATGTTAAGGGCGTGATATAAGTTACTAAAGTTCTATCATCCATCATATTAATATATTACATCAGTACTAGCCTTAAGGAGAATCCATTCTTAGTTATTTGATCGTCTATTTATGTTGTGTTCAAGACTTGGGGCAAATACTACACTAAGGCCAAACATTAAATAATTTCATTTTATTACATTTAATTTGTTACTTAACTTCATTAATCTAGATAATTTCATAGCTATCGGCATACCAGATCATTATCCAACGATAAGAAAATTCAAACATCACATTTGTGAAGAAAACATGCAAAAAACAAATAATCAGTTTCAAAACCAATTGATGGGTCTCACCGAAAAGTTTACTAGTTTTATGGACCAGTTGATCGGTCAAGACATTGCCAACCTCCTAGTAGTAGTTAACAAGTTGGTTGGTCAACCTCACTTGTTGATTATTCTAAGAACCACTTAATTGTTTTTGCCATATCGATCGATGGGTCTAACTTGAGGCAAAGATTTCTAGATTTGTAGAATAACCAATCAATTGGTTGACCCAACCAATTGACTGTTCTAGGAAAAAGTTAGTTGGTTTGGTCAAACTAGTCAATCGGCTACATCCTTAACCAAAATCACCAAAGTCACAAACCAACTTGTTGATTGGTCCTGGAGACCAGTGTATTTGTCTGAGGAAAAAGCAACCCACGAAAACACTAATTACACATAATTAAATTCCATAACTTGTTCAATCATATTTAAATATTAAACTCAAATTATTAAAGGTAGTTTACAAATAATGTTCATAAATTGACATGTGAAATACAAAGATAAACATTTATTTTTTGATATTATCAATAATGATATATTATGAAGGTATACTAGATTTTGTTGTTAAATGAATCTTATAGAAGAAGGTATGCTTATATCATAAAATTAGGGTTGTTATGGTCCTTCCGTTTTAGAGATTAATCCAAATATATTTTAATTGTGTTTTATGTATCTTTCATATTTATGATAATATCACATGAAAATATCAAGATAAGCAACTGTCTAATTAGACATTAATATTAAAATTGAAAGATTACATGAGTTTAGGTTGAGTTTTACCAATTCATTCTACCAAATGAGAATAGTGGTCAAGAGTGTCATGCCTTGGGAGTTTTACCAATTCATTTTATTGGATGGGAACAATGTATATGAGTTTTAGCAATTCATTCCTCGAGATAAGAATAGTGCCTAGGAATGCTATGGTGTAGGAGTTTTATGAGTCCATTCCACTGAACGAGACTAGTAGCTAGGTGTTTTTTGCCCTAGAATGGTATGTATCCATTCCACTAGATAAGAATAGGACAGTCCCTGAAATCTACATAAATATGTATATAGATTTTATGTATACATGATAAAGTAACTCTTGTTTGGTATTTCTCTTGCATCATCTTATGTTTAATCAATGTGTATGATAGTCGTTCCATGTGACCTTATGTATTGAATATTCCCTTTCTTATGACTCGGTCAGTACCTTGCTCAATATATAGCATTTTGGTCATCTTTGTTATGAGTTTTCCTTATTTCCATAAGTTGGTGACCTAGGTTTTGTTGTATATATCACTAAGGACTATCTTGATGATTTCATTACTTTTGATGTACTGCCTATGTATGAGTGACTTTTCTTACTTAGGGTTTAGACATAGATTTAATATTATCCGATAGATGGTTTTTTTAGATTCTTTTTTCACCTTTAGTCCTGTAGATCCCTTTTAGGTTGTATTTTTTATTATATCATAGAGTTAATCTCCAACTATTATCTATGTTTATGAGAATTTCTCTCATTCTTTACTTAGGTAACTTTACCTTCTAAATGTCATGTATTGTATTTGATGTAATGATGCTATGTGAAAGACCGTATGGATACCCTAAAGGGGGTGAATAGAGTATTCTATAACAATAATGCCAAATTAAAATTATAAAAATAAACACCCAGTCTATAGTAGTTCAAGAAATTCTAGAAAGTTTTTCTACATCCACTGCCAAAATGTTTTGCCTTTTCGAGTTGAATCTCTCTTTATTTATGGTGTGTGTATGATGATAATCACTCCACTCTTAGTTTATTAGCCTACAATCTCAATGACCCACGAGGAAATGATTTACATTGTACCTAATTATCCTCTCTAGGTTTGTGAGACTATAATCTCAATGACTTGTCTTAGGAATGCTAGAAAACACACCACTCTTCACTTGTATTTGAGATGATGAGTTTGAATGAATAAAATAAGAATATTCACTATGTAGCATCTGAAAGTGAGTAATCACTAGTGGAGATTTTTATTGAGCAAGAAAATAATTATTATAAGTGTATGAGCTCTCTAGCTAAATATGAAGAACAAATTTTGAAGTAGAGAATTTTGATTTGGGTTTGAATGTGTAAAATAAAAACTCGATTTGATTCATTTTAATACGTGAAAATGATGATTTTAGAATAGTTATGTTGGCTTCATTGATGTTTACTAACGTCTAACAACTCTTATTTATATTTTTAAAAGATCAAAAATGGTGGCACTAGCCGTTACATATAAGAAGTACTCCAATAGTAGAATTACAACGAGTAGAAAATCTAAAAAATGCTCAGACCAGTCAATGGATATAAAATCGGTCGACTGGTTAACTAGTTTTCAACATTATGCTCCTTTAAAAAAATAGACCATAACCTAAGGTAAAAATATGAAAATTGAGTGCTCTCTTTTTTGCTATATAGTAGACATATTAAGCTTTTCAAGAAAATATTATTCACCAAAAATTATTATCTTTGTAATTTATGGTGAATTTTACAATTTATATCATATACAAAACTACGTAAAATAAAATCAATTTAGGGAAATATTTTTCATAAATACGTGAAAATATTTTTTATGTATGAAATAAATTTAACACCTTTTAAAGTTATTTTTAAATAGGAATATAAATATCAAATTATTAAAAAATCTAAGTGCTCAATATGTAAATCATATGTACATACAATCTAAGACTGTAACATACTCCTTGAAACTTGATCTTGGTATCATGAGCATAGTTGTTTATCCCTTCATGGTTTGTGTAGTACACATATAAAATTGAATTACTTGAAACTAGAGTCTTATTTTTTCCTCCTTTTTGATCATTGGCTTTTTCTTGGGATATGATTTGTAAACTTGATATCCTTAGCACTCCTTGACTTAGTTAAGTGTTGAATACTTTAATTTTTTCTATGATAAATATGCTCACATACAAGATAAGTTAAATTTATAATTGAATTTGTTGTCATCAAAACAAAATTTGATTAACCAATGAGGCCAACATTCTCCCCCTCTTTTTATAATGACAAACAAAAACATGCTAATATCATGAGAGATGCATTATAGAAATGTGAAAGTTAAAATCAATGCATTTTCTCAAATCATACGGTTCATATATTTTCCACTGTGCAATAACATCACACACGTATCATGTGAATGACAATATAATGATAAAAAATTAAGTGGGCACATAACATCTCTTCACCATTTTCCCCTTTTTGTCATCAACAAAAGGAAAGGGCTTCAGCAAATAAGATCTCTAATCAAAATATAAGTGCAAAATAAATTAAACACATATGGAGTAAAAAATCTCCCATTGGATATACGCATTCTCAATTGAAGCACAAAAAAGTAATAGTCATACTCAATATTATCAATGAATAGCATGAGTGACACAAATATGACATGTCTCTCCCTTATGCTATATCTTGGGTAATAATAAAAGTGATCAAGTAAAACAAGTATGCTCCCCCTAAGGGTATGCATATATCAGCAATAAGATCAAGATCATAATAAGACTACTTAAGATATTATTATTTTAAACAACATAAGTAGTGGAAGCAATGATGTGATTATCATGATTTATGGGAGTAACTTAAATATGATATCACTAAAGGTCGTGATATTTCTTAATTAAGATTTTTTTAAAGAAAAATAGAGAAATTTTATGTCATGAAGAAATATTACATCCAAGTCTATAGAATTGATCTATATGACCTACATAACCACCAAACTTATAACTCCTATAAGGATTATTACAAATAGAGGACAAAGTATATGAAATGTGAAAAATAATCCTCTTCCTTATCCCCTGAACATTGGAGAATAAATAAGCATTTCTTGATTTCTAAATCTCATAAAGGCTTATTGCATAAAAGGCAAGAGTCAATTGGATCTTGACACCTCTTCTTCCTCAAGAATATGATAGATCTTTTAGCACTGCAATCCAATAGTTAGAGAATATTCTACCGTCCATAATAACTCTAATTGAGTCCAAATATGCTTCATAATTGGAAATTACGCCAGAAAATGCATAATATTTTCATTTTGGTCACAAAATAGCATTACAAATCAATGGAAGGAATAAATTTAGCCATGATATCTTTAGTGGGTAGACGAGTATGAGCAGCAAGCCAAAATATGAATTTATGTTTTCGTGTTGTAGGATTACACCACACAGTTCTCCACCAAGGCACATTTGGGGCCTTAAACCTTACAAACTCATAAATATCAGAAATCTTGTATAAGGAATCAACCTGCTGCAATTGAAACCCTGGTAAAAGCAAAGATCTCAATGCAAATATTCTTTACATAATCTAGGAAGATGTGCTTAGAAGATGATGAGTTGAAAAATCTTGTTCCTTGATATAATATGTTTGAACCCATTTAATCCACAAAGAATCCTTCTATAGACAAATGTTCCAGAGGTGTTTCCCCAATGTTGTTATGTTCCAGGAATGAAGATCAATAATTCATGGGCCCCCTTCCTTCTTTTGTAGGCAAATGGTTTTACATGCTATGAGAGCTCTTTTTCTAGGTAAAGTTTTACCAGTCCATAGAATGATTGACACAGTGCAATAATCTACATGAATATTTTTTTATGAAGTAGAAAAACCTAACTCCAAAAGATTGTAATGCCAAAACCAATTGACTTTAGTAGTTGCAGCCTCCCTACATATGAGAGTTGTCTAGTGGACCAAAGTTGCATCCTTCCAGTAATCTTTTGAAAAAAAGAGATTAAAGCATAAGATTTAATTTTATAAGAGTATAAAGGTACCCCCAAATATTTGAAGGGGAACCTACCCTCATTGAAATATAGAGTAGATAAAATTAGATCTTTCAAATCCTACTTGACACCCCTAAAAAATATAGAGCTCTTCTCAGGACTTATGTGCAGACCTAACACAGCACTAAAATCCTCAAAAATTTGATTGATTAAAAGAATAGAGGATAGATCAACCTTATAGAAAACTAGTAGATAATCTACAAAAGCCAAATTTATAATCTTCAATCTCTTACACTTAGGATGACCATGAAACTCAACTTTGAGCCATAAATATTATAGCATCTTGCTCAAATTCTCTATAACAATAACAAAAAGGTAAGGAGATAAAGGGCCTCCTTGCCTTAACCCTCTCTTCCCCATAAAAGAATCCAAAACACCATTATTTAGAGCTAAAAAAATAATTAATAGTAGTAACACAAGCCATGAGAAGTCTGACCACATGAAGAGGAAAATGCAATCCTAACAGCACCTGCTTCAAGAAACTCTAGCTCATTGAATCATAGGCCTTCCTAATATCCACCTTAAGCATGCATCTTGGAGAAATACTCTTTCTTTTATACATATGAATCAGTTCATGAGCGAAAAATATATTATCTCCAATGAATCTACCCTTATTAAAACCAGCTTGTGAAGTATGAATCAAAGAGGGTAATATGGTGTGTAAACGAGCATAAATAATATTGGCTAAAATCTTGTAAAGAATATTACAGCATGCAATAGGTCAAAATTCAGAAACACATTGTGCTCCAATTGTTTGTGGAATAAGAGCAAGCAAAGTATACCCTAAGAATGGAGAAACAATTGCAGATTGGAAAATATCATTCATCAACTGCCAAATATCATCACCCAGAATGGCTTAAGAAGCTTTAAAAAACCCAGCAGTAAACCCATCAGAACTTGGAGCTTCATAGTTACATGTTGACCACAAAGCCTCATTGACTTCTTGTTTAGATATAGGCCTCAACAAATATTTTTGGTGTTCCGATCCACAGACATAATCGGGCCTAAATGAAAAATATCCTCCAAGATGGAACCAGTAGCAGGACTTTCTGACCCCAAAAAAACCCTTATAATAAGATAAAAAGGCTTGTTGGATCCCCCTCAGCCGAATAGAACCGATGTCCTTCAGTTGATTGAATTATGTGCACTTGTCTCTTCATCTGCCTTACTTTTATAGAGGAAAATAAAAAATGAGAACTATAATCAACTAAGTTAAGCCACTTGATACTAGATTTTTGCTTGAAGAAGCTCTCTTCACATAAAGCATAATGTTCATAGAGCTTTAAACACATCTTTTCCTCCTCATGCAATATGGAATTTTGTGGTTAAAGATCCATTTCTGCATGAATCACTTTCATTTTGTCCCTCTACTCCTGCACCCTTGTAAAAATACCACCAAACTTGGTCCAATTAAACTACTTTAATCTAAACTTTAACTCTCTTAGATTGTTCTTAAACTTAGAAACCAAAGAACTAGCAACTGGATGACGCTAGATAGAGGCAACTAGAGGAAGAAAGTGTGAGTCCAAAGTCCACATATCAAAAATTTTAAATTTCTTCTTAAACTAGAAAACCCTTGCATTCACATGAGCAAGACCTGGATATGATCAGAAAAAAAAAAAGAGGATCCAGAAATTTAGATTTAGAGGAGGGAAAAGAGGAAGACCAAAACATAATCACCAAAACCCTATCTAATTTAGCCATGATTCTATTTTCACCCATAATTCTATTTGACCAAGTGAAATTCAGTCCTAAAAACCCTAAATCATAAACCAGGAGAGAATTGAAACACTCTCTTGCATCATTGACATCATTCAAATTTACTGCATACTCTTGAAATTTCTCATTGGCCTGCAAAACAACATTGAAATCTCCCAATATAATCCAAGCCTCTTTATCCATCTTGTGCTCACACAACCAGTTCCACAACCTTTTCCTATCTCCACCAACATTAAAAGCATAATTGAAAGTTGCATAAAACTTGCCTCCGGACCCCATATTATCACTAATAGATGTATTGCCTGCTCACAATTAGAAATAAGCTATAAATCCTATATATTATTGTCCCATAAACACCAAATACTACCATTAGGATGGTGACCATAATTACTTAACCTCTGCCAATTATGACCTAATCTGCCACAAATCTTATTGGCATTATTACATTTTAGTCTAGTTTCTACCAACCCCATAAGGGAAACTTTATTCAATGATAACCAGTACTTCAACTCCTTTTGTTTATAAGGCTTATTTAAGCCTCGGACATTCCAAACACCTATCATGGATATTATCAATAATTGAGTTATGCATCATAGTGTCATCAATCAGAATTGTACCTATACCCCTCTTTTGATCAACACATTGATCCAACAAATCATCACATTCTCTCAAACAATCAAATTTATTTACTGATTCCCCTAGACATTCCATCCCTATTGTAGCAGAGGAGGGCTGCACATATGGCATTTTGCTTGGACCAGACCCCTCTTTTTGAGTAACATTTTGAGAATTCTCCATGTGAACCACTCTCTACTACTTTGGCTGAGTCTCAACACCAAGCACATAAACTTTATCATTTTGATTATAAAGATAAGAGGCCTAATTTTTAACAACTTCAGCTTTCAAACAATTATTAGATGAATGGCCAGACACATTACAATTCTAATAAAAAGTAGGCCTCCATTCATAAACCCTTTTCTGAACCAGAGTCTCTCCATTAAGATCCAAAATCTCAATAAACTCCACTAGCCTCTTTGAAACATCAACTTCCACCAGCATACGAGCAAAGGAAATCATATCTCCTGCTGAAGTAATTCCATCCAAGTACAAAGGTCGACCCACAACACTGCTCATCCTGCTTAGGGAATCTATATCCTAATAATCTAGAGGGAGATTAATAAGTTTTATCCATAGAGGTAGAAACTAGAATTTTTCATTCGAAAACTGAAACTTCCTATGCTAAGCCTTTAAAATGAATGGTCTATTCATGAATGACCAATAAGGCTTTGCAAGCACCCAGTCCCTGTCCTCCTAAGAATTAAATTTAAAGACAAAAAAGCCTTGATCATGCAATAACACCTTTGGTTCCTTCACACCTTGCCAATTACTTTTCACAAAACCAATTATTTGTCCCCGAGTTGGCCGATACTCAATTATATAGCTGACTATAGCCCATTGCCAATCAGCACTTAAATTCTCCACCTTATCTTTCTGTAGAGACACATAAAAATTTTCCTCTACAATAGAAGGAGGAACATAGTGCAACTGGGAACCCATAGATGCAAGTCTATTTCCAGTTACCTTGTCTTTCCAGGAAGAAGAAATGCTTAACCCTTGATCCATATGAGATTACAATGATAATTTCATCTTGAAAGTAATGACATAATACCTTATCACATGTTTCCCTTTTATATGGTGGACACAAAAGATAAGGAAAATATGGAATTTGATGAATGATCCGTTTAATGAGTAACTATTAATAATAAAATAAATTAGAAATCAAGACAAGCACATCAATGAAATGCACGATTATCATGCACTTGTACTAAGTAATACATTTAATCATAATGAGAATAACTTTTAACATGATGTTGAGAGATGGAAATGATCATATACATGAGATACCATAAGTGAATCTTGCAATAAATTAATGTGATTAATTAATTTTAGAGTTGCATCTATCAACCAAGCCAATAAATAGAAAGTTTTGTGTGTGGCTAAGATGTGTATGAAACCATGCAGGTAAAAGGTCACATTATAATGATCTCAAGAGGGAATTTATGATAAAATCATTTATAGGTATAACATCACTGAAGAGTCAATAATATAAGTAAAGGCCAAGGAGTAGCTCATAGGAGCATATGTTATCAAGGAGTAGTATAAAATTCAGAACCAAAAATGACTAAAAAGAATATCATAGTTGCAAGTATATGTCCATGCAACATATGAAAATTTTAGCATTGCAATTGGTTATACAAAAGTATGAATGAAACAAGCATATTTAGGCCACATATTATTTATGCACTAGTGTACTCAAGCAAGGACATACCTCAACCTATTTTTCCCATATTGTATCAGTTATTTCCATTTTATATTAATGAATGGATGAGAAGTATAAGGGAATATAAATAGGATAAAACATGCACACAAGAACTGTAATGTCTAAAATAAGGTGAATTGGTGAGCATGATAATTGTAAAAATTTCAAAATATAAAAGGACATCCATTTGTATCAAGTATGAGCATTTAGTCATCAATAGGAGACTTTTTTTGGATGAAAAACTAGCACAGGAAATGTATCATAAGAACTTCCCATTTCATGAAATATATATGAGCGGAATGTAATATCAAATTATCACAATTAAGCATCAGCATTCACACTTCAATGGCAATTAAGTTATAAGCATTAATAACAAAGCCATCCATGAATTGCTTCTCAATGTAAAATCAAGAAGTAGAAGGAGGGAAAGATGTGTACATAGTAGTTTCCTATCAAATGTCACTAGATAGATTTTAGTTTTTCAAGGAAAAATATGGAAGTTGATAAATACACTACTACAGAAACAGGAAATAATAACGGTGGTTCGAAAACCGTCGTCAAATGCATGAAAATTAATGCGCGGGAAGTTTTAATAACGGTTTTAGGTAATAACCGTTATTAAAAGTGCATGGGAATTTTAATATCGGTTGATGTAAAACCGTTATTAAAACATGATTTAATAACGGTTCAAACAAGAAACATTGTCAAAATTGGCAAAGTTTTAATAACGGTTCCTGTAAGACCATTATTAAAAGTTCCTTTTATTTCGTTCTCTTCTGTTTCGTGCCAAAAATTTCAGACTCTGCCACTTCCCTCTCATACTCTCTTTCTCTTGCAAACCCATGCACCACCTATCCGGCTCCTCTGAATTAAGGGAAACTATCACACCGCCATCTCTCCACTACCCCTCTACCATTCTTACGAATGTAGCCTACATTTGTACCTTCGTCGTTGCCATTCTCAACTTGCACGACATCGCTCCCTTTACGTATATGTTTGTTCTTCCCTCATTGCTTAATTTGTCTCTATTGATATCTATATATATATATATATATATATATATATATATATATATATATATATATATATATATATGTATATAAATGCATGCATGTTGCACCGAAGAGGTTGTGTTTTTTTGTTATTATAAACTTACGATTTGTTGTTCGAAAATCTGTTGTTTGATGTGTTGGTGAAAAATTTTGCTGTCCTTTTTTGATTGTGGCCGAAACCTTAATTTACATATATATATATATATATAAATGTGTTTATAATCTATTTTATAAAAATATGTATTATTATTTTAAGAGAATCCACAAGCCTAAAATATATATTATTATCATAAGATATGTACGTTCTAAGTATAAAATTAAGGTGTATATATATTTTTTTAGCACTCACATTATTATGCAGATCATGTGTATTTATATGCTTTTTTCAATATATATTTTGTAAGACATGTATTTATATTCCGTAAAATGTGTGTTTATATGTGTTATATTATATGTATATATATTTATAATATATTAATATATAAGATGTGCATATATAATATAAAATAATTAAGGTTAGGGTTAGGGTTGGGGTTAGGGGGAGGGTTAGTGTTAGGGTTAGGGTTAAGGTTAGGGTTAGGGTTAGCTATAGGTTTAGGATCATTATCTTATGAGGTTTAGTGTTAGTTTTTATTATAATTTATTAGGGTTAATTATTGTTAGGGTTAGGGTTAGGGGGAGGGTTAGGGTTAGGTGGAGGGGGAGGGTTAGGGTTTATCGTTTATTATACTAAATATAAACTAGAGCTATAGGGAAAAATCCTAAGGATAAGGGTATTGTGCATGGGGAAAAGTTGAGGAGGTTGGTTGGGCATCGGTGTTGTGATAAAAATTAAATAGAGATGAATAATTGTGTACAATAATAATAATAATAATAATAATAATCATATAGGATTTATTAGGTTGTACTATATATGTATATATGTATATATGTATATATATATATATATATTATCTTATTAATATCTACTTGATTTTACTATGCGTAGCTTAAATGATTTGATGATAGTTTGATGTTTAGCTAGTTTGTTAAATATATAACTAAAGATTATGTCCTTATTTTAAATAGTTTGATATTGTTAGGTTTACATAGTTGGTTATGATCTGGTATAATATATTTATGATTTGCCTAGCTAGTTGAAGATCAGTTTACATATTATGTAATTTAGATCCTTTCAAGAACAACCTTCATGATAAGATTTAGTGGTTCTCATTTGTAGGTAGTGAGATGACATACCCTCCACTATATTTTCATATGGCGCCACATACAGATGTACATACTCATGTGATATGGTTATATGACGAGCTATGTCATTTGTACACAAGTGGCTCATCCTATCACCCCTTCTATTTCAGATCTTATCACCTTCTGTTGACCCTGCCTCAGATAGAGCCATGGACATCGGCTACGTCTAATTTTTTGCAGTGGTTTGTCTACCACACTCATGCACCACACTCGAGATTTATTGAGGGTGAGCTGTTTGCTAGAGAGTATGATAGGATATCGAGAGAACTGATGGTCATCAATGATGAGTGGAGGTATCATCATAGCTTTCCTTGGAGTATCCACCTCGGTTACCCTAGAGTATTCGTGAGTAGAGTCTCTTGCGATGATGTCAGAGATCAAATGATATATCGTGATGAGTGGACTTTTAGAGTTATAGTTTTTAGTCGGGCTCGACGAGGCTATCGGGGGATTTAGTTTTAGATATGAGTTTTTCGTTTTTTAGGTATTTGAGTTGTAGCAACATTTTGATGTATATAGTGCTGCTATTGCTTAAATCCTGTAGTATGTATATCTTTTGTATTTTGAACTATTAATTGTATAATATTTTTCTACGTATGTATGTATGTATGTATGTATGTATATACATATATATATATATATATATGAACTCTTTGCAAGTATAAGGAGTTTCATTGATCGGCATTAATATAATTTTGGAAACTTTTTAGCATGATTTGTATATATATATATATATATATATATATACAGAATAGCATGATGCATTTGAGATTAATTCTTTCTAAGCAAGAGTGATTTGAGAATTATTAAACTTATAATTCAATTGATTTTTAATAATTAATTTCATGTGGGATATATGTAGATTCAAAAACTATGGATCGGAAATGGTTGTCTACAAATCATCTGTCTAGAGAATATAATGAAGGAGTGGAGTTTTTCATCAAGTTTGCAGATGAACATGCTCGGGACTCTAGTAGAATAGTCTGTCCTTGTTTGGACTGTGCTTATATTCAGCGTGTCAACGCTAATGATTTGAGAGATCATTTATTTGTGTATGGAATTGATACAAGTTACACTTGTTGGATATGGCATGGGAAAACAGAGTCTAAATATGAAAATGATGATGTTAGGAGGGATAGTAGTGGATCATCCTTTGATAACTATGAGGGACATTCGTTAGAGGAGATGACTCAAAAGGTTGAGGAAAGTCTTCGGGATTGTCCAAAAATGTTTGAGAATTTATTGAATGACTCGGAGAAACCTTTATACGGTAATTGTAAGACGCTTACGCTATTATCTGCTACTTTAAGGTTGTACAACTTAAAGGCATGTAACGGATGGAGTGATAAGAGTTTCACAGAATTATTGTCACTTGTGAAGGATATGCTTCCTACTGATAACGTTCTACCCGATCGTACGTATGAAGCAAAGAAGAATCTATCCTCTATGGGCATGAGTTATGAGAAGATACATGCATGCCTAATGATAGTATTTTATATCGCAATCACAATGCATCTCTGGATATTTGTCCTAATCCTGAATGCAAAGCACCACCATACAAGAAGAACAAGATTCCTACTAAGGTGTTATGGTATTTTCCTATAATACCAAGATTAAGGCGGATGTTTAATGATATTGAAGATGCCAAGAACCTAAGATGGCATGTTGATGATAAGATAGATGACGGTCTTCTTAGACATCCATTTGACTCTCCACAATGGATGACGATTGATGGGTTGTTTCCTGAATTTGGTAAAGAAGCAAGAAATGTGCGCCTTGCGCTTTCTGCGGATGGAATGAATCTGCACAATCAAGCCAGCTACAGTTTATGGCCATTGATTTTGGTTATATACAATTTACCTCCTTGGCTCTATATGAAACGTAAGTATATGATGTTGTCTTTACTCATTTCCGAGCCAAACCAACCTGGGAATGATATTGATGTTTATTTGGCACCTTTGATTAATGATTTGAAGTTCTTATGGGACATGGGCATTGAAGTATTTGATGCATATAGTGAAGAAAATTTCACTTTGAGAGCATTGTTGTTATGTACTATAAATGATTTTCCGGCATATGGCAACTTGTCAGGTTATAGTGTGAAAGGCCATTATGCATGTTGGATATGTGAGGAGAATACTTCATTTGTTCAGCTAACACATGGCCGAAATACTGTGTTCCTTAGGCATCGTAGGTTTTTACCGAAAAATCATCATTATCGTAGGCAAAGAAAAGCGTTTAATAGATTCCAAGAAGAAGGGCAGGCACCAATCCGGTTGACGGGTCGACAAGTGTGGTTGAAGATGAAACATTTGAGTTTCAAGTTTGGGAAGAAGAATAAAGACAAGCCTCCATCAATTGGGTGGAAGAAGATGTTAATATTCTTCAACCTTCCTTATTGGGAATCTTTCTATGTGAGACATGCCATTGATGTGATGCATATTGAGAAAAATATATGTGACATTCTTGTTGGTACATTACTTAATGTTCCACGCAAGACTAAAGATTAGATAAATGCTTGAATGGATATGGAAGAAATGGGTATTATACAGGAAATGACACCGCGAGACAACAGAAGAAGAACGTATTTACCACCGGCGTGTCATACTCTTTCCAGAAAAAGAGAAAATTTCATTTTGTGAATTCTTGTGCAGTGTCAAGGTTCCAAAAGGTATACTTCAAATGTCAGAAGGTTCATGTCGATGAAAGAGTTGAAATTAATTAACATAAGTCTCATGATTGTTATATCTTGATGCAGCACTTGTTGTCGATAACTATACGTGGAATTTTGCCAAAACGTGTTTGAATTACTATCACAAGGCTTTGTTGGTTTTTTAAAGCCGTCTACTCTAAAGTTATGCATCCTGATAGTTTGGACACTTTGCAAAAAGGGATTGTGATTATTTTGTGCCAAATTGAAATGTATTTACCACTATCATTCTTTAACATTATGGTACATCTAACTGTTCATTTAGTTTATGAGATAAAGATGTTAGGACATGTTCATGGGCATTGGATGTACCCCTTTGAATGGTTTATGAAGTTGATAAAAGGTTATGTGAAGAATCAATATCGGCTAGAAGGATGTATTGTTGAGAGTTACCTGGTGGAAGAGGTAATTGAGTTTTGCACAAAGTACTTGTCAAATGCTGAAGCTCTTGGTATTCCTAAGTCTCGACATGCGGGCAAATTTGAAGGACAGGGTATTAGAGGCAAACACTTTGGGCGTGTAGACCCTAATATGTTCTGTGCAGCACATCTATATATATTACACAACAGTGATGATGTTCAGTTGTACATTGAAGAGCATATGACTTCTTTACGGATTGAAAATCCATCAAAGACTGAGAAATGGATTATCGATAAACATAATCTTTCCTTTATTGATTGGATAAGAGATCGCATCATTCCACTCATTGGACATTCCCCAGATTTAATTTTCAAAACCCTGCATTGGTTGTCTCAGAAACCTCGTTATGAAGTTTTTCAATATACTAGTTATGTGATCAACGATTGCACTTTTTATACAAAAGAACAAGATGGGAAGAGTACAATGCAGAACAGTGGGGTGACTTTAGTGGCTGAGGAAATGCATGTTGCTAGTGAGAAAGACAAGAATCCAACTTATGTAGATATGAATTATTATAGTGTGATTGAACATATATGGGAGTAAGATTACACTGTATTTAAAATCCCTGTATTCGGCTGCAGATGGGTTGATAACGGCAGTGGGGTTAGATATGAAGATGGATTCACATTAATAGATCTTAATAGGGTAGGGCATAAACAAGACCCATTCATCTTAGCATCACAAGCGACACAAGTATTCTATGTCACTGACCCTGCTGATAACAGATGCTCTATAGTAGTATCTACGAAAAAAAGAAATGCTAATGAATGTATGATGAAAATTATGCTAATTGGAATAAAGAGTGTGTCTCAGCTGTGCAAGCAACTCAATTATTGAACGATGATAATAATACAATTAATGAGGAGGAAATATATGTCAGGGATGATCATCATGAATTAATATATGTATCAGATCATGAATCTAATCCGAAAACAAAAGGGGGAAAAAGAAGGAAAAGAAGGCAATGAGGGTAATAATATTGTAACATATAATATCTATGTTGGTTTTTTCAAATGAATTTTTTAACTCAATAATTCTAAATACATAACATTCTAACATTATTTATTTATTGATTTTTTTGAGATATGGCCAATAAAATTATTGATAGGGACAGCAGTGATGAAGAAGGAAAAAGAGGGCCGACAATTATGAGAATCATCACAGATATGAGGAATTAAGGAGAAGTGGTCAAGTTGGGATGGAATACTTACAATCTTCCCATTGGCCCTTATGCAGACATGTTCTTGACTTATATTTCACTTGTGACACGTAACTGTGTTCCTATCTCCTATAATAATTGGAAGCAGGTTCCAACGGGTGATAAGGAGCATATTTGGTAGGAAATCACGATAAATATACTATTTTATGTAATCATTTTTGTATGTAAAATGTTATTAATTTTAATACATTAATATCGGTGTACATTTGTATGTCTTACAATGCAGAGAGTGTTTAATGTGCCAGAGAGTAGGAAGAAATGGCTTCTTAGACATTGTGGGGAGTGTCTAAGAACATTTAGGTCATATTTAGCTCGTAGGAAAATGTACAAAAAGAGGGATGGTTTTTTACGGCAGAATCCACCCAAACGATACGATTTCATTGATCAAGAAAGTTGGAACCAATTTATTGCATATCGTCTTACGGGTGATTTTAAGGTATTTGTTAGATAACAATTAATTTTTTTTATTAATCCTAGTATTGTGCATAATATTGAAATAACTATGTCACTATGTTTTGGCCTGTCACATCGGACAAAAGTGCCAAAAATAAAGAGATTGTGAAGCAAAATAAATACCGGCATAATATGGATCGCAAAGGGTATGCAGGCCTTGAAGAGGAGTTGGTATGTATTTTGTGATTATCTATTTACAACGTACTGACAAATTTTATAATATTGGTACAGTATAAGAATATTTTTTTATTTATAGCTCATAGCCCAAGACTTAGACCCATATACCTCTTCCATTAATATTTGTACATTATGGAAGAAGGCTAGAGCAACAAAAGATGGATATATTAATGAAGATGTAGATGTTGCAGCGACAAAAATTGTAAGTTTATAGATATTTGGAACCCTGCTTACTTTTCTTATAGAAAAATATTATATTATGCTTATTCATGTAAGCTAAATTTACATATATTATATACATTACAGGACAACTTCAAGCGTCAGATGGTGAGGAGGGGGTAGACCAATATAACATTGTATCACAGGCTATAGGAATTGTAGAACACCCCGAAAGACATAGGGGTCTTGGATTAGGTGTTAGGAGAATGAGCATACGTGGTCGATCTTGTGGTTCTCGTAACATTGATGAGCAAGTCGCCATCCTTACACAGAAATTGAACGTGACATTTGAACGGATGGCAACAATGGAGCAAGAGTTGTCATTTATTAAATCTCAAGGGTATAAGCCGTCTGATTCAGTCGACCATGATCAGCTTCACATACCTAATGTAAATAGTGTCAGAGACAGTTGTGAAGCTTATGCACATCTTTCTTCTCTTTCCGAGGTAAGCATTACATAACTATGAATTGTTATCAAATGTATTTGGTGTCATAAATAATTAATAATGTGTAATATTTTCGTTTAGAGTTTGCATAAATGTGACTTGTTAACAAATTATCTTTCAACTCTTTTAGCGAAAGGAAGGGTCTGCATCAGTGATAGTACCCAAACGCAAACTGTCCATGGGTACAACTTAGCCCTACTTACAAGGCTGGTGAGTATTGACACTCCAATCATTGGTAGTGCACCCTTGTCTTGTTATAAAGAGGGCGATGAGGCAGCCACAGTGTTAGAAGCTCATGGAAGCTTTGTGCCTTGGCCTGTGGATCAGATACGTCTCACTACTGAAGAGGTATTGAAATTTGATATCTTCATTAGACCTTGTTTAGTAGTTACATTGTTTATACCTTTTTCATATATATATGCTCAATACATATTTGGTTTATTATTATTATTTAAGGAATCAAAGAAGAAGACTGCTCCTACTAGTAAAACCAAGAGAGGTACTAGTAGAACGAGCAACACAGAAGAGGGCGCTCCCAAAGGAAAGAAAGCTAAATCTTAAAAATCAGTTGCCCCACAAAAAATTTCTTCTTCATAAATACGCCAACCTCCACCAGCATTAGCTTTATTGTATTTCTATGCCCAAAACTACCTCAGGAATAATTATATTTCCATTGATTATCGTCATGAGTATGTTGGAAGGGACGATGCTACTTACATGGTATCGACGGTTGACATAAGCGACATTTATAATCAAGAATGGATGTCAACCACGAGTGTCGCCGTTTATGTCACGTAAGCATTATTTCATATTTCAGATTTTAGTACTCTTGGAGAAATTGAATTTTTATGACCTCTTATATGAGTTATTAGTTATTAACAAATATCCATTGTTATTCTCGTCCATATATAGGTTGGTAGCTAGTCGCACTGCGTTGGAGGGAATGTTATCCTCTATTGTATTTGTGTGCCCATACTACATAGTTGACAGTAGTACAATAACAAAGGGTAGGCACATAAACTATTTAGAGGATTGCATTTTGATTGAGGGACACAACAAGCTCTATCTCATTCCTCACCTCGCAATTGAACATTGGGTTTTGTACGCCGTCCGACCTGATCTTAATAAAGTTTATGTATTTGATTCCCTTAGAACCTATGACGTGCCTTTTGAGGTCGCTCGTCGTGGTGGGAAGGAATTTATCGACATATTAGTATAGTTTTCACTTATTAATTCATTAGCTTATTTATACATATATATATATATATATATATTCTACTTTCATTATTTGAGGTATATATACTTACAATATTATGTATCCAACTCTATTTATTAGGGCACTATGAACGGCATATCAAAGGAGAGGTGGGAATGGCGTCCCAGACCCAAAGAATCTTCAATATGAGCCTATCATGGTAAGTAGGAAGACAACTATTTTGTATTTTGTTTTAGTTCAAATTAATATATAATAGTTAGAAAGCTAACTGAATTCATTTGACAGTGTCCACAACAGCAAAATGGTGATGATTGTGGATACTATGTATGTAGAGCGATGGATCTTATAGTCTAGAATAGATCGGTCAACATAGATCCAAGCCATATATGTTTGCTTTTCCATATTTTTCTATTAATGAATCTTGACATATATTAATTGAAACATGGGCATTGTAGTTTTTCACCGATAACTATGCACGAGGCCAGCAATACAATGTGGATGAAATTGATAAAGTTAGAGACCAATGGGCCAAGAACGTGCACTCATTCATTCGGTATTAGGTAGCGATCTATATATTCTACATGCATTTTCAGGTTTGTATTTCGTCTACATCTTTCAGTCTTCCAGCCTAGATATGTGAACTCTTTAGTTTGGGGTGTAGAGCTACCAAGTTGTGGTATGCCCACTAATTTTTATTCCTAAGTATAGTTGGTGTATTGAGACATGCATACCAATTATAGATTGATTGAAATTATGGTATGATTGCAGATTTGGTATGAATTGATGTTGTTTTACATTGCAGATTTGGTAATTGTTTGAACATACAACTGTGTATGTGGGCAGGAACAAAACAGAAAAATGCTAAAAAAAACACAGGTTTTAATAATGGTTTTGTTTAAGAACCGTTATAAAACTCCTTCTAATCTTATATTGATGCTCATTTAATACGTATTAGAGGGTTTAATAAACGCATAATCAATGACCGAAGCGGTAATTCGATGATGTTTTAACAACGGTTTTTGTATTAACCGTTATTAATTCCTGGTTTTCAACAACGATTTTTTCATATAAACCGTTATTGAAACCTTATTTTTAACAACGATGTACTGAGAAACCGTTATTAAAACCTCCTTTTTAACAACAGTTTTTACTTAAAAACTGTTATTAAATATGAAGTTTACGCACATATTCAAGGGTTTTTGTGTATTTTTCATGAAGGTTATGAACCGTTATTAAAAATTTAATAACGAGCGATTCAATAACAGTTGATAACCGCTATTAAAACTATAAAATAACCGTTATTAAAACCCCTTTCCAGGGTAGTGATAATTTCAACTTTCAATAAGAGTGTCATGTATGCTCATAGAGAATATAAAACTCTTATAATCATTTGTGAGCATAAACAAACATGTCTAGTTAAGTATGAATAAAAGTGAAGGCTTGTACTAGCATGATGATTCTAAGATCATACATATTCATGACATGATCAATTAGATATAAAAAGAGGTTCATGTATTACATAAGTCCAAACTTAAGAGTACACAAACATGTAAGAAAATAGAATTATAATCATGTTTTTTTAATGGAGTGATGTGAATTGCTAGCATTAGATAATTCAAATACAAGTTCACATATAAGAACCAAGGTTGTAATGGAAATTAAAATTTAAGGTGGAGAGCATTTAACTCATAATATATATCTCATCATGCAATTCATAGGGTCATGTGAAAGGAACCTATAAGTTTAAGTTCACTGTATCCAAATCCCTAGGATAAATATGCTAGATTACCAAGAGTGGTTAACAAGATACAACTATGGTACATATAGTAGGGTAGATAATGGAAACTCTCATCATGTTAGATATTTCAGATAATCATAAAAGAGAGTGAGTAGAGAAAATATAACAATTGAAGGCATATCACTTATGAGATGAGATAATTTCCAATCATGTATATTTGATTGTAACCTATGAAAACACCAAAGTCTCATATATATCAAGTCATCACAAATATACACAATTTTGAATAGTGATCAAACATAAGAATAGTTAGAAAGATGAAGTAAACGAAGACATGATGTTAACAAAGTTAAGGAATATGAGATGTTCCAATCAATCATAAACCTAGAATCTAGACAATCTAGAGAATCTAATAATTATATTACCTACACAAGATCGTATACCTAGTGAGAAATGAAATGGACTCAAATGAGAAAAATTATAAAGTAATCCCCATAAATATATACGTTATACTTGTGTTAGGCATCAGCGTTAACAACGTGGATCAATAAAATAGTTCAATGCATGTTAAGTTATTTAGTTAGAGTTTACCAAATATGGATAACCATTTTGAGCAAGGTTGAGCTCTTCTCCTAGATTCTTTCGAATATCTCTTATGATAAATGGTTATGGTGGAATCACAATAGTATATCCAATGTGTAATTTGGGGATTCTATTTAACTTGAAACCTATAATCAAGTGAAATAGAGAAACTTTTCTTTCCTAATGAATTTAGCATTTATTAAGATAATTTAATCATAGGAAAGTATAAGTATCATGATGAGGAAACTTCTTATTGATTTTAGCAATTTCTCAAAAAAGTCGAGGGCATGTTTTAAAAACATACTTAAGTGAAGCATTACATCAATGACATAATATTTCATTTAATTTCTCAAAATGTAACATTGAAAGCATAATTGTAGGAGAGATAGTATTAGATGAGTTAATGTATTCATGTGTGAGATAAATCATCAAGAAGCATGAAAGTGTGTTAGATGCATAAGCACAGTATGTGTGCATCATAGCATACTATCATTACTCATAAATCCATTACAGTATGAAGAAATTAAATAATGTGTATTAAATTAACCAAATATGAGTTTAAAAAAATTTAAGAGTAATTCTACATGATATGTGAGTAAATTAATGAATAAAAATGTGTTTTATAAAGATATGACAACAAATATCATGCAAGGATAAAAATGAAAGCATGAGAAAAACAAAAGAAAAAAATATAATCAAAATAAGTAATGTGGACTACACATAGATATAACCATGGACTATGTAAATCTCTCATGAGCACTATTTATACCTATATCTTAAGCAAACGTTGATGTAAGGCTAGGTTCAAAAGGTGTGGATCTAGATGGGTACAGAATAATAGCAAGATAAATAACAAGAACATTTGGATGTGAGTAACAAGAATGATATAATAGTGTATCCTTTGAGTTCTTTATATCTATGTTATCCAACTTAGTGTCAACACCATCTCGAGTGCCGAGTGCACACTCTAGATCCTAAGTATTGAGTGGAGGTGCAGTCTCATTAGTGTCATTAACCTTGATACCGTAACATCTAGTAGCGATAATAGAAGTAACCATGTAACCTTAAAATATAGCAGATTGTGGAACTATAGATATATCTCGTGCCTAATTATATGTTGTAGTACCTTTAGGATCATACACATGAGTCTATAGACCTAATAAACACTCAAAAGAGGTAATTGGATCTATGGAATAAGTGTGTTTATCAAGACTTGAAATACTGATACCATGATCTATCTTGTGTATAATTTATACATCTAAATATCTAGTTAACCATCTAAAAGACTTTGATAATCAAGTCTAACTAACCATAAACTATAGCTCTACCCTAAGAAGTTGATGAAGGAGAGTAGTGGATATGGACAAAGCATATGATATAGTAAGTGGAACTATAGGGTGTGTAATAAGAGGATCATGAGTAATAAGCAGGATGTCCTAATCATTTGTATCAAGAGCATGAAGAGCTTGAGTAGCTGATGTCCTAATAGTGTGTGTTAATGAAGCTCTAGCCTTTTTAATAAGCATGAGACTCTAACCATCTTTGCCCAACTAATATCCTATCAATCATAAGGTCATCATATCAAAGATATCTAATCCATTCTTGAGATGGAGAGGAATGGAATTGAAATATCTAAATGAGACTTAGTAATCCTCCAAGATCCTTATCATGAGAGAACCATACCCTAAATATGCTTGTGTGTGACCCTTCACGTGTGCCATCTTATGAGATATGTAAATCCTAAAGCAGATAGAAAACCCAAATAAGATGTGGTTAACCATATAACATTTTCAAGGAATCATGTCAACCCTAGATGTCGCAGGAGGTAACAATACCGTGCAAATAGAATAATGAAATACTCTCTCATAGGGTTGTAGATAGTAAAATCTATTGGTGCCTTGAATCACATAATTATTCCTAGTCACATCTTTCATAACCATTTCATGTGTCCTCATGCTTATCCAATTCTTATTTGTAATCCTGATAAGAGGTGACTCTTAACACATCTAGTTTTATCGATTCGAATGGGAACACTTTGGAATTTGGTGGTGATTAAGGAACCATTTGTTTAAACAATCAAATTATCATAGAAAATTTTAATAATACCAAATTAGATAGGATTACAAAGATCAAAGAGTGGAAGATTCTGAAGATAAAAGAAATTTTATATATAAAGGCACCTTGATAATGTTGGAATCAATGTCAAAATTAATTCATATTTCCCTTAATTATCTTATTCCTATGGAATCCCAAGTAACTCAACTACCCTAGTCTTATTCATGTGTATCTCAATACTCCTATCATAATAAGTTATTACTATGGTAATTTTATCAAAGGGTAGGTTGTTCTAGAAGATTTTGACTAACTCATAATAGTGAGGACTTTTGAGGATGGTTAGTGGGAACATGTGAGAGTCATGTAGAGATTTCATAAAGGATAAATGTAATTGATTGATTCCAACATCAATGTTGTCGCAATATCTAAGGACAAGTTTGTTTTCCTTATAGCCACTCAACCATTTTTTTGCTTCAAAATAGGTGGAATGAAATGGTGTTCAAGGGTATATTTCTTGGTGAGGTGAAATTTGTTAGATTTTGTGGACAAACTGAATAGGAATGGAGGAGAGGAGTAGAGCAAAGTATTTTGGGTTCAAGAGGCCTATAGAAGGAAAGTAAATCAAGGTTAAATGTTTTTTTAAATAAAAAAATCCTTACATACTCGATACAAAGTACTTGGGTTTGATAAATACATCAACTATATATTCTTGCCCTATTTTGAAAAATAAAGTCCAACCCTATCAACTAGTTCAAAGGGGACATATCGACTAGTCCTTTAAATTAATCAACAAGCTTTTCCACTTGTTTATTGGTCTCATCAAGTAATCAACACTTATTATGAGCATGAATGAAAATCAATTCATGAATTTAAACATAGATTGTAAAGTTGGTTTAAGCACAAATCATGTAGGTTGATTCATAATCAAATCAACATTTATCTGGTCTATCCAAACTTGATTTTAACATAACTTTATTACATTAAAGAACGACATTTAAAGAGTGAATAATGTTCAAATTTTTTAAGTCAATTTTTGCTAAGACTTGTTAACAAACATGTTAGTCATCTACTCATGAAATAATTCATATTAAAGACAACATAATACTAAAATTGAGAATACTAACTTGGAGTTGGAAAAACTCCCATGTATTCCTCTTTCTTTCATGAAGAGGTAGAAGAGGCTTTGATGTTGTAATTTTAATTTTATCCTTCAAGCTCTTTCTCATCCTCTTCTTCTTCTCCCCTATAATAAATTTTCAAATACATGATTTTGGTACTCATATCTTTTTGGAGCCATAGGGGTTTGTCCTCAATAAATTATCAATAACAATATAATCTTCTAGAATCCAAAACATTTGTAAACAAGGGAAATGAAGTCTTATTGTGTATTGATGGAAGTTGTTTCTAAGATTTTCATAGTTTATTAAAGAATTAATTTCAATCATTTCAAGGTTTACATACAATTCAATTTTTGAGCTTTTAACCATAGATGCAAACTATTCATTTTCATTCTTCAATTTTACATGCTTTGAGAATAGGTGGTAAAACATGACATTTAACTAAAATTTTTGATAATCCATAACTATGAAATGATTTAAGTAATGATCATCAATATCATACAAATTAATTATAGATTTAGTTGAGAAATTGGTTACCTCATCCTTTTTACTTGAAATGCCATCATTTATAGGGTTGAAATGATGCACAATTTCTTCTTCCTCATTACTCCCCATAAGTGATGTTTAATATTTTCCAAATTTATTTAATAGTGGTGCATTCTAGGATGTCCTCGAATACATTTTCTCCAAGGTCACAATGGAGCATCAAGATAGCTTTATCATTTAAGATGGCCCTTTGTTTGTTAATCTCTATCTATTCTTCAATCGACTTATCAATTAA
The DNA here is from genome assembly GCA_039764185.1 of Tamarix austromongolica. Taxonomy (NCBI): domain Eukaryota; kingdom Viridiplantae; phylum Streptophyta; class Magnoliopsida; order Caryophyllales; family Tamaricaceae; genus Tamarix; species Tamarix austromongolica. The sequence goes on along the minus strand of CM077816.1, from coordinate 46,005,584 downwards.
TCCATTGATGATGGATTTTTGAATATTTGTTAGACCATGTTGAATGATGAACCACAAATATTTATTTTCTGCATTAAAGAAGCTTCTAATTGCCATTTTCCAAAGAAGCTTCATTTAAGGAGGCTTTTAAGGTGTTACATCTTCACCCATAAAGTTTTCCATACTTGAGGATTTTATGCTTTTGATTGCTAGATCAATTTAATGAAGCCCCAAGTACTGATACCAATTGAAAGAGCATATGATACTCTAGTGGAGTGAATAAATTATTTTGTAATAATAATGCCAAATTAAAATTTGTGAGAAATAAGTAGAAGGATGACAAACAATAAACTTGTGATTTATAGTGTCTCAAGATACTCTACAAAGCTTTTCTACATCCACTACAAAAAGGTTTTTCCTTTTGGGTTTTAATCTCTCTTTATTTATAGTGTGTGTTTGATGATGATCACTCCTCTTTTATTTTATGAGCTTATAATCTCAATGAACCTATAGGAGATGATTCACATTTTACCTAGTTATCCTCTCTAGGTTTATAAGACTACAATCTCAATGACATCTCTTATTAATTCTAGATAACATACCCTTCTTAACTTGTCTTTTTGATGTTGAGTTTGAATTTATACAATAAGAATCTTCACTAGATAGCATAAGAAAGTGAGTAACCACTAGTGAAGATTTTTATCTGGTTATAAAAACAATAGTTACATGTGTATGAGTACTTAGATAAGGATGAAGAACAAATTGAGCATTAGATAAGTTTGATTTAGGTTTGAAAGTGTAAAATCAAAACTCTCTTTGATTCTTTGTATGATGTAAAAATGATGATTTTAGAAGCATCGTGCTATCTTAATTGAATTTGATTCTTCATTCATAAATCTTAAAAATGAACTAGGTTCATTACTCAATCTAAATGGCATAAGTTTCCATTCGTAAAGACCATATTTTATTTTAAAAGAAGTCTACCATTCATCCCCTTCTCTTATCTTCATTTGATAATATCCACTCCATAGATAAATTTTAGAAAATACTTGTTTTCAACACAATTCATCTAACATGACATCTAATCTAGGAATAGAAAATCTATATTTGATAGTTATATTATTCACAGCTCTAGAATCTTACACATAAACCACGTACCATATTTTTTAGGAACAAGTAATAAAGGTACACAATATAGACACATACTTTCTCTCACATATCCTTTTCCTATGAGCTCTTGCAGTTGTCCCTCTAATTCCTTAGTTTCTTCTAGATTACATCTATACACAGGTCGACTAGGTAAAGACATACCATACATTAAGTCTATAACATGTTCTTTCCCTCTTTTAGGTCATGATCCTGGTGGTAAGTCATTAGGTAACATATCTGTATATTCATCAATAAGCTCATCTAATTGAGGATTATTTTTATTTTTCTCCGCTTGTAAGGATTCCTTGATAATCACAGCATAGCAACTACCTTTATTATTAACCCATTGTTTTATAGCCTTTTCTTCTTATCCTTTTCAATAAGATATTCATTAGTAATAGAATTTTTAATCACACATCGATCATAAAGGCATGGTCTACCTAATAAGATTCCACATTCATCCATAAAAAAAGCATCACATTGCACATCATCATGATAAGTACCAAGTCTAAATGAGATTTAGGTTCTTTTTTACCTTAACTCATTTTTCCCTATTAAGCCATAGAAGAGAATAAAGCTTCAAATGAGGTGTTGTATCTATCCCCATTTCCTTCACCATCCTCTCATTAGCCACATTTGTAAAAAATCCACTATCAATGATACCTCAAAAAACTATATTTCCTAGTCTTCTTTTGGTCTTTGAGTATCTTCCTTCATTGATTAGGTTTCTCATTATCTTGTATTTGCATTACTCTCTATAGCATATAACAAGCATTTCCTTCATAATCCGATTCACTGAAAATCTCTTCATTTGACTTGAACTTAAGATATTCATCACATGTCTTCATAGCTTCAATCTCATATATAGATAATACTCTTTGGTTAGGACATTCTCTAATGAAGTGTCTAAATCCCCAGCACTTAAAACCTTATTTTTTATGGGCTTCATTATACTTATCCTTTCTATTTTCCTCTTGATAAATCCCCTTTTACTTTCCAACATTTATAGAGCTTTAGATACTCACCCAATACTTAGTAGCTTGAGTAGTACATTATAGAAGAACTACCTTACTTAGAATGAGGCTTAGTAGATTTGAGTTTCTTTTCAAATATAAAATAGATCTTAATCATATAATCAAGTGAATCATGCAGAAAAGTTTCAATTTTATCTCAAATCATCATATTAAGGCATCCAAGAAATCTAGGACATGCTTATTCCTTCCTTTCATGGATGTCACATATAAGAGTATTCAATCTAATGTAATTATCTTCCTCGTGCTCATTAGTTATAAATTTTCTTCTCAAATTTTTATTCATCTTATCCCAATATTTATGTTTAGACTTACCTTCTCATTCTCTAGTTCTTTTCATATTATCATACCATATCCTAGAAAACTTATTAAAGTTAAGAGTAACTAATTTGCATTTTTTTCACATCATGATCATGCTTGAAATGAAAAATATTGATGTAGGATCTAATAGTAAAGATTTAGAATTTATTGTACTAAAATCTCTTATCCTCTATTTAGATAGGATCTCCGACAAATTTGAAGACAAAAAGATGACTACATTGCTAGTTATGGATAAAACTTGCAAAATAAGTCACAACCATTGGAGAGTGTGCATGGCATGCATGGACAACATGAATGTGTTGCATAGAAGTAATGAACATGGTATATACATAAGAAGACTATAATAAACACTTTAGAAGTGTAATATTAGTTATTATCACATTGATATTTTCTATAGGATAAGGGAAGTTGAATTAGTTAAAAATTAGCTTAACTCTATCTTTTAGGATTATCTTATTCTATCATATGAGTTGTGTTTAGAGTAGGGGAAAGCACAAAAATATTTTTGATTTACATCACAATTTTATGGGAATTATCTTTTAAAATTATTTAGATGCAATGGTTATAAAATCCATAGAACACACGACACAAAAAGGAGATGAAAATTGATGAAAGTTGCAAGTTTGCTTAATTGAATTCTAGGTGAGTTCTTTGTAATTTTAATCAATTCTGTGAGATTGATTATTATTGAAATATTTAATTTAATTATCTATGTGAATTAGAGATTAAGATATATCCATTAAACCCTCCACAAACCCCATGCCATCCCAACCCTAATCGACACATTCAACCTCCATCATCATCATCTTCAACCTATTTTTTCTTACTTAACTTTATCCATTTTTAAACTTAAGATAATTATATTATTTTTATCAAAACATAATCCTTCACATATTAAATTTTAATTATAATCATCAAATTACCACATTTACAACTTTTCATCATCATAATATTCATATCAGTACTAAACCCTAATTGTAAACCCTAACCCTAGCCCGCGAGCCAAACCATTCCAAAAATTTTATCATTAAAGCATCATCGTCAATAATTATAATTTTTTTAATCATCACATGCATATCCTAATCATCTTTGAACCATCATAGCCATTTAATAATCATAACCGAATAAAAAAAAACCACCCAAACCACAAGTTCATCTACCTACACACATCAATTTTGGTATCAAAGCTTAGGTTTTGGTGTAATGTGACATACACGATTAAGATCTAATATTTCCTCCAATATTATTACAAAAAAAAGTTCCCACTTCAATATTATAGTAGGAATTCATCAAGGAGGGTCCAAGATTCAAACATACACAACATTCGTAGGGTGTAAGGAAGCATAACAAGTCAAGAGGACAAGCTAAGGGACATTATCAAGGTATTGATGGATGAGGTTAAGGAATTTAAGATACATATAGGTAGGATGAAAGCCTCATGATCTCAAGGATCATATGGCCAATATCAAATTTGAAGAGATGAAATAGAATAAGATCATAGAAGGGGAGCATATAGCCGAATGGAAGAAGGAGGAGAAAAAAGTGTAGGGAATTATGGACGAACTCATGACACTTCAAGGAAATCATATGATTATGTGGAGAAGGGGAATCGATATAACCTACTTAATTATGAAGGTAATATCAATCCGGAATCTTTCCTTGAATGGTCACAAGTTTTTGAATCTATTTTTGAATATAAGGCGCTTCATGATGATAAAAGATATCGAATTGCCATATTGAATTTTAAGAAGTTTTCTATAGCAATTGAAAGAGGAGAAGGGTAAGAGAGGAACCAAAATAATATCATGGGAGAAATTGAAAAAGAACTTAAAAATAAAATTCTTACCTACTTTATAAGCAAGGGAATTTCATAAAAATGTCTACTTTGATGCAAGGGTTCCTTAGAGTGGACGAGTATATTAGAGAGTTTGAAATATTAGCTCTTATTTGTGATGTTTTAGAAAGGAAGAGCAAAGGTGTGCTATCTTTATTGGAGGTATAAATATGAATATTAGAGAGAAGGTGGAGGTGTATCCTTATGAGTTATTTTAAGACTCGGCAAAATTAGCAATTAAATTTGAGAAGCAACTGAAGAGTACCAAGTCACCAAACAAAGCAACAAATACACTATATGGTTTGAATTTCAAGTGGGTGTCAAACCCATCAACCTGTCAAGCTACAATTAGAGATAACATTAGAAGGTTCAATAATGAAGAAAAGGTCAAGGATAATATGGTTGATAAGGTGAACAAGCAACGCTTCAACTATAGAGGCTATGGTTATTTTGCTTGAGATTGTTCAAATCAAAGGGTATTGACCTTGAATGAGATAACAAGTATGGAAGATTTTTATGTGGAAGATGAATATCTTAATGAATACCGTGAGGAAAGAAGTGAAAATCCACAAGAGTCTCTAGAGATGGTCAAGTAGATTGCTATGTGTTGCAACAAGTGCTTCAAGTGTAACAACAACCTCAACCTACTCAAAGGGAAAGATATTTAAAGCAAAGTGTAGAGTTAAAGGCAAAGTGTGTGAAGTCATTATTGATAGTAGTTCTTGTACCAATGTTTCTAGTGAATGAATGGTGTGCAAGATCAAATTGAATACCATGGAACATCCTTGGCCACACTCACTTCAATGGATTTACAAGAATAGAGGTGTAAGGGTAACCAAACAAGCTCTTATCTCTTTGAAAATTGAAAATTATTTTGATGATGTTTTATGCAATATTCTACCTATGGACGCTTGTCATATTTTATTTGGGAGACCTTGGTAATTTTATAGGATGGTTGTACATGATAGAGCCCTTAATGAATATGTTTTGTGTAAAGGTAAAAAGAAGTTTAGACTCAAGCCTAATATTTATGGGGAGTGTTCGGCTCTAAGGAGTGATAGACAGGATGAGGCCATGGGTAGCAAGAAAAATAAAGAATAAAATAAAAGAAGGAAGATGTCAAAGGTAAGGGATGAAGAAAGAATCGTAGTATAGAGTTGTTGATCCTTAAAGAGTTAGAGATGATTGAAGCTATCAAGAGTGAGAAAGTATGATATACATTAGTGGTGAAAGAAGTTCAAAAGGGGGAGTGCGATAACACGGATCCAAAATTACAAAAAGTGTTGAGAGAGTATGCAGATGTTTTCCTAGATGCGTTGCCACCCACATTACCTCCTTTGAGAGTTATTATGTTATTGATTTTATGCCTAGAGTTCCATAACCAAAAAATCTAGCTTATAGATGCAATCTAGAAGATTGCAAGAAGTTCCAAAGATAAGTGCACGAATTGTTGGATTAAGGCTATATTCAAGAGAGTATGAGTCTGTATAGTGTTCCATCTTTATTAGTGCTTAAGAAGGATGGCAAGGAGAATGTTCTTTTGGGTTCATTATTGAGGAGGACTATGATAATTACAATGATGGACTTAACACTTTTGGGGTTCGTGATGTTGAAAGATCAATATGCCATTGGTGATGATTTTTCTTTAATTTTTAATGATTGTAAGAAACAAGAAAAGCATGGAGCTTACGTTCTTCAAGATGGATTCTTATTCAAGAAAAACAAATTGATGTCAGTTGCAAGTTTGATTAATTGAATTATGTGTGAGTTCATCTCAATTTTAATCAATTCTATGTGAGTGATTATTATTGAAATCCTTAATCTCTTATTAATTAGAGATTAATATCAATCCTTAAAACACTCCACAGACCCCATGCCATCCCAGCCATAATTACCACATTCAATCGCCATCATCATGATCTTCAACACTCATCTTCAACCTATTTTTCTTACTTAATTTTACCTATTTTCAAACTAAAGATAATAATATCATTATTATCAAATGATCATCCTTGACATATTCACATCAAATTCTAATCATCAAATTACTATATTTCTAATTGTTCATCATCATATTATTCATATCAATACTAAACCCTAATCACAAAACCTAACCCTAGCCCATGAACCAAATCATTCAAGAACCTTTATCATTCAAGCATCATCATCAATAATTCTACTTTGTTGAATCTTTATCATCATATCCTAATCATCTTCAAACCATCATAGCCATTAAATAATACTTACTTAAACAAAAAAGAAACACCTAAACCATATGTCTGTCTTCCTACACACATCAATTAGCCTCTACCTCATGTAACAATTCATGAAATAACTCAACATCACATTTACCATCAAAATTAGTATGATCATGTTTGATACCTTTTATCATCTTTATGATGATTCCTTGATTGATGATCATTTTTCCTTCTACTAGTGAGTTCAAATGTCTTTCCCTTAATAGATAGATAGGATTTACACCACTTCCCATTCTCTCTCCATATAACTCCTTTTATTCTTACAAATTTTTCATGCAATCTTGCTCAGCAAAATGAGTATCCATCCTATGAAATGAAGTTCAAATTATATAAAGTTTTTGAAGTTGTGCATTGGTTGCTGCCAAATTTATTGAGAGAATTTGGATTGCCTCAAAAGTGGCTTGAAGATTTGGTTCTCCCTCCATATGAATAAACTTTTCCAACACACTTAATAGAAGATCAACAATTTCCTAGGGTTCGATTATAACCTAAGACTCTGATGACTTTTCCTTAGGTTTCCAAGTTGGTTTTTGTTTAAAATTTTGATTCCAATGAATCAAAAACACAACCAACAATGAGTATTATAACACATAAAATCAAATCAAATGAGCTTACACGTTCTTATCAAATTCTTGAAATAGAATTCAACAAATTAAACTTGTAACACTTGACAACTCCTAATTGCATTTATTCATGCATCCTATTTTCTAATATGAAATATACATATTACTCATTCTAAACATTACAATAAAGGTATTAGGTATACGTATTTCACAAACAACCGGTCCAAATGAAAGACTAGACATCGCTTATTTTAGCATATACACTAGCACACATTTGACTAACTAATAATATTATGAATATCGATTAGGGTTTTATCTTTTATTATATTCATATGAACTTAAATGCCTATGTAAAAGTTGAATGACACATGAAAAGTTATAATCAACATGTAAATAACATGGAGAATTAAATAATTGCTACACAAGTGATGAGCCTATATTTTGACATATTTTATACCCTTTTAATCTTAGTTTAAAGTATTTTTTTAGTAATATATGTCAATAATTTTGATTTTATGCTTAAAGTGAAAATAACTACATAAATGTTAATATTTGAGCTAAAATAACATAAACTAAATAAATTTTGAATGTAAGATTATTTATTAATTATTTTAATTTTTTTGCTGGTACAATAGAAAAAAAAAAGAGGTTTGGTCTTCGGACCAATGACCCAAGGACGGAAGACCTAAAGGCCTAGAAACAAATGAACAAAGAAAAAAAAATCAAAAGCACAAGGCTAAGAGGAATTTATAAAAGGAAGGTGTGGGGCATGAAATTAATAGAAGGGAGATGACAAGATAGATGGGAGGGCTGACATGTGGAGGAATAAAAAATAGGAAAAGAGGTTAGCTGTGAGGAGGGTAGTAGAATTTAAAAAAAAAAGGAATAGAAAAATGAGAGAAGAGGCTACCAGAAGAAAAGATAAAGAGAGAATTAGTTAGGAGAGAGAGACGTTAGGGGTGCAGTCGGCAGTAGGCTGCAAAGAAGAAGAATAAAAAGAAAGAAAAGGAATCCAACTGTTGTAGGAGAAGTGAGACAGAAAAGAGATGTAAAGGAGAGAGGCAGTGAGTCAGAGCAGTAGGGTAGAGGGAGAGTAGTAGTCAGAGTAGTAGAGAAGCAGCAGTTAAATGAAGCATCAAATAAAGAAGATAGAGGATGGGTGGGAGAGGGTAGAAGAAAAAAAATGAAGGCACAAAGGATGCATGAAAAACTAGGAAATCACAAGAGAGAGAGAGAGAGACAGAGAGAAAAATAGCAAAGTAGCCAAAAAGAATAAAATAATAAAGAGGCGCTGATGCAAGCCTTCAACTAAAAAAAAATATGCCACGGAATTTCACGCCATCAACTATGTGAGAGAAGATAGAGAAAAGGGAACTGGAAATATTTATTTTAGATGAAATTTAATAATTTTTCATCTGAATAATTTTTTGATCTTTCATCCATATTTAATTTCAGTTATTTATTTCCCTATTTTTAATTTATATTTTGGATATATATTTTTATGTTATTAATTTAAACATTATGACTGACTGATTATTTATTGTTGGAGAATAGACTGAAACCCTAGGTATGATATTATTTTTCTTTGTTTAGTGAGATTTTTCTTTGGCTCTATTTTAATTGCTATTGTTTATATATATGATTATATCAAGTATAATTTATATAGTGCATGCTTTGTTCTAGTTTTCTCATAGTGACAATATGTAGGAGTATTTACCTGTGAGGTGGCCATATAAATATGCTAAAATTTTATGTGTATAAATTGCAGCTAGGTTAGATAATAATTCACGTAATAGTTTTATGATTTTAATTAGAGTAGTGAAATGTTTAGATACGTGTGGTTCAAAAGAGAGAAACATAGGTAGACATGTTTAGTGTACTCGTCTGGGTATTTAGATTGACATCCTTCAAATTATAATTAATTCATTAAATCTAGTTAAATATAAGAGCCTCTTATTGCTATTATACTGCCAGTATTTAATAGGATTAATATTGGCGCTTTGTCATATTAATTATTTTAGGGAAGTAATATAAGGTGTATAGACCTACTTTTGGCATACAACTTAACCAATCTCTTTCTAATGATTAAGTATTGACTTAGAAATAATTATTATATTTTGACCTAATCTAGTGGTGGGTTTTGATTTCCTTAGCATATTTATCATATTTAAAGTTTTCCATTATTTTTATTATTTTATTTTATTATTTTCTATTTTTAAAATCCCCATTAGTGTTTTTCCTATTTATTTATCTTGTGTGATTTAGAGTTTTTATTTTATTATTTTTGATCTATTTAAATAAAGATGAGTTGCTCAATCTTTAGTATATACTGATATCCTTATTTATCTGTGCTATAACTGCCAACAAGATGATTTAAATTATGTGTCGGTTATGGCCACACAAAATTTTGGAGCTATTAACGGGGATTAGTAACTTTGCCTGTATTATACTAGAAATTTTTTTTGTATTTTGTGTGTTTTTCTTATTCATTATTATAATTTGTTATTTTTCATTTGTATGTTTTCTTTTTATCTAGTGTTGTTTACTTGGTTAAAATGTTTCTCTTATTTTAGATACCCATTGGTGAATGCATAGGGGAGGGAAACCACAAGGAGAGTTAATACCAGTGAATCTAGAGTTAGAAAGATCCATTTTAGAAATTAGGAAGTTAAGAATTTCTAGTTATCCTTCATCACCAAAACTAGAAGATGAGCTTTTTGGTTTTACATCATCATCAAAAGAGCCCATCCACTTCACTCACATGGCAACTAATAGGATTTCACAGGAGCTAGCAACCCATAACATAGCCAAAGATGTACATATATGCATAGGCTACCTTGAGCATGCTAATAGGATGGAAAAAGGACTTTGAGTTAAAATCTAGCCTACTTCAGCATCTTTCGATATTCCTTGGGCTCCAAAGTGAACATCCAAATAAATTCCTAAAGGAATTCCAACATATATGTATCTCTTTGTGCCCCAAAGCCATATTCTTCTTTACTTATGTCAATCCAAACCTATGATCTAATACTAATATTTGATGTGTCAGATATTAGATGAATATATTCACAATTGCAGGACCTTTGGATTTGGATTGAAATTCAACAAAGTTGGCTTGAAGTAAAGAAAGGCTCAAAGTTATACATTTCCAAGGTTGATTCCAATGGTGGTGTTTTAATATAATCCAATATCAAAATCATTTCTATACAGAAATCTCTAATTTCTATAGAGAATTATTCCTAAAGTTCACTCCTACTTGAGAGAAAGATAATAATATAAAAGCAAAGGTTTAGACTCTTAATACTTTTTTATCTAATTCTTAATTTCAATATGGTTTCCATCACAATCAACGTAATGGAATGTATATATATATATATACATGATAATGAGGTTGGGATTAAATCTCCTTAATTAATCCCGGCCTAATTATATAAGATTTAAACTAACACATATCCATATAGTATACATAATGAATTATAATTACAATGATAAGATATTAAAATGTTCACATAAAATATCAAAGCTACATAAAATCTAATCGAAGCTACATATGAAATAATAATTAACCAAGCTTCATGACTTTTTTTTGTCTCTCATGCAAATTTGTAACTGTTGAATTGTCATTATGTTTCACATTATACATCATTGTGAAGTCCTCTTCTTGAAAACATATGTAATATCTACAAGAATCACTTAATGAAACATTATTAGGGTTATTATGAAGGTGTTCAAGATTTTAAAATACAATTGAAATTATCTCTAAATATGCTAACTCTTAACCTTCAACTTGAGAAGAATGAGATTGAGAAGGTCCTACATCATCACAGTTTTACTCTACCCCTGTTGACATGAAATTCTTTAATAAGTTTGTAGTGTTGTGATAGAGCTCCTCCACTATACAGGATTCTTATCTACACTTTATGGATCTTATTTGTTTTGTACCAAAGGTGGGTGGCGCTAAGAAGAATAAAATGCTCTAATTTAGGATGGGATCGAAATGGAATTCGTTGATATGTTTGAAAAATCAACTAATACAGCAAAAGGATATACATAACATAAGTAAGGAGTCCTCAACATGCAAAAGGAAACTGAGAGCTAAGACACCAATTATAGGGTCCTACCTCAAAAGGGAGGTTAGGTTTGAGAGCATTAGAAAAGTTTAGGTGGTTACCATAATAAGGGTAGCTAAGGATTGACTAGGCTCCATAATTGTAAACTTTGTGGAATCAAAAAACTAGGTAAGGATTGTTAGGGTCATATAGTCAAGTGCTTCAATTAATGTAGGATGGGTCATAGTGCCTATGAGTTTAACACCTCTGCTTGAGGAGCACAACACAATGAGGCACAACTAGGGGTGGTAGTACTTACCAAAATCAACGATCTATAGAAATTTTGGCACCATCAAGCAATGCTCCATTTGGAGGTTTTAAGGATAAGGTTAAGGGTTATGGATCTTGTCAAGCTTCATGTACTAGAAGTGCCTAACGAGGTACGAGGGATCATAGATTGACTGTTACATTTTATATCTTATTTTTGTACTTTTAAATATTTTACTTTCCATTAACTACCTTATCTTTAAATACAAGTACTTATTTTGGATAAATCATGAAGGCTAGAATGAAGGATTTTCAAGAGTTTTATAAGTAAAAAATTTAACCAAAAGTTTCATATGAATTAACAAAAAAAACCCTATGGTATTTCAAGATTAACATCTTCATCTGTGGTTTGATTGAGATTATAACATTGAATTGGAAATATAAGATTCATAGTTACAACTTTCATTTTTATCATATCTTCTAAATTTGATTGAAGCATGGTCAAAATTGTGTTGGATGTCAAAGTTGTGAATCAAGTAATGTTGAAAGTTACTTGGGTAGGACTGTCAATCGTTTATTAACTATAAGTTTCCAAAAGCCATTAGAATAATCATAGAGGTCTTAACCTCAACTAAAAAGGATTCCAAATCTTCATTAACATTTATCTTATATTCCCACTGATTTACTACACATCTTTTGGGCCTTTTACACATATATATTCCTCTCTAAATAATATCCCACAAAAGAAAAAAATTAGTTCAAAGCCTCTAATATTTAGATTTATATTTAGGTTTTCATATTCATCTTCAATCTCTTCCCCCATTTTTCTTCATTGACTCCATCATGTTATGCTTTTATTCAATGAATTAATCCATAATTCATTAATTTCAATCATTGCCTACACCTAATTTGTTATTCTATTACATAAATTTAGCATATATCAAAGGATTATGAATTTACTATTCTACTATATTAAAATTTTAACCAACTCCATGATTATTCTATTTCATGGTTCAATTCCATCAATTGATCAACTAAATCATAAATTCCATATTAAAAAACCCTTAATTTTGTAATGACATCTCTAGTTTATACAGAAGAAGCATCTAATTCAAGTCATCATTCAAGTGGAGGTAAAGGGGATGTTCATATGATGAAGAAGACAGAGTCATTGACTGGCGATCAATTGATCCTTAACTAGGGTTTGTCCTCCCATCTTAGTTGGTTTTTCATTGCCGTTTAGTCCTTTCTTTTCCTACTATACTATATTCATGGTGAGTGACAAGAATATTTATTTTTAGGGATGTGATTGAAACTTAGGCTAAGGTTTGAGATTTTAATAATATTTTCTATATTTTTATAGTTTCCATAAGATCTTTTTTATACTCCACTTTAATTTCTATCATTTATACGTGTGATTCTATGATATATGACTTATATGATGCATGCATTTTTATAACTTCCTGATAATTACAATATGAAGAATTATATACTTTCTAGGTGGATATATAAGCATGTGCAAATTCATGTGTATAAATTGATACTAGGTTAGATAGCAACTCATGTAAAAGTTTTGTGGTTCTGACTAGTGTAGTGGAAAATTTAACTAAGTGTGGGTAAAAGGATAGGAGTACAATTGACACAATTGAGGTACTAGTTTGGGTACTTATATAGATATCTTTCCACTTATTCCTAATGAATTATATTGAGATAAATATACTAGCCATTGGTTGTGACTATCAAGGTATAATTTTTTAAGATTTACTATTGATGCTTGGTTATATTAAATTGATTTAACAAAGTAATATAAGATATATATATATATATATATACCTATTTTTGGCTTATAAATTTTTCTATATATTTTTTCTAACTAATAGGATACATAGGAATTATTTGCTTTATCTTGACCCAATCTAGTAGAGGAAATCAATTCACTAACACATTTATCATATTCCGATTCATCTGTATTTGTTTTCTTTTTATTTTTTATTTGTTAATTTAACATTTAAAAAATGTGTTTTAATTATTATTTTTATATTATTTTATTTTTTATTTATATTATTACAAAATTTAGGTGAGCCTTCTCAATCCTTAGCCTAGAACAATACCCTTATTACTAATACTAGAATTAATGATAAGAGGGTTTAATCTGTGTGATAGCTACAACCATACCAATTTTTGGCACCATTGTTGGGGATCAAACTTAAGTCATTTACTTCATAGGCATCACACGTAGCCTACAAGTCATTAGTCAAAAAAAAACAAAAGCATGAAATAAAAGTTTCCTCAACAAAACCTATAATCCACTTTAGAAACTAGTTATCATGTGTAATTAGTTATAATAATTATTGTAGGATATTTTTTTAAATGTGTTATTATCTTTTTTTAATGTTATATATAAATCTAATTTTGATAAATTTTAATAGAATTGGGGTTCGAAGTTTTAACCCTTGCTAAAACCCTACAGGAATATGTTTTATGAAGGTACATTAATTCAACCTTTCTAGCATCCCTAACTTACCATGATTTTATAATAATACTTGTGTGATGCTACGAACAAAATGAAACATGTAACTGATATGCAAAACTAAAACATTGGCTTTAAATTTTACCTTTATCTTATTGAAAAGTCTTTCTTTCGCGGTAGGATCCATATGTTTCCAATTTCTACACATATAATTCAATATTCCAATAAAAATACAATTGATGAGAAAGTTTTGTCAAAAATAGACATGTGCAAATAGAATTAGAATAATAAAAATTAGTTTTACCGTGAATCAAGAGGACAATAATTTTTTACCCACACTCCCAACTCTATGATGAACTGGTTTGCATCAGTGCCTACAATTCTATTCATTCCTTCGATGATTTTAGCATATGGCTTTGTAGTGTGGTCATTTAACCATGAATTAAAATGTTTTTTTCCACGAGTGGACCCCACTTTGGCCCTACATTACACAAGTAGGTTCAACAGGTAATGATAAATATGTACAAGAAATATATAATTAAAAAATATATTATAGAAAAATAGGCATTCTTAACACAAATCTATCCTTTGTGATTGTTGCAACCGACGACGTTGCCTATATGTCATATGATTGGCTAAGTTGTCATATCGCTCATCATGACCATCCGGTGAAGTCTCCCGATTTACATGCACCATATCTTGTGATGATGAAAGATTAGATGCCATTAACCTGTAAAATCCAACAACAATAAAATAAATTAATTGATATGCTAATTAAATAAATTAGGATACAATAGTTATATCATTTGGAAATTTATCACCATCACCTTCGACTTTGAAGGAAAACTAAAATAATATCATGCAATATCTTCATCTGATTCTAAATCTGAATAGTAATTAACTTTACCATTTTCATCTTCGAGGCCCTCCTCCTCCTCCTCATTATTCATAGCCCTCAGGCAGCAGCATGATTGATCATTTATGATCAAACTTCAAGTTAAAGTGTATTTAAATTGTGTATTTCATATAAGAGTATTTGTAAACGTTAATTAATAGACTACAATTTTGCCCCTTTCTCTTTTTTCCTTTTAGTTAAAGCTAAGACAATCAAGAAAATCACACCATATCCTAGCAAAGAAGATTTACATATTGTAATTGCAAATATTTTGAAAGAAATGGACTTCAATACTCTAAGTGTCTACCATTTGTGAAACAAGAAGTAGACTTAAGCTATTATTTAGCAACAACATAATATTAGAATTCTTGACAATGATTTTGTGAAGGAACAATATTAAAATAAAAATCTATACATGAGTCCTGTACAAAGTTTTTCTTATTTTCATTAATTTTCAGTTAAGATAATTAAATCACAAATGAGGGGTGTACAATTCTAACTAAAGTCAGAGATTTTTCAGCAAAGAGTATAGCAAAAATAACATTTATTGGAATCCATTTAAATGAAGTATAGGTCATATTAAACACATAGCATCTTCCATATATTTAGGCATATCCTCAATAAGATTTGGTTGTATAATTTAAACTTACAAGACAACATTTTATATGTGGTAAAGCAATAAGAAGTTAAATTTTCTTGTTGTATGATTCCAGCAACATAACATTTTATGAAACCAGCAATATGCACACACATACAACATCATTACTCATAGAAAATATATTATCAAACCACCCCATCCCCCAACTTAAGGGAATTGCCAATGAAGAAAAAAATAAATTATCAAACTAGCAACCTATAATTAAAGAGCTATATATAATCAAAATAAATTATGAAACCAGCAATATGCGCACACATATAACACTAAGTTAATATGCAATATAAAAAGGGAACTGAAACAATTATCTACAACATACACGCACATAAAACACATTCTAGGGAATTGAAACATATAAATAGAAAAATAATCTGGCAACACATACATTATGTGCAACATACACGCACATCCGACACATTCAAGAGAACTGAAATAATTAAAGAGAAAAATAATCCAAAAAATAAGACTTACCACTGTTTGCTACCCAAAAAACCATATGGAGGAAGATTAATATTGTTCAATAAGCCCTGCACCTACAAAATTATCAAACAGAGAAGAAAATTTAGGAAATTTTCTACATTTTTCAATGAAGTTGGAGAAAGGGTAGAAGATTAGTAGATATATAAACCAAAATGAAGATGATGAAGAGGGAAATTAAGGATTTACCCAGAAAACTAGAAGCTACAGAACATGATGGTGAGAAATTAAGGGTTAGGGTTTCATGAAATAAAGAGGGAAGTTTTTCTTCGATGTTGTTTGTGAAAAATTTTGGCCGAAATAAGAAGTCCGGAGGTAGGGGTAAAAATTTTGGGCGCCAAGGAAAAGAGTACTATAGGCGACAAAATATATAATTGTTGTCCAAACATATTTTTGTGCAACGAGACTAATTTTGTTGCCCTTATTATCATATCAAATAATATTTCTTAAACAAACACACATTTCAACATAATTTTGAAATTTTATATTTTCATTTGAGCATATAAATGAGTGCACTGCCCATATTAAATACATCCTAAAGTACTGATTTTAAAATTTTCAGCAACCATTTGTTAAAGTATGGACAACAAAAAAATCATATTGTTGCCCAACACCGAATTATGGGCAACAAAAAAATTAAATCGTAGCCCAAAAGTGAAGTATAGGCAACAAAAAATGTAAATCGTAGCCCAAAAGTAAAGTATAGGCAACAAAAAATTAAAATCGTGGTACAAACTGTTTGTTGCCCTAAGGAAAATAAGGGCAACGATTATAAAAATTTGTTGCCTTAAAAAAAAAAAGGGCAACAGTATACTTTCGTCACCTAAAATAGAACCAAGGGCAACAAAATTTATTCTATCGCCCTATTATCATAAAAATCGTCGCTCAAACTCACTTTTCTTGTTGTAGTTTCTCCTACAAACCTACACACTACACTAATCTTCTACAAAAACTGCACAAACCAATATAATATTATGCTATGCTCAAATTATCAGTCAAAACTCACAGGTTGAACATACATTAAATAAAAATTTCCAACTACTCTCAATAGCAAAGATGTTAATTTTTTTTTTCACAAGTTCGGACCTCGGTCAAGAATTCCAGGTTTGGGTTCAATTTCCAAATGATGTTTGGAGAAATAGTTTGAGTTGACAGACTTGTTTCGGACATTAGTTCGGGGACACGATGATAATGAGGTGTTATGTAAGTTCTGCTTGATTGGGGAGAACATTGTACACCTTGACCTCCTCCCAAACCTCAGAAATGGCGGGATGTTTACTTGGAGGTGTTTGTTGCTGTTGTATTTTGTATATAGTCAACCTTCAAGAGTTTCATGTATCGTTACCCTTAAGTGACTTCTCAGTTATCTCTAAGCTTATTTGATTGCCATTTGCAGATTGCAAATAGTCTGAAACACCTAATAAATGTCTCTTTAGTTTTGATTACTTTAATAAATCAATTTGATGGCTTATTAGATAGCCATCTGCAGACTGCAAATAGCCACAAATTACTAATTGAGGTCACCCTAGTTTTCATTACTTTGATCAACTGGTCCGTTTGATAGCTTAGTCTTAATCAGTGGGATTTCAAGGCGTTTGTTTTGTAGGTACAGGGTTTGCCTATTACTTGTCCAATAGACCATGATGTCATCCTATTATTGACAAGCTTGACATTAAATGAATAGAATACATAATTGTCCCATGTCTTTCAGTTACCATATTTGGCCAATAATTGTTTACAAAGTTTGTTGCGTGTGGATACATTCAGCAGCTGAATAAGGTTTGTGAAATGGATACGCTAGAGATCAAACTAGATAAATAGTCACGGGCAGAGGGGATGGAATCGAGGTTTGGAGATAAGGACGGATAAGGAGAATCTTTTCAGACATTCCTAATAAGAGATAATATGGATCAGTTTGAAATAAATAAATAAATAACTAATATGTTTATTAGATTCTCAAATGAGGATCTTTTTTTTTTCTTTTTCTTTTTTAATTTGTTAATGAACAACATCAATTATGGCTACACCTACCAAGCGATTCCACATAGGGAAAGTCATCCACCACCAAAGCGACACCTCTATAATATCTAATTAAGATTAGGAGCAAGCCCAAAAAATAAGGCAACTTTATCCGAAATAGGTAAGGACCAGCCGTACCTGATAGGTTTTTATTAATTAGACAGAAAGTAGAGAGGGAAAAAAAAATGGGATCTGACTATCCCCAATCGACCAGAAGAAAAGTCAAATGGTACTAGATCTCATATTCATCTAATCTAATAACTTCAAACTATCATCAAAACAAACGACGAAATCTGTTAGACCGCTGATGTAGTATTACTATTACAGGACATCATCTTTTTGAACTCATCAAAACTAACATTCCCGTCACCATCTGAATCAAAAGTCTTAATCATCTTGACACAGTCTTGAACAGAACATTTCTCACCAAGTTTCGTCAAGATCAAATGTAATTCCTTAGCTGAAATCAATCCATTCTTATCTTGATCATACATATCAAACGCCTCTTTCAGTTCCTTAGCTCCTGTCTCATCATCATCATCAACCGTTTGTCTACAAAACTCTGAGAACTCATCGAGATTAATAAATCCATCTCTATCAGCGTCAATTTGTTCCATCATTTTCGCAACTTCTTCAGGTGAGGTTTCCGATCCGAGTGCCTTTAGAACAGAGGCGAGTTCATTGCCGGAAATCAAGCCGTCGCCGTTAGCATCAAAACGCTGGAATACTTTTTTAACTTCGTCCGCGTTTTGAAGGTATAGTGATGACATTTTTTTGTTGTTGTTGTTGTTGTTGGAGAGGGACTGAGATTTGGAAAGTGGGGGTTTGAGTTGAGATTTGGAAAATGTTATGGGGTATATAAAGTGTGAGAACCTGACGGCGATAGATAACTTTTTCGTTAGCGTAATCAATCTTTAGGCTCCCTAAAAGCTAAAAATAGATGAGGTGGGACGGGGTGGGTGATAAAATAATGCAATAAGAAGATTCGATTTTGGATGCTACTTTCGTCGCCTGGGGATGAGACGTGTCTCAGGACGCGGCTTCGTCGTCTAGGCCGTAGGATGAGAATACCGTGGCATCGAACGCGGGTCGGACGCGTTTTATGTCTTCGTTGAAGGATTCGTATCTCTCTTTACTTTTAGTCTGGCCTCGGCGCTACCGTCGTCTGTGGAACCAGGACAAATGGAGTACTTTGAATTTACTCGAAGGTCCATTAAGGCTCCTCAAAGATTATTCCGTTCTTTATTAGCCCAATTGAAATATCATGCATCCGTTGCTATTCTCCACAGCTCTTATCTCCTCAACAATGCCAAAAACTCTATTTAATTCCATATTTTTGTCGTAATTTTTTTTTTAGTTTCATAATGCTCATATATATATATTTTAAAACATTAGCTATTTATTTATCATTCTCATTTTACGTTTCTGATTTTTTATCCTAGAAATTTTATCATAAAATGCATCTTTGTCCTCCACTAACTTATTTTTAACACCCTCATTCTTTGTTAGAAATTTTCTAACATCTTTTATTTCCGCCATCATCTTTGGATGAAAAATCTAATTAAATCGTAAATAAACAACTTTCAATTGAAGATTATTTTGGTTTCATTTGATGGCTATTTTAGTTTTGTTTTAGGTGCCTACAATTGATGATATTTTTAGTTTTGACTAATGATTATTCTTCTTTAAGTTGAGTATTATTGTTAATTTACTTGCTGAATTCCATTTCATTCTATGATTGTGTTTTGTTCCATTCAATGGTTATTTCTATTTAAGTTTATGAGTATTGCCTTCCTATTATATTTGGGAAAAAGTATAACACCCTAGAAGTTTCTATTACAAAAATTATTTTCAAAATTTTTTTTTCTTCTGTAGATTAAATATGAATAGAGGGTGTTACAATTGCATTTAGTATAAGCTTAGTTATCATATTATTCTCCTTTTAATTGTAAGACCAAAACCTTTTAAACTTTGATAACAAAAAAACAAAAGATAAAATAGAAGTACTTATAGTGTAACGATCAACTCCACATAAAGACACAACAAAAGATAGAGAATGTAATATCCCAAATTTTAATCTACCTTGATTCTAAATCATTAATATTTTAACCTTTTTTCTAATCTTTTAATCCAGACTTTATTTTTTATTCTAAACTTCAACATCACTTATTTTCCTTTTTCCTTCCTTTTTCCTTTGATCTTTTCTTCTCCCTTCCATTCATTTCTTTCATGTTCCTTTTTCTCTTTTCCTTCTTCTTTTTATTTTCTTCTCTTCTATGTAACCCTCTTCCTTAGTCGACCATATCTAGTTTAATTTTGTGAGGCAAACAAAAACCTCCAACAAAACCAAGACCCACACTCAATCATCCTCCAAACCACTTCTTCTCCCTTGGTTTCTTATGTGTCAACCATCATTGGACCTCACTTCCTTACTCCTTCACAACATCCTTTCTCTCACAATTGACCATGTATTTATAACCTCTCCTATTTTAGGTCATTTATTGCAAGTCACAAAACCTTTCCCTCCTTGTTTCATGGTAATTTGTTTCACTAATTTTTTAACCAATTTCCAAACCATCACTCTACAATTTATCATTGTTGTCCTTGTCCTTGTTCATTGCAAGTAACCTAGTCAAACACCACCCTAAGTCCTCCATCTTTACCCTTTGTTCATTTTTCTTCTACCACCACTTGTGTGATTCTTCAAAAGGGAAGAAGAATTCAAAGGTTATGAAATAATGTGTGGTTTGGTGGTTTAAAGGTGGGAAGGATGATTTTTGATCTTCAAGCAAGAATCAAACAAGACTCAAAGATTGATATGAATCTTCAAAAAGGACTCAATTAAGATGAAATGCCCCAAACCCTAATTTTAAGAATTTTAGTTAAATAAGGATTTATTAGAAAAGTTAATTAAATAAATT